>JANKKI010000085.1:1386599-2773198 GCA_025175665.1 Cinchona pubescens | reverse complement strand
TAAGATGAATGAATTTTATTTGACAAAATTATCAATTTGTTTTTCAAAGAATTAAGTATCTTGTTATGTTGAAGCAAAGCTTTTCAGAAGCAGAAACACCAATTCACTGAGTTTCAAGATTGCAATATATGACAAAGCCTTGAAAAGATTTAGAGCAGAATTTAAAGTTACTAAGCTTTATACAACCGACTGTCCTATCACAGGATGAAGAGTCAGTAATGCCAAAAACAGCCAATAAAATTACTCCAAGAATTCAAAATTTCAAGGATTGAACATAGAACAATAGTAATGAAGTGAAGAATTCTGAATATTTAAATGAGCCATCATTAAGTCTTTGAATTTATTTTGCAATAACATTGTGCTCTTTTTTAAAAGCAATGCTCCACTAAAGAGTACATCCTTTAGCATAGTAACATCAGAAATTAAAATTCATACCAAGAAAATGTACTTCCATATCATGATCAACATATATACAAAAATTGCACAGGAAAAATTTACAAATGCACTTGTTGAATTGCTAATAATAACATTAATTTGGACAGAAATAAAAACCAAAAAAGGAAAAAAAAAATATGAAATCTGAATACAGAAAGAAAGCATGCATGAGCAAGTTAAGTATCTTAAGACAGAATAAAGCAGAAAGCATTTTTCTTAGCTCAAAAGAAGATGGAATTAGATACCCTTTTCACAATAGAGACTTGCTAGCATATATGATGAGTAAGAAAGATAAACAAAATTATAATGTTGGAAAAAGATCAAAGATAATTAATCACCTGAACTGAGTAAAAGACTAGTCATGATCAGTTGGATGAATAATATATGACAGCTAACAATCCTTCTACCCATTCTTTGAATTTGTTCTGAGTTTCCAACCTCCTCTTCTTCTTCTTCTTCTAGCTGTTTGTATTCTGCAACTTGGTTCTGTTGTAAGCTTAGTTTGAAATAAAAGGAGGACAAGCTAAGCCAGATAAAGAATTAAGAAGCATGATGATGAACTTGTTGAAAAGAAGGGAACTTGGGCTATCCTTCAATACATATATATAGAAAATTTGTGAGGACTAAGTAAGAAGTTGTGATGTGGGGTAGGAGGGAATGGAGGGAGCAAGAGAAAAAAAAAGGTGTAAAAAGAAAGGAGAGAGGTGGAAGGAGGAGAAGAAAAGACAGTTAAAGAGAGAATTGTTTGGATTTAAGTTGTATAATGTGGGTTGGAGTAGTGATGATGGTAATGATGGTTATGATATGTGCAATTTCACTTTCTAACTTGTGGGATTCTAATTTAACTAGGAGTATTACATAGGACTAATATAAATATAGTACTACACAATAGCCAACTGTGGGGAAAGCATAGTACTGCGTAGTTACATAAATTATGCTTCTATTTCTGACTTATTGGGATTGTGGACCTATGTTGGTCTCATCTAAATTTTCATATTATCTCTCCCAGATTCCCAAATTTGTCCTTCTGCAGTTGAAGTTTTTGTCAACTTATTCTGTGTCAAAAGGGGTGCAAATTTGTCTCTTCATATAAAAGAGATTCTTTCTCAATCTTTTCATCTAATTAGGCAGCAAAATTTTCAGAAGTTACAAGCAACAAGTATCATTTTGTATTCCCTTGGTTTCCTCTCTTTTGGTTGGGTTGTCAACTTGTAATTTAACCGGGACTGCCAACCGCATGTGTTTTCTTCACCATTGTCTTTCTTATTCATTTTGGCGAAACTATCTTCTCAAGATTTTCCTTTAAGATAAGAGAATGTATTGATGGTTTCGTGCAAGAGGATTACTTTAGCAGTATATGTTTTGAGACATTAAGCTTTGACGATGAAGTGGAAGTTAGATGATAAGATATTTTTGAATTTTATAATAAATAAAGTGTAATTTAGATAATAAGATGTTTCTTCTTTATAATTTATTGGTCATAAGTTCAAGTTAGAATAGAGAGAGATAAATTTTAAAAAAAAGCTAAGGATAAACATGAGATAAGATTTGTTTTAGGAAATAATATTTATTTACTCCTGCTTTTTATTGGTTAAAAAAAGGGAATTACTGCCTTACTGATATCAATATCATATAGAAAACATATACTAGGTGTAATACAAATAAATATTGATAAATACAAAATTATGGTAAAATGAATCCACATGATATAAAGTTGCTAATGTTATAGGTTAGATAAACTAATTATTGTTTGGAGATGGTCTATGCATTAAAGATAAGCAATCTATGCATATATCCTTCTATTAGTTATAAAATATAGAAACACAACTTTTAAATATCAGTATGTTTGCCAAATTATTTTACTATTGCTTGATTCCTAGAGCACTTGAGATTAAACCCCACTCCTTCACGCTTTCTAGGCCCACATGTGCAAATACATAGATCTTGATTCTTGACCACCCATGACAAGTGTTAGTACATGATTTCCCATATAAAAATATGCATATATCATCCAAATTTTAATCTGTCTTTATATAAAAAAAAAAATTATTTATTTTAAATTATAAAATAAATATTATAAATTATTAAATAATTAAATAGTAATATTATATTTTTTTATTTTTTAATTATTTCATCCCGCACTAAAACTCCGATTTATATTATTGATCCAAACCCGAAATGTCTATATGGTTGTGGTATGCAATCAGTTTGACAGGAGTTGCGGCTATATTAGTGCCCAAAAGTGGCATATTGCTGTTAAAGGGTCCTGTACAAAGTAAATTATTAGTGAAGAATTATGTTTAAAGTGGATATGGATCTTCACAAATCCTAGCCTAATATGTACTTTTGACCAATTGATTCTTGAAATTTCTGAGTAGCATAAAATATTCATCTTTTTAACTCCTTTATTTAGCTGCAAGTAAAGTGAATTCTTGGTTGTTGTCACTCATACATTGGATTAATTTTAAAATAAGTAGAGGAATGTGTTTGATAAAGACCACGAAAGATTAATTATTGATTATGGCTAGACTCTTGTGAAATAAAATAGTTTAGTCCTATCTGTCACGCCATCTCTTGTCAAATTGAGATTCTTGAATACATGTAAAGAGGAATGGACTAAGGATTGTTTTTTAATCAAGTTAAAAATTAACAAATTTGGAGGGATGGAAGAGTTTTACAAATATATATATATATATATATATATATATATATATATATATATATATATAAAGAAAAAACAACTAAAATGAAGTAAGGATTTGAAGCCTTATTATGAGTTTTGCACTACAAGGTAAAATAGTGCAAAACTGTACCTATTAAAAAATAAGTGCAAAAAATTGAGTGTCAGAGCATTTGAGGCCACAAGTTAATGAAATACCTTATCTGGTTCTACTTGAAGACCTTTATTACAAGAATTCACACTTTTTACTTAAAAAAAATAATAATAATAATCCAAACAGATGTCACAGAACAAATTCCTTAGTGTAGTTTCTTGTTCATTGCTTAAATTTGGTAACTATCATAAGTTCATTTTTTGTTGTTTACAAATGCTAAAATGTTCTTGTTTATCTATTCCACCATCAACTTCTATATCAAAGTTTATCTCAGAGCATCCATGCCTCTCCATGCTAGATGTGTAATGCTCCACAATGAAAGACCTCCAAATCTTTCACATACACAACTCATCAAAACAGGCCTAATAAAAGACAAGATTGCAGCTAGCAGAGTTTTAGCCTTTTGTGCTACATCTCAAGAATGTGATGCGAATTATGCTTATTTAGTCTTCACTCAGATTGATAATCCAAATCTTTTTGCTTGGAACACCATCATCAGAGGCTTCTCACAAAGCTCAGCCCCAGAAAATGCAGTTTCTCTTTTCATTGAAATGTTGGAGAGTTCAACAATTCAACCTGGGAGGCTCACTTATCCTTCACTTTTTAAGGCTTATACTCAACTTGGATTAGCTACAGCGGGAGCTCAACTTCATGGAAGGATAATGAAACTGGGATTGGAATTTGATCCCTTTATAAGGAATACAATGTTAAACATGTACGCAAATTGTGGGTGTTTGAGTGAAGCTAGGAAAATGTTTGATGAGGATGAGACTGTTGATTTTGTGGCCTGGAATTCTATGATTTCAGGTCTTGCTAAATGTGGCGAAATCAAGGATTCTTGGAGGTTGTTCAGTAAAATGCCATTCAGAAATGATGTTTCTTGGAATAGTATGATTAGTGGTTATGTGAAGAATGGGAAATGGATGGAGGCATTGGATCTTTTTAATGAAATGCAAGAGAAAAGAATTGAGCCAAGTGAGTATACACTGGTGAGCTTATTGAATGCTTCAGCATTTTTAGGAGCATTAGAGCAAGGAAGATGGATTCATGAGTACATCATGAAGAAAAATAGCATCAAGATCAATGTGATTATGATAACAGCACTTATTAATATGTATTGTAAGTGTGGTGATTCATTGAAATGGCACGTCAAGTGTTTGAGACTTCCCCGGGGAAAGGATTATCTTGTTGGAACTCAATGATTTTTGGATTTGCAATCAATGGATTTGAAAATGATGCAATCCATTTATTCACCAGGCTCGAATCCTCAAATCTTAAACCAGATTGTGTTAGTTTTATTAGTATCTTGATTGCTTGCAATCACTCTGGTTTAGTCCATGAAGCAAGAAAATATTTTGTGTTAATGAAAGAGAAGTATAAGATTGAACCGTCCATTCAACATTATGGTTGTATGGTTGATGCACTAGGCCGAAGAGGGATCCTTGAAGAAGCAGCAGAGCTTATAAAAAGCATGCCCATGAATCCTGATGCTACCATATGGGGATCTCTGCTATCAGCTGCTCAGAACCATGGAAATTTTGAGATGGCTGAATTGGCTGCTAAGCATTTGATTGAGTTGGATCCTGAAGACAGCTATGGCTATTTGTTAATGTGTAATGCTTATGCAGCATTAGGCCATTTCGAGAAAGCACTCCAGGGAAGGATTTCAATGAAGCAGCTGCAGATAGAGAAACAGCCAGGTTGTAGTTCTATTAATGTCGATGGGGAAGTTCATGAGTTTGTAGCTGGTGGAATGTTGCATTCTCGAGTCGATGAGATATACTCCTTAATGGATTAATTGTAACACAAAAATAATAAGTTTGTTCTTGATGCAGATTTCATGTTTTTTTTCCCCCACAAAATTTGACACTTGAATAAATCAGTTGCTTTTTATCCTCTCTCTCCATATAACTCAGTGGAAGCAAAGATACAGAATAATTTAAAGATCTATGGAGAAAGTTGTTCTTTGCTACTCACTCCACAATACAGAGCAAGTAGTTTGAACGGGTGGATTTACCGAAAATAGGGGGTCCCAGCAAAGAATTTTTCACATAGAGATGGATAGGCAACAACTCCTATCCTCGAACCAGGCAATTTTTAGGAATTTATTATATTTTGCCTCCATATGTAGTATTTACAATGAAGCTCTGACTAATAGACAGAAGTTAACTAATTTTCAGAATGTATCTCTTCAATTCATTCTTTCTCAAGACATAGCAAAAACCATAAAACTTTTTTGGTAAACTTGGTCTTTTGAAAGACTTTGTGAGTGACATCTCTAAGCTCAAGTACAATAGATTAAGGAAGATGAGAGTATCTGTTGTGAAAGACAATTGACATGAAAGAAAAACTTGTTGGAAAGTAGGCAGTGGAGAAGAAATTTAACAATATTAATCTTATTGTAGACGCTACTTAACCATCTCCTAATCAGCAATCATTCTTTTGGGTTCTATAATTGATTTATTCTCATAGGTCCCCTACTTAAAGGGATACACAAAATGCAGGCAGATATTCTTTCCATTTCTCCAAAGCAAGGGAAGCAGTGTAAGTGATGGCCAGCGGCGCAGACCTTACACTTCCAGTGGCATCCATTGGCACCATGGAACACAATCCAGAACTAGATGCAAGGGGATTGCTTGTGACTCCTAACATGGAGTCACAGCCAAAAGCTGTAAAAGCACTTTCCTCAACATGTGATGGAGAAGCAATACGAAGACCTCGTGGAAGGCCAGCTGGATCGAAGAACAAGCCTAAACCCCCTATTATCATCACAAGGGATAGTGCAAATACACTACGTGCACATGCAATGGAGGTGAACTCAGGCTGTGATGTGAGTGAAAGCTTAGTAAGCTTTGCCAGGAGGAAGCAACGCGGTATTTGTGTACTCAGTGCCACGGGCTGCGTAACGAATGTGACATTACTCCAACCTGCTACATCAGGAGCAATTGTTACACTTCATGGCAGATTTGAGATTCTCTCATTGCTTGGATCAGTGCTGCCTCCACCAGCACCACAAGGGGTGGCTGGACTTACCATCTATCTTGCAGGCCCTCAAGGACAGGTTGTGGGAGGGGGTGTGGTTGGTGCACTCATTGCTTCAGGCCCTGTGGTGATCATGGCTGCAACATTCATGAATGCTACTTTCGATCGCTTGCCATTATGTTGACGATGATGAAGTGGTTGCTGCTGCAGCTCAAAGCCACCAGCAGTACCAAAACAACAATAGGCAGCGACACCACGTTGAAGCTTCAGATATTTATGGATTGCCGCAGAACTTGCTCACTAATGGTACTTTACCTCCTGAAATCTATTCATGGGCACCAGGGCGCACTCTGTCTAAGTCCTAGATTGTTGATGAAGACAAGCAAATAAGTTTCACCAGAAAGCTACTCCCCTCTAAAGAAACCATCAAATTTGCCCCTTTAATGTCAATTTCTTTCATTTTTAACATAATGTAATCCTTTAGCCGTTATATCACATTTTCAAACTATTAAAGCATCTGACTTGTAAACGTATACTAGTAATTGCTTATCGAATTCATACAACATGCCTTAAGGTTCATACTTTATGTTGCCTTTAAATCATCTTTCTGAAACAGTGTGGTCGGATTCAAATACTCTAATAGATATCCTACTATTAAAGACTACAACCGCGTTTTCATTCTGACCATTATGCATTACCATTTTGCCTATAACAATTGAATCTTATATAGAAATTTTAGGAAGTGCAATAAGATGATTTTCAAACGACTGAATCCTACTTATATTCCCTAAAACCAGAAGTTGCCTCCATAGAAGGGATGCAACAAAAACAGAAAAAATCAGAAAACTGAGAAATACAAAACTCATTTCAATGCAGCAGCTCCTAGAAGTAGCCTATGCAGGCAACACAGAAAATTAGAAATACAGATATCCATAGAAAGCCATTAAAGAAATGCAGTCATTGCCACAATTTTTCTTTATATGCTTACACAGATCAAATAAAGTAGCATTACAGTATAGTAATAGAGCTATAAACAGATCCAAACAACAATAGAGAACTGTCATAAATAGCAAGGAACACAAGCAACTAACTAAAGGGTAACTTTTTAATTATGACTTGAGAATACTAAACATAGAAATAATGGAACAAAACTTGTAATTGTTGCCTTTTTAGACATTGAAAGTTGAAGAAAAACTAGTGCTTTTGTTCCATTGAAAGGAGGAAATATGCACCATATGCATAATGTGAAATAAAACTTCCAAGATGCAAATTTTCCTCAAATTTCAAACTTTACAACCACATCCAGGACATCAAATCCTCAACATAAACTTAATTCCACCAATTTTCTGAATTCCACAAGAGCCCACTTCATGAAATCTCAAAAAAAATCAACTAAAGTTACTTATATTGAAAAACCATAAGATTATCTACCAAATTAAAGCAAACCCATATGAAAAAATATGTACTTTTTTCACCTATGGATATCAAGAAACTCAAGAACCCTATGAAAAGCAATCCAAATTAATTAAAAAAAAAAAACTATCCAAATAACTTAAAAGAAGTATAAAGAACATAGCTTTATTGGAAAATTCTAATGGGTTCAATTAATTTATTATTAAAAAAAAAAAAAAAAAAAAAAAAACACTGATGATTTTAGTTTTAGGGCTGATTATCAAGATGTTAAGGCCTTATAAATATTCAGATAGAATTTTGGGAATTTTTGTGTTTAAGAAACACCCATTGGGCTTCTAGGAGTCATAGTTGGACATAATTCCCATTTGTATATTTTGGGCTTGGCCTACTTGTCCAATTTGGATCTTCCACGCAATTACTACTTATTTGTTTTTGTATTTTACACAATTAAACAAAGAATGCTCTAATTGTTAATAGCAATATTAAATTAAAACGTCTAATAACTGAGACTAATTTCAAGAATGGACCTTTGTCCCACAAATCAAATTCTTTATTGATTATTATTTATAAAATTTCAAAGTTTTAGTAGTTGTTACATAGAAAATCTCAATCAATATTATAACCATATTACTATTCATAATCTGAATGTGAATCAAAATTTAAATATAAATGAAAGAACTTTATCGACTCATTATTCTTATAGATTTCTTTATTCTTTCCAAAGCGTTTAGACAAGCTTGTTTGTCTCTTAATTTGCTCTTTTTTCCATCATAACCATCATTAACTTCCTGTCTCTTATACACTCATTTCATCAATTAGTATTCCCCACATTAACTATTTGAGACTTGACAACTGACGTTACCAATTTGGTCCAAGCCTTCCAGTGCAAGTCCTTTTCTAGTGTACTGTACCATATTTCTTCGCAAACACTTATGTTGCCTTTGGCTGGGTGAATTTAAATTATAAAAAAGATTTAAATTTTAAAATAATATGAATTTAGGTGAATTTAAAATTTATTTATTTAATTATTAAAATAATATTTTTTCACGTTAATAGATTTTAAATTTTTAACTAAATTAATTAACTTTTTGAATATCTGATAATGAATTTGGATTTCAAATCCAAATATACCTAAATCCCTTCATTTAAACAAATACAACCTGAATATATTCTTGAATAAAAATTCTTTTATAAATCTGATCATAATAATTACCATGCACCCCTAAATTCAAGTGACCATCAATAGCTTTATTTTCATTCATTCAAATGACAACTATTATAAATTCAATCTATTTAAAAAAATTTTTTATTCTTGACCGATCTTGGGTATGGTAGAATCGATGAAGCTAGTAGAGGAAAGATAAACGCCCACATGATGAGAGGACATTTAAGAAGACTTCAGCCCATGATGTGATCTTCATCCAATCTCTATTATAATAAGGTCACTTTCATATTTCAACTTGTCCCACACTCTAGCAACTTCAATTTATGACTACAACCATATATATATTTGAAAATATTATCATAAATTCAATCTTAACTCATATTTGTAAATTTTGCGATCAAAATTAAATTTTATAAAATTTTACTTAAATTAATTGATATCATAAATTTCATAACATTTAATCTATACTACAGGATTTACAAGTGAGACCGTAGACCAAATTCACCTAAGTATTTCCCATATATATATAGATATATATATAACAAATCAACAAATGCTATAAATGCCACAAAAGTAAAATGAATTTGACAATATTCTCATTCTAGTACTCTTTGCATTATGACTTGTTCAAAAAAAAAAAAAAATTGTAAAAGGTTATTGTTCACCTTACAACAATAGCATATGGTAATAGTATCATCAAAATGTCTGAAATTGACAATAAGCTTACCCGTCAAAGTTCAACAATCAATTATTGGTCATGGAAGTGGTGACCAATCGGTTACGCTATCAGATTGGTCACGGAAATTATTATAACCTACAAAGGAAGTTGAAATCACTTCTTATTTGGAAATCTTTCATCCATCAAATGAGTACAATTACTTAAAGAAAACTAGTTCTTTGCTTGTAAAAATCGAGCAATTTGTCAATGTGGACTAGTCAAGAAACTAGAGTAGTTGTAACAATGCATAAAAATATTACTATTTTCAAGCTTAAATAATTATGCACAGGATCCAGAATGATCTGTTGAAAAAAATTTTGAAAGGTCTAAAAGGGTTCATTTCTCTTAGTCAAATTAATCTAATGTACCTTTTGTGACTTTAAACAAATGCTAGGAACTCCATCTAAATAATTAACCTTATTTAATCAGAATATTATGATAGTGAAATCAAACAATGCAGCCTTGGAATTCTACTAATAAAAGCAGTGCAAATGGAGTGCATTTTGACTTAGTAAGCCTGTGGAATTGAGCACGTATTAAAATTAATTCAGTAAAGCACATAAAATGTCGATTCTTTCGCTTTCTAACAGAGAAAAAACTGTTCGTTTGTTGAGCAGTTGAGATGATCATTTAAAGCGATGGATATGCGATTAGTTATTAGTAATATAGCCATTGCCAGTGGAAATGATTTAGATTAGGTTCCTATATCTACTTAGTTAATCAGTTTTCACAGTTTATCATTTCAGTCATAAAGTTCAGAATCTTTTATATGCATCAAGCTATGGAATGCCATTCATATATAAATATGAACATACTCTTAGCTAGTAAATTAAACAAGTTAAAATTAAGAACTATATCTAGATATAGGAATTGGTGATTATCTTTAATTTGATAAAAATAAAAAAATAAAATTGGGGGAATATATCATAGTTTTTAAATAATATGTATTTGAGAATTCTTGTTTCTATGGAAGCTTTATTTTTTTTTTTTTCCAAATATATTTGTTCAATATAACAAAGTTTTTTGAAGAAAAAACACACTAATGTGTATAAGACACAAGAATTTCGCATTCATATGCGACAACAATAATACTAATCTTGGTAGGTTTGGAGAGCTGCATGCTTTCAAATAGATTTGAGAGGCCCTTTTACCAAACATGGAAGCAGTGAGAATTTGGTTCTTCTAAGTATACTTCAACACGCAAAGTTAAGATAATCAAAGACCTTTCGCTCACGAATTTCGCATGAATTGCATGTTAATAAGAAGTTAGAAAAAAGTCTAGACAATTACGTATGACACGTCAATGTTCTCTCCATCAAGAATGTTGCTGATTAATAATAGCCAACTGAAAAATAATTTGTTCAATATATTGCATACATGTTGATCCTTTAGGAACATTTATTCATGTTGTTCCATACATGAAATTTTGTCACAATCAAAAGTAATCAAGATATAAAGTTAATTATTTTCCTAACTCAATATTGCCGAGATAATGATCTACTTCGTACATTCACTGCCTTCAATTAATTAATTTGGGTGACATGATAGGGTATTCCTTTGAATTAATGATCTTAAGATTGGATTTTCTTAATTTTGTTGCATATTTGGTTTCTTGCAAAAGAAATGAGAACGTAAATTTGCTCCTAAACCAAATTAGGTAGATGGATTAATCTACCTGGCACTTAATGCTATAAAATACTTTGTTAAACTTCAAGACCCTAAATATCATCTATATATCAAGCCGCAAGTACTTAATTAATTGCTCACTAATTACCGATAAATCAGGCTTGTTGAGTGGATTACGGGTAATTGTCTCTCCTCCGTAAGTTGTTTAAAAAAAAAATTCTACGTCTCTCCCTACTCTTAAACGACTCGAACTCATAATTAATAAATAATAAAAAAATATTTTATTATCTAAGTTCTACTTCGTTTAACTTCCTCGGGAAGTTTTTAACTTGATTAATCTAACAGACTTGATGAGTGAATTATTGAGTTGGGCAGGTCTTTTGCGTGATGGAGAACCGGAGAAGCCGAAGTTCCAATTTGTGTTACTTTAGAGAAGTCTATGTCAATATAATTTATAGTAAGTGCCTTTTGGACCTAACAAAAACCTGCTCCTATCTTGACCAGGACTTCTGGCAAAGCGCAAAGATGCCAATACCTTGCTTTTTATCCTACACAAATGTCACAAATGTCAACAATGTCATGCTCCCCCCAAAAAAAAAACAAAAAAAACAAAAAAAGAAAAAAAAAACGTACAATTTACAAAGAAAGGAAGAAATGTGATGATTAAAAAGGTGTACAACTATGAAATAATTCTTATACATGCATGCCTCTGAAAAATTAAATCAACTGATTGTGATGTATCTTAACCAAGATAAATGTTGATATGTATACACTGAAATATACAGCTAATAAACTTTTTTCCTAGCACTTTTCTGGACAAGTACCATAATTCATGGCTAGAAAGTGAACTCAGCTGAGGAAGCACACCGTCTTTCCTCTAAATGGAAATTAAAGTGAATTTTGCTCTTTGAAGTTGATCTTCATCTTTCAATTGAACATCTAAACATGATGTACTTTTTAGTTTCTTTATAAACCTTCCCAATGATTTTTTTTATTGTAGAAATTGAACTGTCACAAATTAACTGTAGATGGAAGCACAAAGATGTGATTGAAAAATATGTCATGTATGTTGAATTTCAACTATTGCGAATAATCATGTCTATGTATCTGATCTGAAATAGAAATCCATGATTTTGGATTATTTGTTTTTCCTCAAAAATGCTGATTCAAGATCTTTATCTATTAAAGAATATGCTTTTCACTTCAAAATTAATTGACAATGAGTGGAGTGTCCATAAAACTTATTAATTAGTTCAGGATGATTATCTGTCAAAATTTTTATTTCTTGATACTTTACCTCAAATTATGACTAAAATTATAAAAGTAATAAAATATTTACGAGTTTTAAATACGCACATATCTTTAGTGTATGATATGGTATTTAACATAAAATGTTGTTTTATTATATCACTTGATATTATACTAACAGTGCGTGTATAGAATTTACGAACTTTTTTTTTAACTTTTATGGTTTTCGTCAAAATTGGAATGAAATGTCAAGAAACAAAAAGTTTAGGAGATAAAGCGATCAAAAAAATAGTTGAGGTTGTAACGTGGTAAATTATGACAAGTTTAGGAGCCAAAGTGGATTCAACTTTTTTTTTTTAATTTTTATATTTAGCTGAATAGAAATCGATCGAGTTATTTGTTTGTCAAATCCTAAAAAAATTTAGAAAAGAGAAAACGAACCAACAAATAAAAGAGAAATATGGAGTCCGTAACCAAACAAGAAACCCATCATTACGTGGTTGAAACAAAATCTCCTGCCAAATTATGAGGGAGGGAATTTAGGAGAATGGTAACAACAATGGTAAAGCCGCAATTTCATCAGACCATATTTTATTACAACATCGATACGAGGTTCATTCTCCGAGTCTCTATTGTATTCCTTTTTACCGTTGTTTCACAATATTTCAAAGGACTTATTTCACTTAATACTTCTTAATTTATACTCGATTCTTATTTTATACAATGTATTTATTTTTTAGATATATTATATCATAAACTCTTAGATTTATATTATTTCAGTCAAATTTTTTAATATTGTTACCAAAATTAATAGATATTCTAACCGTATATACCGTACACCTAAAGTGAAATATCCATCACATTTTTTAATATTATGAAAAGTTGGACCAAAACGAGACGGAACTAAGAATTAGAGATGCAATGTATTTAAAATTTAGAATTAGAGGTGTAAAGTAAGAATTGATCATAAGTTAGTGGTTGTAAAGTGAAATTAGTCATGATACTTTCATTGGTACAATATGTTGCCCTTAAATAAACGCATGGTATGCACTTACTTAACATCAGTTAACTTTGATTACAGTGTTTCACAATATTTCAAAGGACTTATTTCACATTCTTAATACTTCTTAATTTATACTCGATTCTTATTTTATACAATGAATTTATTTTTTAGATATATTATATCATAAACTCTTAGATTTATATTATTTCAGTCAAATTTTTTAATATTGTTACCAAAATTAATAGATATTCTAACCGTATATACCGTACACCTAAAGTGAAATATTCATCACATTTTTTAATATTATGAAAAGTTGGACCAAAACGAGACGGAACTAAGAATTAGAGATGCAATGTATTTAAAATTTAGAATTAGAGGTGTAAAGTAAGAATTGATCATAAGTTAGTGGTTGTAAAGTGAAATTAGTCATGATACTTTCATTGGTACAATATGCTGCCCTTAAATAAACATATGGTATGCACTTACTTAACATCAGTTAACTTTGATTACAGTGTTAAAAATTAGACTAAATAGGATAAATTTAAAGTTCAGAATATAATATAATCAAAAAAATATATATAAAATATAAAGTAAAAATCGTTTAAAAGTTCAATGTAGAGTATAAAGCCTATTTCAAAACCTTTTAATGTTCTTTTACTCAATTTCCTATGTTATGATATTTTGTTAATTTTCAGATTCTTTGTACTTTAAGATATTCACAAGAGCCTCATATGCTCACACACCTCCCCCCTCCCG
Organism: Cinchona pubescens; assembly: GCA_025175665.1. NCBI lineage: Eukaryota > Viridiplantae > Streptophyta > Magnoliopsida > Gentianales > Rubiaceae > Cinchona > Cinchona pubescens. The sequence goes on along the minus strand of JANKKI010000085.1, from coordinate 2,759,018 downwards.
AAACCACAAAAAAAAAAAAAAAAAAAAAGCCCCTCGTACCACAAAAATATCTACATTTTTTTTTTTTAATGATAATCCATTTTATCTTCAGCATTTCTGCCAATTTTCTCACAGTTGAATATAATCTTGCTCCACAAACAACAAGAAGCATTAAGTTTTTAAGATCTTTCATTTCTAAATCTTTCAATCACCCTCACCTCATAAATCTTTTCACTTACATTTTGTGAAGTGAAATTTTGTACAATTAACTGATTTCCTCCAATGTTATGCTATCACAGCCTCACTGGAGCTATTCTATCACAAACTATAATTGCTTGATTTACGCACAAATCGTTAATATTACAAGAATAACAATCTTACAAAATCAATTGAACTTTGTAGAAGGCAAATGAAATACGGTGTTATAGAAAGCAAAGAGAGAAGACGTACACATATTACCAAGAACAAGGAAAAATAAACACAACTTAGACTTAATGGTAAAAATGACAAAATAATACTACACTTAAATAGATACACTACCTCATTCGACCCCTATACAAAAGACCTAATTAAGAAATCATTAGAACATTAAACATCTAAACCTAAGAATTCATAAAAACATTAAACATCTGCTAAAAAAAAAACCATTAAACATCAAAACTTAGGATATAATTACCTTAAATCTCATAAATGCAATATTGAACAAATTAAGACCTTCAATTCCACAATATGGCATATCCTTCCATCCCTTGACAAAAGACAAACCTTGGCTTCCACCAGCTGCCCATTGCCTCCCATTTAAGTCTTTATCACCCAAGTTGGAAGCCTATAGCATAACTTTCATCCATTGAAGGAAAAGACTGCCTTCTCATTTTATTGAATAATTTGATAGTAATATTGGTCATTTTAGACATCAAGAACCATATCCATACTCATTCTATATCAAGTAACAAATTTGCAATATTCATAGTTTTCAAGTGATCCATACTCTTAAAAACTATCTCATTTCTTCAAATCCAAGAAAGAATTGAAGAAGGTTTTTAAGGCATGGATCAAAAGTTTTTAAGGCTCAGGTTTCTGAATGAATGAGCTGGATGTCATGTCTTGAAAAAGATTATATTCATTTGGAAGTTGGAATTGCTGGTGCTGAGGATTGAGAGTTTGATAGTAGGGATGATTTGGGTAGTTCCTACTAGTTGTGGGAAGCATTTGAGTGAGGAATTCGGGTGAATTAAAGATAGGGAATGATGATGAGTTTGATGATAGAAAAGAAGGTGATAACATTGCAGCCGCATTTCCTCTTAGTGTGGCTGGGGAATGATGGTTATGTTGGCCTTCATATGTAGTGATCACGACTGATGGATCTTGATATGATCTTTCAACACGTTTCTTGACGGTGCAGTATTTCTGACTTGTGCATCTGTAGTAACTCCTGCAATGAGAATATATCATAAAATATAATGTGATAATCTAGCTTGAATCCAAATGTTCTAGGAATATATATATTTGCCTACCTTTGTTTGTACAACTTAATTAATCTTGTTAGAATTAGAAATCTAAGAATTAACTGAAATAGTTAGTTAAGTATATATTACAAGAAGTTTTCGACATGTAATTACAAAATTATTGAGGCTAACAATCAATCTCAATTCCTAGTCCATTATGCAAACTGGTAATTAAAATACACGTTTTTGAAGTTTCAAAAGCCTCAAAAGTCATAGAATGAAACAACCAAACTACTAACAAAAGGCATGTGTTTAGATATTGTTTGGTCTTTTTGGCCTTTCTCTAAAGTCATAGTACTAAATTATTGTCACAAGAACTTTGATGAATTGAACAGTAAAAGAACCTAAAATCAAGCCAATTATATAAGAAAAATGAATATGCTAAAAGTTGTGCATAATAATTGCTTGAAATTGCTAACCTCCTTTACAAACACACGTTGGACATAGATTCTTTAACTGCGGCGGAAGCATTATGATATGAAAGCTTAATTTATACACTTCTGATCAAATAAACTTGCATACGTGGGGAATTTATTAAAAGAAAAAAATGAAACCTTGGAAAAGGGCTATTTTTGACTGCTTTTTGTCCATACTTTCTCCACCTATATCCATCTTCAAGATGATCAACCTCACTCTTTGTCACGAAGGCGAATCGCTGTTGTCTTGGCTTTTTCTCTCCTTTTTTTCTGGGATTGCTCCTGCAGGAATCAATTTCCCAAAGTAGAGTTCAAATATCAAGAAAAATAGTTCATTTCAGAACATGCAAAATGCTTGTAATTAGGGTTTTCTGATAATATTCCAGGTCAAAAGATTCCTAGTAAAAGCTCTTATAATTATATATCTTGACTTGAGAGACCAAAAGGGAGTATTCACACCGTGAAATACCATGAAAGAAATATAAAGAATCATGTAGAAAATATTCCGTTTTTACTCTTTTTATTGGTAAAAAATGGTCTAGATTCCAAAATTATACTATCTAATCTATTTGATTAGACATGCAAAGGACTCAAAAAGTCTATATAGCATGAAAAACTAACTGACTTAAATAATCCCAATTGGAAGAATTTTTTCTTTTAAGTATATGAAAACAAGTTTCCATAAAAGAAGGCACCCCTTCAATTAGATCAAACTTAAACAAAGAAATAAAATTTTAAAAATAAAATAAAATACCCACAATTTCTTAGACTTGTCATTTCCTTCTTCATTCCCTTTTGCCTGCAAATCAGTGTTTCTTTTTGAAGACTCTTCTTCCACTCCAGTCTCATTTGAAGAACAAGAAACAGAAGAATTAGGTGTTTTCGGATTTTCAGCACTTGTAGTAGCACCAGCTGCAGATTCAGCTAGTGAATTACAGGACATATCAAAGGCCCCTGATAGAGACTTGTAATCTTCTGCTGTGCCTTGTAAACAATCAAGTACAGTGAAGCTCAGGTAAGAGGAAGGATTACCATACGATGATGATGATGGTCCTTGCAAGTTTTGAGCTGGAGATGGTTGATTATACATCAAGGGATTATTGTCATAATATGGAAATGTACTAGTACTATTTCCTCCACTTCCCATGTAATCATAGAAATATGAGTTAAAAGGGTATAAATCATCATTCTTTTGATCATCAGACATGGATGAGATGTGTATGTATATTGACAAGAATTCAAAGAAAGAATATGTATGAAGAGGAGAATCGAAAAGAGCTTAGGGAAGTGGAGATCTTTTCCAAAGAGAAGAGTGTAAAAAGAGTGAAGAAATTAATTTGGAGAGGGGGGGGGGAGAGAGAGAGAGAGAGATGGAATGGTAGAGAGGAAGTCAAGAAATTTAGAGAAAGAAATGTTGAGACAAGCTGGCTACTTTTGGTTTGATGTAATATGAATGGGGACTTTTGGTGTATGAGGATTTACGGAAAAGAGAAGAGTAACTATTTTTCTCTCCTAGAAAAATATCAGAGGACTTTGTTGATCATAATAATGTTTGTGAAAGAGAAATCTATGGATTATGACTAAATCAAATCTATTAAATTGTTATTAGATTCAAAAAATAGTAAATAACGAAATTTGATCAAATATTTAAAAGTAAATATTAATGATTCGTTATAATTTTGTCACGTAAAATAATTTTGACAAATAATCATAAATTTGTGATTTTATAAATTATTTTTCATACAATATAAAGAAGAAAAAATGGTTCTATATAACATGCCTACTTATATAGAGTACGGTGACACATGGTCCTATTTTCTTAATTTTATGTACTTATATGGTTCTGTTTGCTCTTACAATTTACTCTAGGATGGATTTTACTGTATTCAAGCATTAGGGAAAATTTTAATATTGACTCGATTCATAATATAGTAATATATATTTTTTGATCTATAAATTTTTACATTACTTCACTTAGTGATGGAAAGACATATAAACTAAAGAGCGTATGATGAAAATTCTATTATGTTATGATCTCGATTTATACAAGAATTTTCTAACGCACTAGATTAAGGGCACATGATTAGTCATTCTTCTAGAGTCTAGATTTCTAGTCCCACAATATAAAATGAGAAAATTATATATATATATATATATATATATATATATATATATATATATATAATCAGTTAGAAGCTCAACTGTCATTCACTACATACATTTTCAAAGTGCTAATAATCTCCCTAATATATTAGATTAAAAAAAATTCCCCAAAATGTGGCAACTGGCAAGCATATTGCACCACAATTTGGTATAAATATTTATTTAGACTTTAGGATATCCAAATCAAATTAAAGTGGTCTCCAACACACATCTATAATGTAATACGAAGATAATAGTAATAGTAAATAGTGCATCATATATAATTTCTTTTACAAAATGATGAAACAGACGTAAATTGTCTTGTGTTTTGTATTTGAACCACATAAACTATCAAATTTATGCAGCTCATACATATTATTCGTGAAGATCTCATCACTCATAGTGAAATGGCAAGACATGCACAAGCTAGTCTTTGACAATTTGGCCAATCAATATGCATTAGCATTTGCAGTTGCATTTATTTGAACCCAATAGATCATTATTGATCTACGTATTGGAATTGGATCAAAAAAAAAAAAAAAAAGAAACGAGAGTAGGAAGAATTATCGTTGTTATGGATCATGATTCATTATTTTCTAAATAATATTTTGTAATTATTATTTAAATATATTTTTTAATTAAATTTTTATCTCACATACATTACATCTTAAAAGGTAATTACAATATTATTCAAAATAATATTCAACATAATATCTAAAAGGTTTAAATACAATAAATCCCCTTAAGGTTTGGAAAATTTCGTAGTAAACCCCCTAACATTATTTTTTTCTTACTTTACCCCTTCGACTAACGGTCATATGTACCTCTACTGTTACATCTTTTTAAAAAGACAAATTTATCTCTAAAGATTAATTGTGATAAATCCCTTCAAAGTTTAAGCGAGATTTCACTGTAGTTCCTCATATACTTATGCATCATTTAATACTTTAGTCTAATAATAAAGTGCAATAGTGTTGTCAATATCGTTTAAAATATAGTATGCTTGAAATTAATTAATTTTCTATTTCTCAAATTATGCTTTCTCCAATATCTAAAACTCAAAGAATACGGTGAAATAATTAATTTTAAATTTTTTGATGAATTATAAATGATATGTTATCTAAGTTATTTAAATTTGAATTTTAGTTTGTATGTATGGAGTTACTTCATACATATTTAGGTGACAATTGAATTATATTAACAATGAAAAAAGAAGAAAAACATTTTTAATAACCTAAAGAAATGAGAAGGTTGGAACTTTAACAGATGATTATAAGTATCATATATTTAAATTAAATCTAACATATATTTTTGTGTCATTTTCTTTCCTTTCAAAATGAATTTTTTTACATGATATAAAATATGATGAAAAATTTTATAAAAAATAATAATAGCATGTTAGGAATTTTTGTATTTAAAATTATTTTCTCATCACAAGTATTAAAAAAATCAATGGTGTTAGTGAGCATCTTTATATTTTTAGTTGTTTTGACAATATTTTTATATTAATTATTAACTAAAGTGGATTAATTGACACAAAACTTGAGTTAGATACTATAATGATAAATACAATAAACTTTAAGGCGTTAATTTTTTATTTTCTTGTAGTGTCTAGGATAAAAATATATTTTTTTAATTTTTTAGTAGTCAAATTGCTGATATGTACTAACATAAGAGTCAAAATGAAAAAAAATAACGTCAAAAGTTTACTACAAAGTAACCTAAATTCTAAGAGAGTTTAATGTATTTTACCCTATCTAAAAGAATAGTTATTCAAATGAAGCCTTATATTATCGTGTTGAATGAAAAAGGTAAAAAGCTAAAGCACATACTAAATTTGAGCAAGGATTTATCCGGGGGGGGAAAAAAAAAATCAGAGATAAAGAGACCAAGGATTGGACAAACAGTACATTAATTTATATGTTTACAACCACAACAAAATTATTGATGTGTTTATATATATATATAATGAAATTTGACCAAACATATAAATCAAGTAATCACTTTTTCTTAGACAAATAGGACGACGTAGGTAATGGCCACTCTTTTCAAGGCAAATACAAGACTCAACTCTCGCTCAACCGTTGCTTTAAAGCAGATTATGCTTTATGTATGTTATCCAAAACTAAAAGGGGAATGAATAAAGGGTAAAAAAATAGATTTGGAGCAACTTTGATATGGTACGTGAGAAATCATTTTCTTGTTATTACCTCAATTCTAATATATTTGTCACGTTTAATTTTTTTTAGTTAATGAGTCATATTTTTAAAATTCAATCTTTTGTAGATTTTTTTAATTTTTTTCTTAAATTTCAAATTTAATGTCATAATACTTTATATAAATTTTACTTTTGTTGAAAAATTTTCATAAAAAATTAAATAAATCTAAAAGTATGAATTATGAATCACAAAATTGATTTGATTGAGTAGAAAAGTCAAATTGTGACAAAATAAATAGGACAGAGAGAGTATTTCTTTGGCTTAACTCCACTTTGTACTCCCAAACTTGTATATGATTTTCACTTTGTACTTTATACTTTTTTTTAAACACTTTGCACTTAAAATATCTAATTCTTCCCACTTTAATCCAAAATCTAATTCCGCATACAAATCTAACAGTTTTAAGGCACGTGAACAACACGCACCGTGAAGTTAAAATTGTCCATTAATGATGTGTGTTATTCACACGCCCTAAAACTATTTTCTTTTGTTGACGAAATTAGATTCTGAATTGGAGTGGAAAGAATTAGATAATTCAGGATGCAAAGTCTCCAAAAAAGTATATGATGCAAAGTGAAAATTGTGTATAAATTTAGAGATGCAAAGTAGAGTTAGACCTATTTCTTTTCTCCTCCTTCCACTTCCCAAAACACAAATTTAATTTCTATTTTCTTTTTCTAATTATGTAATTGTATTAGTAATACTTCATTGTATGTCATGAATTTCCATCAGTCGTACTTGAGCCATTACTTCCATTTCTCCTAGGCTAATTAAATGCTCTCTCTCTTTTGTAAGGGATGGGTTGATGATTAATGATTATAATTGGTTTTTTTTTTTAAAAAAACTGGTTAAAGTTAATTATGTTCTAAAGGATCCTTAAGTAGTTAAATATAATTGTCTTCTAAATTAACAACCAATAGCATAATACCCAAATTCAATTAGCTGAGTAGTTATCTAAATTTGGAATAAATCCATAATTACTTTTAAAAAAAAGGAATACAAATCTCCTTTAAAAATTGAATAGAATCAGCTTATAAAGAATGTAACAATTGTTTCATATCCAATATATATAAAGAAAATTTGATTCTCACCATCATATTTTTCTCATACAAAATTTTTTAAGAAAAAAAAAATTTTAAAAATCACTACCAAAAAACTCAAAAGATTCAAGAAGTGGTGGTGGTAATATGAGTGTTAGACAAGTCAAACGGTTCCAAGACAACGGCTGAATAAGGAGGGAATTTGGTCTCACTTCACACGTGTCCGTGAGTGGGCACCGGCATTTGACCGTAGCCAACATGCCACTTGGCACGTGGGTGAATTTTCTGTTGTGGGACGTCTGTTCTAACCCCGAATTTTGTGGCGAATTTCGTTCCATCTACTGGCACAGCTGGTCAATAGATGATCTTATTTATTAAATCGATATTTTCTTCGTTAATTATTTTCCTTCTTTCTGTTTATAGTACATGCATAGTACTAGTATACTTGATTTCTGCTGGAAAAAACTTCTCCTGACCTCTAAGAATTCCGATCCTACTTGCGATCATACACTTTACCATCCAAATTTATAAATTTGATCCTGATTTTAGTGATTGAATTGCTATTAACTTTTAAAACGATTCAATGTTGAAAACTATTTCTGCAAACCTTGTTTATGGCCCTACGCTTAATTTCCTTATGGCTACGTTTGGATTGAAGAAACAGTTTGGATAAATTTGAATTTGGATTAAATCCAACATTATTATAGGTCATTCAAACAAGTTAAGAAATTTAATTGGGCAATTAAAATCCACTAACAAGTGAAAATGTAATTTTAATAGTTAAATGAATGAATTTCAAATTTATACAAATCTCATATAATTTAAAATCCACTTCATTCAAATTTATTCATTTCAAACCCTTTTTACCATTCAGATCCACCTGTCCAAATGCAATCTAATGACGCAAAAATAATATGCCCAGCAAAAAGTGTACATTTTACCCTCACAGTGAAAGTAGTTCAAAATGGGTCAAATATATAATTATAAACTCGTAGATTAATCCAACCCATCAACCACAGGTATAAATAACAAAATAGCAGGTCAAGTTCATTCATTCATATTCTCATTTTTACAACCTTTGAATTCTCTCTGAATTTTTCTTGTCTAAAGTAACTAATTTGAGCGTCAAAACTTCTCTCGAGAATAAAATCTCACCCTCTATTTTCTTAGGTGTTTCAAACATGGATACTACGTATGCACAATTTCCTTACTTAAGCAATGGATTGGATTACTATTAGTATTAGAACTTAATAAATTTCAGCATCAACATCATTTTTTAAGGTGTTTTGCTCATTGATAAGTTGTTGAAAATACCGGATGCTAGAGCAATCGAGAACTCTATCACGGAGGGTAAAAACAAGTAAAAGGCTCTATCCAAAGAGCGAATCCAAATTAGATATCAACCCTAGAGGACGAGAGGGCATTATCCTTGATGAAGGCACAATTATGAAAGGCAAGGGTAACGCTTAACCTCGGGAGCATGAGCAGAGTTTGTACTCTAGAGAGATGAGAGTACGCAGTTGGTCTCCCTTTCCTTAGATTTGTTGTGCATACATGTTGTTAAGGTAAGAGCATATCCTTAAACAATACTACTTTTTGTTTAAACTTTCGATTTCCACATTCTAATCTTGTTGGTGAGGATACGAGTTCCACTTCCTTGCCCCCCAATCGGTTGTCACTGATTCTTACTAATCGATTGAGGCGGTGCAGAGGTGTTTGTCCTTTCTTTTACCTTGGTTGTTCCGATGAGTGCTACATGTATTGAGTGTTATATTTTAATATGATATTTTGTGTTGGTTCTTACAAACGACGCTAAATATTAATGCTGAAATTTGTTAAGCGTTAATACTAACAGTAGTTCAGAAAATTTATTAATTAAGGAACTTGCGAATCGTATCTATGTCGAAAACATCTGAAAGAACAGAGAACAAGGCTTTATCCCCTTAAAAAAAAGTTCTAATACTCAAGTCAATTACTTTATATAATAAGAAAATTTGAAGAGAATTTAGAAATTGTAAAAATGAGAATGTAAATGAATGATCATAACCTACTATTTTGCTATTTATACCTATGGTGATGGTTAGGATCAATCCTTAGGTTCATAATTATATATTTAACTCATTTAGGCATACTTTTATTGTAAGGGTAAAATGACCATAATACCTCTAGTGGACCGAAGCTCAGAGTCACGTATACATTTTTCGTTGGGCGTACTATTTTTGTGGATGTGGGTTTTCCGTGAGACTTTTTAGTTTGACACTTGTGTGACACTATTTAGATGAGTAATACATATTACCATAAGAACACATATCACTCATTTAAGTAGTATCACATAAATGTAACACCAAAAAGTGGCGCATAAAATCCAAAGCCTATTTTTGTGTCTCACAACCTATTTGTTTTTCTTTGTTAATTAACTTACATTAATTGAATGAGTTTCTTAAAGAAATAAATCATTATCTTTTAAAAAAATTTATGGTCCATTTAAAAAATATCTCTTGTATTTCAAAAATTTGTATAATACTATAAATCAATAGCTTGTATTTTAAAATTTTATATAATACAAATTTTTAAAGCATAACATGATTTACGGGAGTTTGACTTTTGTGTGGAACTTTTTCCACACAATTTACGGTGTTTCCATGTCTAAGTTTACAAAATAAGACGAGTTTGTGTAGTGAAGCGTTTAGAAGATTAATGTGACGAGTGACAGAGTCACAAAAAACAAAAGAAAAACTTTTAATTATGATTTTTTTTTTTTTTTTTTAAAAAAAAAGAAGGTGTAGTATATATGCCTGATACGTGAACACAACACTAGAGAGAAAGAAAAGAGATAAACCTATGGAAAAAATATTTCTTTTAAAAATATTATCTATTGGAAAAGATTATTCCTTGGCTTTTTTTTCTTTTTTTTTTTTTTCTTGAATAGTAATTTTTGAACGATGCACATTCCAGTACATATTTTTTTAAGCATGAACTTGTATTCTATATATGGAATTCCAAGTTTCCAAACCTTCCGATAAAACAGGAATAAGTCTGTTTTTGAAAAACAGAAGGCTGAAATTAGCAAAACAATTTTTTTTTTTTTTTTTTTTAATGCTAAGAAACAAGAGATATTATCCATTAAAATCATCTAATGCTAAACAAATGAGAACAAGCCTCATGAACCTTGTGAAAATCTGACAATAAAATCAGAGATTTGCGTCAATGGAAAACCTTTCCTAATCTAGCTAGTGTACCTAAATGTTTCAAATTAGAAGAATTTTTTTGTCAGTCTAAAATATTATGTAGATTTTTATACACATGAATTATATAAAGCAGACAATCCTCGTGCAACAATATGTTCATATTAACTGTGTAAAAGACAAATCTAAAAACAGTTCTTGAAGGGCTCTATGTCTTTATGGAAAATTCTTTTTATTTATGGATAGATGAAGCAACCTCAATTTACTTTTAATAATTAAATTTTTAAAACATTTTTAAAAATCAAAATCGTATATATTTAAATCATGTTTCATATTAATACTTTTGCAAAAATAGAAAAAATAATAAAATTTTACCTTTTGATTAAGTTATTTTATATTTCATCAAAATTTAAAAATTTCTACACCATGTGATATAAAATTTAAAAGTGAATTTTTTTCTGAATATATTGACCCTTGAATATGATGATCTATATGATGAGATAAAATGATATATTTAAAAGATATTATTTTCTTAACTTTTAATTATTTAGATATAAATAAATGAACAATAAATAGAGATAAACTAAATGGATAGGATCCAAATTCCAAATGACCTGATCTCCCAAAGGTATTCATTTAGGCCACATATCTATGTTTTTCTTTTTTATTTTGTCTAAATAACAAATTTTGTTTCAGTTTCTTTTTTACCAAATCCACTCATAATACCATAATTCTCCCAAATCTCACGTAGCCATTCTAGAAATGAAGGTCAAACTTCAAACTAATATTGTTTGTCAAAAGAAACCAAAAAAAACACACACACACACACACACTAGAATATGAATATTTGTAATCAAATTAAAGAAGGGCATTAACATCCCTTTTTGAGGGTTGAATGCCAAGGAACCTGCATCCCATCAAAACCATTAATAGATTCAACTCGATTGGCATGAAACTCTACACAACTGGAATTCATAACCAAAGCCAACAACAACAGCCAATGTAGCATTTTTCCTTAGATTCCATGTGAAATGTAACGGCTATTATTATTTCTGCAACAGCTATTATTGAATCCATGTTCATCCAATAGCTATTTTTCCTTAGACGACCGTTGGATATGCAGGCCTAAATGAAAAAAAAAGAAAAAAAAACCAACAAGACAAAAATACAAAAAGACAAGGGCAGAAAGTCAGCAAGTCATATGCTGTAGGTCCTTTTACCCTGCCGTGGACACAGCCTAAGAGTCACCATATGAGGGTCTCAGAAAGGCAAGACTATCCACAAGGGGGTCCGCCGGCCCCCATCCCCAACCCAGATAACCATCACATAAACAAGATAAACTGTCCTTTCTATTCTGCAGTCTACATGTGACAAAATTCCAATCATTAAGGTTGTTCTCCAACTCCAAACCTCCATAATCAATTATTGGAGTGACATCTCTATGATATTTGTAAGCCAAATTCAGAAAGACAGTTAAACATCCATAGCTTGCTTTAAACATAATAGTTGAAAGGAACTCACAATGAAATAAAAATGAAATAACATTTGGGTACCAACTTTTCAAGAATAATAGGATTCGACCAGATAATGCAACACGAGAAACAATAATATGATTAGTCTTCAATTCTATGATTGGTATTGGAGAATGATAATAGTATAAATTAAAGGTAATGTAAAACTATAGGCCAAGGTGAGACCATGTTGGGGAAAATCTCACCATCCTAACCTAAGAACAGTAACCAAGGGGGGAAAACTGAGAAAAGGAGAATGATGATCAGCAAGCATGATGCATATCAAGATGCCCCACAGCAAACATATCTGTACAGCAACAATCCTCTCTCTCTCTCTCACACACACACACATTCTCTCTCTCACTAACTCTCTCTCTCTCTCTCTCTCTCTCTCTCTCTGTATTCATCATTTCATAGTTACATGCCAGCTTGAGGCACAGAAAGGATGGCCAAGTCCTCTAGAATTCCAAAGGGGTTATCCTTATAATTCATTTTACTCTGCCACGGAGGAATCTTTCCAGATGCATACTTAGAAAATCTAAGAATGGTATAGAAGGGTGTTACTGAAACCTTGAAAATCTGAAGGTGTGAAGAAGAATTATTCATCCAAGTCAAGTGTTGTCAGTCCTATTCATGAATTGTCTCAGATGTCTGGTTATCTGTTTGCCCTACATTGCTTTCCACATCAACTAAACTGCTACCGTCCTTCAGTGATTCTATTTCCATGCTGGCAGTTTGGCTTCTCCTGTTTCTCCGATCCTGTAGAAAGACAATAACTTTGAATATTATTATGGCTAGTAACCTGATAAAGATCTCCATGAGCCTCCAACAAGGCAATTTCTAATCAAATATGCTCAATGATTCAATGATTTTGATCTAGAAGCAATAAGCATAGTTCAGTCAGGAGAAAAAGATGCATTTTCACAGAAAATCGCAATTGGAGTCTTTCAAGAAAGTTCACAACGGGAACCTATTCACATGTAATAAAAATCTGATAGTAAACTTCACATATTAGCAGCTGCAGATTACATTAAGAACAATTATATCGTCAAGCGAATTTCTAGGCAGTAGACATGATAAAAACTAATTTCCTTTGCACAGTTTTATGTTGTTAGCACTTGATAATCTGTAGCCTGTACATAGATGTAGAGAATGCCAAAGACAACAGGCAGGTATGGCTAGATTAGCAGGATAAGTAAGCCTGGTTCAAGGGGAAAAAAAACACTTTTTCTGAGGAATGCTAGCATTATCTTATAGAAATGTGGTACAAAGACGCCTTGTATGTTATACCAAAATCCACACCGTATGTCAACACCAATTTTTTCAAAAGAAATAAATGCTTGGTATTAGAACACACGTAAATTAGGGATTTTTCTCTTTTTAGTCACTGATAAATGATGATCAGAAGAATATGCTTCTCTAGGGAAAATCAAGTTCACTCTTCTTCCATATTGCACATGAAATATGCTACCAGAGTTTATATATATTTGGTCTCTCAGAAGTGCATATGCTCATGTATAGAAGCTTAGGTGAGTAAATGATTTCCTAGCATTCTTCAAGTGTGCTTAGTCGTGTAAATGATGTCTTAACATTCTTCAAATGTAGGCTTCAAAGCATAGGAAAAAGTCTGAATTTAATATATGAGAACCTACATAAACAAAGAACACACAGGAACAGTTAATAAGGTATTTGACATTTGGAAATGGAAAAGAACCTCTCTGTATGGAAATTCATCTGCTTCAAGCATTTGCACAACTTGACTCATCCTAGGTCGTTTCTCAGAGTCGGGATCAACACATCTGAGTGCCACCAAAAGTGCACGTTTTAAGGCACGTGTTGTCGGCTTCACTTCAAGGTCAGGATCCACAACTTCCTCAGCTCTTCTAGTTCCTACCATCATTTTAAGCCATTCAACAAGATTCACCTGACAAGGACATAAAAACTCCTTAAACGGACCCCAAGCAAACATCCTCTAACACACCACTTCCAGGGTTAAATGGATGGACAGAAAACAAGTAACACAAACACCAACAGTATGACAACCATCTAATGATTCCCGTTATAAGGATGCAGTACCTCATTAGTAGGACGGGCATAGTCAACTGGATCTCTTCCAGTGACTGCTTCGAGTAGTAGAACTCCGAAGCTGTATATATCACTCTTTTCATTTAATAAGCCACTGTTCGCATATTCTGGAGCCACATAACTGAAATAAACATAAAAAAAACAAAGTGTTTTGAATATAAAGGATTCCTGCCATGGTTTTCATCAGGTAATATGCAGGAAAAAAGATAGTAAAACAAACCAAAAGGGCTTGGATAAAAATTGACATACCCAAATGTTCCCATTACTCTTGTCGTTATGTGGCTTTCTCCTGATCCCAAGAGCTTCGCCAATCCAAAATCAGAAACTTTGGCATTGAATTCATCATCAATCAAAATATTACTGGATTTTATGTCTCGATGGACAACTTTAGGCTCTATAGCCTCATGCAAGTAAGCAAGCCTGCAAAATAATGCAACATAATTTTCTGGTTTAAATCCCAAATGACAGAAATCACTTTGTATGAAATTTCAACTTCACAATCAGCACTAAATACAAACTTTTAAAGGATTTCAGTTACAATATATAACACAGAAATAACATTCCAATTTGTCGAAAAAGAAAGAAAAGAAATTGGCAATATCACGAAATAGTTTGGTTATTAAAGATGATGCATGGAGGAGAATGAAATCAAATTTATCAATGGATAAGACCCAACAAATTGTACAAGAGGATTAAAGAAAAGCAAAGGGAAACATACTTCAGCACATGTAATAAATGATACTTACGCTTTTGCAGTACCAAGAAGCACTTTCATGCGAGCTTCCCAGGTGAGCGTACCATGTTGTCTCATAGCCCCGTGAAGCCACTGTTCTAGGTTGCCATTATTAACATATTCATACACCAACATCCTGAATGAACAAACCAAAAAATAGCCTCATCTAATGAAGATTTGTCGGGTAAGACTCAGACTCATTGCACATACATATGATCCTCAGAGTTCAATTTTTATTTTTCCTTTTCTTTCTATTCTTTACTACATTGGTGGGACAGGGATGAAGCTTGAAAACAACACCCAAGCCTTGCTAAGCATGCTCCTGACAATAAAGCTAGGACTTGGCTTCAATCTTGGTATTCAAATACTTATGAAATATGCAGAAACATGTAGAGAAACTATTTTACAGTAAATGCAGAATTGACATTGCTGATTTTGAAAACTTGACAGCAAGATAACAGCGAATCTTACCTGTGAACCCCTTCTATACAATAGCCCAGGAGCCGCACAAGATTCTTGTGCCGAACATGGCCAATGGCCTCTACTTCAACCCTGAATTCTTTTTCAGCTTGGCCACTGAAATAAGTTCATCATTCAACCATGAGTAAATAGAAACTTCAAAAATAGAAATTGAAGCAAAGACTCTGAAGTAATTATTTCATACTCACAGATTGTTAAGAAGCTTCTTTACAGCTACCTCTAACCCATTGATCAATCTTCCCCTGTACACAACCCCATATCCACCTTCCCCGATCATGACATTTTCTGCTGAGAAGCGGTTTGTAGCAATATCAAGATCTCTAAGGGTAAACCAGTGACCCCACCCAAGATGTGACATCTCTGGCAAGCCAATTAAAGGATGTGTATAAGTCCATAAGGCAATGAAGATTGTTTTCGAACAGTTCCAGAACTTCCTTCCTCCCCTGATTGTGAACTGCAGGCCCTCTCATGTTGATAAATTGAGCTACATTGGCTGATATTATCAACATCAATTGACTTGCTCCTCCCTAGATGAAATAACATCTTTTCCGAATTCTTATCACTTGATTTGTCATTGACCGTCAGGTATACAGTTTCTGGGTGATCATGGTAGATGTTTTGAACCCCTACTCTATCAACTGTGATGTCTTTGGATACATTGGGTATTTGACAAAGGGAATACTTGTCAAGGGTTCTTCTTGATTTCCTCCGGAACATTACCCATATTGACAAGAACACAATTATCACAATTATAAACACAACAACACATAAGCCAATCACTCTTAACCCACAATTTCAGACCAAAAATTGGTGTCTTCTTTGACAATTTTGCATTCAAATTCCCAGACGACATCTTCGATGAACTGCTAGAAGTTAGAATAAACAACTCTTGTCTCTGAAGCTTCGCCTCCAAAAAGTTAAAACATTCCCTCCTGGATCCCATAAAATGTGTCACACAATGACAAAACCATCCAAATGGCAAATACATACCAAATTCTTTGGCAAGTCAGTAATTCAATTTTTACTTATCTACTTCTTTTCTTTTGAACCCATTGTGCCTAAACTAGCCAAAATATCACCTATTTCTAAAGACATTCAACTATTTCTCATTTATAGTGCATGAGTTATGCTAGGAACCCAGTCAAAGAGCAACCACAGATGAACAAACAAGACAAAGGACCAATAAATACCATAAATTTTTACAGTGCAGAGCCTTAATACACCATAGACAGTATAGCCATTAGATGAATCAAAGAAATCCCATCTCACAGAAGCCAAATAAATGGANTGCAAAATCAAAAGAAATTTCCCGCACATACTTCGACAATCAACAGAAGAAAACACCTCAATATAAACTGATTAAACACAAAATCCAATCTTCACAAATGTGAATAAAATCAAGCAAAGCATGACTTATGATCCAGTTAAACAAAAAATAAATAAATAAAAGGGAAGAGATTTAAATCCAGCATAAAGTGTATTCAAAACATAAAGCACTGACCTTTAAAGTGATCTAAGGCTAACCACCTTGATCTTCCTCCTTGAGAACCCAAAGAAGCAAAGAAAGAGCCTCTTTTTGTACCAATAGAGATCCAACAAGCATAGATATGCCAATGCAGAGCAAGAATAAAGAGAAAAAACCCACCAAAATTAATACTAAAAGCCTAATGGGGGAAAAGAAAAACAAATTAACTTCGGAAGAAAGAAGAGGAGTAGTTTACAAGTCCAACTGTGGCCTGAAGTGGGCCACAAATAGATTTCAGAAAAAACAATAGGATAAAGGAATTTTTTTGAATCAAGGCCAGACAAAAATTTCAATCTTTATAAGAAATAAAGCAAATGTGGTTATACAGAAATAAGGGGTTCTTTTCTTTTCTTTATTTTCTTTTTTTTTATTCCTTCTTATATCATTAAATATCATGGTAATGGTACATGAATTTGATGAGGGGGGGGGGGGGTGGAGGGTTAATAAAAGCAATAGTTGGGTAAAAGGGTTGGTGGGGTTGAATGAATGTGGAGGAAAAGAGGGTCCTCAAGATGCATCAGCTGGAAAGGAAGCTTGGGTTGCAATGGAGGAAACCACAGAAGAAAGAGAGAAAAGACAGAAGTAAAGGAAAAGCAAAAAAGATAAATAAATACTACTATCAATTAAGAATGAAGTGAACAGAGAAAGATTGGCATTTGTAGCAGAGAGTGGGGAAATTTTGGAAAAAGTGAAAATTCCAACAAAAGGAGAAAAAGAAAAGACATGTAACTGTGTGTGTTTGTGTGAATGTGATGTGCCGTAGGCGTATTTGTCTTCGTCAAACTGAAGAAGAGTGAAGTCCAAATCTAAGCCAATACTGCATGAATTTACTCAACTGTCCTTATCCTTGCCAACTACTGCTACGAATCCGAAGGTATATAGGAGTATACATTTACTAGCTTAAAATTCTGTGTCATTGAGTATATTTAATTTTTATATTAAAATAATGTTAGTAAGATAATGATATTATATGAAACTTTTAATAATTAAATCAAATAAATGAAAAAAGTTATTTTTTTATTTTTGTTTTTATTTTTTAAAATCACAAATATAATAAATGACAAAAAACTAAGTATATTATTATAATAATAGATAACTCGGGGACATTATTGTTGAGTATGTACTGGAATGCATTATATATTTAATCGAATATAAAATGACATATAATTAACTATGTTTATTATTTCTTAATAACTATTTGTGATATTTGTACGATAACAAAAGTATTATTCCTATTTGGGATATATATTTTATTTTAAAAAAATCCTATACGACATGTTAAGTGTATAATGGAGCAATTAAGAAGTATTTTGTCAACATTGCTAATTAGTGTGGATTTATTTTTAATCAAACACTATTTGATAGTTATCAAGATAAAAAGTTATCTAGTTTGTTTGGTGTTAAAAGGTACTATATTTTAATTAATTACTGATCCATAGATAAAATTAAATATTTGTTGATATTTTACTATACTACATAGTATAAATATAAATAGATATAAATAAAAATATACAATAAAAGGTTTAAAAAATTTTAAAAATGTTATTATCTAAAGTATTTTAAAAATATTTTTTAAAATTTTGATTTAATAAGATGAGAAAGAATTGGTATCATGAACACATAATATCATGTCAAAAAAATTAAAAATATATATATTAATAAATAAATTTCGAGATTGCTTTCTAAATTGATAATACCGTTTAGCAAAATTAGCACGACTCATGCACCTCTTAAGCAAATTTTTTTTTTTTTTCAATTATGAAACTTAAATCTCACTCAACAAACAATCATTAAGTAAAAATTACTAACAGCTGACCAATAAATAAAATCTTTTACTCCTATTTTTATATTGAATAAGTCTTCATTCAATATAATTTCAATATAATTTAACATCATCACGAGTCATTGAAAAATTTTATCCTTGCAGATTATTGAATTTTTTTTTTCCTTACTCACATTCCATTAACACCTTAAATCCTTCCTTATTTACATTTAGTACATAAAAGTTTCTACACCCCCTGGGCCCAGGCCCGTCTCAAACAATTGGAGTCTTGCAGTTACATGTATCATTATCCCAATTTAAATATTGACACTCAATAAGTTACCAAAAACAATAATAATGACCCAATACATGTACGTGTATGTAAGTAGAATTTTATCTATCTACGTGCATATAGTTGAGAGTATTAATTTGTAAACCCAAAAGAAAAAAAAAATACAACTAAGAAATTTTTAATAAAACTCTAGGTCAAAACATTTGAATTAATGATTGGTTGTTTTAAATGAAGATTTACATAATGACACATAGCTTAGCAATATGGGTAACAGTTACAAATGTTTAGCAATATACTTTCTCTAAATATCTTACTTCCTAAAGAAAATAGAAAAAAGAAGAAGAAGAATGATAAGATAAGAAAATTAAGCAAAATAAAAAGTAATAACCGTGTGATGAAAAAATATTGACCACAATAAAAATGTTTATATCTCTTTTTCACAGTATTATAAAAATAACAAAAATTCTCCATTAGAAAGTACTGAAATCTATAAAATGAAAAAGACAAAACTATATTGAAATATATTATCGAAATTATATTGAGTTGTTCCAAATAATTTGTCACATTTGAAACAATTCAAGTTTTCAATACTTGATCTTTTATAAATTTTGTAATTTTTTTAAGGATTTTAAATTCTTATGTAGTAATATTTGATATAAATTTAACTTCTAATGAAATAATTTCATAAAAAATCAGATAAATCTATGTAAATTCTTGATTAAAAAATTGAATTGTTTGACCACAAAAATCAAGCATTGTGACAAAATAAATGGGATAGAAGGAATACTAAATAACATTATATTCATATTAATTTAATACAACTTTGAAGAAGAAATATGAACACTATGCTGATTAATTAGTGACGTAAGCAGGCAAAGGGAATACAAAATAATATTATAATCATATTAATTTAATACGATGAAGAAGATACATGAACGCTATACTGATTAATTAGTGTCGTATGACCAAAATACCTTATGATTTTTTTTTTTAAGGTCACAATACCTTATGTTTGATAAAATCTAGAATGGCAATGTCCTGTAAGATCAGTTTTACACATTTATTCAACCAAAATGGAGTAAATGAATAAGAGAAGATTAAATTTTCTATTGAACGTTTTGTCAATCATCTCTTTGATACTGCACATTATCAATCTTCGACATAGATGATATGCTTGTGGAATAAATTAAAACTGAAAGGAAAAACTCATTGCTACAACGTAAGACAATGACCACTTTCTCTGAAGTCTTGATGGGTTTAGATCTTGAGCAAAGCATTGAAAAAAGGTACCGTCATTATGAAACTTAAAAGCAATGTAATGAAGGAATATATAGTAGGGGCAGAATCAAGATCCTGACGTTAAGGGGACAACGATTTTGAACGATACTTAGCAATCATTTAAGTTAAAGTAATTTTCTTATATTATAAATAGTTTTACATACAATTATCGGATCGATGGTGGTTGTCCTAATCTTTTTCGAAATAAAAAAATTATTACTAATATAGACATTTTGCAATTGAAAAAACAACATATTTTATAAAATATGTACTTGAAAAATGAATTTAAAATGAAAATTATACGTCCATGTTATATACTAAACATCAAAAGTCCTTGGAATTTTTATATTCCCAAGTGAGACTTATTCTTAATTTTAAATATGCCATCATTTTTAATTCTATGATATAAGGAATTCAATTTTTTAAGGGTTTAATGTAAAGAAAAATATAAAATTGACAAATTTTAGGAAGTGTAATTATAGGTAAAATATAAAATTTTTTAATTTTTTTTGGCTATTCTATAGTTATTTCAAAGTTGAGGGGGGGTGCAAATGCCCCCACCTCAATATGGGTGATATCTAGGTCATGAAATTTAAAACAATGTAATGAGGGTATGTCTAAATATATAACAGTGGTTAAGTTAAAGTTTGAATTTCGATCTCAAATTAAAATAGTAGATAAAGTGATTAAACACGTCTTGAACACAAATACTTAGATGATAAAATTTAACTTTTTAATTTTATTCTAAAATGCATTTTGTTAAATGAATTTGAATGAATTTTAAAGGTTTAAGATATTGATATGTTGAGTTTGATAGTTGGCAAAAGATCACATTCTACAATCCGATATTTAGAGTCGAAATATGAATAAGATATGTAATTGAAACTTATAGTTAGTGATTGGCCAGTAGTGAAAGTCAAAAGTTAAGAAAAGACAGTTATAACATGTTACAAATTGCATATAGATAAGTTGGGTAAATGCATACTCTAATATAATATACACAGTTATGATTGTTTCTTAATTCTGATCAATCATATGTTTATTCTTTTCCTAAATTGTTTAAAAAAGCGATAAAAATGGTGACCTATAAATTACTTTTAAAAGTTAGAAAAATATTGATCTAAGATACATTTTATGTTATAAAAAAAACCTAATAACATAGTCATTTTTAAAAATTTGCAAAAAAACATATTGGCACAGATATAAATAGGTGCATACAAACTTTTAATAGTTAAGTAAATAAAGGCAGAAAAAAGTAATACATTAATAAGTTATATACTACTAGAGACTTAAATGAAAAAAAATAATAATAATAATAAAGAATGTACAATTGTTGATATGAAGTTCAAATTTTTATGTTGATCTGCGGCTATAAAAAGTTTAAAGTAAACATAAAAGACAATTATTTGTTGTACAATAATAACAACATTATCTTTGGCAGAATAGGTTATCTTTTATGTAAAGAAAATAAAATCTAGCGTTTGTTAGGTTCATACAAAATTGGAAAGGATTAAACTATTAATTCTTGTAGGAACTTATTTTGTGGATATAAATAGTTAAATAAAGCAATTAATAATTATTCATTACTGTCAATTAATTAGTTTTTATTTATTCATTAGATCCAAATCTACATGATAATTATGAAAATATAACCAAATTTTGAATATTCAAAATTTATTTATTTATTTTAAAAACCACCCCTCTCCTTGCCCTTTAGTGACTCGAACAATGATCAATAAATCATAGGGGAAGTGTCTTATCACCTAACCTGTACTATGGTGTCATTCAAAATTTAATTAGTTTGTATTAATTTTTCCTAAAAAAAAAAGAAAAACTACTTGATATGTGTTGAATATGTATTTAAAATGCTCGTTTTATGACTATAAACTCATTTTATTTTTTCTAAAATAGACTAAACTTTTTTTGCGGTGCAGATATAAATGGCCCGACAATATAGAAATTAAAAATTATTTATTATAGCAAATAATTAGTTTGTATTTATTTTCCTAATAAGTAGAATTACAAAAATTAATTTGAAGATAAAGTTAAAATTTTGAATATTTCAATCATAGTTAGATTTTTTACTTAGTTGCTAATGGTAGAAAATGACTAATAAATAATGCCACTTATTATCATGCAATAGTTTCTAAGTAAGTACCCCCTTTGCTATACTATATATGTAGATATAGATTTTTCTCCTATTTTTTCATGTTACAAGCGCAACTAATAATATGAAGACAAAAGTATATAGTATACACTAGGACAAGGATCCTTTTCATTTAGTGAGTAAATGGAGGATCCTCTATTTATCCTTCTAAATGAGTGATACCTTACTATTTACTTAAATTAAGGGGTAGATTTTATCTACATTACTATTTTACTATTTCTAATATTCAAAACTATATAGTTTCAATTGTTATTTTATTTATATAACAAATTTAATTTTAAGTATAAGAAAAAAAAAATACTTAAGAAAATGTAGTGAAATTATAATATAATGTTACTCTAATTTAATGACCTACTAAAATTTATTTAATTTGTTATAAATTTTTATTTGTTGCGAGAAGTTAATTACGTATATTTTTTAATTAAATAGTATGAATTTTAATAAAATAATTTGATTAATTTTCTTAAATGACAGTGATTTTTAAATTTAATTAATTATCAAGGAGAAGGAAATGAAAACTACGTAGTTTTGTCAAAAAAAATTATAGAAATGATGATTTGGAAAATTTTGTGATACATTTTTATTTTTAATATAATCCCAAAATTTTATTAGACACTTGATCTAGTTAAGGGTATATATATGACATTTCACAAGTTGGGTTAGTAAACCCTTTAATAGTTTTCATCTATTTTGTAGAAAATTTTAAAACACAAGGGGTTCAAACACACGTTTAACAACTACAAGGGGTAAAGTACCTATTCGATATATTACAAGGGGGTTATTTGCATTTTACACTTAAAAAAATAAAAAGCAAATAATAGGCATTCATTATTTGTAATCCAAAGAATTATTTCAAACTATTATTTCGTATCCAAACAATTATTTCATTATTTCAAAAGTCAACATTATTTCCAAAAATCATTGAAGTCAAAACCCAAATAATATTTGTTAAATAATGGCTATTATTTGCTATCCAAACGGAGCCAAAGTACTATTAAAGTTTTGAAAGTAATGGCTCCTTGTAGCTGCAAAAATAAAAATAGAAAATAAGATTTTAATGTTTTCTTGTTTGGCAAACTCATAGTATAAAAACTGAAACATTTTGGCCTAAAAACAATAATATCAGAATGTACTAAAGTTGGTATAGGAAATTTGACAACCTCCAAATTGTAGGGGCAGTTGCCTTACCCCAATGTAACCCAACCCAGATACCACATCCCTGGCTAAGACCAAGCTGTAGTGATTAATAATCACATGTATATTATCACATTTAATAAAATGTCTTTGATCATTTTTTTTGTTGTAATTTCGAAAATCAAGGTCTCCTAATTGCTCAGCTTTGTAAATAGAAACCACCAAAATTGACTATTAAAAACGTTCTTTAGGCATCCATTAACCATTATGTGGTTGGATAGGAATCCCTCTTCATAAAGCAACCTCTGGATTTTGATGTTGCAAAGTCCTCGAATTTGGCTTTCATTAAGAAATCCGAACCATAATGGAAGAGGATTCACATGATTAACAATATTTTGTGGACATGCGTTTTTAAAATAGTATATTTATACAAAGTAACAAAATCACTAATATTTCAATTAATTTGTAAAAAATAAACAAAATATAATCAAGTATATAACATGATTTTTGAATTGTTCCGAATTTGTCACTTTATAATCATTTTTTTTTTTTAAATGGCTTTAGAGATAGAATCATGTGAGGATTTCTTCATAATAAATGTGTAACATATTCCCCTTTAGGAATCATTTCCTTAATTTAAAAAGTTTGTGCAGTACAAGTTTTTAAAGCACATAGTGTTGTACTGTACAATCATTTAAAACACAAGAAAATTGTTCTCTAAAAGGGACGGTAGAATTTTCTCATAAATTAGACTTCTTATTCTTTTCCAGCCTTCTTAGCAATTCATAATTGTGATCCGAAAATCAAGCCAGCTGCAATGCCAAATTTATTTTCCTAAAATTGTGGTTTAATGAAGTACAATGGAGTACAAAATTCTTTGCCGAAATGGGGATACCAAAAGTTATCTAATTGTTTCATGTTTTACCTGTGAATATAATTGCTTTTTTGTCCCTCATATAAATATCAAGAAACACACGAAATAATCCGCAAATGTTTTTTTTTTTTTTTTTCATTTTGGTGAGAGAATAATTTCTTTCATACAAATTCTGAAAAATGTTGACGTTTTTAAGCAAAACACTGTATCATCTTCTTTGGTTTTTGTATAAATATACGACACTGTGCTACAAGTTAATATGATCAATAAGTACCTTAAACAACTTTGTTTTGTAATTTCCATTTTGTCAAATCATTGACCTTAACCAATATTGATCAATTTCTCGATTTTATGAACCCACAAGTTAATTTATTCTCGTATTGAGAGAATTAAATTTCGAATTTATAAGTTAAGATAAATACGTCAAACTCACATATATAAATCCCACCTTGATATATAAATTGAGGTCAGATTTAGGAAAAACAATTATCTTATCCAACGTATTATAATTTGGTAATAGATTTATCTAAATCAATGGCAAGTACAAGGGGGCAGATTGGGACTTGCCTTCAATATTATGAAAATTCTTTCACTTTTCCTGTGAAATTTAGACTTTGCTCTCTTAAAATTTTTATTAAAAAATATTGAGTTACATACCTCCATCACTATCTCAAAGTCTAAAATGTTAAACAACTATAACCATAATTAAATAAAGCAAGAAAACTCATTCTACTTTCTGATATATGAAAACAAAATTATTTACTAATGTAATGTGAACAAAAAAATATTTCATCAAACTTATACAACGATAACAAATGGAAACATACAATCATTTTCAACATAAAATATGACACCCGTTAGTCATGCCATTTGCATATTCATCAGTTTTCATTGAAATGATTGAATTTTGACTAAGCAGGCCAATTAATTTAAATTTTGTCTCATCGGTTGAATAAGGGTAAACCTGTCAATTTCCCTACAGAGCTAGTACTATTTTTTTCTTTTTTTTTCATAACTAACAATATTTTTTTCATTTGGCAAACATTTGGACTAAACTCAAAGTGTGTGTGTGTGAGAGAGAGAAGTATTAGTAAACAAAATGTGCTTTTCTTCAATGTCATTATGGCTAATTGAGGGCATAAAGCCACTATTGTTGGATGGACAAAGGCTTTGATTAGAAGCAATTACTTTTCACTAAAGTATGTATTAGACAAATCTTTCAAATCTTTAAATAGACATAGAAAAGATTAATAAGGTAAATGGGGTTCGTTATGTAACGTAATTAAGTACCCAAATGACCCACTTGTTTTAAGGACCCACAATTTTTAAAATACACTTAAACCCAAATAATGTTTTGAATTAGTAATCCTTGCCCTTAATCACATATGGGGAGACATGATGTAAAAGCTGAGCTTTGTTTTAGAATACTATAACCTTGCACGTGCACCACATGGAAAGGCACGTGGCTGGACTCTTTATATGGTTTTACAAGTTAATTCCAATATTTGCATCAAATAATTAACTCTTGCTTTTCTTGGTCACCAAAATGAATTTTTTTTCCCCCGCCAAAGAGGACCACCATGAGTTTCTGTTTCTTGCCTTTTTTTTTTTTTTTTAGGGAAAATCGCCAAAATAGTCTCTCAACTTTCTTTTTAGTCAGAATAGTCCTTCAACTTTTTTTTTTAGCCAGAATAGTCCTTTAACTTTTATTTTTTAGCCAAAAAAGTCCTTTTATGGTGTAGTCACCATAAATTTTTTTTTTTATTTTTTTATAAATTTCACATGAAAGGACTATCTTGGCTAAAAAATAAGTTGGAGGACCATTCTGGCTACAAAAAAAGTTGAGGGACTATTTTGGCTAAAGGAAAAAAGTTTAAGGACTATTTCAGCGATTTTCCCTTTTTTTAAAGGCATTTTTATTAAGACCAGAACTGAATTTTGATGTACAACTCACAATTTGATGTTTCATGAACGGCTACATAGGACATTAGTCATTAACTAGTTCTCCTTTTTTTAAAAAAAAAAAAAATTAAGAGCGATTTATGTAGAAAAAATAATTTACAAAATCACAAATTCAGAATCACTTGTCAAAACTAATTCACGTGACAAAATCATATTAAATCATCAATTTTGATTTTAGATCATCACTTAGATTTTGTTTCATTTTTTTTTTTTCAAATCTAGTTACATGCTAGTGACTTTTTTCATTTTGTATAACTGCACGATTTTATGTCAACCAAATTTAATTTGGTAGTATAAAATATATGATCAATAAATACTCCTTGTGTAAAATATTTCGTAATCCCTCTCACATACATGTGCTACCGAATTCTAGTTTACATTTCTTCATGTCTCTTTTTCATATAATTGACATTAAAAAAGCTGGGAAAAAATAGACGAAAAAGGAGTTATTACTAGGAAATGGAAAATATTTAGGTAGGTTCGATCTTTGGTCCCATTTATAGATCTTGTGTCAGTTGTAAATCTTAAAAAATCTTGCTTACATCAGTTGATGTCATAAATTCTTTAAGATTTAATCTACATTACAAGATCTATAAGTGATGTAAAAAATCAGGTCTATCTAAGTATTTGTCCTAAAAAATATCTTTGCAATCTGGTTATCTTTAGTATTTCTTTCTAGAAGAGGAAAAAAAAAAAAGAGTCCAGACTGTCATGTTCCCACAAAGGTTCGAGTCATGCCTAATGTGAATTAAGTTTTTTTTTCTTTTTTTTTGGCCAAGAATTTTCCAACAGAAATGAATTGAGTTCCTTTCAAAATATAATATTAAGAATGCTCATTCTTTTGAATAATTCAATAGGAGAGTTCATATAGTAATCAAGAAATGTTAGTAATCATCTATATTTTAATGCATAAAGTACCCTACCTAGTTAAGTTGGGGAGTAAATTCTCTTCCGTTGCACCAACTTCGAATCAATCTCTATCAACAACTATCCCTTCTGCTCTAAGCCTCTCACTAATGCAACACAAATTCCATATTTCTTTCACAATGCTTGTAGACCATATATCCTATTCGAGAAATATTTACGTAAACACAATTTACGATTTCATTTAAAAATTTTATGGTGTGAATTAAATTTTATAAAATAAATAATATCAATTAATGTAAATAAAATTTTATAATATTTAATTTTAATCACAAAATTTATAAATAAAATTTAAAATCAAATATATCTAAATATATTCCAATCTTATATAATTAGTGTAAACTTCCTTGGCAAAAGTCATCGCCCCGTTGACTATAACATTTATGATTACGTCTTGCTACCGTTTCCTCATACTTTGCTTTTTTTTTTTTTTTTTTTGGTTTATTTTTTTAAGGTAATTTAATTGAGTATTTTCTCTAAAGACTCCCTTAGCATTCCGAACCATTTATATTGCACATTCGTATATATGTGGATGGAATAAATCTTAGTTAGTTACTCAATAATACGAATGGATAAGTATATTAATTATTAAAATAACTAAAAAATAGGAAGATGTCATTACTTTTTAATGTAGAGTGATTAATAAAGAATTTTTCATGAATGATAAAGAAAATCACATATACATGTGTGCCTCATCCATGATGTTTCTGTTTCAGTCAGCCATATTTGATCTGGCATATTTAAATGACTTTCTACCAAAAAAAAAATGAAATGACTGATACATGTATACAACACAAGGTAGAAAAATTTGATAGAAACTGATTATATAGAAAAATGGATCAATATATCTTATATTATCATGTAATTCTTTTACAAAAATTGATATAAAAATCATGTCACATAATTATTATTTAAATTTTAAATATTAATATTAATTTTACATATATAGCATAATTGGAAGACTACAAAAAGATGACATAAGAAAAATTGACGCATATAAACGGAGATTGCAAATTACTACGCCTTTTTTGGTTGCGCAAAGCACTCTTAATAGTTGTAGTTGTAAGCATTTGTTGCCTCTTACCCAAACTCAGGTCAAACATTGCGACTTCACACAGCGACCTCACACAGCAGTCGAATACTCTCTGAAGAGTCACCCAATTGTGGTCCTCAATCTAATGTAATATAAAAAAAAGGAAAATAATTTACAGAATTACACATTCTGATCACTTATTAAAAAAATTAGTGTATGTGTCAAAATTATTTTTAATTATTAATTTCTTAATTTTAAATATTTTATCGAATTTTATTCTTTTTTTAACGAATCTGATAATACGTTAGTAAATGTGTCACTTTATTTAGTCGAATTTTATTCTTTTTCACAAATTTAGTGATACATTAATAAATTTATCATTAATTTTGTATAGATACAGTATAGAAAAAATATTAAGTGGATATGTATAATATTTTATAATTTGTACTAGTAATAATAATTAAGATCATAGTGGGCATTATAATAGAGCAAATAATGGCACATACCCTTTAGCAATAGTATATTAATTAGGCTAACCATTTCATTAACAGTGCTATCACATTCCTACTTTTTCTCTACTTAATGAATTCATTCTCAAAATATACACTGAAATCTTGTAATGATAACGTGACTAATGACTCCAAGAATTTGATAATTTGTTGGTTTCTTGATGTCTTCTTAGCAGCCAAATTAGATACTCCTTCTATAGATGCTTTGCACGAGGATGCCTTCCAAAACAAAGATATGTATGAAATAATAAAACATTTTCTCCACATTGTCTTTTCTTCTCCATCCTCCCAATTTTTTTTTTCTTTCTTTAAAAAATGTCTAAGCATTTCATTTCATCTAATTCAGTGTAATCAAAAGTAGTTTATGGACAATTGTATAAAGACAAATCCACTGTGGCATTTCATTAACTCAAAAGATAATTGGTTGTGTTAGATACCAAAAGAATGTGTTATTTTAGATCTTGATGCAAGGTATTTAATTAAGGTGAGAAAAATTAATTAGAGATTAGAATAATTAAGTTGTACCTTGTACATTGACCTGATCAACATTTTGATCGTTAAAGGTGTGAGAATTAAAAAGCTTCACTAATTAACTTATTAACCACTTGTTAGTGTTTAATCAAAATATATTTAGCATATTCGGGAAACGAATAAGAGATCTTGAGAATGAACTCCATCTTGTACTTTAAAAGTATTAAAATGCTACTATTAAATAGAAAACATAGTTATTTTGTAATGATATTGTTAATAGTCAATCAATAAATCTTCTACATCTAATTCTTCATTTTGAACCCAACCGCTATTTCATGAATATGTCAAACCCAAGTCTAACCATACAATCAAATATTTTAAGCAATTATTGCTTATTTTTGAGAATTAATTAAGATGGCAATTGTATATATATTCAAGCAATATTTTGTAATTAACTTGATCAAAAGGATTATGGTATTTCATAAACTCATGATAAACTTTGGAAAAATTTTATATCCATTAGGATACTATACAATTGTGCTTTAAAACTCATATTATACAAATATTTAAAATACAGTGTTATACGGAAAATTTATAAACATTCAAAATACAATCGTATAATATCGTAGCAGGAACATAAAATTTTCCTAAATTTTGTTATAGTTTCAAGTTGAGCCCCTAATCATAATCATAAGACATTTGTTCACGATTAACTTATTTCATTAAATAAAGTAATATAGAAATCAAAGTGGGCATTCCAACTTTATTTTTTGAAATTAATTCTTGCCTCCAGAATTGTAGCAAATACAGTACTAATTATTGTGTAGACAGTACAACAAACTATAATCCTCGTAGGGCGGATGTAGTTGGACGGCCCAAATAAGATTGACATGGTTTCCATCTTTCTGGAGCTGTGACTGCAAAAAAACCAAAGATCTGGGCCTTACGAGATACAGGGCCTATAATACAAGCGGGTGAATACAGTGATAAAAATATTAAGAAGTTGTCGGATCAAGATCTGGACTGGGCCCATTTCAGAATTTGAAGTCTTATTTTGGTTCATAATCAATTTTGATTGGAGCTAATGACTATATTTGAATTCAATCTATCAATCCTGAACATAATATTTTGAAAGACTCATAACACATTTTTCAATCACTAATTTATTTAAGAAAAAATTGTTATAGTATTTATTCTAAATAATAATTCGAATAACGGATTCTATCTTCAATTGGCATATTTTATTATTATTATTATGGAGAAAGGGATAGGGAACAAGCTAGGGTGGGGTTTGGTTTTACATGCTTTACATGAAAATCATTAAAGAGTATATATGCAGTATGACATAAATTTTATAATCTCATTAAAAAAATAATATCTTATATTATGCAAGTTTTCAAAACTGTAATATAATCTTATTTAGAGACGGTAAAATTAATCGAAGCAGAATGGCCTATTTTTGGCTTGAATGAGGACTTTAAATAAAGATGCAGAAAGTGTATGACATAATAATATGAATTTTCTTTGATATTTCATTAATTTGCCAGACTGTAAATGTAAATTGAGAAAGGTGCTAGGCAAAATTTGATCCACGTATACGAAGATAGAGATGGCTGGCCGCAGTTGTATCTTCCGAGTAAGACTGACTTATTCATTTTTTATTACGAAATAAAATGAATATGATAACTGTTAAAATAATTAAAAATTAATAAAATTTTATTATTTTTAATTATTTAACGATTTAAAATATTTATTTTATATTATAGGGCGAATAGTAAAAAAAAATTCATATCTTTGAGGACCTCCTGGCTTTTATTAGAATAAGGTCACCAAATTGGTTGTCATATGTTCATTAGTAAATGATTAGGACTTGGGAGGTTTTCAAAACAAAAAAAATTAAAACTAGGGTTAAATACATTAAACTCCCATAAAATTTGGACTGTTTTGCACAAAATTTCTTAACGTTATGTTTTTTTCACTTTGCCCCTTTCGTCAGTCATTTGACTATTAAAAAGTTAAAAAATATTTTTTACCTCTAGATACTACAAGAATATATAAAATTAACCCCTTAAAGTTTATTATATTTGTCATTTTAATCCCTATTTCAAGTTTTGTATAAATTAACGTACTTGAGTCATTAATCAATATAAAAATATTGTTAAAACAACTAAAAATATAATAATGTATACCAACACTTCATTAATCAATATAAAAATATTGTTAAAACAACTAAAAATATAATAATGTATACCAACACTGGTGATTCTTTAAAAATACCTGTAAAAATAAATTTAAATATAAATTTTTTTTAGCACTTTCAGTATTTTTTGGTCTTTTTATTATATTTTATTTTCATGTAAAAATAAATTTTTAAATATACGAGACTTATTATCATCTATTAAAGTTATATCAGTCTATTTTCTTTTTCCTTTTCTTTATGTCTATTTAATGATTTTCTTCTTACTTTTTTCCTTTGTTAATATAATTTAACTAATACCTAAATTATACGAAGGAATCATATAAATAAAAATTAAAATTAAAATAATGTAGATGAAATACCTTTAATATTCATCAAAAAAATTTAACTTAATTATTTCATCGTATTTTTAAATTATCAAATATTAAAGAAAGTATAATTCGAGAATTAGAATATTAGTAATTAATTTGGAGCATATTTATATTTTTAACAATATTGATAACATTATTGAATTTTAATTTTATCCCAATGTATTAAATGTTACAAATCTTACCTAAGGGGTAAAGTGAATTTCGCTTAAACCTTAATATGTTGTACTGCAATTGATCTTTAGGGATAAATTTATCTTTTTGAAAAAATTAATTACATTTGACTGTTAGTCAAAGAGGCAAAATGATGAAAAAATAATGTTAGGAGATTTAGTACAAAACAGTCCAAACTTTAAGGGTGTTTAATGTATTTAACCCTTAAAATTAAAATACTAGAAGGTAGAATTTCGAGTCCCAATAAATTAGATTTTCGTTTTTTGTATCCTCTTACATTTGTTGTGCTTTTCTTTATCGATATCTTTTGGTTTAATACATTTCGTTCCTTATCGTTTTGTTGGATGAAGGGATTTTGGTGAATTTAGATTTCATCTTAATTCAGGTCTAAATTCATCTTAAATTATCTAAATAAGTGAATGGATTTAGTTATGAATTTAAAATTTCCTAAGAACTGAGAGTAATATTTTAATAGTTTATTAAGTGAATTTCAAATTCATTCAAATTTTATATAATTTCCAATCCATCCAATTCAAATCTTTTATCAATTCAAATGCACCCATCCAAACATAACCCATATTTTTTTTCTGGGTGGACACTGCAATATACAGTTCCATTTGGCAACATCCTCTTTCGGCTTCAATGCGAACGCAACACAACAAATTTTTCTTTTTTCTTTTTTCTTTTTTCTTCGAGGTATTGCCACAAAACATAAAAAAAAATTTGTACAAATTTTAAAGTACAACGAAATAATTTCTAACGAGATCTTAAAACTTCTTTAATATTCGAATTTCATCCAAAATCGAACGCTATATGTAGAGATGTGATTTCCATGTTGCTAAGGCATAAATGGGCATTTATTTATATGCACTAAAGACAAGGACATCTTTCTCTAGAATGCAAGAGCACAAATGCTCATTGGGGGAGGGTTAATGGTGATTCAAATAGCTGCTCTTCTGGACAACTACTTCCCTTCTTCTACGCCTCCAATATTAACCATACATGAATGAAAGAGGTTATTGCAATAAAACCCTTCCGTCGCTGAAATAATCCAAATTGTTGGCACTTGCTAAAGAAACCTGAAAACATTATAATTCAAATGCACACAGCAGCTTGTATTTCTATTGAAAGTATTTGACCAAGAAAATAAGGATTGGTTAATTAACATAAAACCTTTGTGTTTCGATCTTCATGCTGCGGTTATATATCCGGCTATAAAATGAGGTAATTTTTGGCCTTTTCTATGAAATTAGCCCTTTAATTTGTTGCAAAACATTGTGGAATGTATAAAGTGTAATGGTCAGCTTTTGCACTATGGTAACCAATAAAATCCTATATTCGTACAAAGCTTTCAAAAGAGTTTTTAAAGATGTTTAATAAGGGAGAATTCAATGTTATCTCTGTTAAATATTATATCGTTGTACTTTAAAATTTTACTGTATAAGTACTCAAATCACATATTATTGTATTATATAAATATTCAAAATATAACAATATGTTGCCTTAAGGCGGATGTAGAATTTTTCCTAACTATTACAAATACTAATCCATCCAAATGTATCTCAGATCTCTTGAATTCCTTATACATTTCTTAACTAAGTATGAGAAAGGGAAAGAAAAGAAAAAGGATTTACGCTCCATATTTTGCAACATTTGTTAAAACTAATCAATTGGGAGCATCATGATTTCTTCATCTTTTGTTTTATTTCTTGTGTTAATTTTTTATCTTACCCTCTTTGTGCTTGCTGTATATACTCTAACATAGTATTAAAAAGTTAGAACACGTATAATAAATATTTAGAGGGTATGATAGAAGATTAATTGGTATAGAAATTGATACAAAATATCTGTAACGGATTTCTTATCGCAATGAATCTTGGATCTGCGTGTTTGGAAGGAATAGAAAATCCATTTCCTTATCCTTCTTTTTATTTTTCTCCCATTTTACTATCTTTAGTAAGAGTGTTCATCGTCAGTTTTTGATTTTTTGATTAAATTTTTTTTAATTTTTCGATACAAAAAAATTAAAATCATGTTCCAACCAAATTTTTGTTTGATTAGTTGGTTAACAATTCTTTTTTCAGTTTTGGTCTATCGAATTTAATAGTTAATTTTAAAAATAAAGTATAGATATACATACAAAACTAATAAATGTAAAACCTCTAATAAAACTAAAAACCTACAAGTAGCAAAATCAAAACTAAAACATAAAAAAAAAAAAAAAAAAGATCTCAAAGTGTGAATTAATAGAAATATGGAATGATTAATTAAAAAATAAAATTTAAAAATTAAAAATTTGATTATTTGACTAGTAATTTTCAATATTTAGATCTAACCCGTAAAACCAAATTATTTTTTTTGGTTTCTATTCATTTTAACAGAAAACCAATTATTCAAAATTTGATTAATTTCACATATTCAGTTATACTAAACTATAAACATTCCTAATCTTTAGAATCAAATAAAAAAACACTTTATATTGTTAAATATTCATCCACCTAAGAAGTCATGTCCGACATCATGTCAAATGCTCCAAAGAAAACAATAGCACATGGAATAAAAAGCGTTGCAACACGTTTTGGTCAAGAGGTGAAATACTGGCAATGATATATAGATAATTCATTTTGTAATCTATTTCTAGAATTAACGAATCATTCTTTTAAAATGATATTTTCATTGATTTCCATAGAATTGATCAATTAGTGAACTGAATTTAAATCAAAGTTTTCTGAGCCCTTACCACCAGCATCGATCATCAATAGGGTTTCATGACTCATGTGGTATAAACTATTGAAGGCGATTCTTGAAATTTTAGTAGCTTATCTATCAATCTATCTATCCAGATGATCAGCTATTTGAATCACCATCAACCTTCCCTCAAAAAGCTCTTATGCTCTAACTTTCAAAAAGGTGTCCATGTCTTCGATTTTATTTGCAAAATCTCGCAGCCTTCATCATGACCAACTTCAATATTCTTGTAACAACCAAACAAATTCTTGAAAACCCTTTGGGACGGAGAAACAGAATATACAACAAAATCCAAAAGGGTCTGAAGAAATTAATCCCAAATATATGGATATATGTATATATATATATATATATATATATATATATATATCTGCAGAAGAGCTTACCTTGCCTTGCATCATCATGTCACCTTGCATGGTTGCAACTATTTCTATTACTATTGTAAACAAAAACAATAGTTTTTTCTTTTTGGATAAAAAAAAAAAAAGAGATAATATTAATAGAAAATTGCAGATGAATTGAGTATTCAGGGTATCAATTGCATAAATTAATCTGAGTTCTACTATTAAAGTGATGATCATCGAACACTCTTATTCATGGAATATACTGCCTTTCCACTATAACCTCCACCTTGTTTGACATCTCTGTGTGTGTACTGTGGTGTGTTAGTGTAGGTGTGAAATTGGTGTGGAGGTGGCTTTGACTATATAGAGGTGGGAGGTTGTGTGAAGATGCATCAGAGTGCAAAAATTCATGCAACCACAACCCTTTTTTTTTAAAAATAAAAAATAAAAAAAAAATTAAATTGTGTGTAAGCACCGCAACAAATTAATGCACCTTGCTATGCGTGCTCCTATTTTTTTAATCACTTGGCTCCTTAATTTCAATTCTTTTAAGCTTTTTCTTTTTTTTTGCTGGTTTCAAAGCTACGTTAAAATAATTGACACCATTGCCTCAGGAACCATGTGCTATTGTGATTGTGATGTTCATCACAGTATATTATAATAACCTTTATTATAACTAAGCAAACTTTCAAAGGGCACTTTTTTTTTTTTTTCCCCAAAAGAAGTGTCCTTTGAAATTAGACCCAAAAATTTAGTTCTCTACAGCTTGATTTTCACTTGCACAATCTTGAAGTTAGTACCATATCTTAATCTGTGTCATTTTGTTTTGGTTTTTCATATTGTGAATGATATATTTGTAATTGAATTAAATTACATTTGTATGACACTCTTAGATAAGTAATTCTGTGAATGGTTGATAAATAACTATTACGAAATACTGTAATAGAAGAAATTGACGAATCTGATATATGCTTAATAGTAGTTAATGATTTTCTTTCGGTACAAAAGTGAGATTTAATTTTTCTTTTCAAAAAATTTCATTTATCTATAAAAATGATAAAATAATAAAGTTACTGATATATGACTAGATCTATCAAAAAAGAAACAAAATTCGATCAAAGTATCTAAATCGCGAATAAATAATTAAATATGATTTTAAAACGTAAATTAAATTTGACAGTAATTTTGTAAAATATTTTTCTTTTCCATCTACTCTATACTTCTTTAAGGAGACACATAGGGTTGAGGTTCTAGACCAGTTGCAAGAATTAAAAATTCATTTTCTAACAGAATAGTTGGAATCTAAAATAGTTGCTTTAAGGAGATTTTTGTTAGTTTAGCTCCTCACGAGCAGCATGCGGAGTCTAGCAAAGATGACATCTAAAATATTCCGATACTCTCTATTTAGTTTCTTTTTATTTATTATTTTATTTATATATATTTAAATAATTAAAATTAAAAAAATAATTTAAATATATCATTAATTTTATTACATCGAGTAGATCAGTATATTCAAAAATTAATTCATTCAGAAAAAAAAATTCACTTTGAAATTTTATATCATATTTGGATAGTGCAAAATTTTTCAAATTTAATAAAATATAAAGTAATTTAATCAAACCGTAAAATATCACATTTTTTCTTGCTTTTTACAAAGTATTTATAAAAATTATGATTTAAATTATGAACGATTTTAATTTTTAAAAATATTTTTAAAATTTAATTTTTAAAAAGAAACAAAAAAGTCACTATTTACTCCTAAATAAAGAGGATTCTTGTCACATCTAAACTATATATATATATAATATATATATAAGCTAATGATGGTAGTCCAAGATTGTAATATTTTAAAAGAATAATCTACCTCTTACGGACTTGGTGTCTTTTTCTCAAAAAAAAGAATTTAAGTCTCTTTCTCATGAAGTTTTAAATACCTTTACTTGCCATAGACTTTTTGCCTTAGATCTTAAATAAAGTTTTATGCCAAAAGTGACAAATCTTGCAGTCCCACTTGACAAAAAGGAAAATCGTAGAAAAATTAACGGTGTGTTATAAAGTTAAACAAAATATAAAAATACATAAAATTGAGAGAAAAGAGAAAAAAGAAAATTAGAAGATTTTGACCGTTTGTATTTTTATTTATCATGTAATGCATCTATTTATAAGAGTATAATGAATCATAAGTTACGTAATACAAATAACGTAACTTTTATCTACAATTATCAGATATTTAGATATAGATAGATTTCTACTCTAATTTATCAAAATTAAAATACATGTTTAGACATCCACAACTAATAGAATTCGTAACACTCCTCTTGGCATATGTCTAATGACAAAATCATATGTCTCGTTATAAATTAGGTGGGACAAAAAATCTAGTACACAAAATTTATAGTACACTTTTGTATGCTGCCTCAATTTAAACCTTGCCTGAAAAATCTATTTGGACAAAATCACGGTCAAAGGAAAAAGAGTACAGCGTGTACTATTAATCCCATCATGAAAACATCACTTATATCCTTTAGACGGTGCAATCCGATATTGTAAATTATTTTCTCGAATGTTTGTTGGTAGCGTCTTTGTAAATAAATCAGTTAGATATAACATGAGTGAATCTATTGGATATCAATATCACAATTCTTCTGAAAATCATTAGTGTAGAAAAACTTTGAAGAAATATGTTTCGTTTTATCTCCTTTAATATAACCTCCCTTTAATTGGGTTATGCATTCTGCATTATCTTCATATAATATTATTGGTAGCTTCTTTTCTAACGTTAAACCACATATCTTCTAGATATGTTGGGTTAATGACTTTAACTAAATACTATACATATTATCTACTTGCCTCATGTATAGAAATTAATTTTGCATGATTTGAAGAAGTAGCGGTTAAAGTTTGAACGCCATGATATAGCTGTATCTCCACATGTGAATAAATAACCCGTTTGAGATCGACCTTTATGTGGGTCAGATAAATATTAGGCATCTACATAGTCAATTAATTATAATTTAGATTCATTTGAATAAAATAAACCCATATCAATAGTCTCTCGGAGGTATCTAAATATGTGCTTAATAACATTCAAGTGTTTTCGTATTGGAGAAGAACTAAATCTTGCTAACAAACTTACAGCAAATATTATATTAGCTCATGTATTGTTAGCAAGATATATTAGAACTTCTATAATACTTAGATATGGTATTTCGGAACCAAGAAAATTTTCATCATTCTCTCGAGGACGGAACGGATCCTTTCTCACATCAAACGATGTTACGACCATTGGGGTACTCAATGGATGTACTTTATCCATATAAAATCGCTTTAATATTTTGAATTATGTATAAGTTGATTGATAAATAAAAATTTCATCATTATAGTGCTCAAATTCTAGACCTATACAAAATTTTGTTTTACCTAAGTCTTTCATCTCAAATTCTTTCTTTAAATAATTATTGCATTTTGAATCTCTTCAAAAATTTCAATAATATTTATATCATCAACATATACATTAATTATCATAAATTTTGATCCAATTCTTTTATAAAAATACATGGACAAATTGAATCATTTTTACAACCCTCTTTCAAGATATACTCACTGAGCCGATTATACCACATACGGCCAAATTACTTTAATCCATTTAAGAATTTACATAGTTTTACTGAATAATTTTTTTGATAAACATTATATGCGTCGGGGATATTAAATCCTTTAGAAATTTTCATATAAATTTCTGTATCAAGCGAGTCATCTAAATAGGCTGTCACAACATCCATTAGAAGCATTTCAAGTTTTTCATGAACTGCCAAACTAATAGTATATTTAAAGGTGATTGCATCCACTATAGGATAATATATTTCTTCATAATCAATGTCAGGTCTTTGTGAAAATCCTTGTGCGACAAGACGTGCTTTGTATCGTACAATTTCATTTTTCTCATTTCATTTTAGCAAAAATACCTATTTGTACCCCACCGACTTTACACCTTTAGGTGTTTGGACTACAGGTCCAAAACCTCACGTTTTGAAAGTGAATTTAATTCTACTTGAATTGCATCTTTCTATGTTGACCAATCATCTCGACAGATTTAGGTTGAAGATCCTCATTTTCATTCAAAGCATCAGCAACTATGTTATAGACAAAGTTGTTGTCGACAACAATATCTGTTCAGTTCCATCTTTTTACAGTAGAGATATAACTTATCGAGATCTCTTCATTTTCATTTGATTCAGGTACATAATCCCAAAGAGAATTCTATGATTACTTATGTTTAGAGTCTCTTTGGGAGCACCTGCCTCCATTATATTACTATCTTGAATAGTTGTACCTTTCTTCTTTCGAGCAATTCTTATATTTGGAACCAATTGGTCTACCACGCTTTACGCGTAATTTATTATCATTTCCACTGTTAGTTCTAATCAGAGCATTTTCAGTTGGTATATGAGATTTTGTAACTCGTTTTAAATTAGTAAATGAATCTGGTAGTTGATTCACAATATTTTGCAAATGAATTATCTTTTGAACTTCTAATTCACATTGATTTGTACGAGGATCGAAGTGTGATATCGATAATTCATTCCATTCAATTTTTCTATCCAACTGTTTATTTCTTCCCCTAATATTGGAAAAATATTTTGATCAAAATAACTATTAGCAAAACGTGCTGTAAATAAATCTCTTGTTAATGGTTCAAGATATTTAATTATAGAAATGGGATTCATATCCAACATATATCCCAACCTTCTTTGAGGACCCTATCTTTGTGCGTTGTGATGAAGCAATTGGAACATATACCGCACAACTAAAAATTATTAGATGGAATAAATTAGGCTCCTGACCAAAAGCCTCTAATTGTAATTGAGAGAATTTCAAATAACTTGTTGGTCTGATACGTACAAGTGCTGCTGTATGCAAAATAGCATGTCCCCACACAAAAGTAGAAAATTTTGTTCTCATAAGTAATGGTCTAACTATTAATTAGAGGCGATTTATGAATGATTCTGTTAGACCATTTTGAGTATGAACATGTGTTACAGGATGTTCAATAGTTATACCAATTGACATACAAAAATTATTAAATATTTGAGATATAAATTCGCCAACATTATCAAGACGGATTTTCTTAATTGTATAATTTAAAAATTGTGTTTTTAATCAAATTATTTGAGCAAGTAATCTCGCAAACGCCAGGTTGCGAGAAAATAATAAACACACATGAGACCATCTAGTAGATGCATTTATCAAAATCATGAAATATCTAAACGGTCCACATGACGAGTGAATGGGCCCAAAGATATCACCCGTGAATACGTTCCAGAAATGTTGGAGATTCAATTTCGATTTTAATTGGTAATGGGTTTCTAATAATTAATTTTTCTTGAAAACAAGCAGCACAGGAAAAT
The DNA here is from genome assembly GCA_025175665.1 of Cinchona pubescens. NCBI lineage: Eukaryota > Viridiplantae > Streptophyta > Magnoliopsida > Gentianales > Rubiaceae > Cinchona > Cinchona pubescens. The sequence continues at coordinate 2,718,553 of JANKKI010000085.1, read as the reverse complement.
TCACTAAATTAAGGAATTTTCAGGTTTTTCAATAAATGTCCATGTGAATTTGTAATTATTTTACGCATCATATTATTTTTTCCAGGATGGCCTAGCCGGTCATACCAAATAATAAAATTATTTAGATTAGTAAACTTCTGGTTTATTGATGTATAGTACAAACTAGAAGAGAAAGTAGATAACTTTTTCAAAACACATTTCTTTTCAAATATTATTTTTGTGATATATAGATACTCAATATTTTTCTTATTTACAGTCTCAATATGATATCCATGTCCACGGATATCTTTAAAACTTAATAAATTTTGTGAGACGTAGCAGAAAATAATGCATTATTTATAATGAATTCTGTTTCTCCGGGTAATAATATAGTGGCTCTTCCGAAACCATCAATTAATTCAGTGCTACCCGATATTGTATTAACATTGGCATTACCCTTTATTAAATGAGAAAAACGTTTCTTATTGAGTAAGATAGTTTTTAAGTGTCGTATATGTTGTTACACTATCAGCAAGACATAAGTCTTTACTGTTCTGGAATCCAATCATTGAATGAGAAATACTTATATTCTAATATTTTCAAGTTTTATTGGATGATCGTGCTGATACGTGTTATAAAAGTTAAACAAAATATAAAATTGTATAAAATTGAGAAAAAAAAGAGAAAAGAAAATGAAAGATTTTGACATTTTGTACTTTTATTTCTCATGTAGTGTATCTAGTTATAAAAGTACAATGATCCATAAGTTACTTAATGTTGTAATTTGTATCTACAATTATCAAATACTTAACTATAGATAAATTTCTATTATAACTTATCAAAATTAAAATATATATGTAAATATTTACAATTAATAGAATTTGTAACACGTAGAGTTTATTTCACATTTTTTCTAGTATTAACTTTTTCGGTGTGAAATAAAGGAGGACAGAGTTGCAAGATGTATTTGTTTGGGCCGTTTGGAGCTAAGACGGCCCACTTCCTCCAAGTGGGCCTACCATTGAACCCTAAATTCTAAAATCCAAAAGAGAGAAATTTGTTTTCCGAAAACATTGTTCCTAAATGAATTTCTAAGATCCTATTTGTTTTGTTGCTGATTCTTGTATGAAACAATTAGATCACTAAAAAGGGTCCCCTTTTTTCTGATTTTAAGAAATAATTCCTCTCTAAATTGAGTAATTATTTCCTCCCTTTAGAATATGGTTTGTCTTTGGTTAGAGATCTAACCACCTAATAAGGTTCAAATTTTATAAAACTCGTTCGCTTCTGTCCATTCTACCAGGAAAATGTTATTGACACAGTAACATTTGATAATATCTAAGCCCCAAAAAAAAAAAAAGGAGATAAAATGACCAAAATACCCTTCTTATAAAAAGACTAAGGAGGACAAGGGTAATTTAGTCATTTCATGCATTTTTATTTTGTGAATAACATTTGCCTTTGCCTTTCAAGCTTCGAGAGAGGGGGCTCACGTGGAGCTCCTAACCGACACAATAATGACAAGCTATTGGTCCTATTTAGCTTTAGACAATAAATAATCTTTGAATCCTTCCGTACATCACTATGATTTTCAAGGTAGTTAGGGTTTGTGTATGATCAAAAGAATCCCACTTCCCACAGATTATTCAGTTTTTTGATGCCGAAATTTGTAATGTTGAATATTCATTAAAATAATTATTCATTTTAACCAATTGGGCATCATAATTTCTCTTCAAATTAAAGCCGCCTCATAATTTGGTAGAATAAATATCGAGAGGAACTTTGTTGTTAAAAAAGTAAACGATAATTTTCAAGTTCTTTAATTTCATTTGTATTTATTGGGAAATAAATACTTTGTTATCCTGTGAAAATTTTACTACTTTTTTGTTTGTTGGTTAGACGAATTTAATGTAATCTAACTTTCGTGTGAAAAGTTCTTGTATGTCATCCTTGTTTTGCAAAAGGTGAATAGATGTGTTAATTCCTTATAAGTTGATTTATTTTTTACTTTTTGACCGTTTTATTGCACATACTGATATAATTTTTGTTTTTTTAAATTCCATAGTATATTATTGGATGATGATGACCCATATACAACTTTACTTTTAGCACATTTTTTATCAGGCAATATGTATGCGTTTTGTGATTAAAGAAGTTTCAATTCCCGATTATTATTATTTTTTTTAGTGGCTTGTGTAATTTTATTAGCCTTCTGTCACACTAGTTACTTTGTCTTAAAATAAAAATTCAAACATAAAAGTAATCATTTACATCCTTCAATGACCAACAATCTCATAATCCACTCGCACAAATACTTTGAAGCAAATTAATTAGAACAATCTACCAAATTATTATTTTCCAGGGACAAAGTTTGTTGCATATGCCCAAGCATTGTTGTTAACAGGATCAGCAAGGTGATCAGCCAAATTCTCCAAAGGTCCTTTTCCAGTCACAATAGCTTGAACAAAGAATCCAAACATAGAAAACATAGCCAACCTGCCATTCTTGATTTCCTTCACTTTAAGCTCAAGAGGCAAAAGCCTCAGGATCATCAGCCAACCCAAGTGGATCAAAGCTCCCACCAGGGTAAATTGGATCGGTAACCTCCCCAAGCGGCCCACCGGCAATTCTGTAGCCCTCCACGGCCCCCATCAAGATAACTTGCGAAGCCCAAATGGCTAAGATACTTTGTGCATGGATTAAACTAGGGTTACCCAAATAGTCAAGCCCACCTTCACTGAAAATTTGTGCGCCAGCTTTGAACCAAACAGCTTCACCAAATTTAACACCATTTCTTGCAAGAAGTTCAGGAAAAACACATCCTAGGGCTCCAAGCATAGCCCATCTGCAATGGATAACTTCAAGCTCACGGTTCTTGGCAAATGTTTCAGGATCAGCCGAAAGGCCTGCGGTATCCCATCCGTAATCACCGGGGAATTCTCCAGTAAGGTAAGGCGGAGGTGAGCCCGAAAAAGGGCCCAAGTACAAAACTCTGTCCGGTCCATACCATGGACTGCCAGAAGATGGCTTCGGGCTATGAATCCTGGACCCAGTTTTTCTCATGGTGACTCTTCCTTCTCCTAGAAGCTCTGACGTTGATGGAGCGATTTTCACCGCTTGGCCGGCGAATGAAGGCGATGAAAGAGCCATTGCTGAGGCTGCCATTTGGTGTTGAGAGAGGAAGGAAGGAGAGATTTGATGGAAGAAAATGAGAGTGTTGAGGAGTTGGTGGCATGGAATTTGTTCGTGGTTTGTATTTATAGATGTTGGGAAATGTTAAAGATCCTTATCTACTGTTATCTTTATCTTTATTTTCATTGGTTAGATTGGGCCTTGAGATTTTCTTCTTTTGTCTTCTTATGATCTAGCAAGAATGCAAGGCCTCAAACAATCTGTTTGGATATGCAGTTTATCTTTACATTTTTTTATTTTTTTTTTGGGAGAGAGATCTTATAGATATTAGTTGCTTCTCTTCTAGCCAATCATGTATGTCCATGTGAGGAGTTGAGATCAAAATATGGCTATGTTTTTATTTTTGCTTTTAAAGCATGAGAAAGATTGTGAATACCCCACTTGGATTAAAACAGAATATCACTTCAACTTTGGTTGAGGCATCCCTGTGGTGTTTTTTCATTTTTCTTAAATGGTTTGGCAAATTATATTAATTCTTGAGAAATTCGATTATCCATGGATAAGAGTTTGATGAGTGAAACCAAACTTTTTGTTTTAGTCTGGAATTTGAGAAGTTACTTGTTCCAAAATAAGAGTGGCTGGTTTCAACAAAGAACAACTACTAGCCATATTTTATTCCATAAATAAAGTATGTAATTTCTTAATAAGACAGTAAGAATTACTATATGTTTATCATTGTCAAAGACATGAAATTATTTCAATTATATATGTAAATATTTGATTGATTTAAGTTTCCTAATTGTTTCCCTAGATTAGGTAATTACTTTACTAATCTAATTGTCTTGATTAGTAAGACTTAATATGTATAAATGATCTAGAATATTCTCTTGTAAACCTATATAAAAGTTCTTTATGTACAGCAATTGTATTGATACCTAATTTATACATATTGTAATATATTCTGTCGTTTCTAACATGGTATTAGAGACTCCGCCTGTAAATATATTTAGAGCTTCTGCATGTAAATATATTTTGAGTTTCCGCCTATTTGAATACTTGTAAATATATTTTGCTCCGATTTTTAATTTTTTACCTTCGAATTCTCTTAGTTTCAACCTTCCGGTTTTCTAGTTTTCAATTTTCGATTTTTCTCATCTTAACCTTCGAGTTTCCTGGTTTCAACTTTTGGGTTTTTCTCAATTTTTGACCTTTGGCTTCTGTTGGTTTTCAACCTTCGGGTTCTTTTGGTTTCAATTTTCAAGTTTTCAATCAGTTTTAGTTTCGTTTCGGTTTTGGTTCTTGGTTCTTTTTTCTATTCAGTTTCAATTTTCTATTATCACATTTTGTTTCAAACGCAATTTGGTTTTTCATTAGGGGTGTTCATGGATTGGGTACTCAGTCCATGAGTCCGTGGAGTGATTCGAACCGGTAGATTTACTGGTTCACTAATGTTTTGAACTGTATCTGATCCACACATTTTATAACCGGACATGGTTACCGATTGAAGTGGTTCGGGACTCGCGGATACCCGAACTGGTGTGATCAAATAAAAATATCCCCCAAAAATTTCAAAAATTAAAGGTTCATATCAAGTCAACTTTATGTACTTATAAAATAAAATATCTTTTTCAATTATAGGCAATTTATTACAAGTAAATACAACTAACTAAAATAAAATTACCAATTTTATAAAATCCCTTTTCCAAACTGAAATTATAATTTAGACAAATATCATTTTTCCCTTAAATTATCAAATATCCCTTTAGAAAAAGAAAAAAAGAAAAAGAAAATATAACTCATTCATGCATATGAACATAAAAGGAAGAAAAAAAAATTACTATCAAAATAAATTATCAAATATCCCTTTAAGCAAATTATCAAAAAAAAAAAAAAATGAATTATCAAATATCCCTTTAAGCAAATTTACAATTACGAAATAAATCAATAATCTATGAACATATGAATAGAAAAATTTAGCCATATTAGGTGAAATTACACAATTTTCCTTGATTATGGACCGGTTCGAGTAACCGGCGGTTCACCAAAGAGTGAACCGGTACACCGAATCGGTTGTTGACCCAATTCGGATACCCTTCTTTTACGGATAGGAATAAACCGATTCCATCGATTTTTAGGATTAGCGGGTTATTTTGAACACCCCTATTTTACATAACCATATTGAATTTGAGGGGGATGTCAAAGACATGGGATTATTAAATTATGGTATGTAAATATTTGATTGATGAAATTTTCCTAATTGTTTCCCTAGATTAGATAATTATTTTACTAGTCTAATTGTCTTGATTTGCAAGACTTACTATGTATAGATGATCTAAAATATTCTCTTGTAACCCTATATAAAGGCTCCCTTTGTACTAATTGTATTGAAATCTGATTTATATATATTGTAATATACTCTCTCTTTTTTTACAATCATTAAAAATAAAAGAAAAATAACAACCTTAATAGTCTCTCACATTTTATTTTTGTACTTTTTTAGTACCTCACATTCAAAATGATGCATTTTAGTCATTCACAAATTCAAAACGTACTATTTTGGTCCCTCACCACAATTATGGACATTTTTTAGCCTGAAATAGTCACATGTATATCAAATGTTACATTTTTCATTATCAAAATTGGTAACACACAAATTTAAATGTTAAACAATACTACTTAAAACCTCCTCTACCACTACCCTAAAATTATCACCTACCATCACCACCTTTATTCCCTTTCCTCGTTGCTTTTTCTCTGCTACTCCTACTCCAACATCCCCAATCCTTATTTTTTGGGTACAATTTAGCATTCAAAATTATGTATTGTCAATTTTGCAGTTAAATATATTATATTTGATATGCATGTGAGTATTTCATGTCAAAATATACCCGTATTTATATCAAGGGACCAAAATGGTGCGTTTGGAACTTGTGAGGGACTAAATGTAACATTTTAAATATGAAGATGACTAAAAAGTACAAATATGAAATGTGAGGATTATTAAAGTTATTTTCCCAAAATAACATACTAAAAATTTTCTGTTGATACAGGCTTGGGCTGCGGCCTTTCTGGTGAATAATAGTACATTTTTCCATATTGGGCCTCCTATTTATTTCTTGTGAATGCTCCAAGTTATTGTTTAGCCTACTTCACATTGTTTGCCTTAATGGAAATTCATGAATGACTTCTTTAAACAAGTCATAAATAACCAATGATGAACTATTTTTTTTTTTTTTTTTTTGAAAAGATAAAGATTACCAAGGAGGTTGGGTTTTTTTGGGGGCCTGGGGGGTTGGGGTTGGGTTAGGCACTGACCCGTTTGTTACTGGAAACAAGAAACAATGCAAGGAGGGACATATGGCTTTACCTCCATTCAATATCAACTATTTTTGCGAACATAAGCACAATCCATTTTATCTAATATAAGCAAGCCCTTCGCAAATTGTGGAATAATAAATGCAATAACAAACATACCTCCTTAGAGGACACTACTTTATACCACTTAGATTATAGGGTTAATTACACTTTACCTCTTGAACTCATACTTTAATTATACTTTACTCCCTGAATCCAAACAATATACATTTTTTTCCCTCTAACATATTTCATAATACAAATAAATACAAAAAGTTGATATGAGAATTTGTGTTTACAAAAAAACCCTCTAAAATTTTGTGGACAAATTAGTTAGTCTTCATTTATTTCATTTTTAATGATTTCATATATATAGTTTTTAATTTTTATTTCTTAACTATAAGAGAATTTCATGAATTATTAAATTTTTGTTAATCAACTTATATATTATTTTTTATCATTTATACAACAGTCGGCTCATAGTTAGTTTGCCTAAAAATATACAACTTTTACTGAAATTTTTAAAAGGGTGATGATGCAATATATGAATTGTGGTTAGTTTGGTCTGTAGCTACAATTTGCAACAGTAGACTTAGGTATAGGTACTTTCGACTAAAATAACCCATAATTGCATGAATATAATGGGGGAAAGAAAGGAATGTAATTGGTTAGATGAAAATATTATAAGGGGAACTTTGTGGAATAAATATCTTTAAAAAGGATAAAGCAGCTCGAAGGTAATTATATACCATAAAACAGAAAGACCCGTGAAAGGGTCAAGAAAACTCTAGAGTGGGAATACTCATAAGAGATTTAAACACCTATGATAAGGGATTGACAAATGAAAATCAGAGTAAAGGATTGCAAACACGCTGGTAAGGGAGGCTATGAAAACTAACACTGATCAAAGTGTGACTTTGAAAGGGGATTGGAAATGGTGCAATGCTAAGGGAAAGGGAATTGCCTATAAAAGGATTTGATGAAAACACCTATGAAAGGATTTGAAAAGGAAACATTGTCACGAAAAGGATCACCCATAAAAACGATTAAAAAATTGAAAACTCTGAAATCATGTTAGAATATTAATAAAAGTTTTAAAGAAGGGTATAAATCGATTAAATGGTCCTAATTTCAAAAGTATAATAGACCTATTGGTAGACAATGAATTAGGAACCAAGAAACCCATATTAAAGAAACAAATCAAATAAACCATTTAAGTTAAATCAATATGCAATAAATCAGGATATCAAGATCGAATATACAATTATCAGATAAACAACAATGGTTTACTTCAGCATCAGATATTCAGATTCTATTACATGTGCTCACCTGATTTTGTGGGTCACAAGTAAAAGTGTTGGGTCACAACCATCGGTTGATCTCTACTCTCTACCAGAAATAGGCCCAACCCTCAGAATGAAGCGGCAATAATGCATGCTGAACGCAATATTAATTAGTCTAAAACTAAATGCTAATGGCACTAACCATTTTTTATTGCGAAATAACTTAATTCTGCAAAGAAGACAATATGAATTTAAGAAAGCAAGTTTTGATGAAATGGTGCACTATGGTCAATTTTTGGACAACAAAATAAGATTAAAAAGAAAATATGAATAAGGGGATTGGAGAAAAGAGACAGATTAAGAGATTTGTTCTCTAAAATATATTTCGTGCAAAGAGCCCCTTTTTACGTGCAAATGTATCTTTTAAGATTAGACAAAAAAAATTAATTACATAATTTAAATGATTACATAATCTATACTATATATAAAGTTTCAACCTTTCTTTTAGTATCTGTCATCTTATTGACTTCTATTTATACCTGTATAAAAAATCAACTATAATATGCAAGAGTAAGAGAGTCTGTAAGTTACTATAACCACCCACTAACTTCTACAATATTTCCCTCTACGATCTATATCTGTAAGTTAGTATAACCACCCACTAACTTCTACAATATTTCCCTCTACGATCTATATTTTTTCTTTAAATTTTTTTGTACTATTTTTTTAAAATTTTCAATATTTATATTTTCCCTTAGAAATTTTGTCAATTTTTTTTTTTTTTAAATTACATATTCATAAAGTGTGTTTTTCCCACTAGTTTAATGAAAAAGTCGAATTCATTTATCCCCATAATCCATGCCTTGCGTAGCTAGCTTGTGCCTCGGTCCTTCCGAGCCACTTATTTACAATATATGAGGCATGCCGGGCCAGGCTTCTGCATGTATGGTGCTTGGACCCTCTGTTTTAATCATGTCCTGCAAAACTATGAAAATTCCTGCATGGGCTATGATCAATACATCCGCAAGGCAAAAAGTCTACGGTTTCTATATGAACCCCATAATAAAAATCACAAATTTTGTATCTTGTAATTATATCGATCAAAATTCTAGCAAGAATTTAACCTAGGATTGACTTGACATGGAAAAAATAGTTAGATCCTGTCTATTCTATTATAGGATCTTCTGTCACACTATCTGTATCAATTTTTTATCTCATATTGTGTATGCATGTTACGTATACTCTAATATAGTAATATTTATAAGGTCAGAGTACAAGTAATAAACATTTAGGCTATGAGAGAAAGTTGCACAAGTAATGAGACAGAAAATCTGAAACCATCTATCCCCCACAGTTTCACTTATGGACGATTTACTATTACTTTAGATTACATATGTCTAACAACTATATGAGGAGAATGTTGTTTTACTGTACCTGCTTGTAGTTAAACTTGATTGAGAAATTTTTGCTTGGTACCATAATTAAAGGTAAAAGAAATAAAAGGTTTTATACCAAATACTGTTACTCATCATTTAAGAATTTATCCTATTAACTTTGATCACTGACAAGACCTAATCCATGTATTTAAAGAAAGAAATAGTGGGTCTTGATCGTACATTGTATGACCAGATTCTACTAGTAATTTAAGATAAGATACAATAATAAAACATGTATCTTAGTTATATAAAATACCAAAATGTCAAGTTGCAACCATTGGTGGATTTACATATTTTATCGTATCTATTTTTAAAAATATTTAATTTTGTACCCTTATTAAATATTAAAAAAAATTATTTTACCTCTCATTAATTAATAAAATATAAACTTATTTATTAAGTTATTCATTCTTATCCACTAAATAGCTATCCATTGTTTTTAACTAAGTTTATTTTTTATTTTTTATTTCTTTCTCATCTATCATTAGACTATTATTTCAACTTTTATAATTCTTATCATTACTTTCTTTAAAAAATTCCATCATTTTTTTATTTATATCACCAAAATTTCCTTATAAAGTTATCTAAAAAATTTAATTCAGCCAACTCCATTTTTATCTCGCCTCTAAAAAAAAATTCATGTTTTTATTCAATTTCATTATTTTAAATCTATACTATTTCGCTATCCAAAATCACATTATTTCTTATTGGAAAAATTGCCAAAATAGTCCCTCAACTTTTTTTACTTTAGCCAAAATAGTCATTCAACTTATTTTTTAACCAGAATAGTCCTTTAACTTTTATTTTTTAGTCAAGACGACCCTTTTATGGTGGAGCCATCACAAAAATCTTTTTCTTTTTTTGTTAAATTCCACATACATTTCTTGAGGTTTGCTTATTTTTCACATAACCCCCATATATTTAAAATGGAAAAAATAAGAAAGAAATTAATTTGAAGAGGTGAAGGAAAGGAAAAAAAACGTCAAAACATTTTTTTTAATAATTTGAAGAGGTGAAAAAGGAAAAAAAACATCAAAACATTTAAAAAAAAAAATGAAACATTTATTTTTTACAAAACAAAAATCAAAATCCTAACCCTTCTGTCTTCTTCTTCTCTCAGCCGAAACTATCACCCATCCAACTCCAGAACCACCCCTTCAGCCACCCAAGCGCCTCCTCATACCCACCAAACACTAATTGACACCCACTAGCCCTACCACCAGATCCTCTTAGTCAACCACTAGGTCTTTTTTTTTAAAAAAGTTAGCCATAAAATTTTGTAAAATTTTAAATTAGGCTAATGTAGAAAATAACTAAACCATAGGGGTTGTATGTGAAATTTATCAAAAAAAAGAAAGAGGTTTTTGTGGTGGTTCCACCACAAAAGGATTATCTTGGCTAAAAAATAAAAGTTGAACGACTATCCTGACTAAAACAAGATTGAGGAACCATTTCAGTTAAAGTAAAAAACTTGAGGGACTAATTCGGCCATTTTTCCTTTCTTATATCATTTATGCTTCACTAAAAATCAGTTCCGACTCTATCACTGGTTGCAACCGGACATTTGTGTGATGTGATACTTGAAAAGGAAAATAATCTACTATTGGATCAGCAAACCACGCCAACTAATTATTTTCAACTATTAGATACAGGCCTTAATTAGTTGATGGAGTATTCGAGAGCTTCCTTTCTAGATAGCATTTCTTTTTTTTCTTTTAATGTTTTCCTAGGGAAGGGGTTTAGTGATCATTGTCTATGGGAAATTTACTGCAACCAATTGGGCCGAGGAAAGAAGTAGGTAGACCTGATTTTTTGTTTCATTTATAAATCTTATCGTGTGAATTAAATGTCATAAAATTTATTACATAAGTTGATTTAAATAAGATTTTATAAAATTTAATTTTAATCACAGGGTCTACAGATGAATCCAAAAATCGAGTTAAATGTAAGTATTTTCCATTAAGTAGAATGGTGGGCATGTATCATAAATAAGGCAATGCATATAAAGATTTCAAAAAACGACCGAATCGGTTGAATCGATATAGATATAATTTAAACCAATTAAACGGTTTTTTTAAGAAGGTAAACTACATTGAAATAAATAAAACTAAAACAATCATTGTTGATTTGATTCGATTTGTAAGCTTAAAATCAAGATATTATAACAAACTTTTTAGGAGTTTAATACTTTTAATTCATAACTAAAGTAAATTTATTTTAAAAAGGAATTATATTTTTTTACTCCAAAGTGCAAAGTATATATTTGTCTAATAATGAAATAGTATTAAATAACTTCTTTTGATTGGAGATAAATATTAACAAAAATAACTTAATTGTTAATAAAAATATTATCGTTAAATGATATTACTTCTTGCGTAAATAATGCAAAATCAAATAACTTTATTCTATTATTATTTTTACAAAATTCGATCAAAGAAGTGAAAGTGACAAATGATTATTGGTAAATGATTTCATGCATAATAATAATATATATATATATATATATATATATATATATATGGACACTAAGTAAGTATATATATATATGTAGGTATATGCACAAACACACCGATAGTGTATACTTAGTCTAAATTATTTGATGATAACATTTGCAGTATTTTTTATTAATTTTTTGTCTAAACGCTCAAAGTATTATAATAAAATTAGGTTGAAATAGATTATGATGAACCGTAAATATAACATAAGGAATATAATAGCTATATGAACCGATTAAACCATTTTAAATTGAGCGGACAGTTTTTATTATTTTATTTTATTTTATTTTATTTTTTTAACATAAAAAAATTTAGTTTTGGTTTAAAATTTAAAAATCATATAAAAAATTTGGTTCAAAAGATTATTAAAATGACTCAACCGAACCATTATGTCTTTAACACCCCTATTGATAAAGAAAATATTTAGATAGACATGATTTTTGGCTTTATTTGTAAATTTTGTAATGTGAATTGAATGTTATGAATCTATGACATAAATTGATGTAAGTAACATTTTATAAGAAGTATCATTTCATTTTGATTATAGAATCTACAGGTAAAATAAAAAATCGGATCTATATAAATATTTTCAATTGATAAATATTCGTGATTCACGAGTATGGTAGTCTACAAGTTAGTCCAAGATATGATTCCATGCTATGTCAAGTCCCTTTTGATTTGTCATTTAATTTATATAATTAAGATGTCAGTAGGATCAATTTATTTAAGAGACAGTATGTGTCATAAAAAAGACAAGAATCCAAAATTAATTGGCCGTACAAGGAATTGATGTGGATATGAAAGCTGTTTCTAATTTGATTGCGCGTGCCATCTTTTTTCGCTTTTTTTGCCTGAGTAGTAGTTAGAAAGCAGATTAGACACTAGTTAAACTGTTTTAAATATCAAGTTTTTAATTTGGTACTCGTTTTTAAACTCATACCATTGAATCCATTTTCAAAACCGAAGAGAAAGAGTTAGGAAAGCAAAATCTAATTTTAAAATGAGTGCTAAATTAAAATATTTAATCACTGATCTCTATATACATTTTTCTTATTAAAACTATGAGAAGTTAAAATCAAGTGACTCGCAAATAATTATATAGTTTGTAATTCAACCCTATACACTATTAAAGACTAGAACTTAAAATACTCCCATTAGCATTTCCTTTACCTTAATTAATATTTGTTCGCTGGTAATCTGTCACTATAAATGAGCCATTGTGGGTCGTGGCTTCACACCTGTGTTTCTGAAATTTCCTTGGTCTTTCCATGCAATAAAATACCAACTTAGAAGGAAAATGATTACAGTCAAATTATTTAAAGAAAAAAAAAATTACAGTCAAATTGTAACTTAGATTGGATTATATAATGCTACTGTTATTTTAATACATCAATTGAGTTTATCCATTTCTGCGTCTTAATAGAGCTAGTTGACTATATTGCATAACTTGCATTTGGCATCAAGATTAATTCAAAGACTTTGATTCTTAAAAATTACTGCATTGAATTCTTTACTTTTTGGTTTTGAATAATTGATGCAAAGATAATATTGCATTCTTATAATCCAAGGAAATTCTTAAAAGATATGACACAAGCACCAACCACAAGCTGGAGTTTTAAATGAACAGTTATCCTTCTTGAATTGCAATTTATTCTTTTGTGTCCATTAAATTTTGCCAAATACTCCCTTTGTTCTCTTTTAAGTGTTATTTTAGAAAAAAAAAATTTGTTCCATTTTAAGTGTCACTTTAAAAGTTCAATTAAGCATTAATTATTTTTTTACCAATTTTGTCCATATCTCTTTCCAACTCCATTAATTACTCTACTTGTAATTAATGTTGGGACTCTTTTATTTTATTATTGGTCAAAATGACAATTTAGTCATTTAGGATCAATTTTGCCTAAAATATATAGTTATTTAATAGTAATTTTAATCTTTTGCTAAAGGTTAAAATGATATTTAAAAGAGAACGAAGAAGTAATACAATATTGTGCAAATTACGATATTTAAGAATTGAAAAGAAACTAAAAAAAAGAAAGTGTATAGATTACACCACGCCTAACTAATCAAGGCGGATGAACTTTTGAGTATTTAATATGAGTCGAATAATATTTCCAGTGAACATCTATAATAATCTCATTTTTATCTCGAGCTAAATTAATTGATGATCATTTACTCATCTAATTCTGAATAAGCAATTAATGGCATCACATGCATATCTCTCCAATTTAATATAACTGTTATTTTTTGTTGGTACACACAGATTAAAAAAGTTATTAAATTGCATCAATTTTATAGTACAAAAAGATAGTTCAAAGCGATCAAATTATTCTTTTGTATTAATATTCCAACTACGTAATCTTCCTTTCATTAATGTTGTACTAAGGATAAAAGTAAAAAAAAAAAATTATTTAGTACTTCCACAATTTTTTAAAATGACAAATAATATAAAATAAATTATTTAAAGTGATAGTTATTTTTATAACGATAAGAGTTCATAATCAAATCTTTCGTTGCTTAATATATATTGACTCAGTAACTATGTACATCAACAAGAGCCTAGCTAACTCAGATTACAAAAATTTCCCCTATTCCTATTACATGTGGAAAGGATTTTGGTTCAATCCTAAGCCGCTTCATTAGCAACCGGAAGGCCAAAGTACTACAACATTAATTATTTTGTTAATTTATGTATTAGCTGGTGGGTTGCTCGTTTTGCAGTTCCAATTATTGCTATCTGATTTTGAAAAGTAGTCTACTAATTAATACTAGCAAGTACTAACAAAAAGGATTACGTATATTGCTGGAATCTTTGGTGCTACAACTTGGCAGGCCAAGCATAAAAATAAACTACTTAATAAATAATACAAAGTGTTGACCTCTACAGGAAAATTAAAATTTTGTCGAAAAGTTCGTAAATACAACTATTTGTTCGAGCATCAATGAAAAATTTATGATCTTGTAACGAATCAATTCATTATGTTTTAATTGATTATATAATAGAATAATATATATTTTAAAATTTTATATTAATTAAAAATTTAAAATTAATAAAATAATAGTTATACTTCTTAACAAAATTCTAAGACTCCCGACATCAATGGCCGGTAATTTTATCTTTTGTAAAATGAGACAAGACAACCTATCATTGTCTAGGACCTGATTCATTGTACAATACCAATAGTTGGTCATTGATTTGCTTCCGAATAATATAGGCAAATGATCAAAAAGATGGACAAGTGTGATTAAAATTCTGTTCAAGAATTGGACAGAAATTTCTAATGTCAAATTCTCTCTTGCATCATGAGGAAATAATTCAAAGGCTAATGTTTCGTTTAGACAAATATTATTGGAAAAATAACTATATTAGTCCTTCACATTATATATTTATATTTATTTAATTCCTCACTTTTAAAATAATAATTTTTAGTCCCTTACATTATTCATTTGTATTTATTTAGTCCATCACTTTTAAAATAATGATTTTTAGTCCCTCACAAATGTAAAATATCGAATTTTGGTACCTAGACTAAATCCCGAACACTTTTTGGTCTGAATTAATCGTGTGAATCGTGTGTTGTTCACATGACATATTTTTTGAGTAAAATTTAGGAACTCGTTTTTCCTTTCCAACACAAAACTCGAGCATCGGATTGGATTATAAATTTTGGAAAAAAAAATACCACAAGTCAGATATTGAAATAATTTTAAATACAAACAAATTGCTAATCAATCACTTACTTCATATCCTTCGCACTCATAAAACATTCTATTCAGATGAATTTATAAATTTTTTCTCGAAAAATATGTCATGTGAACAATACATGACAAATTTAGGCAAAAAATACTCGAGATTTGATTCAGGACCAAAATTTAACGTTTTATATATGTGAGGGACATGACAAATTTAGGCCAAAATGATAGGATTTGATTCAAGAACCAAAATTCAACATTTTATATTTGTCAGGGACTAAAAATCATCATTTTAAAAGTTAAGGACTAAATAAATACAAATGTGTAATGTAAGGGATTAAAAATTATCATTTTAAAAGTGAAGGACTAAATAAATACAAATACGTAATGTGAGGGACTAATATAGTGGTTTTCCCTTACACATTTATATTTATTTAGTCCCTCACTTTTAAAATGATATTTTTTAGTTCCTGACAAATGTAAAATGTTGAATTTTGGTCCTTGAATCAAATCCCAAGCATTTTGGCCAAAATTTGTCATGTCCCTCACATATATAAAACGTTGAATTTTGGTCCATGAATCAAATCTCGAGTATTTTTTGCCTAAATTTGTCATGAATTGTTCACATGACGTATTTTTCGAGAAAAAATTTATAAATTCATCTGAATAGAATATTTTATAAGTACAAAGGATATGAAGTAAGTGATTGATTAGCAATTTGTTTGTATTTAAAATTATTTCAATATCTGACTTGTGGTATTTATTTTTCCAAAATTTATAATCCAATCCGATGCTCGAGTTTTGTGTTGGAAAGGAAAAACGAGTTCCTAAATTTTACTCAAAAAATATGTCATGTGAACAACACACGATTAATTCAGACCAAAAAGTGTTCGGGATTTCAATTAATAGTCTAGATACCAAAATTCGACATTTTACATTTGTGAGGGACTAAATAAATACAAATGGGTAATGTAAGGGACTAAAAATCATCATTTTAAAAGTGAGGGACTAAATAAATACAAATGGGTAATGTGAAGGACTAATAGAATAGTTTTCCCAATATTATTCTTAAAATGTTATTTTACCCATTAATATAAATACTTTGTTGATGTGATATATATAAATATGATCGAAAAGATGGACAAGTGTGAATAAAATTCTGTTCAAGAATTGGACAGAAATTTATAATGTCAATTTTTGTCTTGCATCATGAGGAAATAATTCAAAGGCTAATGTTTCGTGTGGACAAACATTATTGTTGAAATGTTATTTTAAAAATTAATATAAATACTTTTTTGATGTGATATATATATATATGTGTGTGTGAGAGAGAGAGAGGGAGAGAGATAAAAAAATAATTGTAAAACGTGTATAAAATGATTGTAGAATATTATTTAGAGAATAATAATAATTTACGAAAAATAACCATCCAAAATTTGTGCAAATTTAATTTATCCGTCTTACTCCCGATTCAAATAAGAAGGAAATACAATTGTCAATTTGAAATCATTAATTCCAATTATCAATTTCGGACATTAATCGATTAAGAATGAAGGATTATATGTCATTAATTAATTAGCTAAAATTTTGAGAGAGTAAGCACTGAAATATTCTCAAGTTAATTATTCTCGTTTCACTTGATCCTGGTTAATAAATACGGGGACATTTTTAAATAATCAAGCTTTTGAAAAGGCTTAATCACAATTTGCCCCGTCAGTTGCAAATTGCACCTGTAATAATTTTATCTACAAATTACCCCAAAGACTTAACGAATTAAATTTTCATCCCAAGGGTGGTGAAATATCATGATTGTCCTCAAAAGAGACAGCTGCACTTTGCCACCCTAAATTAGGGTAAGTTGCACTTTGTACCATAATGTTATTATTTAAGTAATTCGTCATTCAAAACTAACTATGGTTGTTCAATTTTTCTATCCAATCTTATTATGAAACCTTTTTTTTTTTTTTTTTTTTGCATTCATTATTGAGTGCAATTAAAATTATTTTTTCTTTTTCTTGTTTCAATTTTGTCATTCTATACTTTTTCATCCCTCTCCCTTTCTCTTATATTTTATATAATTAGAATAATTTTTTAGTTTATTACAATAACTCTATTTTATTTTTATTTTTATGACATATTATTATATGCATTTGATAATTACCTAGTTAATTAATGTTATCTAATTTTTGTTAAAAATATGTTCTATTAGAAATGGTTTATGCTCGTAATTGATTTTTATGAATTTTTCTTTTTCTAAAGTTCTTCTATTAAGACAATTTTAATTTGTTGCAAATATTTCTTTTTTTTTTTTTGGAAAAGTATGAGTGAGTGAGTTGATCAACTTAAGTTTATATAAAATATATATTGATTTTATATTTCAAAGTAGCATATTTACTCAAATAATGTAATTTTTAAACACAAAGTAAAGAATAGTAATTACTAATAATACAAAAGTAAAGTAAAAACTTCATTAAAAGAATATGACAATATGAATAAAATACTTTATTTTGGATAAAAATAACAGAACATGTATGTGATAGCATATCATAAATTGACAGGAACTAGAAAAAAAATAAAATAGCAAATTAATTCGATCACTTAATAATGAAGGATAACAAAAATTTTTTATATATGGCTGGATAGAAAAATTAACCACCATTAATTTCAAATGACAAATTACTTAATAAATAAAGTTAGGGTCCAAATCCCTGTGCTTTGTTTATAGAGGAGCTTGCAAATGGCAGGAGGAACTGGACTGTATTATTGCCCACTGGCCTAAAAATGATTTTGTTACTGATCTGTTTAAGCTAGCTTTGGCTGGTATAGGGTACCATATGTGGAAACTCAGAAATGAAGGCCTATATCAGAATAGAAAAGTCTTTGTTGCTGAAGTTGTCGAAGCTATTACATCAGAGGTGCAACATGCCACAAAGATATCGTTGGAAGAGAGTTAAAAGAATTCAGGAGAATTGGTGTTTGGCAATAAAATGGAAAATCAGTTTGGATATATTTGGGGAGAGTGTAGGTGCTCAAAATAGATAGATACAATAGTTAGTATATAAAATGTCTTTTTATTTTTTGACCCCCGTAGCCTTGTGTAAATATCACTAGTTTTGACATCAACAAAAAATCTCACTTTTACCTTAAAAAAAAATAAAAATTAGGATCTAAAGTCCAACTCACCCTTATTTTAGGGTGACAAAATGCAACTAAAAATTTGAGGACAATTATGATATTTCATCACTTTTTTTGGATGGAAAATTTAACTTATTAAGTTTTGGAACAATTTGTAGATAAAATTAATACAGGAATAATTTGGAATAGATCCCTATTTATAGGTGCCAAACTGTAATTATGCCTTTTGAAAGTGGAGAATAAGTAGGATTTCTAGGCTAGAAAATTTTTAAGTCACACTGTATAGAGCATATTTTCCAAGCTACATAACAGTGTGTAAAGACGTGTGCTTTCGTCTCTTAATTGTCATCTCAAATTCGTCCTCACACGCAGCCAAAGAAAATAACGATGCAAAGATCCCTACGTCTCCTCGTACCTGTGATAATACGGGGAAAAGAAAAGACACAATGACAAGTAGTTGACTATATTTTGAGAAATTTTAGAGAACCATAAAGAGCAAGAAGGTTAACAAATTGAAATCAAGTTGTATATTCATTAAAGCATTTACGTACCCCAATAAACTTGTGTAGTTGTATTTTGTTAATAGTCAAATTTGAAATCATGATTCCAAGGAATTGATCTTCCTTGTAACAAAGAAAATTCGTTAACCTTAGCTAGTTTTTTCAAACAGTGCACTTATACAAAATACTAATAAATATAAATTTAAAAATAAAAGTTATTAATGTGTGTCATTAAATCTAAAAAACTAGGAACGAAATCTGACTAAAAATCTAAAATCAGGAATTATGCATTCAATAAAATTTTGAGATGTGAATTAGATTTTAAAAATTGATTTTGAAATATAATTTTATAAAATATATCTCTTACTCAAAAATATATCCACCTTTAGGGCGTACGACTTGGAAATTGAGGTGGCCTTGCAATTTTGATCCCTATTTCTTTCCTAACCGTATAGCATATTAATTTGTGCAAGGTTTGGTGGAAATTAAGATAGCAGTCACTGAAAAATTGGAGCTTTAGAGAATTTTCTTTATGCACGGATCTTTTGTCTAACTTTTTATATTAATATTTTGTCTTATCATCTGTATATTATAATTCGTATTTTAACATGAGTAATATTACTTAAAAGTTAAAATACAACTAACGAATATCTAGAGATGTAATAAAAGACTGTTATAGAAAGTGAGACGCACAAGAGATCATTAGTGATTTTATTCGAGCAATATTCTCATGTCCAAGTTAAGATTTCGAGAAATGGAAGCTTAAGACCTACCATATATTATAATAATGTACTAAGCATCATTCAAGAAAATCTGGTAGAGAAATACGCATATAAAAATCGCAGATAAGTTGCTTAAAAAAGAAAAACATCCCAAGTAAAAATACTATAAGCAAAAGGGCCTAATACGCAATAATTTTTTTTTTTTTTTTGAACATTTACTTAGAAACAAGGTTGGCTTGATTAGGGGCACCGACCAACTTATTAAACAAAAGAAATTAAGTACAAGGAAAATGTGAAATTTTAATTTCACAATACAATTTGTTGTTTGATAAAGCATTACATAGTCGAATCCTTCACAAACCACGCGATAATATTCATCATCTTAACTTGAGAAATGATGGATCAATTGCTCTTGCGTCTTAGTACAAGGAATAAATCAGCATCCCTTCGGATTTCCTTGTCAAAAACATTGTAATTCTCTTGCAGTTTCTTGGTGTAGATCTCAAACAATTGATCCAATATTTTTTCTCCAAAATGATCAGTTAAAATCCCTTCCATGATGGCTCTCACTTGTAGAGAAGTCATTTGAACATCAAAGGGCAAGTTCTTCATGGGGTGATTCAATGCTCCAACTTTTTCAAGGGTAAAACCATTGTTCATCTCAATCACCATTTCCAATTCCTCAATTGATGGATGATATTGAGGCAAGTTGAAGGAATCCACACTTTCTTCACTTATTATTCCCTTAAAAAAAATTAATGCCAAGGTTAATGCAAAGTTGCACATGTCATGATCTTTTTAATTAGAAGTAATCAAAACTCCCTTTACTAATAATTAAACCAATCATGTCACTTCTTATCCTACTCCTTATCTCACTACTTAATGAACGGTTAATATTATACTACTAAAATTTATAATTATATTTAAAAAAATTTAACATTTTATTAAATAATAGGATAAGAAGTAAAATAAAAAATAGGATAAAAGAGCTTTTACCAGATACCACTCTACAACTTAAGAAAATGAAGAACAGAATTCAAGTTAACAATCAATAATCAATGCCCAGTTAGTTCACAACCACCCTATTTTTTAGGAAAAGATTTAGGTTTGTAGACCTGATCTATGACTCCACTTGTAAACTCTATGGTGTAGATTAAATATTATGGAATCTGTGACATCAGCTGGTGTAAACAAGATTTTATAAGATTTAATCTTGATCGAGAGATCTACAGCCCAAGACCGGATTTATGGTAATATTTTCCAATTTTTTATACTTCCAATTTTGGTCTTCTATTAGATCTAGATTCGACTGTCTTTTATGTAAGTATTATTAAATGATGGAGCAATGAGGATGCTGCAATCTTTATTTGCCACAGAATCCAAAATCGTATCCAAGTGTGATTAATAAATGTGTTAGGTTGGAGTGGTAAAATATTAGTAGTAGTATGCTAAAGCGTTCCCCGTAGGGAAAAATGTTGGACAATCATCAAGCAATCATGGCAGAATGACGTCTCGTGACTTGCATTGTTCTGAATTCCTAAAGGCTTAATTAAGCTTTATCTCTTTAATCTACACTTCAGTTATATTTTGTCCTATAAACCTAAATAATATACTTTACTAGATGTCACCCTTCCAAATATTCCATACTATAAAAAATTATAAAAGGATACTTTATACTTTTGTTTTGACAAAAATATTCTCTAAAAATTTGATGGCACAGTTACTTTTCTTTTATTTCATTTTTAATTATTCCATATATTCTTTTTAGTTTTTTTATTTTATGACTATAAAATAATTTCATGAATTATCACATTTTCCTTATAATCAAATTATACATTGTTTTCTTCATTTAGAAAACTAAGTATAAATAGAAGGATTTTTACAACCATTGTATGTAATATATTAAATATAAAATTAGTAAGTAAAATATATTACATTAAACACATTTTATCAAAGAATATCTTTGTCTTTATATAACTAATTGTGAAATGACAAAATTATTTAAACAAAAGATATTTACTTACAAATATAATTGTAAAATTTCTCCCTTATGTACTTATTTTTTATAAATGTAGGAAAATAGTATATATTATAAATGTAGGAAAATAGTATATAGGATGATTAACAAAAGTTTGACATGAAATAACTAAAATTAAATAAATGGAGATTAACTAATTTGTCTACAAAATTTTGAAAGGTATTGTTGTCAAAACAAGTAACAACATCAACTTCTTGTTAAATTATATACTATGGGGCAAAATATTTAAATAATCCGGTTTTTAGCTCACATGTAGATCCTGTAGTCAGGATTAAATTTTAAAGAATCGTACTTATATCGACTGATGTCATAAATTTTTTAAAATTTAATTCACACTCTTAATTCTATAAATGGGATAAAAAATCGAATTTATATTAATCTTTGCCTACTATGGGATATGTCAGGGGTAGGTGTATATTGTTTGATAGAAAATCTTTCTCATATCCTACAATTTGTTTTGTGCGAACGAGACAAAAACATGAGAAAACTGATGGATGCTTTCCAGAATAGAGGGGAAAATTAGAAAAGAAAATTTTTTGTATGGATTAAAATGCACGATAGATAGACTGTATACCATGCTATCCATACAAAATTTTGTCAAAAAAAAAAAAAATCTAAGAGATGGAATCGTTGGTCAAAATCAAATGAATGAGCTTCAAATTTTGTTTGAAGAATACCGTGGGAATTAGAACCAACGGATTACTTATAAAAGGTAAATATTTAGCTAGATCTAATTTTTGAATCTATTTATAAACTTTGTAATATGGATTAAATTTTAAAAAATTTAGGACATCACTTGATGTAAGTAAAATTTTTTAATATTTAATCTTATCTACATAATCTACAAGTGAGACCAAATATCTAATCCACCTAAATATTTTTTCTTATAAAATACCATAGACTGAAAAAAGCTGGTTTTGTACAAGTAATTTTGTGCCAACCACAATATCACACAAGAAATTTTTATTTTAATCAAATCAACTCTAATATGTTCAGTAATTATTTTTTAATTAATGAAAAATTTTTATTTAAATTAGATGATCTATTTTTTTAAATAGAATGACTTTTATATTTGTTAAAAATATGAACTCCCACTCTAAATAAAAAAGAAAGGACACATTTCATTAATTGATGATTAACTACTAAATATACCTAATAATTACTCGTTACTTATATAAAATTTCTCACGTCCCACATGCAGGAGATACCGATTGACTTGACGTGATGTATGGTTACTATTTTACATATGGCTGAACATTTTTTTTTTTTTTTTGTAGAAAAATAATTTAAGAGGAGGGTTGAAAAAAAAAAGAAGGTACAAAGTGGTTACTTTTTAACAATACAGTATTTTACTAGAGTACGACTAAACAAAATGGGCAAACATTAAGAAATCAAATTACACGGAAAATGAAGTGGGCAGGTTGTTCTTTTATGAGTTTTTAAGTTTTAATGAAGCACTTGACTAAAATAGAAAGGGAGTGTGCATACCAAGTCTTTTATGATCATTTCTTAGAATGATTCTATTTGGACAATAATTATTTTGAGAATTTTATTTGAATAAATATTGTAATAATTAAAAGCTACTTTAAATTAACGGGTCTCACTAGAAATTTCTACACATAAATTGTTATTCCAAGGCGGCTAATAGCATAACACATAAGAAATCTTTTTTATTTGAAATTTGATTAGTCCTTGAGATTAGAAGTATCATTGATGATTAGAAGTATCATCGATGAGGAGAGAGACAATGAGTTAGGTGTAGGAAATTGCATATTACTAATTTTTACTTTTCTCAATTAAATTCAACTCCTTCTGTCTCAAAATAAAGAGTTAGGTGTAGGAAATTGCATATTACTAATTTTTACTTTTCTCAATTAAATTCAACTCCTTCTGTCTCAAAATAATTTATTTTATGTCATATTATGAGTCGTTATAAAAAATTAAAAAACTATTAAATGATATTTTCTCACACTCTATCTTTTGTACCATATTAATGGAAAGAGTTTTATATAGTTGAAATATTAATATAAAAGATTTGATGTAATTTAATGATTTTGTTAATTTATATGTACCAATTAATAACGATAGTTACTTTGAAACGGAGAGAGTTATCCTTACCAAACCTACGAGTCTCTATCCATCAAGGAAGATCCCAAAAGAAAATGAAGCATGCCAGCACCAGTCCTGGAGAAGAGGACTTCACCACTAGGAAGACCAGGAATTTGAATAATCATCAACCCTCCTCCAACAATTTCTTGAGCTCTAGCTTTCAAGAATGTGATCATGTCTTTCTGAAATTGACCAAAATAGGCCTTCACAGCATGTTTTTCAGTCCCCGTGTAATGAATTCTCCCCTTGTTAAAGGCAGGAGAATTCTTGTCTTGGATTTCCATAGGAACCTTAGAAAGCCAGTGAAGTGCATATGAGCAATGAGCAAAATGTAAGCTGGCCTTAGGAAAAACCCTAGTGTAAAATGATCCAGGAACTCCAGCTGCAAAATATTCCCTATTTTGTGGGAGAGATCTGAAGAGAATGTTGAAATCATTGTTCACATGATCATTGAAAAAAACATGGAATTCTGGAACATTTTCTTTGAGAGATTTGTACTTCTGCGCCACGGCGTCCACGATATTTTAATGCATGATAGCAAAAAATGTGTTAGGTCCAGTTGAGCATCCAAAATCAGCAATGCGGAAAGGTTTAGATGGATCAAAAGTAGATAAATTGCTCTCAAGATCTAGCTTTTCTGTTACTCCTTCAATAATCACAATTTTTGCAGCATCTATTACTCCTCTCTGCAAATTAAATGTATTAGAATTATTGTAACATATTCTAAAATAAAAAAAATAAAAAAAAAATTTGTGCCCATTTTTTTTAAATTTTTTTTGGAGCAATATGGCCAAAATTAAATAGGCTGAAAGTGACATATTCTAATTGAAATTGGCATGCACATATATTTACCTGATAGCAAGAATTTTGAGCATAGCTATTGAGGTCATCACCACCCTTCATGGGGTGTGCTTCTTCATGCATTTCCTTGATATCTACAGTTGGGGTGGTGGTGTCCATCGTCGGTGCCATTTCTACCTTCAGTGTGTGTAGTCTAGGCTTGGTATGTCTCTCGTGTAAATGGTAATGTGAATGAGAGAGAGATGAAAAAAATGGAGCAAACAGCACTTGGCTTTATAGGCAAGAGTTTTCAAAAATTTTAATTTTGGAATTTTTTAAATAAATTTTAAGCTTTAGCAGCCATAATCTGTGCATGGATTTAATAATTTTGATACAATTCTACAATTGTTAAAAAATGGTAGGCAATAGTAGTTGCACAAAAAGTGAAAGCCAGAATAATAACTGCCAAAGCCTGCTTTATTTTTTAATTTTTGCCTTCACTATAGATCAACCATTAATACTTTCCAAGTCCTGAAGTGATGAAATACAACCAACTTAGATTGCAAATTAATAGAAGAGACCACACTGATTTCTTCAATTATCGGTCATTAGACCCGCACAAAGTCACCGTACAATTATTTTCTTGAGGGGTACTGTGATTAATTGTGTGGGGTCCTGTCAAAAATCAGCTAGTTGGTGAAGGAAAAAGAACCAGAAATTAAGAAAAATGCCAACAAATAAATATTGGAATGTTAATGGACATGAAGTGTTATAAAAGCAATACGTAATAGCATCAAATATTGTTATTTTCAAAATAAAAAACATGAATATACTTTATTTATAACTCTTTTGGATAAATTTTTAATTTTTGTGGCAGAGTATCTAAAAATTTTTTTTAAAAAATTTTTGTAGTATAGAAGCCATTGAATTTACATGTGTCAGTGAAATAACAATCTCTTATATTCTTATTTTCCTAATTATAATTTTTTTTTTTTTGGTGTATGCTATTCTTATTTGTCCCGCAATAATGCAGACAGATTGTAAATGTACAAACACAAGATGTTTTTCATGCATGTTCATACAGGATCGATCATCTGAACCCATATTTAAAAAAATAAAAAAATAAAAATAAAAAACTGTTCTCAATGGAAAAAATGATAATCCCATGATTTCACTAATTTCTTTCGTTTCTTGTCAGCAAAATAAATGAAATAAACAAACTTTTCCACATCAAGTATGATTCCTGACTTTTTTTTGGTACATTTTATTTGTCTTGGGTATAAGTAAAAAGAAAATATTTAAGTACATTCAGTATTTAATCTCATTTATAAATTTTGTGATATAAATTAAATCTTATGGAATCAATGATATAAATTGATACAAGTAAGATTGCATAAAATTTAATTCTGACTATAAAATTTATAAATAAAATTTAAAATTAGATCTATTTAAATCTTCTCCTTAGTAAAATACTACCATAACGCACATGTGATGTGAGCCCATTTGCTATTACTACTACCAGATTCATTCTTGGGAAATTTTTATTTTGATAAGGAGCAACTACTAAACATGTCTAATAGATGCTCTTCAATCAATAGGAGATTGCTATTTAGAATATATGGTTCATTTTTTTTGAATAAGATGGCTCTCTTATATTTTTCAAAAATATGAACCGCCACTCTAAATAAAAGATTCTCATTAATTGAGAAATAATTACTAAACATATCTAATAATTACTTCAAATCTATATAAAATTTCTCTGTTACGTGGCGATTTACATTTAGTCAAGACCTGCTTTTTGTATTTGCATTCATAATTTTACGTGCAGAGTCACACGCAAAAATGACACATAAAATAAATTAAATATACATATAATTGAACATTTTTTTTGGCCTTCTAGATTTTGATTGAGGGAGGGTTGGTGGGTAGCGGTATGCAGTTTTCTGTTGGTTTTACTTCACTAGTTGCTGATATTTCATTAATTTATTTTTTTGTCATCATTCCAAAAGGTAGGAATAATTAGGGGGTGCATGACATGCAAACAGTTGACAAAAGTTCAGAAACATTAGATATTTATGTGGGAATTTTTTTTTATTATTTATTTTGTATTGTGGAGTGAATATTATAAGTCGTTGGATGATTGAAAAGTAATAAAATCCCTTTATTTTTCAGTTATTTCAACTACTGTCATACCTACTCTATATTACGAAATGAGTAACTAAAACTTACTCTTTACGTGGAGATGTTAACCTTATTTTCCCACAAATTGTTTGAATTGTTAAGTTGACAAATTACTTATGTTGTTGCATTCAGTCCTTAATCAAATTTAAAATTTATCATAGCCAAAAAATAGTTTTGCTAAAGAATAAAAAGTATCTCCGCAAGAAAGAAAACAAAGTTTTCAATTATTGGGTTCTAAATTCTGGTCAGCTGCTCTCTAGTATAGTTAATACTTGTAAGTTAAAAAATATATAACAGTGAACATTCAAAAGATTAAAATAGTAAATGTGATAGGAGATCCGAAACATTAAAAAATAAAACGCTTGGGAGGGCAATTATTTGCATTATCAAAATCTTTATGGTGTTGAAATTTTGTGAAATATTTAATTCTAGTCACACATGTATATACACATATAGTATATTTTAAAGTTTAGAGTCTTGGAAATTTTAAGGGTTAATAACACTTTACCCCTGAACTAGGTAGGTAATAACACTTTACCCCTTGAGTAGGTAATAACATTTTGCCTCCCTGAACTAAAAAAATTACACTTTACCTCCCAATCACATGATTCATCTTTTAAAAAATTTATAATATCATGTTAAATGACTTAAATACCCTTAGCACTATATTTTGATTTTTGTATTTAAATTTTGATAATGATGTGATAATTATTTAAAAATAATGAAAAATAAATTATATAATATTTTAATATAATCTGTATCAATCTATATCTTGGTCAAATTTTGTTATTTCATTTTATATTATTTCGAATTTAAATGTTTAATTATAATGGTAGAACAATTTCTAAATGGGCTAATTTTCTGTTAAAAATTATTCTTTAAAGATATTGTGTGACAATATATATATATATTTATCAAATTTGTGATTTTTGTGATGTCTCTTAACATTTTACAATTTTTATATTTAGATTAACCTGTGCAAATTGCAATGTCAAATATAATATAATTCAACATTTTATTACATTTTCACTTGCTAATTATTTTGTTATTATATTTTATTATAATAATAATTTTTATTATAATATTAGTTTGTTATTATATTTTATTTTTTCCTAATTCTTTTATACGTATATGAACATCAAAATTAAATACATGAAAAATCAAAATATAATACTAAGGGCATTTTAGTCATTTAACTTGATATTATAAATTTTTTAAAAGACGAATCATGTGATTGGGGGTAAAATATAATTTTTTTAATTTTGGGGGATAAAGTGTAATTGGCTACCTAGTTCAGGGGGCAAAGTGTTATTAACCCAAATTTTAATGAAATGCACGTAAGAGTCCATGTAGCCGGTAGCCAGTGGACAGTGAAAGGTGGATCTCTTCAGGTGGGGTGTGTTACGTTTACATTTGATTTGATTGGTCAATTAAATCAATGAAATAGCAATAAGAATTGTAACTAAGGAGGTGTTTGATTGTTTAATAAAAAAAAATGAGAATCAAAATTAATCAAATCCTATTTAAAATGTAAGGAGGGTAGACTTGAGGGGCTATAAGCAGGATTTATTGCAAGTCACTAGTTGTAAGAAGATGCAACAGGTTTTGCACAAGTCCCAACAAATTGATAATGTTATTTGTTTCCAACTTACTGCAGTGTAAAATGGTTGAGAATTACAGTATAGAGAACAAGATTTTTCAACCTCTTCCTAATAAGGTAACATCAATAACATCACTTGATCCCTCTTTATCTACAAATTCTGGATGAATTTGATGACTTGTTTAAGGAACTAGTAGGCATGCCTCCTAGAAGGGAGTATGATCACAAAATTATTTTAAAAGAGGGTACCCAACCTCTTAATGTCAGGCTGTACAGATATCCTAATTTCCAGAAAGGGGAAATTGAAAAACTGGTGCAAGAAATGCTACAAAATGGCATAATTAAGTCCACCAATAGTCCTTATTCTTCTCCGATGGTTCTTGTCAAGAAAAAAGATGACTCCTGAAGGACGTGTATTGATTGTAGAGAGTTGAATAATAAAACCATGAAGGACAAATTTCCTATTCCATTGCTGATTTTTCTTCTTGATGAATTGTTTGGAGCTAAGTATTTTACAAAATTAGATCTCAGAGCAGGGTATCATCAAATAAGAATGTTTTTGAAGGGGACACAGAGAAAACTGCTTTTAGAATTCATGATGGGTGTTACAAGTTTTTGGTATTGCCTTTTGGGTTAACAAATGCTCTATCTACTTTCCAAAACCTGATGAATGAAATTTTAGACCATATTTGAGACAGTTCATTCTAGTATTTTTTTTCATGACATTTTGATTTTCATCCTTTCTTGGGAGGAACTCCTAGAACATGTGAGAAGCACTTTTCTAATTCTGTTTGCCAATCAGCTTAAGCTCAAAAGAAGTAAATGTGATTTTACCTTACAGTAGATTGAATATTTGGGGCATGTAATCTGCCAACAAGGGGTGAGTGCTGATCCCCAAAATATTGAGGCTATTCAGAATTGGAGTGCACCAAAGAATGTCAAGGAATTAAGGGTTTTTTGGTTTTAACAGGCTACTACAAAAGATTTGTTCAAAATTATGAGTAGATAACCAAACCCCTCACTGATTTAACCAAGAAAAATACTTTAACATAGAATGAACAGGCTACTCCAACGACCTGTATGGCTTTCTAACAACTAAAAGCAGCCATGGTGAATCCTCCAGTTTTGGCTTTGCCCAATTTTCAGCAGGATTTTGTGCTTGAAACAAATGCTTCAAAAGGAGGAATTGGGGTAGTTCTTATACATAATGGAAGACCTATAGCTTATTTTAGTAAAGCTTTAGCTTTCAAACATCTTAGATTATTAGTATATGAGAAAGAGATGATGGCTGTGGTAAGTGCTGTAATGAAATAGAGACCTTATCTCATTAATAACCATTTTATAATAAAAACTGATCATGAAAGCCTAAAATACATGTTGGAACAAAGGATTTAAACTCCTTGCCAGCAAAAATGGATTGCTAAACTGTTGGGTTATGATTTTGAGGTGCAGTACAAGAAAGGAATAGACAATAAGGTGGCAGAAGCTTTGTCTAGACAAGTTCAAACTGGTGATCATGCTACAGCAACATGCTGCTCAACAGTGTCTGTAATCAACTCTAAACTATTAATAGAAGTACAACAAAGTATTTGTAGAAAGCTGATGACCATATACAGAAGTTAATTCAGAGACTTTTGGCTAATAAGGGAGTTGAAGGCCATTATACTTGGCACAACAATCAGCATAGGAGGAAGGGAAGGTTAGTAGTAGGCAATAGACACGGTCCGCCCGTTCAGACCAAGAGGTTTGACCAAAAGAAGTGCTCAGACTATTCTCCAAAGAATATGGAACATTCTAGAGCCCCTGGAATTTTCTAGAATGCTTTTAGATTCCCTAGAATATTCTAGGAGGAATTTTCTTTGTATAGAATTCTCTAGAATCATGTAGATTTATAATTAATATAGTAGGTTCTAGAATTCTCTCTTGTAAGTCTAAAAAGGGGCCAACCCCCTCATTTGTAACATGCCTTACAAGTTTGAGCAATTTAATGCATAGAGTTTTCATTCTCTCAATTCTCTCTTCTTTTGTTGTGAGTGTGAAGAAGGGATGACTTAGGGTGAAAACCTAAGTGTTGCACGGGTTGGGAGCACTAGAAAGAGTAAGAGCCCATGACAAGTGGTATCAGAGCGAGTTTTTGTAGCAAGTTCTTGGCAAGAAGACACTATGGTTAGAACTTCATTCTACGTGACCTATGATGAGATCCCTTAGACCAAGAAGGATAGGATGGGTGAGAACCATAAAGAGATGTTCTGGCAGCCATCATTGCTCGTGTGGAGAAACTCGAGTTGGCCATGGCAGAAACCCGTGACGTTGTCGAGGATGCAGTCGTACTCATTGACGGGGTCGAGTCTAAGGAAGAGGATCTTAGGGGAGAAATACAGGGTGCCCTGAATACTGTGGTAGATGGTTTGGCCCAAAGGTCTGAAAGTCTGGAGGCAAAATTGGTGTCCATCAAAGAGGAGATTGCGACCATGCGTGTGGAGCGAGACCAAGTTACTACTATGCGAGAGGAGTTTGAAGCAATCAAGGTAGAATTGATTTCCTTGAGAGGAGCTGTTGTTGGTGGGACGGTGATGCTGCAGCCTACACCCCGATCAGACGCTTCAAAGCCTCAAGGAATTCAATGGACATAGGGAGGCCAATGTAGTGGACAACTTCCTGCGGTCCATGGAGCAATACTTTCGGAATGCAGGAATCCGGATCGACGAATAGAAGGTAAATCCTGCCTTGTCATATTTGACCGATTACTCTTTATTGTGGTGGCGGCGTAAGAGTGACAACCACAGTGGCACTACTATCACTACTTGGGATCAGTTTGTGGACGAGTTTCAAAATTACTTCCACCCTCAGTATGCGGAGAGGAACGCTTGTGCTAAACTTTGCTGACTAGAAATGAAGGGTGAAGTAAAGGAATAAATGAGAGAGTTTTCTCTATTGATGCTACAAATTCAAAGTATGAGCGAGGAGGATGACTTCTTCCAGTTCATGGATAGACTCAAGCCATGGGCACGATTGGAGCTAGAAAGAAGAAATGTTGACAACTTCTTCAAAGCGATGTCGGTGGCTGAGTTCCTCTTGGAGTTCAAGCCACGAGAAAAGCCAACCCCACCAAAGGAAAAGCCTAACTCCTCCAAACCAAAGGGCAAAGAGATTGCGAAGGAGAGCAACAAAGAATTTGGTAGGAGAGCATGGGAGAAGTCTCCTTCCAAGAATGAGGAAAAGTCGTTCACAACAAAGGACAAGGGCAACAAAGAATTTGGTAGGAAAGCAAGGGAGAAGTCTCCTTCCAAGAACGAGGCAAAGTCTTTCACAACAAAGGACAAGGGCAAGCGACCATTGAAGTGCTTTTCTGCGATGGTCCACACATAGTGCGGGAATATACTGCGAAAGCAAAGTTAGCTGCCATGGCCATGGAGGAGGAGAAAGCAGAGGAAAAGTAATTGGATTCACTGTGGATCCTAAGTACCATCAAGGTGAAGAAGTCACAAAAGAATAGGGGCTTGATGTTCGCCGATGTGGAGATAGCGGGCCACAAGCTAAGTGATCTAGTGGACACTAGAGCTACCGACTTCTTCATCTCAATTGAGGCTGCCAAGAAATTCAACCTTCAAGTGGGGAAAGGAGCTGTATTGGCTCCTTGAAGACCATCAACACCAAGGAGGTCCTTTCCATGGGTTGGCAAGCAACGTAGATGTGGCCATTGGGAAATGGAAGGGCAAGACTTTACTTGAGGTAATTCCTCTTGATGATCATGATGTTGTGATAGGACTTGACTTCCTTGATTGTATTAGTGTCATGCTACTTCCCTTTACCGATTGCATATGCATTTTGGATCCTCAATGCCAATGCGTGGTACCTTTGAGGAGAGAGTCCGAAAGGGATCACAAGACCCTATCTGCTATCCAACAATACAAGGGGTTAAAATGAGGAGAACCAACCTTCCTTGTGACCCTAAAGGTAGACGAGGGAGACAACCAAGGGAAGGTGCCTGAGGTGGTTGCGGTAGTACTGGAGGAGTTCAAGAGTGTGATGCCTGCAGAGCTGCCGAAGAAATTGCCTCCTAAGAGAGAAGTAGACCACGAGATCGAACTGATCCCCGGTACCTGATATTTTTCAAACCTTATTTTGATGATGACATAAACACTTAACTCTGTAAACAAGTTTTTGCAGGTCTGTTATTTGTTTTGCTAGAGATAGGGTTTTCGGACGCACTGTACCGTTCAAACTGTATCAAGGTTCTCGGACGCATTCCACCGTCCGAACGAACAAGTAGAAAGATGAATCCTACTGCTTCTTCAAACGGACGAACATGACCGTCCGAAACCTCTATCAGATGATGGAACAGACGCATGCACGGACGTCTGAACGAAGTTCTTCACCAACTGCATGAAGATCAGACGCTGTGTCGGACGCATCCCATCTATCTTGGACGTCCGAAACCCCAACGGCTACTTTTTGTGCATTTCTTTTTTAGCCGTTAGGAAGTAGTTGCAACCACCATTTATTGCTCTTATAAATAACTGCTTTGATATTCTGTAAAAATCATCTAATACATTGAATACAAGCCTTAGAGAAGAGCAATTTTAGTCCAAATTGGCTATAGTGCTTTGTTGTATTAGTGTGCAGTTTAGAGTGTAATTCAACTTTGAAAAGTAGAGTGATAATCTTGTTCGAAAGTGAGGTTGTAAGTAAGATTCTTGGCTTAACTAAAAGAATTTTAGTATGAGCAAGAATATCCCTACTTTGTAAAGATTATTGGCTCAACAAGTGTGTGAAGCATTTTAGTGATTTGATACTTCAAGTTTGTTAGCTTGGAAGTATTGGCTGATTAATTTTCTCTCTTTCTTACTTCATTATTTCACTGATTTGATTATATCAATTTTTTTTTTGGAAAATCTTAATATTTCTAAAAATATTTTTAGGAACCTAATTCACCCTCCCTCTTAGGTTACTTTGGGACCAACAGTACCAAGCCACCTGCGATGGTCCCTAATCACATGTCCCCTCCGAAGCTCTCAGAGTTGAAAAAATAGTTGAAGGATTTGTTGGATGCTGGTTACATTAGACCCTCAAAGTCTCCCTTCGATGCCCCGGTACTATTTCAGAAGAAACACAACAGGTCCCTAAGGATGTGCGTGGACTACAGGGCCTTGAACCAACTCAGTTCTAGATGGTGAAGAACAAGTACCCCATACCACTGATTGCTGACTTGTTCGACCAGTTTGGAGGTGCACGATGATTTTCAAAATTGGATCTAAGATTGGGGTACTGGCAGGTACGCATTGCAGAGGTTGATGAACAGAAGACAGCTTGCGTGACTCGATATAGCGCCTATGAGTTCCTCGTCATACCTTTCGGATTGACCAATGCCCCAGCAACCTTGCAAATGTTGATGAACAAGGTATTTCAAGAGTTTCTCGATAAGTTTGTGGTAGTATACCTTGACGATATTGTGATCTATAGTCACACCTTGGAGGAATATATCCAACACTTGAGGGAAGTGCTTAGGGTGCTTAAGGAGAACCAACTCTTCGTAAAGTAGGAGAAATGTGCGTTCGCACAACAAGAGATGCTGTTCCTTGGACACATTATGGGGGGAGTCCAGATTCGGATGGATGAGTCAAAAATTCGAGCTATTATGGAATGGGAACCCCCTACCAAGGTGATGGAACTACGATCATTCTATAAGAATTTGGATTGACAAACTACTACTGAAAGTTCATACGAGGCTACTCAAATATCACCACGTCCCTCACGGAATTGCTAAAGAAATGGAAGGCATGGGAATGGAATAAGGGGTGCCAAGGAGCTTTTAAAAAATTGAAGGAAGCCATGACCCAAGAACCGGTACTTGCCTTGCCAGACTACTCAAAGGCCTTCGAGGTGGAGACAGATGCATCAGACTTTGCCATTGGTGGGGTATTGATGCAAGAAGGACATCCAATGGCCTACGAGTTGAGGAAGCTTTGTGAGGCAGAAAAGAGATATACGGTGCAAGAAAAAGAGATGACAGCAGTCGTCCATTGCCTAATAACATGGTGGCACTACTTATTGGGGTCTCGTTTCACGGTGCGGACAGATAACGTCGTGACAAACTACTTCCAGTCCCAAAAAAAGCTCTCTCCCAAGCAGGCGAGGTGGCAAGACTTTTTGGCTGAGTTCGACCATGTACTGGGGTACAAGCCTGGAAGTGTCAACTCTCTCTTGCTGCTGACGTCTTGAGCTGAAAGGCGATGCTTGCTGCCATTAGCCAACTTGAGAGTCCTTTGCTCGACAGGATCAAGGAGGGATTAAAGCACGATGCAGCTACTAGGAGCCTTCTTGAATACGTCGGGGAAGAGAAAACTCGAAGGTTTTGGGCCGAGAAAGAGTTGCTCTACACAAAATAGCGACGCCTCTACGTCTTATGACATCATGGGAACTTAAGGCGTGAATTAATAAATGAGTGCCATGACTCGAAGTGGGCTGGTCACCCAGGGATGCACCATACCTTGGCACTGATGCAGGAAAAATACTAGTGGTCTCGAATAAGAGACGACGTGAAAACTTAGGTTCGAACTTGCTTGGTATGCCAACAAGACAAGATTGAGCAGTCCAAACGGCGGGTTTACTAGAACCTTTGCCCGTTCTAGGGAGACCATGGAAAAGTGTCTCAGTGGACTTCATAGTTGGCTTGCCAAAATCTGAGGGATGCCAAACCATCATGGTGGTGGTAGACAGGTTCTTGAAGTATGGAACCTTCATAGCCGTTCCAAGGACTGTCTAGCTGAGGAAGCTGCTCGGCCATTCCTGAAGCATATCGTGAAGTATTGGGGAGTGCCACGAACAATTGTGAGTGATCGAGATCCCCAATTCACTCAGAAGTTCTAGACAGAGTTCAGAGCTCATCATGTCGACTAGTTCACATCCTCAAATCGATGGACAGACGAAGTGGGTGAATGCGTTACTAGAGCAATACTTGAGGCATTATGTGAGTTCAATCCAACAAAATTGGGCAAAATTCCTTGACGTTGCCCGTTGCCCAATTCTCGTTTAACTTGCAGGTGAACTAGTCCATAGGGAAGAGTCTTTTGGAAATAGTGATGGGACAACAACCTCTCACTTCTAGCACCGTCGTGGCGGGAAATAAAGGCGGTAACCCTGCAGCATACGAACTTGCCAAGACATGGCAAGAGAAGGCAGATTTGGCAAGGCGTCCCTACACAAGGCTGCTAAGGAGATGACGAGAGTGGGCTGATGAGAAGAGACGGTTCCTTGAGTTTGAGGAATGTGACCTTGTGCTAGTCAAGATGCACTCCATACTTAGATACTGAAAGGAGCATAAGGGACTACTTCGAAGGTACGAGAGATCGTTCAAAGTGCAAAGACGGGTAGGAAAGGTGGCATACAAGTTCGAACTCCCTCCGAAGCTAAAACTTCATCTGGTGTTCCATGTGAGCTTATTGAAGCCATACCACAGGGACGAGGAGGACCTTAATCGCAGGCTGTCACAGTGAACACCTATGGGAGCAAAGATCTTGTTTGATCAAAAAGTGGATTGCGTACTAAAGGTACGAGAGGTACACAAACGGTATTGCAAGTCCAGGATCGAGTAAAAAGTACGATGAAAAGGTTTGCCCAAGAGCAAGGACAGTTGGGAGCCGGCCGAGGCACTTTGGCAGTTTAAGAAGCAGATTAAAGCATTCAATACCATCAAAGCCAACGAGGACGTTGCCCGAATAGGTAAGAAAGAATGACACGATCCGTCCGTTCAGACAAAGAGGTTTGACCAAAAGAAGCGCTCAGACTATTCTCCAGAAGACTATGGAACATTCTTGAGCCTCTGAAATTTTCTAGAATGCCCTTAGATTCCCTATAATATTCTAAGAGGAATATTCTTTGTATAGAATTCTCTAGAATCATGTAGATTTGCAATTAATGTAGTAGGTTCTAGAATTCTCTCTTGTAAGTATAAAAAGGGGCCAACCCCTTCATTTGTAACATACCTCACAAGTTTGAGCAATTCAATACATAGAGTTTTCATTCTCTCAATTTTCTCTTCTCTTGTTGTGAGTGTGAAGAAGGGCTGACTTAGGGTGAAATCTAAGTGTTGCACGAGTTGGGAGCACTAGAAAGAGTGAGCCCATGACACAATAATGCAACTCTAAAGCAGAAGATCATTGGCATTTGGCACTCTAGTTGTCTGGGAAGACATTTAGGTTTATTGGTCACTTATTACAACAAGGGGCTTTTTATTGGGAAACGCCTTTATAAATCTGTCATGGAGTTTGTGTCTAGCTGTGATGTTTGTCAAAGGCATAAAAGTGAACATGTGGCTTATTTTGGATTATTGAAACCTCTACCTGTTCCTGATAAGGTTTGAAGTGATACATCTATGGATTTTATTGAAGACTTACCTTTATCAAAAAGGAGAAAAGTAATCTTGGTTGTAGTAGACAGATTGAGTAAGTTTGCTCTTTTTTGGCTTTATCTCATCCTTATACAGTTTGTCAGTCGCACAAGTGTTCATGGATGTGGTTTTTAGATTACATGGTATGCCCAAATTTATCATTAGTGATAGAGATCCTGTGTTTTTGAGTAATTTTTAGCAAGAGCTTTTTAAACATCAACATGTGCAATTGCATCTATCCTCTTCTTACCATCCTCAAATAGATGGTCAAATTGAAGTTGTTAATAGGCGTTTGGAGGGTTATTTAAGATGTATGACTAGTAAGTTTACCCCTTATCAGTTTATGTATGGGAAAACCCTCTTCCTATTTATACCCCTTACCTGGCTGGTGATTCTTTGGTGGAAGTGGTTGACAGAAGCTTGGCAGCAAGAGTTGGTGTCTTACATCAACTCAAACATAATCTTTATCAAGCACAACATCGCATGAAGCAACAAGTTGACAAGCACAGGAGTGAGAGATCTTTTCACATAGGTGATGAGGTGTATGTCAAGCTCCAACCATACAGACAACATTCTGTGAGAAAGCACCACTGCCAGAAGCTTTCTCCTAAGTACTTTGTTCCTTTTAAGATCATTGCTCGAGTGGGAACTATGGCATATACTATTTAGGTACCTCGAGGAGTGATCATTCATCCTTCCTTTCATGTTTCCTTGTTTAAAAAGAAAATTGGCACTGCAGTAACCCAACCTTTTATCCCTCAAGGAGTTACTTCCTATGGACAATTAATGATTGAATCAATGGCTGTCTTGGATAGACGCATTGTCAAGAGGGGAAATCAAACTGCCACCCAGCTTCTCATTCAATAAGAGCAATTCTCTTCCAGAATATACATCTTAGGAATTCTGGTTTGACTTGAAGAAAGAAGTTCCCCAATTTCAGTAGGACAAGGACATTTTGAGGAGAGGCAATTAATATAACATGGAAATTCTTGGTTACATGGCAGCTGAATGGACAAACTGGTGGTACACGTGGCAGCAGAGAAGATGAGCTAAGCTAGAATTTGTTAGGAAAGTTAGTTACTGCTTGAGTTAGGAAAGTTAGTTACTGCTTGAGCTAAGCTATTTTTTGATCTTTGCTTGAGTATTAAATCATTGGGTTAGAAAATTGGGAAGAACATTCTGAACAGTTTTTGTAACCTAAACTTCTGTACTCTCTTATTATCAATCAATCAATAAACCAACTCATCATTTGGTTCGATCCTCTTTCCCTTTCGATTGATATTCATTTTCTTGTTAATCCTAGGGTTTGAGTTTGTGATCTCTCTAGTTCTCATATCATAATAGGGGAAAAATGATAAGAAAGCGAGGGGAAAGACTATAAATCGAAGAAAGAGAGAAGAGGAAGTGGGAGAAAGAGTGAGATTGAAGGGGTGGGGGAAGGAGATCAAATGGGAAAGGGAAGGGGAAAAGGGACAATAGCATATGTGATGGGGGTTATGACTAGATTGGAGAGGTGGGGATAGCGGAAGAGGTGGAAGGGTGAGGCTGCTATGATGGTAGTTATGATAGTGGTTGTTGGGGTGGGGATGCTGTAGTGGTGATGGTTGCGATGGTGGCTGGGTTTTGTTGCTGTTTTGATGATGGTTGTAGGGATGGTTAGGATGGAATTGTTGTGGTGATGGTTGTGATGGTGGCTGGATTTTGGGGCTACTATGATGGTGGTTATGGTAATGGCTGGGGTGGGGTAGGTGGTGGTGGTAGGGTGATTGGGGAAGACAACTAAGTAGTATGGAAGAAGGGTGGAAAGGTTAGGTTTTTGGGGGTAAAAAAGTCTATTCAAGTATTATTTTTTTTAAGAAACATCAATTGAATTTTTCTACTATAAATTGTTTATAAATATATCAATTGAATTTTGCACATTTAAATTGAACAACGAATTTGATGCTTCACATATTTCATTGTAGCAAATTAGACCTCAATGCCATTATTAATTAATCATCTTTCCAGCTTAAAAAGTCATGCTCAGATTTTGTTTACCGCATTGACGATCATCTAGCAAATCCGCTATTGTCCTTGCAAATTAGTGTGTTAAACTCAGTTTAAGTATACTATATAAGAAAACAAAGATGAATTAAGGAGGTGTTTAGCTCGCATTCGGAATTTGGAATGAGAATGGGAATCATAAACCTCACTATTGGCATGGATTTATGTCATTCCTCTTTACTTGTTTGGTTTAAATAAGGAATGAGTTTTATTATATTGATAAGTTAATAAATTTGAAACTCATGTCACAAGTAGAGAATGAAAGTGAACATTTTCTAACATTTTCATGACCATAAAATAATTCCCATAGTGATTAATTAAACAACATCTATAAATATTATGAACCTTAGGATAATGATTCTCGTTCTTTTCCTTTATACCAATAAACTAAGCATCTCCTAAATTTAATCGAGGACAAACTTAGTTGAGGTTCTATATATTACAAACAAAAGGTTTTCATTATTAATTATGTTTTTTTAGGTACATCTATACTCTATATAAAGGGGAGGCAAAGATTAATGTCTGTCATCTTTTGTTTTTTCAATTATACCCTTATTCTCATAGTACAATTACTATAACTTTCTTCCTACCAATCCCCCCACTAATTATTAATTATGTTACAACCAAGAAAAATAATTAATTACAAGCTTACGATTGTAGTTGGAAATAAATGTAGTATGTAATATTGTAATAGTGAAGATTTGGTAGCTTTAGCATAAAATGACTATCAAATCGGTAAGAACTCAACTGCGCGAGTCAATGATTGAAAACAATGGACTCATGGTTAATTATAAATTTAAAAAAAAAAAAGAAGAAGCCCAGTCGCTTTGCCATTTTTTTTTTTCAAACAAGAAATAGTTGAGTAAGAGGAGGCGGCTCTGTCCATCTACACGAAATTACTTCTGGAAGTTTTTTTTTTTTTTTTGGGTAGGAAAATTTCTTCTTCATTTGGACCTCTATTACTCGTATGTTGAGGGAATTTTACATGTCTGAGAATTTTTTTAAGTATACGAAAAAATGGTATATGTGCAGCTTTAGTTAATAATAGGCCATTGTAGTACGTTCTATATTACATTTTTTTTCTTTTTCTTTTTAATAAAATACATGATATGTTGCTTTATTTGGATAAAAGACATGCTATATTACCTAATTATCGGTGCAAAGTGTAGCTTTAATCCCTTCCATTAATGAACAAACAAATTAATGCTAATAGGCCAACATCATGTCCAATCTCTTCCCCATTTGAATAGACCGTTGAGTCTGAATCCTGAATGAGTCGGTCGTAAACATAAATCGTGGACTATATTGGATGGTTTAATGTATATATTGATACTAAAAAAATGTCAAGGATATAAAGTTAATATCCTAGGTTGTCTATAATGACTAACAATGCTCCAAATTAAGGGTAAAATTGTACGTTGCACTCACGTAGAGTATATTTGACACAAGAGTAAGAGGGCGCGGCTTGTATGGAGAAGTGACACTCAAGTTAGATACTTAGACAAGAATTAGACAACAAAAATAAGAGTATATTTAATAGAATATAAAAGTTAAAATTAACCCTTCGACTTGACTATTTATAGTGATACTAGATGAACTTATGTGGTTAATGGGCTTGAGAATAATTACTTAACCCATGAAAGTTTAATGGAAATATTTTGTATGTCGATAGATATTTATGCCAAAATGATCAATATGCCAGCAAAGCTAATTGACTGTTATACTATGTGTCTACGTATAATTAGATTGTATATTTTAGTACCATCAATATACAATATTTTAGAGGTAGAAAATTGTTGGTGCATGAAAAATTAGCACCAAAGTATAAAATAAAAGTCTGAGTCTTTTATAGTCCAAATTTTCCAACGTTATGGTAAACTGTGCGCGCATATACCCACGATATAATAACCTACGATAAGAACAAGAGCAGCGGGGCTATGTCCCCCGGGGAAGTTCTGGCGCTCAACTCAGAATTGGTGATAGGAAGAAAATTGAGAGTTAAATGAGAGTTAAAATTGGTAAAGTGTGGAGTTGAAAGAATGAAATTAGAATATTTTGTTTACCTTCCAACTTACCATTTATACTCTTCTAGGATGAGTTTGAATAGTTTATGGGTTTAGGAATAATTATTGGACCCATGAAGTCCTTGAATGTATTGAATATCTTCATTGCTTAATTTTAAATAAAAACTACCAAAATATCCTGCCGCATGTTTGGCAGTTTTGACTGACCAGCCACGTATCCGCAAATCATTGGATGGTATTCTTTGGCATCATCACTTACCCCCCACTCTCAAGTTGAGTTTACACAGGTTGAGAGTAGTACAATAATCTCTAACTTGCGTATTGAATGGAGTCGAAAAAATTTTTAGTCGGAGCCAATAAGGGTCATTGTCCAGAGTTAATAAGATTTTGGCCAAAATCGACAATTCAAAAATTTGAATTTCATTCTTGGGGAGAAAGATTGACCCCCAACCCCTTTAGTACTTACACACCTCCTTCATAAATTGAGTAGTGGTACTCATTTGCTCATTTTTGAGTTTTGGTGATACTTGCATTTAGTATCTCAAAATAATAATTTTTACTTAAAACTCTACCTTTACACCAATACCCATCACTCCATCCTCAACTCAACACACAAGCCTTAACACTCCACCCTTACGCCTATAACCAACACTCTACCCTCAACCCAACACTCAATCCTTAACACTCCGCCTATAACACTACACCCTTACGCTAATATCCAACACTCCACCCTTACGTCAATACCCATCACTTAACACTCCACCTTAAATACTCCACCCTTACTCCCATACTTAACACTTAACATTCTATCGAAAACACTCCACCCTTAATTCCCTACACCCAAACTCCAACTTTCCACTCTTACCCTTTCACTATTACACTCAAGACTACAAAACTTCAAGATTATCTTGCCTTTTTTTCAAGTCATTGACTAAGCAAGTACATACTTGTACTTTCTTCTTATTTCTCTCTTTCCATTTTTCTCTTGGGCATTTCATCAAACACCTTTTGTGCACTTGTTTGCATAACACTCATTACCATTTTCTTGTGTTTCAAAACCGAAAGTGAGGATAAATATAGTGGATATATCATAAATTTGGGTGACCACAATCTTGATAAGAACTTCCTTGGCTTGAAAATGGTTATGAAAAAATGAAAGAGAGAGAAGAGAAAACAAAAGGGAAGAATGAAAGGAAAGAAAGAATTAAAGAGGAAAGGAGGAAAAAGAAAATGGATGTTGATGAGGCTGCATGGATTTCTTTGGCTGACTCCTCTATTAATCACTATCTCTCGGCTGAGATAAATCACCGAAGCTCCCCGATCAGCAACGGCAGCAACCAGTAGTTGTGGGGAACGACGAGGCGAGTGGGTCTTTGGGATTTCACCATTGTCTGTCTTTTCTTCTTCAAATTCTCCACCTGAGTTCCTCACCTTGCATAAGGCAGGAGCCGCACCTTCAATATGTGATCCTAGCCATTGTAGGAACCAACGTCTTGCGACTGCTCACCAAGGGAGAAAAAACACAATAGCAGCTTATGTGGGTGAAGAAGATGCACTATTCGCTGATCGTAGAGATGCCGTGATGAGTGTTGCTCCTGTCGCAGCTTACAAATCTTCATCTGCTGCAAATGTAGAGCTGTTAACAGCTCAAAATACTCCTACAAAAGTGCATAATGACTGTAAAATTGGAGTTGCAGCTTCCATGGAGTTTGCCCTTAACACCACTGCTGCTTGGGAAAGTGCCGTCGATATCACTTCTGTTCATAGGATTGCTGTTGACACTACTTCTTCCTAAGAGTGTGCAGCTGGGATGACTCAAGGGGATGAATTTATTGCTGAACTTGGCCACGGGAGAGACCTTGCAGATGCACAAGATAATAGTTTTCGCAGCTCAGTACTCCATTTTCGAAGACACAAAAGCTGTCACGTCTTCTCACTGCCTAGGAGTTGCAGTTGCGTTTACGAAAGAAGAAAACGCAACTATAGCTGCTCTAAAAATAAAAGGTCGAAGCATGGAATTTGTTCCCGATGATGGGGCGAGTTTGGATGGTGTTCGTGAAGAAGAAGATGCAACTACTCGAGCCAATTTCACTGCTCTTTGCGACCAAATTTCAGCTATGAAATCCCTCAACATAGCTGCCCCCTCAACCTCCGATGCTTCCGTGAGTGGTTTGCAACAACATGGTTCTTTCATGAGAGGGAAAAATTCAACAAAGAATGGACTTGATGTGAAAATGGTTGTGGGTTTGGCCGCACAAAACATATACAAAAGAGGTAAGGGGGTTCGTAATAAGAAAAATTTTGCTCATAATGTAGTAAAATCTCATTCACTTGATTTTGACCCCAAGAACTTAGTAGATGACGAAGATGAATTTAATTGATCTCAGGTTACATAGTTTTTAGCGGATGTGACATTGATGATTTGGATGAAATGCCAAAATTAGCACAAGAAAGGGGGAATAGTAACCAAAATTCGGATAGTGCTATTGTTGACGATTTAAATTCTCATGGGGTTGCTAATGATGTTGAAATTGATTGTGCACAAGGAAGAGGTATTGACAAGTCATGCAACACTATTGATATAGTTAATGCTTGTGGGGAACTTTCTTCGAATGAGGCGAAGGATATCCTTGAGCATGTTTTTGGTGAGTTGCATGAAATTCTGAGTAACATGCTTAGGCCGTTGCGTGAACCTTTCGGTCAGTGCTATCGTAGGCACCCAAAATTAAAAAAATCTCAATATTAATGTAACAGTAGTGAGTCCAGGTCGTCTCACAGAGAACATGATTTATTCTTATGTTTAAAAGAAAAAAAGGGGTTTTGAATACTTTTAATTATAAACTAAGGCAATAAAGTAAACTAGAGGGAATCCAATTCAAGAAGCATCTTGGTTTTGGTCTTATCCACTATGAGACAATTTTACTAGTCGATTGTTGACACCAAAGATACTTCAATTTCTATACCAAGCACTAATTAAAAAATTAACCGAATTTCAATTCAAAGTTGATTCTTATTTCTTTCTAAAGTTGGTTAATTTTCAACACGCGATCCAATTAAACCTAACCATTAATTTAATTCAGACACACGACAAAGATTAATTAATAGAAGTATTAAAATCAACAAGAACAATTAGATAATTAAACATAAACACAAATGGTTATACTAATTAGTTGATTATTTTTTCTCAATTCAATAACACTAATCGAGCAATTATTAAACTTAGTTGATTCACAGATTGAATTAAACACACGCGGTTAAAACAATGTAGCAGTAGATTAATTCCATAACTTATTATT
Organism: Cinchona pubescens; assembly: GCA_025175665.1. NCBI lineage: Eukaryota > Viridiplantae > Streptophyta > Magnoliopsida > Gentianales > Rubiaceae > Cinchona > Cinchona pubescens. Next base: position 2,674,364 of record JANKKI010000085.1, on the reverse strand, counting down.
CTATAGCAATAGCAAGTTAAAAAGAATAATCATAAAATTAATTCCAGAAAAATAATCAATACTTGATATAAAAGTGATTAAGTTCAAGAACAAAAAGTCTCACTAGTAGAATTGACTATGACTAGAATTATTCAATTCTCTTGACCAAGAAAAAGGGTTTAGGCACTAAGTGCCATGAAAGAATAATAAAGAATTCTTTGCTGAAAACCCTAGCTAAAACGAAGAATAGATGTTTTCTCTCATTCTGCTCACTCTACATGGGGTATTTATATTGAGTACTAGGGATACAGTCATTGTCTCATTATAAGAATGTGAAATCGTATGAAAAAGAGTCCAACCGGACGAAGAAATCAGCCAAAAATCAAAAATCACGTAACTTCACTGTATCAGGCGCATATGCTTTGCTAGATTGCGCGCACGCGCACTGCAAAACAATTATGGAACGGAGTACTCTGGACACGACACACATGCGCTACACAACCCCAGCACATGTTCGCCAGGTCTTCACACTGAATTTTACTTTCGACTTCAATTTTGATCCCTATTCTCTTGGAATTTAGAAAAGTGTAAAACACAAAAGTTGTAGCTCTCTCTCTTAATTTTTTTACGCATCTTGAATCACATCGATCAGAGCTCAGTGAACTGAATCGAAAGTTAGGCTTAAAATATGAAGTAGTATCTAGAGTAGCGTTGTGCTCATGCATGTTTCGTCCTTGAAATTTTCTATCACCTTTCTCATCTTTTTCAGCTCTTTTTCACTTTAACCCTAAAAAAAAAAAAAATAAGAATAACCAAATTAAACTCAATATCAACTCAAATCTCGCTTACAACACATAAAAACGTGGTAAATGACACATAAAAAATAGGACAATTATGAATTTGTCAAATTACTCCACACTTAACCTTTAATCGTCCTTGAGCAAATATAAAATTGCAACACTTAAGTATAATAAAATTCCACTCAACATATTCCTTCAAATATCAACATAAATAATCAATAATCAATCCACGAATCAGAGTAGTTTAAGAATTCAAGAGCCCAACTGCTAATAAAAACTAAAATATGAAATTCTTGTATATGTGTGTATAGACATTCAAAAATTTAGATTTGAAAATATTTAAATTAAATCGTGATGACCTCAAAATTTTTGCGTAAACACCTCATAACTCACTCTTCTTACACCCTTCCACTAATCTAGAGAACTGATCTATTTAAATTAGGTTGGACTTTTTAGCTTGAAATATAGGTTAGGATATTAATTAGCTAAAGAAGGAAATGATATAACAAATATGAACAAGAGCTTTATAGTAATGGTGGCCACACATTAAAATAAAACTTCTCTTCACATGCAAAACATTGTACATCCACAACCCCACACTTGAGTAACAAACACTCATGATAAATTCCGAACAAGCAATAAGCATATCCAAACATGCTAACCTCCCTCCGGACTTTTATATGTATTTATCATTATTTCATTTTTTATGTCTGCTCACAGTATGAGTACCAGTGGTAGGTAATACCCGCAACATATAAATATGCTAGTACCAGACATATGCACTACCTACAAATACAAGTACTAGTGATAGGCACTACTTCTATATATATATAAAACTCCTATTATTATTTTTATTATTTTTCAACAAATTTTTTCCAGTATAGACTTTACCCTAGTGTACTCCATACATGTACACCATCCACTTCTTACATACTTCTACCCTTATATCCCCTGAATATATAATGTACACCATAAAGCTCTTAAAGGAAAAATTTAGGATAAAACAATTAAAAGAAACATTAACCTCAATAAAGGCAGGTAAATTGAGATTAAGTGAAAGAAAGTGAATGATGTTTCTCTTTACAAGAATAATGCTCAAATAAGGTGTTTAGAAATAAAATGTTAAAACGGTTGGCTAGAAAGGTTTAACAAACAAAGGAGGAACTACCCTCATTTTTAAATTAAATCAGGTCAAACTAAGAATTAGTTTTGAAAATGTAATAAAGTTAGTTTTTGGAATGCAACATAATTGAGTCTACATAAATTTTCTCCAAATATCCCAAATCAATAATTAAAGTATGTTTTAGTGCTCAAAAGTCTTGAAAAACATGAATGGAAAATATTAACACGGACTACTCATTCATGCATGGTTCAACTAAAGATTTATTATACAGAATAGCAAATGGAAAAAATATGTTAAGCAAAAATTTAAATTTTTGAAAATTTTAAAAAAATGGTCAATTAATTCACAAAAATTTTCAAAAATTTTAACAATCTCTCAGATCAAAGGAAAAGTCAAGATATTGCAGCAAAATCAAGCAAAATATACCAAACAACTTAAAAATCTAAATAACTCTCCCACCCCACACTTAAAAATAAGCATTGTCCTCAATGCAAAAATAAAAACATAAAACGAGAAAAAGAAAAGCTCCTCTAGATTTAATTTGTGTTTGGAGTAGAATCCGCTATAAATATCCTCTTGTCGCTAATGAAAGCTGGAGTAACACTAAACAAAATAGAGCAAAACAAATAATTCCTTAGACAATAAGAAAAATAGGAATATTGTAGAAAAGGATCCTACAAATATATATATATATATATAGGATATATATATATATATATATATATATATTACTCCCATGAGAATACACGACCAAAAATAAACGAAAACACCATAACGAAAATTAAAACCTAAAATGTCTAACCAGTAAAAATAACTAAACTGTTCAAGAAATTAACTTGCAAAATTAAAAGATCAACAAAATAGCCCAAAACATAGGGTATTAAACCCATAAAATCTCAAGAAGCATTCGACCCCAAATCCTATGGGAAAGGAGGAAAAGGTGGAAATGTCGATAGGTCCTCTCCCTACTCCTTGGCCATCTAGCGAGCCTCCATGGTCTACTGTCAGGTATACTGGTACTGAATAAACATATCAAAACGGTGACTCATCCGCTGTTGCTTTGCCAGGATTTGATGTAGAAGCTCTTCTTGAGTATGCTGTGGCATGGGGACAGACTCATCATCTGAATCAGCAACTTCATCAACGTGCGATACAGAGGCATGGGACCGAGGGCATCTAATTAGGGCTCTCATACCCTCCATGGCAATCAACTATCCATGCTTAAAGTTTTCTTTGAAATGATCAATCACGACACCACCTTCTAAACATAGAGTAGTGATCAAAGAACATGGGGAAACTATAAGCCAGGTTGCTTATTAGTGGCTGAGTAGCATATCTGCTGGTGTATAAGTTGACCAACATCTAGGGATCTCCCAGCAGCAATGCAATGCAATACAAGAGTTTGGCTCTCTCCATAGTGACATGCGCAAGATGGTTTTTCGGGAGAAGACGAGTACAAAGGAACTTAAACCAAATAAACCAAGCTGGTTTAAGTATATTAGTATTAAAATGCCTAGCCACATTACCATCAGTTATGTAGGTCCATTCAACATCCCCATTTTAAAGAACACTTGTGATTTCGTTCGACTCCAAATTGGTATTTCGGGCGTCTGGCCATTCATCATTGCGTACCCAATTGACTTACAAAATTCTGTTAATTTCCTTAGCAGAGACATCTACTTCCTTGCCTCAAACATAGACCCTAGTGTCACTATAATGATCGAAATTTGTGTAAAATTCATGCACCACCAGGATGACTGCATCATAGGAGTTGAGGTGAAGTGATCCCATCCAATGTCGATTGTGAATAGTTAACTTGATCTTGGGCACCCTTGCAATGGAACTTGAATGCCCTTTTCTTTGATTACTACCCATTTAGAGATATCATTGTCGTACTTTTGTTGGGAAGCTACAGTTAAAAATTTCACACCCCCAACTATCTTAGGTTGTTCAGACCCGGGCGATGAGGAAGCTCCGGCACTCTTGCCTGTAGCTGTTTTCTTGCCCGTTCTTCTCATTCTTACAAAGTATAAATATGCATCACGGCCTCCCAACAATTAACTTTTACACCCCACACTTAAACAAAATTTCACTCCCTAAATCATAAGCCGTAGAATACACAAGAAAATTCAAGAAATATAGTGTCTAAAACGAAGGCCTATATACATTCCAAAAACATTCTTATGCATGAAAATTAACCAAAAAGAGATCAAATAGCATAATCAACATTCTAGGAATTGAATCCATGCATCAATGCCTTGTGTTTTTAATATTTTTATTCATAGAGACAATTTATCAAACATAATCATGGTATGCAAGGATAAACAACAAATTTGTGTGTATATAATTAACATGAAATCACTCCTCAATCAAAAAATCATACACATATTATACCAAGCACACTTTTAGAATTAAATTCATAACAAATTAAACCAATTAAACGTGCAAAATTAAAGGCCTTATGACATTGAAACCAAAACTCAACAAGGAAAAATATAGGCAAAGTGTAGAATTCTTACCTTGTTTGAGTGAAATAGAAGGGTTTTCAATGTGATTGTGTTGAGAGAAGAGGGAATTGTGTTGGGAAGTAGTGGAAAGTAATGGGGATTGAGAGGGTGTAAAAGGGTTGCGGAAGAATGGGAAGAAGAATTTTGTAATGTGTTATGTTTATAATCGTGACCAAGGGTTTTTACCTTAATAAATGGTCATACGCATATTCGCTGCAAGTTTAGTGCGCATGTGCACGTTGAGCAGACGGAATAGTTGCTATTCTGCCTCACGCACATGCGCACGACTTATAGCTTGCAGATGTGCGCGCTAGGCATAAACAAATTTTGCACGATTGACCTCGCGCACAAGAACGAGCAATGTGTGCACGCTACGTAGAGACAAATTTTTAGAATTCTTTTTTAAAGAATACAACAACTTTTAAAGCATAAATTTTCTATTCTAAATCACCTACACAACACACAAAATCTTTAAAGGACCAATTTATTAGTTTAGCTTAAAAATCAAGTCAATTTCCCGCATTAACAACACAATAAAACTATGCTAACCCTAAAAATAAAGGACAAGATTAAATAAACAAAATAGAATTTAAGTGAACATGGATTGCCTCCCATGCAGCGCCTTTATTTACTATCGTTGGCTCGACTTGATGCTCTTCTCTTCAATCAAGTAACTCTTATGTTGAGGAGTCCAAGGATCTTTCGTTTCACTGTTTTTACAAACAATGGATTTAATCCCTTTTGTTCTTTTAGGACCCAAACAAGTTGCTCTTCTTGCGAATTGCTAAGTTGACTTGAGATGATAACCACCTTCTCCTTATCTTTCAAAAATAAGTATTCAAGGTGACCAAGAAGGCGGTTAAAATCTGGAATTATTCCCTGCACAATAGATAGCATCAACTTTTCGTTAGAAAGTGGTAAAGCATTAGAACCTCTATTACTTGTTCGTTGCGATTCGGAAGAACTCCCCAATTCTTCCACCGATTGCCGCAAATTAGTACTGAGCTACAAGTTCTCATTCTTTTCCTCAAGATGTTATTTATGGTTCATGTTCACCTCCATATTGTTATTATGTCCATGAATTTCCTGTATTAGAGGTTTAAACACGTCGATTACAAAAATAAGGTTAGTATGGTCAGAAGATTCAGCATCATCATAAATACTAAATTTAACACTTGTATCACCAAATTCCATATTAAGAGTGCAATTAAGAACATCTATCTTAGTATAAGAAATAGCTAGAAATGGTTTTCCTAATAAAATTGGAGTACTAGAATCACATTGTTCCATTTCTAGAACATAAAAATCAGCAGCACGAAAAAACTAAACTTCCCACTTGAACTAAGATATTTCTACAATTCCCTTAGGATAGACTAAAGATCTGTCAACCAGGTGAATTATCATACCAGTCTTATTCAATGGTCCAATTTTTAATGCATCATAGACAGAATATGGCATTACGTTAATAGGTGCACCTAAATCCAGCATGATGTTTTCGCGTTGTGTATTTCTTATCTTACAAGAAACAGAGAACATACCTGGGTCATTACACTTTTTAGATAGGGATTTTTGAATGATGAATGATACATTTCTCCCAACCTCTACTTTTCTAAATTTCTTATATTTTTGCTTTCTTTTATGGGAACGCAATTCCTTCAAAAACTTAGCATAGCCAGGTATTTGTTTAATAGCATCCAATAAAGGGATATTTATCTCGCACTTACGAAAAGTATCATATAACTCTCTATCGGGATTCTCCCTTGTAAACTCCTTCAATGCTTCGGGAAATAGGGGTTCAGGCTTATATTTTGGCCACACAGGACTACTGCTGAAGCATTGATTTTTCTTCACTGCCACAGCCTTTCTTTTTCGCTTAGAATAACATCCTTTTCCACTTTGGCCTCATTTTTCTTGACCTTAATATGTTTAGGAACCATTTTATACCCTTCCTCAACCTCCTTACCACTTATCAACATAATTGTATTGACATGTTCTTTGGGATTAGCAATTGTTCCAGGTGGCAACTTTTCAGAACTCTGTGATTCTAATCGGCTGATTGTAGTCGCCATTTGTCCTATTTGACGCTGCAATTGCTGAATACTGGATTTGGTTTCTTGTTGAAATTACAGAGTATTAGCGGTTAAAGCATCTAACATTTTCTCTAAACACTTACCAGTCTAATTAGTCAGATTAGCTTGCTATTTTTGAGCAAATGGAGACCTATATGGTTGGAAATTCTACTGATTCTGTTGAGGCTGTGGTTGTGTTGGATTCCCATTTCTCAAATTAGGGTGATTCCTTTATGCAGGATTATACGTGTTACAATAGGGATCATAATTTGTTCGTGGTTCGTGACCTTGCCCTAAAAATCCTCCTGTGGCATTTACTTGCTCTTGAGCTTCATCTTGTAATGTGGGACACATATCTGTTGAGTGTCCCTCATTTGAACAAATACTGCAAGGTTGTACTATCGGCCCAGTTCCTAAAGCCAATTTTCGTACAAAAGAAGTAAGACTAGCCATTTGTTGTTCTAAAGATGAAACATTTACCTTATTAACACGTTTGAGAGGTTGTTCAGGTCGCATCTCGAACTTTTGAGAATGCCCCTCCACTAGTGGCGTCGACCATGTTCCTTTCATTTGGTAACAAACCTTCATAAAAATATTAAATTAATCAGGAGTCACTTATCTCATGAGGTGGATAGCTTGCACACGGCTTCTTAAAGCACTACCAATACTCATTCAAGGACTCGTAATTAAACTGGCTTATGCCACAAATTTTTTTTCGAATATTTGAAATTCGAGAGGCTGGAAAATATTTTACCAAGAATAATCTGTTCATATGCTCCCAAGTTGTAATGTTACACAACCGAAGGTAAATCGAATAGCCAATTGGTTGCCTCGTCCTTGAACGAGAATGAAAATGCTTTCAATTAATATGTTCCTCTAAAACTCCAATGGGTCTCATACTCGTGCAAACTACGTGGAACTCCTTAAAATACTTATTTGAATCTTCACCTAGTAATTTATGAAAAAAAAAGGTAATAGATGGATTAGTCCAAATTTTAATTCAAATGTAACATTTGCATCTAATTCAGGATATGTAATGCACAAAGGCTGTTGATTTAAGGTGGGCGTTGCTAATTCTCTCAGAATTCTTTGCGCCATGCTTGTCTCTTCAAGCTGTTCTTTATTGTAAGCAAAGATGAAATTAAATGATTGATCTTTCCCTAACTGACTTTCCTTTAATTCCTTCCTTAATTTGCATAGTGTTCTCTATATTTTCGGATCAAATTAGAATTCAACTTGTCCAACAGATCGTGTTATTAGCATACACAATTAGCGAAAGAAATAATAACAAAAGAAAAGAAAAGTGAGAAAAACAGAAATAAATAGCACAAAAATAATTCAAATTGATCCCTGGCAACGACGCCAAAATTTTGGTCAGTGCTGTCGTAGGCACCAAAAATTAAACAAATCTCAATATTAATGTAACAGTTGTGAGTCCAGATCATCCCACAGAGAATAGGATTTATTCTTGTGCTTAAAAGAAAAAGGGGGATTTTTGAATACTTTTAATTATAAACTAAGGCAATAAAGTAAACTGGATGGAATTCAATTCAAGAAGAATCTTGGTTCTGATCATTTCGACTAGTCGATCCTTTACACCAAAAATAATTCAATTTCTATACTAAGCACTAATTGAAGAATTAACCCGATATCCAATTTAAAGTTGATCTTATTTCTTTCTAAAGTTGGTTAATCTTCAACATGCGATTCAATTAACCCTAACCATTAATTTAATTTAGACAAGCGCAAAAGATTAATTAATAGAAACATTAAAATCAACAAGAACAATTAGCTAATTAACCATAAACACACGCATGCAGGATTATGCTAATTAGTTGATTATATTCCCTAAATACAATAACACTAATTGAGTAATTATCAAACTTAGTTGCTTCACATATTGAATTAAACACACGCGGTTAAAACAATCTAAATTCTAATAACTTATTATTCTGCAGCAATAGCAAGTTAAAAAGAACAATCATAACACTAATCGTAGAGAAATAATCAATACTTGATTTAAAAGTGAATAAGTTCAAGAACAAAAATTCTCACAACATAGTAGAATTAACCATGTCTTCAATTCGCTCGACTAAGAAAAGGGTTTAGGCACTACGTGTCATGAAAGAATAACCAAGAATTCTTTGTTGAAAACCCTAGCTAAAATGAAGAATAGACATGTTCTCTCCTTCTACTCATCATTCATGGGGTATTTATATTGAATACTAGTGTTATAATCATTGTCTCAGGATAAGAATGTGAAATCGTATGAAAAAAAGTCCAATCGGATGAAGAAATCAACAAAAAATAAAAAATCACGTAACTTCTACTCTATCGGGCGCACATACTCTGCCAGATTGTGCATGTGCACTGCAAAACAATTCCAGAACGGAGCTCTTTGGACACGGGGCACATGCACTGCACAACCCCAATGCATGTGCGTTGGGCCTTCACGCTGAACTTTACCTTCGACTTCGATTTTGACCCTGATGTTCTTGGAATTTGGAAAAGTGTAAAACACAAAAATTGTATCTCTCTCTGTTAGTTTTCCAACGCATCTTAAATCACATCTATTGGAGTTTGGACTTGAAAGTTACACTTAAAATATGAAACAGCATCCAGAGACGGAGTAGCTTTATACTCGTGCATGTTTCGTCCTTGAAATTTTCATTCATCTTTTTCATCTTTTTCAGCTCTTTTTCAATTTAACCCTACAAAAAAAACAACGAATAACCAAATTAAGTTTCATAATAACTCAAATCTCGCTTACAACACATAAAAACGTGATAAATGACAAGTAAAATATAGCACAATTATAAACTTATCATCTTTGGATAACTCGGATTTTCTTCAAGATGACCTTGATATGAGACCAAAACCAAGAAAATTTTGGCAAAGTATGTTTGCAGGTAGACCCTTGATTAGTGGCGCTTCATCTTCCAATATGAGGGTGAGTATATGTATAACTACCGGTCCATCTACAATTGTGCTATCGGGACGTCCTCAAGTGCCTCGGGCTAGAGAGCATCACCTTGAGCGGGAAAAATCTATTGAAGTGGAATTATCTCTTCATGAGCATGAGTTCTCTAGTGAGGAAGTTATGGCCTCTCTTTCACCAACTAATAGGAAAAAGATCAAAGTTTATCCCAAGCACGACGGAGAAAAGAAAGTTAGGGGTGATATTAATGACCTCGCATATGTATGCTCTCAATTGTCTCCTTCGATTGTTGATTAGGAAATGGATGGAGAAATATCACATTCCTAATTTTTACAAGGTAAAGGCTCCCCCTCTCGACCATAGACCTTGCATAAACTCTTCCAAATATGTGTCTGTATATTTGTGCACAACTAGAAGCGGGATTGAGATTTCCATTGTCATTATTTTTTCACAAGGTATTGGAGCATTACCAAGTGGGGCTTGGACAATTATACGCCAAATCCATCCGCAACATCAATGTATATTTGATCACTTGTGCCACTCTTGGGGTAAAACCTTTAATAGGTACCTTCAAGGATTTTTCAACTTGCGCCGAGTGAATTGGGGTATACCTTAAGTTGGCGATCTGGCAAAACGTTGGCCGAAGAAGCTCATCCCAAACTAGTTGATTGGAGACCTCATTACTTATTGATCCAAAAGTTGCCCAAATGGAATTTTTCACTTGGAGTTATAATCTAAAAGTTTCAAAGATCAACAAAATTTCTTCTCTTAGTGGGCGTGAGAGTAGGAATCTTACTATACTTATGGAGGCCGCACCACTTGTTTGGAAAAAAGTGGTTAGGGAACAAGTATTGGTGTCGACGGGGTTAAGCCCGGCCAACTTTGATCCTCTTGTCTCTCTTGGTTACATCCCATGCATATACATTTTACTTAACATTTTTGCGCACAATTTTATTCATCTTCATCTTGTATTGACATTCAACTTGAGCTTAACTTGTTCTTCTTGATCTTGTAGTGGATGCTTTGTAAGATACCATTTGCTAGTGCACTTTAAAGAGGAGACAAGCAAGGCACAAAGGTTCATCTCAACCTCCCAAGAAATCTACCTTTGGGATCTTGGGGCCAAAGAGGCTGACACAAAAAGCTCTTGCGCTATCTCCATCTAAAAAGAAGGTGATGCCTTCCAAAGAGGCTACTTCAACACCATTAGCTCAAGTTGAGGCTTCTACTCAAGAACTTTTAACCTCATTAGTTCTTAATTCATATCCGCCTAAAAAACAAGCTACCCTCGGGTTGAGGGCTCTACTTTTTCCTGCATGATCTATACTCTTTCTTGGGAGGTCTATGAGGATTCCTTTTTGGAAGAAGTGAGTCTCCCTTTGGTGGAGGCACTAGCATTGCCCAAGTCGTGGAAGGACACGAGAGTCAGCAAATCCTTGAGCTCTACTTGTATCGCCGATGCCGACACCATGTTTCATCATATTGTTCAAGTAATTAATCCCCTTTCTATTTATAAAAATGACTAAGATTTTGATTTTTTTATTATACTTATGGATAACATTATTTTCTTCTCAAGGTTTTTAGATTGGTGATCTTTACTACTACATGAACAAAGATCACGAATATTATCTTTCTTAAATTTTGGCTTTAGTGGCTAAACTTAAAAAGTCAGAAGATGTGAAAGAAACATACTTCCAAGCCATGTGCGCCGCATCTAAACACAATCAAGAGAACCTCCAAGAGATCGCCAAATTGAGGAAAAATGAGATTAACGAGATTCAAGCATCTCATAAGAGTGAGGTGAAGGAGTTTCGCATGTTGCACAAGGAATAGCTTAAATCCATAGAAAAGAAGAGTAGAGATTCCGCCATCTTGGAGTTCTTTGATTCTCAAGACTACCGGGATCACATGGAATAGCATTTGACAGTCGACTATGGCACTAGTCTTGAGTTTGGGGATTTAGTGGAAGACCGTAGCATGGGGTATTTTGACGAGGGTTATGATTGGGCCCTGTCATATGTGAAGAAAAAGTATCCAAGTTTGGATATTGAAGAGTTGCTTCAAGGCCTAGTTCCTTCTACCCCTCTTCACCCTAACTCTTTGGGAGTTTCCCCTGAGAATGGAGTAGCTTAGTTTAGTATTTAGCTTAGCTATTTTACCTTTTTAGAGACTTAGAACTCAGGTCTCTTATATGTACGGGCTCCATCTTCGGCTAGTATCATGTTATTTGTTTTCCTTATTACTTACTTCACTTGCGTTTGTTGCTTGGCTTTGAATTGTAGCCTTCCCTTGTACTAACTCCACTTATGCTATGCTTTTCCTTTGTTTATATGATATCATGGCTTTCCTTCGATAGCTTATGCTTTTATTTTTCTTCAAGCATTTCCACATATGCCTTCGCCCCCCTTAGACACTTGATTATTTTTTCAAGTGACGTCTAAATTTGTGAGATTGAGCTTTTTTCGCTACACTTAATTAAATAAGTTTCTCGTTCCCGGAGAGTAATCCATGGATTGTACACCGAACCAAAGTTATTATAGGTGTAACTCCTACATGAACAATTTATCATCGCCCCCAGAAGGACTATGGTGGCATACTTAACCAAGAAACTATGTCTTCAACAAGAAGTTTATTTTCGCCCCACGGAAAGGTTGTCATAGGCACAAATCTCCCAAGTAAAGCCTTAGTATTGTTACTAAGGATTTCATAGGTGCAAATCTCTTTGGGAAAATTTTACTCTAGCCCTCAAAATGACTTTAGTAATATATTTAACTGAGGAACTACTTTTCCAAAAATAAACTTACATTTGCCCTCGGAGAGGCCATCGTAGGCACAAATCTTCTTAAGTAAAACCTTAGTATTGGTATTAAGGTTGCATTAGGCATAAATCTCCCTGGAAAAATTTTCTTCTCACCCCCGAAAAGGTTATGATCGCTCTTTATGCTTGAACCTACTTAACCTAGGAATTACTTCTCTAAGGAAAAGTTTATTTTCGCCCCCGGGAGAGTTATGCCGACTGCAGATAGTGGTCTTTAATTTTGTTTCCTAAAGAGAAAAAGTGACCCCGAAGAGTCTCGATATCATGGAGAATGTTCCCCAGAGGGAATAAGTGACCCTAGAGAGTCATGATATCCCGGAGGATGTTCCTCGGAGGGAATAAGTGACCCCAGAGAGTCATGGTATTCCAGAGGAATAAGTGACCCCGGAGAGTCATGGTATCCCGGAGGATATTTTTCAGAGGGAATAAGTGGTCCCGGAGAGTCATGGTATTTCGAAGGATATTTTGTACTTGGAGGGTGGGATTGCATTTCTAAACAAAATATTGAGCCATTACGTAGGGAAAAAACTTAAAAATTTTTATTAATAGCAAAAGCGAATATTTACAAGTTATTCAAGCTTGTTTCACCTCGGAAGGTGTCTCTTGGCTTAGGAAATTTCAAAAAACAAAGGGCAAAGTAAAGAAAGTTTAAAATAGAAATTTTTTAAATTTTGGGCATTCCAAGTGCGAGGCACAAACTTTTCATTCTTGGTCTTCAACTTGTAGGCACCGTTAGACTATGGTTCAACTATCTCGTAAAGATCTTCTCAATTTGGCAAGAGCTTTCCAGAAGTTTGGGGTTGGCTCACCTTCGCCTTTTTTGTAACCCAATCTCTTACGTGGAATCTCCTACCTCGGACTTGCCAGTTGTAGTAGCGAGCAAACCTTTCTTGTCTTCTTGCATTTTGAAGTACACCTTATTCTTTTCCACCTCAAGTCAAGGTTTGACCTCAACCCTTCTTCATTTTTGTCCAAGTTGAAGTTGTAAACACGAAACCCGGCATATCAATTTCCACAGGTATAAGTGCTTCGGTTCCATAAGCAAGGTTGAAAGAAATATATCTGGCAACATTCTTGTAGGTGGTACAGTATGACCACAAAACACTTGGGAGCTTTTCCACCCATTTACCCTTAGCTTATAATCAAGCCTCTTCTTAATGCCCTCAAGAGTAGTGCAATTAGTCATTTCAACCAAGCCATTGCTTCGAGGATGGCTCACTGAGGAGAAACATTGTTCTATGTCAAAATCTTGGCAAAACTCTTTGAAAGATAATTCTTGAAATTGCAAGCCATTGTTTGAGGTAAGTGCCATGGGTATTCCGAAGCAACAAATAATATTCTTCCAAAAGAATTGTATGATTGTTGATGAGTAATGTTTTCCAAGGCTTCGACCTCCACCCACTAAGTAAAATAGTTGAGGTTATTACCACAAACTTCTTTTTCGCCAGAGCTATTGGAAAAGGACCCAAGATATTTATGCCTTACTGAGCAAAGGGCCAATTCGGCCAAATGGCGAGGATGATTGGAATGGAATTGACACTTGTCACTTTTTTGCATATAGTTGATGGCATCCTCTAACATTCTTGGCCAATAATAACATTGTCTTTGTACATTTTGAGCTAGAGCTCTACTTCCAACATGGTGATTCTGTGAATACCCTCATGTATTTCGGTTAAAGCATATTGAGCTTCACTAGGATTTAGACACCAAAATAAGGTATTGAATAAGATCTTCGATACAAAATTCTATCAATGAGCAAGTACTTGGCCGACCTTCTTTCTATCCTTTGAGCCTCGATCTTATTGCCAAGAAATTTTCCTTCTTTCAAGTATTGAATGATTGGGTCATCTAATTTGGAGTAGAGTTGATATCCATGGCCTCCCTATGATCTATACTTCTTTCCTTTAAAACCTCCAAGAACACTTCCTTCGTCACATTGGAATGCACTAAGCTTGCAATTTTTGAACGGGCATTCGTTTTCTTGTTTTCATCTCGACTCACATGGGTTATGTCAAAATTTTCAAAGTGTGAGATTGTTGAACCCCAGTTATGTTAATCTTGTTTTGATGATGATCAAATCATACTAATGGTTTGATAACAAGTATGCAGAAAAATAGGTTTGTTCGGACGCAAATGATCGTCCGAACAAAACAAGAATGACAGAGCTTCGGACGATGGCAATCGTCCGACACAGAATTTGAAGCAAGCCTCGGACGAAGAACAGCGTCCGATAAATTTCCAGAAGACTTCGCTTCGATCGGACGCATGTTCGGACGCATCCTCGGACGTCCGAACGAACACCCTCAGAGAACGGACGCAGTGTCGGACGCAGGGTATAAGCAGCGGCCGTCCGAAAGGTCCAATGGCTAGTCTGTTCGGACACAATCTTGGCACATCGGCCGTCCGAAAGGTCCAATGTTCTCTAGCTTTCCAAGAAATGAAAATAGCCGTTGGGAAGTTGTTGGAAGCAGACTTTTGGCAACTATAAATACTCCTAGGTCTGTTTCAATGAATAACTACATTCAATACAAACACTTGTAAGAGCTATTTGAGGAGAAATAGGCTAAAATATTGTGGGTTGTATTGGTTTGAGTAGTATAGCTTTCTTGGCTCAACTAGTGGAAATTAGTGTGAGCAAGAATAGACTAGTGAGTGATCACTCTTCAAGTGTAAGAGTGGAGGGATAACAAGTGTACAAAAGTGAGGTTGTAGTGTAAAACCCTTTGGCTCAACTAGAGGAACTTAGTTGGTGCAAGGGTGAGCCTACTTTGTGTACAAGAAGGTTATTGCCTCACCTTCTTTGAAGAGGCACTACTAGTGGATGTACTCCAAGCTTGAGAAGCTTGGGAGTTTGGTTTGATATTCTTTATCTCAATCTTTTACGTGTTCTTTAAGCTTTGATTGCTAAATATTTATCTTTGATCATTTGTGCTTAAGTATTCATTTGTTGCATAAAGTTTTATTATCATTAAGGACTTCGAAAGGTTTGTTTTTAGAGACAACCTAATTCACCCCCCTCTTAGGTTGCATTTGGGGCCAACAGAGATAAAGTCCTTTACCATGGTTAAATAAAATTATAGGGATGGCTCCCTTGCTTCATACTTTCATTTGACTTGTTGAACCTCAAGATATGAGTCCAAATTTACCAACAAATTTTTAAACTTAGTGTTCAATCAATTCTTTAGCTAGCTTAAGTCCAGAAACTAAGGTTTCATACTCGACTTCACTGTTACTCATTTGAAATTAAAATCTTAAAGCGTATCTTGTCTTGAATCCCTCCGAAGATATAAGAACAATACCCGCGCCACATCCTTCGGCATTGCACGTTCCATCCATATGCAATTTCCATAGAGGTGAGTCTAAGATTTGCCCCCAGATGAGGTAGTCACCCCTTGAATTTTTTCTTTACTTGGATCTTCTAAGTTCTCCCCTTCCATTCCTTTCTGAAATGAAATAGGTTAAAGCTTGTGCTTTGATTGTCTCCCTCGGTTGGAAGTGAATGTCATACTCACTTAGCTCGATGGCTCATTTTACTAACCTCCCCGAGACTTAGGGCTTCAAGAGGACGAATATGAGTTGATGATTGGTAAGAACTACAATGGGATGACTCAAGAAATAGGGCCTGAGCTTTCTTGCTGCCATCACCAAGGTTAAAACTAATCTTTGAATGGTAGGATGATACTGAGTTTCTGGATCACTTAATACTTTACTCACACAGTATATTGGCTCTTGAACCTTATCTACTTCTTTGATGAGAATGGTGCTCACTGCTACGAATGAACAAGCCGAGTATAAGTAAAGGATTTCTCTAGATTATGGCTTAGTTAGGAGCGGGAGAGAAACTAAGTATTCCTTCAACTCCTCAAATATTTTTGGCATTATTCCGTCTATTGAAAATTCTTGGAAGCTTTGAAGAAAGACAAATTTCTGTCTCCAAACTTGGATAAGAAATGACTTAAGGTGGTAAGTCACCCCGTAAGCCTTTGCTCTTCCTTGATTCCCTTGAGAGGTTCCATGTCTTGAATAGCCTTGATTTTTTTGGGGTTAACTTCAATCCCTCTTTGAGTTACCATAAAACCCAAAAACTTTCCCTAGAAAATTTGAAAGCACATTATTCTGGATTTAGCCTTGTCTTAAACTTTCTCATGGTAGTGAAAGTTTCCCAGAGGTTCTCCACATGATGATCTTCTTTCAACTTACTTTTGACAAACATGTCATCTATGTAAGTTTTCATATTTCTACCCAATTGATTGGAAATAATTCTACCCACCATCCTTCGATAAGTGGCTCAGGTATTTTTCAAGCCAAAAGACAATACCCGGAAACAATAAGTACCGGAGTCGGTGATGAAGGCGGTCTTTGCCCTATCCTTGCGATTCAAAAGAATTTGATAATACCCTTTGTATGTATCCAGAAAAGACATAACTTCACACCCAGAGATAGAGTCTACCATGATGTCTATGCAGGGTGTAAGATAGCAATCTTTAGGACAAGTCTTGTTCAATCTTGTAATGTCAACACACATCCTCCACTTAGTCCCTGGTTTCGACACCATGACTACATTGCTAAGCCATTCAGGGTATTGAATTTTTTCTATGATCTTGGCATCCAAGAGCATGTCTACTTCTACCTCTACTGCTTGGCTTCTTTTCCTTCCAAAATTTCTTTTCATTTGGATAACTGGTTTAAAACTTGGATCTACATCGAGAGAATGAATGGCGATTTCGGGGTCAATTCCTAGCATGTTTGAGAGATCCCAAGTAAAGAGATCTTTAAATTTCTTGAGTAAAGAAATGAGGTCTTCCTTGATGTCTCCCGGGAGGGACTTTCCCACTTTCACAACTTTGCAATGATAATTTTTATCTAAGAGTACATTCTCAAGTTTCTCAGCGGGTTCTCTTTTTGGGTTGAGTTCTTCTTTTTCTTCCAAGAATTGAACATTGCAACTAGGAGTGACCTCCTTCCTTTTCAACTTCAATGAAGCTATATGGCACTTCCTCGCTACGACTCAATCTCTCTTTATCTCACCTACTTCATTTTCCGTTAGAAATTTCATCTTCATGCAATGGGCAAAAGGGATAGCACCAAGTACTCAAATCGTAGGTATACCGATAATGATGTTGTAAGGTAAAGGGCCTTGGCAACTACAAAATCAATCATGAGTTGAGCATTTTGAGGGGTGTACCAAATATGATTGATAGGGAAGTAATATATCCAAGAGGTTCAACCACTTTTTCTACAAACCCAACCAATGGCAAAGTCATTGATTTCAAATCTTTCTCTTCCAATTTTATTTGTTTGAAAGATTTATAAAAAAGAATGTTCGTGGAACTTCTATTGTCAATCAAGGTACTCTTCACATCACAGCTTTCAACAGGTAAAATGGTAATATCGCTATGAGGGCAAATCACTTGTGACGTCTCATCCATGGTGAATATTATGTCTTGACACAACCTAGACTTCTTTATGATATATTGGACCAAATTTATCTGACGAGCATATGCCTTGCGAGATGACGCAGAATTACCATTAGTTGCACCTATAGATAGTATGAATGATGACTCTCTCTTGATCTTATTTGTCTGGGTTCTTCTATCCATCCGTTGGATGAATTGCTTAAGGCAATCTCTTCTTATTAAGTTTTTAGTCAAATTTTTTAGGGAAATATAATCATTGGTCTCATGTCCATGATCTTTGTGAAAATAAGCGTCGCACAAATTTTCTTGTTTTGCCGCTCTAGGTCACTCCTCATAGGCCTAGGCCACTTGACATAGGGTTCTTTCTCTATGATAGTCAAAATGCGTGAAGGTCCTGTGTAGTAAGTGGGGTATAAACTCTAGGAGGTCGGGACTCCTCCTATGAAAAATAGTTACGGATAACCTATCCCTCACACCTACTTTCTTTGGAGGTTCTGTTCCACTAACTCCTCCATTTGCTTTTCCCTTGTTCCTACTTTCACCCCCGGACTCTCTTTGTCTCCTTTCCTCTTCATCTGTTTGAGCAAAATCTTCGGCCCTACAAAAAAGTTCATTGAGGGTGGAGGGTAACCTCAAATTAAGATCAAATGAGAACTTTCCGAGCTTAACCCTACTTTGGAACGCCATGATTTGCATATCTTCCGTAGCTCTTTGAATCTTAATGGTCTTCATCTTGAATATATTGACATGGTTGTGAGGGATTCTTCTGGTCTTTGCTTGAGAGTAAGCAGGTGAGTTCTTGAATGTTATCTTTGGAATCCTCTTTTGGTTCCCAAATTTGTTCAAAAAGAAGTCTACGAATTGATCAAAACTTCTTATATCTCCTTTCTTGTACTATTTGAACCAATCTAAAGCTGCACCCTTGAGGGTTCTGGGGAATCCTCAGTACAGGATAGCCTCTGAAACACCTTGTAGACACATCTTGGTTCGATAAACATCAAGGTGCTCCTACGGTGTCTAAACTTCCATCATAAGAATCAAAATAAGGTGTTTGTCAATGCTTTAGGAGGAGTTCTTGCATTATCTCATTGGTGAATGGCAAGGAGTACTTGTATCTTGTAGGTATCCCATCTTTGTCATCCATCTTGTCTACTCGAGTTTGGAGCTCCTCCAACTTTCTTTTTAGCTTTTTTTCTCACTTAGGTATCCGTTCCAAAATTTGCTCCGTATCACGAGATCTAGAAAGATGAGGGAAAGAGACTGAGGTTGCCTCGTTTGGGCTCCTTGGTCTGGCTTCACCTGGCCTGGAGGAAGCTGAATTTTCTTCTAGACTCATGCTAGGCGGACCGGCCATTAGGTTTTTTTCGGGCGAACCCAATTGGAGTTACTTCCTTTCTTCCTTGATTATCCCTATAGATTACACGAGAGTGTCTATCATCCAAGGGGCTATGATGTGTACAGTGGACAACCCAGGAGTTGCCACCACAGTTATGCGAATATTCTCTTCCACCTTCACCACCTTGTTGCTCATGTCGATGTTTCATAAGGAGCTCCCTCAACATGGCATTTTGTTGCCTTAGCAATTGTATCTCTGTATCTCTCTCATTAGCTTAGGGACTGCGATTCGTAGCTTGCCCCTCCAATCGATCAAATAATCTAATTGATCAAGACTAGTGTTGAGATATAATATCTTTCCCTCTATTTGGACTATTGCGGTAGGTGTTGCATGTACTGGGAGCCATAGGAAAGACTCTAGATGGCTTCTTGTTTATTTCCACAGACGGCGCCAAATTTTGATCCATGAAAAATTAGCATCAAAGTGTAAAATAAAAAGTCTGAGTCCTTTATAGTCCAAATCCTCCAACGTTATGGTATGTGCATGCGTATACCTACGATATAATAACCTGTGACAAGAACAAGTGCGGCGGGGCTATGTCTTCTTGGGGAAGTTCCGACGCTTAAGTCTGAATTAGTGATAGGAAAAAAATTGAGAGTAAAATGAGAGCTAGAATTGGTAAAGTGTGGAGTTGAGAGAATCAAATTAAAATATTTTGTTTACCTTCCAACTTACTATTTATACTTTTTCAGGATAGGTTTGAATGGTTCATGGATTTAGGAATAATTATTGGGCCCATGAGATCCTTGAATGTATTGAATATTTTCATAACTTAATTTTAAATAAAAATCACCAAAATATCCTGTCGTATGTTTAACAGTTTTGACTAATCGGTCACATTCTACGAATCATTGGATGGTATTTTTCAGCATCATTAATAATAATACATAGTCGAATGTATGCATTAATATTATAATAATATATACATTAATAATACTTAATAATAATGGAATTATAGAAATCACGTTTCTAGAATTTAAATCAATCTGGATTCATTACTTCAAACAGGGACCAGACGTGTCATAGAATAATTGTTAGCCCTGCATGTTTTTCCAAATTGCAAGTGATGTGATTCACGTGAATTTACACATTGAATTCAAAGAAAATAGTTTGGTAGCAGCAAAGTCTTGCTTTTAATGCATGACCCATTTTAATATACGGCAAAAACTGAAAAAGAAATTAGAGAGCGGCACTTTAATTTCCAATTCCGAGCATCATAATTGTTTGTTTGAACTAAGGCCGCCAACAACGCACGTTAGATCTGTTTCGGAGTATTTTATTTAGTATTATACTACCATACATTTTATTGTAGAGTAAATTTTATATGTATTATCGGCGTATAAAAAATTTTTAACTATTGTGTCTAGATGCATGACACATATACAAAAGTAATTTTTAAAATTTAAATAATGTACGTGTGTCATGCATCTAGGCTCGATAGTACACACACATATAAAAAATTTTATATACTAACGGTACATATTCTTTATTATATAGTAATATAAAGTTGCACAAGTATTATGTCGTCGCATTTTTTATGAAATGCAAGAATTTTTTCTTCATACAATTGTTCAGATAGTTTGGGATTAATTATTAGTTTTGCTCTATATTAGTGAAAATAATGAAAGACTCATTTGTATTCTCAAAATGCTAACAAAAATGACAATCAATGATTCGTTTGTATTGTTACGTCCCATTTATTTTGTTCGGACAATTTTTATTTCAAATGAAACAAACAAATAGGATGAAGCAAAAAAGTTATACATCATGAACTTTAACTTTATGTTAATGTCAATCAATCAGAATTAAAGTCAATCCATTATGTCAATCAATCATGTATATATTTTTTAATGTAAATTATTTTATTGGTTATTGTTTAGATTTATTGTATAAACTATATTAATTATATTTGTCTATCTATAAATATGGGTTTATTGTACTGTATATTTGAATAACATAGGTTTTATCAATACATACACAATTTCTCCCAATTTTATTTATCATTCTAACATGATATCAGAACATTGGCCTATAAATATATTATGTTCTGGTTCTAGTTTTTAACATTCGGATTTTTTTTTACAATTTTCAACTTTCAGATTCTCTCGATTTTGAACTTTCTGATTGTCTCAGTTTTGAACTTTCAGATTCCTTCCTATTTTTAGACTTCAGGGTCTCTCGATTTTTAACTTTCTAATTCTCTCACTTTTAAACTTTCGGGTTCTCTCGATTTTTGAATCTTCAAGTTCTCTTGATTTTCAACTTTCGAGTTCTCTCAATTTTCAATATTCAGATTATCTTGATTTCAACTTTTGGGTTTTCAGTCGATTTTGGTTTCATTCTGATTTTGGTTCTTGGTTCTCTTATCTACTCACTTTTGATTTTCTATTTTCAAGTTTTGCTCCATAATCAAATTAGTTTCAAACAACCATACTGAATTTGAGTGGGATGTCAAGATACGTAAATAAGTATTAGTATTGGTATGCGAACATGTGATTAATATGTAATTATCCTATTTACTCTCATAGATTAGGTAATTATCTTTGTTGCCTAATTGTCTTGATTAGCAAGATTTATCATGTATAAATTATCTATAATGTTCTCTTGTAACTTTATATAAAGGTTAACTATGTACCAATTATAATGAGGTATAATTTGTACACATTATACATACTTTCTTGCTTCTAGCATAGTATTAGAGCTCCTTTCATTGGTGTTCTCTTCATCCCTTGATGAGTTCTCATTCCTTTTCATGTGTTATTTTAATCCCCTAAATGGGTTATTAATTTCTTGGGTTTTCTTTTTATCCCTTAATAGGTTTTCCAGTCTCATTTGTAGGTGTTCTCAATCCCTCAAGAGTTCAATTACTCTTTATTGGGTGTTAATATTCGAATCCCTTTCACGGCGTTTCCTTCACAAAACCTATCCCTTTTCACAAAAGTTTTTCAAAGACATTTTAAGAATTTCATTTGCATCCTTAATTTGAGCAGATGATTTCTCTACAACCACCTTAAGCTTGAGAGGAGAGTGTTAATGTCCATCAATTAGTATTAAAGTCAATCCATTATGTCAATCAATTATGTATATTTTCCTTAATTTAGATTATTTGGTTTTCTTATTGGTTATTATTCAGATTCATTATATAGTCTATATTAATTGTTTTTGTATACCTATAAATATGGGTTTATTATACTTGTACATTTCAACACCATTTTATCAATACACACTAATTCCTCTCGATTCTCTTTACCATTCTAACACTTTACACCATGCACATTACTTAATTAAAAGGCTTTAGAAAGTTATGTTAATCAGTAATTTATAAACTTTAAAACTATATATATATATATGAGAATTTTACAATTTCTTTTAGAAAATCATTCCCTTAGTTTTAAAAGTTTATACAGTACAAACTTTTAAAGTACATAGTATTATACTGTACAACTATTCAAAGTACAAGCGAATGATTCTCTAAAATGGATCGTAAAGTAATTTATATATATATATATATATATGGTTAAATACAGTAAACCTCTTTAAAATTTGGGCTGTTTTATAAAACCTCCTAACGTTATTTTTTTTCTCACTTTGCCCCTTTTATTAGTACACATCAGCAATTTGACTATTAAAAAGTCAAAAAGACATTTTTACCCCTAGACACTATAAGAAAATATAAAATTAACCCCATAAAGTTTATTATATTTGTTATTTTAGTCCCTAATTCTAGTTTTGTGTCAATTAACCTACTTTAGTCATAAATCAATATAAAAATATTGTCAAAACAACTAAAAATATAATATTTCCACCAAAACCAGTGGTTCCTTAAAAATAAATGAGAAAAAAATTTAAATACAAAAAATGCTTAACACTATCGGTATTTTCAATTTTTTATCATTATATTTTATTTTCATGTAAAAATAAATTTTTAAATATACGATATTCGTAATCATCTACTAAAGTTGTATCAGTCTATTTTCTTTTTGTTTTTCTTTATGTTTAGTTTATTTAAAATGATTTTATTCTTACTTTTTTTCCTTTGTTAATATAATTTAACTAATACCTAAATTATATGAAGTAACTTTATTATATAAACAAAAACTCAAATTAAAATAATTTAGATGTAATGCCTCTAATAATTTATCAAAAATTTTAAAATTAATTATTTCATTGTATTTTTAAATTTTAAATATTGAAGAAAGCATAATTCGAGAATTAGAATATTAATTAATTTGGAACATATTTATATTTTTAATAATAGTAACAACATTATTGAATTCTATTTTTATCCCAATGTATTAAATGTTGCAAAACTTACATAAGGGAATAAAGTGAAATTTCGCTTTAATCTTAATGAGTTTATCGCAATTGACCTTTAGGGGTAAATTTGTCTTTTTAAAAAAACTAACGAAAGAGTTACCTTTGACTGTTAGTCAAAGTGAGAAAAAAAAGAACGTTAAGGAGTTTAGTGACAAATAGCCTAAACGTTAAGATATAGGTTATGGAATTTAAAATTTTTTTTTTAAATATGTGCTGCCAATTTTTTCTTAGGTTGTTGACTTACTGTTAATATGTTTTATTTGGGTCATTAGTCCGCAGGTAATGGTCTCAGCAAGCTCATTATTACTTTTGTTGCAAAAGCCTATTAAGAGTTGATGATATCAAAAGCAGAATTCTTCCTTCATCAGTTTCTTCAAGATACTAGAGTTGCAGATGGTAGAATGGTGGTGAAGAGAGGGAAGGGGAAGGGAGGAGCAATGGTAACAAAAGGTTTTTTTTTTTTTGTGTGAAAATAGAGGATAAAAAGTGTGTCTTGTGGGTTTTGAACCCAATCTAGCAAAAGACTAGGAGACGCTAAGTTCGCCAACCGACCTCCAGGCCTGACTGGCATTTGGCTCACAATGTTTTGATATAGTAGTATTGAAGAAAAAAAAAAAAGAAAAAAGAAAATCAGGTGATCCGACGGTTGAACCGTAAACCGAAAACGACACAAGTTACTTTCGGTCTGAGTTTAAAAACATTGACTGTTCCAATGTAATAACCAAAAATTAGAAGTAGCCATTTGCTTAGGAAATTCTAGAGTAACGTTCTGGAACCATCTCATTATGGTTTAAAAATTTTTATAATATAATATTATGTGATTCATGTGCTCAGCGTCTCGAGGAAAGTATCAAAATAAATGTCCAGATATTGGTGCATATTAAATGAGAGATTTTTTATTTTATTTATGTATTTTGCACGGCAAATATTTAGGTAGATCCGATCTTTAGTCTCACTTGTAAGTTCTGTAGTGTAGATTAAATTTTAGTGCATCTATTACATCAGCTGATATAAGTAAGATTTTTTAAAATTTAATTCTGATCACATGATCTACAAGTAAGATCAAAAATCGAATCTATCTAAATATTTCCCGTTTTACATTCTTATTCTATTGTTTGCAAAAGGACTCTTCAAGGAATAGTAGTTTGAATTATTGTCCTTTTTAATTGTTTTTTTAATCAAACTGGCTGTGTCCACCGTCCCCCCTTTGGCCCTTTATTCTTAGAGACACGACAAAATTTACCTCAAATTGAAATAAAAATTGTATGTCCCTTGAGCATTTACCTCAACAAACCAGTCTCTCGTTATTTTGTTGATAGTGAAATTTTGAAATCATGATTCCCAGTAAAGAACCATACTTTTCAGCCATGGCTAGTTTTCATCAAAATCCACTTTAGTGAGTTCGACATGGAAATTGAAGTGGTTTAATTTGGCATTATGTTCCTATTTTCACTTAAATCTATACTCCTTTCGTCTTATTTATATTTTCACCTTCGGTCAACCAATTCTTTTAATTAAAATTTTATTTTGAAAATCTTAATTTTGGCCTAACTTTTTAGATAATGTTAAAGTTCTTATCAAGAATTATTATATAAAAACTTGAAATTTTTAAAAAGAGTAATGAAATACGTGAAAATTAAGTTGTGAAATATTATAGTGATGACTATAACTGAATAAAAGTGGGAATGAGCTAGGGAGTAGAATATATCACAAATCTTGACAACCTGGGGTTTATGACAATTTGCGCTACCTCCCTGAAGTTTCAAAATTAATACTTACCTTCTCTGGTGGATTTGTCTTATATATGAAAGATTTCACATATTGTATTATAAACACTGTGATTTTTAAAATCAAAGATATTGGTTATAATTTTGACGAATTAATTTTTATTTTAACGGATGAGTGTTTAAAATACAAAAAATTGAGATAAATGTAAAAGTTATAAATGAGATATAAGCATTAAGAAGAGTCAGTAACTTATTGAAAGGTTACATTCTATAATCTTCATATTTTTTCACATAAAAAATGAATTGAAAAATAAAGGTCTCCTTTTATGTCTTTGGCCAATCCTATCCACCATATTCCAAACCATTTCCCTCAATTACAAACAAAGGCATTTCAAAAAATGCCTTTTGAAAATTTACTAATTATTAAACAATTCATCTATTTTAAGAAACTACCAACGGCATTTTAGGATATTCATGTTTTTGTTTACATCACCAAAATGAATAGTCCTAAATTGCTATTCGTGGGAGGTATAATTTTTTAAATGTAAGGGAAGCAAGTTGCAATTATCATTAAACTCAAGAAAAGGATTGTAAAAATGCTCAGTTTGAATTGTTATTATTCTTTCTTCCCCAAATGACATATCACAATTATTACATAAAACATTTTTTACCATTTTTTCCTTACATATATCACATCTCAAAAAATTATTATAATACTTATTTCAAACAATATGCTAGATAACGGTATCCAAATAAAATCCATACAATATAGTTCCGAGGGAAATTAAATTAGCACTAGCTAACATAAGGAACTTTGGTGATCGAGCATATTTTCTCATGTCCTAGTTAAGTTTTCGACAAAGAGAATTTAAAATTTATATCATAATAATGTAATCCACAAATTTCGATAAATCTAACAAGAAATACATGTATAAAACATCATAGATAAATTGCTCATAAAAAACCATCACAAGTAAAAATAACTATAAAATGGACTAATTCGCAATAAGACAGGTGTAAACAACTTTTTGAGCATCTTTCCTACACCGTCCCAATTTATACAAACGGTGCACCATATTTTCATGAGATTAAATAACTTACTTAGCCCTTTACCATTATCAAAAAGTAATTTTAGATTGATCAAAAGTCTAGATAAAAGATTACAGATGAAGGATAATGATTAAGATCATGTTTTTTTTATCGTCAAACTACACTAATCACAGAATCAAACCCTTCCAAATCATCCCGAAAGTAAGTAAGCAGTCAGACGAGATTATGTGAAAGTAGGCAAGTTTATTTTATTTTATTTTTTAATTTTAACCAAGGAAGAATCAAGAATCCTACTTTTTTTCTCGTTCTCTTTTTTCATAATATAGGAATTACAGAGGAATCAAGAAATCTACTCTTCTTCTCCTCTTTTTTTCTTACTAGATGAATTACAAAGGACTGGTATAATTAATTACTAAGTAATGAATAAAGCCAAAATGGGATGCATCGATGCTCTTCGAAATTACTTGGGTTTGTTTCACTTTAAATTTTGGAACCAGTGAATGAGTTTTAATTCCTGCAATTGTTGGAGACGAGTGGTAGAAACAACAGGAATCTGGAGAAGGCAGGCAACAGAGAAATAAAGAGATTTTAATAATTTTTGAATCGTGGTATTTTATGAAAAATATTTTTACCTAATACTAAAAATATTACTTAGGGTTCTTTTGAAAACTATGTTAAAAAATATTAAGAAATAGTTAACCGGATATAACAGGTTATCAAGTCTCATGAATGAGGTGGCACGATATGATGTACCGTTAATATAAATTAAATTTACACCGAAGGTGAAAAAAGATTTGGTCTAAATTTTTTTGAACATACACTTAGAAACAAGGTTGGCTTGATAAGGGCACCGACCAACTAAATAACAAATCAAATTAATTAAATATAAGGCCAATCGAAACACAAATGCCTAACAACAAAAAAGTAAGAATAATTAATAATGGAGAGAGAACATAAGGTGTTGGAAAATTTGGACAAAAAAATTATAATTAAAAACAGAACAGAATTTTTTGAGGCGTGTAATCACAGTCTTGAAAGTGATTTCGCTCCCCACATGATCATAATCCAGCAGCCTTAGTCGCGTGCACTTACAAGCAAAGTTTCGACTTCAACACAGGACTACTCAGAAAACAAGAAAAAGAGAACTTTTTCGAACATCCGAATTTAGAACTCACAATACTAGAAAGAAGATAAGTACCTTGAGAGAAAAGAAATGAACTATACGGAAGTAAAGTTTACACGGAATAGGTAATTAGTACAGACCAAAAATATAAGAAATAGAAAAGATAAGTAACTTGGGAGAAAAGAAAGTAACTATACATAAGTAAAGTTCACACGGAAAAGGAACTATACATAAGTAAAGTTCACACGGAAGACCAAAAAATATAAGAAAGAACAACGTGCACGCACTACATCCCACCGCGCTGCATCAAACTGGTGCATACATGTGTGTTTGAGAAAAATTTTCAAACATTAAAACTAGTGTTGCGGGATTATTCATATTGGTAAAATACTAAACACATATAAGGTGAAAACATTCAATACAAAGTTCCAATGTGAAACTAAAAATTTCACAAAAGAAGAAAATACAAATAGAGGGAAAATCAAATTTATTGAAATTGTATTTTGGAGTCAAACGTCCAACATAAAGGACCCATTATTCCACATAAAACACCAATAATAATTTCGCAATAGAATTTGTCTTTTTCAGATACATAATTACGTAGAGAATTCTTCACAAACAACTGGATAATATTCATCTTATTAACTTGAAAGAAAATGATGAATCAGTTGTTCTTGCGTTTTAGAACAAGGAATAAATCAGCATCCCTTCGAATTTCCTTGTCAAAAACATTGTAATTCTCTTGCAGTTTCTTGGTGTAGATTTCGAACAATAGATCCAATATTTTTTCTCCAAATTGATCAGTTAAAATCCCCTCCATGATAGCTCTCACTTGTAGAGAAGTCATTTGAACATCAAAGGGCAAGTTCTTCATAGGAGTGATTCAATGCTCCAACCTTTTCAAGTGTAAAACTATTGTTCATCTCGATCACCATTTCCAATTCCTCAATTGATGGATGGTATTGAGGCAAGTTGAAGGAATCCACACTTTCTTCACTTATTACTCCCTGTACCAAGAAAATATATATTTAAAAAAAAAATCAATTAATGCCAAGATTATTTCAAAATTGCACATGCCACGTAATATATATGACCCTACAATTTTATTTTATTTTTTTAAAAAAAAACAAGAAATCATGCTGACAATCAATGCCTAATAAAGTTCACAACTACCCCATTTTATAATTCAAGATTTGGTCTAACACAGCTATTAGATCAAGGTAATTTTTATTTTGGTGATTAGACGATATTGTGCATGGGAAAATTCTTACATGGACTCGATCAACAGTAGATGGGATAGACCCTTTGATCCATATTCATGCATATCACCCTAAAGAAGTTTATTTTTAATAAGTTAGAATGATGTGGATGAATATAGACCAAGAAATAGTCTATCCCTCCTATCGTAGATCGGATTTATGTAAAAAATTTCCATTGTGCATGCTACACTTTCTAGATTTTGACACAAAAACTGAAATCGTGCCCATAAGTTTTCAAAAAAAAAAAAAAAAGATCGTGCCCATATATGACTAACAAATGTTAGCTTGGTTTGATTAAAAAAAGGCTGATCCTTAATGCTGAATATTAAAAGAAATTAATCGTGGTTGTGGGATATAAATTAGACATTAGGACATAAACAATCATGTGTATCTAATAAAAAAAAGAAGTTTTAGTATATTTATATAAGTCGGTTTTTAATAATTTATTTATTTTATAAGTTAATAGTTATTTGGCATTATTTGATTATTTTTTATTAGTCAAGTTTGGCAATATATATATATGGAAAATACTTAAGTAGATCTGATCTTTAATCTCACCTGTAGATCCTGTGGTCATGGTCAGGATTAAATTTTAAAGAATTTTATTTGTCATAAATTTTTTAAAATTTAATCCATATAATATAAAATTTATAAGTGAGACCAAAAATCAAATCTATTTAAATATATAAGGGGTACATGTGTTACATGTTAAACACGCCAACAATTGCTAAAGTGATCAATAAATGTCGTTGGCCCAATCATACAATATTCACAGACGAAAAAGGACGTGTCTCTACGGTAAAGCTCTGAGGTCAAAATAATATGCTGCAAAAGCAAATCACCAAGCAATCATGCAAGATGGACGTCTCGTGACTTGCATGATTCTCGTTTCCTAAATAATTCCATTTTCAGGGTGAAAAAAGTTGAGCTTTTCAAAACTTTCAACTTTTTTTTTTCTAAAGAGAAATTAAACTTAATAGTCCCTCATATTTTATATTTATATTATTTTAATTTTTTATATTCAAAATAATGTATTTTAATTCTTCACAAATTCAAAATGTACTATTTTGATCTCTTGATACAATTACGGGCATATTTTGGATTAAAATACTTACGCACGTATCAAATGTAACATATTTCGAGACAAATTTAGAAAATGCATAACTTTAAACACTAACTCAGATTAGGACTATTGGAGTAAGGATAGCAGAGGAAAAGTAAGGTGGAAGGGGAACAGGAGAGGTAATGGTAAGTGAGAATTTTGAGATGGTGATAGATAAGAATTTAAGTAGTGTAGTTGAGTATTTAAAATTCATATGTTGTCAATTTTGTTCATAAAATTTTACCCATTGAAAATATAAAATTCAATATGCATATGGATATTTCATATCAAAATATGCCTGTAATTATGTTGAGGGACCAATACTATACGTTTATATTTGTGAAGGACTAAAATATATTATTTTAAATATAAGAAACTAAAATAATATAAATATGAAATATAAGAAACTATTAAAATTCTTTTGCTTTCCTAAAAGTCAATTTAACTTATCGAAATTGCTCATGTCCCAAAAGTTTGTCGTGTGTAGCTCTATTTGTACAGTTATTCTTTAGGATATTTAAATAATTATTGTACGAGTTTTTGTTGTTAGATGACGTACTATGTCAGACAAAAAAATGATTAAAAGTATGTTATGAAATGATTATAAAATATTATTTAAAAATAATAAAAAAATAATCTTCCCCGAACAGATTCACGTGTTCCGTTTGAATGACCAAACTATTCAGTATTATATAAACTGTAATTATTTTTTAACATTTTTTTTAATTATTTTTTTATCATATATACATTATATTTCAAAAATTAACACAATATTATTCTAAAATTTTGAAGAATAATAACCTTTCAAACGAATGAATGGCGGCATTTTGAGAGAGGGGCAGCA
Organism: Cinchona pubescens; assembly: GCA_025175665.1. Taxonomy (NCBI): domain Eukaryota; kingdom Viridiplantae; phylum Streptophyta; class Magnoliopsida; order Gentianales; family Rubiaceae; genus Cinchona; species Cinchona pubescens. The sequence continues at coordinate 2,643,895 of JANKKI010000085.1, read as the reverse complement.
TTTTAGCAACAAGTGCTGATAGATAAAAAGGTCGGTCAAATTCAAATGAAAGATCTTCAAATTTTATTTGAAGAATCCCAAGGGAATCAGAACCAACGTACTATAAAATAAGAAAATTCTAGCGTCTTTTTTAAGGAATTATTTTTAGTGTTGTAAATATTTATACAGTATAATACCATATATTTTGAATATTTATACTATACAAATTTTTAAATTTAAGAGAAAAATAATTTTTTAAAAGATATCGTAAAATTCTCCAATAAAATATCATTAGAATGATGAAAGTTGGTTTTGTATCAAGTAATTTAGTAACTACCACACCTGTTTCACATGCCAGATCATGGATCTGATGCATGGTTACTTTTTTAACTAGGGTTGGGTTACTTAATAACTATATACTCCATCTTTATTTACAAGAATATTTGTAAGATTGGCAAGCAACATTACTGCGTACGATTAACAAATATGGGCAAACAGCTAGAGATCTCATTAGATTAAAAAAGAAGCGGTTAGCTTGTTCTTTTGATGTATACGTAACAAACTTGTTTTAAAACAATGTAATAACAAATATGCAACAAAGAGCAAACCGTCAAATTACACCAAAAGAAGTGGTATGTAGTTCTTCTAAGAAATTAATTTCTTGTTCGTAAATTATTTTTTTAAAATTTTGGGTTATCTGATATATAAATATATATATATATATATTGTTATATTTATATTACACTATTAGAACTAAATAATATGTATCTTTCTATCATGAATAAATATAAAATTAAGAAATTTAATGTAAGTATAGTACCAAAAAAAGTGTAATGATTACACAAAATCATGAGTTAGGTGTAGAAAATCACAATTAACTTTTACTAACCAAATCTACGAGGTCCATCAAGGAAGATCCCAAAAGAGAATGAAGCATGCCAGCACCAGTCCTAGAGAAGAGGACCTCACCACTAGGAAGACCAGGAATCTGAATCACCATCAACCCTCCTCCAACAATTTCTTGAGCTCTAGCTTTCAAGAATGTGATCATGTCTTTTTGGAATTGACCAAAATAGGCTTTCACAACATGTTTTTCAGTCCCTGTGTAATGAATTCTCCCCTTGTTAAAGGCAGGAGAATTCTTGTCTTGAATTTCCTTAGGAACCTTAGAAAGCCAGTGAAGTGCATATGAGCAATGAGCAAAATGCAAGCTGGCCTTGGGAAAAACTCTAGTGTAAAATGATCCAGGGACCCCGAAGCTGCAAAATATTCTCTATTTTGTGGGAGAGATCTGAAGAGAATGTTGAAATCATTGTTCACATGATCATTGAAAAAAACATGGAATTCTGGTTGAAGGGTTTTTTCTTGGAGAGATCCGTACGTTTGCCCCACGGCTTCCACAATATTTTTCGCAGCAAAAAATGTGTTAGGTCCAGTTGAGCACCCAAAATCAGCAATGCGGAAAGGCTTAGATGGATCGAAAGTAGATAAATTGTTCTCAAGATCCAGATTCCTAGTTACTGCTTCAATAATGACACTTTTTGCAGCATCAATAACTCCTCTCTACAAATTAAATGTACCAAAATTAGTGCCAAAAAAATAAAAAAATAAAGACAAAAAATAAAAAAAACATACATGGCCAAATTAAATAGGCTAAAAAGTCACATTTAAAAAAAAAAAAAAAATTTCATGCCTATATATACTTACCTGATAGCAAGAATTTTGAGAATAGCTATTGAGGTCATCGCCACCCTTCATGGGGTGTTATTATGCTTCTTCATGCATTTCCTTGATATCTACAGTTGGGGCAGTGGTGTCCATTGTCGGTGCCATCCCTACCTCACACACTCTCCCGGTGTGTGTTTTTTCTTTGGTGTGTGTAGTGTGTGTGAGGTCTAGGCTTAGTATATCTCTCTCGTGTAATTGTGATGTGAAATGTGAGAGATGAGGGAAATGGAACTAACAGCACTTGGCTTTATAGGCAAGAGTTATTGAGTATTTAAAATTTTTTAATTTTTTTTTTTAGCAAAAAACTCTAGGCTTTAGTAAGGTTCTGGACCTCTATTACATATTTTTTTAGTATTGTATTTATATTACACTGTATGATAAAATCACATATATTTTTTAATATAAGAAAATATTAAATAAAAATAAATATCATTTCATCATATTGTGTAGTACAATGTAATACCAAAAAAATATAATAAAACGTTCAATGCCTTTAGGCTAGCAGCGGAACCATAATCTGCATAAGTATTTGATGGTTTTTAATTAATGTCAAATGGACATCTACCTACTCTTTTACGGTCGACTCTACAATCACATAAAAATGGTGGGCAATACTGGTTGATCAGTTAATATTGCACGTCGATGTATGCTTCAACCGAAATAGAATACCAAAAAATTAAATGAATTTTTGTCATATTTCCAACACTAAATATTTTTTATCTCATTTTTTATTTTATTACCTATATCACTATCTAATGAACTGTCAAGATTTCTTTTCAATTTAATTACGAGTTTTAGTGAAAGAATTTTGATCGTTCATTAAATAGTGAAATAAAGATTCTAATAGGATGTGGGATAAAAGAGGCATTAGATCTTTTATTACACTTATATTATATCATATGATAAAATGACACTTGTCCCTCATTTAATATTTTTTTTATACTAAAAATGTATATGTCTCATCAAATAGTGTAATACAAGTGTAACAGAGGATTCTTAGCCAATAGAATATCCTTAACTATTTTCAAGCCTCCTTTATTTTTTAATTTTTGTGAAGAGGGTAGGTAGGAGGTGAATTGGAAATTTGGAAACTTTTACCCAATTGCTCATACATTCACTAAAGACCTGCTTTTGAAATCCTGACCTGGAACATACCAATTTGGTGCTAAATTGAAGAGACTCATGATTGCTTCTAATTATTGGGCCAATAATCCTACACAAGTCCAGTCCCCAGAAACTTCAATCACACAGCACTATTTTCGTGCTGGGCAGAAGGGTGGAGTCAAGTTGGTGAAGATAAAAAACACTGGAAATTAAAAATATTGCCAACAAATTAAATTGATAGTCAAGTACTATTGGACATACATTATAATGCCTTTCTTCTTTTTCCTCCAACATTTTTCTTTGTCCCCCTATAAGGCATATACTTTGTAAATGCACAAATTAATCCAAGACGTATTTATGTTGGCTTCCCATGCTTCTGAAATTTTGTACAGCTAGTTTTTAAAATATCAATAAAAATTTATCTACGGATTTACCCCAAACCAAAACGTATTTATGCATGTTCCTTATAGATCATTTGAACCCTTTTTGGTTTTCCATATTAAAAACCTGTTGTCAATAAAAAAAAAAAAAAAAATGATACGTACCATGATTTCTCTCATGTCTTTCTTTTTCTTTGCCTCTCAATACATGGAAAGAAAAAACAACTAATAAAAAATAATAATTAAAAACAAAGCATTTACCGCGATTGAGATTAAAATGATTTCTACGAGACTCATTTCGTATTACAGAATAAGTATAACAGATGACTGAATAAATAAAAAATAATAAAAATTATTTACTTTTTAATTATTTTAATAATTATCATATTCATTTCGTATTACAAAATAAATAACTAAAACATACTCTATCCCCCGTCAAGACAATTCATCCTACTGTTTCATCGTACTTATTGATTGCGTATTAGTTAATAGCCAAACATGTGATGTATAGCCCATTGGCAAATACTACGACCACTCTTTCCCTCTCTGCGTGGCCATTTAGACCCGCTTTCTGTCCAAGCATTCATAAGTTTGAGACATGTGAGTCACGCTCAAACATTACACATATAACAATTTGATACACATGAAATTCTTTTTCCTGACTAGATTTGATTGTTTGGAGAGTTTGTAAAAAGTTTTTCGATTTTACTACTACAAGTAATTGATATTTTATTTATGAAAAATATTTAAGTCGACTCAATTTTTTATTCCATCTGTAAACTTTGTAGTCAGAATTAAATTTTAAAAAATCTTGTTTACATCAATTGATGTCATAGATTTTCTGAAGTTTAATCCACATCACAAGATGTACAAGTAGAGTCAAAAATCGGATCTACTTAAATATTTGCCTTCATTTATTATCTTTTTTTGCATTCTTTCTTTCTTTTTATTTTTTATTTTTAAACCATCTCTCTTTCTAAGTTCTATCTTTTGATGACTCGAATTTATGATTAATAAATCATAGAAAAAATATTTTACCGATTAAATTACACTTCGTCGCCTTTTGCCTTCTTTCCAAAAAAATTGCAAAAGTTTAAAAATACGAAGAGCTTGAATGCTTGACAGCGTAGATGTAACAGGAATGTATTTTTACACAAATTATTTGGATGGTTAGTTTCATAAATTTCTTTAATTAAATTGTAATCTACCACAAAATGTTTTGACGTGTAAGAATATTAGAATTCAGAAAGTATCTCAAGAAGGAAAAAAAAAAAAAATTCAACCACTGAGGTTGAATTATAAGGGGAATGCATGTAGAGAAATTGAAACGAGACAGGTGTGCAAGTAATTGGAAGTAGTCCGTGCGTAACAGTCAGATTTTGTTTGGTTGGTTAATATATTAATTAATGGAATGTCGACAGTAATAATGACAATCCCTATCAACAAAGAAAAAGTTTATATAAATATGATTTTTGACCCACCTGTAAATCCTACAGTCAAAATTAAATTTTATAAAATCTTATTTAAATCAATTTATGTCATAGATTCCATAACATTTAATCCACACCACAAAATTTACAAGTGGAACCAAAAATCAGATCTACCTAAATCTTTCCCATCAAAAAAATTTTTACCCTTCTAAATTTTATCATAAATTGAACTTTACCCCTAAACTTTTTTTTTTTTTTTTTTATTTTTTATAAACACTTGACTCCTTTTTCAATATTTTAGAACAAAATAATCCCGGCTATATAAATTATTTTTTGTTTTTCTTTTTTCCCTTCTTTTTCCATTTTATTTCTTTTCTCTCTCTTCACTTTTTTTTTTTTTTTTTTTCCGTTCTATCTTGCTAATAGTTTGTATATTTCTATTGGCAATCGGTTTTTTTTTTTTTTAACCTAAAATGTAAAATTTTTGTCGATTTGTCAGAAAGATTTCACAAGCAGATCATCTGCACAAATGTAGTCACATATACAGCCAAAAGAATGGCACCAACCCAATTACATTAGATACAGAGACTATTAGTTACATCAACAGGAAAAATGTTGGGTTAATAACACTTTGCCTTCCTGAACTAGGTAGGTAATTATATTTTGTCCCCCTAAATTAAAAAAATTACACTTTACTCTCCAATCACAGATGATTCATCTTTTAAAAAATTTATAATATCAAGTTAAATGACTAAAATACCCTTAGTATTATATTTTGATTTTTCATGTATTTAATTTATGTTCAATACGTATAAAAGAATTAAAAAATATAATATAATAACAAACTAATATTATAATAAAAATTATTATTATAGTAAAATATAATAACAAAATAATTAGCGAGTGAAAATATGATAAAATGTTGAATTATATTATATTTGACATTAAAATTTGCAGAGGTTAATCCAAATATAAAAATTGTAAAATGTTAAGAGATATCAAAAAAAGAACAAATTTTATAAAAAAAATATATTGTCACACAATATTTTTAAAGAAGAATTTTCAACAGAAAATTAGCCCATTTAGGAATTGTTCTATCATTATAATTAAACATTTAAATTTGAAATAATATAAAATGAAATAACAAAATTAAAATTTTGATCATGATATATATTGATATGGATTATATTAAAATATTATTTAATTTATTTTTGTAAGATTATTTTAAAACAATTATCAATTGTATTATAAAAATTTAAATACAAAAATGTGCTAAGGGTATTTAAGTCATTTAACATGATATTATAAATTTTTTGAAGGATCAATCGTGATTGGGGGCAATGTGTAATTTTTTTAGTTCAGGGGGCAAAGTGTTATTACATGCCTAGTTTAGGGGGGTAAAGTGTCATTAACCCGAAAATATATTGAGGAAATAACCATTCTAGGCTAATTTCTCAATTTTCTTTGGTTTGAGGAATCCTACTCCAACTGCAAACAGCAAACTGAATTTCTCTGTTAATCTGCTTGATTAAATTTCTAATTTTTTACCATTGACAATTGATATATTACAAGTTCTAACTTCAGATATTTTATGTGTGTAACTTAATTTCTAGATTAAATATGCATTGTAGTAAATCAACATATGTTTTAGGCCCATGTGGCCTTTGATGATCAATTTTTAATCCTAATAATTTAGCAAATAATCAAATTACAAAAAATATATATCAAAAAAATAAGTCAAATGAAATAAATTTAATTTTACTTACAAAACATAAAAATAAAATTTATTCAAATAAGTATAAGAAAAATATATTATTTGTATGCTTAGAGAGAAAATTAATTTTATTTGAATACTTAGATAAACTATACTTCGGATAAAATTTTTTACTTATTTGATTCATTCTTTATATTTTGTTGACTTTGTTTATTTATTGCTTTCTGTATTAATAATTAATCATATATTCTATCTTATAATATCATATATGTTGCTTGTATACAAAGCATCTATGAATTACATTATTTAGACACATAAAAAATAAGAGACTGTAATTAATGAATTATTCATAAAAATATAACTAATGGTAAGAGAGAATGCAGGAAAAGAATAAAAAGAAGAGAGAATAAATAAATAAAATGGAATAAGAAAAGGAAAAATAAACATCATTAAATAACAAGAGTATATTTTGTCCTAGAATATGAAAGAGGGGTTAATTGTATATTGAAAATATTTTAGAGAAGTAAAATACAATATAATAATAAAGGGAATTTATTGCATCAAACCCAAGTATTTTATCCTAATTAAGAAAAGGGTAATTAGTTAAGAGTTAAAGTCGCCATGTCATTGATTATCATCTTATCTGTGTTACAAATATTTATTATTTTTTTTAGAATAAATTATTAATAAATACTCTATTTATGTATCATTATATTTTTAAAAAATAAAAAAAAAATTTAATTAAATATTTAAAATTGAATATTAATACATAATTCAAATATGACTTTATTATACAAAATAATTTTAATAAATAATTTTGAATTTGTAATTTTGTGACTACAAGTACTTAGTAAAGGTGGAATGTGAAGCGCTCAACATCCGACAAATGTTAATAATCACACAAGGATTGTTACACATTGCAAAAGTATTGTAAAATAACCATAGTACCCCTATCACTTTGCTCTCCTTTTTACAAATGATAAGGTGTTTTGGTCATTTCTCAGAATTTTTGCTATGGCAATAGGACAATCCTGATGTGAAAGATTTGCCTCAACTCCCTCATAGTTTGCGTGAAATAACTTACTATAGTAAATAATAAAAAATGTGCATAGTGTATTGTTAGAAAAAATATTTAATATCTATTTCATTTTAGGGATTGAGTATTATAAGTTGTTATATGATTAAAAAATAATAAAAATTTATTATTTTCAATCATGTTAATGACTATTATACACATTACATATTGTAAAGTAAATAATTAAAATTTATTCGTATTATTGAGTAGACAAGCCTTTGTTTTGGACAGGGACAACTCAATAATTTTAGGGGCCTGAAACCACTTTAGAAGCCTTTTTAACTTTTAATAAAATCAATATACATTCTCATACAAAATTTATTTTTTTTTAACTTTTTGAGATGCAAATTTATTAAATAAATTTTTTAATCAATTTCTTTCTCAATTAATAATATAATTAATCCATTTAATTTTTCTTAAGACATTGTTGATGTTAGGTAAGGATTTATTAATTTAGGAATTACTTTTGAAAAAAGAAGTTGTTGATACAACATAAATAAGAATCTTTAACATTATTCTATAGGCAATATATGTATCAGGAAAAGAATTAACTTTTTCTATATCTTTAAGTATGTAAATTGTCTTATTTTCCATTTGTACAATTTCTCTTAAAACTTTTTATTTAAAAAAAAAAATCTAATCCCTCAAATTTAGAATGATTATTATGTTTTAAGGATTTTTCAAGATTAAGGCAGTGGTTTTTCAATTTTTTATTGTATATAATTTCAAAAAAAAAAATCTATTTTGAAGAGAGAAATTTCTTTGTCCAATATGTGTAAGAAACACTCAATTCTAAATTATTTTTTTTGGGGAGACTTTTAGTTGATAATTAACATTCTCAACAAATTGTTTTATTGTATAAACATACATTTCTCATGATATTTTGTTTTCATATTAAGGGTATTATTTAGTGTAACAAAAGAGTGAAATTAAGCTGTAAGAAAATAATAATAGATGATTAAAACTAGAAGCCATCTATACCGATAAGGGAAAGGTTTTTGGTAAACTTAAGTGTACAACTCTGATTATTGCTTATACTTGTTGGAAAATTCTACAGTTCTTTTTAAAAAATTATTTTCTTATATTTTAAATACTTGTATTGTACAACATCATTTGTTTTAAATGTTTGTACTGTACACCTTTTTAAAATTAAGAAAATGATTCCCTAAAAAGAATCGTAAAATTTCCCTTAATTATTATTACTACTATTATAATCATGAAAAAATTTACAATTCTTTTTATGAAACCATTCTCTTGTACTTTAAGAACTTATACAATACAATACTATGTACTTTAAAAACTTATACTGTATAAGTTTTTAAAATTAAGAAAATAATTCTATCAATAAAACTGTAAAATTTCCATATAATCATAAATAGATTTAAAATTTTGGAGCCTAAAGCGACAGTTTTAGTTGTCTTACCGGTGACTTCGGCTACACTTTGTCCAGACTATTATAACCAACTTAAGCTCCCAGGGGTCAACTATGGCTCGAACACTGACATTTCATAGCACCGAAGCTCTTATGAATATGATGGCACCTAAAAAGTTTAGGTACACTAATCGCCCCATTCTACCCTTTTACTGAGCCAAAAAAGAAAATGGCATACGTGTCTAGAATTTTCTTCATCGGAAATTGTAACTAATTAAATTAATGAAAAATTCTATAATTTCTTTTAAGAAATTATTTTTTTACTTTTAAAAGTTTGTACAGTATAAATTTTTAAAGAATATGATATTATACTGTACAACTATTTAAAGTATAAGAGAATGATTTTCCTAAAAAAAATCGTAAAATTTTCCTAAATTAATAAATCTCACCGGAAAATATTTAGATAGACCCGATTTTTGGTCCCACCTGTAGACCTTGTGGTTAAGATTAAATTTTAAAAAATATTGCTCAAATCAACTGATGTCATAAATTTTCTAAATTTTTATCCACACAACAAGATTTACAAATAAAATTAAAGATCAGATTTACCTAAATATGTTGCCGATCTCACCTCAGTCCTTTGGCTCCTAACCTGCTACGGATCTACCCTTAAGCCAGTGGGTGCACGAACTCTCACTGAATGAAGGAAAATATCAATTTTTATTTATATAATTTTTAAAAAAAATTGGTTTTACCCCATTAATTTATATGTGTGTCTTCACCGACCATAGAAAAATAGTATTCGTTTTGGGTGTTTTGTTTGGCAAAGAAATTTGATTTTTTTTCCCTACTATTTTATAGAAAATCAGTTATGTTTGGATCGATTGATTTGAAGAAGTATTTAAAATTCACTCAATTGTTAGAATAATTTGTAAATTAAAAATGAAATAATTTTAAATCCACCTAAATTAAAATGTGTGAAATGAATTATTTTAAACAAGGATTTCAAATTTATGTATTTTAACTTTACATATCTCTCTAACAAATGAGTAATACATTAATCCAAACACAATTAGACAAGACTAACAAAGAATAGAAAAATTAAGGATAAAAAATTTTAAATATCAATTTGGCATTTGAATTTTTTACGTATCTTTTTAAATTTGGCTTAATTATTAAAGAATGAACAAACTTTTAACGAATTGAATTCATTTCTAGTATTGAATAGATTTGTTTGCTTTTCAACCCTAATAACAAATTACTCCCAATAACATTATCCAAGTTTAAAAGGTCATCTCATTGGCGGTCGTCTTGTAATGCCACAATTACCTTGAAAGTTTGCGTATTAAACTGACCGTAACTTTATAAAAGAGAAAGATGAAACAATTAACTAAATTCGAGGACCAATTAGGTCCAGATTAAACGTGCTGCAAACAAAAGGCTTCTATTTAACTGTGTAGGACTGAATTTGTGAAACTCGCAATTTTCGGGTTAAGTAAAAATAAAAAAATAAAATAAATATGAAAGATTTAAATAATAGAGTTTTAGTTGAAAAATAAATGTCAAATAGTAATACTTATTAAGATTAGATACTAGCTTAAATTGTAGGAGAAATTTTATGATTTAGGGCATTTTGTACAAATATTGGGTTTTAGGGTTAGAATTATTCTTGCAAAATTATGGAGAAAATTGTGAGAAGATGAAGAGAGAATTTTTCCACAAAAAATAAACTAAGCTTCTCTTTATAATTAATAGTATTAGTATTTTAATTTTCGTGAGAATATTTTTATGAATTATTAGGGACCATAGATAAAATAATGTATGCATATTTATGAATTAAGTAGCTAATTTTTTGGAGTATTTGTATGTAATAAATCTTTAAAATTTAGAATAAATACGTGATCAAGAATATATTTTGATAGATTATGTTTTTGTTAAATCAAAATATGAGATTTGGGCATATATTTTTATAAAGAAATAAAATAAGAAACGAATTTTAAATTTATTTTTTTTTAAAAAAAGGAGCAGCAAAGGTAGTTCAGATACGATGAAGACGATGGTGTTTTGTAATAATTACAGATTAGTCTCTTAAGTTTGTCAGAATTTTTATTTAAGCCCAGAAAGTTTTAAGTGAAGCTACAAATTAAGTCCTTTGCAAGTTGTAAAAATCTATATCTTGACCCAAATGATTTTAAAATAACCCTAGCAACCCCTGAAAGTGTTTTTAGATTTACAAAATGGTCCTTAAGGTTTATAATTACTTCATATAGGCCCTACAAGATCTCTAAGAAATAGAATTAAGATATTGTAGTTGTGTTATAGATAAGGATCCACCGGTTCTGGATTACTTAAACTAGACTCGCGTATTTCGAACTGTTTAAGAGGTAGGTGGCTCCCATTCTCATCCATGTTTTTCAAATTGTTTTATAAACATAGAAGTGTTTTTTAAACGTATATTTTATATATATAATGGTTTGAGCACGTGTATTTGAATATCTTCATATATGTGATATTGTAAGTGGCACTTTTGAACGTAAGTAACTATATGTGTTGTTGTGTTTTGTATCACTTTGGCTCATTCTATAAGCTTTGGTTGAAAGTGGCACTTTTGAACGTAAGTAACTATCTGTGTTGTTGTGAGTGACTTTTGTATCACTTTGGCTCATTCTATAAGCTTTGGTTGAATCGATATGTAACTAGTTCCTATCAGTGAGTGGCTCTTGTCCAACAGGATATAGCTGGCTAGTGTCCTAGAGGATATAATAGTTAGAATAAGATATCCTGAATAGCCAATAATGCCTAAGTGAGTCTTTGAACCTATCAAATGTGAATAATTATGTGTGATATTAAATTGTTATGAATTATTGCTTTTAAAGAAATATGTCGATGATTGTTGCTTATCCTTCTATTGAATTAGAGACTTTTCAAAGGATCAAATTACAAATGTCTTTGAGATATATGCAGGTATATGCATGTGTTGATTGTATTCACAGGTTTTTGAAACTAATTATATAATAACATGCTCGGTCCAATAGAGGAGAACATTGGCTACTAACTGGGCAAGTGTTTGTTCACCCTATTATATAATATTTTTATGCAGGTGTTTGTAGTTTCTTTAAGGCGAGTAATAAAAAATTTGAGATTTTGAGCCTATCGTGTCCTTGTGAGAAAGAGTAAGGACACGACATGTTGTGATCTTGATTTTAGGGCGTCACATAATTAACTTTTGACAAAAAAGAATTACATTTAGAATTATATAAAATGCAGTCTTTGGTAGCAGACTACAAATTGGACTCCACAACTATTGATATATATATGCTTCATGATGGATCGTGATCGATACCAAAATGGCCATTTTTAAATTCGTGGCGGACTGTTTTGGCAATTTATACAATTAATTCATGGCAATCAGTATAGATGGGAGGATGATGAAAAGACCTAATTAAGGAGGTGTTTCGTTCCCATTTGATTATCAAAATTTGAATGAGAATCATAAATATCACTATCGGTATGGGTTATTATTTCATTTTCTATTACTTGCTTGGTTTGAATAATAAATGAGTTTCAGTATGTTGATAAATTAATCAATTTAAAACCCAAGTGACAAATGAGGATGAAAATAGATATTTTCTAATGCTTATATTCCCATAGAATGATTGTCTCATAATGATTAAAAAAATAATGTTTATAGATATCAATAACTTTGATTCTATTTATTCCTCTCATACCATAAACCAAACACCTCCTAAGTGTCTTTTTCATTATCGATTATGCTACAACCACAAAAGTTGTACTTGCAAAGCTTACGATTGTAGAAATAGTAGTATGTGTTTTTTGTGGATAACAGTAGCAGTAGTATGTAGTCATTTTCTATTGTAGAATGAGTCTCGTAGCCATTAAAATAACTGAAAAGTACATGAGTTTTAATACTTTTAAGTCATTTAATGGTGTAGAATACACTTTATAATGTTGGAAGGGAACAGCGCAAGTGGAATAATCACCCAATAAATTTTTTCCAAACAGTAAATAAATCAATAGATAAAATCAACAAGTACAGAACACATAGGATTTTTTACGTAGAAAACTGTTCAATGTGAAGAGTAAAAATGATGGGATCTATCTCAAAAATGTTTTATCATAAATGGATCAATGAGTACAACAAAGCATGGGTCTCCATTAAACACCTAAAATTCAAACATGCCCCTACTTACTATCAAAAGTGAAATAAACAAAGTAGTAGGTAGTACAAAAAATCCAAACCATGAGTATAAAAGCCCAACCACTACATAAGAAAAAATAACGATCTTACCATATAGAAAGTAGCCCACACTGTCGAGAATATTATACTAAAATCTCACCACAAATGGAGTAAAATTCACCGTTGAATCGAAGCACGAACTTGCTAATTTTCTTTTATCTTGTGAGTCCGTACTGCTAAAATAAGAAAAGTTACTAAGTTATCCCTCAAGAATCACATCTGACCCAAGTAGCACTTTTTGTCTTATTTATATACTTGAGTCATGTGCCCAACTTTTGCCTAACTCCATTGCCACAATACAAAATACATTTGCACACGCTTTGTTTCCTTAATGTATTTAGTTTTAGACTTCTACATCTTATGAAATTTGTGGATCCATGTCTAATTTGAGGAGGACCACAACAAACTCCTATCATTCGACTAGTATTTACCAAATCGGCAACCAAACGACAAGTTTTGAATTTCTTCTCTTTCTCATCTTCATTACCTTATTACAACTATCTAGATCTCCTCTATTAGTGAGGAGCACATGTTCATCTCATAAATAATGGGTAGCGGGAACTCTAACCCTTGGCGGCCTCCTTAGTAGAATTTCAGGTTCATAAACTCCACTAGTAGGATCATCTGGCTCATTATCAACATAGTCAGCACCCTCACCTTGCTCATCCTGATGTCATACCTTGTCATAATTTCCATCATCAGCTACATCAGGCACACTGTCACAGAAGTAAGAACTAGATCTAAGTCTACCAGGCCATCAATACTTGTAGACTCTAACTTCTCTTCGCTGCCAATATTTTCAATGGTCTAATCCTCTATGAAGAAAACATCATGGCTTTTCACAAGTTTTTTGGAAACTAGATCATAAAATCTATAGCCAAACTCATCATGATCATAGCCAATAAAGATGCACTATCTGAAAGAGACAGGGATTGCTATGAGTCTTGACCTTCAACTTGGACCTCTCATTTTTAAGCACATGCACAAACGCTTTGTAATCAAATACACGCAAATGGTCATAAGATAACTCCTAGCCGTACTACACACAATCAAGAATATTAGCCTGCAGACAATTAAGGGAAATAAATTAATAATATGTACAACAATATATAATGCCTCACTTCAAAATACATGTGTCAATTTTTCTTCAAAAAATAAACATCTGACTTGCTCCAGCGATGTCCCATTCATCCTTTTTGTCCTGTTCATCCTCTCTGGCAGACCATTCACTAAGGAGTCATGGGAGGCATTTTCTGGTATCTTATATCTTGTTGTCTGCAGTGGTCATCAAATGGTTCAAGATATTTACCACAATTGTCAATGCGAATAAATTTCAATAGAACCCTGAAACTGTTTAAAAACACCAAACACTTAATCTTTTGACTTCAAGGCATATATCCACAGTTTCCTTGGATAGTCATCAATAAATGTGAATTCACTAACTCCTTAATCAACTATGATTTCCTTGTTGAAGAATGACTCCTTAAAGATACCTGTTCTATTTCTCTAGCAAACAATGTGCATACATTTCTAATTTAGTAGTCTTCAACTCAGAGAGTAAATTCTTCTTGGCTAAACAACTAAGTCTTTAGTAGCCTAAAGAGGCATTGTCTTCAACTGTATTGACATTATCAATGCATACGAAAGTCTTAGTAGTATAAACCCGAGCACTACTTCTCACGAACCACAATAAAAGAACCCTTAGTTATCTTGTCTTGCCCATTACCTTATGTGCTAATATAACTCTCATCATTCAACACACCAGTCAAAATTAGATTCCGACAAACAATGTATGTCTAAAATCTTTCAAAATTAACGTCACCCTCGATTGACCATCATTACCCCTCTTCAATATCCAGAAATCTCCAGTAGTATAAGATGTGAAAAAATCCTTCCTTGATGTCACATGAAAACAAGCACCACTATCGATGACCTAATATGATTTATCACAGTGGCAACATAAGTTATATCCCAAACTATCACCAAATCCTCTATAGTTGTGGTAGGTACAAATCATCTCTGTCACTGTCTTCTTTTCCAGTTTTTCTCTGTTTTCCTTCTTCAACTTGCTGCAGAACCTCTTGATGTGTCAAACTTGCCACAATGATAACACTCAAGGTTCTCTTACCTTGAATTCGATTTGCCCTTACTCTTGCCTCTGCTGAATTCTCCCTTATCTCTGTTTATATCTCTCCTAGGTTTTCGTAATTAATACCTCAAACTATAAAGTCATTGCCTTTTGAGTTCTTGGCCGCACCTCTAATTTCAAGATCACCTTTTTCATATAACTCAAGGTCAGAGCACCACTAAGAGCAGAATTGGTCAACGTGACACAAATATTTTCCCAAAAATCAGGTGGAGTATCCAGCAATTAAAATCCATAATCTCATCCTCAAATCTGACATCTATGCATGACAGCAGATCATAACACCTTTGAAACTCATTCATGTGGTCAGAAAGACAAATAGAATTTCCTTATTTGTACTTCAAATTCATAGCCTGTTTCAACATGAACAACTTGTTATTGCCTGATTTTGAAGCATACAAGGACTCAAACTTCTCCCACAGGGTTTTAGCATGTTTGTTATTGGCAATTTGATTCAAAACATTTTCATTTACCCATTTTCGACTGAAATCACAAGCCATCTCGTGCTCAAAAATCCAATCTGAATCTAATATAGATTTGGGTTTCTCATAAAAAATACTAGTAAGTGTAATTCCTTAACAAATAAGAGTTTCTTCATCTTACGCTTCTATTTATGATAGCTAGGCCTATTCAAACTGATCATCCTACTGTAACTAGGTTCTATATTTAATCAAGCAAAAAAAATCCTAAGTAGGTATAACTCTACTCTGATATTACTTGTTGGGAAAAAATAGGAACAACGCAAGTAGAATAATCATTTAGGGAATTTTTTTCCACCACTTGAATAAATCTCAGGATAGACCCAAACAATAACTAAATCAATAGATGTAATAAAATCAACAATTATGGAACATAAAGGATTTTTACAACTTTTGCACACCTATACGGCCAAAACACAAATACACACGCACTTTGTTTCCTTTGTGTATTTAGTTTTAAACTTCTAGGACTTACGAAATTTGTGGAGCCATTCCTAATTTGAGAAGGACCACAACATGCAATACGAAAGGAGTTATAAAGACTTTGTCGTGTTAAGGATAGATTGGTAATTTGAGCATAAAATGGCAATCAAATAGGTTAGAACTCAACCTCGTGAATCAAAGAATTGATAGCAATAGAGCCATGCATGAACAATTATCCCCATCGTTTTACCATTTTTGTCAAACATGAACTAGTTAAATTATACACAATTTTATTCATTTCTTTTTTTTTCCCCACAAAATATAAAACCACATTCATTACTTCAAAACATTACATTAAAGTCCCTCTTTTAGGTTAGAAACGGCTAAGAGAAAAAAAAAATGGTTGATGTGCAATCTCTTATTCACTTCAATCATAAGACTAGGATAAATTACACAAAACCCCCTTGTGGTACAACGAACCTATATATTACTGCCCTATAGTTTTGAAATATACATTTTATCTCCTCATACTTTGAACTAAACTGTATCTATCATATTTTCTGTCTATAATAACAGTCAAACATTTAAAAACTTTGACTTAAAGGGCACAATGGTTATTTAGTTGGTTGGCCTAATAGGGTTATGCATTCTCTCCTTCCCCTCACTTCAATCCCAAAATCAGATCCTATTACCAATGGTGACTTTCTCCATCTTCACCTCACTTTAGTCCCTAAATCCAATCACTAGAGGCTTTCTTTTAACTCTTTCTTTTCCAAACACTCTTTCCCTTACTTCAATCACCAAATTTCACCTCATATACCGGCTCCTCTTTTCCCTATCTTATGCCCCCTTATTCCATCGCAGAAGAAGACATTGGAGTTTTAAGGAAAGTAGGAAGTGTCGACGTCGTCGAAGGAACTAGGGAGGATTCAGATTTAGATTGGCTCCTTAACTTTAGCTTCAACAATTTAATCACCCGTCTCAAGCAATAGGCCAATCGACGCACCGATGGGAGCGTTTTCATCTAACATCCAACATTACCCTTAGTCATGGTAGAGCTGAGAGTCGGCATGAAGATTTTGCAAATTTTGGATTCAACGACTAGGATTGATATGATAATCCATTGTTGGGTATTAGTAAAGATCTATTTAGTTTAGTTTTGTTTGGGTAGAAACATGTGTTTGTTTTGTTGATTGTTGTTATCCATTGGTAGTAAATCAATTAATATATTAGGGATTTTAGTAGATTTAACACGAAAGGAGGAAATGGGAATGGAAAAGAATGACGACTGGTGAGCCAGTGATTGATGGCATAATTAAACCAAACTCCTTATCAATTAGGAAATATATTATTGTTAGGTTTTGGTAATTTAGTTATTTAAGTAATTAAGTTTCCTAATACAATTATGTTTAGAGTTGTTATTTCCTATTCTAATTAGGTTTCTAAGTCATTTTTGGTAGTTAAATTTGTTACCCTATAAATAGAGAGTTTGTTTAGTTGATTCAATTGAGAAGAGTTGATTTGAGAGAGTCTAGAATAGAGAGATTCTAGCCTAATAGTAAGGCTATTATACCATGGATTTATGTGGGTCTTAATATGAGAGTCCAATGTGCGTTATTTTGTAATTCTTTCTCTTCTCCCACATATTTTTAATGTGTTGAATAAATTTATCTTCCGTTGCATGTTTTTTATGCTAACAAGTGGTATCAAAGCTCTAGGTTCAAGAGTTTGATCCTGAGATATTTGTCGAAAATTGGCGAAAAAAAATTTTGTTGGAGTACTCGAACATTGAAAAATTAGACCACGTGAGGCTGGTTTTGGGGTACTCGTTTGACAATTAGGGTGTAACGAAATTGGCTCTAATTGGACAGAGATCTAAAAGGAGGGATCCTGTCGTGATTATTTTTATTGGTGTCGAACAAGGATGGAGGAAAAAAAATCCTACCAAATAAATCTGTGATTGATTTACAAAAATTGAAAATTTTGATACTAGTTATCACGAAATTCATGGGTGTCGATAAATTGAAGAAAAGTGTACGACGAAAATTTATCAGTCCAGATACGTGGATCGTTTGAAAATTTTTGAAAATAAAGATTAGATCAAATTGACGATCCCAAATCGTGGTAGAAAAAAATTGCATGGAAATTTTTTATTGTCTTATTCGTGCATGGCGTGAATCTACCCTCATGGAAAGTTTGGAGAGTTTGGTTTAAGGGAGTCATTGATGGCATAATTAAACCAAACTCCTTTTCAATTAGGAAATAGGTTATTGTTAGGTTTTGATAATTTAGTTATTTAAGTAATTTAGTTTCCTAATACAATTATGTTTAGAGTTGTTATTTCCTATTCTAATTAGGTTTCTAAGTTTTTTTGTAGTTAAATTTGTTACCCTATAAATAGAGAGTTTGTTTAGTTGATTCAATTGAGAAGAGTTGAGTTGAGAGAGTCTAGAAAAGAGAGTATTAGTTATTCTAGCCTAATAATAAGGCTATTATGCCATGGGTTTATGCGGGTCTTGATATGAGAGTCCGATGTGCGTTATTTTGTAATTCTTTCTCTTCTCCCACATATTTTTTATGTGTTGAATAAATTTATCTTCCATTGCGTGTTTTTTATGCTAACAGTGATGGTGGCTAGAAGTGATGTATGACATAGAAATGGTAGTGGTAGGTAGAGGTGGAATTTGAGGTAAGATAAAGGAGAGGTGAAGGTCATTTTTGTCATTTTATCTACTCTTCAATTTTGTACGTTAGTCTTAACAGGGAACATAATAGTTACACTTTAGTTCAAGTATGAGGAGGTAAAATATATATTTTAAAATTATAAGACGGTAACGTAATAGGTTCCTATATCACCGGGAAGTTTTGTGTAATTTACCGCTTCAATTAATAATACGGGTCAACAAGATGACTTGGTACATGTGTTACACATTTTTTTTTTAATACATGCTGTATATGTTGTTTTTTTAAAAAATGGTAAATACATGCTCTATTACCTAATAATTAAGTGTGCAAAGTGTAGTTTTAATCCCTTTCATAAATTGCAACGGCACAGCCAACTTGTCCAATTTGAAGACAAAATATATGTATCAACATTTTATAATACCTTTAAGGGATAATTTCACATACTTCCTTTGAAGTTTATGATAATTACAGCTACGTTCTCTCAAGTTTTAAAGATCAAAATTCATACAAGTTAAAAATATAGTGACTTTTTTGACACTTTCTCAAAGTTTTAATATAAAAAATCTTCCCGAATAATTTCTAGATGCAAAATAATACATTATTTTGCGACCTTAATTTTTAAGGGCTCCTCTCCACCACAAAATTCTCCTTCCTAAATAAAACCTCTTCTTTATCCTGTCAAATTCATACAACATTGAACAAGAATTACCGCACGGGATTACATGCGTTCTTGAGGTTTACGTTTAGTATGGTTATTTTATTCAAAATGACTATGTTTCATGTTTAAATATTTTTTTATTTCAGTTTCATATTTTTTTTTAAAAAAAACTGTTAAATAACTAATATAAAAATGGAAGCTAATAACCTCAACATTGCATTTGCATAGAAGGATTTGGATAAATTTGAGTTTAAAATCAAATTCACCATAAGTTTATTCAAACAAATGAATGAATTTAGTTAGAGATTTGAAATCAACTAATAAATGAAAGTAAGATTTTAAAGGTTAAATAAACGGATTTTATCTAAATTTCATATCATTTTAAATCCATCCAATGCAGATTTTTCCTTTTCAAATTCATCATACAAATCAAATTCATCGATCCAAATACATTACTAGTGAATTTGATTCTCAAATTTAAATTCTAATTATAAATAATTTCAAGTAACAAATTAAAAAACTTTGAAATATCTTTTTTCAATAAATGGAATCAGCTTATTGTTTTAATATTGCAAAAGATATTAATGTAAAATAAATGGTCTATATAGGATGTAGAAAACTAATGAATGAAGGAAATTGAAAAACACGAAATGTGTATTTTTTACATTTATGGTTAATACTTCAGCTCCTGAAAACGATTTGATTTAAACCTTAAATTTATTCTAAAGATCATGAGAGGCATTATTGTTCTTTTACGTTTGAAAGAATTAAGACACGTATGGTACTGGGATGTGATTACAGCAATAAACAAATTCTATGAAATTAAATACAGGTTTAACAAGAACTTGTCCACAAATTAATCGAATCAAATCCGATTACTAAATCACAATTAGTGTTAAATGTTTGTACACATGGTACTCTTGAAGCAAGTTTTGAAAAAGAGTAGAAAAATATGGAAAGCACAAAATCACGTCCGAGGTTGATACTCAATAATTGAATTTTCCTAAATATTCAAGTTGATTAAGATTGATTACCAAATCGCAACTACTGTAACAATTTAGGAGGTGTTTGGTTTGTATTCGAAAATCAAAATCAATATGAAAATTATAAATGTCACTATCGATATGGATTTATATTATTCTCTAATTTTAGTTGTTTGACTTGAATAAGGAATGAGTTTCATTATATTGATAAATTAATAAATTTGAAAAACATGTCACAAGTGAGAAATAAAAATAAATATTTTCTAACACTTTTATTTCTATAAAATAATTCTCATAATAATTAATCAAATAATATTTATAAATATCATTAATTTCAATTCTTATTCCTTTTTCTGATACTCATAAATCAAACACTAGTTGAAGAAATTAAATTAAAGAACTATTTTGTTCATACGGACGAAAAATTGTCAGTATATATGAAAAATAACTCCTTAAAAAGTGAAAATTCAGAACCTGACACCAGTATGCTTGGATCTGTACTGTAGCCTAAATCACACTAGAAGAAAAACATGTCTTGTATGACTAGCCCCTTTTAGGAAACCATCTCGTTGGTTTTATAGACTTGTGCAGTAGAAATTTTTAAAGTACATGGAACTGTATTGTATAAATTTTTAAAGTACAAGGGAATGATTCCCTCAAAGACAGTGTAAAATCTGTATAAGAGACGTTTTCTAACATTTACCCCCCCTAAATTAGGAGAGTAATTACACTTTGCCTCCTGAATTATGAAAAATACACTTTACCCCATCTATATCATTCATCCTTTAAAAATGTTAAAATTAACCAAATAGTCTAGTTAAATGACTTAAATAACCTTAGCACTATATTTTGATTTTTGTATTTAAATTTTGTTAATGATGTGATAATTATTTAAAAATAATAAAAAATAAACTATATAATATTTTAATATAATCCATATTAATATAATTCTTGGTCAAAATTTTAAATTTTGTTATTTCATTTTGTATTATTTCAAATTTGAATGTTTAATTATAATGGTAAAATAATCCTAAATAGGCTAATTTTCTATTACAAATTCTTCTTTAAAGACATTGTGTGACAATATATATATATATATATATATATATATATATATATATATATTTTAATAAAATTTTGTGATTTTTTTTTATGTCTCTTAGCATTTTGTAATTTTAACATTTGGATGAACCTGAACCCGTGCAAATTGCAATGTCAAATATAATATAATTCAACATTTTATCACATTTTCACTCCCTAACTATTTTGTTATTACATTTTATTATAATAACAATTTTTCTTATAATATTAGTTTGTTATTATATTTTATTTTTTCCTAATTCTATTATAATTATCGAGCATTAAAATTAAATACATAAAAAATTAAAATATAATACTAAGGGTATTTTAGTCATTTAACTTGGTATTATAGAAATTTTAAAGGATGTATCATGTGAATGGGGGCAAAGTGTAAATTTTTTAGTTCAAGGGGCAAAGTATTATTACCTACCTAATTCAGGGGATAAAGTGTAATTACTTACCTAGTTAAGGGCAAAGTGTTATTAACCCTAAAAATTATGGTTTCGTGTCATAAATAGTGGTTTAACTTTCATTTTCCGGTTATAAATAGGTGAAACTTCTCAAGTTCAGACAAGTAGTAAAGTCTGAGATATCAGACACCCAAACACTTGTCAATTACGCATACCCTTTTAAGGTGGTGAAAGCTAACATTATTTAATAGAAAAATATTTAGGTAGATCCAGTTTTTAACTCCACCTGTAAATCTTGTGATCAAAATTAAATTTTAAAAAATCTTTCTTACATCAAATGATGTCATAGATTTTTTAAAATTTAATTCACACTACAGAGTTTACAAATAGAGATAAAAATCGAATCTACCTAAATATTTGTCTATTTAATAAGTCAAAGACGGACTGGTGAAGGGCAATTCAAGGTCCAAAATTTACTTGGTGGGCCCCAGTGGTATGATTAAAGAAACATGACTGTAGGAGAACTGAATTTGGCTGGGGTCCACAAAACTAAAGTTTCAAATGGTCCACATGTTGTAAACGTCCTAATCCTTCCAGGTGCTAGCCGTGACTCGTGAGTGCAAAAACACGTGGAATGCGTCAATTTATACATTGACCCTTCAGATTTCAGGTTATCTTCAAATAAAATTGTGAAATGATCCTATTAGTATTCAGTTAACCTTAAAGATTTCGAAAATCTTAACATTATAAAATTTACAATTAGAACTTTTTAGTATAATCAACAATTTAAATTTCTTTTAAGGAATTCTTGTGTGTTAAATGTTTAAATTGTAAAGAACAAAAATACTAATTTAGTTCTTTATTTTGGGATATCTATCAATTTGGTCCCTTATCTATTACAACAAGCTAATTTTGTCCCTTATCTTTAAAAAAAATAACCAATCTAAGGCTTATAATGAAAATCATGCAAAAATTAATAGACCAAGTCACATGATAATCACGTGGCCAGTAACTTACAATGGATGTGTTTTCAATGACTCTGTTAGTTTGTCTACAATTTTAGTCAGAAACCTTAAATTGGTTAAATTTTTTAATGATGTAGGATGAAATCGGTCTTTTTGATAAATAAGGGATCAAATTAATCAATATCCTAAAAATAACGAACCAAATTAATCTTTTTTCCTAATTATGAGTCATATTATGAGTTTACTTTCAGTGAATCTATTTTATAAAATGGTACAAATTACAACCTATTTAACCAAATCTAATACAGATAAGAGATTTCAAAAATAGATAGCATAATCCCTTTATATTTGATTAACTAATTAATCAAATTCATTAATAAAAACTTCTTCTTTATGTATTTTCATATATGATCTTTTAAATAAAATGATATGAAAAAAAAATATCGAAAGATATAGAAGATATAATGTTTAAATCCTTATTCTTACCCCAAAAAAAAAAAAATCTATCAAAATTTGAACAGTAGTTAATTATTAATGAACATAACATTGAAAGATGATGCAAAGAACAAATAATTTTAAGTTTTGTTTTACCTTTTATAGAATCCATTGTCAATTGAAAAAATTACAAACTTAGTTAGTCAAATATTTATAATATCCACCAGAGGTTTTCTAATTTTTAAAAATTTTCCAGCTCTCAACTATATTTTTATACTAAGGACGTCTCATAAGTTTTTCTGTAATCTTAAGAAGGTACCTGAAATTTTTTTTCTCAACGAGGATCTAGAGTAGATAACCACCTACCATCCCTTTTGTGACTTGAAAGTCGAACCCGTGACTTATAAGTCATAGAAGAAGGTCCTTAAGTTTTATTTATATTTTTTCGTCCCTAAACTATTTTTGTAATGCATGGATGTCCTCCTCAAATATTCTATTTTTTTTTTCTATCAAAGTAATCATCCAACTATGGTACTAAAAAAATTGAAAAACTTGAGGGGTAAAAGAATTAAATAAAAAAAAATGTAGGAAACCTCTATAGATTTGTACTAATACTTGAGGTACACAAAATTTTAGAAAAAAATAAGTAGAAATCTGCGGGATTAAAGTATAGTTTATGATGCCTAAAGTTTATTCAAGTAAATAAATAATTGTTTCTTGACTTATTATAAATCTTATAACTTATATTTGATATATATTCTTAATAGAGTTCATCGTCATATGCATCCTAAACTATCACTATTTTGCACTTTGCATTCTAAATTATTAATTTTAGTACTTTAGTACCTTATACCTACATTATTAATTTTTGACACATTACTCAAATTATTTGAACATCAATGAATTTTGATAGTTTTTTTTTTTTTTCTTAATGAAAAGACTTTAATACCAATACTTGAGTAAAAAGGAGTATTTCAGTAGTCAAATATAACAACAGTTATGTGTAAAGTCTTTTCATCCAAAAATTGTTTAAAAATTCACTAATGTTCAACCAATTTAAGTAATGTGTCAAAACTTAATAGTATAAGGTACTAAAATGTTAAAATTGATAATTTAGAGTTCAAGCACAAAAAAATGATAGTTGGGTGCATGTTACAATTAATCATTTCTTAATGACTGATACTTATATAATAAACCACCATATATTTGCAACTCTTTTTGAAAAAATTAATTATAAAAGATATGTTTGTCCAAAATGATTATATTTAAAAGATAAAAGTAGTTAAGATAAGATTTACACAATTAACTTAAATCATAATTATTAGTTAAATATTTATTTTTTCACTTTTACTATTTACCATGAATGACATTCTTATGCCTTTAATATTTCAGAGGTGGATGTATTATAATTTCTCACTAAAGCATTAAACTATAACATAAATGGATATAGATATAAATATATGACAGTTAAATAATCCAAATAAAACAGAAAAGTACTACATTTATTTGAGTAATAAGTGGTTGAAAAACTCCATAGATTAATTACCCAAAAGGAAAAAAGAATAACTCCATCGAAATAATTGTTTTTAAGTGACCACAAAAAAAATTTTAATAAAAAAAAAATGGAATTTGAGGCAAAGAAAGTACTACCCTAAAATCTAGATAATGCATATGAAAGCGGGTAATTTGACTGTATTTTACCCTTGCACATTCTTACTTATTTTATTCCTTCTCTACTTCATCTATAATGGCCCGGTTGCCCTTTCTTTATTTCTTCTATCTACCTGGGAAAGAAAACCGCTTATCTAATGGACCAAAAACAACTAAGGCGAATGAACGGACAAGATTACTTGTTGATACCTCAAACTTTACAGAACTTTTCTGCCCTATACATGTATCCCATATAAGAGGTCACAAATAGTCAAATGATGGTCATTGGTACAAAATCACAAAATTATTTACGATTTAAAAAGGAAAGTTATATCATCATTTGTGATGTGAAAATATTAATATTTACGACATGTTTTGGGTATAATGCATGTCAAAAAAAAATAAAATTGTATTGTGACTTTCAAAATAATATAAGTCATAAAAGGTAGATTTTCTTGTAACGCAGTTGGTTATCATAACATAAATGATGGTTTGTATAGGGTGGTTTTTATGAAGATAAAAATTAAACACATTTTTTTGAAACAAAAAAATAAATGCTATGAATTTAATAAGTAGTTGGTGAAATAATGTTGGTTAGAAAACAACTTGATAATTCACGTGTTTCATTTCTTATTTAAAAGCCTACTATGATTAGTGGAAAAGTGGCCCCAATTAAAATCTTTGTCACCAATTAAGACATGCCACACAAAGGACAGTATTGACAACAAAAGACGAGACGCGTTGCCGATAAATTATGTAGAAAATGTGAGGAACTGCGAGGGAATTCTTATATAGATCCGGTTTATGATACAGTGTCATGATATAGTGTCATGTACTTCTTAATCTATATTACTTCACGTCATCTCACATCATTAAATAAATGATGTGGAATAGCTGGACCAAAAAATTTATAACATTATACTATAGACTCGATCCATGTAAGAATTTTTCGAGAACTATGGATCTCATCTCATTGTGCTTTTCTTTTACTTAAAACGTGGTCCGAATCTCAACATGAAAGATATTGTATCGATTCATAAGATCCACAATTTAAGTATTCAATACTATTACCTTAGTGTGCATTTAATTATAGGAAAATTCTACGATTCACTCTAGAAAATTATTCTCTTATATTTTAAATATTTATATAGTATAATATTATATTTTTAAATAATTGTACTGTACAAGATTTTAAAATCAAAAAAATGATTCCTTAAAAAAGATTGAAAAATTCACATTAGTTATATTGGTTTCTTCAAGGTTATATTTGAAATGATGGATTTGAAAAAGTATTTGAAATTCATTTTTTTGTTGTCTTGATTTTTAAGGTTAAAATTGATTAATTTTAAATTTATCTACATTAAAAAGTGTTAAACGAATTATTTCAAATAACTTTTTAATTTGGATAGATTGAAATTTATTCATTTTGATATTATAAATCTCTCTAATAAGTGGATGTATTTTTAATCTTTTTCCAAATTCATCGATCCAAAAACAATGCAAATAATATATCAAATTTAAGATTTTAAAGAATCGTTTTGTTAAGATTAATTAGGCTTTGTCAGTGAGTCCGTGTGACTACGACTAGGCAACACTAGTTGGTTGTTTAAGAGTAATTAAAGAACTGATGGATTGATAATTGTTTACACATACTTTTTTTTTTTGATTTGTTTAGACAAGTGGAGTCCGTTTACATGGTTGATCAATTCACCTCTCGACTCGTCACGACCCAAAAAAAATACAAAAAATCTAAAATGGGATGTAAGTATCAAAAGTCATTTCACCTCTTATTTATTTACACATTTATTATTATTATTATTATTATTATTATTATTATCATTATTTTGTAATTCACCTCTCATTAGTCATTTCACTTGGCACCCTCCAAATCTTATACTAATATTATTTGACACCTTTGAACTTTCAAATATCTCACATATCTCTCGGAGATTATATTTATTGTATCAATGTAAGCCCAATTAATTAAAATTTATTTAAGAAGAGAGAAGCTATTTTGATGTCAATATTAGCCCTATTAACAAAATTTAATTTATTAGAATGGTTGGGATTTAATTTGGTCCAAGTCATGTAAAATGTTTGACATATTAAACATTTGTAGGGGAAAAAGAAAAAAAAAATTACCCATTGATTTGATACGAATATGTATCGGATGTCTATAAGCTTTGTTGATCACAATTTTATTTTTATTGTTTTAAGTATACACGCAAATAAGCCATTCAACTACAAAATTTAGAACATTTAGGCTCTTGCATAGCATAATATTAATTTTAGAATAGCTTGACTTCACCAACCAAAAAATTAAAAAAAAAAAAGAAAAGAAAAGAAAAGAAAGAAATGAATCAAAGAGAAAGACAATTTCTAAATTTGGAGGATGCTATTGCTAGTATAAATGGATGCAAATAAGCCATTTAACCTTATCCCTATCACTTCATATTCATCAGCTGCAATTATCTCTCAGTTGATCTAATTGTTCATACCATTTTGTTACATCGGGTTGGGTTATAGATAATTTGTCCTAGCACATCTAAAAGAAAAATTGCCCTAATGACAAATTTTAAGCTTGAGATGACTAATATGCTTAACTAATTTGACCTATATTAATGATTGAGTGTGTCCGAGAGAGAATATGTGAGAGAGATAGAGGAGAAGTGACTGATAAAGATTAGATTTTAATGTTCCATATAGAGGTGTCAAAACTCAAAATATCTATTGTTAAAGAAGATGAACATTCATCTTAAAACTAATTGCGTGGTAAGTGAAGTGGTCCAAAAATTTATTAATTAGTTCAGGGTCTTTTTGCTAGTCGATATCTAATTTATACTTTAACACCTTTAAAACCTCTCTCACACGTGACTTGTGTTGGATATGGAACCCTATTATACGTATGTCAGATGTAAGAGAACCTGTTGGAAGGGATTGAACAGAATCCTGTTACACGTGAGTCAGACGTAAGAGAACCCGTTGAAAGGGGTTGGACAGAACCCAAGACACGTGTGGATGGATGGAAAAACACTTGAGGGTTGGCTCTGATACCATGTTAAAGAACATGAGATTCCATTTTAAAACTAATTGGTGATAAATAGAATGACCTAAGAATATATTAATTAGTTCATGATCTTTTGACTAATCAATGTGATTTTTATACTTTAACACCTTTAATATCTTTTGACATGACATAAGTCATAATTAATTCAAGTTACACCAAAATATATATGCTTAACAACCCATTTTAGGTCAAGGGATGGTTCCAAATATTAATGGAGTTGGGAAAGCAAAGTCCAAAAGACGTTTTATATGAGATAGGTGGCTATCTATGCCATGGAGTCCGTAACCATAGAATTGGTGATTAGTTTTATTACTATTTTTGTAGAGATACTAAAAGAAAGGAAAGGCGAAGTCTAGTTTTCTTATGTTTTTAATTTTTTAAAAAAATTTATGTTCGTATTCTTTAATAAATTGAACCATGACTAATAAATTATAAGAAAATATTTTTATCATTTAAATTATATGTTATTATAGCGAAATCTAGTTATTAGAGTCTAAAATGGACTGTACAATTTTCTGAAATGGAAATGCAAAATTGAATGTCTTAGGGAATGGCCATATATCCTCCATGATTCACAAAGTGACTCAAAATTTTTATTATGCAAACACGGTAGCTTTTGGCTTGAAGCAAACTTCATAATGTAAGAAGATGAATTAATTCCATATTCACATAAGTTGACTAGATTAAAAAAGCATTAAAAAAAAAAAACTCGTGATAAATCTCGCAAAGGAATTATGATTTTTTCTCAACACAAAAAAGAAACACGCACACGCACGCATATTCAGCCAATATATACAATCCAAATACTACATTGAATACTTACATTGCACATCAAGGTGTACCAAATACTTCTTTTGTATCGACAATGTTTCAAATCTGCATGTGAGGAGTATATTTTGGAACTTACGTACGTACTTGTGAATTGTGATCTTAAAATAATCTCAAGTCTCTAGTCCTGCATGAATTTTGTACATCTGGCATTTTCGAGGTCCATTAGGTCCATTTGTTACACAAATGAGAGAAATTCTTCTGTTTATGAAATATTGTTATAAATTTTTTAATTTATATTAAAGGGAAAATTGCCAAAATAGTCCTTAAACTTTTTTACTTTAGCCAAAATAGTCCCTCAACTTTTTTTGTAGCCAGAATGGTCCTCCAACTTTTTTTGTTTAGCCAAGATAGTCCTTTTATGTGAAATTTATAAATATAAACATAATGGTGACTATCTTATACACAAAGGACTTTTTTGGCTAAAAAATAAAAGTTAAAGGACTATTCTGGCTATTAATAAAAGTTAAAGGACTATTCTGGCTAAAAAAAAAAGTTGAAGGACTATTCTGGCTACAAAAAAAGTTGAGGGACTATTTTGGCTAAAGTAAAAAAGTTGAGGGATTATTTTGGCGATTTTCCCTATATTAAATTACATCATTTGATATTATTTTAATATTATCTTGTTGGATGATATGATTTAATATAAATTAATAATTTCATAATATTGTGTAATAAAATAAATTCATGAATTTTTCAATAAGTGATAAAACATGCAAATTGAATTAGACTTGTCCCGGTCAGAATACTGATAGAGATGGAATGGACAGCTACCCTTTTTTTTTATTTTGTAAATATGGACCAACCTTTATTGAAGTTCACCTACTGACCTGAATTATTTCACAAATGGTCATCTTCATTGATCATGTTTATTCTTTTTTTTATTAGTACCTGATTTACAAGAATGCATAAGCAATTAATCATTCAGGATGATATCTCGTAATCTGGGTCGCAGATCCAACCTTTGATTGTCTAATCCGCACACAAGTAAAGACAATCCTACACTTTCTTCTTCCTAATTAATCGTTTTAAACTTACATATATTGAGGACCTCTCATGTGTACACAATCAATTAACATAACCGTGTTACAAAAAATCTGCAATAAAAAATAATTAACAACAGAACAATATTCGCCGAGATATGTAATCACTGTCTTTAAAAGTGATTTCGTCCCCCACAGAATCGCAATCCACTGATGCAAATAAGTTTATTAGGCAGTCATTCTCCAAGATTCAATGACAATTTCGATCGCGTGTACTCGTAAGTAAGATTTCAAACTTAATATTGGACTACTCAGTACAAAAGAAGAATAGAAAAAGAGAGTTACTTTAGTGGGATTGAAGAGGACCTCAAGGCCTCCATATACAGTGTGATAAATTCGACTAGAATATGAAAGTAATAACACTGTCTTGAGAGAAAATATATGTCAAGACTTTTGAAGAAAAGAAAGGAATCCGTCTGCCTAGCGAGAAAAAATAGGAACAGTACGTAAGTAGAGTTCACACACCACATCGCGCTGGGCCGGGTCGGACGGGCGCACGCATGTGTGTTTGAGGACATCTCCAAACCTTCAACCATATATAGTCTAGACTCCCAACTAGTGTTGCACATTGACGAAACGCCAAATTCATATAAAGTGAAACAACCAACACAAAATTCCAATGAAGGAGTAAAGATGTAAACCCTTGTTTTATATATATATATATATATATATATATATATGTATATATATATATTTATATATATATGTATATATATATATATGTATATGTATATGTATATGTATATGTATATATATGTATATGTATATGTATATGTATATATATATATGTATGTATATGTATGTATATGTATGTATATGTATATATGTATGTATATATGTATGTATATGTATGTATATGTATGTATATGTATGTATATGTATGTATATGTATGTACATGTATATGTATGTATATGTATGTATATGTATACATATACATATATATGTATGTAGATGTATATATATGTATATGTATATATATTATCAATATAAAATAATGATATTTTAATTAAACAATTGTATATGAAATTGAATTACTTGTGTTGGTACTTTCTTATAAAATCAAAATTCTTGTCTAGTTAGGAATCCTAATGGTTTTATGGTAATTGCTTTGGACTAACTTATTGTCTAAATATGTTTTACTTTTGGAAAATAAGTCTTTTGAAAATTAATTGGTAATTTTCGTAATTAAAAATGGTGCAAATTTTCAGCCACTTCTAGTTACCAAATAAGTATGGGAATTGTAGGATTTTTAAGTAACTTTTAGGAATTAGAAGTTTGAGGTTTTTGGGAGTAAATTAAGTATAAATAGGGGACTCTATAGGGTAAAAGAATCAAAAAAAAAAATTTTTGCCAACTGAAATTTGAGCTTCGGAGAAAGGAGTTTTTGTGCACACTAGGAGTTCAGATAGATCGTATACTAAATTCGGTATAATTTTTCAATCAAAATTTTTTATTTTTTCGTTTTCCTTGTATCTATTTATTTATTTTTTCGTATATGGGATATCATGCCTAAACTAGAAATTTCTTTTGTTAATTATTATTCGATAAACTGAAGTTGATGAATTTATTTTTCTGTTAAAGGTTAGGATTTAATTCAAAGTATAAGAATTTATTTATATAACTGTTTTACAAATACTATGTATTTATTTTTTTTAAAAAAAGGTTAAAACTCGAATTTTCAAAAAAAAAAAAAAAAGAGAAGATAAGCTGTTGCAATGGCTGGCTACTCCACTACTGTTGGTAGCCGTTGCTGGCATGTAGTGGCGTGAGGTTGTTGAAAGAAATAAGGATGAAAGAGACAGAAGAAAGAGGAAAGTAGGAGAGAGAAAATGCAAGTGAAAAAAGGGCGAGAGAGAAAGATAGACTTGACAGGACATTGGCAAGTTTTGGCAGAGGGTTTCAAAGTTTGGGTTAATTTACAGTTTAGGTCCTTTAGACCTTAGCATGATAGTTTGGGATAAATTGCATAGTAAGTCCCCTAACTTTCTGGGATTTAATTTTTGAACTAAAAACTTGAATACTTATTGTATAAGTACCTTAAAGGTACTAAAGAACTATTTGTATAATAACTTAGTGAATACTTTTGTAGTATTAGTAAAATATTTTAGCTAATATGCTTTTATATAATTAAGAAGGATATATATATTTCGGTATGAACATGATTAAATATTTTTAGAATTTGAATAATACTTCCGAGGGTATAACAATCTATATATGAATCGAATTATTTTAAAATTGAACTTAGTTAATATTTGATAATTTTGTTTAGAAAATTAGTCGGTTCCTTACTACGATTTTTGTGCTACTTTGAGGTAAGTAGTTACTACCCCTTTTGTAATTTCAAAAATATTTTGTCTAAATATTATTTCCATGACCTATTATTTTAGTTATTAAACTTGAACCATGCATGAATACTTTAAAAACACATACTTGTTTTAAATTATGAATTTATATAAGTGACATTATTTTAAATTTCATATGATTATTTCGCATGTGTATGTGCATGGAATATTTGCTCAGTAAACAATAATAGACCAATACTCTTAAAATAATTATGAATAGTCGGTAAGAACTATAGTTCTGCACTTTCTTAACTGTCAGATAAGATAACTTCTGGCCTCTGAACTCTAAACTCTGGCTAAGATGGTTTTCACTAGACCCTTTAGCAACCTTTTCTAGTGGGGTCTCTTAACACTAGGCTAAGTACTCAGTAAGCTGATGATTGCGTATTTATTTTATGATCGTATAACGAACCATGATATGAACTTTGAACTCTAATTATGAATTCTGATTCCGATTTTAAACTTTTGATATCTGTGAAATCTGTTCTGCAAATCTTTGATATAATGCCACTTCTTATAAAGTATGTACGTTTTGTTTTTGAAAAGACATTTTGAAAAGAAACCTTTGTGATTATGTGAAATAAGATTTTGCTTTGATATCACGAATAAAAACTTTTTAAAAAAACTTTTATATGACTGTGTGTTAAAACTTTGTAAAATATATATGTAAATAACTTGTTTGGTCCTGGTGTTAGTTACTTGCTGAGTGATTTGTCGCTTACCCCACATATTAATATTTTTGCAAGTTATAATAATATATTCGATTAAGGGTTTTGATCAAAGATTAGAAGTTATTATAAGCCTATTATCCTCAGGGGACGGTGAGGGCACGGCTGTCAGGGGACTCTCATGATATTAGAGCTATGGTTTCAAATTTATTGGGCAACTGTTAAGGATTAGAGTTGTGCTTAAGTAATACTTTGATGAGTTTGAATATATTTTAAATTGATACTAATTAGACTTGTGATTTGAAGTACGTGTATCGGATTTAGTTTGATAAAATAAAGGAGATGAAGGTATTACAGCTAAGAGAAAACTAATTAAAGATATTTAGAATTTAAGGACAATTGTGAAGAAGGTTAGACGAACTTCGAGGAATAGATGTCTGTTTGTTCGTTAGAGCTTAGTTTAGGTTGATTAATATTAGGTCAAATATTTAAGATAGGGATTTTGAAATGTTCCGTGGGAAGAAAATGAAGAATTGAGATTAAGATGCACATGTTAGTATAATATAAATATGGTAACTCTATTAAGGATAAAGGACATGATAACATTAATGTTTTTTAAATAACTTTGGAAAACGATAAGGAGTTAAGAGATTGAGAAAATGATAGTATTCGTTTGCATTTGAATTTTGATGGGTAGTAATAATAGGAATTTCATTGATTTTTGGTATTCTTGAAGGATTCAGTTTGTTATGTTCATTGCTGTCAATTAAGAATACTTTCTAGAATATATTATGTGCTATTTTGACTTCTTTTGATAATAAAAGTATGATTTATTTGTTACAATTTGTTTTACTTGGAAATGCATTTTTCTATACTAATGTGATATTTCAAAAATAGCATATTTAAAAATAAAAAAAAAAACTGATTATGAAAATTTGTCATAACTTATTTAGTTGACCAAAAAAAAAAAAATCTATACTTGTGCTATATATGTAAACTGTATTAAAAAAAATTCGTTAAATTGATACTTGATTTAAACAAATACTGCTAATTATGGGAGCCACTAAATCTTGTACCTAATATATCAGTTATGGAGTACCGTTTGTGGTATTAGAAAGGTTTGTTCCTGCTAAGATGGCCGATAATATGCTATGGAAGATGAAATCATAGTAGGATTCAAATTAAGTTAGGAAATATAGGACCTTGGAGAATGGATAAATGCTCACAACTCAAAATTTGAAAATATTTTGAAATATTTTTTTTTTTGTACGACTTGAGTGATTCGAAGAATCTTATGTGTAGCCACTATGGAATACTGGATTTTGATATCTCTTGTGAAGTTTAGTAATTGTGATTGTAAAAATATATGGAAAAGAATCTACGGTTAAATTGGTCTAGATTGATATAAGTGATTATGAAACTATATTGGGAATGAATTGGTTAGCTAAACATGGTGTTAAGGTAACAGGCTGTAGAATTAAGTGTGTAATCCTTTCTGGATAGGGAGTATTGACTTATCAGGGTAATACGAGTAAAAGAAAAACACCTCGAGAAAAATTGATGAGGACAGTACAAGCAACAAAGTTAAAAAAAAAGGTTATTAAGGATACTTCACTTCTATGGTAGACAACTAATGGAATGAGGGAAACTTAATGATCATGCGGTTAAGGAATGTTTGGAATTAATTATGGAAGAATTACTTAGAATATCTTGGAAAAAAAATTGGTGATATCATTTGGTTTGACCAATGCTCGTATAAGGTTCAAAGTTTAGTTTTAGGGCTCACCTGGACAGATTTATTATAGTGTTTATTGATAAAATTTTGATTTATTTTCTAAGTAGGGAACCTCATGAGAAACATTTAAGAGAAATATTTGACATTTTAAAGGAAGATAAATTTATATAAGTGTAATTTTTATAAGACATGTAATTTTATATATAGAGCTAGTGGATCCTAAAAATTCAGGATACATGCGAGTGGACTAGCCAAGGTCTACAAGCGTTACCAAGGTAAGAAACCTTTCAGACGAACTAGTTACTGTCAAAAGTTCATTAAAGGGTTTTCATCTATTGTAACACCATGAGAAAGGTCGGCATAAAAGAAGGGATAATTGGTGTGATATTTGACATGAGGAAAGGACTTTTAACATTCGAAAGTAGAGTTGATAACATTATCTATTTTAATCCTATCATTTGGGACTTGAGGGTTTGTAATTCTAAAGATGATTTTGAAAATGGATTAGATAGTATGTGTTGAAGCAACCAATGAGGTAATGGTTTAACCATAAAGTCAACTAGAATTCTGTGAGAATAATTAACTTTGCACATGACTTGAAATTGACTACTATAGTGTTTGACTGATTTGGACATATTTACTAATCGTAATACACTTAAATATTTGTTCACTTAAGCAAGAGATAGGAAACTTGCAAAGATCAAGGAAATGAGAGAAGGCAATATGTCTGATTTTAGTCAAATATCTTTGTGTAATGATAGATTATTGAAATATGGGATACTATTGATACCTAGCAATAAGTTTGAGAGATGAAATTGCGAATGAGGTACTATTTGGATAGTGGTGGATTACTGGATTAAATCAACACATTTTAATATCTATGCATAATGAGATAACCATCAAAAGTTAGTGGAGTATATGTGGGTAAATTGCGAGCTTGCATGGACTACCGTGAGCATAATATTGGATTGAGACAGTCATTTTACTTCTTGTTTTGGGTTTGGTACTAAAGGGTTATGAGAATGGATTTGAGATGTAATACCCGTTATCCTCAAATGGACAGTCAATCCAATAAGACCATCTAAACACTAAAAAATATGTTACGAGTTTATGCATTAGATTTTGGAAGAAATTATGATAGACTATTATCTTTAATGAATTTTACCAAGTGATATCGAAATCACTCCATTTGAAACTTTATATGGATGCAAGAGTAGATTCTCCCTATATTAGAATTGAGTCGGAGAAAAGTGCTTAATTTCTAAATTCGACTTGATGACAAAGAAATTAGAAAAATGTAAAAGTTATTTGGTTTAAACTTTTGATAGGTAGAGCTATTTAAGATATAGGAATGGATTAGAAAATAGGTATATTAATTTAGTTTTGACATCTAATTCATCAAAGTACGCAACATATTTCAAGTATCGCAAATATAGAAGTATTACCTAATTCGAGTTATGTGATCAAGTTTTAATCATTGAACGTTAGAGGAAATTCTTATAAATGGGTCACCACTAAAAACTATTAATATAGGGACAAAAAGTTTCAAATGAGATAGGTTTCATATATAAAGTTTCATTGAACTAGTCAAAATGTGGGAGAGGCGATAGGGAAACAAGAAAAAGATATATAGACGAGAAACATGTTTCCTTTGATCAAGGTGTACAAGTTTGGAGAACGAAACTTTTTATAAGGAGGATAGAATGTAAACTTCTATTTTTTTTATATATATTTATGTATATATATTATCAATATAAAACAATGATATTTTAATTAAACAGAGTTTATAAAATTGAATTAGTTGTATTGGTACTTTCTTATAAAATCAAGATTCTCATCTAATTAGGAATTCTAATGATTTTATGGTAATTGCATTAGACTAACTTATTGTCTAAATACATTTTGCTTTGGGAAAATAAATCTTTCGCCAATTAATTGGTAATTTTCGTAATTAAAAATGGTGCAAACTTTGAGCCACTTCTAGTTACCACATAAATATAAGAATTGTAGGATTTTTGGCTAACTTTTAGGAATTAAAAGTTGGAAGCTTTTGGGAGTAAATTAAGTATAAATAGGGGACTACAGAGTAAAAGAATTTTTTTTCTTTTTTGCAGCTGAAATTTGAGCCTTGGAGAGAGGAGTTTTTGTGCACGTTAGAAGTTCATCGTATACCAAATTTGATATAATTTTTCAACCAAAATTTTTTATTATTTCGTTTTCCTTGAATGTATTTATTTTTTTATCGTATATGAGATATCATGCGAACTTGAACTAGTAATTTCTTTCGCTAATTGTTATTCAGTGAACCGAAGTTGATGAATTTACTTTCCTGTCGAAGGTTGGGATTTAATTCAAAATATAAGAATTTATCTATTTAATGGTTTTACAAATATTATATATTTATTTTAAAAAAAAGGTTAAAACCAGAATTTTGAAAAAAAAAGAAGAGAAAATGGGCTGTTGCAGTGGCTTGTTGCTCTGCTATTGTTGGTGGCCGTTGCTGGTATATGGTGGCGTGAGGTTGTTGAAAGAAATAAGGAAGAAAGAGGAAAGAAGGAAAAGTAGGAGAGATAAAAGGCCAGTGACTAAGAGACAAAAAAAAAAAAAAAAAAGGGCGAGAGAGAGAAATATAGAGTTGACGGGACACTGGCAAGTTTTGGCAGGAAGTTAAATTGAATTGAGTTAATATTTGATAATTTTGTTTAGGAAATTAGTCGATTCCTTGCTATGATTTTTGTGCTACTTTGAGGTAAGTAGTTACTACACCTTATTTGTAATTTCAAAAATATTTTGTCTAAATATTATTTCTAATGACCTATTATTTTAGTTATTAAACTTGGACTATGCATGAATACTTTAATTATTTTAAATTATGAATTTATATAAGTGGCATTATTTTAAATTTTGTATGATTATTTCGCATATGTATGTGCATGGAATATTTGCTCGGTAAATAATAATGGACCAATACTATTAAAATAATCATCAATAGTCGGTAGGAATTATAGTTCTGTACTTTTTGAACTGCTAGATAAGATAACTCTGGCCTCTGAAATCTGAACTCTAAAGTCTGGCTAAGATGGTTTTCGCGAGACCCCTTAGCAACATTTTCTAGTGAGGTCTCTTAACACTAAATTGAGTATTCAGTAAGCTGATGATAGCGTATTTATTTTATGAGCCTATAATGAACCATAATATGAACTTTGAACTCTGGACTCTGATTATGAATTCTGATTCTTGTATTCTGATTCTGATTTTAAAATTTTGATATTTGTGAAATCTGTAAGCTCAAGTCCGTAAATCTTTGATATAGTGCCACTTATTATA
This sequence comes from Cinchona pubescens, assembly GCA_025175665.1. Classification (NCBI taxonomy): domain Eukaryota; kingdom Viridiplantae; phylum Streptophyta; class Magnoliopsida; order Gentianales; family Rubiaceae; genus Cinchona; species Cinchona pubescens. Next base: position 2,605,930 of record JANKKI010000085.1, on the reverse strand, counting down.
AAAGTATGTACGTTTTATTTTTGAAAACACATTTTGAACAGAAATTTTTGCGATTATGCGAAGTAAGATTTTGCTTTGATGTCAAATAAAAACTTTTTGAAAAAATTTTATATGACTGTGTGTTACAATTTTGTAAAATATATATGTATATAACTTGTTTGTTCCAGTAAAAGTGATATTAGCTACTTGTTGAGCAATTCGCTTACCCCACAAAATTAATATTTTTGTAAGTTATAATCATAAATTCGACTAAACGTTTTGATCAAGGATTAGAAGTTAAGCCTGGTGTCCTCGGGAGACTTTTAGGGCACGGTCGTCACGGGACCCCCGAGAGCGAGGCGTGACAAAAGAATTTACAAAAAGGAGGGAACACAATTGGAGGATAAATCAAATTTACTGAAATTGTATTTTGGAGGAAAACGTCCAACAATCTCCCACATGATTCGAAAATGTAACGTGGTACTGAGTAAAGAAATTTAACACATAAATGACGATGTCTTTTGGACTTGAATTGCACTTAGTGCCTTCAACAGAGAAGTATACTTAAGATAAGTAACAAAAGTCTTGAACCAACCTTCTTGAAGCACACTCCTACAACTAAGCACATGTTAGATTTCGACCCATTGTAAACTCTCGGTTTAGTGTCTTTCGGGCCATGCACCCTACCTAGATGTTCATGAGTGCTCTAGAGACGAACCCTTTAGTTTCAAGGAAGCGGCCTCGACTTCCACACTTATATAGGTAAGCTTATCAAGTATGTACTGCTACACACCTCTTATAAAGGATGTATGGTCACTAAGAGTTATCAACTCAACCCTCACAAATTAAAGACAGTAAGCACTATCTACACCATAGGGAGGGAGCACATATGATAGTGCCATTGGAATATTTTAGTGACTTGTTATTACCCATTGAACCTACTTCATGGGATCTCCACTAATGTAGGTTGGGTTGTCGTCACATTCAATTCTCAATAAACGGGTCTACGTCCCATCTCCTTCGATGTGTCTTGGACTAACTTTTGGTTTAGTCCTTAAGTCAAAGGATCAGCCAATTTATGTTTAGATCTCACAGAGTCCATGGCAATGCCCCAGTATTCATGAGTTATTTCACAATATTGTGTTTCAAATAGATATGCCGGCTCTTCCCGCTGTAAATCTTGCTTTTGACTCTAGATATCACTACTTGTGAATCACAATACAAAGAAATAGAAAACACAGGCTTTGGCTATAAAAGAATGCTAGTCAATAAATTACGAAACCATTCTACTTCTAAACATGCCAACTCTAAAGCAATAAATTCAGATTTCATGGTAGATTTAGCATTACATATTTGCATAGATGATTTCCAAGAAACAGAACCTCCAGAAAGAGTAAAAAAATAACCACTTGTGGAGTTAGTCTCATCATTATCAGACACCCAATTAGCATCACAGTAAACTTTTAGCACAAAAGAACTCCTAGAAAAATAAAGTCCTAACAGACATGCATGGTGCTTTTTTAATTCTAAGAAATCTTGATAATGCATTACGATGACTTTTATCAGGATTGTGCGTGTACTTACTCAATCTACCAACAATGTATGAAATATCAGGATGAATACAATTCATCAAATACATCACACTCCCAATAATTTTGGCATATTCAGTTTGTGATACACTATCACATTTGTTCTTTCTCAAGTGCACAATAAGATCATAAGGTGTACTCAAAGAATCCAAATCAAAGTGGTTAAACTTTTTAAGCATTTTTTCAACATAATGTAATTAAGAAAGCATGAAATCATTGTTAAGTTTAGTCAACTTAAGACCCAAAATAATATCAATTTCACCCATGTCTTTCATATCAAAATTTAAAATAAGGAAAAACTTGATTTGTTTAAAAACAATTTCATTAGTTCCAAAAATAAGCATGTCATCAACATACAAGCAAATTAAGACTCCAACATTTTCATGAAATCTGCTATAGCCACATCTATCAGATTCATTCACTTTAAAATTATTAGAAACAAAAGTCTTATCAAATTTTTCATGCCGTTATCTAGGAGTTTGTTTAAGGCCATACAAGGATTTAACAAGTTTACACATTTTATGTTCTTGTCCTTCAACAACAAAGCCCTCAGGTTGATGCATGTATATTTTCTCATCCAATTCCCCATTCAAAAAAATAGTTTTTACAACCATTTGGTGCACAATTAAATTAAAAATGAAAGCAATAACAACAAGCGCTCTAATGGTGGTGATTCTAGCAACAGGTGAATAAGTGTCAAAGAAATCAATGCCTTCTTTTTTGTGCAAAACCCTTGACTACTAAACAAACCTTGAATTTATCAATAGAACTATCAGACATTAATTTCTTTCTAAATACCCATTTATAACCAATGGGTTTACACCATCTAGGTAAATCTACCAATTCCCTTGTGTGATTACTCATTTTGGACTCAAGTTCATTTCTAACTGCATCTTTCCAAAACCTGACATCAATTGAATTATCATAGCCTCTTTAAATATTTTTGGATCTTCTTCAGTTATGAAAGCAGTTACAAAATCAGGTCCAAAGTTAGTTTCCATTCTTGCCTTTTTACTTCATCTTAGTTCTTGAGTTTCTTCATTATCATGTTCTTCTAAAACTTGAAATTCTTGAGACGATGTTTTTACAGAATTTTTACTCATTGGAAAAATCTTCGCAAAAGTCTGGTATTCCTACCTTAGTTAGACACCCCTACACTTTGAGATGCCCAAAGTTAGGAATATAACATTTTAAAGTTCATAAGGTGTCTTATAAGTTTTCTTGTAAGGTATTTTATTGAAAATATGATAAGTAGAAAAGATAGCCTCCTCCCACATGTTAGTAGGTAATTCAGAACTTATAAACATTGCATTCATCATATCTTTAAAAGTTCTTTTTTTCTTTCTGCAACCCCATTACATTGAGGTGAAGTAGTCTCATGAATTATACCATTTTGTTCACAAATTTTTTTGAATAAATCAGAATCATGATTCACCTCCTCTATCAAACCTAAACCTTTTAATCTTTTTCTCTAACTGATTTTCAACTTCATTTTTTAATTTAATGAATATTTCTTTAATTTCATCTTTTTGACTTAGGAGATATAACACCTAGTGTATATTGAATAATCATTAATAATGGTGATGTAATATTTCTTCTCACATCTATTCATATTATTTTTAAAATCTTCAAATCACTGTGAATTAATTCCAAAAGACTACTAGTTCTTTCAATGGATTTAAAGAGTTTCTTATGATGTTTAGCTTCCACACAAATTTTACATTTTGTGAATTTATGATCAGTTAGATTAGGAATCAAATTTAAAATTTTCATTCTCCTTATGGAGTCAGCATTCACATATCCTAATATAGCATGTCACATGTCAATAGTATCAAGAACATAAGCAAAAATAGCATTCTTATTCGTTCCATTGTAAGTAGCATCAAGTACAAATAAACCCCCACAACAAAAACTCTTTCCCACAAACTCTCCCAGAACATTCTTAGTCAAAACTAACTTATCACCTTCAAAAGCAAGTTTAATTGCAGCTTTATTAAGCAATGAATCAGAAATTAAATTCCTTCTCATGGATGGAACATGCAGCACATTGATCAAAATAATAGTCTTTCCAAATGTAAGAGTCAAAAAAACTTTTTCCTTGCCTAGAACTGGAGCAGTTCGAGCATCTCCAAAGAAGATTTGCTCCCCATCACTCACTCCTTCATACTCAAGGAAGTGACAGTTGTCAACGGCGATATGTTTCGTGGCTCCCGTGTCCACAATCCATTTGGTGACATTATGGGCCAAGTTTGCTTCAGAGACAACAACAACAATTGTCTCATTATCGCCTTCAGTTAGGCTCACTTGATTGGCCGGTTGTTGCTCTTGTCCCTAGTGAAACTTGCATTTGTTTGCGTTGTAACCTAAAACTCACAAACATAACAACATCCTTTAAACTTTTTATTAGTCTTACCAAACTTTTCAAACTTACCAAATTGCTTGCTTTGTCCTGATTTTGACCATTGTTGTTTCAGCCCTTCTTGGGACCACGACTTTTGCTTTTGAACCTTTGAGAAGCTCCTTCGCGCTTGCTATCCACCAGATTCACCTTGGTTGTAAACTCATAAACCAAATAGACTTATCTTTCCGACAGTTGCTTTTCTCAATCTGGATGAGGGATATCACCATATCAAACGTCATGGCAGTTTTGTTGTGCTTCAACGTATTCTTGTACTTCTTCCAAGATGGTGGCAATTTCTCAATGAGAGCAGCAGCATGAAAAGCATCATCAATTTTCATACCTTCCTGAGTAATGTCCAGAATGATATTCTGGTATGTATGCATTTGGTCGGTGACAGATTTGTCATCAACCATCTTGAAATTCAAGAACTTGCCGGCCACTTACTTTTTCTTTCCACTATCTTTTGAGTTGTGTTTCTTATCTAGGGCCAACCATATTTTCTTGGAAGACTTATATGGGCGATACAGATCAAATAGGGTGTTGGTCATGAAAATCTTCAGTATATGATACTAGCAGTTTGGTTGTCATCAGTATAAACCTTAGTATATTTGGAATGGGCAGGATCTCCGAATAGGATGTAATCCACTTTGAGGGTTTGCAGATAAAATAGAACCTTCTTGGACTAGCGTTTGTAATTCTTTTCATCGAACAATTGCAAGTTGGACATGTCCGAAATACTAGTGTTGGCCATCACAACGACAAATAAATCACTTTTAAGATTGTTGGAAAATCTGGATAGCAAAATAATTAACAGCAGAACAGTATTCATTGAGACGTGTAATCACTGTCCTTGAAAGTGATTTCTGCCCGCACGAGATTGTAATCCACTGAAAAAAATGGGTTCACCGGGCGGTCATTCTCTAGGATTCAATTACAGTTTTGGTCGCGTGCATTCGAAGCTAGGTTTCGAACTCAATACTGGACTACTCAGTACTATAGAAGAACAGAAGAAGAGAGTTATTTCAATGGTATTGAAGAGCACCTCAAGGCCTCTATATATAGTGTGAGATAAATTCGGCCAGAATTTAGAAGTAATAATACCACCTTGAGAGAAAAGATAGGTCACTTGGGAGAAAAGAAAGAAAATATGTCTGTCTTGGGAAAAAAGATAAGAACAATACGTAAGTAGAGTCCACGCAAAATAGGCAATTAGTACAGACCAAAATAAAGGAAAGAAAAATATGAATAATGTAAAACTCTATTGGTTCACACACCACACTGTGCCTCGCGCGCGCTGGGCAGTGCATGTTTGTGTTTGAAAACAATCTCCAAACCATCAACCATGTATAGTTTAGACTCCCAACTAGAGTTGCACATTGGCAAAACATCAAACTCATATAAAGTAAAAACAATCAATACAAAATTCTAGTGTAGAATTAAAGAATTCACAAAAAAAGAGGGAACACAATTGGAGGTAAAATAAAATTTATTAAAATTTTATTTTGAAGGCAAACACCCAACAAACCGAACTGTTCCTGTAACCAATAATTGGGCTCAAATCCTATCGACCACGTGGGTATGGCCCTATAATATTCTGTTCACTATGTAAAATCGTTAAGATGATTTTAAAGTAGAGGGCCTTCTTTACTTATGATCATAGAACACTCGACAATAAATCATAAATGATAAATCTCTGAATTCTAATTCCTATCTACTATCTTTATAACATCACCTTCAATTATTCATACAAATTGATAAGATGTGTTGCTAAACAATTAAATTGCCAGGGCAAGACAGGTACCACTGTACCAATATCTTATTAATGTTGATTGCGTGTGACCTTTTCTTAACCAAACGTTGTTATGTACAACTCAATTTAAATATATATATATATATGCCTCTTTCCCGCAGCCACGTGTTAGCCGCTGATTGACTGGAGTAAAAGTAGGTTGATGGTACAGTAGGACAGCTGGCAGTGGAGTTCGTGTGGGGCCCATGTGTCTGGAAGGGAATCTTTTTCAAAAGATATCTAAGCCGTTGGATTAATTTGGGGTGCTAATGTGGCGTTCATCTATGGGAGATTGCCCCACATTATACTGGTTACAGTAAGGACGCGTACTGAGGAAGCTTTTGGGTTGTCTATCCTTTCCCACTTTTTGTGTCAGAACACGTGGGAACTATTTAAGAGAGGGTGGACTGGGGTTGCAATTAAATTGGGTACTATTACGTGGAGGAAGAAAGGGAGTAAGTCAAAGTATAAATTTTAAAAGTTGGGTACGGAGGTAGAGCATCTATAAATAGCACCTCTACTTTTGGGTCGAGTACCTGTAGATCTGGTTTTGGACTAAGGACCCTAGTAGGATTAGATCCGGCACTTCTTTTGGCAGGAAGAGTTATGCTCCGGATACTTCTTTTCAGACTTCGGTGAGGCGACACTTGTCCCTAGGTGGTCGCTTTACCCCTTCACGGCCATTGTTCAGGTGTAAGGCCGTTCGTCGTTTGCAGAAGTCAAGCATGCCCGATTGCGGGATATTTGATGAGGTGATGGGTACTGATAGGAACCAACAGAAACCCAATTTCTCTGAACCCTAGAAGACTTATGTACACATGCCAATAATAATTAAAGTTCTTTGGGCCAGGGATCTAATGATCGCCATGGTCATTTGATTAAGATCTAGTCATACAATATGATAGGAAATTTTCAGGTCGATCCGGGGCAACAGGAAAGTGATGCTCTTAATGGGATTATGGGCATTTACGTTGTGTTGGACTGAGAGCCCAGTGAAATGGAGTTGTCCAATTTTGATGAGGTGTTTCAAAGGCCCTACGATATGGATAAAGACCAGTACTGGAGCAGGAATGCTTATAAAGTTTTATTATCTGAGCCATTTTAAGGTACTCTTGCATGATGTGCGGACAGTTTCTCGAGGCTATAGAGAGGGACTAAAGAAGGTGAGCATCCCGTGGAGTAGATTTTTGTCATTTAGGGGAGTCATAACAAGATAGTTATGCAATTTAGGGATAACATAGTTATTAATGGCATTTATACAAATGTAAAGCACAATGCTATATTAGTGTACGTATTCTGGGAGTGCGATAGTGAATGTAATTTACAGTTTATCATAAATACCAGAATGAAGTATTATCATTGACGTGGATGTGATGTGCCAAGTCGGCATGAGGCTTTTGTCTTTAAAGAATGGCTTCAGTTAATCGTATAGTGAAAAAAGCTATCACAGCGTAATTGTTTCAAAAATGTAAAAATGGAAACGAAAAGTTATTATGAATAAAGTTGTAAATATTAATTAGCATTGGAGTTTTGAAGTTGCCGATTTTAAGCACTCAACTTTTACAGCATTTACAACAGAGCCTATAAGCCGGCCCGTTTGATCTGGGCCTAACTGTATATGTTAGCCAGAGTTATGGGAGCCCTCTTCGTTTATGGAATGCCCAGGGTCACAATCTTCTAGTTTCTTGGTTTGCAGGCTGTCCAGTAAGAATCTCCTTGCAGATAGATTAAATGGACCCACAATCACTGAGGCAGCCTGTCCTGGTCTTGCAACTAGTATATTACTTGTGCTTCGGGTTGTATGGGTACTGGAGAAGGACCTACATAGAGCCCTTTCTGGTATTGTTGGTCTGCAGAATGCCAAACGTCTACTTGGTTGGGTATGAATTTGTCTGACTTAATACGGACACTTGGCATTCGTAGTTTATCAGATTCAAGGAATTTGCTCGTTGCAAATTCGACGTACCCCCTTATTTTGCTGTATATAGAATTGGACTTGAGATTGCTGTGCTCTAATTGATATGTAGCTACCCAGGGACAAATTGCCTCTTTGGTAGAGGTATAAGATGTACCATAGTATGTCATTTCTATGGGACATGTCACTGGAAAAGCAAATTCTGCCTGTCGGCTATATAAATATAGCTAAGTAGTTCTGAAAGCTAGGGAAAGCAAATTATTACTTAGTGTTGTGGGGGTCTCTTTGCTTCTTTCTTTGTTTTTTTTTTTAATCCTTTATGCATGAATTGAATTCAAATTAATTACAATTTCTTAAATATACAAATTTGCAAAAATTCAGCTTCCTACAATTCTTGTGCGTAATGAATTTCCTAACAGAGCTCGAACCCTCATTCATAAATATTGTAACCGAAAAAGCTTTATTAGCCACATTTACAATTATTTTTTAGATCTTAACTTCTAAAACGAAATTTCTATAAAGCATGCATACCATTCCACCATAGAGCTTTTAAAACTTGTTGCTTCTGCTCTTCACAAGTTTAAATGATTGACATTTTCCTATTTTTGAGAACCGTTCAATAGACGTGATTATGGGTGTTAATTTTTAACACGACACAACAATTCGATATGAATATGACACGAAATTAGTGGGTTAGGATTGGACCTTAATGGGTTCGAATTGTAAACGGGTCGACCTATTTATAATATGTAAATAAGTGGATTGGATCGAGTCGACTCGCAGGTTACTCGAGTAACCTAAAAACTTATAGGCTATGAATTTTGATTATGGATTATGCTATACACAATTTGCTCATTTTTTTGTGGTCCGAGCTTGAAGTGTTGGTAGATTAGTATGTCAATCTTATATATCATGAGTTCATTCCCTTTCATATTTTGAATACATAAATTATTAATGTCGCGACTAATTAGATTAGGTATAAAGTAGCAATAAACAAGTTGGTCATCAGACTATTTCATATGAGCAATCAAATAATTAAGTATCGTTGTGATTATTGCACTTGCATAGTTTAATCCATTATCGAAAATAGGTACGAGCACTAAACGGATTAAATAGTCTCATTTTGAATCTTCTTTTAAAGAATAATTTATTAGTTACCTTGCGTATGAATTACATTTGAAACTAGCAAATGAACATCATAATCCAAATAGTAAATATGCTTTAATCTATTGCTAATGCACCAGTTATCACTTTAAAAATTAAAAAGAACGAAAAAATGATCAATAACAATTTATTTTTTGTTATTTATTGTACTAATTCTACAATTATACAAATTTCTAAAATGGCTAGTAAAATCTAAATGGGTTAGACGGGTTGAACACGACACAACACGACACTACACTACACGACGATAAATGGATTCAATAAGACATGAATAATTATTAATTGAGTAGGGTTAGTATTAATAGAATTTCTTGACTCGAATACGATTATAACACAATACGATTGACAGTTGTGATGAGTTAATTGAGAACATAGTACCCATGTACAACCACATGTTCAAATGTGCATGTGCTGGAAAAGAGCAAATCTGAAGAGGGTTCAATGTTTTTTGTTTTAGTTTATTCATTCTTTTTTTTTTCAACAACAACAATCTAACCTACTCTTATGTATCTATTTTTAAGGGAAAGAGGAGGCCTAACTAAACCAAAGGATAGAGACCTACGCTCTGTCTTAAAAATGCAAGCTAGGGATTTGAACTCCAAACCTTACACACAAACAAAATGTTTGATGGCCAACTCTCATGTAAATTGGTGTTATTCATTCAAAAAATGAGTTTTATAGTACAAATCCATTAAATTTTAAATGCTTCGTTCTTTTTCAAATGTGTGTTAGCATGTGTAAATGTTCAAATTATGAAATTTACACACTTCATTTCATCCAATGCATGTGGATTTAAATATTAACCTACACAAGTAAGTTCACTGTATATTTTCAGTGTGCGCAATTTTATTGGTGTAGAAATATCTTTTCCGCACTGTTTATGATCATCAAGCTCTGCAATGCAGACGGGAGGGAAATTTCATGTCAATTATCGTGAATTCAGTCTACTTAAAAAATTTTCAAATAAAATATTCCAAACACCATCAATTTAAAATATTCTATCCAAGCAGAGACCAAACGAGGTGATCCACTCCTAAAGTAATTAAATCGAACTTGTTACGTGGTACAATCAAGCTCTTTTGAATTTCAGGGAGCAAAAAAATAATTATTGAGGTGCTAAGATAACAGATTTGCTAACAAGTTCATCAGATTTGGCAAAATTACTGATATCAATCTGATTGGGTACTCAAATTTATTGTGTTAAAGGTGTTAAAAGTATAAATTCCATATTGACTAGCCAAAAAGACCCTGAATTAATTAATAAGTTCCTGGGCCACTCCACGTGTCACCAATTAGTTTTAAAATGGAAGCCCATATTCTTTAACATGGTATTGGTTTTAAGATGGAACCCCATGTTCTTTAACATTGTATTAGAACTAGCCCTCAAGTGTTTTTCCATCCATCCACACGTGTCTTGGGTCCTGTCCAGCCCCTTCCAACGGGCTCTCTTCTGTCGAGTCTCTTCCAACGGGTTCTCATACGTTTGATCCACGTGTAACAAGATTCCATGTCTAACCCAAGTCACGAGTGAGAGGGGGTGTTAAAGGTATTGAAAATATAAATCCCACATCGACTAGCCGAAAAGATCCTGAACTAATTAATAAGTTTCTGGGCCACTCCACTTATCACCAATTGATTTTAAGATGGAAGCCCATGTTAAAGAACGTGGGCTTCCATCTTAAAATAATTGGTTTTAATATGGAATCCCATATTCTTTAATATGGTATCAGAGTTAGCCCTCAAGTGTTTTTCCATCCATTCACACGTGTCTTAGGTCCTGTCCAGTCCCTTCCAAAGAGCTCTCTTCTGTCCAACCCCTTCTAACGAGCTCTCTTAATACATACGTCTGACCCACGTGTAACAGGGTTGTATGTCCAACCCAAGTCATGTGTGAGAAGGGGTGTTAAAGGTTTTAAAGTATAAATCCCACATCGACTAGCCAAAAAGATCCTGAACTAATTAATAAGTTCCTGAGCCATTCCGCTTATTACCAATTGGTTTTAAGATAGAAGCCCGTGTTCTTTAACATGGTATTAGTTTTAAGATGGAAGTTCATGTTCTTTAATATGATATCAGAGCTAGCTATCAAGTGTTTTCTTATCCATCCACACGTGTCTTGGGTCCTGTCCAACCCCTTCCAACGGGTTCTTTACTGTCCAACCCCTTTCAACGAACTCTCTTCTGTCCAGCCCCTTCCAACGGGATCTCATACGTTTGACCCACATATAACAGGATTCCATATCCAACCCAAGTCACTTGTGAGAAGGGGTGTTAAAGGTGTTAAAAGTATAAATCCTACATCGACTAGCCAAAAAATTCTGAACTAATTAATAAGTTCCTGGGTCACGGTCCACTTATCACCAATTAATTTTAAGATAAAAATCCATGTTCTTTAACATATTGTATTTGTGATTCTTCCTGATGAGCACGTCTACAAACCTGATTTGCATACTTACATATATCATTACTAGTCTAACACAAGCCCAAACCATGTGGGAAAAAAGTCTTTCTTTTTGAATTATTGCATGACCACTGAAGGCCACAAGAACCTTTTTCATCTAAGAAAAAATCAAGAAAGTGCAAATTCTTTTTTTTTTTCTCTTATAGAGTGAAAATTACAAATTGGAAAATTATCATGAACATGATTGTATCGATAATTCTACACACCTACGTAAAGGGAAAGAGGATAGCCCAACTAGCTGACACGTTTCCACGTATACTAATCCATGACCAAATAAATCAACATATTTTGATCACGACAAAAAGCTTGAAATAGAAAACATGATACTATAACAAATGCGTTGAAGCAAAAGAAATATTTGGATAAATTTGATGTTTGACGTCACTCATATATTGATTATATATTAAATTTTATGAAATAAATAACATTAATTAATAGAAGTAAGATTCTACAAATATTTTTCTTGGAGGCAAAGGGATGATCTCCATTGAAAACAAAACAAAAATAAAATAAAATAAAATGGGGTGGCGCAACTTTTGCCAAGTTATATACTTTATATATTTGAATTGTTTACTTTTTTGTATTGTTAAAGAATATGAGATTCTATTTCAAAATTAATTAGTAACAAGTAAAGTGATACATGAACTTATTAATTAGTTTGGGATATTTTGGCTTGTTGAAGTGGGATTTTTACTTTAACACCTTCCCTCACACTTGACTTGGGTTGGCTATGGATCTTGTTATACGTGAGTCAGACGTAAACTGAAACCCTGTTACACATGAGTCAAATATAAGAGAGTCTATTGAAAGAGACTGAACAGAACCCAAAACACGTGTCTTTGTAGATGAATGGAAAAACACTTAATATGGACCTTGTTACACGTGGGTCAGACATAAACTAAAATCATACTGTTACACGTGGTTAAGACATAAGAGAACCTGTTAAAAGAGATTGGACAGAACCCAAAATACGTGTCTTGTAGATAGACAGAAAAACACTTAAGGTTACACATGGATTAGACGCAAGAGAGTCTGTTGAAAGGGATTGGACAGAACCCAAGACATTTGTCTTGTACATAGATGAAAAAATACTTAAAGGGTTATATCTAATACCATGTTAAAAAATATAAATTTCCATTTCAAAACCAAATGGTAACAAGTCAAGTGGTCCAAAAATTTATTAATTTGCTCAAAATCTTTTGACTAGTTAATGTGAAATTTATATATATAAAGAATACGAAGGATGAATCAGAAAGGAAAAGAATACCGTTGTATTATATTGGATTCTCATGATTTTTCATTTTTGTGCTAAAATATATTGTAATTTATCTTCTAAAAACAAATAAATTGTACGTAACTAATATCACTTGAATAGGTTAATCCATAAAATCTTGTATTAATATATCAATTTTGAAAGTATTTAAATGTTGAGAGTTGGGGGGCAAAATACATAACATGGATGTGATCAAGCAGCCAATTCTATGTTTTTCTGAAGATATTAAGAGAAAGAAAGGGCCAAATCCTCTTTCTTCTTCTTCTTTTTTGTTAAAATATAATTGAGAACATACATTTATCTAAAGGTGAAATAAGAGAATTTGTAATCTAGCACACCTACCCGCTTCGCTTAATGGTTTAGAGTAGATGAATTATATTGACCCGATACAAGAATATTTGAGAAATGCTAAGAAATTATACAAAATAAAATTGAACAGACATACACATGCAAACAGTATAATGCAAGTACGATGAACTCTGCACGTATTACGAAAAATATTCACCTGAATCTAATCCTCGAGCGAGGCTGTAAACCTCCTGGTTCAGATAAATCTACAAAGAAGCCAGAGAGGCAAATGTAAATTTCTCTGGACCATGAGATTCACGGGAGGTAAGTATTTTCCCGTACTACGTAGCACATTAAAGATAGTAATAATAGAGGTCCCCAAGTCTTAAATACTCCGAGATATGCCGATGTGTCAAGACTTATTGATAGATAAGGCGATCGGATTAAATAAAAAATTTTAAATTTGATTCTAATTACTCTTAATTCATGATTGGTGCGTGACATGCAAATTTATAAATTTGACTTTCATTACTCTTATTCCCTAATTGGTGTATGATGTGTGATTTATAAAAATTATTGCAGGTTACTAAAATATACAAGTAATCTTTTCTCTTTTTAAACTTTTTTCTTACCTAAAAAAATTATAAATAAATAAATGAAACTCCAAAATATGAGTATAGAAATTCATGGAGCATATGTGATCATTGTATTCAGAGGTCCCTCTTCTCCTGCATAACTTTGTACATCTGGACACGTCGACTGGATGTTGTTCATTTATGCATAAAACCTGCAAGCGAATAGACTGGTGTCTGTCAGAATGATGATGCATTGGACCTACCTTTAATGAAGTTCACCTACTTACCCAGACAATTATGTTGACAAATGGTCCTCTTCATTGATTGTCTTTATTATTTTTACTCACTTTGTTACAAGAAAACACAAGCAATTAAAGAGGATCTTTTCATGTGGGACACAAATCTAATTCTTTATTGTCTAATATATTGAGATATTAAATTAATTTTAATATCATGACAATCAACCGATATTATAACTAAGATTTTTTATGTTTAATTATTAAAAATATTAATTAAAAATTAGATACGGAAGCGTATTTGAATTCATAATAATTTATGTTATTCTTGAATAATCATATGTGATTCTTGAACTTACGGATTTGATTCTTGAATATATTGATTATTGATATTCCAAATTAATATGTATATATTTTAGAGAATAAGTTCTCATATTTCTGATGATGGGATGTCAAAAAAAGTAACGTACGTAGAATTTGGATATAGATATTTTTTTTATTTCTCAAGTTTTGCCGATCAGAAAATAGGAAATAAGATTTTACGTTATCTCTACATAAAAATTCAATATACTAATTAGATGACTTAAACCCAATTATTTTAAATCATATAAGATTATTTTATATCAGACTAATTAAATATGATAACATATATTACACAATTAATATATATATTTTGTAAATCTCCAAAACCCAACATAATCTACATAAAAGTACAGACAATCCAATACTTTCTTTCTTCCCAGTTGTTAGGCAAATGCTTATGTAGACCCGATTTTTTATCTTACTAGTAAACCCTGTGATGTGGATTAAACCTTAGAGAATCTATGAAATCAGCTGATGTAAGGAGGATATTTTAAGGTTTAATCCTGACTACAGACTCTACAAATGATAAGATTTCTAGGTTTTTTTTTTTTTTTTTTGGACGAAATTACAGATTTCTAATTAATGTATATAAATTTACAAAATATACCGTTTGCTACAATTCTTTTGCATCAACAATTTCGTAACGAATACCATAAGAAAAATGAAAAATTATTTACAAAGTAACAAACTCAAAATCAGTTACCAAGATTAATACACTGTGTGGTAAAATTATATTAAATTATTAAATACCAACCACTAATTTTAGATATTTTTTATCAAAAAAATTTAAATATTTGATCCGATTTCGTTTATTCTTTTCTTCCGTATATCTAGTAATACGTCAGTAATTTTGTTATTTTGTTAACCTATACTGAAGAAAAATGTGACGTTTAATTTTCTTTTATGTTTCCAAATTGGCACGCAGAGTTGAGAGTTAGGATCAAATTCTTTCGGTTCTTCATCATTTTATCGACTTGTCCTTTGTACAACATCCTGCCTGAACAAAACACTCTAATTTATACTCCTAAAGTTCTATTCATCTTCGTAATTGGAACGATACTATGAGTTCTATTTTTATATCATCCCATTCTTTGTCATTTTTGTAATTCTTTTTACTTTTAAGTTCTTTTCAGTTATTGTTTTCTTTCAGCAATATCTCATGTCATGACCTGCACGTAATATAAGACTTAATTACTGCAGAAATATGTTCTGTTCAGTAAAATTAAAGGAAAAAGAAAGAATTAAGAGATTTTTTTTTTTTGGGTCTTAACTTCTAAAGGGAAATTTCAATGGAGCACATATATTATTATAATGAACAAACTTTTAATACTTGGTTGGGGAAAATCGCTGAAATAGTCCTTAAACTTTTTTACTTTAGCCAAAATAGTCCTTCAACTTTTTTTGTAGCTAGAATGGTCCTCTAACTTTTATTTTTTAGCCAAGATAGTCCTTTCATGTGAAATTTATAAAAAAAAAAGATTTTTATGGTGACTACACCATAAAAGGACTTTTTTGGCTAAAAAATAAAAGTTAAAGGACTATGCTGGCTAAAAAAAAAGTTGAAGGACTATTCTGATTAAAAAAAAGGTTGAAGGACTATTTTGGCTAAAGTGCAAAAATTGAGGGACTATTTTGGCAATTTTCCCGTCTTTGTTGCTCCAACCTAAGTCCTAACAATGAAGGAAAAAAATTTTACGTGGTACGATGAATTTTTTATGATTTATTAGTTACTTTTATTACGTGGTTTTATATTCTTGAGAACCACTCAATAAATCTTGCATAAATAGGATGTGGACAAAAAGTGCAGATCAGGGGAGCCCAATTCAAGAAATGATAGGTACATCAATTCCTGGTGTGGACCTATATATTCAAGCATTTCAGTCTGTCCTTCAAAAAAGAAAAAAAAAAAAAAAAAGTTTGTACTTCAAAATTTCTCATGTTACAAATCCATCAAAAAAAAAAAAAAAATACTAGGAGTACTTGGTTTTTTAGCAAGTGTAAACTTTAAAATTTGAAATGTACACGACTTGCATTCGTACAATTCATTTTGTTCAATGAATGTATATACATCAAATTTTTTGGGTAATAATATATATACATCAATTTTGTGTATATGTAATTTTAATTGGTGAAGAAATTATGTGTCTTATGGATACTGTTTATCATTAAGACCAACAATATAGGTGGGATATTCCAAGCACCATGAATTTCAAGTATTGTATGCCAAGCAGAAATCAAGCAAAGTGGTCCACTCTTGATTGTAAAGTAATTAAACCAAAGTTGTTGCAAAAAAAAAAAATCGAAGTTGTTGAGTAGTACAAAGTTCTTCTCTAATATAGGGAAGAAAAAAAATAATAATTTAGGCACTAGCACAACAGATTTGCAAACAAGTTCATCAGATCTAGCAAAATTGTTGATCTCTATCTGACTGGGTCCTCAATATTTATTGAATTTGTGGTTCTCTCTCAGGAGCATTGCTGCAGTCTGATTTGTACCTTGCACGGGCGGATTCTAGAAATTATAATTTTACTCTTTAAAATTTTAAAAATTTAATTTGTATTCTTATAAATTTATATTTTATCTCCTAAATTTTTAAAAAAATATAAATTAGCCTTAATAAATATGTAGCTATTAAATCTTGCCTCCTCAAGATACAATTTTTGCGTCCGCCTTTGCCTTTACATACACTAATAAGGTACATGTGCGATATATGTGTTGATTCATGTGTCTATTTTATTATATTTGTAAATGAATTTTTTATATAAACACATAATAAATTCTCATGTGGTATACCATAATTTTAATTTTTGTTTAAAGCCATGGCATTTTCTTTTTTCTTTTTTTTTTCTTTTTTTTTTTTTTTGTAAAAGAAAACACGTGCTTTGAAAATATATATGGAGTATTAGATTTTGCACATCAAATAATGCTAAGTTCTATTAAATTTGAAATTATGAACATTAGATAAATTAATTTTAACAACTAAGGTCGTGATTGTTTAATCAACTAAAAGAAGTACAATCACCTACTTTGATACTTGAGAAAATGCAATTTTCAACATATACATATTAAATATAAACCTATTAATTAACCCATACCTAATAGAGAATTTTTTTCATTTTTTTTTCTTCTTGAAAAACTTGATATTGAATATAAATCTAAAGAAGCATTTATTTCTTTATTTTTGCTTTATTTGTTTCTAACAATTAGCAATATTATGAAGAGAGTTTATTACTTTTTTGTTATAAGTTGTTAATGTTTTATTTTATTATATTCTTTTTGATGTGAGTTAATCACAAAAATCTATTTATCTTATAAAGGTTTTGGAAAGTTAACTCGTCTTTTGTGCTTTTATTATTTTCGAAATCTATTTACATGATTTTAGCTCAAATATTTTTTCACAATTTATTGTCATTACTTTGAACATATGTTTTATTTTATTATGATCTTATTTCGAGAGTTAATCTTCAAAACCAGCTTATTTTAGGCTAGTTCTTCGTTTCCTTCAAAAAATTTTTTTTGAAACTTTTGAGAAGTCAACTTGTTTTTTGTATTATTGTCATTTTTTGAATCTATTAGTGTGGTATTGTCTCAAAAATAGATATACATAACTTGATCCCATTTCTTATAATTTTTGAACTTATTATTTTATCTTACTTTAATAATTAATTTGATTAATCAATTATGTTTTTCATTTCCTTATATTTTTATATAGCTCTTATTTACATTTAAAATTGCATGTCCATAAGTACATCACATAAATATGACAACCATTTTCTTAACACACAATATAGAGGAAGAGGAATACTTTTTTTTTTTTTTTAAGCTTTTAGCTTTCCACAGTTAGGGTCAAAATGATTAGTAGAGTTGTGACTTCATAGTAGAGATGCAAACTATTAACTATATATATATATATATATATATATGTATAACTCTTCATTTGTTTTATTTTGCTTTCATTTTGACATTCAATTTAAAGAAAAATTTTCTACTCAAAAGTTTACATGCCTTGATTCAATCTCACATTTTATCTTTTATCTCATGGCAACATGTTATCCATTTCAATGTAGATCTACTACTTTGAAAATGTTTATATTAAAAATATAAATTTTGTTACTTTTTGTTTGCCTAAGCAAATCCTTTTGGTTTCTTAGCTTCACTACCGTAATTGTATTTGCAAATTTGGCAACTAAATCTAGAGATGTCAATACACTTATTCGAATAAATAAGATAATGTTTTTGTTTGGCATAACACAAACAGATATGGGACATTAATATCTATAATTTTTCAAGGTCAACTTTTTCATTTGTGTTTTTCCAATCAATTTTAGATTTCTTAATGTATGAAAATAAAGTTGTAGTAACATTTTATTTAAGAAAACAACAACATCGTTAATATTACAATATTTACATTATTCTTTTAGTACCACTTTCCCTACAAAAGTTTTAATTATATTTTGCTTTTAAGAAAGTCTCCCTCTTTTCTCTAAGGTAACACCATCTATTTTTAAATTACTATCGAGACCAAGTTTTTTGTGAAAAAGAAAAATATTAACATAAATGCTACCCCTAATTTCATAGAAAACCTATGTACTAAATATAATTATGCTAACTGCTAGTTTATTTATCTTTACACCACTAAATATAATTATGCTAATTTCTAGTTTATTTATCATTACACCACTCCTTATTATTATGATTACTTACCTATTTTAACTTCAATAAAATATTTTTTAGAACTTTGCACAAAAGGAAAAGTTAGTTAATTATTACAATTTGTTTCCTCAAAAAAAAAAATTTATTACGTAATGTGAAAGGTTAATTCTCATTAGTACTTAGATTTGCAATAGAAATTTGATTCAAATATCTCCTTACTTTTAGGAATTATGCATTTATCTTGTATTTTAATGCTACCATAACCTCTTTCAGATTTTTTTTTCATGATAAACCTTTCTTCATTCGTTTCTAAGTATTTTTTTAATAAGAGCAAATCCTTTATTTAAACATCTAACTAATTCACAAATAAATAAACCTCTTTGTTATTAATCTCATTAATTTTTAATTGGTTTTTGGAAGTAGAACAATCTTTGTTTAGCATATCATAGCAGTGGAGCCACATTTAAGTATCACAAAAAAGAATAAAATTTTCAAATTTAGTACATAAAATGGACATATAATTTTAATTTTAAATTTATTTTTCAAGTACATGTAGTATAAAAGTTGATCACTATGTCAGCTCTAAAATTATCTATTCTTCTATAATTTTTCATGTAAATTTATTCATATATAAAATAATTAATTTCTTTCTTAACCTATCAAAGTCGTTACCCACATAACTTAGGAATATATAAGATTCGTGTCAAAATATTACCATAAAAAATTTCAATGTTTGATGGATTATTGATTTTATATATTATAGTCTGTTGATCTCTTGCGTACATGCCTTTCGGTATTTTGAATGGGCTGATCCATTATTTTCTAGACTCTATGAAAACGTTAGATGCATCATTATTTCTTTCTTTTGGAGATATTTCAGACATCATTGTTCAGTTCTTTGACAGATTACTGGTGAGTTGTGAAGTTTCGAAAGTATCTTGATGCTTGGCTAATATCACCTGTCAAGATATATATATACATTCGTACATATATATATATACATATATATATATATATGTAAATATGTGATTGATTTAATTACTTTGATTGTTCTTTTGAATTAGGTGATTACCATATTAGTTTGATCAGTTTGATTAGCAAGACTTATCATATGTTTAATTATTTTGATTAGTAAGACTTAGCATATTTATATTATATGGCGCTAGAATATTTTCTTGTAAACTTATATAAAGATATTTTATGTATCAATTGTATTGAGACTAGATTTATACATATTGTATATAGTGTGTTGTTCCTGACATAGTATCAGAACATCTGCCTGTAAATATATTTTGAATTTCTACCTATTTGAACACTTGTAAATATATTTTGCTCCAATTCTTAGTTTTCAACCTTTGAATTTTCTTGGTTTTTAACCTTCGAGTCTCGTAATTTTCTTCGGTTCCTCTAGTTTCAACTTCGGGTCTTCTAGTTTCTGCTTTCGGGTTTTTCTCGGTTAATTCAATCTTCAAGTTTATTCGATTTTGAACTTTCAGGTTCTCTCCCTCTTTTTTCAATCTTCGGGTTCTTTCAATTTTGAAATTTAAGGCTCTTTCGATTTTCAATTTTTGGGTTCTCTCAATTTTTGGCCTTAGGATTCTTTTAGTTTTCTTATTTTTAAGTTGCATTTCATATTCAATTTGGCTTCCATAACCATATTGAGCTTGAGGATCTAGAGATGTCAAGATATGTATATATCATTATATGGTATATAAATATGTGATTGATGTAATTACCCTAATTGCTCCCCTAAATTAGGTGATTTTCTTATTAGTTTAATTGTTTTGATTAGCAAGATTTATCATGAATCTAATTATCTTGATTAGTAAAACTTACCATATTTATATTATCTATAATATTCTCTTGTAAATCTATATAAAGACACTCTATGTACCAATTGTATTGAAATCTAATTTATACATATTTTACATACTCTCATGTTCTTAACATCTAGAAAAGTATAAGCTCTACTCAAGTTAAATTCTAAGAACACTAAAATTAGTTACATGTTGAACCTTTTATTAGTGTTTACATGTTGGACTCTTTATTAATGTTTGGATAAACTTAAACATAATCACATATGTAAATATTATGTAATCCTCTTTTATTAATGACTAATTTAAGTAGATAAAAAAAAAATACCTGAAAGGAAAAATAGATTCACATTTTCATGATGGTATCTCGTAGATTATCACTAATCGATATATAAGCCCAAAACATGTGGGAATAAGTTTTTGAATTATTGCACGGACACTAAAGCCCACAAAACTCATTTTTGTCGATTTGAGAAAAAAGTCAAAAAGTGAAACCCCTTTTTTAAAATATAAATATAAATATATATATATATATATATATATATATATGTGTGTGTGTGTGTGTGTGTGAGAGAGAGAGAGAGAGAAATTGAAAAGGGATCAAGAACTTGATGCGTTTGGTTTCCATAATAGGTAGGAAAACAATTATTAAAAAGCTTAAGTATGAATATTAATAAATCAATGTTTCTGTTGAATTTTGTTAAGTCTAATGTTTACTGTCCTCTTAAAGGGCATACTTCAAAACTTCCAAATTAAAGTTAGGCGTGACATTAAATTATTAGTGTGTTCCGGGTCCATTTTCACTAATTGTAATGTGGATTTCCCTAATCTCTAATAAAATATTTGCACAAGCATTTGCTTCTTTTACATTGTGTATTGGATTGATGACTTTGGGAAAAAAAATTGAAATTTACTTGTTTTTTTGGAGGGATTTATAAAACTAAAATAGATGAATCTTAAATGCATTCAAATTAAAAGATGTGAAAGTAAGAATTTCAAATAATTTTTAATTTAAGTAAATTTAAAATTTATTCATTTTACCTTTATAAATTCCTCTAACAAATTAATAAATTTCAAATTTTTTTTCAAATCCATCCATCTTAACATAACTTTAGACTTCATAGTGTTTGGATTAGTGGAAGTTTCTATTTATCAAAGCATTAAAACTTCAGGGAAGGGAGGGGTGGAAAAAAAAAACCTTCAATAATGTTGAACCCTGAGCAAGGTACATAAAAGTGCATAAATAGATGACGGGCAATTATATCCACAGGAAATATCTCATTGCCATAGTAAATTTGTTTTAAATGACAAAAGTACCCCTTCTAGTAATTCATTTTGTTTTTGTCAAACGCACCATTACCAAGTTCAAGGAAAATACTTAGAATTCGTCCGCTTATAAACTTTGTGATCAAAGTTAAATTTTAAAAAAGATTACTTATATGATTTGATATCATAAATTTTATAATATTTAATTCACACCACAAATCAAAAATTGGATCTACCTAAATATTTGGTTCAAATCCTTCTTTCTTTCACCACCAAGCCACCCGCCCTCTCTGATTTCAGCAAAGTAATCTCTTTCTTTTTTCACACAAACGTTGTCAAGGTAACTATTGATTTTGCTTGAAAATTGGATGATTTCTAGCTAAGCACACCGTCGCACACAAAAAATCAGAAACCATTTATGCCACCTGCAAAAACCTTCATTTTGGAAATACAGAACAACAGAAAAATGCTTTAGTAAAACTAGAACAATTAAATTTAAAAAATTGGTATTATATAAAACCCTGTTTTAGCAAAATTTATATATTATGCATCACTTAGTGGGAAGACATGGAATAATGAAATGGACAACCATGAGCTTCAAATTCAAAGAACCCGGGAAAAAATGAGATAGAAGCTTCCCTTGATAAAAATCTGATCTTTATTCTGTATTCGTAATGGGCCATGAAACTCAATATTCATCCTTTAAACCTCTGTCAAATCCACACTCACCCCTCCAATCTACACTGCTGACCTCTCCTTTTTCATCTCGATTCTCTTCACCTTTTCCCATCCAAATTCACCTCAAAATTCCAAGGATTTCAATTACGAAATTTCTAAATTTTGGCGTAGCAGATTCAAAAGAACTCCCTCCCACAAAGCAGCCCTCAAAGAGCTTGTGGGGAGGAAAAAAAAGCCTACAAAAGATTTATACTCGAACCTTCATCAGATGATGCAAAATTAGCAACAAAGATTTCACAATTATCACTCAAATCATTCCCTTTATTCGAGGCTGGATTCTTGGCGCATACGTTCTTCAATTGGCTTTGTGTTGAGTTTTTCTTGCATAGGTATCCTAAAGAATCGCCTCGGCCATTTGATCGTAGTTGGACTTGGAAAAAGCTTTTGAATCAAGTGACTGATAAAATTACAAGTTTATTAAAATTTTTTAATCCAGTAATAAAGGAGGACGGCGGAGCAGTAACGACGATGCAGAGTAGGTTCAGTGGCGGTAGGGTTGACGAAACAAGTGGAATCATTGAGATGGGAGGGTAGTCCTGTCATTAAATAAAAACATGCTGTGGCAATAAGATATTTGGTGTGGCAATATCATTGCCCAACTTATGAAGAAAAATACAGCATTAAATGTTTATCAAAATCCAATACTTCAGGGCAGGGCAGGGCAGGGCGGGCATTTAATGAATTAGCATGTTATTCAGCAAAGAAGTAGTGGACCAGTAACAGAACAGAGAATGCTAAAAGCCCCAACATAATCTATTCACTTTAGATGCATAAAATGTTACCAGAACAACTTTTTCTTGTACAATCAGAAGATTCAGAACTGCAGTAATAGTCATGTCCGCAACAGAACTGATCTTTCCGATGTTCCTTGGGGCTGCACGATGGGCTGTGATTTGGACATATATCCTGTACAGAGCTGGTTGATTTTCTAATTTGCAGCTGGGAGCTCCTAATCAAATGTCAAATGAACAAAGAGAAATGTGAAGGTCAGATCACGGAAAAGGAACAAAACTAAAATAATAAAGCAAAATGTTGAACCTATTAGAAAATCAAGAAATTTCTCTCATTTGATACTATACTATTCTCATGGATATGGAGATCTGATCGGGCTAACGCAAGCTGATACAGGCAGGCATTATTACGAAAATTTCCAAAATCCAGCCATTTCACTAGATAAAACCCTCAAAGCGAATTTGAAAACTAAACCACAAAAATAACTCGTTAAGAGGAAAATGGTAGAGCAGAGTAACAAGATCAAACAGATATCAATCAAATGGATTAAACACTTGAAAACCAAATAGCAATCTCAAGTTAGAGACATTTGAAAGACAAAATAGCCCTCCCCTAGAGGTTAGGAAAAACTACCAAAATGGTTAGATCCTAAACGTAAATATTAAGCCCGAATTAAAAGTGGTCCCAAGGTGCTCAACAATCCAATATAACATAATCCCTGAGGCGATAAAACATGAAAACAGCCTCCAATCACCATAACACAGGCTCATGGTTCTCCAAGAAAATCTAAGACAATTAGATTTTCATGAAATCATTCAATCCCACAAGTGTATGGCTCTGACAAACTGAACTGATTTTCTCCAACAATTCGCTGGACGCACTATCTATTTTACAGACCCTTCTCTTTGCGATGCTTCATTCACCAAAACAATAGCTCCTTATGCAATTCTTCACTATTCATCAGTGCCGTGACAAGGCAGTTCAAGTCCATAATTGAGTTTTCTGGGTAAAAACTAAAAAGACCTGTCTGTGTGCAATCAGCTAGTACAGAACTCTGAGGCCCAGATGGCTTTGATATCAATTATGATGCAGTAAACAGCATGGAAGAGACTAATTTTGAAGGCCAAAGAGAGACAAACCACTGTCTAAACACTAAATCCAGTACTAAAGCTAAGCAAGTAAGAAGCTCTAAAGCTCACCATCTGAACAAAATTTAAACAAGTAGCCATGGATGGACTTGAGAGCTATTTTGGGCTGCATAGGCTTTCAGAGGAAAGAGCTTTATGTATTGGATGCAGTCATTGTCTATTTCTGATGTTCTTTATCACATATAAATAGAAAACAACAGAAAGTTCTACAAATTAATTGACTGGAACTGACATGACCTATTTCTTTTGGGTGTTTCTAGAGTCGAATCTGCCATTTGGCCGCACGGAGGGGGAGTCCCATGAAAAGGAAGCATTGGGAAATAAGTATCAACTAACATTTTGTCCGAAAGTATTTTCGTATAGATAACCCTATTCTGTTTTCTTTGTCCAGTTGTTTCTTCACTAGTGGTGCATGCCTCGATTGGTGCGGTAATATAACTCAAGTTACAATCACAATGAAGTATAGTTAAAAAAAGGAGGGTCCGAAACAAACCTGATACTAATGGCTATAAAGGTTAACAAACAGTTATATTAACCACCTACAAGTCTAAATTGCCCAAAATAATTGTCTAATTAAATAAGAAATAACTACTGAATAATCATGAAACTAAGGCAGGGGACAAACAAACAAACAAATCAAGTCTTAATCCCACTAAGTAGGGTCGGCTGCATGAATCCTGCTACGCCATTGAGCTCTGTCATAGACCATATCCTCCTTAATTCCTAGATGGGCTATATCTTTCTTACAAGTTACCCACCAAGTCTTTTTCGATCTTCCTCTACCCCTCTTATGTTGACTACTCTCTCTAAAATCTATTCGCCTGGCAGACGCTTCTACTGGTCGTCTTAACACATGACCTAACCACCTTAAGCGTGTTTCTCTCTTCTTCTCATCAATAGATGCTACTCCAATCTTCTCACGAATATGCTCATTCCATATCTTGTCCATCCTAGTGTAGCCACACATCCTCTTAACATTCGCATTTCTGCTATTCTCATCTTTTGCTCATGTGTGTGATTCACTGCCCAGCACTTACGGACCCATAAAGCATTGCTGGCCTAATTGCCGTTCTATAGAATTTACCCTTAAGTCGTAAAGGAATTTTGCGGTCACATTATATTCCCGACGCCATTCTCCATTTAGTCCATCCCGCTTGTATCCGATGTGTAGCATCTCGATCTATACCACCATTACTCTGAATAACTGATCCTAAATATTTAAAATTTTCACTTATGGGTATCTCTTGGTCTCTGATACTAAACTTTATTCAATTCCTACGTGCACCCTTGCTAAACTTAAATTCCATATATTCTGTTTTTGATCTACTAATTCTAAACCCTTTTGCCTCAAGTGTCTCTCTCCAAACCTCGAGTTTAGCATTAACCCCATCTTTTGTTTCACCTACTAACACAATGTCAGCTACAAATAACATACACCATGGTATGTTATTTGACCTTTGTGAGCATAGCTATTGCAACCTGTTATATCCTGCCCAAAATAATGTCAAATCATATCCACCCTATGAGACCTATTAGTTTTCATATACAGTTAGTTTAGCAGAAGTTTTCTGCAAGAAACAAACTACCACTTGAATCCAGCAACTCATATTGCAGTCAACGGTAGACAAAGGAAAGGATCGTGTGCTTTACTAACAGTTAATCAATCTAAATACTGCCAACAGCAGAATGACGCTCAAATTCTCACCACAAATATGACAGCTTAAATATGTGCAACATCCAGTTTATGTGTCTTTGAAATTTGACACACGCCAAGTTGATTCTGGGGGGATTCCAATTTCTATTGTCTCAGAGAGTCTAATAGATACTTCAGACGGAGAAATGGTACAACAAGAAAGCTTGCAGTTAGAATGTGCATGATACTACTTTTTTTATAACCATAGGTAAGATGCCATTATCGGCTTACTGTTTAGAGCATTCAGACACTTTTTTTCCCACCAACAAAATTTAGAGGTATGTTGCCATAATATTACTCCTTTCTTCGTTGTTTCTTTCTTTCTAAGTAACTAGATGGAAGGTACCGTTATCTTCTTAGAGCTATTTAGACATCATTTTTCTACATGACTGCTCAACAATGTATATTCTTGGAAAAGTTCACCTATTTATTCTTGTTCAGCCATAACCAAAACATGACAAATATTAAAGACATAAGACCAAGCAACCACTTCAGCACTGGTATATCACTAATCAGCAATGAAGAGCAGCTGCAATGCACAACTGGCAGAACAAAGTTGATCCATTCAAGCTCATAATGAAAAGAAAAACAATTCACCACATAACACTAGATAAACAAATTCCACTTGTGTGCACTTTAGTTATCAATACAAGAATTTGATCCAAGAGTTATGAATTACTTACAGAAGTAATGGTACAGTTGAACTTGCTAAGCATCACTCATTTGCCAAGCATCTTTTGGCACATCATTAACTTGCTTGTTTTTCTCCCTAGAAGCACCCTTTTTAATTTCTTCACTACTCTTTTCCAGCAAGAAAGTATTCATCCAGGAAAATAGAGAAGCAATATTAGCATTAGACACGCGAGATCACGTGCACTCGTACACCGACAAAAAAAAAAAAAACAGAGAGAGAAGTTTTCTCTGTTATCATTATGGATTTGCATATTTCTTCAACAATACAAGAGTAAAATGCACAACTTTGTGCTCAGGCCTTGTGGCCTAAAGCATGTGTACTCATTTTAATTATTTCAATTATGCATCTTAAGTGGTTTTGCACCAGAACAGAAGCAATCTAACTTAACAAAATCAAAAGATCAAAACATCCCCAAAATTGTATCCATCTGAATGGATGAGCAAATCCATTTTTTGATTGAAGCAAAAGTTTTTTTCTTTTTTGCCCAAAAAAAAAAAAAAAAAAAAGTCACTTTCCAACATGGAGAATTACACTTTGCCATTCGCTTCCTCTTTACAGGAGGTAGCAAAGCAGCTGAAGATTCAAGTAGTGTAAGATTGATCTCCACTATCCTATGCTTGAATGAACCTCAAATCTAAAGAATGACACATACAAAACTCAAATGTAATTTCCATTGAGATACTGAGTTTTCAAAGCAGTCCAAAAAAAATAAAAAAGCAATCAAAATGAATGAACTACACCAGTGAAAAAATTTAAATTCCTATGCTTGTTAGTTTCTAATATCAGTTGTCGTATTGTCCATTAAGTAATCTACGGGATTAAATCTTAAATCTTACCCAAATCATACGCATGAAAGATACTCATACTTAATACAACACTTAAAATGACTTGCAGACAGGAAGATAATATCCTAATTAGTTATTATCATGGGGCCAATGCATCTACAATCATATTCAATTAACAGGAGAAGATCGCAGAGATTGTGGAGCCTAACCTTCAGACATGGCCATCTCACTAAACCATTCTCGTGGCATATTTTCTTCAAAACACTTGGATAAACACCTATAAAACAAACATCAACTAGTCCAAAACACCCCTATCATATTCTTTTTCTTCATTAAGTATGACTCCAATAAATTCAACATTAAATGTTTTGGCCATTATATACTTAATATGTTACACCCTCCACATCCAAATTCGATATTATATCTTTCAGTCTTTCCTTGGTGAATTTTCCAATCTTCAAACCATCATTTCATATTCAATTAATGTTTACAAAGTTATAAAATTCATTTATGGAAGCAGACCATGCTTCATGAGTTCAGATATTCAACAAATTTTGCATAAATGGCCAAAAATGCATCAATCAAATTGCTAAAAAACACGTTAAATACCAATTAAAGCTGTCACTCTTTATATAATACATCAAAATCTACTAACATGGGACAAAGTACGAACAACATACACTTGCAATGCCAATATCTAATTTAACATTTTCATTAGCATTACACCTCAATCTAACATCATCCTAACTATGCTAAAATTTTGTAAATTATAAACAAAAAAACAACCCACTTCCTCTTAAAATTGAACTCAAGATTATATCAATTCCTAAAAGTTTCCTCCTTTCCATTTCTTGGTCTAGTTCTTTTCTTTTTTTTTTCATTTAAAAAAAAAAAAAAAAACAAAAGAACCCTTGTCTTGGTTTCTCTTGAATCAACCAATCCTGCAACGAAAAGGGTCCATTTTTCTTGAAATTATCTTAAAAAACACAAAATAAATCAACCTACAAAAAATGACTTTATCATTGTAGAGGGAGAAGAATACCCCGAGAGAGTCAGCGGCATCGGAGAGGGGCATAGACAGGAACTTTGAGACTTGATCCAACGCAAGAGACTTCGTAGTATTTGAAAGCGGAGCTGTTTCCGGGCTTGGGCTTGGGTTTGGGTTTGGGTTTGGGTTTGGGTTTGGGTTTGGCTGTGAGGTTTGACTTCGGGTTTGAGTTTGGGTTTAGCTCAACAACTCATTACTGTATTATACTAGGTTATATTAGTTGGTGGGGAAACATTTAATTAAATTCAATCGAAGGAAAGGATTTCCCGCAGAGCAAGAATTCTTTGTTATTGATTCGTGCGTAACTACTTAAAATTTATAAAATCGAATCGATTCAAACCGTTCTCAAAATAAAGTTGGGCACCCAAATGAAGATTCATACATCTACACTAGGCTCGGTCACTCTTTTCATATCTGTTGGGCAACGTGCTTTTGTGGGTACCCTATCAAAATTTTTTACATGGTGAAATAGATTTAGATAGCCCAATCTATGAACACATCAACTCATGAGTCACGACTCATGTGCCTTTCAATAATTATAACATTTATAGGTGGACCTAAATTTTTTTTTTTAAAGGACTGAATTTAAATATGTAAATGAGTCGAATTTGGTAGAACTAGTATATTTAGACTCAAATTTGATTTGTTTATCTGGATTTGGATTCAGATTTTAAGCCTACAAAAGCAAATTTATATTCAAATATTTAATCTTTTAAAATTTTTATAGATTTTTTTTTTTGTAATTATAAAAAATATTTATTTCAAAATTTAAATTTATTGCTTGATTTTACAATAAAATATAATTTAGATTGACAATTTACACAACATACATATGTACATATAATTTAAATATTAAATGAAATTGTATACTAATTGTATATATAATTTTATTATATATTAAATGTTTTAATCGAATGTGAATCGTAACCGAATTAGAATAAGAAGATTCATATCATATCTGTTTATTATAATAACTAAACGGGTACGAATCTAATCTTAATAATCGGAATTTCTTATAAATTTAGATCCGAATAATTTGGATTGAATTTGTCCACACCCGACCATTGACAGGTAGGGGTGTTCATACTGACCCAAACTCGAAAATCCAACTCAATTCGAATGATTTTGGAGCTAAATAAGTTGATTTTCAAGTTTCATATTACCCGATTTTTATAGGGTTAGGTTGAGTTTTATTTTTAAAACCCAACTCAAATAAACTCGAATACTTAAGTAATGAACTTCTGTTGCTGTTAAATATGCTACTAGTGTTTAAACTTCTTCCATGAATTTTATTTTTAGTTTAGGATTTTGAGTAAACCTGAACATCCGAAAATCCGCCCCATTAATACTTCAGATTGGATTAGATTAAATTGAATTCCTATATTGATAAGATAGGTTCGAATTGAATTGAGTTAAATTTTAATTTCTTAACTCAAAAATCCAAAAATTCGAACCGAAATCTCCAACTATGAACACCCTAGACAGGCTATAAACGAGTAGTACTCCTACAGTGTTAACCCTTGCAAACTTTTCCAAAATCACTGTAAGATATAGGGTTGCAACTTACCAGATGTCCGATTACATCCTAGAAGAAGTGTTGATTAACATTACCAGTAAAGCCCCTTTGCCAATTCACAGCTGTTTGCAAATCATGGTACTCTCTCATCCCGAGCCCTCATTTCATTTCCACACGTCTCAAATATCAAACTATTCTTGCACAACAAAACCCCCAAAATAGCAGCCGCATTGTATTTGGACAGGACTATGAAAAAACCAGAAAAGAGCATGCTTTCTTATATGATAAAGTAAGAGTTTTCCAGGATTGAATGTCCCTTCACATGTACAAATGAATATTATGAGATGATTGGCAGCGTTAATGGTTGATATGTCTATGTGATCATTCTTTGTTTTACGAGGATCCTATTACAATTTTGTGGAATCCATCCATTAAGAAGTCTGTGTTTCTTCCTAAACCAAATGTGATGTGTCTTCACACGGCGAGTATTTTCACTCGATAGCATTTGGATTTGATCGTGTAAGTAATGACTATAAGTTGGTGAGGATTGTGGAGGTTGAGGATACTTGGCTTGTACCATTGGTTGAGCTTTTTAAATATAAGCACTGGCGAATGGGAAGATATTAGTCATGTAGCTATTCCATGTCATATTTATATGAGATGTTCGAATGCTTGTATCAACGGGGCTCTCCATTGGCTTGGATCTTGTGAGTGTGGTGATTCTGTTGTATGATTTGTCAAATGATGTGTTTGAGGTGATTACATTGCCTGATTGTGTTTTGAAGGAGGGTCATCCTTTACAGGAGTCGGATCCTGATTTGGTGACTAAGATGGTTGATATTTATGAGGGATCGCTTGCGCTTGTCGTGTATGACCAAGATAGCTCAGATCTTATACACTCACAACTTTTGTTTATGGATCATGGAGAGGTATGGTTTTGTGGATTCTTGGACTATGATTATCAGGGTTGATCTTGTTATACCAAATATCATTCCATCATGATTTGGAAAGAATGGTGAGGTTCTGGTAGTGGATAGGAATCTTTGGTTGGTTTCTTTGGATTTCAAGAATTTGAAAATTAAGGTCCTTGAATTTGATGCCCCTTCAAGTTCAGTTAAGTGGTTGTCTCGTTTATGATTTTTTCACGGGGTAGTCTGATTATGATTCTTTTGTTGATGGCTTAGCTTTATTTGGTAGAGGGGAGCAGTTAGGATATCGTGGGTCAAGGGCAGTGCAATGGAACTCCTTTTATGAAGATAGTTTCATTCAGAGCTTAGTTTTGCTTGATAGGAGAGGGTGTTCAGTTCTGTGATTATGTTACTTGCCATCAATTGGCAATGGGAGATTGTAGTGCAAATGCTTTGCTGAATAGTTGTAGTGATTACGAGCAGTCCAATAACATATTGTAAGTGATCCTGAGAAAGCAATGAAAATAAAACCAAGTTATTCAGTCCGAGAAACATAAAGCAAAGAAGAGTTTAACCAAGATAGTATCTCATCTTTTTGGTCATGATAAATAACCCTTTAACCTATTAATATTCTCATGTAGCAGGCGTTTGGTTGACAATATCCATGGAGGTCATCGTTGAAGGATTACGCAGGCAGACAAAAGAAAATGTACGAATTTTGTTTTTGGTGAGCCTCCTTTTAGTATGATTCCAATCTTAGGAACGCATATTCAGACTTTGTAACATTGGATCGCTTAGAGTCTCTAAGTTATGCTAATATGTTGTTTTTATGAAGATCTTTACTTATGAAATATGTCTTAATATCCTGTAAATTACGATATTATGGTGTTTGTTTGAAGATCTTTACTAATGAAATATTTCTTGATATCGTTTTTTGTGTTTTCACGGTTCATCTGTATATTTTCAGCCCAAAAGTTTAATTATTTATTTGTCTACTTAAATGTGAGATTGTTTCTTCCTAAGTCCTATGATCCTTCATAGGATACATGATCTAGAATTAAATTTCCCAAGCTTATTCTAAAGGTTAGCTGAGACATCAGAATCTTGTTTAAATATGGGAACAGCTTCCATTTTCTAGACAAATAAATAGCACACCAGCAATTCATTTATTCTGTCGAAGTGGAAAATTTGAACAAATTGATGTGCATTTTGGAGATGCAGCTGTTCAGGTGACATTTCTGAAATCTGTCAATGACCATTTTGAACTCTAGGCAACTGCTTTACTCAGTATTTCTGATTGCAGAATTAGTTTTACTCTGTTTTCTATGTGCTGCAGTATAATTGAACAGCCAAGTCCCACCTTCATTTAATGTCTTAGTTGAAAGCTTGAGTAATTCCTTATTTATAAGATTCCCAAGTTTTCTTCCTAGCATTTCCTACCTTCTGTGGATCCTTTGTTTGAGATCAGATTACGAAGCCCTGGGCTCCGAAGAGACCATACTCAGGACTAGTTTCGCCTCACAGGCTTTAAGCCTGTGCTTCGAAGAGACCATACTAGTTTTGCATCACAGCCTTTCAGCACTCAGAGTCTACTGGATCGGATCCCGTCGTTGCCACTATCTATTAAAGGAATAGTGGTAATATAATAATTTGAATTTCTTTATGGACTCCTAATTTTATCAATTCACATTAATAAATCCAATTTTGAATTAAATTTGATTCATATAGGAATACAAAAATGTGAAAAAAATGGATCTGTTGATAGAGTTGGGCGAGGAGGCGATAATAATTATTAAGTCAGAGGAAGGCCCAGCCCATAAACTGGCCCCCTTAAAAGCCCACTACTTAATAAGGATTTGTTACGTGCAAATGGCACAACTCTCCTAATTATTGCCCATTTATTTTGGAATAATTTTTTTAGAGGGGACAATTTTACATATTTCTACCAAATTCTTCTATTATTAAGTACGGTTGGTACCATTTCAATGTGTTTCGATTGTTCCGAACACCTTATTGTGAATCCTTTGTTGGATGCTACTGTGTTCCATTTCAATGATTCTTGCAGGGGAAGGCAAAGCATCGTCCAGTTGAATATTACTATGTTCTATTTCGTGTGGCTACTAATTTATTAATAGTAGTATAATTTTTTAGTAGTGACAAGAGTGAATGGAAAAAAAGAAAACAAGTGAGAGAAGAAATAAAAGTGAAAAAGAAGAGGAACAAATGAAAATAAAAATATGGTAATTTTGCCCTAGAATATGAAGGAAGAGGGTTAAGTACAAATTAAGTAAATTGAGGTGGCTAAATTGTGATTAGGATCAAACTTCAGGAGGGATTTATACATTTAAACCTAGATTTCATAAAAATTTTATCGGAGAAATCTTTGTTACAATAGTTTGGATTTGTGGTTATCATAAAGCATTCATTTATTAGACTTTTGAAAGAAAGCACTTTGTAAGTGATTAAATTTATTGTTTGGGAGTAAAGTTGCACAAGTACCTTTTGTATTTGATAATTCTCATGATTTCGAATTTTTATGAAATTATTTATATTTTTATTCACTTTCAAATGTATGATAAATTGATAAATTTTATCTTTAATTATTTTAAAAAATTAAAACTAATCCAAAAGTACTAAGTTTTAGCTCGTATAGGTCAATTAGGGAGAGGGAACAATTTAATATATAACTTTTATACTTTATTACTAACTAAATATAGCTATACCTAAGTATTTTAATTACAAAAGAACCACCAACACAATTTTAATACAAAATTAAGTAGACAATAAAAATATCAAAATGCATTAGTGAGCAACTTTCTTATATTTACAAAAGAAAAAAAAAATTGTACATATTATCTTTATACAATTGTTCCCTGTAAGTTCTTATATTTTGGTATCGGTTCATATATTTCTC
Source organism: Cinchona pubescens (assembly GCA_025175665.1). Taxonomy (NCBI): domain Eukaryota; kingdom Viridiplantae; phylum Streptophyta; class Magnoliopsida; order Gentianales; family Rubiaceae; genus Cinchona; species Cinchona pubescens. The sequence goes on along the minus strand of JANKKI010000085.1, from coordinate 2,571,988 downwards.
TTTGTAACTAATTAAATATAATTGATTATGTTTGGTGACGAATAAAAAACTAATAAAAGTTTTAATAAAAAGTATATTTTGATGACGAATAAAAAACTAATAAAAGTTTTAATAAAAAGTATATTTTCTTATTTAAAACAATAACTTCTAAATTCAACAAATAATTAAAAATCATTACATGAAACAATAACAAAAAATTGTCATTTATTTATGATTTATAGTAAATTAGTTATTTAACTAAGTATGATAAATTATATATTTAAAATCATAAAAAGAAATGATATTTTGCAACTTGTAACAAACTAATAATGCTTACTTGATTATTGTGGATGAAAAAATTTTGCTTCTGTGTTGAATGCGGTGGACTTTTTTTTTTTTTTTTTTTCCCTGAAAGGTGTGACTTTTCATTTTATCTGCAATTTCTGTTCACTTGTTCTACTTTCCTATAATAAAATATGATAAAATTAGGGACATAAAAATTTTTATAAAAAAAAAAAAAAAGAGTAATTGGTGGGTAATAAGTTAAGAAGGGTTTTAAAATATTAAAATGGTCTAGTGAGATTATAGTTATATGGAGTAATATATAAAGTAGGTCCAAATAAGTGTACAATATTAAGAATTGATAAAAGTTAAAAATTTCGTGGGGAAAAAATAAAGTGAAAACATTTTGTCAAATTTTCACACTACATATAGAATGGGTTTCAAAAGGACAATTAGCGCAGCTGCCTCACTGCCCCCGTTCCTTATACCCCTGAGCCCGTGCTAAGAGTACTTTTAGAATCAAAAACTCTATTTCTAAATCTAAATTTATGAAATTATACTTATCAAACACTTTAAAAGTGTTTCTATCATGTAAAATCTTTTCTAGCACAAGGCATAGTAGCCCAAGCAGGGCCTTAAGGCTTAAAAAAGAGTTATTAGTGAAATTTTGTAATTTAGATGAATATTTGAATGGGAAATTTTATAGTGTATCATATCATTGTTAAGTATTGTAGAATATAAATATTTAAAAAATGAGTGTTATATTATATAAACATTTAAAATATAATGGTATAAATCATATGTTACCCTAACCGCCTAATAGAACCATATAATTTTTCCATATGAATATTTGATTATATCTAAATCTTTGTACATTGAAAACAAATCGAATATTATATGGCATCTTTTATTTAGAAAACAAAAACTCGGACGAAGTGAAAACTGAGGGACAAGGCATTTCCCTTAAATGAAAACTTTAGGGGCTGTTTGGTTTGGACACTGAAATTGAAAACAGAATTGGATTCAGAGGCTCGGGAAACGAAATGAAGTTTTTTTATTCTAATACCTTTGCTTGGATCAAACACCAAATGAGTATCATTGTCATTGTTGATGTTTGATAAGCCTAGTCTTTAGAATGAGATAAAACTAGTTTCCATATTTACCCTTGATACAAAATATATTATAACATAAAAGAATATGATATTTTAGTATATAAAATATTAAAAACTTGTTTGGACTAATATATTGCAACAAATAAAGTAATAAAAATGAAATATGAAAAATATAACAAAGTAGAAATTTACACTTGCTGATATAAATCATGATAAAATTCTCCATATACATACATTGAGAATCAATCTTATAAAGTCCAAAGAACAACCATAATATCCATTCAAGCCACTCATATAATATATTTGCATAATTTCTCATGTAATTGTGTTGCTGTCCAGCACCCAGGTACTGAACTGTAGTTCCAAGGATTTCTTAATTACGGAGGCAGTAATCAGGAAAATCCTGGATCCATTCTTTACTGGAATCTTGGAATTTCAGTGATTTGTACAGATTCAACACCCAATGAAAATTAGCCCACATCAATCACAGGATCGCCCTTCTTGCAAGATAGTAATTTTCGCACAAAAATAAAATAAAATAAAATCCAGCGTATCTCATAAACATTATAAACAAATCTAGGCATCAGTTTATCACTCTTCAGCTTGAAAGAACAGTATTTATTTTTTAAAAATGGATTAATTCACTTTACTCCCTTTACTCCCTTAACACGTTTAGAGTTATTATCGTTTCGTCCCTAACGATATTTTTTAAATACTTAAATCTTTCTGTTAAATCGAACTCAACATTCATTATACGTTAATGACAAAAATACCCTTAATCTCTCTTCATCTTTTTTTTCCTCATATTTACTTGATTTATTTCTTTTCCTCTCTCCTATTTTGTTAACATGATTCAATCAATGTATTAAATTTTATCAAACTTCATTTATGGAAAGAAATGAGATATTTTAAGTGTCATAAGAAAATTTATCTACACATCAATAACTTGACGATAAAAAATAAAAATGTCATTTTAGGTAAAAAAATATAACACCGTCAGTTTTGACCGTTGGTCTGGAAACTTAAATACCTGAAAAATAACGTTAGGCACTAAAGTAATAATGACCCTAAACGTTAAAAAGGTAAAGTTAAATTAACCCAAAAAAAAAAAAAAATTACACACGGAAATACTTACCGAAAGCTCTTGATATATTGTGATTTTACTTTTTCTCCAGTTCTTTGCTGGGGATGGTTCTTCAAATCTTTATTTTCTTTCAGATCTTCATCATAATTGAAATACTTCCCTGAGATTAGAAGTGGCAAAATAAATAATAGTTTTAGTTAAATGGATTTGGATAAAATTTATCCAATTCATTTAAAATTATATTAATAAATTGATCTAAATAGATAGATTTAAATGAATAATGGATAAATCATTTATCCATATAAAAACCATTTAAATTTCTTATTGTCCAATTTTTCCCACTTCCCATTCCCTCTCAACACACTTGCATTTATACTTAGGATGCGTTTGATAAAACTAAAATTTGAATTCTGAATTCTGAACACTGAAAATTAAGTGTTGAAGTCTTAATTTGCTGAATTTGTAAAGTTGCATCTGATTGATAATCAGCTGAATCTAAATACTGAATTAAAATATTTTATCTCGTTTGTATTATATATTTTGATGATAATATTATATTTTTTATAATAGATTATTTTAATTATTATATTTTTAATACAAATAAATAGTTTTTTAGTATAGAGTATGTGTGTATGAGAGAGGGGTATGTGTGTGTGAGAGATATTATGTACAAGTGTGTGTTTATATGTGAGACATTGAGAATGAATATAAAAAGTGCAAGTGTGCATTTTTGTATGTGAAAAGGAATATAGTGTATTCAATTGTATGTTTATGTGAAAAAAAGAATATAATGTGTGTAAGTATGTGTTTATGTGTGAGAGATAATGAATATAGTATGTGTGTGTGTTTATGTATGAAAGAGAAGATATATAGTAGTTCAAGTGTGTATGTGTGAGAGGGAGAAGGAATATTTTTTATGCAAATGTGCATCTATGTGTGAGAGAGAAGGAATATAATGTGTGCAAATTGTAACTGTGTGTTTATGTGTGAGAGAGAAGGACTATAATATATGCAAATGTGTGTTTATGTATAAGAGATAAGGAATATAGTGTGTTCAAATGTGTGTTTATGTGTGAGAGAGAAGAAATATAGTGTGTGCAAATGTGTGTTTGTATGTGAGAGAGAATGAATGTAGTGTGTGCAAGTGTGTGTTTGTGTGTGAGAGAGAATGAATGTAGTGTGTGCAAGTGTGTGTTTATGCTGTGAGAGAATGAATATAGTGTGTGTAAGTGTGTGTAAATAGTGTGTGAATGTGAAATAAAGAAAATTTGGGTGAGTTTTGCTATACTAGTAAAGAATTCAACAAATTAAGTAATAGACTTTTCACTTAAAATTTTGTATAGAAATTAAGTGGCACTTAATGCATTCAGAGGTAAGAGAATTTTGTTATCAAACACACTTAATACAAAAAGCACTTAATGAATTAAGTTTAAGCACTTAATGGGGTTATCAAACACCCATTTATACACATTTTCACAAGCACACACATTTACACACACTTCCACACAAACACATTTACATACACTTGGACACATTTTCACACACATCCTTACACACATTTATACACTTTCATACATTTTTACACTTACACACATTTACACACACTTTCATACATTTTCACACTCACACACTTGCATATATTTTCACACATACATACACTTACACACATATTTTTACACACAAATATACACTTGCACACATGTGCTCACACGCACACACACACTTACACATATTTTCCCACACACATACACACTTACATATATTTTCACAGACATACACACACTTACACATATTTTCACAAACACACACTTAAATATATTTTCACACACACATACACGCTTACATATATTTTCACGCACACACACACAGATTTTATACATATGTGTCATAATACACTTACATATATTTTATAGACACATACACACACAGTTACACACATTTTCATAAACACACACTTACATATGTTTTTACACGCACATTTTATCACACATACTTTCATACATTTTAACACACACACTTGTACATATTTTCTCACACACACTTTCACACATTTTTATACACACACTTACACACATTTTCACATACTTACATACACACATTTTCACATTCACACATACATATATTTTCACACACTTTCACACATACACTTGCACATATTTTCACACAGACATATTTTCTCAAACATACTTTCACATATTTTCACACGCACACACCACACATATTTTCACACGCGCATGTCATATTTTCACATATCACGGACACATTTTCACACACACACACACTCTTCACATACTATGTGACACATTTTCACACACACACACACTCTTACACATATTTCATACACTTTCATATATTTTCACACATTTCATATATTTTTACATACACACATTCACATATTTTCATATACATTCACAGACTTTCACATACACATACACTTACACACATTTTTACACACAGACACTTACACACATTTTTCAGACACACATACATATTTTCACACACACACACGGAAACATGCATTTTCACACACACGCATGCAAACGTACACATACATTTACACACATTTTTACACACACACACTTAAAAATGTACACTTGCACATATGTACACACATTTCCACACACGTATGCACATGTTATTAGACATATTTTATATGCTATTGTAGTTTCATAGTTATAGTTATTTGTGGATTTAAAACTATATTTTATACAATTGATGATAATGTTGAAACAAAGTTGGTGTACGGAAATGTGTATAAGTATGTATGAAAATAAGTGTAAGTGTGTGTATGTATATGAAAATGTGTGTGTAAGTGAGTGCAAGTATGTGTGTGTGAAAATGTGACTAAATATGTGTGTGTGAAAATGTGACTAAGTATGTGTGTGTGTGAAAATATGAGTAAGTGTGTGTGTGTGAAAATATAAGTGTGTAAATGTGTGAAAATATGAGTAAACGTGAATGTGTGTAAGTGTGTGAAAATGTGTGTGTAAAAATGTGTGTAAGTTTGAATGAAAAAATATAAAAATGTGTGTGTGTGAAAATGTATGCAAGTGTGTGCGTGAAAATATACGTGTAAGTGTGTGTGAGAGCGAGAGAAGATGTAAGTGTGTGTGTGTGTGAAAATGTGTGTAGTGTGTGTGTGAAAATGCATGAAAGTGTGTGAAAATATATGTAAATGTGTGTAAGTGTTTGTATGTGTGTGTGAATATGTGTATAAGTGTGTGAGAGAAAATGTAAGTGTGTGTGTGTAAGTGTATGAAAATATGTATAAGTGTGTGTGTGTGTGTGAAACTGTGTTAAAGTGTGTGTGAAAGTGTATGTGTGCGCGAGAAAATGTGTGTGTGTGTGAAAATGTGTGTAAGTATATGCGAAAATGTGTGAAAATGTATATACCTGTAAAAATATGTGTATGTATATGAAAATATAGTGAAAGTATATGAAAATGTATGTAAATATGTGTCTATGAAAATGTGTAAGTGTGTGAAATGTGTATAAGTGTATGTGTGTATGAAAATGTGTGAAAGTGTGTATGTAAGTGTATGTGAGAGAGAGAGAGAAATATGTGTAAGTGTGTGTCTGTGTGAAAAAATGTGTAAGTGTGTGTATGTGTATGTGAAAATGTATGTGTAAGTGTGTGTGAGAGTGAGAAAATGTGTATAAGTGTATGTATGAAAATGCGTTAACTGTGTGTGTGACAATATGTGTGAAAATGTAAGTGCGTGTGTGTGTTAGACACTTAGCAACATTTATACATGAAATATGTTAACGTGTGCGTGTGTGTGAAAATATATGTATGTGTGAACATGCACGTAAATGAGTGTGTGTGAAAATATGTGTAAATATGTGTGTGAAAATATGTATGTATAAGTGTGACAATGTGTGTAAGTATGTGTGTGAAAAATGTATTTAAGTGTGTGTATGTGTGTGAAAATGTGTGCAAGTTTATATGTGTACGTGTATGTGTGTGTGAAAATATGTGCAAGTTTGTGTGTGTGTGAAAGTGTATAAGTATGGATAAATGTGTGTGTGAAATATGCGTCAAAATATTTACAAGTGTGTCTGTGAAAATATGTATAAGTGTGTATGTGTGCGAAAATATGTGAAACTGTATTTAAACTGTGTTTAAGTGTGTGTGAAAATATATATAAGTGCATGTAAAAATAAATTTTAAGTGTGTGGTTTATCACCTTGTAATAATTTGTTGTAGTTAAATAGATTTATATAAATTAGATAGATTATCCATTAAAATCTATCTATATAATAGATGGTTGTAAATGGATAAATCATTTATATTTATTAAACTTTTTAGAATCAATCATATCTATTTAAGCGTAATGTATTTGGATAGCAAATAGATTTGGATCCAATTGCCATGTCTGCCTAAAACTCTTGATATCTTTTTGGTGATTTTTCTTTTTTTTTTGGTTCTTTGCTTTAGATTTTTCTTCGAATCTTGTTTTCCATGAGACATGCTTCAGATCAACTATATACCAAAGAGATGAACAAGGACCAATAGATATGCTTCAGATCAAGTGTACACCAAAGAGATAAACAAGGAGGTTCGAAGGATGAGAGAGAAGGTGAAGAGATAAGATGGGAAAAGGGGTTGAAGAATGAGAGAGATTCGGTGAAGAGAATGTTGGGAATTTAGACGCGGAAGCAACACAACTATTTGAGAAATCAAAAACACAATTTAATAAAAATAGAAAAACATGAAATATGAGTGACACACACAATTTCACGTGGTTTGGCTTAATATGCCAAACCTTCGTCCACGGAGAGAAAAACCGCTCTTTATTATGAGAGAAAAATAAATATAAGAATACAACTCATATCCCAAGTCTCACCCCTTGTATTCACTCTCTCACCCCTTTGTGTGAATTCTCTTGCTCTCTTGTATTTATGATAGCATGCCAACCCACCTATTTATAGGGGACATTACTTGGTCATCAATCGAGAAATAACTTGTCTTAGATACCAAACCCTACAAATTAGGAAGTTACTTAGCCACTACTCCAAACAATTATATTAGTAAATTACTTTTTCTTCACACAAAGAAACCTACCCAAAAGAAAAACTTGCCAAAATTCCTAACAAATCCCCACCTTGGCGAATTTTCTTTTAGTAAAAAAAAAAAAAGCAAATCAACAAAAATAAACCCATTTGCCTTTTTACCACCAATTACCATGGTGCCTAGCTACACACACAAATCAATACGGTCCTATCTCCAATTGATTTAATCGGCAAATGGACGTGCATAAGACTTGCAGCTAAATGAGTTCAACTTCTAGTTGACTTGTGAGAGAGGTCTCAATTCACCCTCTTCCTTTGTAGGACTTTTCTTCTCACAAGCATTTGTAACTTGGAAGTAATCTTGGGTCTCGTTTTCTGAGCTCCACACCCAATTCATTGAGATTACTAAATGGTACAAATTTTCATACTTCATCCCTTTCAACAGGACCGTCTCGCCATGTGTGATTTTCAAAACTCCACCTCCAGCTAAATATTCATAGCCATCGAAGTCTAATTAGCTGAGTGAAATTAGATTTCTCCGTATCTTTGAGACATATGTCACATCACCCAAAGAACGAACTGCTCCATCTAATATTTTGATTTCACCACTCCAATACCTTTGACTTCGCAAGAGGATCCATCTCCCAAAGAGAGAAAACCGGCCTTCTTTATTTCAACCGAATCAAAATAATATAACTTGGAGCAAACATGTGATACGTAATCAGAATCTAAAATCCAACCATCACGGGATGATTAATATCCATACTTTTGGAGATTGTGAGAACATCTCCATCAGATACATATCTAACAATATTGTCATGATCATCCTTTTCTTTCAGTAAGGACAATTTCTTTTGAAATGCCCATACTCATGACATTTATAGCATTGAACTCCACCATTTCCCTTGACCTTTGAACCACCTGCCTTAGATCCACTGTCAAGCATTCTCCTATTCTGATTCTTCCCTCAAGCAATCAACGCAGATTCTTGGGTCTCATCCTGGTTTGCCTTCTTTTGTTTCTCATAAGACAACAATGATGACTGCACATTTTCGACCTCCAAAGTGTCTTTCCCGTATAACAGAGTCGTCACTACACTTTCAAAAGAATTAGGAACTGAGGTAAGAAGGAAAAGGGTCTCATCTTCTTCCTCAATTTTCACGCCAACTTTCTAGAGTTGATCCAGAATTCCGTTGAACATATTCATGTGATCCATGAGATTTTCACCCTCTTCCATCTTCAGCCTATAAAGTTGCCACTTCTAGATGTAACTTGTTGGACAAGGTCTTAGCCAGATAAAGCCTTTCCAATTTTTGCCAGAGGTCAGCTGATGAATCTTTCTCATCCATCACATTATTTATTATATTGTCCGCAATGTAGAGTCGAATCGTAGTAGCGCATCTTGATTCCAACTCTTCCCACTCATCATTTTTCATGTTCGCTGGCTTCGTATCCTTTCCATTCAATGTTTTGCCAAGCCTTGTTGAATTTGGATGTCTTTCACTTTTGTTTGCCAAAGAGTGAAACTTGTATTCCCATTAAATTGTTCAATTGGAAATTGAATATTCCCAATCGCCATGGTAAGACACCAACCACTTGATCTCAAATAGTTTATCAGAACTCCAATGTAGCTCTGATACCATTTGTTGGGAATTTCGACGTGGAAGCAACACAACTATTTAAGAAATCAAGAACACAATTTAATGAAAATAGAAAAACACAAAATATGAGTGACACACACAATTTAACGTAATTCGGTTTAATTACCAAGTATTGAATCTACGTCTACGGAGAGAAAAATCGCTCTTTCTTATGAGAGAAAAACAAATACAAGAATACAACTCATATCCCAAGTCTAACCCCTTGTATTCACTCTCTCACCCTTTTGTGTGAATTCTCTTGCTCTCTTGCATCTATGATAGAATGTCAATCTACCTATTTATAGGAAACATTACTTGGTCATCAATCAAGAAATAACTTGCCTTAGACACCAAACCCTACAAATTAGGAAGTTACTTGGCACTACTCCAAGCAATTAGAATATTAGTAAATTACTTTTTCCTCACACAAAAAAACCTACCCAAAAGAAAATTTTGCCAAAATTCCTAATAGAGATAAATAAGAGAATATAAAGAAAAGCGTCGACTGTTTATTTTGACGGATAAGGGGCAATTGTGTGAAAAAATAAAAAGTACAGGAATCAGATGATGGGTTTCTCTAATACCCATCAATTCATTCAGGTATCAAAGAATTGGTATGATTCTAAAAAGTTGATTCCTATTGAACACCTGGCAAACCCAAACAACATATATGAATTTTATTCTGATACCCTTTAACCAAGCTGCACCTTAATACATTAACTCTTGAAAAAACCTAAAAATTAAAATCCAAAAATGAAATCAGAGTATGAATTAATGGAAGTATGGAAAGGTTTTGTAAAAACTAAAAATAATAAACTAAAATTTCAATTATTTGTTATTGATTTTTAATACTAAATTCAAATCATAAAAACAATTTTCTTGTTTGGTTTTTTCTCAGTTCAATCGAACATTAATTATCTGAAAATCGAAAATAAAACTATTTTGATTCTGTCGGTTATTCGATTTGTTTGGTTAAATCAAAATATGAACCCCCCCTAATCAAAGCAATTCACGTGGTAAAATCATATCGAATCAATAATATATCCTTAATTTTAAATATTTGGTCAAATTTCAATACTTTTTTCATAGATCTAGTGATATATTAGTGTTTTTGTTATTTTGTCATTCTTTGTAGATGCACTATTTGTTTTATAGTACAATGGAGTATTTTGGAGTTTAGAGATGCGAATGTATGTAAGAGTTAGCTCATATAATGAGTAGGGCGATAAACTATCAAAAAATCAAAATTTAACTTTTACTTCTCTCTATCCATTGTTTGATGGGTGAGATCTGTAGTGTTAAATATTATAATAAGTAATCAAAATATATCCTGAATTGGAGGAAGAGAGGTAAATTAATCTTTAGTTACATAGTATTATAATACTATTATAAGTAAGTAAGGGCAGAGCCACCTTGTATTGAGGATAGGCAATTGCCTCTGCTCAATTTTGAAAAAATTACAATTTATATAAATTTTTTAATTTTTAAAATTTATCTCACATTTGCTATCTCTAAAAAAATTTAAATTTCTTGTTCTCTTTATATTGATCCCCATTTTTTTTTAAAATTCTACTTATCCTTTACATTAGATGCTAATTTTGTATTATAATTTAATACAAAAATTGGAAAAATCACTACAGGAATAAGGAGAAATTTAAAAAATTATGAAGTATAAAATACAAGAAGACAATTTCAATGGTTAATCCCTCCTACAAAAGCAGTTGCACCCCAACTCTTGAGGCTTGAGATCCTGATTCCGCCCATAATTAAAAGCTACTCAAATATTCGCATAAATAAAAGCCACTCAAATATTTGCATACGAAGTAACCAGTCTCTTCCTAAACTTTCTATGACAGTTGAGATATCTAATTTACTCTTTTTTTTTGAGTAAGAAAATGATTGCATAAAATATCTAAATAAGTTCTTACATCAACCAGAATTCAAACGAACGGTACGAGGAACTATAAATCCTCAAGTATCCTCCTCACAACAGTTAACTTCGCGAAAGATATGTCTAATGCTGATTTAAAGTAATTTTAAACACCTTTTTCCTAAACACCCCCTTTCCCCAAAAAAAAAAATGTAATTTTAAACAGCAGTAGCTGGTTCTTGGGGGCTAGGAATTATCATGTCTATTCTCTTGTAAACTATGATACTAGATGATATGGTTTTCATAATGACTATTGTTTAGGTAAGAAAAATATTTAAGAGGAGACAAGATACAATTTTTTTTTCATGTCATGTCATTCATCACTTTTATCGATTAATAAAAAATCAATGATAACAAGAATCGACCTAAAACTTTTTTATGTCCGATAGCCCTACTCATCATATGAGCAAAGTCATCAACCGAATTAAGCATGTAAAATCTCTCACATCATTATTGAGTGGTTTAGTTTTTGATTTGAGTTGGTATGAACGATTTTGTATCAAGATATTTATAACACCAATTATGATATGGACCGATTTACTTAACAATGATATGAACGATTCACTTAAGAATTTTCTAACACTTAATGTCACGTCCCTGACCCGCACTTGTCAGGCACGTGTCATTTGCCGTATCCGTGAAATCATACTCCCACAAATACAAGGCTCACACAGTAACCACAACAACATACTAATAATAAAAATAGTAAGACTGATAATGCAGAAACGTTGCTTATAAATACTATCAATTGTGCGGTGACAAGACAAATTAAAATGAATAACAAAATATCCTCAAGTCTTTCTAACGAGTTATATCATTTTGGAGCACGCAGGCTCATTTATTTGAAAATTCCACTAGGTGCATTATCTATCCCTTTCCATGCCCACCTTAATCTCTTTCCTTGTTCTTGTCCGCTAAATTACCATCCTCCACTATAATATACTCCACTTCTCTATCTGCGTAAAAACATTAATAATAGTGGAATGAGCGATAAATCGCCCAGTAGGTGGTAAATATCTTCTGTTGGACCATGCAGTTATAATACGTATATCTTTTTTTATCAATCAATCATAAATCATTTTTAGTTTTCATAAGAACTTTTCACATTTCACAAGCACATACATACATATAGTGACATTCTTGTCATAGTCGGATTTGACAGTTCACATGAGTTTTAATACCCGATACAGTTGATTTCGTGTGACCAACCCATATAACACATAACACATTGACTCAAATATATCAACTATATTTCTTCATCAGTTCTAGAGTACTTAAGCCTAGTGCAGACCCCCACTAGGCAGGATGCCAAGGCGTTAGCCTAACCCACTCGACACAATTAGACCGTCGTCTAACCACTGACTACTGCACTGTTAATATTTAGAGATACCTTATGTTTTTCACATACACATGCAACCAAGAAATGTCACTTATATTTTTGCATAACATAAAAATCACAAATTACCCAACATGGTCCACATTCATAACATAACAAAACATAACTTGCAAAATAAACTTTCAAACATTCAACAAAATTAGAATGTTACAAATATAAGTGAATTGACTTTTTACAAAACAATTTTCGAAAATCAGAAGGTAAGAACCACCTACCTCGACTGTCAAGAAATCAATTATCCTTCAATCGTATCCCTTCATATGCTCTTATTAACAATTCATAAAATCCTATGAGTCAAAATTTCCTTACTCTAAATTTATATATTTTATCCTATGAAATATATCCAACCTATTCCCCCATAGTCTATTTGTCCTTAATTTTAGAATACATACCCTAAGTTTTATCCCAAGCTATAATAGTCTACAATAAGCATCCACAAGCAAAAAAAATATTTTTCTTACTTCATTAGGACTGTTTTTGAAAACATTAGGGTCCTTGAATAAATTTTTTGAGACTTTCTTTGAAATTTTATAAAAGTTTTAGGGTCATAAAATAATTTAAGAAGCTTTTGAGAGCCTATGGTAACTTTAGAAAAGTGTCAGGGGTTAAACTAAAATTTTCAGACACTTCTTTGGATTTAAAAGAAATTTTAAAGTATTCTGGACTGACTTGGTTCCTCACAGAATCATATGGGTCAAATTTAAAACATTTAAAAAATATATTTAGACCTAAACAATACCCTTTCTAAAATTTTTGAATTAAATACTAATTTAACAATAAATCAGTAAACCTGTTTTGCAAAAATACACAAAAAAAATACTAGTATCCTAAAGAGATCCGATCTTGTCCGGCACATTACCGCCGCACCAAGACCGGTCCTGTAATAGTTGATGTTATTGACGTGGAAGACTTTGTCTTTCCATGACACGTCAACATCATCATCTTTAAAATTTTTTTTTTTAAATATCCAATACTAATAGCAGAAAACTAATAAATAAATAATTATAAACAAATTATTATAAAATTCAAAATAATTATTTAATATAAAAATAAAACTCTTACTTTTTGGGTTGGACGCCCAAAAAACAAAAAGTTTTAATGTATTAAGAAGTATATATAAGAGTAATACTGACTCATTATAAGTTTAGGTTCCCACATTTTATATTGAAGTAATTCACTTAAATTTTATTACATAAGAAATTCTAATAAGGAGCAAAAGTGTATCTATTAATATTCCTATCTTATCACATGATTATTAAATTATTATTATTTTGTACGGTCTTCACACTTAACATTAGCCTAGTAGTTTCAATCAGTACCTATGTTTTTTTTTTTTTTCTCCAGTCCAAAGTTCTCTGATTGCGTAGTTCTCGGATCTCATGTTTGAGTTCGGATCAAAAATCTGTCTCTTGAAACCAAAAATTGAGACATTAAATGCTAAGCAGAACCAAAGAATTTCTTCTGCCAAACGAACGAACCACCGACCTCCCCAAATAACAAATCCTTAATAATAGTTCTTCTCTTCTATCCTCCACTCGCCGATGTCTGAATTTGCGGCCTTCACGGTATGAATTATCCTCTCCTTCTTTTTCGTCTTTCTTAGATAAATATTTTTAGTTTTCTTTTCTGAGTTATATTAGAAAAAAAGATCAAGTTATTCTCTCTTTTTTTTTATAGATATTCATCAATTTAATTTCTTATCTAGTTATCTATCATATTAGATCAATTCGGTCTCTTGTTTTCTCAAAAAAAAAAAAAAAAAAAATTAATCTTAAACTTATGATGAACAAATTAATAAATCAAACACAAGTTTTAAATTAATTATTTTTTTTAAATGAGAATCTAAATTGATTTTTATGATAGATAAGTAACAAAATTAATCTATAAGATAAAATATTACATTGATATTTTTGCCAGTTACAATGGATATAGAGCAAAAATTCATTTCATGCAGAATGGTCCAAAATTTAGCAAGACAAAACCTGTGCGGCTGTGCTACTTATTCAATTTATACCTTTTAATTATTTAAATCTCTATGATCAATTTTCAATCATTTCATGATATCAAATACCTAAAAAGTTTTGCAGAATAAGTAACAAAAACTTTTCCAAACCAGATGCTGCTTTAAAAAGTGTAGCCCAATTAGAGGAAAAATGGTCTTCTCACATCGCATCTGGCTTTTAATCATAAATTCTCTTTTGCGCGGTGGGGGAGTCCACTATCAAAACACTTAAACACATATTTTGTTTAAGCTTTTGATAATCTTTTAGAATGACATTTTACTTTTCGGAAAAATATATTATAGTAATTCATAAAGGTTATAGTTTTAAATCAGTAAAGCACTATATTATTGATGGCACTTAAGTTTGATAGATTTAAACACATAATTATTATTTTCAGTCCACAATTATTAAGTAAAGAATTCACTGAATTTTTTGTAACTTGTCGATTCAACCAGTAAACTCAGGCTCGATTGCGTTTGAAGAAACCAAAGAGTTTTCACTTTTTGAGGGAAAAAAACAAAATTCATTTGCCAATCCTTGAACTTGAGGCCTTCCTTTGAGGGAGCAACTTACCGAGCCGTGTCAACTATTTGAAGGTGTGTAAACAAGTTTGATACTTCATTGTTCAATACTGTTGGATGCTTATGATGTGTTTAAATTTGGTTTGTTTATTTTTTGAGTTGAATTTAAAAGAGTTTTTAGTGATTCGATTTCAAATTAAACTCGAATAGTTTAAAGTTTTAATTTCATCAAGTCGAGTTTGAGCCAATTAAAAAATTTAACAAACATTCAATTTTTTTATGCTTGACGACGAATTAAACTCAAACTATCTCTTACTTAATCGAATTTAATTGGAATATGGAGTTGGTTGGTTCACCTTACAGCCCTAACTATTGGTTTTTAAATGCCTCTTGTTTAATTTATTTACTGTTCGGATCACATTTACAAATTAACTAGTTTTTTTTACTCCTAATGCGACAAGGCAACTAATAATATATACACACATCGATTATCAATTTTTAATCTCTAAAACCTCTTTTGACAAATAAAATTTTGAATTAGATACAAATTATAAGAAAGATAATTTTCTTATTGAAAAACTTTTGCTATACAGTAATTACCAACAAATTATCCTATTGTCCTCAACAATCTCTTTTTATTTCAAAATTGCCAGCAATTCAAATGGTATAAAAGTATGCTCCTATATCCAACTCAATGAGGTAAAATTATACTCGACAAAGTAGCATTGTAGCCTAAAATTTTACAAAGGGTACATATCATAAGAGATCTAAACAAAAATACATATTTTATATAAATATACTATTTTGATGAAGTAACCATCTAAGAGATGATTTCTTATGTGATTGTTTTATATCATTCTATAGTGTATTTTATAGTAATCATTTTCAAGATTACATATGTAACAAAGAAAGTTAACTATTCCATTATAGTATATCTTTGAGAAAATAATTATTTTAGAGTTCATTTATAATTAAATAAAAAATTTATAAAACATTTTTTTATCAATGTTTTAATCATATGTCTAGTATGTAATAATTTGGAAATATTATACACTGCTATATATATATATATATATATATATATATATATATATATATATTTTGATAATCCACAATTGTATCAACTACTAGCAACCGCTGATCTGCCTCCTTTGCGGTTTTCCTTGCGGAACAGATCTGATAGCTGTTTCAACCAGAAATAATTTTTTCCTAGTTCTCCCCCAGATTGAGCTTTTTACTCCTATACCTGCACTGAAATTTGAGAGTGCAAGAAGATCACAAAGAACTGTATGGCTGCCTCCACTCCCGTTGATTCTGTCCTACGTCAACTGGAGGAGTTGTTCCGCAACATCCGAAGACCTGGGTCATTTCACGTCTACGAACTGAAGCTGAACTTACTGTTTCTAAAAACAATTTTTTCTGTGTGCAAGAAAGTGGAGCAACAACAACAACGATGTTTATATCAAATTTATTGTCGATAATATGGCGTACATGCAAAAAACAGAAGAGAAGGTGCCCCTTCGATCTTTCTTGTCTACCATGGAGGATACTTTGAACAAATATGGGAGGGACATACAATCCCTTTGTAGTAGATCAGAGAGTACAGTTATCAATTTTGAATACATGATTTCAGCTGTGGAACCTGTGCTTTCTAGTTTTCGTGAAAGCCTAAAGTCTTTTAAGCAAAAAATCATCAGTGCATACACAAGTTTGTCGGACTACAATGGCTCATTGCAATCCAGTTTTTGCGCGGCGGATGACAAACTTGTGGACTTTATAGACTCCATCTTGCACAACCTGGTCCATCTTCTCAAACTTTGTTTTATACATCGCGAGAGAGTTCACAGCGATCTTGTTCCAGCACAAATTGAGGCCCTTGAAGACAAGCTAAAATTCTTGAAAAGTTTGATTTGCTTTGCCAATTTGTTTTGCCTTGATCATCATCAGGCTAATAATTTGGACCATCTGCTGAGGACACATATCCAATCTGTGGCTCTGAGTGCAGCACGCCTGTCCTATATGTGTTGGTGTTTTTTTTACAAACAATTAGATGAAAAAGAAGTGCGCGACATGTGCACCATGATGAGTGAACTTCTTGACAAGCGTGTTGATCTCCAAGTCTACGAGACTTGTATCAAAGTCCTAATAAAAGGAGTTTCGAAATCTTCAGCTTCTTCATTACAAACTACGAAGATGGATAAGAATATAGTAGTAGTGCGGGAGTTTAATGATTCTCTCATAAGTTGTCTCTGGGAGCTACTACTGTGCAATACCACTAGCAGTAGCTTTATGGTTTCTGTGAAGGGTCAAATGCAAATACTCTACGAGGGATTGAGATTCTTGAGGAGCATTCTGCTAAGGGAACTGCAGGAGGAGCATATGGATGAGCTAGATGGAAAAGTTATAACTGTTCTCACGTTGAGGCAGGTGTTGTAATTTGCTCTGTGTGTGTGAACTCTCTTGATTGTTGTGCTATGTTGGTTGATATCAACAGCCATATCAATCTTATTAAGGCTCAGATCACCGGTTCGGGCATGATAGAAAGTCTTCCTTCCTATCAAATTTTCAAAGGACAAGAAGTTGGAAGGACCCCCGGTCTTCTGCCATCAATAGGTAAAATACCAATAACCCATGAAGTTGTCGTTGAACTTATGGATGAGGCAGAAAAAGTAATTGATCGACTTGTAAGGGGATCAGAGAACTTGGAAATTATTCCTATTGTGGGAATGCCTGGACTTGGTAAGACAACTTTAGCCAGAAGAGTGCATAATCATCCTTCAAGTCTACACCATTTCCATATTCGTCTTTGGTGTTCGGTTTCTCAATTATACAACCAAAAAGATTTGTTACTTCAAATGTTGCTTGATGATGGCAAATACTCTAAGATGAATGAAGAGGTCAAAATTTATAACGAGGATGGCTATTTGCTTCAACAGCTGTATCAGAAGTTGAAGGGAAATAGGTATCTAGTTGTTTTTGATGATGTTTGGGACATCGGGGTATGGAATGACTTGAGGTGTTCTTTTCCACATGATAAGAATGGAAGTAGAATCCTCCTGACGAGTCGATTTTCTAATGTGGCTTCAAAGGTTGGAATTGGTAGGGAACCTCATGATCTTCGATCACTCACTGATAGCGAGAGTTGGGAATTACTACAGAAGAAGGTGTTTGGAAAAGAGGATTGTCCTCAAGCACTACATGGACTTGGGATGGAAATAGCAAAAAATTGCAAGGGATTACCTCTTACAGTTGTCATTGTAGCTGGAATTCTTTCAATTATAGAGCATGATGGTTGGGAAGAAGTTGCAAAAAGTTTAACTTCAACCATTGTGTATGAAACAGACCAGTGCAAGAATACATTAGAGCTGAGTTACAAATATTTGCCACATTATTTGAAGCCATGTCTGCTGTATTTTGGAGCATTAATCCAGAAGATCAAGAAATTCACACCAAGAAGTTGATATCGTTGTGGATCGCGGAGGAATTTGTGCAAAATTCAGAGTTGAGGATATTAGAGGATTTAGCAGAAGAATACCTGATGGATTTAATTGGCAGAAACTTGGTTATGGTTTCCAAACAAAGATCTATAGGTGGAGTCAAAGCTTGTCGTGTTCATGATTTGTTACATGAGTTTTGTAAGGCCAAATCCAAAGAAGAAAATTTTCTACAGGTGTTGCATGGATATGATGAGCTCAGTACATTTAATGTGCTCCCAAACCTCGAAAGGTTGTCCATTTGGTCTAAAGTTGAACATTTTAAGAAGTCAAAGTTGTTTTGTCCACGCATATGCAGTCTGCTGTTGTTTAATAAGATTGAAGAGTCCGATTCATTGATGGCCGACATCTCGTTTGTTTTTTGCATTTACAAAAATCTTAGAGTGTTGGATTTAGAGCAAATTGTACTGCGGCATGAGATTTTTCCAGGGGAATTCAATTCAAACTGAATAACGTAGAATCACTTGTTGAGTTGAGGTATTTGGGTGTTCAAGGTTCAATGAGGTTCATCCCACCATCAATAGCCAACCTCTCAAATTTAGAAACTTTTCTTGTGAAATCTGAATTTGGTACTGTTTCATTGCCAGATACCATATGGAATATGACCAATTTGAGGCATCTAAATATTGGGGGTTGGAATGGCAGTTGCTATTTACCAAGTGAAAACCTTGAAAACACCTCTGCTTGTCTGCAAAATTTAGACACCTTTTCCACTCCAGAAGTTTCTTTAGACCAAGTGGAAATCATAATGAGCAAGATACCAAACGTCCGTGAGCTGAAAATTCAACTCTCAGAAGCAAAGAACCAGACGGGCTACTGCAAGTGCAACACGAGGAGTCCACTACGAAGTCTAGAATCACTTAAAGTGTTGGGGAAAGATTTGCTACTGATTCATATTGAGTTTTCTTTCCCCATGACTTTAAAAGAATTGGTCCTTAAAGAATTGTGCCTGGCCTGGAGTACAATTCAATTGATTGGGAAGCTACCAAATGTTGAGGTCCTTAAATTCCTCAACGACTCCTTCGAGGGGGATAGATGGGACCTGACAGATGGAGGATTCATTAAGCTCAGAGTCTTGAAGTTAGAATATTTGGATGTTGTTGAGTGGACAGACACAGATTGTGGAGATCCCTTTCCCTGTCTCCAGAAGTTAATGTTGAAAGGAGTTTGGAATTTGGAAAAGATCCCTTCTTGTTTCGAGTCTATCTCAAGTCTTGAAGTGATTATGGTGCAATTTTGTAATGACTCTGTTAAAAATTCGGTGTTGATAATTGAGGAAGAGCAGAAAAGCAAAGGAAATGAGGATCTGAAGATCTTCTTTTGCTAGCCAGAGCACGTAATCTTGAGGGTGCATGGAATCTGCATCAGATGTTAGTTAAGAGGTAAAATCAAATGTGTTTTCTTAATGCTCACAGGGATTTCGGAGGGTGGATTCAATTCTTTTTGTCAGTTATATACAGTGTATTTACTTCTACTCTTTAAAGTGACTCTAGCTATCAGCATAATCAATTGTTAGTTCAGTCATCGTTAGTTCCCTGTTTGCATAAAGCTGCAAAATTATACTTCTCATCCTGATCCAGTAATCTTAAAGGTTAATCTCTTATAGTGAAAGTAAACTGAGGAAAGTTTCAGAGAAACAAAATTGTTCAATGGAGAACATTAGATGAATTAATAGCTAGCTCTGATACCATGTTAAAGAATACAGGCTTCCATCTCAAAACCAATTGCCTATGAACCTTATTAATTAATTCAGGATCTCTTGACTAGCCGATGATGTGAATGTACTCTTGTCATGAGCCCCGCTACCCTTTTCATGTATTGTGTTTACATTAGTAACAGAAAATGTAGATCTGCCATTTAATATACATGGCAAGAGCACTATCTATGATGGTGAATTTTTCCTCCCTATTTGTGTTTATGTTTCTTGAAACCTTTTCAACTAAGTACCAACCTCTCTCAAAATTTCTCTTCGTTTTACAATCGTAACACTTGAATCCTTCACTTTGTGAACTTCCCCATTGCTGATTACTACTCTGCAAAAAGGCCTTGCTTCATGCATGCTGCTCCTACTGAAAAAAGTGATTGTTTCCTGCAAATCGATCCTTGAATTGACAATTTTGTTTTTCCAGTTTAACTACTGTGCTCTCTGTATACGTAATTTTTGTATGGATGTTAAATTCCAGCTATTCGTTAGAGCGCGCAAAGGACTAGAAGAGGCTTTGGCTACATGTATAGTCTGTGTTTCAGGCTTTCAGCCTGGCATGTTGCTTTTGATATAGGGTGAAATATGGATTCCATACTGCCCTGGGTGATGCTACAATCATGCATTAAACCACTACTACTAGTACTAGATCAGGTGGCACAAGTCCTCCGGTTGAGTAGTAGTAGTTCAGAGTCAGATTTCAGTACTCTTTTGCTGTTCTTCTTTGTTGCTCCAAGTCTTCAGCACTATCCAATTAATAACAAATCACAAACTGCATAAAAAAGAATCTGTCTTTTGGAAGCAGAAACTGAGGCACTAAATTCCAAGAAACAAAGTATGATGGTGAATATCTTACTTTTGTCCTTTCCATTTATGCCTATTGATACTGAATATATGGTGTTACATAGTTTGTGATCAGTAACAACATGGCTTCTTCATTTCCTTCTCAAGCCACTAGGCCCTTGACTGTATAGAAGGCATACTTGTTGGAATCCAGGGATGGAGCAGGCGAGAAATCCATAACGGGGCTGTCAGTGTATATGCATGTAGGAGGGGTTTCATTAAGTACATACTATTGTATATTCCCTTCGTCCTAATTTTACTGTCACCTATAGAATGGATACGTTTTTTTTTTAAATTTAATTTTATGGTGTGTATACTAATGTTATCTCTTATTATTGAAGTAAGGCAAATCAAAAAGTTGAAATTTAAATATTTTAATAAGAGTAGAATTGAAATGATGATATGATATTGATATAAAATAATGACCTATTTTTTTTTTAAAATGTGATATTTATTTTGAGACGTCACAATATAAATGTGATAAATGGAATATTAACAAGTTGAGGTGTGTAAAAGTTGACGAGGATTTATGCATTTAAGCCAAGATTTTGCAAAACATTTTATACAGATCTATTTGTTAACTAAAGTGTACTTAAATTTTACATATTTTATTCACATTCTAAATTGAATATAATAGAATCCATTTTTTAATCACAGAACAAAACCGAGGCATTTAAACGAAAACCTTAATGCATTAATCCCGTCGGCAAAAGATTCCATAAAAAGTTATTTTGACACTTTTTTTTTTTTTTTTTTTGTTGGAAATAAAATTTTTAGTAACTACAAATAAGGAAACTTTTTAAGCCCTTTGCGGATACGAACTATCATTTACTTTCCTAAACTATAGGCCAATACCTTAGTATATATACACACGAATCTGTCGAGAATTATTGTGCAATCAAGAAACTGATTATTAAGCAAACAGAGAAAAGAAAACTCTAGTTGGAAGTCTTCAAACATCATCATCATGGGTACAGGAAGGAAGAAAATCGAAATCAAGAAAATCACGAAACAATCTTCAAGAATGGTGACCTTCAGCAAAAGACGTCGAGGGCTGTTCAAGAAAGCTGAGGAACTTCGCTCTATCACCGGTGCCAATGTCGCCGTCATCGTCTTCTCGCCGGCCGGCCGGCCCTACACTTGTGGAGATTCCGGGTTCATTAATGCTGCCTTGAATTCTTGCTTAAATAACAATGCTTCAAGTACTAGTTTTGATGGAAGTTTGTGATCGATGAAATGGGGGTTCAATTCTGCTCTATGGAATTTTTTTTTTTTTTTTTTTTTTTGAAGGATAATTTGATTAGATATTGTTTATTAATTGGATTATTTTTTATGTTAATGTTACAATGTGTTCTTGAATTTAGGTTGTAATAATCAATTGATCTTTGACTCTGGAACTATGTATTTAGTCTTAATCAATTCTAGACCTTTGATATTATAAATATGTACATTACTTGGTTTCTTCTTGATCAAGTATTAGGGTTATTATCATGATCTATATGAATATCAGTAGGATTATATGGTGATTAATTCTTCATTTTCTTTTTTTTTTGTTCTTTTCGCAAAATATTACTGAAAGAGAAAACAAAAGTACAAATATGTATATTTTGCATATTCTAGCTAAGCACTCCAAAATTGTTGCCTATGAAACTTGGTTTATTAGTATTATTATTTTTTGTTATAAAACTTGGTTTAATTCCCCAAAATTTCTTGCTTATTTTACCCTTTCTTAATGAAAGAATTCCGAATTTATTACCAAAAAAAAAAAAACAGTAAGAGTACTCTTATATGGTCTAATAAAATTTTTACTAATGAGTAATCTAATGAAGGAGTAGTGTATTAGTAATTGTACAATTGCTAATAAAGTATTTTAATTATTTTTTTAATTACTCGTATATCTTACTGCTAATTAAGAATGCATATTTAGGAAATATAATTAACAGAAAAAAAAACTACAGCCATAAATTCCAAATGGATTAATATGGAGTAGTCATAAACTAGTTCCAGATCACACTGCCACCGCCGCGCCACCGTTCATGGCCTCTGTGGCCGTCCAAAGATCTACTATCCAACGTCTCTCCACCTTCAAAGAAACCCCACAACCACCGTCCACCACCGCCACCCCAACTCCCTACACACCATTCTCTCCCTCCGTTTCCGCTTTCAACTCATTCTCCTCCGACCCCATCTTATCCACCTTCCTCTCCTCCGACTTCAATTCCACTCGCTTCTCCACCGCCGCACTTTCCTCCGGCTCCGCCGCCTCCCGCATCGAAAAACTGCAAGAGGGTCTCCGACTCCTCGATTCTCAACTCCGCCACGAAGTCCTCTCCCGCCACCAAGACCTCCTCCATCAACTCTCCTCAATAGAATCCGCCGATTCCGCCCTCTCCTCCCTCCAATCCTCCGTTCGGAAAGTCCGGTCCGAGCTCTCCGAACCCCACCGTCTCGTCTCCACCCAAATGTGGGGAGTTAATCCCCTTCAGCTGTCCAACATTCATTCAACTACTGAGCTGCTCCAATCCACCATTAGGACTCTCCGGTTATCGAAAAAGCTCCGGGATTTGTTCGATTCGGCACCGGATCCCGAAAAACTCGATCTTTCCAAAGCAGCCCAGCTGCATTTTGAGATATTAACTTTGTATAATGAATCCCATTTGGCTGGGATTGATGTAGTGGATTCTGAGCTAAAATGGGTTGTGGAAATCGGGCAAAAATTGCGAGCCGAGGGGATGAGAGTGCTCGAAAGAGGGCTTGAAGGGTTGAACCAGGCGGAGGTGGTGGCTGGTTTGCAGGTGTTATATAATATGGGAGAGTTGAGGGGAACAGTGGATGGATTGATGAGTAAGTATAAGGCAATGGGAACTAAAAGCGTGAATGTGGCATTGGATATGAAGGCGGGCAATGGTGGTGGCAGTGGGGGTTGGGGTGCAGAGGAGTGGGACACCTCAGATTGGTGATGGAGCTAAACCACAGGACTGGCACTTTGGCAGAGGATGAATGCTTGTATGGATCAATAGCATTCGATTGTGGTTGCTGTTTGGCATTTGCAGAGAGTTTTGTCGAAGAAAAGGGACCCTTTTACCCATGTTTTGCTTCTTATGAGGTCTTGCAGGTGAGTGAATTGTGGATAGTTTTCTTTTCAAGGATTGTGTTATACTAGTGATATATCTCTTTGCTAAAGTGAAAAGAGGATTCTGTTTATGCATATATAGTGAATTGTTAGCGGTCATGATTGTTTTTTTAACATTACAGTCACAGAAATAGAGGGGTACAATTGAAAATTTGGCAGAGTTACTAATCAAATAATAATTCTAATCATTAAAGCAATGAGAAATTTAGCATCTTTAAATCAAGGCTATAGGATCATTCATGCATGCAGTTGAAGTTCACATCTGTGTAGTGCTATTTTGTTTGAACACATTTAATGGAGCGACAAATAGAAATTACTTCTCTTTGGGATGGGAGGTGAATAGCATGTGCTAATAGAAGAGTGATATGAATGTGAAAGTTTCCATTCCTTGTTATTAATTTTCTGTTTGTTCCTACTTTAATGTACTAATTTACTAAACATCCCAAGAATAGATAAGCAAAATGGATTCCACAGTATAAAGAAAACTGATATTGAGAAGGGAAAAAAAAAATCTGCAAAAAATGAAGTTTTGCACACATATTCTGGGACTGTTGATTGTGAGAGATTATGTGTGCTGAATATTTACTATAACCAATAGAGAGGAGGATCAGAGATAGGGTGGTTTTATGACTCTATGAAGAGTTTATATAGTTTGTTCCATGGAGGGGAGATGCCATGTATCCCTAAAGCACAAAGCAACCAATTTTTGTTTTTTGTTCAATATCTCCCACTGGCAGTCTAAAAACTCCAGTTGAGTTTAAATTCAACAAGATGTCATGCTAGCTAAAGAGTTTGTAAAGGCTGAGATGGAGATCTTGAAGTGACTGCTCCTAGTGGTTAGTTGCTGTGGGTTTTATCACTTTTCTTTTTTTTCTTTTTTTTGTGGGGGCGGGGGGAGAAAGAGAAATGCAGGGGCAGTAAGTTGATGTGTCATCATTTTCTGGTGTCAAAGATATTTGGAATTTATTATTTTCTTTTCCTTTCTTACAGCTGATGCTTTAGAGCAATGTGGTTTACTGATTTCACGATGCTTCTATACAGCTAAGAATGGAAAACATTTTACTTGCTTTTTGTCCAATATTTGGTTTATCTAATATCTTACTGTCAGAAGTGCTGCTTAGAATTCTTTTCACTTGCTTGTTGGAAAATCTTGACTAAAAGTTATAGTTAGGTGTCAATCTTAAATTTTCTTCATGAAACCTTTCATAGAACTCAAATCACTTTTAGTTTTTTCTAGCTCATTATGTGATTGTTAACATTGGTTGTTGTTCCTTAGGAAGGGACCCTATGTTAACAGATCGTATTTGGGAGGCACTGGTTAAGTCTTTTGCTAGCCAAATGAAGTCTATTTTTACTGCATCAAGAATGCCTTTGTGAAGGAGATCTTCACTGTTGGATATCCAAAACTCTTCGCCATGATAGAAAACCTACTTGAAAGAATTTCACGTGATACAGATGTCAAGGGAGTTCCACCAGCTCTCAGTTCGGAACGGAAGGATCAAATGATTGCTGGCATTGATATTTTTCAGACTGCATTTTTAACCATCTGCCCGAGTCACCTGTCAGATCTCGTCAATTCAGTTTTTCCAATGTCAAGCCGTGGAACTGTTCCATCCAGAGAAAGTATCTTAAGGATTGTATCACGAATTCAGGAAGAAATTGAAGGTGTGCAGCAGGATGCACGTTTGACTTTTCTTGTTTTGCGTGAGATCACTAAAGTACTGCATCTGCTTGCAGAAAGAGCTGAATATCAGGTACTTCCCTGTTCAATATATATTGTTTCATTACCTGAAAGTCTGCAACAAGACCTTTATGCAAAATACTAAATAAAGCACTTAGTTGTTCTCCTCTATTTATCACTCCATTTCCTTTTTGACGTGGGGGCTAAGTGTTTAATATGTCCCGATTTCTATTTTTATAAAAGCTGTTTCAGGCATAAATGTGATCTTTTACTTTTTGATGTAGAAATTGTGGTCCTAACTTGAAATTATATAACTGAAATTTGAAGATGTTATCCTGTCCCAAGTGGCTGAGCCAGTTGTCAATATATATAGAATCACCCATTCTGCCACCTAATAGTTTTTATTTAAGCACATTATTGTGGATAGATATAAAAAATTTGTCTTATAATACTGTTTTTGGATACACATCTTTCATTGCCCCCAATATTTTTTCGGTATAAGTTCTTTTGCCCCTACTTTTATAAATTCCAAACCTTTCTGGATTGTCCTACAAAAGGAAGGTAGATGATGATCTGTTTATGTCTAAAATCCGTAATTATGCATGGCCGATATCAACAGGTCCTGAAGCACGCCAAATAACAGGGCCTGCAACTTTGGCACAGCAGAAGAACTTCACTTTATGTCAACGCAGATCACTGCAAGAAATTTATGCACGTCTATTTTCCCTAATGGGAGGATTGCCCATTGTTGCTGCTGATGTTATGTCTCCAGCACTTGATGCAATATATCGTGTTGCATGCGATTCAGTGACATCCTTATTCTAGGCCATGCGTGAACGTCTAGAGTCCTGTATCCTGCAAATTCACGAGCAGAATTTTGCTACACTTGGCATGGATGCTGCTATGGATAATAATGCATCACCATACACGGAAGAGTTGCAGAAGAGCATTCTTCACTTCCGTACAGAATTTTTATCCAGGCTATTGCCTAGGTCAAGAAGTGCAGCTTCGGCCGGGACTGAATTTATATGCACTGGGCTTGTGAGAAGCTTGGCTTCTAGGGTTTTGACATTTTTTATTTGACATGCTTCACTGGTTAGACCACTTTCAGAATCTGGCAAGCTGAGGATGGCTAGGGACATGGCTGAGCTTGAATTGGCAGTAAGCCAGAATTTGTTTCCATTGGAACAGCTTGGGAGCACCATATCGGGCACTTCGAGCATTCCAACCTGTTATTTTCTTGGAAACATCTCAACTGGAATCATCCCCACTTCTTCAAGATCTACCACTAAGTGTCATAATTCACCATCTTTACTCACGAGGACCAGAAGAACTGGAGTCACCTATGCAAAGAAATCGACTTACACCTCAAAAGTATTCGTTATGGCTGGGTGAGAAATGGGATGATCAGATCTGGAAAGGAATCAAAGCAACTCTTAATGATTATGCTGCAAAGGTGAGAGAAAGAGGAGATAAGGAGTTCAATCCTGTGCATCCTCTGATGCTGAAACTGGGTGAGGAGATGAGTCAAAACCTTGAAAATGACGGAGGAGTTAAACATTGATTATTGATTTCACCAGATTTTGGCCTATAGAATATTGTTACAAGCCATTACAACTCCTGCAATTTTGTTTCCCTTCATCACTTCCAATTCATTAATAGAACTAGAGTTACCCGGTTTAAGACACTAATAGAACCTCACGTGATGTTATTTAATTATGTACTAATCAGCATCTTACCTCTACATTTGTTGATAGGATGCTCTTTATCTGTACAAGCTGAATAATACTCTTTTACACAAAGAATCCAGTTTAATACACTGAATATTTAGCCTGATGCATTTGCACAATGAGATCAATGGGCAGATATTGTTGATGTTGTACTTGAGTTCTAATCTGTTACATTATCTTTTTTCCTTTTTACTCGTGTTTTTTGGGATATGGCCTCTACTTTTCTGTCACATTCAGATAGTGACTTCAGGAAAATTTAGCTTCTAGCCTGGATTTCGGATCTTAGCTGCCTGAGATAATGATTGGTGACGATAAGTTCTACAGAAGTGCCAAGAATTTGGAAGTCCTTTTCCATGGTATGAAAGTATTTACTTTATGTTCCTTAAGATATTTTAAGGGCAGCTTTAGAAGTTACAGCATTTGTCTTATGGTCATTGATTTTTATACCTAGATGTCTTTATCATGGCATTATTCTCTGATAAACAATTTCCTCATTATTGTCGAAGTTGAGAGGGGAACCCTATTCCCATTTCCTCGTGTGCAAAAGAACTAATACTATTATATTCCTTGAAGGATAAAGAACCACATTAATGTATGACATTTTTTAGCATTAAGGTTGTGTTTCCATCACAGATGGTCCTGTTGATAGTTTACCGGAAGTGCATTATTGATGCGATGGTAGGTTCTAACTGACGACCAATTATTTTGTAGGATGATTTGATCAGTTTCACTACCAGAAAGAAATTGTGACAGAATTTGATATGAATTGCAAGGAAGATTCTGTAGAAACTCAATGGAAGAGGACCTAGGTGACTAGGTACAGCTTGCCGTGGATCACTCACTATTGTCTTGTGGGGGGTAGTTTAAGATTACTTTTCTTAGTCCTCGAAGTGATTTTGGATCTTTTACTTCTGAAACAACACCAAAATTATCACTTATCCCGAAGTTACGGTCTATTTTGCCGAAGTTACGGGGTTATTTTGAGATCGCTGAGTTCCTTAGAGAGTCTCGTGCCGCACCGGAAAGTGCTGGTTCGCTTGAAGAAAAGAATTTCTATGATCAGGTCCTAATCATGTTGTACATGAGTCGGCTCCATCAGTACACGCTTTATGATTTTTGACGCAGACTCGCTGAGAAAACTCTCTGACACAAAAGTTAGATGGAAAACTAAAATCCCTTCGAAATGTGTTATCTATGTTGTTGTTGTTACCTGAATAAGAAAGGATTTCAGAGTGGTACTGTCTGTTGGTATCTCTTCATGTTTAGTGTTCTGCTGTTTCAAAGGGACTCGCCAACACTGCCACGAGTTCCATCTCATTCGGCACTTACTGTCAAGAAGTTTATACTGGTAATTTTCTTGGAATAAAGTCATTCTATAAACTAGCAAGTATCCATAGCATCATCAAGAATCAAAAGGATATTTCTACTTGAGATCCAAATGAGATGAACAATGAAACTTTACCTTCCTATAGAATGTGGCATAAGTATATGCATTTAAGATGCCATATTCCAAATGGTGCTACTAGGAATGTACAATAAGAAAGATTGATCATAGCTCTTGATGAACTTCTAGTCTAATCTTAAATTCAGATGGAACCCTCTTGCACATTGATTAACTTAAAGATGGACTGATCAGATGAGAATATTAAACTATTCTGTTCGGGACTCACCAAAGGGTATAAGCTCATTTCATTGTCCATGTATACAGTGGTAAATGGTTTTCAGAAAACCATGGCTGCAGTAAACTACACTAATAATCGACATAATTGTTTGCTAAGGGCTTTTCAAATCACAATCAACAGGAAAGACAGCCAAAGCCAAAATGCAGATTCTGATGATGTGTCATTGGAAGAAAGTGAATGTGTAACGTACGTGTACACTGATAGAATGTCTGAAAATCCTTTTCAAGCTGATAACCAAAAACATAACCAAATTTGTCTTTGCTGAAGGAGCTCAAGGCTTCCAAGTAAGCAATTCATTGTCATTATCATCGGTTAGAAATCTAAACTTAATTATTGATCTTAGTCTATTTCGCATTGATTAACTACTCAACCGGTTTGGGATGTGATTATTGATGTCAATGTTTCAGGATGTATATGCATATTATGGGTGTAACGAGTTTAAACAAGTCAAACAAAGGGTTGTTGCCATCATATTGACATTTAGCCTTCTTTCTTAATGTATTCGATCGGGACATATTCTTGAAATGTGTATACATTTTTGTGTATATTTTAGTTTCCCTTTTCTTGGAGCGTCTGCCCGTGTTTGAGATGTAACTGGAAGCAGAACGAGACAGGCCTAAATAGTGTGCTGCGTGCCGTTAATGTTATTCTAATCATCAATCAACTATATATTATTGTGTTTATTTTATACAGAAGAATGTGCCTGATTTCAACCTTATAAATTGACAAACGTCTATATTACTTTAACTACCGATGAAGCAAGACAAATCCTGGCATATTCTTGATGAATTCACATTCTATAATGACCTCCAGAAAGCGATAGGAGGAAGAGATAGTCAGATAAAAATAGGTATGGTGGGTAAGCAAGACTCCAATTTACACACGTTAGTGTAGAAGTAGAAAAAAAAATATCATTTTCAGCATCTTTATATCTGATGGTTTGTTGTATATATCATCATGAACACTTCTCATTTTCTCTTGAACTATATCAACTCCCTCGAGCCTTCATTTCCTTTTGTGCTTAGGATCCTCCGTTTGAGTTGATTTCAAGGTCTAAAACATCAACTGTTTTCGAAACACATGGGGAAAAAACTAAGTCAAGCTTCAACAAAAATATCTAAGACTGACAAGAAACAACTGAATAGCTTGATCAAGATTTTGCGGCCCAAGGTTTATATCACAGATTCATCAAACTTCAAGAGGCTTGTGCAAGAGCTGACTGGGAATGGAAATACAGTTTCATTAGTCCCTCCATCAATCCCTTCTGAACCTGTCATGCAAGTCCCTATCGTGGAGATTGATGATCATGCATATCAAGAACGTAGGCTTACGTTAATTCATCGGTTGATTCATCAGAAGCAAGCATGCCAACATCTTTTAACACTGCAATGGAAAGTCCAGAGTTTTGTGTATCAGATACATTCAATGTCTTCGAAAGTGATCCGTTATCGAGCCATAAGATGGATTTTCCATTGTATGGTGATATAGAGTCATGGCTTTTGGAGACTGATAATTCATTTCCATATAATTGTGATGTTAGCATTCCCACAATGCAGCAACAGGTCGGTGTCTATGGCTATGATGTATTTTCCGACCTGATCAACTGATTCTCTTTCATCAATCATTTTTCGGGACTTTGCTGTCGCCGGTTTCTGCTATTTTCTTGTTCATGTTCAAGTACTTGAGCTTTAGAAGAAAGGGTATATCGCATTTTCCTTCCTAAAAGAAATCAGTTTGTACTTTGTAGGATTAATTTTTCAATGTAAATTTTGGTAGGAGGAGAGGCAGTATACATTGTATTAGTTGTTATGTTGTATATGTGTACATATTTTCCTCCTCTTTGCTCTTTGTAAGTAATCATCCATTTCAGAGATCTTCATCAGGCAATATTTTCAGTTTACCAAATCAAGATTCCAATATTTGTCTTGTGATCTCATGACATTTCCTTTCAATTGAAGTATGTTTGAGAACAAATAGAGATGTTCGTGTTGGAAAATTTTAAAATCTAATTATTCTCATCTTGTATTCAATCAGTGTTCACATGCGCTTATGTTAGAAGTCTAGCAAATTGCCATTATTGGTATACATATCATGGCCATATTATTATCTCATCAATCTTAGCTGCAAATTTTTCTTTAGTGTTAGATGTTTTGTGTTCAAATATGAGGTAAACATTTTCATGACAATTCTGTTTCATAGAAAGTTATTCTTTCCTGATTGATGCATGGAAACGAATTAGGTAAGTATTATTTTTAGGAAAATTCTACAGTCTCTTTTAACAAAATATTCTCTTATATTTTAAATATTTGTACAGTACAGTATCATATATTTTAAAAATTTATATTTTATAAGCTTTTAATACCAAGATAATGATTTCTTAAAACGAATTGTTTTCTATTTTGACTTTACATGCAAGGAATTAGTTTGCATTTAAATAGGCAGGGTGAAATATCTCAAAGTAAGATTACAATCCAAACATATCTATCTTCAAATTCAATAGCAATCTTTTAGGCCTCTAGCTGTAAAATGGAAATCTTACCGTGTCATTTCTTCTTCAATTATCAACCCCTTGTTTATTTCGTTTAAAATCGAAACATTAATGTTACATATAAATTGTAGTGTATTCAAGAGAATTTGAATGTTCCTCGAATCCAATGGTTGATTAAACTTAATTTTCCCAACATAACATAGGTAGTGTGAGCTTTGTTAAACAAATTTGAATTTGAATTTGAATTTGAATTCAATTCATTTATTATATGAACGAATTCTTTTTGAACTTGAATAAGCTAGCTCAAACTAGTTTTGATTTGGTTGATTAAGCATAATTGATATATAATAGTCTTTTCACCTTCTTAAAATGGTTTTGCAAAAAAGAAGAGAAACAAGCAATATGACTATTTGTAAAAGTACTAGAATGTGACCGTAAGTATTATTCTTGATTTAGTTTATAATTTTGGAGAAATTTCAAAGAAATCTATCATATTTGTTGGATGGGAAATTGTACAGTATTTTTTCTTTCACATGCATGCAATGCTGTGAACCCCGTGTGTTTGTGTTTCCCAATGATTAGTTCGTTGTTTTGTTTTTAGCCTTGGCGTAAGCTGTAAATTGGCCGGGGCCTGGTACTTTTGCCCACGGAACAAGACATGTAGACAAATGACACGGTCCGCACATTTGGACCAAGAGGTTTGGCCCAAAATGAAAGCAAGTCCAACTGATTGGCCCAGAAGAAGGAACATTCTAGTGACACGGTCCGCACATTTGGACCAAGAGGTTTGGCCCAAAATGAAAGCAAGTCCAACTGATTGGCATGTAGATTTGGAATATCTTTGGAATATCCTCTGAAGGAATATTCTTTGTATAGAACTCTCTAAAATCTTGTAGATTTGGTAGGTTCTGAATTCTCTCTTACAAGTATAAAAAGGGGCCAACCCCCTCATTTGTAACACACCTCAGAAGTTGAGTAATTCAATATACAGAAGAGACAGGCTCTATCAATTAATCTCTACTTTTGTTAGTTAGTGTGAGAAAGGCTGACTTAGGGTGAAAATCTAAGTGCCGCACGGGTTGGGAGCATGAAAAGAGTGAGCCCGTGACAAGTGGTATCGGAGCGAGTTTTGTAGCAAGTGCTTGGCAAGAAGACACTATGGTGGAACTTCATCCGAGCGTGACCCATGAGGAGATTCCTCGGATAAAGAAGGACAGGAAGGGCGAGAACCATCAAGGGATGTCTTGGCATTGCCATTGTTCGTGTGGAGAAACTCGAGTTGGCCATGGCGAAACCCGCGTATTCATTAGTGCAGATTTACTGTATAATCTCACGAAATGCAGGAATTCGGATCGATGAGCAAAAGGTAAATCTTGTCTCATCATACTTGACGGATTATGCTTTACTGTGGTACTGCGGCTGACAGAGATTTACCTTTTGCTCATCTTGGACTCGACCCCGTCAATGCGTCGAGGCCAATAGTATCCGTTCTGCGTCGCGGGTCTGTACTTATGCATCCCTAGATGTGTATAAGAGACAGGAACATAAGTCTCCACGTCCTTCTTCCGGTTTATGGATGGTGAAGCCATGGACACGGTTGGAGCTGGAAAGAAGAAATGTGGATAATCTATCCAAAGCTATGTTGGTGGCCGAGTCTCTCGTGGAGTTTAAGCCACGTGAAAAGACAACCACACCAAGGGAAAAGCCTAATTTCTCCAAACCAAAAGGTAAGGAGATTGCGAAGCTTTCCCAAAGAATCTCACAAGCAGTTTATCCTAAATACCATCAAAGTGAAGAAGTCGCAAAAGAAGAGGGGCTTGATGTTCACCGATGTGGAAATAGCGGGCCACAAGCTAAGCGCTCTAGTGGACACTGGTGCTACCGACTTCTTCATCTCAATTGAGGCCGCCCAGAAACTCAAACTTCAGGTGGGGAAAGGCATGGGCACCTTGAAGACCGTCAACACCAAGGAGGTCCTGTCCATGGATTGGCAAGCAACGTGGATGTAGCCATGGGGCAATGGAAGGGAAAGACTTCACTTGAGGTAATCCCCTTGATGATTATGATGTTGTGATAGGACTAGACTTCCTTGATCGCATTAGTGCCATGCTACTTCCTTTCGCCGTATGGCTTCAGTCCAATACCATGCATGGTACCTCTAAAGAGGGAGTCTGGAAGGGATCACAAGACCCTATCTGCCATCCAAATATGCAGTGGGTTGAAACGAGGAGAACCAACCTTCCTCCCGACCCTGAAGGTAGATGAGGAAGACTAGATGTGTATAAGAGACAGGATGTGCGTAGACTATAGACATCTAGATAAACTAACGGTGAAGAACAAATACCCCATACCATTGATTGTATACTTGTTCGACCAGCTTGGAGGTGTGTTTTTCTCTTTTTAGTGCTCCCAACCCGTGCGGATGCCCTAAAGAACCTTCGCACGCGATGAACAAGGTACTTGAGAGTTTCTAGATAAATTTGTGGTAGTATACCTTGATGATATTGTGATTTATAGTCGTACCTTGGAAGAGCACATCCAACACTTGAGAAAGGTGTTTAGCGTGCTTAAGGAGAACCAACTCTTCGTGAAAAGGGAGAAATGCGCGTTCGCAAAGCAAGAAGTGCCGTTCCTTGGACACATTGTGGGGGAAGGCCAGATTCGGATGGATGTGGCACCCTGCATTTCTCCCCTAAGGTCTTCGTCCTTGGACTCGGTGACGAAATAAAGGTTATTCCTTGAATGCATGCAATACTACCGAAAGTTCGTGCGAAGCTACTCCAACATCACCACGCCTCTTATACACATCTTAATGAAAGGAAAGGTATGGGAATGTCCTCTTATACACATACCTTTGATCTTAAGAGAAAACTAAAAGTCCATGACCCAAGAACCGTACTTGCCTTGCAGGGCTCACTCTTTTTAGTGCTCCCAACCCTGTCTCTTATACACATTGCCATTGGCGGGTATTAATGCAAGAAGGACATCCATGGCCTACGAGTCGAAAGCTTAGCGAGGCGAAATAGTGTCTTCTTGCCAAGCACTTGCTACAAAACTCGCTAAGATTGCCTAAGAACATGGAGGCACTATATATTGGGGTCCCATTTTACGGTGCGGACGGACAACGTTGCCACAAGCTACTTCCAGTCTCAAAAGAAACTCTCTCCCAAACAAGCGAGGTGGCAGGACTTTTTGGCAGAGTTCGACTATGTACTGAATACAAGCACGGAGGGCCAACTCTGCCTTGACGCCCGAGCCGAAAGACGAAGCTTGCGGCCATTAGCCAACTTGAGAGTCTCATGTTGACAGATCAAAGAAGAATTGAAACACGATGCACTGCTAGGAACTGCTTTCGAATATGCCAAGGAGGGAAAACTCGAAGGTTTTGGGTTGAGGAGGAGTTGCTCTACACGAAAGGGCGACGCCTACGTGCCGCACCATGGGAACTTAAGACGAGAGTTAATGGAAGAATGCCACACTCAAAGTGGGCGGCCACCCGGGGATGCACCGTACCTTGGCGCTGATGCAGAACGGATACTATTGGCCTCGAATGAGAGACGACGTAGAGACTTATGTTCGGACATGCTTAGTAGCCAACAAGACATCATCGAACAGTCTAAAAAGCAGGATTGCGGAACCGTTGCCACCGGAGAGACCATGGGAGACGCTTTCCCACTGTCTCTTATACACATCTAGATGTGTAGATTATCCACATTAGATGTGTATAAGAGACAGCGTCACGACGGTGCTAGGAGTGAGTGACGGACAAAAAGGGTAACCCGCAACATACGAATTGGCCAAGACATGGCAAGAGGAGGCAGATTTGGCAGGGCATCCCTACAAAGAGTGCTAAGAAGATGAAAAAATGGGTGATGAGAAGAGAGGGACCTCCTGGGTCTGTCTCTTATACACATCTAGATGTGTATAAGAGACAGCCCTTATGCACCTTTCGATATCTATTTCTCTCTTAGGACCCACTGATGGCCGTTCAAAGTACTTTGACGAGTAGGGAATACACGTCTAGACCGGTACTAAGTCTCAAACTAAAACATCTCCGATGTTATATGTGAGTTGTTATACACATTAGCATACAGGACATGGACGCGGAATGTGGGGACCTCATCTTTGATGGACACCAATGGGAGCAAAGACCTCGTATGACCATGAGGTGGATTGCATACTAAAGGTACGAGAGGTATACAAACGGTATTGCAAACCCAGGATCGAATACAAGGTACGATGGAAAGGTTGGTCCAAAAGCAAGGTACGACTATAAATCACAATATCATCAAGGTATACTACCACAAATACCGCCAAAGCCAACGAGGACGTTGCCAGAATAGGTGGG
Source organism: Cinchona pubescens (assembly GCA_025175665.1). Lineage (NCBI taxonomy): Eukaryota > Viridiplantae > Streptophyta > Magnoliopsida > Gentianales > Rubiaceae > Cinchona > Cinchona pubescens. The sequence goes on along the minus strand of JANKKI010000085.1, from coordinate 2,535,927 downwards.
GGAGAATGACACGGTCCGCACATTTGGACCAAGAGGTTTGGCCCAAAATGAAAGCAAGTCCAACTGATTGGCCCAGAAGAAGGAACATTCTAGTGACACGGTCCGCACATTTGGACCAAGAGGTTTGGCCCAAAATGAAAGCAAGTCCAACTGATTGGCCCAGAAGAAGGAACATTCTAGACTTCTCTAGAATGATGTAGATTTGGAATATCTTTGGAATATCTTTGGAATATCCTCCCATGTGTAGAAGGAATATTCTTTGTATAGAACTCTCTAGAAAAATTCAGGATTTGGTAGGTTCTTGAATTCTATCTTATAAATGTATGAGACAGGGGCACTACAATCATTTGTAACACACCTCGAAGTTGAGTAATTCAATATACGAGTTATATTTTCTCTCAATTTCTCTCTACTTTTGTTGTTAGTGTGAGAATAGGTGTCTCTTATACAAGACTAGATGTGCTAGTTGGGAGCAATGGAAAGAGTGAGCCCGTGACACAAAGCTACCTCTTACTTTAACATTCATCCAAGGTACAAAATACATGTTAAGATATAAAACGTTTTTTTTATGAGTTATAATCTATCGATAATGAATTCGAATTATTAGAGAATAGAAAAAAATGTCAAATTTTTTTTTAAAAAAATTTGGGTTATTATAATATTAATATTATTATTATTCGGACTAATTTCATTTGCACTCCTCAACTTATACTCAATTCTCACTTTACATCTTTAATTTTAGTTTTGGATACTTTGCAAGCCTCTAACTCTCAAATTTGTCGCGCTTTAACCCCTTTTTTAACCCCGTTAAAAAAGTTAACAGAATATTTGTTTTTGTATGCAAAAATATTATTGTACATCCTACTGTATTTGTCATACACAAAAAAAATTTCATTAATTTTTTAAATGACGTTAAAAAAAAAAGTTGAATTGAGATGAATTTGAAACAAATAATATCTCACATAAGCGCACGATAATACCTCACATAAGCGCACAGATAATACCTCACATAATACCTCACATAAGCCTTTGAGGCGACTTTTCAAAGGCAAAATCGTGAGATTCCGGCCAAAACAGATAATACCTCACATAAGCGCACGATAAATTTTAACATCAACATAATGGCGTCGTGTACGGGACCCTCGAACTGTACACAAGACTCTTCCTTAGCTAAAGGGCTTGTGGTGATGTAAAGTGGATGGGCCAAATATCTCATATTAATTGATAGCTAAAAAAGAGTCTAGTTTATAAGGCAAGGGGTCACCCCTCCCATGTGATATGATGCCTTTTTAAGGACAAAACCTTGAGATTCCGACCAAAGAAAATAATACTTCACATGAACGCACGACAAATTCTAATATCAACGCTTTAGATTGTCCGGATTAGAGTCTCTAGATGCTACAATTATTCAAGTGGGTCCCATTGTTGGTTAGTCCTATAATTTTCTTGTTCTCTATTTTGGATTTATGGAATTTGGTTTCAACTTTTTTTGGATTTAGTTATTAACATTGAAATTAGGAAGAAAAATTCCCTCAAAAAAAAAAAAAAAAAACTACAATCTCTTTCTTTGCAAGATTTAGCATGTATATCACAAAATATTATGAATGTAGATCTGTGTAAGTTTACACAATATTAAACAACTTATAATCAATTGCATTAATAACTTTTCGTCTCCTTGTTAGTTTTTTGTCGCCTTCATCATTAGTAATTAAGCATAAAATCTCGGAATTGCCGCTACAACAGTTGCATTGGTAGTAGAGCAATTTACGCACATCATAAGCTACCAAATGTGGAAACACTCAACAGAAGTGGTTAAAAAGAAAAAAAAAAATGTTATCACAAAAGTTCCTTTTGCTATACTTTTGGATTTTTTATTTTTTTTTTCTAAACGGTTACAATTTAACTTATTTTTATTTATCTAATTCTAAGAAAAAAGAAAGATTCAATTAGGCCAAAGGACAAATAACTTATACTTTTGGATTTTACATATGCCAAATCTTTTTTTAATTCATCTAATATATTTATATTAATTTACTAAGTTACATAATATTGTGATATTTTAATCTAAGTGTTGGTTATTTATTTATTTGGTAGTGGATAATCGAGAAAATCTTACATGGATGCAATTTATGGTATAATATCATAGATTCTTAGGTCATGTTAAAACACATCATTAACCTAGTATCTCACATCCCTTAGGTGGGTTAATGTGTTTTAACACGAATCAAGTAGTGCCATCATGTAAGAATTTCCCGTGGGATAGCCTTACAAAATTTTAGATTGCTAACGTCAACAACCCGACTCCATGGCTGTACAGCCACTTGCCAATGGATAAGGCGCTGGTCTACGGAACCAGAGATTCTGGGTTCGATCCCCAGTGGAGTCGCTTCCTGTCCTGTTCTTTTTTCAAAACCCTGTGTTTAATATGATTCCTAAATCAGCATTTTACTTAATTGATACACAAACAATAATAGTTTAAGAATGAAAATTTGCTTTTTCCGGTCAACTCTTTTGAGCTGCGACTAAGGAAAGTTTGACCAGAACCCTTTTTTAACTGAGAACAATTACGTTAGCCATAGTGTTTAAGAAGGTTTGATTTGACCACCAAGCAATATTTGATGCTAAAATTCGTCTTCTTTTCGGGGTTTTTTCAGTTCTTTCCCAATCCCACTTCCACTTTCTTTTCCTCAAGGAATCAAAAGACTGGTCTTGTCTCACTCATTTATATGCTATTTCTTTGGGTTTTCTAAGGTTTGACCATCTAGATTGTAGTGACATGTTATAAACAATTTTTCTCATATTTTTCCCAAGAAAACACAACATATATAGTTGAACACACTCACTTTTGTATATGATTCTGAATTTTTCATAGGATGAATAGTAACACTATGTGAAAATTTTTATTTTTTAATAAAGCAACTACTTGACAAGTAGTTGTTCCTACACTAATATTTAAATCATTTACTTATCAAAAAATAATAATCTTTTATTTTACATGTAAGACTCGATCCAAAAATTCTTAAACATGCTAAAGAGTTACATCAGTCAACGTAAAATTTCTCAACAACATCTGGACCAAGTACTTGGGATAAGGAGAGAACTACGTATTTAGTTCAAATCCATGGCTGAAACTAACAGAATTTGTGCTTAATAGGATAAAGACGAAGTGGGCAAAAACTAAAAACATGAGTATTGCTACACCACTTGGCAAATATAAGAAAAGATATTATTGTTGGGTGGGGCTTTCATAGATGGGAAGACCTCTATGCTCCGGACACCGCAAGTTGGCCATTGGATGCTTTACAAAGTACGGAGTCCTATGCTTTACACAGCATGAACTCAATAGTCTTAGCATTGTGGAATCTCTAACCAATACTTTTCCAACATAGAAAAGGAAAATAAAGGACATCTTCTAATTGTATTATGCAACTAAGAATGAATTTAAAGTTTTTTCCCCTTTCTTTTTTTTTTTTCTTCCTCTCTTTGGACAGGAATGAATGAACACAAGTCACTTTGAAATTTGGCTGGAAAACTTGAGGTTCAAATGGACAGATATATCTTACTAAACTAGAAACAAAAGCTTGACCCTTAATAGAAACTTGCAATGTAACAACGAAATTGAAACATGAAACTAGTGAGAAAACGAATGAACTGTAAAAAATTTTGTATCTGAAGATGTATTAATTGACCGAAAGGTATATTGTAGCAATGCAACACGTATCCGGGTAAATCTTTCATACAAAGAACAAAGATATGCATATAGAATCAGGTTTGAAAATGAGTTATTTAGTCAAGAATCAATAGCAGTCAGCTGCTCTGTCATTATTGAAGCTTGCCTTGTGCAGCTGTTTGTTGAGGAGCAGGAAGGCTGTATAAGGATTTCAACTGCCTACTTATCAGCTTGCTGTTCTGGACAGCCATTTGCAGTTCCAAGTCATCAGACCACCACTGCTCCAACCCATGCGCCTCTAGAAACTTTTGCTTGCCCTTTGACAACACAAAAAGTTTGGCACCGAATTTTCCAACGCAAGGCCTAGTGTTTTCCTTGTTAGCTTGGCTGTTTTCTGCTCCATCTGGATCAGTATAATAGCAACAAATGTAGTCACTATTATTAACATATAAATGTGGCGCCCATTGCTTCATTCCTGCAGGGATTGAGGTTGCAGCCTGATCAATATTCTCTTGGTTTTCACTGTTTAAAGGAAGCATCGATTTCACCCTCTTCCATACAAATCCAGCCTTTTCCCCTATGTTTCTAAAGCTCATAGCTAAAGAAACAGAAGGTGGATTGAACAGGTGCGCTTCTACATATATTCCTTCTTTGGCTAATGCTTTTCCCACTTGGAGTATGTGCAAAACCAGCTCCCAAGGAATGACCTGCAATACATATGCTGCTACTTCCATATTTCTCAGCGATTGATTTTAATGCATTCAAAGCTCCATTGAATCTGACAGATCCTTTTAAACTTTCCCAAGCCAGGAATCGGAGATCATCCTCAATATCCCGTCTGATTGTTGGACTTTTGAGAAGTGTTCCTCTCAGTGCTAGAACGGCTCTTGGAGCACCAGCAGGTCTCATAAGTACAAAATCAGCCAAAGCAGCAGACCGATCCCATTCAAGTATCCCACCATATATGGATCCATCTCTTTCATCTACTAAGGTTTGGACCAGTTTGTACTTGAAAGGTATCCACCATTTTGGAGCAAGAGCATTTTCAGGCATTCTGTTTTCCTGTCTATCGAGTTCAAGCAAGTAAACAGCTTGTATAAAGCAAGCAATGACGCTCCTCTTGTAATTACCATCCTTCCTGCATATGAAATTTACTGAGAATGTCAAAAGCATATCTCTAATGTATAAGATATGTGGCATTTAAATTGTCCTTTTACACAATGCCATTTATTAGATGCATATATGACCTAATATGATAATGTATCATTCTAAAAGGGATTGTGAAAAAAAAAAAAATTCAGGCTTCTCATGAAAATGGAAAATTAAAAAGCCTTATGCGACTTCCCCCATCACAAATCTAAAGGGACCACGCCAGATTTTCCTTTACAAATTATGAGTGGTTAGCTGCTATATAAGAACATGATTGACAAATGTCCTTCATAAAATTCACAGATCGAGGACAAGAAGCATATTAAAGAAAATTGTAGTACTTTATTATACCCTTTAGACGTACAATAAGAATTCAAATATTGTTCTACGAGACATTTCCGCCCTGATTAGTTAACTTCAGGTAGTTATTCTCCTATGATCATGAACCTTCTTTTTTTTTTCCTCTTTTTTTTTTTGTTTTAAGATTCAAAACTCACTTATATTTAACAACTTGTTGTAAACAGTAAGAAGGCCTGTACATAAGCACTGCACAGATTAAAGGTAACCAGAATGTAAAGATGAAAAACTCATAAACCCTATGATCATGAACTTAACAAAAGAATCTGAAATCTACTGAAGGTAATTGTAAATATAATTTCATTTACACACTTCATTTTCACAATAAACATCTGATCCGCATCCTCATTACGGAAGTTGAGCAGATGAACTTAATGATATTGTATAATCATATTCCACATGTTCTTTTAAGAACCATATTGCACATCTATGTATAGAGCTAAAACATTTCAAATATCAAAGGAATTGATGAACAACGACATTTTCTTTTCTCGTTTTTGTACATAATTGACAATATAGGTTGCAGGATTTCATGATCTTTAATTACTACGCCTTTAGGATACAAAATTTCCTTAAAGAATCAAATGCAGGATCGAAATTCTAAGAAAGATTTAAACAATCCATCGCGAAGCCCAAAAATTGATGCCAGTAAACATATGCAAAATGTGGCCTTAATGAAAGCTATGCCACCAGAACTTACCAGTAACTATAGTGAATCAAAATGCCAATAAATACACGGATTAGTAAAATTGGAGTATATTAAACCACACAAGAATACAATTTTTTTGCGGGTCAATTACCCCAAAAAATAAAACAAAACTAAAAAAACAACCTAACCTTAATACACGTTCTCTGTATTCCTTTTTTCAAGACCTTAAAATTCTCACTAAAACATAGTAGAAAAACAAAATTACATTAAACACATCAATAATTGAAACCCACAAAAATTACAGATTAAAGAGGCAGAAAAAAAATGTGATGAAATTTAAAAAGTTGTGAAGTAGTACTAACTAACCAACTGGAGCTGATGAGGTCCCTCCAATTTGGAGAAGAAACATTCCTAGGTCCAGATACATGAAAAGCATAAGGATGATGACCACCCCCAACACCCTCAACACCCTCTTCTTTATTCTCCATCACCACTACTACTTTCTCTCCTTCTTCACTACCCCCACTAGTCTTCAAAATCTCCTCTTCTCCCATCTGTCTTTGCCATCACCAAAGTTCAAATCTTTATATATTAGTACTATCTCCACTAAAACCCCACCAAAAAAAAAAAAATTAAAAAAAAAACAAAAAAATCCCACAACCCACAACTCAGAACCCACTTTTTTCTGCTTATTCTTATTCTTCTTGCTTTATCTTTTTCTTGGGTTTTTTTGGCCACCCCACCTGAGGGTTTTTCTGATTTTTTGTGACCCAGAAAAATAAAGTAGATGAGGGAGAATTGAGAAGTGATGGGGTGTGGGGAAGTTGGCTTTTTTGGGAGTTAGGGGGAATTGGATTCGAAGAATTTAATGAGGATTTATTATGTTGTGGCAGTGGATTAATGATGATTAATTATTTTGAGTTTGAGAGAGATAATTTGAAAACAAAAAAAAGAACGCCTGCGAAACATGATTTGATGGGGTTTCCAACGGTCATATTTCGCTTGAGACTCAGATGGTCTTTTTGTACGTTGGGCCGCATGGGATTTACGTTGGATTTTCCCTAATATAGAATCATTGCGTTAAGCACTGATATCATCCTTTTTGTCAATTATTTGGTGACAACTGACAACTTTAATACTATTTTTTAATGATATTCTTCGAAAATTAAATAAATTATAAAATATTTTAGTTTAATGGAAAACAAACAAATTTACAAAAAGAATTAAACACTGGAAGTACTAAATTTGAAAACATAGTGTAGCTTTTTGGTTACGAGAATATCGGATCCGAACTTATAAATCTTCGTATTGGAGTTGCATAAAGATTAGCCCTTAATAACTTTTCAAAAAAATAGTTGAAATTTTGACAAAAAACACATGAATGGATTTATTGTTGTATGCATTTATTTCATTGGTTGATTGGGCTTGGATGCGATGCATGCAATAAAGTATGAATCCCTTAATTATATTAAGAAATCACATTACTCATATAAATAATGTAATCTTTTTAAAATTAAGAAATTCACAGCACAGGCACGGTCGGCCCAAGCACTAGGCCTAAAAGGCCTTTGCCTTAAGCCTCTGCAATGCCATTTTAGGCCCATTAGTTGCAAAGATTGGGATTTGAGCCTCAAATCTCATAGTAGAGAATATCTTATGCGGTATTTTCTGACCAACTCCACTACATGGCGTTGATTAAAGTGCATTGTCTTAAATATGTATACTTTATTTATAGAATTATTATATTTGTGCATAAAAAATTAAGGTCCCTAACAACTAATTTGATCCATAATAAATTTTCATTTATCTCCCTTGCATTGATTAGTCAATGATACGTAATTTATTTGCACAATCCCTATTTTTCTCTCCATGCAATTTATTCCTCACTTTTCTGCATAATGTCTAATTAATTTCCTAATTTTTCTCAACTACCCCATCAACATCTCTGACCAAATTAAAAGAGCCCCACAACGTTTACTTTCTACTTTCAATCAATCATCAATTAAGGTTAAAATTTCAAACTTTCTTGATTCTTGCAGTTCACCCCAATTTAACGATCGTTTTTCATTTTTATATAAACCAATCTTCATTTTAGTAGATATTTTTTCACTCTTTCCCTTAATCGTTCCTAGCACATCAATAAACAAAAATATTCTACATTTTGTCGAGAGGCATTACAACATTAACAATATCTTGAAACACTTTAAACTGACAAGCTCGTGAGATATCTTTTAATCAAGCAAAGTGAACCAACTTCCACTTCACATACTCAATCACATAAAAAGACTCGATTCTTTTCCAAATGCATGTATCGCCTATAGAATAATGTTAACGATTCTTGTAACTGTTGTTTCAACTGAAAAAAGTTTTTCAAAATTAAAATTAATAAAATCATACTTGAGATCTACGATGTCTCAAGAAAGGTTAAATAGATTAGCTATATTATCAATTTCTCATATTTCACATTTGTAATTTTTTAGTTCCTTACATTTAAAATGATGTATATTAGTCTCTCACAAAATTCAAAATGCACTATTTTGGTTATTTGATACAATTACGAACATATTTTGATTTGAAATATTCACATGCATATCGAATGTAATATGATTTAAGAGAAAAATTGACAAAACATTATCTTAAACACTAAATTATCCCCAAAAAGAAGAGGGTTGGGACTATTGAAGTAGGGGTGGCAGAGGAAAAATGGTGAGAGAAGAGAATAGGGGCAATGATGGTATAGATGGGAATTTTGGAGTAGCAGTGGAGGAGATACTAGGTAGTTTTGTATTAGTATTTAAAATTTATGTATGGCTAATTTAGCCAATAAAAAATGTAACATTTGATATGTATATGAATATTTTAAGCCAAAATATAGTGTGTTTAGAATTTGTGAGGGAACAAAATGAATTGTTTTGAATGTGAGGGATTGAAAAAGTACAAATGTAAAATGTGAGGGACTATTAAGGTTGTCTTCCCAAGAAATTTTAGAAGAAATTAAGTATAAAAGTTTTATTAATAACTTTGCATCACAAAAAGTTAGTAAATAAATTTTAATAGAAAAATAAATTTTAAATAAAAGTCTATGATAATTTTATTATATAAATAAAATAGGGCCTTTTCTTAAAATTTTGCTTTAAACCCTAAAATTTTTTGGGCCATCCCTGAACACAGGTTAAAAACCAGATCCAAGTAAAAAAAATTTATTAGTGGGATTGCAACACAATTAAGACGAAGCAACCACTGAGTTTAGTTTAAAATTGATTGGCCCAGGTTAGAGTTGATCTTTCACCACTAAAAATATGACGTTTTGTGACATGTATTATGTTGGGGTCAAAAATAAAATTATTTTGTAACACTACAGTAAATACAAGCCACAAAGTTAATATTTTCAAGTTATGAATGATGATATAACCTTTGTTTTCATGTCAGAAATAAATTTTATGACTCTATACAAAGTCACAAATTTATTTGTGACTTATAAATGGAGGTCATTTTATTATTTGTGATTTGAAAATATTAGTTTTTGTGATTTGTATTTGAATAAATTTCACAAAAATGAGTTTCTTTGTAACCCCAAAAAATACAAGTCACAAAAGGTAGTTTTTTTTTTTTTAAAAGAGTGTCTTATCTTCCTTTTCTTCGTAATTGTTTCTGAGGTAAAATTTATAGATGTCTTTGATCTTTTGTTGGAATCTGGATATGAACATGGTAGTACACGCTGATTAAGTACATAGTTTTATGTTGGGATGTTTAAATTCAATTCAACTCGAAAATTTAATTTAACTCAAATAAATTTAGGGTTATATGAGTTGGGTTATCGAGTTTCGAATTAATTGGATTGAGTTGTCTAAAATTTCTTAAGTTGGGTTAGATTTTGATTTTCAAAATCCAACCTAATAACTCAATAACTAAATATGTTTCATTTATAATTTATAATTTTTATTATTTTCCTAATTATGTCATCTAACTTATATTTTTTTCTTTTTATTCTTCATCTAACATTCATTTAATATATTTTATAATTTTTTTCTTTTCATTCTTGATTTAACTATTTTATTTTTTACCAAAAACATATTTTGTAATGGAAAATCTTGTTAAAATATATATATATATATATATATTTTTTTTTTTTGAGATTTTAATCCAAGTAGCTTGAAAACCAGTGTAACTTACCTAAATAATACTTGAATTAGGTTTACTTGATTTTCTATATTAATTGGGTTGAATTGAGTTGAGTTGGATTGAGTTTTAAATCTTCAACCCAAAAATATAAAATCGTCAATCCGCTAATCAATAACCCAACTAATAAACACCCATACTTTCATAAACCAGTGTTTATGTGCACCAAGATATTGATAATATGCATGTCACGTGAGATCCACACTCGATTCACGAAGGGCGGATATTTTTTGTGTTTTGGTTGATATGCACCGCGATTCATGGCAAAAATAAAAATAAGCTTTGTGTTTATAATATTGGTGCATATTGTGATAGGTTGGCATCTTAATTATTTCGACTTTGAAAATTTAAAGTCACCTAAGATTAATGTGCTGTGGTAATAACTTGAAAACCAGTGTAACTTACCTAAATAATACTTGAATTAGGTTTACTTGATTTTCTATATTTAATTGGGTTGAATTGAGTTGAGTTGGATTGAGTTTTAAATTTTCAACCCAAAAATATAAAACCGTCAACCCGCTAATCAATAACCCAACTAATAAACACCCATACTTTCATCAACCAGTGTTTATGTGCACCAAGATATTGATAATATGCATGTCACGTGAGATCCACACTCGATTCACGAAGGGCGGATATTTTTTATGTTTTGGTAGATATGCACCGCGATTCATGGCAAAAATAAAAATAAGCTTTGTGTTTATAATATTGGGGCATATTGTGATATGTTGGCATCTTAATTATTTCGACTTTGAAAATTTAAAGTCACCTAAGATTGATGTGCTGTGGTAATAACTTAGTTACAACCATGTAAAATGATTGTCCTTTTGCAATTAAAGTATTAAACATTATGGAAATTCATCATCAACACAAGTATATGGCCGGCCCACCAAATCATGGGCAAAACAACATCTCAATCCAAATTGCTGTGCAAGCCGATGCTCCATGTGCATGTCTAGGCATCAACCAAGTTCAAAATGAAGAATGTTTGAGAGAGAGAGAAAAATATTTAGGTAGATTTTGTCTTTAACCTTATTTATAGATTTTGTGGTTAGAATTTAATCTTATGAAATTTTAATTACATCAACTGATGTCATATATTTCATAAGTTTTAATTCACACCATAGAACTTACAAACGGGATTAAAGACCAATTCTACCTAAGTATTTGTCTGGAGAGAAAACCAATCCCATGTTAATTAGTACTAAGTTTAAAGCTGTTTGCTAGATTCTTCTGTCAACAAGGCTCTTCTGATGTTTCCTTTTGCTTGTAATTTGGTGAAATCTCTTGTTCAGTAGGTTGTATTGGCTCATTGCCTAAAATCACTCCTTGTTTCTGAATGTACTCCCATTTTTCTTGTAAAAGATAGAACAAGACTACAAGAGATATCTCAACTGTGAAAAGAATGGTCCACATTCTTGCACTTCTTGATGTTTTCTTACTATAAGCTTGTATAATTACATCCTGTGTATATATTGATGATTCCCAGCAAAGAAACTGCAATCCCCAATATCCAGTGAACAACAAACCACACACTCCTTGCTTTGCTTCCCCTGAAGAACATATAATAATCAACGTAAAGGAGAATACCTTCTCGATTCGAAATCTAGAATTGATATAGAAAGTGGGATAGAAGATCTTGTTCCAATAACTGCCTGCAATTGATTGTATCCTCTTAAATAGTTTTATGGTGGAGAAATCAGATAATTTACCTACGTGGTCGTATTATCCCTATCAAGAATTGCAGCCAGACAAGACCATAAAGACCTAATCCCAACCTTTGATGATCATTGTTGAAAGAGTTCTCAAAGTTCTTAAATGACATTATTGCTCCTGCTGTCAAAAGGAGAATTGAGAGTATCTGTAGAGCAAAAATGAGAATTCACTGTTTGACAGGGATGAAAGGTATGAACAAAGTTGGACAAAAAATGAAGATCAATTACCAACAAATAACAATTATCAAGCTATCTGCCTTATCTTTTTCTATAAGTATCCATAATATTCACAACAAATCATCTTTGAGGACGAAGAAAAGTGAATAGTTATTAACAATAGACGTTCGGTAAGATCAATTATCTGCAAACATGCAAATGATTACTTCTTTTCCTTGCACTATGATTAAAGTTTTGAAGTGGGATTTATCTATCTACCAAAGAAATTTATCAATCTAATGGCTTGAAGAATGCTTAACATATTTAGAAACAAACTGTAACTAAACACAAAATTTTCACTTGCCTGAAAAATAGCATGAATGTAGAACAAGATTTTTAGCCGTCTTCCACATTCCTCTCTGTAGGATTTCCTTATTATGAGTATTCCCACTGGCACTAAGAATCCCATTGAAGCCCATAACAGAAATCCATGGATTGCAATCTCACATGATAACTCAGGAGTCATCTGATCGTTGATAGGAAACTAACACAGTTAGTTAGTCTCTATAAACTTTTGTCGACGAAAATCGGAATAGTCAAAGTCAGCATTTACATATGTTAATCAAAATCAAAACGATCTGAAAAAGTATTGAAACATAGTTTGAAAAGAAAATCAATGACCTGAATTTTGTGTTTGCTGCTTGAATGCATATTGCCTGGTTTCAATGTAAATTATCGTGGTGCACTTCATTCTGAAATCCATGATACAACTTTTATAACGAAACAAGGAAGAAATGGCTGTGGACGTTGGTTGGTTGGTTGTTATTTCGACGTTGTGGGACCTTTTTTAACAGGCTTTTTCATTTGATGGGAAGAATATATGTGTGTGATTGCAAAGTATAGGAGAATTTCGGAGTATATATGAAAAAAGATTGCTGAAGTGGTAGACAGAAAGTTTATACAAAGAAAACATTATCCTTTACATGTCCATTTTCCTGAGATCACTACAGAAAGTGTTAAACATTTGTCTTCCTTAATTCTAGAACACAGTACTGATATGGTATATATCCTACACTATTTTTTGTGGGAATTTGGCCTTTGCTGGATTGCAACACTGTTGATGCGGAAATTTGCTCAACACTATATCTAAGCATAATTCAATTCAGTACTTAGATAAGGATTCATATTCAGAACATTTTTAAAAAAAAGTTTGCAGGAGATATTTTTGGATAGATTCTTATTCTCAAGACAGTATTTAAATTAGAGAGAAAAAATTCAAAAAGAATTCAGAGGTTAAAAATGTGAGAATGTCTTGAATCAAACCAATCATTTAGATATTTATTCCTATGGCTGACGAGTCTATTTAATCTATAAGTTCGTAAGTATTTATTTTACCCATTTAAGTCTAAGTTGACTATGAGGGTAACATTACCAAAATACCACTAGCGAATATGGATTCAAAGTTACGTGTATATTTTTTAATAGAGGTATTTTTTTATTTTTTATTTTCATCATCAAACACTGTTTTCGATCAAATAACATCTAGTTATACAGAAATTAACCTTTCTTGCAAATCAACATATCTTTTGTATATTACTGTCTTTCTGGTTTTCATTGTCTCTCTTTGAAAATTAATCTTGCCTTCGAGTTTTCTCGTGGAAGTCGGGTACGATGAGAGGATTAATAGATCACAAATCTTGATAGAATACAGATCAGATTGTGTTGTACTTGGAATTAGTGGCATAATATGATTACTTCCAATGTATTTGAAGTACAAAAACACAATAAGTTAGTTAAAGTTCTGTGAATAAATCATCACAACCACCATAATGCATAATTAGAGAGGTATTTGTTTCTGATTTAGCTCATAAAACCTGTGAGAAGTAGAGCATCATTTTAAGATGATTATATGGTTTTATATAACTCTGTGCTGTATTTATTTGTCATCAATAAAGATTAATGAAATTAGAGAATTAACACATTCCACAAAAAAGAAAGAAAATAGTTCGAGCAACTTTTTGGAGGGGAAATCGAACATTGATGAGAAAAGCTATACACGGGGTCCTCTCCATTATCGCACACTGGATTTGATTCTTGGAGACCATCATAACAATTTGGAGCTTACATTGTGACCATTTCGGTTTGTCTATGCTCTATACATTCACGAGGTGCACAGCCAACAATGTAAATCATCTTCTTCTGCATGGAATTGTACAATGAAGTAAGATACCAATTCTTGAAAGTAAATTAAGAAGATCACAGTATTAACACATCTCGTTATTCACACCCTTTCGATAGAGTTATAAATAATATTTACTTATATGTCTGTAATTTAAAAATTACAATTTGTAATACTACTACTCTTCTTGAAAATATGGGGGGCCTTTTCAAGTTTTTTTTTTTTTTTTTTTTCAATGTGTAACAAGTTGAAAAATACTCTAAGCTCCCTCTAAAGTAACAAACGATCTTAGCCATTGGTAAAAATGAACATTAGACTATAAAATTAGCAGTGGTTAACAAGTAATAATAACAATAACAACAACTATGATTATGGTATCCAATCATAACTGAAACCGGACCATGCATGTTTTTACTTTTGGGTAAGCTTTTTGTTTTTTTTTGGTAAATAAAAATTTGAACAAGACATGAAATTAATTTCCTCGTATACATTGTAATTTGGACCAAATTACTCGAATAAACTATGATATGACAACTACATAGAAAAAGTTATTCAATTACTCCTACAAAATGCAAGCAAACAAAAATCACGATGCAAAAAATCATTCTGAAATTTGGTGTTATAATGCTAATCCATAAAGAAGAGGTGATGTACTAAATTATAGCTCAAGTATTAGTCTATGTACCTGACCAACGAAGGGGAATACGGGAAGAAAAACTTTTGAATTGAATTGGCACTCTTATGAACTATACCTGTTTTATACACCAAACTTATGAAGTAATTATTTCATCTTTTGCAAACAGTGGGTCTGTTACACTTTGATCCCACCGGCCACCTTTTTTTGGTGAAATTTGGAAAGCGTGTATACCTTTTAGATTTATTCACTATTATAGTATTACTGCCTCTTTGGCTCAATCCTCTTGATCTTTCCCCCATTCTTCATTGGAGAGAAAGTGGATGAAGTTAACAATACTTTAGAGTGGGTGAAATTGAGTTGTATTAGAGTGATTTTTAGATACATTTAAGGATTAAAAATTCATTTTTTATAGGAGGGATGTCTAGACCATGATATTGCCAACTAAGCACAGTGGCAATTTACATAAATACCATTAATGAGCTTGTCACATAAGTGACGTACATAAATATCTAATGTCATATAGACAGCTAATTATTGCATCGTCATTAGTTTTCTCAACTAAACTTTGCCTCAGAACTGAACTGATATATACCCCCAAAGGCCCCATCTGAGGCTCAGGGTCTTGTAGTTATGATCTAAAATTTTCTTGTATAGTGAGGCCTCTGAATTGAAGCCCTTGATTTTATTGGGACGAAGTCCCTGAGTTGAAGCTCTCTTTATAATAGATTTCCCAAGCCGAAACTCTAGGCATCTGGAGTCCCCCCTTTGAGGCTCCACTTCCTGAGTTCCTCTAAGCCCTACTAGTCTGAGGCACAAGTCCCCCAATTTTAATTGTTTTTCCCTTTTAGACCTTTTTCAGATATAACTTCAAAGCCAAAGCTCAAGCAGCCCATCTGTTTTTGAATTCTGAAGTCCCCTTACTTTTGTATTAGAGTGATTTTCAGATACACTTAACACTCAAGAACTCTTTATTTATAAACAATAATAAGGGATGTATGGACCATTATATTGTTAGCTAAGTATCATAACAATTTACATAAATATCCTTAATAATCTTGCCGTAAGCTATAAACATAAATACTTAGTGTCACGTAAGCAATTAATGATTACATCATTAATCCACATGATAATTTTCCGAAATCCAATTTAATTTATTTTTTATTTTTTGTTCTTTTTTAATTAGTTTTCAAATATAATATTACACACCACGTAAAGCATCTTTAAAACACTAGTTATCTAACTAAGCATATCCACACATTAAAAAAAAAAAATAATTAGGCTGACAAAGTTACTATCCATCTACTTAAACTTAAGTCACATAAAGAAGTAATAATAGGCAGGGTTTTATAATTGAGTGTTGAAATGCCTTCCAACACTTCAAACAAGTTATTGATTATTGAGTAACAGAGTAAGCATTTGGGTGACGTTATTGGTGTCTTGTAAGAGTAAATTTGCCTGAGTAGACAAAAATACCCATCAATTCTCTTCTCCATCAAAGCTACGTCCGTTTTCTCTTCCCCACCTATCCGTCTGTGTTTTTTAAGCCATTCATCATCTTCCGTCTCCCATAGAATTTTTGTGCCGCCATATAGAGGTCATTGGGAAGTTGTTTTGATAATCACATCCGGAGAAAAAAAAAAGTAACATTCTTGGGCTTAATTTTGCACGTAGATCCTCAATCCAGCCTTTAATCTGGCCAAAATGGGTCAAAAGGCTGCCAAAATTCATGTTCGTTTGAGTAGTGGACGATTTCTTTGCTCGGTTTGTGCGTTCGGAGCTCTATTCGTGTAAATTAAACTTCCAAGTCCGTGTTGTACGCGAAAAATGGAATTGGTGTTAAATTTGGGAAGCATCTAAGAGCCACAGGCGACGGTGTTAGCCAGCAGGAGGCAGCTCTGCCCGAGCACCACATATCTCAGCTCTTAAAGCCTTTGATTAAAAATTTGACACAATTTGGCGTGATTCAGAGACTTGGCTATAATTTTTTGTCTCTGTTTCATTTAACCCCAGAAGTTAACAAAATGATCACAAGTACACCATTTCCAAGATGTCGTACACTTATTTGAAATAAAAATATTGTTCATCGGCCACAAATGAGCCAATATTTGAAGAGGTGGCCGGAGTTGGTGGGCAGAGAGCCCTCAATAATAATCTGGAATACAGATTATTGCAGGGGTATCACCACAATCATCACAAGCATCTTTTGGGCCTCACAAAATCTTGCTCGTAAAATTACACTAACAAAAGAGATATAATATGTTGAACACAAAAATGCGCACAAGGAGTTCGATCAATTTTCCGGGCTTAATCTTTCCAATTCCGAAGGTATTCAACCTGATCTAGCCGCTAGATCCCATAGTTGTGAAGGTTTAAGCGAGGGGGAATTGGGCAGTGTATTGCAGAGAGACGACGACGACGACGACTATGAGAAGGATTCACAAAACCAATGGAAATCATTGAGGGGTAAATTTGTCATTTAAGAAAAATGTGATGTGGTAATAAGATATTTGTTGTGACAATATGTTAAGAAATTATTGTAAATATCATTTAAAAAATAATAAATAATGAACTTTGTATAAACGGAGCCAAAAATTCTTGCTTTCATATTTCAGAGTCATGTAGTATCTAAACCGCATTATTCTACACAAGGGGATGTAGAATTTTCTAAGCACTTGGTGCACAGGAAAAAGAAATATCATGAAATTTAAATGTTAAATATGTAAATTAAGGTATAATTTTTTTTATTAATTAAATCAAAATTTGGCTCCGTTTGAATAGTTATTTTTCGTAATATTATTTAAAATAATACTATATCTAAATGTTAAATTTAATATATGGTGAGATTAAAAAGTAATTGGAAACAGCAACGAATAATAAATTATTGTAAAATATTATTTGAAAAATAATGAATAATTTATACCATTCGAAAGAAACCTTGGTACTATTAGATTCGATAGCACCATAAATTAAAAGAATAGATAAAAGCAATGCAATTCTCGAATGTACTCTTAAAATTAAACTTCAGCTATTCAAAAAATGACTGAAAGTTAATTGTAAAAAATAAGAATTAACTATATGAGATTTATGTATGATAGTAGCTTATATATATTAATTTTAATATGTGTATATTTTTCCGAATGTACAAGTATTCTCGTTCTCAATAAGCTTTAAAGACAAAACAATACTAAAATATGGATATTTTAAAAAAAATTATTCTATACCCCCAATTTCAATTTACGACATTTTGCACCCCAATTTTTAAACTTACTCTATTTTAGTCTAATTTTTCATGGTCACCAAAATTAACAGCACCTTTTTGTGTGTATAACAAATTGAGTGGGATATACAACAATGCAGCCACAATATTTCGCGGTGCATAAACAAAGATTACATTACTTTTGGCGACGATGTTAAAAATAGATTGAGATATGACAGATTTCCAAGTTAAGAGTACAAAGTGTCTCGAACTAAAATTGGGAATAAAAAATAAAGATTGAGTATACGTTGAAGGTTATAAAATGAAATCAATCATATTTTTTATCATATATTTGTCACGGAGTAAAATATTACTTATTCGAAAGTATCATTGACTCTTTAGTTTATGCATATAATCTATTTCTTCTGCCCATGACAAGTGTAAAAAGGAAAAACATTAAATCCACACAAGGATAGAACTCTAATACTTACCGTAAGTCCAAAACCTCCTAAGTTACACTTACATTAGTTATTTGATAAATCGTATTATGTAAAATAAATAAATATATACAACTTATATAATAAAATAATATTAGTATAACGATTATTGTTTAAAATTTTTTTATCATTAACTGAGTAATTATATATAGTAAGTTTTATATCATTATAAACTAAAAAAAAAAAACGAAAGAAGACAATTAAATAACATGATCGTTGAATGTGCAATTAAAACTATTATGTTATCTTACAAAAAAATTGTTATTGAACATTAATTGTCGTGTACATAATTATCCTTATTTAATCACAAATGCTAGTTTCATATGTATGACAAAATTTCAAAAATTTGTACTATTTGTTTAAAAAATAATTTTTAAAATATTACATACTAATTTTCAAAAAGATAAAATTTTAGATAAGACTATGAGATCAAAATTATAATAAGTAAATAATTCATCAAAATGACTAAAATTGAAATCGTCATACTTTTATGGCATATAAAAGAAAATGTAATGACAACCAAGTGTAGTTTAGGTGGTAAGATGCTTCCTCTATAACATATTGACAATGAATTCAAGTCATTACAGGATAGAGAGAATGGTGGATTTTAAAAAATAAATAAATGATAAATAAATAAAAGAAAGTGTAATTATTATTTTCTTCCTAAAAAGGATGAGAAAAAAGAAACATTTACATCTAACAATTGATTTATTCATCAGCACACAATTATACAAAGTATACTTGTAAATGTAATGATATGAAAAATTTACCAAAAAGTAGATAAGATATAATATTAAAGTTATTTTTAGCGAATATGTTTACATCCTCATTTAATAATAACATCAATCAACAGTTAATTATTAATAAACATAATGTTGTAAAGAGATGCAAAAGAAAATAAAATTAATTTTTGAACTTTGTTTCTTCCTCGTGATATAGAACACGATTATCAATTGAAGTAATTGTAAATTTAATCCCTCAAGAAGGCCTCCAAGTTTTATTTAAACTTTTTCATCCTCAACTATTTTTGAAATTTCATGGAGGTCCCTCAAGTGTTTTTTTTTTTTTTTCCTTTTCAATCAAAGTAGTCATCTATCCATGATAACAAAAACCAAAAAATTCGAGGGACAAAAGATTTAAATAACAACAAAGGGTATATATTACAAGAGTACTTGGGGGACAGAAAAGTTTTAAAAAAAAAAATTGTGGGGGACTTCTGTGTGATTAAAAAGTAGTTGAAGATGAAAAAAATTTAAATTTTTTTTTGAGAAATTTCATGGGATATTAAAAATAGTTTAGCGATTAAATTTGTAAATTTTCCTTATTAATTTGTTGATAAAAGTATTATAATTTGGTTGCAATAATGAAATTACTCATGCACAATTATGTTACACATTTTTCAAATTTATTAAGAATAATCCATCAAACATTATATAAGTAAAGCATTTTTAATTCTAATTTATTATAAATAATATCATTTTATATTTGTCATGTATCATAAAGAATTGAATGATCCATAATATTTAGTATTGCAACTCTTTTGAGAAAAATAAATGGTAAGAGGTAGGCTACATAATGCAAGGGTCTTGAACAACTAAAAATAGTTAAGACACGATATAGGTAATTAATTTAAATTGAAATTGTTAATTATGCATTTTATTTTTTATTTTTAATATTAAAATTAATTTGTAGATTCGCTAATATATATCACTTGCATCGAGGTAGTAGAACTTCTCACTAATAGCTCATTCGCTATACTGTATAATATAGATAGATTATGGAAGTAAGTACATACAGGGAAGAGAAGTCGAAGAGAAAAATTGATATTATTTTTGGAAAACTTACCTCGATAACAGTTAAGAGTAACATCTAGTGATATTTAAATGTTAGTTATTAATAAACATAAACTTGGAAGAAGATGCAAAGAATAAATTTATTTAGTAGTATAAATTTTTTGTGTTACAGTAGTTGTTAACTTTTATTTTTTATTTTTGATAAAATCTAAACTATATCTATAGAAAAATCAATTTTTGTGAGAAACTTTTAATAATCTATACTATATGTAATAAGGTTGCAAAATAATATTAATCATATATATTTAGACAAATTACCTCCCTACTTATGATGGTTATTAGGAGTAACTCTTTAATATTATATGTCTAAACTTTTTTCCAAATTAATATGTATTATTTTCTTAAGTTATGGTTAGTAATTGATATCTCTATATATGATTATTTATATTACACTTTTAATTTTATAATTCTTTTGAAAAAAATCAACTATAAGAGGTATATGTGCATAAAGTAAGAATTTTGAACAAATAAAAATAGTTAAATGTAATATTTAAGTAATTAATTTCAATTTTTACTATTAATTATGTAATTGATCAGTTTTACTATCGTTATTTACTATATAAATTTACTATATATTTGACATTTGACATGTCATTAATTCAGAATTTTTTCACGAAAAGTGATTTATCTATAGATATGTATAGCTATGATTGAGGATATATTTTTTTGTTGTTGTGTAGATAGGTTGATCTATATGTTTTTCAACATTATTTTATTTTGTCTTTTTATGGGTTTTTCTCCTGTCAAGATTCTGTTCTGGTAGTCTTATTTAAAAAAACATTTCTTAAAAATAATTTTGCAATATTTCATAAATAATTATTTAAAACATGAGTTTTGAAAATGTTTTACTATCATATGCATAGGAAGGTTTTTGAATACTAGTAAATATACATCAATAAATATTTAATAAATATATATGTTCTAGATGAAAATATATGTGAATATTTACCAATAGGAATATTCATGAGTTGGGTTATTGGATTGGGGGATTTTTGGAGTTCGGGTTATCGGATTTTTACATTGAGAATTTAAAACTCAACCCAACACAACTAATATAAAAACTCAAGTAAACCCAAACAAAGTGTATTCAGATGGGTCACTCGGTTTTTTGGATTTATTTGGGTTAAAATTTAAAAAATGTAAAACAAAAAATATTATTGTAAGAGTATCCATTACAAAATATATTTTTGTCAAAAAATAAAATGGATCAAGAATAAGAAGGAAAAATTATATAATATGTTAGAAGAATGTTATGCCAAGAATGAAAAGAAAAGAAAATATTATAATTTAGATGATATTAAAAAGAAAATAATGAAAAAAATTATAAATAAATTATATTTGGGTTATCAGGTTATTGAGTTGGGTTGGGTTTCGTTTTTTCAATATTCCAAGCTAACACAACCCAACTAAATTCAGATAACCCAAAAAAATAATCCAACCCATTTAACCCCAAATTCATTTGGGTTGAGTCTGATGTTCGAGTTAAGTTAGGTTTGAACACCCCTATTTACTAATAGTAATTTTTCAGAAATATATGTAATTGTAGGATATAATTAACTTTTTTATCATGGTAAATTCACAAATCACATTGGTCATAGTCTATCCCATTTAGTAAAATTACAAATAACTTTGATATTAAATAAGTGTTACGAATATTTACCAATAGTAATTTTTCATGAATGTATTTAACTGTTAGTTATAATTAACTTTTATCATAGTAAATATTATAAATAACCTTGAATAAAGTTGCCACTTGTCACATTTATGTTAGCTCTCACAAACCACCCATTTACTTTGCTATATATACAGAAACCTGGTTTTTTTACTCCACTTATAGACCCTGAGGTGTTAATTAAATATTATGAAATTTATGATATCAACTGGTGTACATAAATGATTCTATAAGATTTAGGACCCGTTTGGAGTTGCGGGACTTTTATTAAAAAAATGCATTTAGATGATAAAAGCACTTCTAGAGTGTTTGGTAAATATCATTCCAAAAATTTAGAAGTAGAGCTTTTGATCTCAAAAGTACTTTTAGCTCAAGCTAAAAATAGGTGCTTTTGAATTAGTTTTTTCTTTTTAAAGCAATCAAAGATAAAGTTTGACAATTTTATCATTAATTTAAAAATAAATAAATATAAAAATACTCTTCAAAAATTCAAAATCATGTATTATCACATATAAAAGGTACTTATGTATTTTTACTCCCAAACAATAAAATTAAGCATTTATAAAGCACTTTATTTTAAAGCTGTAATGAATAAAGTATTTTGTGATAAGCCACCATAACCCCAAACGGCCTTAATGTTGACCAACAATACAGAAATCCTTCCCCTACTTTATCAAAGCTAGCTCATGTCCCTCTCCAGCAATCCTCCGTCCATCTCCCCAGCCTGTCTCACGTACCACTAGCTCTCTTTACTCCGCCCCCACCTCGCCCTACCTTCTTGTCCCCCTCCAGCAATCCTCTGTCCATCCCCCCTCCCTACAAATGCTAGTCCCTGCAACCTCCCAACCCTCCCATCTCTCGTCTTCTACCTTCACAGTATGGTAGCCTTTCATCTCCATCATAATGTCTTTCCCAACATCAATCGAAAAAGCTCTTCAATCTTGAAAATCTCTTTTTTGGTCCCTAATTGCTCTCAACTTTGTTAATTTTTTCTCTCTTCTCAGATCTATTGAAATAGACTAACAGGAAGCGGGAGGGAAAGGCAAGAGAGGTTCTGGAATAGTGGGATAGGGGGAGCGAGAAAAAGGGGATGGGATGGTAGGTCTAACTATTGAGGGCTTGCAGTGTGGCCGAGACAAAGTACGGTGAAGGTGGGACTGAGAAAAAATTACGGAACTGGTAGAGAGGGGAAATGGGACGGTGGGTCTAACTGGGGAGGGGCTTGGGATGGGAAGGAGACAAAGAAAGATGGAGAGTGGGGATAGAGAGAGTTCACAGAATTGGTAGAGTGGAGAGAAGAGGTAGTAGTCTAACTGGGATGGGAAAGCGAGGACGGGGATAAGGTTGTTAGTCTAACTGGTGTAGGGAATGGTATAGATAGAAAAGGTTGGGATGGATAGAGGAAATGAAAGGAGGTAGGGGTGGAGAGAAGGTGGCGGACGAGAGGTGGTAACCATAGTTGAGAAAGGTGCTGCTGAGAAATGGGGGAAGGATTTCTGCTTCTGTTTAGACAATTTTGTCCCTGATTGAGTCACGGGAGAGGTACATGACACGCTGTAATGAAGTAGTTAACTGAGCAATTTAACAGAATGAGAAAAAAAATGATATTTTTAAAAGTCCAGTGACATTTTTTACCACAAAATTAATTTAATGACTAAAATTTGTAAATTTTAAAAGTATAGTGACATTTTTTATCGTTTCCTTTTTATTATATGCTCTCACTCTTGTTTCCTAATATACTATAATTAATTCGCATTTTACATTTTTATCATTCATTATTAGATCTTATTATCTTTTTTAAATGTAATTTGAATTCCTTTCTTATTTTTTAATCTGATACGATTAGATATTCTTTATTAGTTCTTTGTACGATTAGATCTATTTTTGTGGTTCTTAACAAAGTTTGATTAATTCTCTTTTTTAGTTATCAATATCGTACGATTAAAATATTTTCTTTGTTCTTAAGAAAGTGTAATTAGCCCCATATGTCAGTTCTTATTCGAGTACAATTTAATCTTTTTTTTTTTAGTTCTAAATCTTTTGACATTTGGTCTCACTCCCATATGTCAGTTCTTATTCGAGTACGATTTAATCCTTTTTTTTTTAGTTCTAAATCTTTTGACATTTGGTCTCACTCTCAATGTAACACTTCGAACCTGGACTAACCCAATAACTTTTAAACGAAAACAACAGGATTAAAATGTTTAAACTAAATTGTTAGTCACCCATGACCCTGGATGTTATATTTGCATACACTACTTTATTTCCAACTGATGTGGAACAAACTTAAGTCTGGGTTATCACAAAATCCCTTCCTTAAGGCCTTGTGTCCTTGTAAGGAACACACCAGACCACACTCGATTGCACAGGATTCTAGAGGTGCCTCATGCGAGTTCTAGAGGTAACTCTAGCCCTTAGGTCGACATAGTATTTAGTCCAGTATAGCACTTCGTTCCTGGACTTCCTTGCATATATAGTCGCAATCTAATACCACTGGTTCAGTCTCACCCCGCAGCCTAATACCACTGGCATAGTCTCACCCCGCAGCCTAATACCACTGGCATAGTCTCACCCCGTGCAGAGGCTACACGAAATTCGCTCTGATATCAACTATAATACCCCGCAATCACCCCGCGGCCTAATACTACCAGCCCAATCTCACCCCGTGCAGAGGCCACACGAAATTCGCTCTGATACCAATTGTAACACCCCGAGTTTGGACTGGCCTGACAACTTTTGAGTAGAAATAATAAATTCAAAATATTTGAACCAAATTGTTAGTAGCCTATAACCCTAGATGTTATATTCGTCACATACACTACTTTATTCCCAATCGATATGGGACAAACGGGTCATCACACTTGGTTCATAATCTAGTATAATTAACTCGCATTTTATGTTCTTATAATGTGTTAGGGATAATTATTAAGTTAGTAACTTATGTCTCCAGCTAAACAATTCAATCCCTTCACTTGCAAAATTTTGGCCAGTATAGGATTTCTAATTGAAAATCTCTTAACCCTAATGGCAAGCTTAACAGTTGGCTAATTTGGTCAACTTTCAGGTTTTAATTTATTTTAATATTTTTGAGAATTTATTTATAAATAATGCATAATTTTTATTTTGTTTCTCATTAACTAATAGAAATGGTTATGAATTATAGCCCAATAGTGTGGTGCAACTCGAGATAAATAAAAAATATAAAAGAGTACATTTTCTTTACCTATAACACGCCAATATACTATTCATATGATTTCAAGGTATAAAAAATAAGAAAATGCAGCCTTAATTATGGGCCATCAGTCTAGATAGAATAAATATTTAAATTAAAAATAAATAATTTTAAAACTTATTGAAACACTTTATTATGAATAAAATAATTTTTGCAACTTGAAATCACTTGAAATAAATTTTCAAATACAAATTTTATGAGTGGCATAAAAATTAATTTTTAAACTTCTTAATTTTCTACCAGATCTAAAAATTAAATTTTTAAGGATTTTCAAATTTGTAAAATTCCTAAATTTCTCGATTAGAATCACGAAATTGATATACATTGCCAAGAAAATTGAAGAATATTAAAAAATTAATGTTGGGAAATCTCAAATAATTTATAAAACTCCTTTAATTACCCAAACTCTTTCAAATGAAGAAAATTACTCTTTTGTAGTTTATATATACATCACAATATTCATCCAAAATATAGAATTCTAAGCATAAAACTAAAGTATTTTGTCTTTACTAGTTAAAATATCATAAACAAATAACAAATGAGCTAGAAAATAATGCTTAAATTTATGCATTTTATGAGTTTCAAAAATATATTGCCAAAATTGAGAATTTTTTAGCTCGATTTGTATTTCGTCATAATTTTTTGACTAGTACAAGTTAAGATGCTTGACTTTTTTGTTTGAAAATTAACTTTACATGATTTCGAGGTTCAAAAGTTATTTTATTCATGTAAAATATTTTAGGTAAATCTTAAAATTTTTATAAACCACTTATGTTTCTTTTTGGAATTTAATTTTTGTTGTCAGGATCGATATGAAAATTGATGATTTTTTTTTTTCAATTTGTAAGAATAGTATTCTTATGATTATTTTATGATTTTACATATATAATTACACATATTTTGAATATTACATGTAAAAATAGAAATTTTCAACTGTTTTATTCGGGCCCGAGTTTCATCACAATTGGTTTAGAATTGACAAATATTCTTTATTTACATTACTGATAAAATAAAGATAAATTAATCATTATTTATTTAATTTATTAAAATAAATAGATGAAATAAATTCTAAAAAATATTATAATAAATCAAAACCCAAAGTTTAATGGACCAAATTGGCCGAAACCCAAAAGTTAAAAGATTAAATTGACCAAAACCATTAAGTCGACTACTAGGATCAAGAAATTTTCCGTTAGAAATCTTATATTCATGTCAATTTCATAAGTTAAAGAATTAAATTGTTCAATTTCATAAATTAAGGAATTACATTGGTCGGGAGACCCCAGTAAAGTTATCAACTTGATAATTATCCCTAATGTGTTATTAGATTTCATTATTAATTTTTAAATGTACTTTGATTCGAATTCTTTTATTATATCTTAATCTAAATACAACTAGATATTCTTTATTAGTACTTAATCTGGTGTGATTAGACTCTTTTGTAATTCTTCATTAACTTTGATTCGAATTCTTTTCTTATATTTTAATCTAAATACAGCTTAAATCTCATTTATTTATACTTAATATTATATAATTAGACCTCCTTTGGTTGTTAACCAAATATGATTGAAGTTCTCAATGTCGTGGGGTTGTATAGTAAATTTTTTTCTTAGTTCTGAAGGAAGTGTAATTGGTCCCATATTACAAAACTCCACTTTGCATCCCTAATTTTTCACAATATCTTTTACCAACCCCGTCTTTTTCTTCAATTTCTTATTTCCCCCTTCTCTCCCCATCGTCTTCCCTTGGCCACTTTCCGGGCTATCAAATTTCGCCGCGACAAAATTACGAAATTTCCCCTTCACTGACAGCCGGTAACCACCCTAATGGCTGCAGTTTCCGTAGCGGCGGAATGGCAGCTCCTCTACAATCGCTACTACCGAAAACCTGAACTCTACCAAATGCAATGGAAGCACGTAGACCTTACGCGCAACAAGGTCGCTTGCGCTCCCTTCGGCGGGCCAATCGCCGCTATCCGCGACGACGCGAAGATTGTCCAGCTCTACGCCGAGTCCGCCCTCCGAAAACTTCGTATCTTTAACTCCGCCGGCATCCAGATCTCCGAAACCGTCTGGAGAAACCCAGGCGGACGATTAATTGTCATAGTATGGCGTGGTCCGATGACTTAACCCTAATTTGCATAACCCAGGACGGCACCGTTTACTGCTACTCCCTCCACGCCGAGCTCCTCAGAACCCTATCCCTAGGTCAAGACGGGTTGAATCACAGCATTGTCGAGTGCGTTTTCTGGGGAAATGGCGTCGTTTGCATCAACGAGGCGTTTGAGCTATATTGCATACCCGATTTCAAGAATCCGAATCCGGTGAAGCTTGCGGATACGGGTTTGGAGGATTTGCCGCTGTGTATGGCGGTGATCGAGCCGCAATACACAATGTCGGGGAATGTGGAGGTTTTATTAGGGGTTGGGGATTCTGTGATGGTTGTAGAAGAAGATGGGGTGCAGCAGATTGGCGCCGGAATCGGGCCGATTCAGAAAATGGTAGTTTCCAGAAATGGGAAGCTTTTAGCTTCTTTCACTCATGATGGAAGGCTTCTTGTTCTTTCCTCGGATTTTTCCAACATTATTTTTGAGTACACTTGTGAGGTAGGTAATAATCAGGCTGTCTATCCTGCTTTTTACACGATTATTTATTTTAACTGCCAATTGAAAATTGCATCTGATTATACTGATTTTGTTGGAATTTTGTGATGCAAAACTAGAAAAAAGTTCAATCTTTGCTAAAATGTTGTTCCTTTTTCTACATGTAGATAAATTTTTGCTTATTTAGTATTTATACGAGCGGATTTAGCTGCATATAACATGCTCAAATGTTACATTTGAATTTTTTTTTTTTTAAGAATTAAAGTTTTCCTGATGGTCCTGTGTTATGGAGTACAGAGATAGAATAAGGATCGGTCTTTACTAAAAATTAATCCTTTTTCTACTGTTAGTGTTGCAATGATTATCTTTCCTACACTTACTATGTAGTAATTTGTTTGCACGGACGAGATGGTTTAGATGTATGCTACATGTTTAAATTTTATATTTGAAGTTCTTTCCCCCCTTTCTCTCCTGATTTTTTTTGCATTATTCTGTATATAGTCAGCTCTACCTCCTGAGCAGTGCATAGCTTGGTGTGGAATGGACAGTGTGTTGCTTTACTGGGATGATGTGCTTCTGATGGTTGGTCCGTATGGTGATCCGGTGCGTTACCTTTATGATGAACCGATTCTGCTTATTCCGGAATGTGATGGCGTGAGGATACTCTCAAATATTAATATGGAGTTTCTACAACGTGTACCGGACTCCACTGTCTCTATTTTTCAAATTGGGAGTACATTACCTGCTGCTTTACTGTATGATGCCTTGGATCATTTTGACCGCCAAAGTGCTAAGGTAGGCTTCCATGGTCTTTTTTGTTAGGTTGTCTCACAGTTTTTGTTTTTTGTGGGGTTTTTTTTTTTTTTGGGGAAGTGGCTGTCTCACAGTTACTTGTAGATATAGTTTGTAAGAAGGTTTGAAAATGTTTAGCATCCAACTGTTGTTTAAAGGACCTGTTTGTAACAAAAAATTTGAGGACATATCTAGTATCTGAGCGTGATATATATTGTAGATTAAAGAGAACATAACAAATGTGTAAAACATGACCGTTGTTCAACCTTTTTCTGATTAGTATACCAGTTTTGGAGATTAGACCATAATCTTCATCCTCCACATGAGACGTTACCCTGCTAGTTTAGTATTGTGCTATGAAGTCCTCAGTTAGTTGGGTTTGGTGAAGTAGGTCTCTGCTAGGCCGCGGTTTAAATCCTAGTTACTTATCGAGAGTATAAATGTCATGTGTTTCATGACAACTAGCCTGCCACCAGTCATTAAGGTGACAGCTTTTGTGAACAAAGAGAACTGGAAAGAAAGGGGCTGCGTTTTTTACTCACCTGTGCTCTATTCCATCCTCCCTCTCCAGTCTCCTTCTCTCATTTCCCTGCCTTTGCTTACTTTTATTACTTGTTGGCAATTTTAAGGATGGTACTCTTTAAGACATATAATTGAGTCGAGCAGAGATGCACTACACATGCTCAGTAAATAGAAAATTAGTTGTTGTAACATTTGAAGTGGACCTTGTTTGTGTTCTATTCATTGGTTATGGACACAGTAGTTTCATCATATACGCGTCTCCAGAATGCTGTTGCTTTTTCACGAGCTTCTGAAGAGTTTATTAACTATTTATAGTGTATCTTCCAGCTAAATGTCTTCTATTCATGGATATACAGAGCAGTTTCAGTATGCTTGCTTCGTAAGACCAGTGTTGCATCTGTGTGGAAAAATTATGATTAGTTATAAATCTCTTCCAGATAAATGTGTTAATCAGATGTTGCAGTGCAAGAATGGGATTCTGTGTTTGTGGGAACACAAGTATTCATGAAATTCAATTTTTTTTAGGTACATGAAATGTAATTACATCTATGAAACAATCTAATGATGATCTTTTGTTCCAGGCAGATGAAAATTTAAGACTTATTCGCTCCTCATTGCCTGAGGCTGTTGAAGCTTGTGTAGATGCCGCAAGTCATGAATTTGACATTTCACAACAGCGGGCATTGTTGAGATCTGCAAGCTATGGTCAAGCCTTTTGCAGGTTCGGAGTAGTGGTAATAATCTTGTTGCAGTATATGAACATCTAATGTCATCTGTGGTGAGAAGGCTGGTCTTAACCTTGATAGGTTATTTGATTTCCCATTTAGGTGATAGAGTTTGAAATTTCCCTCTATCTACTTTATATATTTAAATACAAAATGTGTATATGCATATATATACACAGTTGTATAAATGATTAAGCTTCAGCCTGCGGTTAATGTTTTGTAATTTGCCTCTGATATATCTTAATTTTAGCAGATGACCTCTCTTCTTATTAAGATGTAAATTTTTTAAATTGTTTATTTAGGTAATATTTTTCTTTATTCTTATAAACCTGTAAGAATTTTATTACCTTGACAATTTTCAAACCCAAAATACCGCATGTTGTTTGGAGGCTTTTCCCAGTAAGTCACTAATATGTTACCTATGATTATTGTGACACAGTATCTGCATTCATATTTGGACACTTTTGGGTTGTTCTTCGTATCATAAGGTTCATGTATTTTGCACATGTAATGAAACCGACGTCTAGACTCACATCCATACCAGATACTGATACCCAATTGTTGTTACATGGAAAGGGAGATACAGATAATAATGTTTTATATCTTGTACTAAGAACTTTTGATAAAAGTCTGAATCTGAAAGATGAAAGCTACAATAACATGCAACAATTTGAAGACAAAATTTAGATCAGCAGGATATTTTTCAACCTCCTGTTTCTCGTGAGTAGATGGAAATTAATGTGTACACGAACATATATGATGCATATTTCTATCATTAAGCTAAAGAAAGACAAAATGTTTATTGATAATTGGCCTGTTTAATAAAAGCACAGACTTTTCCTTTTCTGTCAATTTGCTTTGTTACATGGAGTCTTCTTTTTTATGCAATCATGCCTCAAATCTTTCAGTTGGTTATTGTCTTCATGCTACTGGGAAAAAAAAAAGTAGTTTCCTGATTTATTGTATTGATAATGATATCCAGTTGGCTTTGGCAGCCAATTTCAGCGAAATCGTATGAACCGCGATACATCTAGAACTTTGAGGGTACTGAATGCTGTACGGCACACTGATGTTGGGATTCCTCTCAGTATTCAACAGTATAAGGTCATGCTAGATTGACATTGTTTTTACAGTTTTATTGTCTACTTATGGTTATTTACTGATTGCTATTCAATTCTTTTTTTCCTTCATACTTTCTCCTCTCAGTTGCTTACACCGTCAGTTCTGGTTGGACGTCTGATTAATGCTCATCAGCACCTTTTAGCTTTGCGGATATCAGAATATCTAGGGTTGAATCAAGTGAGTCTTCATCCGTATTAGTTTTGTCATTGTTATTGGTTAATTTCATTTGACTTCTGCTAGAAGAAGGGGAAATCCATTGGCAGGATTACTCAACCAAGTCAAGTCTGCATTCTGTATTTGACCTAGGATAGTGTTTTGTTCCTTTGACATGCTGGAGTTCGTTGGTCTGTACATTTTATTTTATATTGCTCACATGATAATTTTATCCTTTCATTTGTAGACTGGACATGGACATATTTTGGGCTGCAGGTTTGCATATTTCATATCGGTATACTGGGTTTCTTGCTTATTATAGTTTTTGCTCATCAAGTGCGATTTCCAATTCCACAAGTCCTCTTGGAGATTTGGAAGTATTATGTCTCTGTTTGGTCATCAAGTCCTTTAAATTTGATTAGAATGTGTTTAGTAATTTTGTGGACGTTTTGAAGTGGTTTAAGTAGTGTTTTTACTCGTGGGAATGATATATGTCTTTTTTCCTCCACCCTTGCTGACTACTTTTCAGCTCCTTACACCCTGCCACGTTCGGACTCTTTCTTCTTCTCTCTCTCTCTGTGTGTGTGTGTTTTTTTTAAAAAAAAAAAAAAAATTAATTTCTTAGTTCCTTGCTAAGAATAATCTTTGTCAAGCCCCCGGATAATGGCATGCTTTAGATACAAGAAAGTGCAAGGTCATATACTTTAGACACAATGATGTTAAACAAGAAAAGATAGATATAATGGTTTACTTGTCGCTGAATATGTATTCTACTACTAGTTTTGCATTGGAGTGTCAGATTTATTTATGTTATTGCTATCATTCTTGTACCTTCTTATTGATGTAACAGTAGGTAATCTTCTGCATCATGTCTCTGGTCCTTTCTTCAGGAAGTTGTCATCATGCACTGGGCATGCAACAAAATAACTTCATCATTAGCAATTCCTGATGCCAATCTCCTAGAAATCTTGCTTGATAAGGTATTTTTCATTGTTAATATTTGTTCACCATTTTCAGCTTATAATGTTGTGTGAATATCATGTGTGAACCAGTTGTTTTGCAATTTCAGTTGAAGTTGTGCAAAGGTATATCTTATGCGGCAGTAGCTGCCCATGCTGATAAAAGTGGCCGTAGGAAGTTAGCTGCCATGCTTATTGAGCATGAACCTCGATCCTCCAAGCAGGTTTCTTCAATATTCTCCGTCTTTCTTTTATGTAATATACTTGTAATTTTTTTTGCCAATCTGCACCTCTAATGTCACAACTGTCTTGTTGATTTTACTATAAATATATAGTCCCTGTTAAGAGGATTCTTTGCTGAAAATTTCTATTGACAGCTTACTCTAGCAGCATATGTTTTCTGGATGACACTGGTTTTAATTGATGTTATGTTTTGTTAGGTTCCTCTTTTGCTTAGCATAGGAGAAGAAGTTACTGCTCTCACAAAGGCAACAGAAAGTGGAGATACTGATCTTGTTTATCTTGTCCTGTTTCATATCTGGCAGAAGGTATTTGGTAATTTTAAGAGTAAAATTGTGTCTATATATGAATCTAAAAGGTCATTTAATTGATGAATAGTAGCTTATGAAACAAAGGAAATCCATTATGTTTTTTTGTTCATTCATTTAACATTGCAGGGACCAACAATGGAGTTTCATAGAACTATACAGGCCAGTTCATTGGCACGTGAGTTATTTATATGTTATGCAAGGTATAGACAAATTATGTCTTTACCTTTACTTTCACATCTTTCTACAGCTTTACATGAGGTTATAGCTAAAGTAAAAGATAAGCTTCCTTTTTTTCCTTCTTGTTGTAATACTTGCATCCTTCTGCTGTTCAGGTGCTATAAACCTGAATTCTTGAAGAACTTTTTTGTATCTACGGGAGAAATTCAGGTTGGTTATCGAGTAGTGTAAGAATATAATTCTATAGTGGTATTGTATGTTATAACATCAATCAGCTGGATTCAATTTATTGTTATTGTGAAGTCGTATTTAAGGTGAATCCTGGCTCTTCCTATTGAGTGATTCTTGGAGTTCCTGAGAAAACGTGAACTAATTTGTTTTCCAACCGTTTGGCTGACATTGGTTTCCTCTGTTTCTCTACTATTAAACAAGAGAGATTCGAATCTGGTGTTTATTTATCTATTGCAGCTCCACAGAGGCTGGTTTCTGGAAAAATTTCCCGCGACACATGAATTATTATGAGATTTTTCTTCGTTTTCTTGCAATATGGATTTGAGCTAAATAAAATCATTCAAAATTTACTTTTCCTATACCAAACCTATCGACTTAAACATAATGGTTCTCTGGTATTGGTTACCTTAATTACTGAAGGTTAATTCCTTTTCTCTAAGGGTAAAACGTCATTTAAGGTTATATCATTTTTTTTTTTTTTTTAGGATGCAGCTTTTCTATTGTGGAAAGAATCATGGGAATTGGCAAAGAACCCGATGGCAAGCAAGGGATCTCCCCTTCAGGGTCCACGCATAAAGCTCATTGAAAATGTACATAAACTTTTCTCAGAAACAAAGGAACATGTGTTTGAGTCAAAGGCAGCAGAAGAGCATGCAAAATTGTTGAGGTGACATTTATGTTTAGCATGTTCTACAACGTCGTTAGTTTTCATGCCTTTCATTTTCTTTCTTTCTTTTTCTGTTAATCCTCTTTTTAATAATTTATTTAATAAATAGGAATCAATTTTAATCTTATTTCCATACTATGATAATTGCTACTCCGTTACTTGAGAAATTATGGATTGAAAAGCGCCAAATAATCTCTTATCCAAAAGTGAATTAAAGCTGTAACCATTCAGCTTAGATGGCAAATTCATTACAGCTGTTATTAGTAGATAGCTCAAGAACATGAAAGTTGAAGGAGAGCAGATATATGATTTGCATAGAAGAAGAATCATATTATCTCAATAATTTCAGAACTTCTTAATGCTACAAGAAGTCCTCTGGACTATAATTTGAAAAATGAATTTCAATATCTTATATCCTCGGAACTATAATGCTTGGGTTTACTCACTGCAGGATGCAACAAGAATTGGAGGCCACCACAAAGCAGCCGATTTTTGTGGATTCAAGTATCAGTGATACAATTCGAACATGTATTGTGCTGGGAAATAATCGGGCCGCACTGAAAGTTAAAACAGAATTTAAGGTCTGTGTAACATTCGTATGTTCCCCTTTCCTTCTTAATGGGTAAAATCAAACATCACCATGTACTTTCTCATTTTTGCGATGTAATTGTGAAATTCTGTTAAATGATTCAGGTTTCGGAGAAGCGTTGGTATTGGCTCTCTGGGAGAAGGTTTTTGCTTTGGCAACAATCAGGGATTGG
Source organism: Cinchona pubescens (assembly GCA_025175665.1). NCBI lineage: Eukaryota > Viridiplantae > Streptophyta > Magnoliopsida > Gentianales > Rubiaceae > Cinchona > Cinchona pubescens. The sequence continues at coordinate 2,501,524 of JANKKI010000085.1, read as the reverse complement.
GATGCTCTGGAAAAATTTTCAAAAGAGAAAAGGCCACCAATTGGTGGGCATATAACCTGATTAAATTGGCATGTGAACAGATGCAAACTTTAGTTTACTATTAACTGTCCATGGTTTACTTTGTGTTGTTTTGACGGTATCCTTTATTGCATTTAGTCTTGGAACATTTGATATATAGGTAAGTCAACATTTTTCATATGCAGACTTATTGGGAATCCTGTGGTTAAAGAATTTATGCTTTGTTGTTCCATCTTTTTAGTATAAAGTGATTTAGCTCTGTACAAAGATATTTTCAGTTTCTTGTTTGCAGATTGCTAGGATTTCCATGGTTAAAGGACTTAGGCTTTTGTTACCTGATCATGTGTGAAGTTCATGTTTTACTTGCTTGGTGACTAAATATAATTTGACATTGCTTTTTGAGTTTTAGATGGTATTTTCTTTGTCTGCTTCTATTAGTTGCTTGGAAGAACTTATCAAATATATCCAGAAGCATTTACTGTTTCTTTGTTAAATTTATTGTGTAGAAATATATCCAGTAGCATTAGTTCCTTTTCTTTGGTAGTCACAAAGACAAATGTTTCGCATACTCTTGGAGGAATTCTCATATTGATTCTTGAGGTTATTCATTAAATGCAGAATTTGATGACTTGTGTCCCAACTCTCCTTCCTTCCCTTTTCTGTCATTTGTAGGTTATCGGCCATTTGTGGAAGCATGTGTTGATGCTGATGAGAAAGGTGAAGCCCTTAAATACATACCCAAGCTGTCTGATCCTCGGGAGAGAGCCGAGGTAAACATAGTTGAAGTTCATATTCAATAAGATTGCAATAAGTGTCTATTGCATATATTCTTCTGTATCATTATAGAAATTTTTTTTGCTGTTATTCTGATATTTTTGAAAATGGTAGATCAGTTTCTAAAAGTTAGAACTCCCTGTCTATTGTTAGTGACTGGTTTGAGCTCTGAACTTCCTGTCTCTTCACAGTCACACCAATACCTGTATCGGCCTGACAAGTGTAGATTAAAAAGAAAATGCAAAGAAACAAAAGTGTAAATTGGAAAAACTATACCAAAACAAATTTAAAATTTTTAGGTACTCAGATGCATACAGATGTATCGTTCTTTTCATTGAGTTAAATTACGTACATCCGTGACCAGGCTTATGCACGAATTGGAATGGCAAAGGAAGCTGCTGATGCTGCATCTCAGGCTAAAGATAATGAATTGCTTGGTCGGCTGAAATTGACTTTTTCGCAGAATGCAGCAGCTTCATCAATTTTTGATACCCTTCGAGATCGGCTGTCCTTTCAAGGAGTTTCTTAGTTTGTCTTTGCACTCTTAGATATCACTTGGTTGCTTTTTGAAGTATTGGTGCCAAGTAAACTTGTTTGTTGCCTGAAGATTTAATATGTTGAAGTCATGGCAAAGCCTGTTGGAGTGGTTCTTCTTTGAGGTTGAAGCTGCCAAGGTAGCATATATGGCTTCATGCTGCTTGCTTGTTCCTATGAGCCTGTCAAGGAACCTTCTTGAGCTTGTGTATATACATAGCTCTTTAGTCCTCTCTTTGTTAACACACTGCTCTGAACCAAGTAGTTTGGTTTTCCTTTTGGTCAGCTTTCTGTTGTGCATAATTTCGCCAACGTAATTATGATAGCATTTTGTAGACAAACTATGGCACAAAAGTTAAGTTACTTTGCAAAGGTTGAGTGTGGTTTTGTGTGGTGTATATACTTGACAAATGTTGTCTTCGTTTAACAGTTCGTTTCTGTATTTTAGGTATTATACTTAAATTCCTTTCGAGTGTTAACGTGGCATGATTTCACTAGTTATGTTGATGATGATGTTAACATCGAACTGTTAGAAAGCCCGTTTGATTTTATTATAAGCCCCGATGGATCTGGGTGAACAATTAATATATATGGTTTTTTTACCACCATTAGTTATTACATTTTTTTCACTTTTTCCGATAAACATTTATATGTGAAATTAGTAAACTTGTCAAGCTAATTCACTACATAAACTGCAATCGATTATTCACTCTGGTGACTTGCAGAAGAATATGATATGATGCTTTATTCCTGAATTATCACAGTGCTTTTGACAATACAATTTTCAGCGTCCTAACCCTTGGAAAGGCAAGGGAAAATACCAGTGTACATAGTTTGCATGGGTACAGTATGTTATTGCCTAGCCAGTACATCAGATTGTGACCAAAACCTTTGGTTCATCTCTCACTTTGGAATTGCATATGCTGAATTCTCATATTTTCCTTCCCATCTGTGAATTAGTTCACAATTGAGTATGAAAATATTAACAGATAATCGCGGTATGATCGATAGTTAATAGCTGAATGCATTAACGTACAGAATGAAGGTATAGTATACAAACCTGCAATCTTCTCTATCGGGAATCTTAAGCTCCAAATCTTCTTCAAATGGTTGGAAAACAAGATTGACCTTCTCATCATCTAATTTGTCAAGAGTTGAAGGATTTCCCACTGTAGTTTGGAAATTAATACAAAAGGAAGGAAATTGGCAAATGAGTATCTGACTGGTCGGCATTCTCATTGCAATGCAATACGGAGTTATCATAATACAGAAGGACTGTGTGCGCGCGCACACACATACAGAAAGAGAGAGAGGTAGAGAGAGAGAGCATACTTTTGGGGAGTTGTCCTTGTCAATTGTAAGAGCTCTGATACCCTTCATTAGAAAAGGGGAAAAAGAGTACACTTTAGAGAATGAAAATAGTGTGCCTTTTCAGTTCTTCAATTAGATACCATAAGTTATAAGATATTACCTCATAAACATCACCAGATATTGTGGTTCGAAGTATGTTCATTGTGAGCCGAAATTCTTTTTTCAGGCATTCAGCCAGTGACTGTTTCCTTCCTTCTTGGATCTGAAAAAAGTTTTAAGTAAGCACCTTTTAAAAGCAGAAGAAATTGCATTTAAAAAAAATTAACCAAAACAAAACAAATAAGTGAGAAATTGCACTATGAAGAAGATTATCACATAGTTGAAGTTCCAGAAGCTGTACAATTGATATTTCAAGCAGCAAAACATTCATGTCTTCAACTTTTGATGTTGAATACAGCAAATAAATAGAATCTATAAAAACTGATTTAACAGTTCCGATGGTCACATAAGCAAGTGTGACAACAGCAAGCCTATTGGCCATCACTAACCTTAGTTTATTCAGCCAGCATGTATAGCCAAGATAAGAATGTTGCGTAAACATTCCTCCCTGCCTTCCAAACACACAGAAAAAGAAGGGAAGAACATGAAACTAAGCCAGACTAATTAGCATAGCTTAAGCTCATTCAATGCCTGGGACAAAAACTGGTAGCAGATTTGGCTACTATAAAATAGTTGCAGCCTTGCCAGCAAATATATGTTCATACTGGTGGGGGTGGCTATAGAAGCAGCGTGTTTTGGAAGACAATAAAAGAAAAAGTATATAATAGGCTGGTTTGTTTATCATGTTAACTAAACAAAATTGAAGATGGCAAAATTGTAAATGCTGTCTTCCATAAATTGCCATTAGATATTAGTGCAGAATGAAAAAAGTAATTCACCATCTAATATAAAATAGTCCTCTAAGTATTAGTCAATGCACATTTGGAGGGATTTTATACGTGGTAAAGCCAATCTCAACCAAGAATCTGAAACAAGCTTTGTAAGACTAGCTCTTTTTTAATTGTAATAAAGGTGCTTCTGTGTGACTTGGATAATTATTACTCTAAGATGGCCAAACACAGAGACAATGAGAAAGGGTCACCTATAACGACCCCGAGGGAAACTTGCTATGAAGAATTTCTAACATTTTTTGTTATTTACAGAACTATCCACCAGTGGAGAATAAAATCAAGTCTAATAGCTGCTGTAATGAATCAATTACCGATCTCAGTGTAATCTTTAATCCCGTAGGAGATGATCTTCTTAAGCCTTTAAGCACTGGACTAATCCAACCATTTCCTTCTTTGCTAGCCTCGACTTCCTGAAAATAAGTAAACTACACATTAGGTCATGTCCTTTTCACACTAAAGATGTTTCACATCATGAGTGTAGTCTCTTACCAATGATTTTATGATCTCCTCTACAGAATCCTTCGAGAAACATTCATCAATTATTGTTTGTCTGCAAGTAAATCAAACAAAATAAATCTCATGAACATGTCGGAAGTAGGAAATACAGCAAACTTATTTAGATGTCTTACTTGTTCAAGACACTTTCTTCATCAATCTGAACATCAATCGAGAATTCTTCAATGGTAGATTTGACAGCAGCTTCTGCACCAGTATTTAAGCTCACCAGACGTTTCTCTAGTTCTGGAAGTTTCTGGATGCAGAAAATGGCATAAATGTAATAAAAATACCTATTCTATCTTATTGCACAAATTTGATTAAACTAAAGATGATCAAATCTTTTGAAATGTGGCATTTATGATTCTCTGCAGTGGATGGAGAAAAAGGATTTTATAAACTAAAGAGCCACCTAATCTTCTGTGAGGAATGACCATTAGCTCCGTCAAAGTTATATTTTATTGGTTCCTGAAAGGTTCCTTTATCTATGGATAAGTACTCAACATCAGATTTTCTCTTTTGAGAAGTCACGAGACTACTGGTTGTTGAGTTGGGAACGGAGGAGGAGCAGCAGGCAGTAATCATTACTTTACCATCTTGTCCTTCCACATAGAAAGATCTTTCTTTTTGTTCTTTTCTTTCCTAATGCTCCATACAAAAAACTTATTTTGCTTGCAGTTCTGTTTGCCATTTGAGATCAATTGTTCTAACTCCCCATTTATGGAAGCATAAGGAATAAGACACCAGGATACTTTGCCCCTGCTTCCTTTTATCAATTAAGGGGATAGCATCTCCTTTCATAGATCCCCAGCTTTGTCACCGTATGAGTCCCAGAATTACTAGCTTTTGGAATCTTACAACCTAAAAGTTACATTGCAGAGAGGAAGCTTGATGCTATTATTGCATCAGAATGGATCCTAGGATCATGCTCCCTCAGTAACTATTCCATCTGAGAAAGGATATAAAATATCTAAATTGATTTAAAAAATTGCAATGTACCTCAGAGGGGACAAAATGCGTTGCAAATCCAGCTGCAATCAATTCTTTACCATTCAGCCTTGCCCCTGTTAGGGCCACATATTCCCCTGCAAATGAAGCACTTGTGAGTTGAACTTTTGGATCTTATGAGAGGTATGTTGAAGCTATAAAGCACTTCAATGAGTAGATTAATATGACACAAATGAAGATTTGGTCTAGTTGAATCTTACCAAGATGCCCAGGGAGGCGTGAAAGCATATATGAAAAGCCACAATCAGTGTGAAACCCAATACTTGCTTCTGGTGTGGCAAAAACCTGTATTAACATGCACAAACCTCACAATGGAAAAAGTGCATTGCAGAAATGCTATCTTATAGAGCTAGAAGATCAGTAAAATATCAGCAAATGATGGATACTAACTGTCTTTTCCGTGACTACAGAGAACTTCAACGGGACCATCAAAGGATGCACCTCCACCCATGGAAATTCCTTGAACAAGAGCAACCTGGCAAAGACACCAATTAGTCAGATTACAATTCAACAACTTGGATTTCACAAGTTATCTGAAACATTAACTTCTCCTAATCAAATGCTCCAGAAACAAAATTACCTGTGTTTTCTTATAAGTATGAATGTGGTAGCAAAGCCAATACATTCTGTGGACGACTTCAAGACAAGAATCCTCTGAGAAATGGAAGTGCAAATACACAAGTGATCTCTCAAGTAATAATGCAAAATATTGCAATCACTATAGCACCATTAGAAAATAATTACTTGATGTCCTGCCATCGTAGAACATTTTCAAATCCCCACCAGCAGAAAAGGCACGCCCAACTCCCTGCTTAAATACAAACAATATTACACACAGTTTCTTACCAGTAAAGTCCCTAACCATAAGTTCTTTAGTCCTTAAGATAATTGACTTTAATTGAATCTCCCTGAAAGACTTCCTAGAGAAACTATGATTGTTTTGCAGAAAATCAATATTTTGAAAGAATAACACTAGCCTTGATCAGTATAAGTTCTGCATCATCATCTTTTTCCCACTTTTCCAAGTACTCTGCAAGCAAAGATACCTGGAGCAAGATAATTTCAATGACCATCAATCAGAAAAAGCCAATCCAACAACTCAAAAGATCCTAGTAACCTAAATATGAACTCGAAAAGTCATCATCCAGCTTACCACCCTTGATGAAATCACATTCAATTGGCGAGGCCTGTTCAAGGTGATCAATCTCACATGGCTTATTTCTTCACCAAGAACAACCTGATGAACAAACAAAAACCAAATAACTTGTTAAGATTCTTCATTACAGATATAAATTTGGAAAAAAAAAAAAAAACTTCAAGTACCTCTTCATCTGGGCCGATTACTTGTTGAGCCATCTGAATTATCCTTCAGCTATAGCTAAAAAGTCTCACAAAGCAAGCAAAACAAATATCATGAAAACCCAACAAAAAGAAAAAGTTAATTATACCAGACAGTGTCTTTCCACAAATTAAAGCATTAATCTTGAGAAAATTCTAACTTTCAAACATATCATCCAAACTGCAAAATATCAATTTTTTCTTGGAGCCCACAAAAAAAGTAGGACAAGATAAGTAGAAAGAATTAACTTAAACTTTATAATTCATTATTCAACAACAGCCATGGAGTTCAAGAAAAATTCTTTGATAAAACATAACAATACAAGATGAAAACCAGTTCTTAAAAAAACACCAAAAGAAAGAATGCAAATTCTGCTTACAATTAATTCTGAAGATAAATGGCTTTTGCTTTGTTCCACAATTCTGCTGAGGGAAGAAAAGTAGAGAGCAAAAACTGGGCTTTTATTTGAAGAATTAATGGAAGAGTTGGTTAGCTAGGCTGCCTGGTCTGATACCTACCCAATTCACCAATGTCAGTACTGTGTGTGTTGGTAAACTCTCTGTGCAGGCACAAAGGGAATTCACTGTAAAATTTATGCACAGCCCACATATTTATTATATATAAGTTTTTGATGCCTAGAAGAATTTAGGGATTATGTTTATATGATTAATATTTGCTAAGATGTTACTTAAAAAATTACGTTAATAACTTTTTAAAATATAATATATATAAAATATGAAGTAATTGAATTTTTTTTTAATAATAATTATAAAATATCATTTGTAAACAACCGAATAAAAAACTAATCTAAATGAAGACATGTATTTCTTAAATAATATTAAGAATTTTTATCTTACATTTCACAATATTCATTTAAACTAAATTTTAAATAATATTCTAAATAAGGATGGTAGATATGTGAGTGTGAGTGTGAGTGTGAGTGTGTGTTGTGTGCGTTTCTTTTCTTTCCAACTGTCAAGTTTGTTGAACTTTTGCCTTTTGCTTGTTGTAACTTGTACCTACCACATTTCTCCTACTACGATATGCCATATTTGTTTTGCTCCATGATCAAGGTTCACCAACCTCATAATACTAATCATGTGTAGTACTTAATGAGATATAATTAGCAATTTAATTTACTAGGGATTAATTTAAGAAAAATTTTATAGTTCGCTTGAGGAAATCATTCCTTTGTACTTTAGAGATTTGTAGAGTACAACACAATATACTTTATAAATTTGTATTGTATAAATCCATAAAGCCAACGAAATATTTCCCTTAACAGAATTGTATAATTCTCTTTAATTTAATCATGTGTTTGACCATATGTCATTAACCACTCATTCCTACATTGTCTTTACACCAGACAAGTCAAAAGAAAAAGGAAATATGAGTTCACCTACTAATAACTTTGTTTATAGTTCATTCTATTCAATTGTTTCTCTCTTTGTAATATGTACATGAGACTTATTCTGATGGGATTCTTCTTTTTTTTTTCTTCAAATTAATAAGTTTTGCCTCATGTGGAGGTAAAGTTGATATCGGAACTTTGAGTTCATTGGAAGGAGAACAAATATTTTATCACAAGGTGTTCTTATTGCAATCAATTAATGCACTCTATTTATATTTTGTGGGATATTAGTAGAACGTAAGTGTGTTGGTTTAAAAATATTACTTTTACTTTGGGATGGTTAATTGGTTGTGCTATAAATCTGTCTGGTCAGGGTTTGCCCAAATAATATGGAAGGCACTTAATTATTATGGTGTTCATCTTATCTCATCCACTCGAAAAAATTTGACTAATTCATTTTCAATCGTAAAAGTAAGATTCTTAAATTGATTAGCATTATGGGGTCGAGTATTAAAATTATTAGGTTGGATAGTAGGTCGAGAATTTATAATCCGATAAGTACCTTACGTGTTTCATATACTAGGTTAATTATGTAATTTTTATTATTGTGACTCATTCACTTCCTATTTTAGGGGTATTTCTGTAATTATATTTAATTTTTAAAAGTTATTTTATACTAAAAAATTGTGGTTGGATAGGGTCAAGTATCTTGTCATTCACTATTAGAGTATGCCCTTTCCATATATATAAATTGGTATTGAATTGATTTTTTTTTACCCATTTTAAAGTACAAAATTATATGGATGGAATATTCAGTCCATAAACTCTCCTAAGGATATCCAATTTGGAGAATGAAGCATTAATTTTTGTCCAAAATAAAAAATAAAAAAGAGAGAATGAAGCATTAAATAGGTATATCTAGCTAAAGTTGCCTCCTTTAAGGATCCCAGTAGGAAACAAGAAGAGGTCTGGGCCATTCCATTTGGTTGGATCTCAAAAAGGTTTGAATTCATTGAATTGAGCCCAAAATAAGAAGGCGGAAGATAGCTAGGCCTACTAAAAAGAGAAATGTTCTGGGCTTTCAGTTTCGATTATATAAAAGTAAATGTATTGATCTTAATTTTTAAGACTTAGAAGTAGGACCTCGAAACTCGAAATTAAAGCAATGAATTGCTTTTACACAGGCCCATTTCAAGAGCGTGAAAGTTGGGCTAATAATTACCATATTCATTTTATCTTGCACTTAAAAGTCCTCTGTAATAAAGATTTATATTTACATAAATCAAAGTTTCACGTCTCATATAACATCTTTTGTCTTACCGTAATTATCAATCTTTTATCTTATATCATCCGAAATGTGAGACAAAAAATTAACACAAATAGTAAAACAGAAGATTCGAAGCGATTTCACATACTATTAGAAAACAATATATAACTAAAAATCTTCTATCTCACTCCATATCTTACTGCATACTTAATAAATTATCAATTTTTATAAAAAATATAATTATCAATTTTAAAGGACGAATTCATTAAATATTAAGACCAGAAGTAAGATAAAGTTTATAGTCTTTCCAGTTATTAGATGTTATCATTGCTCTTCTTCACAAAAGATAAAACGATACACAAATTAGAAATTTTTTTACATGGATCCCGATTTATAAGATAATGGATAAACTCCTTGATCCATATTGCTCTATATCACCCCACATCACTTAAATATGATGTGTATAAGCTATGTCAACAGCCCTTTTAGAAAGAGTTTATATTAGGGACTGAACAATGTGGAGTCTCAACAGGACCGTTGAATTATTCTCAAATTGCCAACCATTGTACTGCACACTCGGCACCTTCCCTAAGAATCGATATAATTTTCTTTAATTCAAAAAGGGAGTAATGGAGTAGGAAAATTGGAAATTTATAGTCTGTAATTTCACAAATTAAAGGCTCATCTTTTGTTCGTATATTTTTAGTTGACTCTACTCTTAATTTGTAGAAATTTATCCGTTAAAATAAAAATTTTCTCGTAAGAATTTAATTAGTATATGTTATTTTAAAAATTACAATATCTGTGATGTTACTATTTTCAACGGAGTATTATTCTAGCCAATTTAAAATTGTTTAAACAAGCAAGTCAACGTCAAAATACCAACTTTGAAATTACAAATAGCGAATGTTGTTAGTTAACAAGTGCTATATATATATTGCAGATTCTAGAAGTATTACGAGGTCATTAAAATTGTGTCGCCTTATTTGCACCATCCAAAGTAGAGAAAATGAAAGACATTCAAGAATCTTCTGTATAATACTCCTTGTTAATTACTATATACTTATCAAAATTCTAATAAATTGTTAATTTGTAGCAGAAAGTTGTCATTGAAGCGTCTTTGCATGGTGACAAATCTCGGCCCAATAAAGCCATGTACATTTTAATCGATGTAATGAAAATATTGATCCCTTGTAATTTACCATGGAACCAACACAAGTCCTCAGAAGCCAAATATAAGATCAAGGCCATGCAAATTGTAGCAAGAATGCCAGCTAACAAACAACCCTAGCTTTTCTCTTCAAATGCATCTTAATTTTAATGTATCACGTAGAAAATAATCTAGTGGTAATGAATTTGAGTCACTAAGAAGAGAAGTGAGGTTAAAAAAAAACGTTGATTAAAATCGTTATTATTATTATTATTATTTTGGGTAGGAATTGTATCGCTATCTATAGATGGGAAAGAAGAAAAAATTGTGGTGTTAGGAGATGATTTTGATCCTGTTAATTTGCCAATTAAACATTGTTATTCATTAAGGAAAAAAGAGACAACTATTATTATTATGTTTATGGGTAGGAAGTCGTTGCTTATATCGCTATGTGAGTTCATCATGAGTTCAAGATTTTGGTAGGTTTGAATTACTGTTGGGATATTCTGTCATATTTTCGTGTATTAATTACTATCTCACTACTTGAATACTGGCTACAGATATTATAACATACATATTACTATGTTAGAATACACATGATAAATATACAGTAACTAAAGATTGAAATAGAAAATTTGATAAAAGATCTCATCACCTTGAACATCATTTTTAATTGCAACTCAACTTAATGAACAATAGATTGGATATGATTTCTGCTTAAATTGGAATTTTGCATTGGACGGATTTCATTTTGCACCTTTTAGCTTATAGTTAAAAATCATTTTACATTGTCAATTTTAATTTTAATATTTTACATTTTAATGTCAATATTTTATTTTATAATTTTTAACATTCATTACCAAATTTAACTAAATCTTTACTTGTGCATATAAATTATTATAGCTTAACATTGTTTTACATCCTGCTAATCGAATGTTTTGTACATACAAAAAGATTCCATCAATTCAGTGACTATTAAAATTTAGATTGAAATGTGACGGATTTGAGAGTTGTTGGTACAAAATGTCCAAAATTGAAATTGATAGCGTAAAGTATTGAGTATAAGTTGAGAAGTGCAAAATGATTTAGTCCTAAAGAATAGTCTATCATGTAAATCATTTTGAGGCAAAATTTTTTTTTTTTTTTTCTTAAAAAAAAAAAGAAAAGGAAAACAACTGTAATAGTCCCTCACATTTTACATTTGTACTTTTTGATATATTTTAGTCCCTCACAAATTCAAAATGCACCATGTTAGTCTCTTGACACAATTACGGACATATTTTGACGTGAAATATTCACATGTGTATTGAATGTTACATTTTTATCTACAAAATTGACAACATACAAATTTTAAATCTGACTAAATGACATTACGTAAAATCTCCACCATGACCCCAAAATTCTCACCTACGATTACCATCCCTATTCCCTTCCTTCACAGCATTTCCTCATCCACCCCTGCTCCAACAGTCTAAATCCTCTTATTTTTGGAACAATTTAATATTTAAAATTATGTATTATCAATTTTGCAATTAAATATGTTATATTCGATAAGTATGTGAATATTTCAAGCCAAAATATATCCGTAATTGTGTCGATGGACCAAAATGGTATATTTTGAATTTGTGAAGGGCTAAAATGTATCATTTTGAATGCAAGGGACTAAAAAATTATAAATGTAAAATGTGAGAAATAATTAAAATTATTTTTCCAAATGGTAAAATAAAGTTTGTGGCATTTTTTTACCAACAACAATCAGTGAACCTTCAAATAGTACAAATTATATAATTATACCTTTTGAGCTTACGTGATCAGTGGCATCAGAAAACAAGAAGATGATGCAACCCTTCATTCATGGGCCATAACATTACGGAAAGTAGGATTCTTTTTTAAATTAATCGGGTATAAGGGTTTCTTTTTTTTTTTTTTTTTTTCTACAAAATCCGATTTGTGAGTCTCGCATGTTGAAAACGTGACTAACTCTTTCATGAACTTAGGAAGTTTTGCAATGGGTAAAACCAGTCTCCATAAACTATATCAATAGCCCTCTGCCGAGCATTTCATGCCTTCTTGTATGAAATGTCGACCTAAATTTTTTTTTATTGTTGTTTGAATTTTTTTTACCGGGTAGTCAGGTCCCTTTTGAATGTGCTCAATTATGTTGTTTGCTATTATGTCTGCCGTCAAGTGTCGGTGATCATTTCTGCTAGAAACTCGAACATATGTAAGGTATTCAATGAATCTTGTAATTTGCTACATCTTGTGAGTACTTCTAAGACGACCCCTCTACTCCCAATTACAAGGGGGATTCGCTTTGGAATGGACACATAATACATAATACATGCCAAGTGTTTCCTTTGCTCTCTTGAACACTAAAGTCCTTATTTCCACTAGAATGTTTGATAGACCATAAGTTAACAGTATAGGGTAACTGTTTCTCTCTCTCAAATAACATTCCTAATTTGAGATTCATGTTTCTCTCGTTCTACACATTTATATGTTCCGAATATCTCCTATTTGTTGCATCGAACAATAATTGTACGAAGTCCCTGAACCCTTATCAAATAGTAATATAAATGAGTGTTTATAATAAAACATAATAACACATAAATACTTTCAAACAAATAACTATTTTCTAAGCTTATCAAATCATAATCTACATACCGATCACGATAAATTGCAAGCACATTAGGAGTGTTTTTAAACTCAAAACGCCTATTCCATCGCGAACCTAAGGGACGCCCATTTTTAATTTCTCGAGGCCCCCCGTATCGCACGAATGACAGGAATATGCTCCCATGCCCAGATCTATAACCAATAACAACAGTCCAATAATTATATCATTATCAAAACTAAATCATAGAAGTACTACAAATAAAAATCTAAGGATAGAGTGCAAGAATACTTGTAATATTACTAAAGCACCGCTAATTTGAGAAGAGTTTACAGTATTGCACGCTTTACATAACCTTCTATATAAGAAAGCTAGCACAGTGCTACCCCAAGAATACTGTGCTAATGTATTTAAATCTTTCAACAAGTGCAAGAAATGCATGGAGACCCTACTGCTATTTGAGTCGGACAACAACATGCCACCTAAGATAGTCATAATATATATCCTAGCACATTGTATATAGCCTTCATTTGGAAGACCATTGGCAGAGCTATTTTGAGGACATTATTAAAACATTTTATTGCAAGAGTATTAGCCCTCACATGCTCAGCATCTGATGTAAATCCATACAGCTGACCAAATAGGTTCAACCAATCCTATGTAATCTTGATACTTGTAAAAGAAAGTCCATCTACACGGATAGTTGGTAGAATCGCGATCCTAAATCGTAAGATTGTACGATCCTACGATCCTATAAGGCACAACGATCCGGATCGTTCAGAAAGTCAAAAAATACATGGCTAGCAAAATACACATGTAGGATCGTAGGATCATTTTTTGGATAGTAGGATTGTACGATCCCACGATCCTACATGTACAAGCTTTTTTTGGACTTTTAGCCTTTTGGGCTTTTTTTTTACTTTATGTTTAATGGGCTATTTAATTTAGCTCAACTTTTCCAAGTCCAATTCTCCCATGATCCAAATCCAATTTCCAACTCCAAAACTCCAAGTCCAAGTTGTCCAACAGATTCTTCAAGACTCCAATCCATCATTCCAACTTTACTTTATTTTGTTGCTATTCTTGTTTTCAGTTTGCACTTTGCAGTTTGCAGTTTGCTAGGGCAATTTCTTCTAACGCTCTCTCTTGCTCTTCCACTGGTGTTATTTGGGAAAAATCAAATTGTTCATAAATTAGTTGAAGATATTGAAGACTTTGAAGGATAAACAATCTTCCACTGGTGCCCGTTTTGCACTTTGAAGACTTTGAACTTTGAAGACTTTGAAGGATCCAGTTGGGAGTCTTGGGACTTGGTAACTTGGGATAAGCAGCAAATTAAAATTTTGAGGTATTCATTCGATTGACTTTTGAGTGTTTTTTTTTTTTTAAATCATTTCTTTTAGCTAAAATTATTATTTGTATTTGTTAGCATTTTTAGCTCATTTATTTGTTACTTTTTACAATTGATATTGGTAGTTGCAAAACTATTTAGATTAGTTAGCCATTTTCTATTTTTGAACTACTAAAATTAAAGGTAAAAAAATAAAATTAAACAAGTTATATTTTTTCCCTAAAATTGTGAGTTAATTTTTTTCCTAAATTGCTTGCACTGGTTTCTTTATTTTTTTCACTTTTATATGCATGTACTAATTTTTTTTTTAATATGTAGTATACATGAAGTTTTGCTATTTGATTGCTTTTCAACTCGATTGTTATAAACTTCTGTAATATGTTTGTATATTACTGTTATTAAATACTATATTTTTTTTGCTTTTCTTCAATTCTATCATGTAGACTTTTGGAAAAGGAAAAGGCAGGCAGAAAAAATGCTCCTAGTAGTCGAATGGATCCTAGATGTTCATATAGAATTGAAATTGATCCTATTTCCAAGAAAGTGCTATGTAAGTATTGTAAAGTCATTTGATCGGGTGGCATTTTTAGACTTAAGCACCATTTAGCTTGCACCCACCAAAATATTGAACCATGTACTAAGGCTTCTGATGATGTTAGGCAAGAAATGTTTAACTTAGTGCCAATGATGAATCAAGAAAAAAAAAGAATAAATTCTGTGATGTTGGGGATTCCTCATAAGAACATGAACAAGAAGGTGAGCAAATGTTTAATGAGGATTTTGGGCAATGGATAAATTTATTAAGAGACATGGGGGACAGTGGGCCTAGACAAACTACTATAAATGAAAAGTGGAGGTAAAAGTGAAAGGGATCAAATTTGTCAACTTATGGCCCGTTGGTTCTATACAAGTGCAATTCCTTTTAATGTAGTAAATAATCATTTATTTCCTCTAGTTATTAAAAAGATGGTTCTTTTTGGGAATTTGGAAAAGGATTGAAGCCACCTTTATACTATGAAGTCAGAGTGACTTTTTTTTTTGAAATGGGAAGTGCAGGAAACATTGAACATACTTCAAAAATATAAAGAACAATGGAAAAATACTGGTTGTACTATTATGTTTGATGGATAGACAGATAAAATGAAGCTATCACTTGCAATTTTCTTGTAAATAGTCCAACTGGAACCATGTTCTACACTCTATGGATACTACTGATTTTTTTAAAACTGCTCAAAAGTTATTTGAATTGTTAGACAATGTTGTAAAAAAGGTTGGGGAGGAGAATGTTGTCCAAATCGTCACTAATAATGCTTCTAACTATAAAGCAGCTGGGAAATTGTTAATGAAAAAAATAAAAAAGATTGTTTTGGACCCCTTGTTCTGCACATTGCACAGACCTAATGTTAGAAGATTTAGAAAAGAAAGATATGGTCCATAAAGTCACAATTGCCAAAGTTAAAAAGGTTGTTTCTTATATCTATTCTTCATGGGATATTGTTGTTAATTGGATGAAATAATTCACAAAATGTAAGGAGTTTATTAGACTGGGAGTTGCATGGTTTGCCACGACATACCTAACAATGAGAAGACTTAGTGAACAAAGAGGTGCCTTATATAACTTTTTTACATCTGATAAGTGGAAAGAAAGTGTGTATGCAAGAAGAAAAACAGGAAAATAGGTTTATGAAATTGTTTTCGACAATCAAGGTTTTTGGGCAAATTAGAATATATGTTTAAAGGTTGCTTCACCTCTTCTTAAAGTTCTTAGGATGATAGATTCTGATATAAACTTGCAATGGGTTTTCTTTACAAGGCAATTGACCATGCTAAGGAAGAAATCAAGAAAAGTATAGATAACAACCGAAGAAGGTAACTTTTTAATTATTGTTTCTCTATTATGGTTAGAATTGTAGTATTTTTATATTATTATGTATATGTCTCATACATTTATTCATCAAAATTCAACATGATTGTTTTTGTAGCTATGAGCATGTATTTGAAATCATTGACAAAAGATCAACTTGGTCAACCCTTACATGCTACTGGAATCCTCAATATCCATATAGCTCAGTTTTCCAATCATATGTAGATGTCAAGCGTGGTCTTTACGATTGCATTGCTAGAATGGTTGAAGATCCAAATGAGAGACTAAAGATTGACATGTAATTGGATTACTTCAGATATGCTAAAGGATTGTTTGGCATTCAAAATGCTATACTTACAAGGAATAAGAAGTCTCCAGGTGGATTAGTACTTGTTGGCTCATCCTTTGATGTGCTTTAAGAAATGCAAAATGCACCAAATAAAAACTTAAGCACAATGAAACAATAGTAAGCTTAAAGAACAAATTAGAAGATTGAAATTAAGAGGCTTCTCAAGCTAAGAGACAGGTCATGCACTGCAAATTAACCTCCTCCTTCTTCTTAGTTGAGCCAAGAGTTTTACACTCACAACCTCTTTTGTTACAATTGTTATCTCTCCACTCTTACACTTGAAGAACTCTTACACTCCTAAACTGTTTATAAAACTACCTACACTATTACAAGACTTGTACCCATTATTTCTCCCAAATAGCTCAAGAGTTATTTGTAATCAAAGTTTACTTATTTTGCTTCATTAGCTTAATAGTCTAGAACATTTTTGTTTCTTTAAACTTGTGTTAACTTTTGTCTTCTGGCCTTTTTTTTTTTTTAACTAGATTTGATTGGTAGGAATCTTATGTTGATGAATGCCCAGAGTTGAAAAAATTTGTTGTTAGAATATTGAGTTTAACTTGTAGCTTTCTAGGGTGTGAACGTAATTGGAGTGCATTTGAATTCGTAAGATTTTTTTTCTCTATTTTTTAATATATTAGTTGTCCTGTTAAGTCGTATAAGATGTGTTTCAACATATGACAAATATATTCAACCACTTGAGTTCAACACTGATTTTTTTTATTTAATATTCAATAGTGCATGCGAAAAGGAGAATTCATTTGGCTCAAAAATGAATAAATGATCTAGTTTTTGTCATGTGTAATCTAAAATTGCAAGAGAGACAAAGGCAAAGGCAAACTCCTTGTGATGAAATTTCCTTTTGAAGAGTTGCCTTAAGATGATGAATGGTTGATAGAAAATCAGAAAATCCAGCTCTTCCTGAAGGAAATAATTGGTTGAGGATATTAGATGACAATTCGGAAAATGACACTTCAAATGAAGTAAAATGAAGTGAAGTACAAGGAATATGAAGAGAGGTCGTAAGTTATATTATCTTTCTTTAAATAGTTTGATTTAATTGTTTAAGTTTTTGGTTTTTCATCCGAATTTGGTATTTGGCTGTATGGCTAGAATTCGCTTTTTTAATTCTTATTTGCTTATCTAGATATTAGATTGCATAAAAAATACATGTGAAGGAGGTGTTGAGCAGCTCATAATTTCTACTCAGTTAGAAATTATGACCTTTCATAGCATAGCAATGTTAGTTTTTTCTTTTTGGATTATAACATTTATATTGATTGTACAGCTTTGTATAAAACATTATGTAGTTTTGAGCAAGTAAATTTGTTATTTCATTATATGGGATTAAAGTTGTTTATCTATGATTATGTAGTTGATCATGAATGTGGTGAGTCTCGTGACTATAAGAGACAATCTAAGTTACATTTCCTCAAGTGAAAGAGGTTCATGTTGTTAATGACAATAAAGAGTCTCCTAGAGAGTTTCACCGTCGGGATGATGATTATCTAGACATGATTCCCGAGGATGATACTGAAGAGAGAAAAAATGCAGGTGATGAAAATGATGCCCAAGAAGGATCTGAAGAGAATACCATAGATTTTAGTAGTTATACATCTTTTGGCTTTGAGAATGACTGCAACAAACGAAAGTGATCAAGACTTGGATTTGGAGAACTTGGGTTATGGAGATGATGAGGATATGGACAACTTTTATAATGGGAATTATGAAGATGAAAATGAAAATGACGTTGATTATTGAACAACTTTTTATCTTTTCTTTTACTGTTGTTGTGGACTTACTATTGTGTCACTGTATGTTAATTTCAATTATGATTAGTATTCCTTGTAATACTTGTGAATGGTGAACTTAGTTACTTTGTTATGCTCTAAACTTAAATTTGGTACTCTTTTTTTAGTAGTATTTTTTAACCCTTGTTGTTGGTATTGAAAATCATACTTGGCTTGTGTTATTCAATTAGTTATTCTTGGTTTCATTACTTCGTAATTAATATTCTTGTATGTATTATAACATAGGTAAAAAATATTTAAATTTTCATACTTAATTCAGATGTAATGCAATTTTTATCATTATTTTAGTGATTTATCATGTCAATAAGTATTAATTTAGCTATTTTATGTAATTTTGGTAGGATCTTACGATCCTATGATCCGATTCTGACAATTTCAAATCAATCCTAATTAGAATTCTTGATTTTACAAACTTTGTCTATACGTAGTCCATAAATGTAGTGTGATGGTAGTCTCTCCAATAAATCTCTTATATGGGTCTCTTGCTGCCATTGCTCACTTAATGAAGTGATTAAGGGGTGGTCATACCATATAGACCTACAAGAAAAACACTACTGAAACCTACCTTAGATATGTACTTTTGAACCCTTCTATGTACAGGATATTTCTAAATTGATCCTTCGTATATCTCTTTGGGCTTGAATGGAATCATCCACGCCAATACCTCTAAATAACGTAGTTGACCTATGAGAATTCTGAAGGTATAACAGGTCATGTATAATTGGATCTAGATGTGAGTTAGGAGTAGGGGTGTATTGATGCATATCGAATCAATCTTCAATTTACTACAACAATTAAAAATAATTACTTTAAAGACAGTTTAATCATAATTGAAATAATTTTTAAAACAAAAACATCTTAAATTTTTCATAAACAGGTAATCTATTATAAACAAAGGATTACAAATGTTAACACTATTATAAATGAACATTCATGGAACTATTTTTTTTTTTTATTAGATATCTTTTTTTTTGACATAATTTCCTGCACACTATACTAGTATTTTGTATGCTACTTTTTCATAAATCAAAAAGTGTTGTTGCCCAATTTATCATAGTATAACACATACTTATGCTATATATATATATATATATACTTATTTTTCAGTATTACGTTCGTGTCATTTCAATATAATATTATCTATAATTGAAAAATTAATTTATAAAATACTATTATTATCATTTACAAATTAATTTAAAACAAATCCAAGTTACTCGTAAATTTTATACACCTATAACTAATTAGTGTTAAATACGGTTATTTCACTTTACTTCTTAATTTAGAGTTACTATCACTTTAGTACCCAACGTTATTTTTTACACATTAACATTTAGTGTCACTGTCGATTTAATTCCCCTGATTTACTTTAAAATGTGATTTTGGTACTAATTTTTTACTAATACAATGACTTGAATAACTTCATGCACTTGGAACTAGAAACACATCAACCAACTGGTTCGACTGGCTATACAATACTCAAAACGTTTATCTCACACCGTGCCAAAAATTATACAAACAACTACTAATTCAAAAATATTATACACGCCGAAAAAACACAAAAAATTCAAATAATTAAATACCAAACATTTTTCAATACCTGTGAAACCCCGAATTTTCGGACTTATTTAATTAAAATAAATTTTTTTTTATTAGAGTCCTAAACTAAGTAGGAGTAAAAGAGTTACAAGAGTTTTAAGGGAAAAAATAACTAGTGATCTTAATTCAATACTATACATATAATATAACAATACTAGAATAACTATACGATACACAATTTGCGAAAGATGAATCGTCTAGGTTTGCCTTAGTTATTTTTATAAGCTTTAATTTATTTAATTTTGTTTTAATTAATTAGTTATTACCTTGTGTTGTGGCTGTCTCTTATACACATCTAGATGTGTATAAGAGGAATAGCACATTAAATTGATAATTACGTAGATTAATTGATTATTTGAGGGAAGATGAGGTTCAGAGGTTTCAGTTCATCAGAGAATATGATCGAAGATGCTGCAGGATAACAGGGAAACGCAAAGGAGAATTAAAAGAATTTTCAAAATTACAAGTTTAATACCTTAGTTTTAGGATATTTATAGTAAGGCCTAAAACATTTTAAAGTATAGTCGAATTAAGTCCTTTTCAACTTCTAGACGGTCCATTATTATTTGAGACCATCGTAGAAGAAATGCTGATATTTTACTTAAAAGTTTCGATAATTGACAATTTGACCCTATAACTTTAATAAAGTTAACAATGACTTTCAAAGGTTTTGTAAGGTACACAAAGGTTTAATGACTTTTAAAGTTACCAAAGTATCGCATGCTTTAAAACTTATCTAAGAGCCCTTAATAGTTTTCTAAAGTTACTAGATAATCAGGAATATCCACGTTCCTAGACCTGTCTCTTATACACATCTCTTATACGATTGTAATAAGACCAAGAGTTTTGAAAAGTCGGATCGACGGTGAAACTATCCTATGTTGTCTCTTTTTCAAAGTTACATATGTATAATAGGAATCAGATTTGTTTTTTTGGATAAAACAACGCATGAAAATATTATTTTGAATTAGAATTCAAATGTTTTTCTAAAAGTTACCAATTCTAATACAAGAATTATTTTAAAATATTAATGGTAAAATTCTTTGATCTCACATAATATAGTCACGATTAGTGAACCTAAGAATGGATTAGAGTGTTGTGTCTAGGATATTGAAAATAGGGTTTCATAAGAATTTGTTAAGGGAATAATTACTTGAATTATTAGTAATAAGATATTGTTATTTTATTTTTAAGGATTATCGACAAGCAACGAAAGGGCAAATAAAGACACGATTATTCGATCGTTGAGGTAGGTGGTGCTTACTTCTGTACTTTCAAAATTGCATTTCTAAACTATGTGTTTTAAAAAAAATTATTTTATGACTATGCATAATTTCTAATAGTCGTTTATACGTAATACTGATTTATCAGTAGATTATTTTGCTATGAATTCTGGATCATGTATGGTTATGTGAGTGTTTGGTTTTAAAAGTATATAGAAATGCGTTATATGTATGGTTTTGATTATGCATGACCTGCATGTGTTGTATGGGTAATAATAAGATATTATGGCTCTAAACGAATATGAAATAATCGGTAGGGGTTATAATCCTAAATTAGAGTCAAGAAAGATTTGACACCATAGCCATGATGGAGACTTGGCAACACATAGTCAAGAAAGACTTGACAATAAAGCCAAGAAAGACTTGGCAATACAAGAAGAAGGTCAACAAGAACTGCAGAACATAGAAAGCCTTTTCTAGTGTACATAATTGAGTAGGCCGAGTTGACTGTTAGTTTGAGCCATTTAAATGGATACATGTTTTATGATATGAAAGTATGTATGTTACTTGAAAGTACAAGTCATGAAGAAATATTACATGATATATGAAGAATGCCACGAGTATGTGACTTTATTTTGTTACATGTTTTACAAGAATGATATTACATGTTTTACAAGAATGATTGCGATAAAAGCATGAGCATGTGATAGTGTGATATGTATGCATGAATCGTAAGATGATCCAATAGAGAAACTATCTACAGCGACTTGTCGCCACCCCATAATTTTTCAAATAATATTATATTGAAATGACAATAATGTAATAGTTGAAGATAAGGATAGAACTGTTCTAAGAGACAGGAAGGAGTGTATAAGTGGTCACTACCTAAGGGTGACCATGTTACTGTCTCAATACCTCATTACAAATTCATGCCAAATATTATGCACAAAAACATCACACAACTAGCCACCAAACATTATCCCTAATAATTAGTAAAAATATGTCCAAAAAATTGTCAAATTCGAACAATTATTATTATGCAAATTATAACAAATACATACAAAAAATCATTTATAAATCTTCCATATATGTATATTACTTTAACTATTTTCTAACTAAAGTGTAGACGTATGAAAATTACATACTTACCGTAAATTTGTCAAATATTTTGCTCTAATATTACTATCCTCAATGAGTTGAACTCTGCCAAAAAAAATGTTCAAGCTATCGGAAACAAGGAGAAGAAGCAAAAGAATGAGAGGTAGAAGAAGAAAATAAATTATTGTGATGATTAGTAGAAACCAAAATTCTGGAGAAATTCAAATAGTCAAACTTAACCATTTTTGGGAATCTGCGCTACAGGTTCCGTGCAGCAAGATTCTCGCAATTTATTTATTTTTTAAAAAATTCAATCTACACGTCATGCCTTTTTATTTTTTTTAATTCAATTCTGAAAAATGAACAGTAATTTCACGTTTTCAAAATGCAAATCTACTGTTCGTTATTTTTTTTCTTTTCCTTTAAAATGACTTTAAATTACAAAAATATGAAAAAAAAAAAAAAAAGCACAGTAGTTCTACATTTCTGAAATGCGGCCGCTGACAGTTTCACAATTTCAATGTGTGAAACTCACAACAGAACCTGATGGAAAAATAAATCATCCTTGATGTGCGATTAATTTTATAAAAAAAAAAAAAAAAAATCCTACTTTTAGCAATTGGCCTCATTTATGGTATTCATTTCTTTCTTTCAAAAAAGGAGCTTTATTTAATATCTGTAGTGCCACCAAAGTCTTAATTAAACTACACATTTCGTTGAAGTCTTGCGACTGTGTGTAGTCTACCCTTTTCGTATTAGCGACTTAGAGTTATAATTTTTTACATAAATTTGATCTATAACATAGTTACATAGATAGATTTTTCTAGATTTCATGTAAGGTCATATTACTTTATAAAGTGATACATGGTTATGTAATCTTACATAAATAAAAAAATTTATAAAATTATGTCATCAGTCGAATCTATGTAAAAAATTTCTTCAGAGTTTGTGCCATTTCTTGGTCTTTTTCTAAGCCTTTTCCATCTAAATTACCAAGAACCCTTAATTTTTTTTATTTTTTTTTATAAAAAAAAAGAAAAAGAATTGTGTTCGTTTAAGCTCAAGAATGTTAGTCCAACCAATAAATTTTCTTGGTCTTTTACTTGGCCTTTTCCATCGAAATTACCTAGAGTCTTTAATTTTTTTTTTAATTAAAAAAAACAGAGTTGCGGTCGTTTAAGGTAAAGAATATTAGTCCAACCAATGAAATGGTATCACACTGTCACTTTTTATCCACTGAATGAATTTCATTTTCATAGTTCAAACAACTAGAAATTACACAACTCTGCATTTTCCAAGAATTTTGTCTTCGGATTTTGACAAATGCTGTGGAAATTTCTTCGTTTTCATTGAGTATATAAACCTGTTACGTAGTTTCCAGAGGCAAAGTATTGTTTGTATTATTTAAGGTAAGATTATACGGAGTCAAGAACTCGTGATGATTTGGTAGAAATTTTTTTTCTTCCACATGAACAGCTAATTAAGGACTTCGTGCCTCTCAAGTCTCAAATCTCAACTAGTGTTCAAACTTTTATGGAATTAGTAGTACAATTCGGCTTTCAAAGACGGCGATCAACAATGAATGGCCCTTCAAGACTTCTCCACCATACGGCTCTACATGATGTGGTACCATTTTCATCTTAATCATTTAAAATTAGGGAAAATTTTATATAGTTTTTAATGAAATGATATCATTATATTTTATAAATTTATATAATATAATATTATTTTATTTTAAAATATTATAGTGTCCACCTTTTGAAATTAATAACTTGATTCACTCAAAGAGAATGTAAAACTTCTCTTTATTGAGAAATACATATTTTTCTTTTTTGTTTTGGGAGAGGGGGGGAATGGTAGGGTGGGGTGTGAGTGGGGGAATAACTACTCATACATGATGTCTGTACTTTGCCTAGATTGCTTCATCATTTCCTGGTTTACTTTCTAGGTTAGTTTAGCTACTTCTTTCCCTATAAACGTTTGAATGCAAACAAATATTTGGCATGTTATATGCTGCTGTTACTTTACTCTAAATTCTTGGCCTAGATACAGTAGAGTTCAAGTAGCAATCTTTCACAGCCTAGGTAAATTGTTGTGCATCGTACTCGCATACAAAATATTTGTGAAAAAATAGAGGAAGGGACTTTATCCCCAAAGAAACTTTGACGTTAAAGTTAGTTATTTCTTGATGGGAGGAAAATTCAGAAAATATTCATAACTGATAAAATAAAAGTTGCTATGTATATGTGACTGATCTTTTCTTTTTGTTGTTTGTACTTGTAATTAAAAGGTCAGATCTATTCATGAGATTCAAATTAATTATTTATTCATTTAGTCATGCTTCACTCAATAAATAAAATTATAAAAATAAATTCAAATTTGGAATCACGTGTATAATCTTTATTAGGCACGTTATTTTGGACTCATAAATATCCAAAATAAATACATAAATTTGGTCTAGTATATCATACTAGAGTAAGTAAACTATACGGAGGAGATGTTGGATAGCTGCACAAATAAGTAATTATAATTAGTAAAGGCCAAAGATCTTGGCACTCTATATTAATCTTTAGGCACGCCATCACCAAAATTTCACTGAAAAATAACTTAAACACCCCTAAAAAATATTTTGTTTAAAAAATTTCTTTGTATATATATATATACACACATTTAATGCAACTAAAAAAATATTTTTAATTTTTCATATAAATATCTAAATATTCACTTTTTGATTAATATTGCTCTTACATTGTGGAAACAATCTAAAATCATATCTATGGAAATAGGTTAGTATTTTTTTTTTCCCAATAAAAGGTTAGCCATGATTTTTCGTTGTTTCTTGCTTTTTGTTTGACAATGTCATCCCTCACCGGTCCCTGCTTGGCAGGCCTGAAGCTTCATAGGAAATTCCCACGAAAATTTCGTAACTAGTCACCAAAGTCATGTGGCCCCGCAACTACTCACCAAAGTCTTGGTCATCTAATCAATACTAGCCTTTTTTTTTTTCAAACTTCTAATCAATACTAGTCTATATCCCAAATTTGTGACACTTAAAATCTTATCCTTATGATAAGATTGTGATTAGTGGTTAATAAGCATACAAATTATGATTAGTGGATTTATAAAAATATTTCACTAACTAAAGATTTCGTTTTTCTCTGATGCCCTTTTACACCAAGTGGTTTAATGTACCTCTTTGATATGGGTTCTTTTTCTAATCAATAGTATTACATATGCCAAAAAAAAAATTAAAGAAAAGGAAATCAATCATGGAATGCAAAAATTAATTTTAACTTTCAGTTTCTGGATTCTGTAGCAATGGAAATGTTGGAGAATTTCATTGAATTGACACTGCCAAATTTTCAAATTTCTTTATTGAGATGTCATTAATTATTCAACACTCCAGTTTTTGTTGGGCAAAGACTTAGTAGGTGCGATAGATTCTGTAATGTGGATTAAATTTTAAAAAATTTATGATATTAATTGATATAAATAAAATTATTTAATATTTAATTCTGATCACAAATATACGTGTGATTAAATGGGATTTACCTTTTTGTTGTCTAACTGTTTTTTGAGAACATTTAAAACAAAAATGGAAAGATTAAATGGGATTGGACAGATTCTTTTTCATGTCAGTATCGAACTTCAGCTTCACTCTCACGGTGTACTTGTTTTTATCTTGCTTCTTTTTGTTTTGATGACATAATCAAGCTCGCTGGCTCCAATAATTTATACAAATAGGCACAATACTAGTGTTCTGAATCATACTATTTATTTCCCTAATTGTTATTGTGGTTCATGAATTTAATCGCATCTCCATCTTACTGGTCTGAAAATGAAGGAAAGCATATTTTGGGCCCCTATTCTGCAAATTACTAGTAAAAAAGTTTACTGATAATGAAGGAGAATAATGCAGATAAGTATTTGTCACGTAAGCCAGTGTACAAAATTTGTGTATTTGTGAGTCTATTGAATATTTTGCACATCAAAATTTTTAACATAAGTTAGTTTTAGATATATTGTACCCTAAATTTTTAAATTTATCTTATTTTTAATTTGATTTTTAACAATGTTATAAAAATTAATAGATGTTCTATTTGTATACATCACGCATCTAAAATGAAATATTTACTAAAATTTTTAATAATATTAAAAATTAGATTAAAGTGCAAAATATCTAAGAGTTAAGATGCAGTATATGTGACCAAATTAAAAATTAGATTAAAGTATTTTGCATATCTAAGAGTATATTGACATTAAGATGCAGTATATGTGACCAAAATTTATAATTAGGTGTGAAAAGTGAAAATTAATCATAAGTTAGGGTGCAACGTGAAATTAGTTATGACTATTTTTATTGGTACAATACGTCCTTAAACAAGTGCATGGCATGCACATACTTAATATTAGTTAGTTTTAGTAACTGTGTTAAAAATTGTACTAGAGTATGATAAATTTGAGTGTATAAAGTGTAATATTTTTAAATTTGAAATATAAGGGTATAAAGTAAAAATCGATTACAAATTAAGAAGTGTAGAGTGGAATAAACCCCAATGAACAATAATTATGTGTACTTGAACATAAAATTTTGTAGTAAACACAACCACTACACTAACTAAACCTAAACTTAACTGCATGTGTCCCTGGTCCATAATTAAGAATGTGAAATAAGACTGAACAAAAAAAATAAAGAGATGATACACTATAGAACTCAATATGATTTCAACAATTAATTGTGGATTGCGAATTTGCAATGCAACATAATAAAAAAAAAATAGCAAACAAAGCAATAAGGTCATCATAAAATTGAACTAATTTACGATCAAATAATTAACTAAATTTGAATATCGATCTTATAATGACTAGCATAGCTGTTATTTTCTAAATGATCGTGAGGATATTTCACCCGGTAGTTCTCAATAAACCATTTAGAATTAAAGAAAGCTCTACAATTCGTCAATTAATCATATCTTTATGCTTAAAAATTATATAATAAAATAATTTTTTAAAATACAATAAAATAATTTTATAATGAAACTATAAAGATTTCTTATTATTTATAAGTGATTGTACGAGGGGATGACAAAAATCTCCATTAGTCCCACATCAAATAAATGCACATTATGTAACACACAGAAATAAAACCGACGATGAATGACTTAGTCGTGCACTGATTGTAACACGCATCCCCTCACAAATTATAGGTAAAAAACAATGACCCTCTCGAAAGTGTCATTGCAAGACCTGGGTTGACTTCATTCATGATTTATCTTTGTCAGTTTAGCAGTCTAATTCTTTTAGTTTAAATTAGAGTTCACATGGAAAATTTTGCAGAAAAATCAAACAATTCACATCATGAAATTATTCTTTACCAAAAAGCAAAGCATAGTTGGCTATGTGCTGCTCTGTCAAGTGGAAAATTACTACTACTATTATATTAGTATTCCCATTCCTTTTTTTTATTTTTAAAAAAAAAAACTTATTTACCAAAAGAATTTTTCCCCTTACTTCTAGTAAATCTAGACTTGAATACTATTCATCCGTAGAAAAATCTAAAAAGTTGAATTGATATTAAAGTTTGCAAAAAATTTAAGATATGGACACCTCTCTAACTTGCATATTCACACGCGGCATTTGACGCGCATACGACCCAGAAAAAATCAAGACCACATAAAGGACGAGTATATCTCGTAAGTTCCTTACTTTATTGAATTACGTCACTCAAGAAAAAGTTCCTTAATTTTTTTCCTTGACAAAAGGCAATTAATTTTATATAATAAATTTTTTTTTTTGGTTGGTATAAAGGTTTTTATTATTGTTTTTTTTTTTTTACCACTTTACAAGAACTAAAAACAGTAAATGAATTCAAATCATTTTATACTCGAATTAAATTTAATACGGTAAGAGTTTATTCGGATTTGATTCATCAAAATTTCACTTACTTGTGCATCCTTCTTGGTGATTGCATAGAAAGACGACTTTTCGGTCCATGGACAATCACTTTTCATCATGCCAAAAGTGGCTATCGCATTGGGTTACTTCTTTGTATCTTCTGAACTTTGGCATTCAATTCTTGAGTTACTATATCTACGTCGTCGTCAATTTTAGCCAAGAAGTGGCTATAAATAAGTTGGACGACTTTACTAAGTCACCACGCCATTCTCATTTTCTCAAGCCTTCTTCATTACACACGAGATCAAAATTCCTTCTCTTGCAATACCATCCCAAGCAAAAGAACCACTAGTGTGCTAAACTTTAAGTCCACTTTGATTTCAAGAAACCAGAAAGAAAATCATCAAAATGAAGGTAACAATACAATAATCATGATTCTGATTATTAATTTCTAGCAAAAGATTATGGTCATTTATTAACAACAAAATTCAATGTTGTGTTCTTGATTTTATTGCAGCAAAAGGTCGTGATTAAATTGTCTATGAATGATCAGAAATCCCGCAAGAAGGCCCTGAAAACTGTTGTTGGTCATTCAGGTAAGCAAGAAATTCTGATTTTGATTCCCAAAATATAATACTCCTCCGTTCAATTTATTTTCTCATAATTTCACAGTTTTTTTTTTTTTTATCAAACTAATTAATTTTGTAATAAAAAATCCTATTGATTTATTTCAATAAAATTGAAATTTATATCAAATATTAATACATGTAAATTTAAAATTTTTTAAGAAAATTAAAGAAATTTATACAAGGACGAACTTTGAAAATTTGATGTATTGAACAAAAAAGTTATAATACATGTGACAATACTAATAGGACAAAAACCGTATATATATTTTCTAAATAAGTTTTCAATCTATAAGGAAGAAATGTTCTGAAATTGTTCCTGTGATTTTCTTTTCCTTCAGGAGTGGAGTCTACAGCTTTACAAGGACAGGAAAAGAACCAAATAGAGGTGGTTGGATTTGGGATAGATGCAGTGGAGCTAACAACTTTGCTAAGGAAGAATGTTGGGTATGCAGAGCTTGTAAGCGTCAGCCCAGTTAAAGCTGATGAGAAAAAAGGAGATGGTAAGAAAGACGATGGTAAAAAGACTAATGAGCCCTCTACAGCTGTGGTTTGGTCCTCACACCCATACGTTTATAGTGGTGTACCTTACCAAATGTATGAGTATCGAGACCCCAATTATGACACCAATTGTACCATCATGTGAACCTAATAGAGTTCAGCTGTCACAAGAAATTTGGGATTTGTAAGGAGATTGATCTTTTTGGTCAGTCATACTTAAGAAAGAAATAGTTATGGGGTGCTGCTAAATTATGGTTTATGCATTGTCTGGTCTCTCACAGTTCTCAAATAGGCCCGTCAAGAACTCAAATAATGTTGTAGAATATTCACTCAAATTAAGGTGAACATGATTGGATGGATTCCTAGAAGAGGAATTTTGGCTTGTTTTAAGTAGTTTATTCTGTATCGGTTAGTTGCATTTGAGATTCTAGCAAATGCATGGTTTGAGATTGGAGAATGAGATTGACTTATTTTCTGAAGAGAAAATTGGAGAATGAGATTTCTTCTGTTTAATAAGATTCTATACTACTTTTTAATGAGTTCATCTTGGAGGAATTTATTGGATTATTCATCTACCAATTCTATTTTTAGGATAAATCTACTATCTTCATAAGGAAATTATCCTACTGTGTTTTAAGTGTTTGTACAATATTATTTTTTAATGAATATGATATTGGATTATATAATTATTCAAAAGATAACAGGATAATTTCTTTATGGGACAATAAAATTAATTACTAATTACAGTAATTCATAGGACAAGATTTTGCCAATTAGGTTGTAAAATGAAAAGCAGTTTCTAAGTAACATCATAAATTAATACGATCGAGGTGCATGGTTTTGTGGACAAAGCTACAATCTCTTTCCAATGTCTCCATTTGGTAACAAAATAAGCAAGGAAAGAACAGTAAATTACGAGGTATAATAAAATCAACAATTAAAGGAGTAAAATTAATTTACCTGTCCATTTAACTCCATCTATACACCAAAGAAGATTAGCGATGCCAACTAGGAAGAGTCTAGAATCTTGACAATGCTCTTCTTAGATGGCATGCAGGGGAGCGAGCCAGACCAATTTTTGCCTGCATCTCTTCGGATTTTAGTACTCACCTTAGATGATATTGTTATTTTCAGTTAATAACACTTTGTCCTTTCGAATTAGGTTAGTAGTTACACTTTATCCTCTAAATTATGAAAATATACACTTTGTAAAATATACACATTATTCATTCTTTAAAAATTTTACAATATCAAGAAAATCTAGTTAAATGACTGAAATACTCCATACTATTATATTTTGATTTTTCATATGTTTAATTAATTTTTGATAGTTATAAAATAATTAGAAAAAAATAAAATACAGTAACACATTGATATCTTTAACTTTAGGGAGTGAAATTGTGAGAAACTGTTAAATTATATTATATCCAATATCGCAATTTACACAGGTTAAGTCAAATATTAAACGCGTAAAAACTAAGAGACATAAAAAAATTACAAATTTTTATAGTACTACAAAAAAATATGCCTTTAGCGACAAATTTAGTGACGAAAATTAATGAACTTTTCGTCGTTAACTGTCTAAGCAACGGATTTAGCAATGAAACATGGGACTGTTGCAAATCACTTAGCGATGAAAAAAGGGAATCGTCGTTAATTTAGCGACGATAATAATGACGAAATGTGCAATGCAGTTTGCAACAACATTTGAGACAAATTTAGCAACAAGTTTTGTGATGACCATAGCGACGAAAACTTATAATTTTTTATGAATAAAAAGTGAGCGACAGTTTTACTTTAGCTACGAATCTTGGTATTTGATTTTTTTTTTGAGAAAATATGTTTAGCAACGAATTTAGTGAAGAATTTGTTTTTTATTTTTATTTTAAAAAAAACTAGCAACAAATGGAAGAAATGAAATTAAAAATTAAAATACATAACTAAGTAAATGCAATTGTAATATACAAAAGATTGTTCATAGTACATGAAATATAAAAACAAAAAAACCAAAATCTAGGAATCTGTTGCACTAACCGAATAATTAGACTAATTTTGATCTCGTAATTTGGTGATCTCATCTCAAAGAGTATCAAATACCTCGATAAGTCCATCTAACCTTTGGGTCTTGATATGCATGGCTTCTTCCCTGAGACAGCGCTCTTCCTCGAGTCGATACACCTCAACATCTCGGTCCATGTCTGCCTGATAGATACCAGAGGATGTATTAGTTATTTAAGTTATAGTACACTAATTATACCACTAAGATTAATGTAAATAATCTATAAAATAGTACTAAAGGCTCATAAAAAGAATTAATTTGAAACTATAGAAGGAAAATAATATTAAAGTAGTATAAAACTAATGCCTTAAAAATTGTATTACTAAAAAATAATACAAAAAGTATAACATCAATGTTATTCCTTAAAAAATAGTACTACACTTGACATATGTTGTAAATTATTACTAGTAGTTTTAAAAATCGTAGTAGTACAATATTAGTAATATCTTTGTATGTACTAAAGCCATAAAAAATAGTAAAAATGTCTACTAAATTTTTTTAATAAACATAATGTTTACTAGAACGTTAAGAATAAAATTAATACTAAAAGTGTCTACTAAAGCTAATAAATTACAAATTTATTTAATCTATACCTTCATTAAACCAAAATATAAACTTATTTAATAACGCCTAATATTTATAAAAATTTTAGCAGAGTCTCTCCTATATTTTGACCGTTTTTTAAAAATATTTACAACTAATCAACAACCAAAATACTCATCCATATGAACAAAACAAATACCATAAAGAACATAACAGCAAGATGTATACTTCTACTTTTCATCAACTAATTTAAGAAAAGTTTACTAAATTGTCCTCAACTAACACATAATTACTTACATCGAACATATAAACTGACATCTGCTAAAGTTGGAAAAGCAACTCTACAATTAATTTGGAAAAGCAATTGTGATACCATGAAAATATAGTGATAACAAAATGTCACATTGAAAACGACAAAGGATGACACCTTTGCCTTTTAGCATTCATAAGCAATCCATTTCGAATAAGATATACTAATTCTAATTGAACATATATTCAACATGTGTTATGGGTGCATCTAACATGAACATGCTTGCATAAAATTGAACCTAATTCAACTTTCTTGTTGTAGTTTATACGGTTTGATTCATTATTTACATTATACCATATAACTATTGTGCCATCTATAATTGTCTTGTAGGTCACAAGTTTTTAACACTAAAACATTAAAAAGGAGAGACATACTTAGATAATGAAATCTAACAATTAGAAGTGAACTAATACTATCTGAGATGGAAAAAGAAAAATGAGTAGCACCTAAATATTCGTTTGATTGAGCACTAAATTACCTTTTAACTCCTAGATGTTAATTTCAACAATCCTAACATAGTTAAATATTTAGAGTTATTATCAATATATATTTTCAAACAAATAAAACAATGTCTCAATATATAGACATTTTTTTATTTTTCTCTTGTAAGACTATTATATTGAGTCCATCAATATTGTCTTATTTCTTTGTTTCATTTAAAATGTCTTATACTATAAATTAATGATTTTTTTTTTTAAAAATTTTACTAAATCACAAAAAAATATTGCAGGCATGAAAAATAAATAAACACTAAAATTAAACTTAAAATTAACTTTTCATATGAGATAAATTACAATAAATTTAATTCTAAAACTAAAATTCTACATATAATTAAATAACCTTAAACCCAAAAATTTAAAGGCAACAACAATGAAAATAATAAAAGTTTATGGAATTTAGCATCCTAAATTACATTATAATAGCTCAATTAAATAAGAATGAAATGGGTAAAATTCACTTATAGCCGTGAGAGAGGGGTGATTGGTGACACTCGCAGTGGTGATCGAGGCTAATGGTTGTGCTAGTGGTGGTGGGTGGTCGTAGTAGTGGTGGAGGTGAAATCGAGTAAGAGTGGGTGAATTTGTATGTGAGAGGAAAGAAAAATGTAGAGGAGGGAATGAGATTTTGACAAAGAGATAGTGTGTAGATAGGAAGGAAAAGGGAAGAAAGATGTGAGATTGCAACTATTAGAGATGGAGTGAGAAACAATGAGTGAAATGAGAAGAAGAAAAAGAAATGGCAGAAGATTAAAAGGTCAAAAATTAGTGGAGAAGGCTTCGTCGCTAATTAGCGATGACATTAATGACGTCTTTAGTGACGAACAAATTATTGCATTGCCAGTTGTATGCCATTATGTACAGTTATTAGCGACGAAAACAACCTTCGTCGCTAATCTTGAAATTAACTTCCCTAGTACGAGAGGACCGGGAAGGACGCACCTCTGGTGTACCAGTTATCGTGCCCACAGTTTAGTTAGGTTTAAGTCTGCCGAGAATAATATTCTATGACTAGCAATTCATTTATTTTCAAACTAACCCATTTACTATCTATTATTTGATTGACTAATCCTTTATATTGGAATGGCTGAAGGATCAACTAGCTTGGCAATTCCTCGTGAAGGGGTAGAAAGAGATTTCCCTAATGAAAAAGCTTTCAACACGAAATTAACTTTGAATTAAGTGATAAAAATTTTTAACTTTTCCGCTCAATAATTGTTTAGACGGGATAAAGATTAGGGACACACACAGACACTATACCAACCATAGAACGTAGTTATAGACAAACCATTTTCGTCGCAAATTTAGTGACGATAACCCGTTGCTAAAGTTCGCGCCCTTGAGCACTATAACTTATGAAGAAATTTGTGACAAAAATTGCGTTGAATATTTTTGTTACTGGTTAGTAATGAATTTAGTGACGAAATAGTGACAAATAGTGAAATTTTGTCCGTCACTAAATTTTCGTTGTAATCGCGTATTATTTTATAGTGAAAAATATATTTTCATACAACACCTTCAAAAAAATTCAATAGAAAATAAGTCCATTTGGGAATTGTTCTATCACTATAGCAAACATTCAAATTCGAAATAATATAAAATAAAATCCAAAAATTTTAAAAATTTGACCAAGAAATATATTAATATAGATTATATTGAAATATTATATAATTTATTTTTATTTAGTTTAAATAATTATCACATTACTAATCAAAATTTAAATACATAAAAAATCAAAGTATATTACCAAGGTTATGTTAGTCATTTAATTAAATTATTTTAATGATTTTAATATTAGTAATAGATGAATAGTGTAAATAAGGAGCAAAGCATATATTTATATAGTTCAAAACGGTAAAATATAATTACTCGCCTAGTTCCAATAGACAAAGTGTTATTAACCTTTATCTTTCACTTAAAACTTATAAGTCCTATGTAATAAATAGATTTATATTTACATAAATGGAGGTTTCACATGCCACAAGATATTATGTTTCACGGCATGTACTAATTTTCTTTCTCTCGTCACCGATATGGACGAGAGGTTAGCACAAATAGTGAGACAGAAGATTAGGAGTAATTTCACACACTATTAGAAAACAATATAGACCCTTCCGAATAGCACTAAATATCTTCTATCCCACTTTCTACCCCATTCCATATTCCATCATCACCTAATGAACTGTCAAAATTTCTTTTAAATATTATAAGTTCTAATGAAAAAATCTTGATAGTTTATTAAATAATGATACAAGAAGTGAAATAGAAGATCTTTAACTTCTAAAAACTCCTCGTGTCCGCAAGTCTTTATAGTTTTTTCGAGTTATCATCATAGCTCTTCTTCACAAAACGATATACATTATACATTGGTCCCCAATTTTCCTGGAAGAAC
The DNA here is from genome assembly GCA_025175665.1 of Cinchona pubescens. NCBI lineage: Eukaryota > Viridiplantae > Streptophyta > Magnoliopsida > Gentianales > Rubiaceae > Cinchona > Cinchona pubescens. The sequence goes on along the minus strand of JANKKI010000085.1, from coordinate 2,466,598 downwards.
TGAAAAAGACAATTGATTATGCAGCCTATGTTGTTGTCACTGGTTTAAGATTTACAATCGTAATGCACACGTTCCGGGAAGAATTTTTCTAAACACTGAAATGTGATAACGGCAGCCTAGTTTTGCAACACGATTCACCAACAAACGTCCATTTGTATTGTTTCTTGTTCTCCAGTCAATCAAAATTTTCGATTTGTTTTTACGTTCTCCTTTGATTGATTCTCGGCATCGGCCTAATTTACTTAAACACTAAGACATTAAAAAATATATTATGGATCATGAAAAATGTTGGCACAAAAAAACACGCAACGAAACATAAATTTATTTAACACATATAAAATATGTGGGAGAAGAGGAGGAGTTAAAAAATAACGCACATCGGACTCTCATATTGAAACCCCCATAAACTCACGACATAATAGCCTTACCATTAGGTTGGAATCTCTCTATTTTAGACTCTCTCAACTCAACTCTTCTCAACTGAATTAACGAAACAAACCCTCTATTTATAGGGTAACAAATTTAACTACCAAGAAACCTAGAAACCTAATTAGAATAGGAAATAACAACTCTAAATATAATTGTATTAGAAAACTACATTACTTAAATAACGAAATTACCAAAACCTAACAATAACATATTTCCTAATTGATAAGGAGTTTGGTTTAATTATGCCATCAATGCCTCCCTTAAACCAAATTCTCAAAACTCTCCATGAGGGTAGATCTACGCCATGCACGATTAAAACGATAAAAAATTTTCATGCAAATTTTTTCTACCACAATTTGGCATCATCAATTTGATTTAATCTTCATCTTTAAAGTTTTTTTAAACAATCCACGTATCTGGATTGATAAATTTTTGTCATACACTTTTCTTCAATTTATCAACCTCCATGAATTTCATGATAATTGGTATCAAAATTCTTAATTTTTGTAAAACAATCACAATCTACTTGGTGGGATTTTTTTTCTTCCATCACTGCTCAACACCAATAAAAACAATCGCGACAGGATCCCTCTTTTTTTAGATCTCTCTCCAATTAGGGTCAATTTCATTACAATCTAATTGTCACTAACGAGTACCCCAAGACCAATCTCACATAGTCTAATATTTCGATGTTCGAGTACTCCAACAAAAAAATTTTCTCCAATTTTTGACAAACACCTATGATCCAATTCTTGAACTTAGAGCTCTGATACCACTTGTTGGCACAAAAAACACGCAACGGAAGATAAATTTATTTAACACATATAAAATATGTGAGAGAAGATGAGGAATTACAAAATAACACACATCAGACTCTCATATTGAGACCAGCAAAAACCCATGGCATAATAGCCTCACCATTAGGCTAGAATCTCTCTATTCTAGACTCTCTCAACTCAACTCTTCTCGATTGAATCAACTTAATAAATCCTCTATTTATAGAGTAACAAATTTAACTACCAAGAAACGTAGAAACCTAATTAGAATAGGAAATAACAACTCTAAACATAATTGTATTAGGAAATTACGTTACATAAATAACTAAATTACCAAAACCTAACAATAACATATTACCAAAACCTAACAATAACAAGTAGTCTCGTATTTCCTAATTGATAAGGAGTTTGGTTTAATTATGCCATAAAAAAATTAAATAGGTAGAAATTAACTTCCTCCGTATCATATTTTATATTTAATTATGTTAATGATGAAATGTTTAACAGGTAAAATGTATATTATTTGAGCTTAACAGATAAAATGCATTTAGGACTGTGAGTTTAGAGATAAATTATAATTAATCCTTTCAAGGAGATCCCTTTCTAAGGACTTAGCAATGCTGATTTTCAGTGTGACCGTTGTATTATCTCAGGGGCGGATGCAGAGTTAAATAACTTTACGGAGGTGAGAATATATAAAAGAATAGTTCGATTTATAAACTTTCTATTATTGATATTGTTTGAAATTGGTCAGATCACTTAATTTATAGTGTGCAATATTATTTCACACGTTTTGAATAACCAGTTTTTATTTTTCAAATTCGTGACTTCCAAATAGAACAGTGACAAAGTCTAGTATTGTGTTAATCTCTAATTTGGGTCAAGAATATACTCTATAAATTGAAATAAAATTATTTAGAAAAACAAAAAATTAATATTAGCACTATGTTTTAATACTCCAGCCAATATCACAAAAAAAAAAAAAAAAAAAACATTGCATAAACAATCTCTGCACTCCATTAAATTTCTTGAATTTTTTTAGAGTAGTTTGACATGACTAAAATAATGATTTTTGAATTGTAAATGTTGACAAGAACAATTTAAATAGAATAGTTAATCATTTATTAATAAAATTGACATGTTAAGTCCTTGTCACATATAAATGGAGTAAATTAATATTTAAATATGTCATTGTTCTTTTATGAAAATAAACATGAATAATTAACTTACATGAAACTCATCAAGTATATTATTAAAGGGTAAAATCTTAATTAAAGAAGATTTTAAAAAAGAAAATACCCTATAAGTCGAAATTTTTAATTTTTAATAAATGCAAAAGTATAATGTATTTAGCTTAGAATTACTATATTACAAATAAATACTAGATTAATAATTTAGATGTAATAGTATTTATTGTTACCAAATACTAATAGCATTATTCACTTTTAAATGTCCAACACAAGGATACAAATAGAATTAGAATTACTATATTACAAATAAATACTAGATTAATAATTTAGATGTAATTTATCAAATACTAATAGCATTATTCACTTTTAAATGTCCAACACAAGGATACAAATAGAATCGAATACATGATAAAATTGACTATTAAAAATAGAGTCCAAAATAATTTGAAGGACAAATATAATAATTTCATAAATATTCAACCCAAATTACATAAGTATTAAGAGATTGTAGAATTCTGAGTGATCCGCCATTGGAATATACCAAAATTGGGGGAGGCCGTACCTGGTGAGGATCCAACCACTACACTGCGCACTCCGGACCCCCATGAGCATCGATACAATTTTCTTTAATTCAAAAAAGGGTAACGGAGTATTATTCTAGCCAATTTAAAATTGTTTGAAACAAATAAGTCCACATCAAAATTCCGACAACCAAATTACAAACAGTATAGTGATTAATTAACAAGTAATTTAAAATTGTTTCAATTTTCCACACTACATTCAAATAAAGTGTTTTAGTAACAGAGTCACATATAGTTCATGCCTCCACTAGACTAACTAAAAGTAGTTTATTTGAATAGAAAATTTTTGTAAAATATCATTATCAATTGACTTGGTCCCACCAGACTAAAATAAATAATTTTTTATATGTGAACTACTTGTAATTGGGAAGTGAAAATGTGAAATATTTGATAATGAAATGATAGTTGTTTGCCTTGATAAAATTTGAGTCTCACCATTGGGGCTTAAATTTGAAAATTGAAAGTTTTATCTTGATTATTTAATTTTATGAAAAAAAAAATTAACATTAAAAATTTGTGTGGATAAAGATTAAAAAAAAATGCGCTACCAAGGACTAAAAAGATGCTTTAATATTATTTGTGCCCTCACTAAAAAATACTTCCAGATTCGCTCCTAAAGTCTTTAACGAAAAACACACCTAAATTGGGTTGATTTATAGAGCAACAAATCCTATATATATTGCACCTCACTTGGTGAGATTAAAAAAGTATAACGAGGTCAGTCTACAATTTGCAAATCGCGCCGCCTTAATTGCACCATCCAAAGTAGAGAAAATGAAGGTAAAAAATTATCACATTCAAGAATCTTCTGTATAATACTCCTTGTTACTGTATACTGATCAAAATTCTTGCAGAAAGTTATCATTGAAGTGTCTTTGCATGGCGACAAATCTCGGCCCAATAAAGCTATGTACATTTTAATCGAGGTAATGAAAATATTGATCCCTTGTAGTTTACCATGGAACCAACAAAAATCCTCAGAAGCCAAAAATAGGATCAAGGCCATGCAAATTGTAGCAGGAACGCCAGGTAACAAACAATCCTTTTCTCCTCAATCCATCTTAATCAATTTCAATAAATATAGCACGTAGAAAATATTATCTAAAATCGGACAACAAATTGAATTTATGTAGTAAGACGCTTTTCTTATAACTTAGTTATTATGTCTGGATTCATGTCATTAAAGGGGAGGAGTGAATTTTTTTTATTATTAAAAGCATAGTCTAAAATCATTATGGTAATTATTATTATTATTATTATTATTTTTTGGGGTAGGAATCGTATCGCTATCTATTGATGGGAAAGAGAAGAATCAGATTGTGGTGTTAGGAGATGATTTTGATCCTGTGAAGTTGACCAATTTGCTTCGGAGAAATGTGGGACATGCAATAATTTTGAGTGTTGATTCATCATACAAGGAAAAGAAAGAGACTACTACTGTGAAGAAAAATGTAGCCGGAGCTGTCCCGGTGAACCCCCAGCCCCATGTCTATGGGGGTATGCCCGGTTTCCAAGTCGTTGAGCGTATAGACAATCCGGGCTGCAATTGCAGCATTATGTGAGCTCATCATGAATTCAAGATTAATTTTGAGAGGCTTGAATTACTATTTGTATATTCCATCTCACTGTTTGTACACCCTGGTACAAGTATTATAATATATAACTATCTAGATTATGTTAGAATATACATAGTGAATATATAATAGATGAGAAGATTGAAATAGAAAATTCGATAGAAGATTTCATGATCTTGAACTATATTTTTAATTGTAATTGAACTGAATGCATGGGCATTAAATTGGATATAATCTTTGTATAATATCGAATTTTGCATAGAGAATTGGATGGATTTACATTGCATCTCTTAATTTATAGACAATAATTCATTATATTTTTAATTTTAGTTTTGGACACTTCTCACCCATAACTATCAAATCTATTCGATTTTAATCTAATTTTTAGACTGTCATTAAATTTAACAGAATCTTTACTCGTGCACATAAATTATTATAGATTAACATTGTTTTACATCTGTTCAATCTTTTGTACATATAAAAATATTCCATTAATTTTGATTATGATATTAGAATTTGGATTAAAGTGTGACGGATTTGAGTTGTAAATACAAAATATTCAAAATTCAAATTGAGGATGTAAATTGAAATTTTAGTATGGAAAATGAACGGTGAAAAATAGAATTAGTCCTAAAGAATGGCACTACTATTATGTATATCATTTCGAGGCAAAATAAGGTGAAAAAAATAAAAAGGGTTTTAGATGGAATGTTTGGTTGTTAATTGATTGAAGTCATGCATGGAAGAAAAGTGGCGGGAGAGTAAAATAAAGGTTGTGGCATTTTTTTTTTTTTTACCGACATTCAATGAACCTTCAAATAGTACAATTATTTTTAATCTTTCTCTTTTATCATTTTATAATTATTGAGCTTACGTGATCAGTAGCATCAGAGACAACTCACAAGATGATGCAACCCTTCATTCGTGGTTTTTATCTGTCAATTTTTGGTTAATTTCAACGGTATTACTCACTTTCGATAACGAAGCATTATTTAATATTTGTAGTGCCACCAAAATCTTAATTAAAGAGACATTTTGTTCAAGTGTCTTACAACTGTGTGTAGTCTACCCTTTTTCATAATAGAGTTGATGCCATTTCTTGGTAATTTTTCTTAGCCTTTTCCATCTAAACCAAGAACCCTTAATTATTTTCAACCCGATAAAAAAAAAAATTTGTGGTTATTTAACCTCAAGAATGTTAGTCCAACCAATGCAATGTTATTATATTGCCTTTTTATCCGCTGAATGAATTTCATTTTCATAGTACAAACAACAAGAAATTAGACGATTCTGAATTTTTCAAGAATTTTGGCTTCAGATTTCGACAATTGCTCAAGTGGAAATTTCTTCGTTTCATTAATTATATACACCTCTTACGTAGTTTCCAGGAACAAAGTATTGTTTTAGTATTTCAGATAAGAATATATGGAGTCGTGAACTCGTGAAAAAATAGAGGGAGGGGTTTTATTCCCAGGAAATTCTAATGTTCAAGTTAATTATTTTTGACGAGAGAAAAATTTAGAAAGTATTCAGAACTTACAAAATAGAAGAGTTATATATATGTGCCTGATGATTTCTTTACTTTATTTATACTTGTTATTAAAATCTTCCATATTAATTCACGAAATTGAAATTAGTTACTTGATCTAGTTAGACCTGTTTTGATCGATACGTGAAATTATCAAAATAACCCTAACAAGCACGGATTTGAAACCACGTGTATGCTCCTCATTGGCACATTATTTGGACTTATCAATATCCAAAATGAATACATAAATATTGTCTAGTATATTATATTAGTAAAGGTCCAAGATTTTGACACTTCATATTAAATTTCAAGTACTCCATCATTAATTTTTTTATTAAAATTGACTTAAACACCCCTACAATATTTTGTTTACAAACTTCCCTTCTATATATATTTAGTGCTACTAAAAAAATATTTTTATTTTCCCATACAAATATTTAAATATTCACTTTTTGATTAATCTCTTACACTTTTATCAAGGTAATAAGTTTCTTAAAGCAAAATAAAAAAATAAAAAAATAAAAAAAAATTGTTTAGTCAAAGCAATAATAATCCTTATGATAATTAGGCAAGAAAATTTTATATGGTGCTACAAAGATATTTTTATTAATATCCTGTTTTAGTTTGTTTGAAAATTTTCTCTTTTTTTAACACTTCTTATGCATTATTATCTATGTTTTTTATAATTTACTATATTTTTTTGTAAGTTTTAATATTTAACTTATTTGGGCATGGATATTAAGGTCTTTTTATTAGTAAAAAAGTGTAAGTAGAGTGTTTAAAACCAATTATGGAGTGCCAAAATATATAGCCTTGATTTTATTAAAGAAAATTTCTGTAGGAAAGAGGGGGAAGGGGAAGGATTTCAGAAGGAATGTTTAGTTGTTAGATTGAAGTCGAGCACATGAAAAAAAAAAAAAAAAAAAAAAAAAAAGACCCGGAAAGTAAAACAAAAGTTGTGGGGGTTTTTTTGCCAACATGGCAACAATCGATGAATCTTCAAACACTAAATATTCTTATTTTTATCTTTCTCTTTCATCATTTATAATTATACCTTTTGAGCTTACGTGATCAATGGCGTTGTGCAATACTTCATTCATGGTTTTTATTTATTAATCAATTTGTGGTTAAATAATATTTGTAGGGTCACCAAAGTCTTAATTGAAAAAGCATTTTGATCGAGTGTCTTACTATTGTGTGTAGTTTAAAATTTTTTTTATAAACCAAATTTATAATATAATATTATAAATTTTTTAACTTCATATTGATTCAGCTCACTTTACTCCACGCAAAGGAATAAAAATGCACAATATGCAACGCAAAAAGGAATAAAATGACCATTAATGACTTAGTCGTGCACGCATCCCCAAACAAATTATAGTTAAAAAAAATAATGGCCCTTTCAAAAAGAGTCATTGCGAGACTTGGGTCGTCTCGGCTTCAGTAAATTTCTTTTAGTCCTCTAACAGTCTTAACTCTTTTAGTACTAAATTAGAGTTCACACGGAAAATATTGTAGAGAAATCAAACAATTCACATCAGGAAATTATTCTTTGTCAGAAAAGCAAAGCCACTTCCCTTTTTTTTTATACTTATTTAATAAAATAATTCCACCCCCGCCCCATTTATTTCTAGTAAATCTGACTTGAGCACTATTCATGGGTGAACAAGTCTAAAGAATTGAATGTAAACGAGTTTGAAAAAGATTTAAGATAGAGACATTTTTAATTTGTCGATCTCTTTCGGTGTTTCTAATTTTTCCACATACTAGTCTCCTCTCGCCGGCCATAGTTTAATATGGATAAAATAATTAGATATTTTTTTATTAGTGAAGTTAAAAAATATTTTTATTCATTGAATTAGAACAAGTTATATGATTAATATTAGTTCAAATATTAGCTTTAAAGAAATAGGTGCACGATAATAGGTTGTTAAATATAGTTGTGCTATTTAATAAACCATATTACATATTTGGTTATTCATCTAACTAAGTTGAGGATGCAACCCCAAATTGTTGGATAAGAAAGTGTAGATTTTCCTTGGACAACTTTATATATGATTTTATCATCTTAAGTGATGCAACATTAGTGTTACTTTTTTGTCATAAATAAAAGAAATTCACCTTTGCTATACCATTGAATATACTCAATACTTTTAATGTACTTGTAGAGTTTTGGAATTTTTTTTCATTTAATTTGTTTTACTCTTTTTTAGCATTTCAGAGTTAAAGGTGTAACAATGTACTATACCGTCTCCTACTATTCATCAAAAGGAAAAGGAAAAAAGTATATTCTCTCATTCTCACGGATCACACACATGTACTTTTATCCTGTCTCTTATACGCACTTAAGATTAAGAAATATGCATGCTTATCCAAAGATTGTGTCACATACTTATTTTACAACAAAACATATCTTATTTATTGCAAATATCAAGTGTTTTAATTGATCCAAAGCAATTTTTTTAGAAAAAAACTTTATGTTTCACTTGCTAAAAATAATTGTTATACATCTAAAAGAAATAGAATACTATGACAAATAAATGTGAAGAAAAGTAAATAAAAAATAGAACATATTCATTGTCCATCTCCATAAACGTTAAAATAAATTGATTTTGCTATGTGTGGTATGAGGAGATAAATAAAGGGGAGAAAAAGGAAGGTGAGAGTGCGTTAAAGTAGAAAGAACAATCATAAATTGTACACGCTTATTTATTATGTCAAATAAAATAAAGAACACATATATATACACCTTGGTAGGTAGTATATTTTAATTTCAGTGAAAATTCTCTTAGTAAGATAGGCACATGACTCTATATTAAGTTAAAAATAAAAAATGCGCGAACTTAGAATTTAACCTAAAAATTTTTTTTCTTTAAAGGGATTTTTGCTATATAAGGTGCGAAGAATTTACTATCCAATATAAACTTGCCACACTAAAAAAGATAGATATTTACAACAATCACTCGATCTTCCATTGACCTTTAAAATCACAGTAATTTCCTTTTTTTGGGCCATTCGCAGGCATGATTTCAAAATTAAGCTATTAAAACTCATCATAATTTCAAGAGCAAAATGCACCACTAGTAACCAAATTATTAGATTATTACATATTAGGTTATTGAACTATTTTTTCATAAATTATCCTTGGTCATTGAACTATTTTAACTGTGTGCCTAAAGTCAATCCTATTTTTCCATGGTGGTTGTGAATTATAGACACACATTTAAATTAGTTGAGTGACTAAATTTACAATCACAGTGACTCCAGACAAAAGCTTAAGGAAGTTCAATAATTAAATATACATATACATATATATATATATATATATATATATATATACACATATACATATATATATATATATATATATATATATATCAATAACCTTATACTCTTTCCATTTATTTTATTTGACATGGTCAATCTTGCACATAATTTAAGAATAATTAATATTTGACCAACAAATAGAATTATTTTACCATTATTGTCCCTCAATTAAAATTTAAAATTTGTTAGTTGATTTTGGATTTTTAAAATTTAAAATAGTTTATGAAAGTAATTAATATTGAAACATGACATTAATGCTCTTTTTTGAAATTGTATGAAGGGTAAATTAGATAAATTGACATTTATCTACTTACCATTTTAAGGAGTGACAAATAATTTAGGACAAATTAAAATAAAAGGAGGGACAAATAAAATAGGACGAAGTGAGTATGTAATAACTTAAAATTTAATGATCCTTATTGCATTTTATTCTAATTTCAATTGCTGCTTACATTACCGAGTTGGCCTTTTTTTGGCCAATTTTTCGAATTAGGACCGTTTTTAAAATTTATCGAGCAAATGTGATCATTTGGTGATGGTTTTTTAGAATTGTGACTTTTGCATTTCAAAAGTATGTAACCCAATTGATTACGCATTTTTAAAGTGCGTAATCAAATAGAGTCCAAAGTTATTATTATTTTTAATTTAAAAACAATGAGATTTCGCACTTCCATTATTTTTTTATTTTTTATTTTTGAAACAATAACATTTTGCCTCCTTGCACTAAATGGGTAATTACACTTTGCTTCCCTAAACTATAGAAATATAAAGTTTGCCCCCCAACTAATACTATTCCTCTAAGACCAATATTAAGATTATTAAGACTAATCTAGTTAAACAAATAAAATACCTTGGAATATATTTTTATTTTTATGCATTTAAATTTTTATAGTGATGTGATAATTATTTAAAAAACCTAAAAAATAAACCAGTGTAATTCGTGATGTCGGATATAATATAATTGAGCAATTTATCACATTTTCACTGCTTAAAATCTAAGATATAAACGTGTTATTATATTTTATAATTTTCCTAATTCTTTTAAACTATCAAAAATCAATAAAATACAAATCAAAATATGACACAAGAGTATTTTAGTTAGCTAACTAATTTTTCTTGATTTTTAAACTTTTTAAATGATGAATAATGCGAATCGGGGGCAAAGCGTATATTTTTATAGTTTAGGGGCAAAGTGTAATTACACTTATTATAAGGTGCAGGAGGACCATTTTGCAATTTTTTTTTTTTAAAAAGAAAATTAAAGCAAAGTGCGAAATCAATTTAGATTTCACACTTGCAAAGTGTAATTACATTTTGCCCCCTGAATAATAAATCTTACTCTCTAAACTATATAAATATAAATCCTGCGCCCGATTCATATTATTCATTCTTTAAAAATTTTAAAATATCAAGAAAATTTTAGTTAGATGACTAAAATAACTTTAGTATCATATTTTTATTTTTCATGTATTTTATTGATTTTTGATAGTTTAAAAGAATTAGGAAAAAATAAATTATAATAACACATTGATATCTTGGACTTTAGGGAGTGAAACTGTGAGAAACTGTTGAATTATATTATATCTAACATCACAATATGCACAGAATAGGCCAAATATTAAAAGTATAAACTACTAAGAGACATAAAAAAAATCTCAAATTTTATTAGAAATTTTATTTCAGACATTATCTTCACAGAAATTTTTTTTTTTTTTTTTATAGAAAACAAGCTTACTTAGAAATTGTTCTACCACTTACTTAAGCGTTTCAAATTCGAAATAACATAAAATGAAATCCAAATATTTCAAAACTTTGGCCAAGGAATACATTGATATAGATTACGTTGAAATATGTTTTTTATATAGTTAATTTTTCTTATTTTTAAATAATTATCATTTCACTATCAAAATTTAAATAAATAAAAATTAAAATATAATTTCAAGGATATTTTAGTTATTTAACTAGATTATCTTAATATTTTAATATTGGTAATAGATAAATAATGTCATTTGGGGTAGCCTGTAATATTTTATAGTTTAGGGGACAAAATGTAATTACTCAAATAGTGCAGGAAAGCAATGTGTCATTGTTCCCAATTTTTTTTTTTTTTTAATACGATGATTTCACACTTTTAAAGTGCGAAATCACCATATTAAAAGTAAAAAAAAAAAAAAAAATTGGTACCAAATATGCACTTAAAAAATACGTAATCAAATTGATTACACACTTTCAAAGTTTGAGAGTCATAATTTCAAAATATCTCAACAAACAGCTATATTTACACGATAAATTTTAAAAAATATCATATTCTAAGAAATTGTCTCGTTTTTTATTGAAAAGGAAGGACGGGCATACACGTGTTGCCTGACATGCATTATGTGCATGTATTGTAAATTATGAGAAATTTTTTGATAGATCGATACATAATAAATGTTATCAATGTCTTAATTTATATTCAGGTACATAATTTTAAAAGAGTTTATTTTATTAAAGTGAAGTAATATTAATAAATATAAATTAAAAAATTTATAACACATATTCGATATATTTAAAAATTTTCCTTAAATTAATAGTCTAGAAGTAGGTGGGTCCATTTTAAAATCAAATGTTTAAGCTAAACGGCGAAGTCAATGTTGGCGGCTGCATTTGGGACAAGGAGGGAGTAGGGAAAAAGACCCAAGTATACTGAAGGGCAAATTTGGTAAGAAGGATGGAGTAGGGGCAGAATTGAAACTTCACCAAGCCGGTAGTGATCCTCATATTTTTTTGTTATGTAGAGACGCATTCTATATTTGAGATAATAGAGAGTTAGTGAGATGGTGACACCCACCGCCACGAAAAATTTTATTATACGAAAGACTTATCAAGTGTGATATTTATTGATATTCATAAATTAATAAAATTTTAATATTTTTAAATAATATTTTATTATTTTATTTTATCTTTAGATTTACAATTTTAAATAATAAAATATCATTAGATTTAGAAATATTGCTTGACATAACATTTGATAAAATTTTTCTATAATAAAATTTGTTTATGGCCACAGCATTTGACGTGCATCCGAATGCAAAGATAGAGAGACAGTGAGACAGTGATTTCAGCCTATTCTATATATTAATAATTTATAAATTTTGTAATATATTAAATATTATATATTAAATAACATTAACTTATACAAATAAAATATTTTAAATTTAATTTTAATTATAAAATTTATTAGTGAAATCGTAAATAATATCCATTTAGATATTTTTCGCACAGAAATTAGGAAGAATTAGAATATCTTGCACCTTCGTTGCATTACAGCACTGGAGAAAAAGTTCATCTTCTTCCTACACGTTAAGAAAATTTTAGAATTTTTTTTTCTTGAAAGGGAGGAGGATTTTGTTATTGTTTTTCTCGTACTACGTTAAAAGAAGGGTAAGAGTTCGTTCAAAATTAATTCGTAAATAATTAAATTAAATTTAAATAAAATTTAATATTTACTAATTTTTTGAATTCGATTTAAAATTTATTCAATAAATTAAAAATTTTATATTTACATGTAAAAATTTAAAATAATTCTAACACAATATGAGTTTAGCTCAACAAAAGTCCATGTACAGTCGGCTCAAAATAAAATAAACTAACTTTTAATAAAATTTTAAATTCATTAAAATAATTAAATAAGATTCAAATATTTAAGAAAAAAAAAAAACAAACAAACAAACATGACGATGGTCATGTTGATGGCAAACCTCGTATTATACATTTTGTCCACTTCTGTTGTTCTCAGCCCTTTGATGTGATGACTAAATAATAATATTTATAAACCCAGTGCCCAAGCAGTACAATAATTTTTTGAAACGTAAGATAGCCGTACCGTTGGAAAAAAAAAAAAAACACATATTTAGAAAATTATGAAAATATATTAATATTTCAAATAAAACAATCAAGACGGACCCATTTCCCTCTCTCTCTCTCTCTTTTTTTTTTTTTTTTTTGTGTGGATAAGATTGACCCATTTTTGATATTCTTGCTAAATTTAATTTAAAAAAAAATTCACATACTTGTGCATCCATCTTGGTGTTTGCGTAGAAAGATGACTTTTCGGTCCATATTCTTACTAAAAAAAAATATTTAAATGGATTTGATTTTTAATTCTATTTATAAATTTAGTAAACATAATTAAAATTTTATAAAATATTACTTGCATCAACTAATGTCATAAATTATATAATATATAATTCACTAGCAAAAACTCAACTCTGCTTAAATATTTTCTTATATTATTATGTACGTAAGTTAGGGTTAAGGATCTTTGGTCTTACATGTTGTATTATTTTCTGTCACATAATTAAATGAACAGTTAAAATTATTTTACTAAAATTACTTTATAAAATCATTAAAGTTAAATATTTATTTGATAATATGTCAAGAAGTAATATAGAATGTGAGATAAAAGATTATTTGGGCGTGAGTCAGTGATGCTTCTTTGTATGATTGTATCTTGTGAACCCGGCATTGAGTTGGTATGTCTACATAAAATTTAGCCAAGAAGTGCCTATAAATAAGTTGGACGACTTGACGAGGACACCTAAGCATTCTCATTCTCAAGCCTTCTTCATTAGCACACGACTCAAAACTCTCTCTGTGGCAATACCTTCCTTAGTAAAAGAACTAGTAGCGTCCTTGAAATAAAGTCCATTTTCATTTCACGACAAAGAAAACCATCAAAATGAAGGTACGTAAAAATACAATCTAATACTTTCTGATTTTAAATCATGATTCGTGTGGAGTATTAATTTCTAGCAAAATATTATTGTCATGTAGTAATTAACAACTATTTTCTATCTTGTGTTCTTGATTTTGTTGCATTTTTTAGTCGTGATTAAATTGTCTATGCATGATCAGTATTAAATCTCGCAAGAAGGCCCTCAAAACTGTTGCTGGTCATACAGGTAAGCAAGAAATTCTGATTTTGATTCCAAAAAACAGTAATTCTCTTACCAATTTATTTTGTCACAATTTTACATTTATTTTTGTCAAACTAATTAATTTTATAATGAAGAATCATACTCATTTAACTTCAGCCAAGTTGAAATTCGTATCAAATATAAATACAAGTAAACTTAAATTTTTTAAAGAAAATTAATGAAATTTATGCAAGAACGAGTTTTGAAAACTTGATATATTGACCAAAAAAGTTATATCGCATGTGAAAATACTTACGAGACAGAGACAGTATATATATTTTCTAAATTTTCAGTCGAAATGTTCCGAAATTATTCCTCTGATTTTCTTTTTCTTCAGGGGTGGAGTCTACAGCTTTACAAGGACAGGAAAAGAACCAAATAGAGGTAGTTGGAGAAGGGATAGATGCAGTAGTGCTAACAACTTTACTAAGGAAGAATCTAGGGTTTATATGCAGAGATTGTAAGCGTCAGCCCAGTTGGACAGAAGAAAGATAATGAGAAAAAAGGAGGTGACAAAAGTAAGAAACCTGAAAAGACTAATGAGCCCCCATACCCATACGTTTATAATGGTGTACCGTACCCAACGTATGAGATTCGAGAACCCAGTTATGACACCTGTTGCACCATCATGTGATCCTAATAGAGTTCAGCTGGTCACAAGAAATTTGGGATTTTTAAGGTGATTGATCTTTTTGGTCAGTCATACATAAGAAATAAATAGTTATGGGGTGCTGCTAAATTATGGTCTATGCATGGTCTCTCAAGTACTCAAATTGGTATTTCATGAACTCAAGTAATGTTGTAGAATATTCACTCAAATTAAGGTGAACATGATTGGATGGATTCCTGGAAGAGGAATTTTAGCTTGTTTTAAGTAGTTTATCCTAAAGTGGTTAGTTGAATTTAAGATTTTAGCAAAGATTAATCAGTGTATTTGACTTATTTCCTGAAGTTAATAAAAGAAAATTGGAGAATAAGATTGCTTACATTTAATAGGGATAATTTCGGAAACACCTCCTAAGGTTTCCCCCAATATTTCTTATACCCCCTCAAGTTTAAAAAAAAAAAAAAAAATCACTTTGCTCCTTTATTTTCATTTTTTTTTAGCAATGTCAGCCCCACTAGCAAAAGAATTAGTAAAAAATTCTTTCTAGGAGAAAAAAAGGTGTTTCATTTCCATTATTACCCCTTGTTGTTTATTAGTAGCTTATACAGCTAGAAGAAAAAAGAAAGCGAAAGTTGGAGGGGTTCATGTGCATTTAAAAGTCTAACCAGCAGAATTTACTAATCTACTTCTGGAGCCTATTTGACAGCCAAGGGATTGTTCTGGTTTCTTATTTCTTAATAAGAGTCACAGAACTATACCAAAGCAAGAAGCAAGCATAATCAGATTTCAGAGAACCACAACAATTTGGACAAGCTCTACTTCTGTCTTACAAAGTACAATTTTTTTTTAGTGATGTGAAGTTGAAGATAATTATTAAATCCAGAGAGGTTGATTAACATGTTATTGATTTAACTGTTAAATCAATAAAATATATTTCATTTTATTTGTATATATAATACTTTAAATTTTTTGAATACATGACATATATAACGAAAGTATTAATAAAACATGTTGTATCAACTTTCTAAATAAATTAAATGAATTATGTAATAATATAGCCAAAAGTTATAGTTAAATATATTGAAATAGTTATCAATTTTAAGTTTTTGTACACGTAAATTTTATATAAACAAATAAATAAAAAAATCATATTTTTCTATTTCTTAAATGATTATTTGTCATAATTATGTTTGCATAAAATAAGTTTGTTTGTTTAGAATTCTATAATATATTTTATTTTGCAAAATTTTAGTGGTAAATGTTTCGAGGAATAAAGGTTATTGTAAAAAATAATATTATTTTTCCAATTTATGTTTTATTTTTTTAAAAAAAATAAATATTTTCTTATTTTAAGGCAGTTATAGTTTTAGGTTTTGAAAAAGAAGTTACTATTTTTTTTTTATTACTTAAAAGAGCGGTAAAGGGAGATAAATTGAAGCTTGAAGGAAAAAATAAAAATAAATAAAAAAAGATAGAATGCACATCATTAGCCGATGTGGTGCACTGGTAAACTTGATCTAAGGTGAAAAGAAGGTCTTTTGATTGAGTTCAGCTGCAATTCTGGTGCCGAAGCGTGGTTAACTTCTTGCCAGAACCTTGCTTGGCAATCCGTGAATAATTGGATAAATTGGTTTATTAATCTTTTTGGACTTTTTTTTTTTTTTAATGAATACACGTTTCTTTTATGGAAAATATTTATATAGACTCGGTTTTTGACCCCACCTGTAGACCTTACGGTCAAAATTAAATATTATAAAATCTTTCTTACATTAGCTGATGTCATAGATTTCATAACATTTAATCTACACCACAGTATCTACAAGTGGGATCAAAAACCAAGTCTACCTAAATATTTCCCTTATTTTATAACCAAATGGAGCACAGGGCATGAAAGTCATTTTGTACTGTAAGTTATAGTTGCCCGACCCCATTAACACCAAAAGGAAGTTAAGTGATATTTTTAAAATTTGGAGAGACTTATGTAATATTAGGGGAAATCTCAATGGAGGTTTCGAAATTATCCCTATTTAATAAGATTCTATACTACTTTCTAATGAGTTCATCTTGGAGGAATTTACTGGATTATTCAACTATCAGTTTTATTTTACGATAATTCTACTATTCCAATAACTGAACTGTCTCATTATGTTTTGAGTGTTTGTATAGTATTAATTTTTAATGAACTGATATTGTATCATATAATTATTCAAAAGAGAACAGGATGATTTCTTCATGGGACATTAAAATTAATTCCTAACTATGGTAATGAAGTTGTTAATTCATAGGACAAGGTTTTTACTAGTTAGGTTGTAAAATGAAAAGCAGTTTCTAAGTAACATCACAAATTAATACTAGTTTTGTAGACAAAGCTATATAGTCCCTTTGTCCAAATGTCTCCATTTGGTAACTAATGCAGATAGAATTTGTAGAGAGAGAAAGTAAAGGTGAGGAGAGAATTGAGAAATTGAATTATGGGGAGCTTACAAGAGGAACAGTAATCATAGTCTCAGCACCCAAGCCCCTCATTTATAAATATATATGGGGGAGTTGGGCCACAATTCTACTAGCTGAACCTAACTGCTATGTAAACACTTCCAGAATAATCTTGAGAAACGTGTCACGTACTAATCCTGAGCACCATCAATAGTCCCCTCGACTTGGGGCTGAACGTTGAGGTCGGGGCCGAGCCGATGATAGCCAACAGAAGTCCCCTGCTACTTTTCTCAAGTTATGATGTCAGAGCTCATTCGCAAGACACGATATGCCGAATCAAGGAGTGTATTCCCCGAGCTATAACATATATAAACCCCAAGCTTTTCCGAACCACTTAGTACAAAACCCAAAGCTTGTTATCTTTCCTGTAGAGACGTGTTTTCCTATGAAGTATGTTGTTTATTATGGCCTTGCAATGATTACTTCTCCATAATACCTGTGGCTCACCGAGTCCCCATGCACCATAATTATATTCTCTATACGATGTAATTAATACATTTACTGCGCAGCGCTTATTTTTCCTCACCTGCTTTTATTACCTCTTCTCAAAATTCACCCTTGTTTTAAATTATTTCAAATTCCAATGCATAGTTTATCTTTTCGCTTTTTCCCCAATTTTCAGGCAAAAAATTTTCATTTCCCCTATTAGGGCACAACATCGGACTATTTATACATTCCCTTTCCCAAAAATCTCACCCTTTTATTCTACCTCCTTCATATTTCTTTCTCCTTTGTGAAAAAATCCTCTTTTTCTCACCTTGCATTCCTCCTTTTTCCTCTTTGAGTTGCCCGTGTCTCCACACCATCCTTCTTCTTCTTCTTTTTCCTGCAAATCTTCTATTTCCTGGCCAATCGTCCTTGTCTGTTGCCTCACCGGACACTGTTCGTTGCAACTTTTCCAACAAAGCTCAAGTTACTCGAGAGGGCTTTTCAAGTTTTTCTCACATTCAGTCGAGAGAGATGCCCGATACGTTCACTCCTTCATTCTTCATAAGCACTCCTCAATCCCCATCCCCATTAATGAGATTGAAAGACTGCTTAACCCTTTTGAAGAAGCCCTTATAGCCCCAGTCCCTTTGAATTTTTCTCCCAAACTTCTTTTAGCCAAACCCCCACATAATGATTATTCTGACCTTTAAACCTTACATATCCTGAACATCCTCGATCCCGAAGACAGAAAAATATTTAGGGTTGGCACTGATTCCCTAAAAACGTGCACATCAAATTCCCTACATTCGAGGACCGAGGTCACTTGCCATCTCCTGGTTACTTAACAGTTTATCAAGAGCAACTCGAGGTTGGGTTGAGACTCTCTTTTGCTTCTCTTCTTTTCAGCTTTTCGACCCGTTGGGATATCAGTATATCCCAATTGACCCCCAACCCCATCCAACTCATTGCAGGATTTTCTTTTCATTGTAAATTGTACGACATTCCGATCTTTTCTTAGATACATTTAGGATGATGCTAAAACTTTCCCCTATGAAGAGATTTTTTTACGTTTCACCTCAAGTTTCGGGCAAACAGCTCACCTCGGGGAACTCCTCTTCCATTCATGATTGGAAGAAATCTTTTTTCTTTGTATGTTACTTAGATCCCCCAATACCCCGAAATCCCTGGAACCTCGTTAAGGAGAACGTAATGGCAAAGAATGCCTCACTCCCAGGACTCCGATGATGCTAAGAGGCTCATTGAGTCCAACCTCAAAATAAACTTCCACAATCAGCCAGTCATACTCTCTAATTACGTTTTAGTTTTGGCTGGGCTATTTTCTACTCATCATGCTCCCGAGGACTACGGCCCTCATAAAAGTGGTTGTAAAATGATTTCCCTCATTCTTCTTCTTCTTTTCCCTTTTTTTTTTTTAGCCCGAACTGACAAACTATTTCCTTTTGTAGAATTCGGAGAATTCTTGAGAGGGTTGGTTTTCACCACCCCTGCCATCGGTGAGTAGGTTCCTCTAGCAAGCCTGCATCGTCATCTGCCAGCGGGTCTTCATCTACAATAATTAACACCACTTCGGACAGTGCTTGTGTTATCCTGGGGATAGCTGCAGATCTTACTTCAGAAATAGAAGCTGCCCTAAGGGAATTGGGTGACGATCGGGTAGTCACCCTAGCCATGCAACTTGCTACCCGACTCGAGCCTGATGTAGTTCAGGTCAACAGGAAGAAAACCAGGGAAACTGCTACCATCGAGGCTAGTCCTTCTTCGTCAGGCACCCTGGCCTCATCATCGTTGCCAACAAGACCCACAGGCTCGGGTACAATGGTGAGGAGCACTGGAAAAGTTTCTAGGAATCTCCCCTTAAACAAACAGTACATCATTACCTATGATGGGGTTTGCTTTTCTTTGATCTTTTATGCCTTCTTTTGTTGTACCGTAATAATCTCTAGCTAACTTTTTCCTTTCTTAACTTTTTAGGAGGAAAAAAATATAACCCCAAGGAGGAGAGAAGATGGCTCTTCAAGGTCACGGGATTTTCCTTGGGCCCAGGTGTCAATTGACCCTCTTCTCCCTCTACCTTGAGGAGCACCCAATTTCGACCCATTCCTCCGATCGATATTAATGATCGATCATAATTTGTGAGTGTGGCTCACGAGTAGGTGAAATTCATCGCTTTGCCTCGGGGTATAACCTACTTGAAGAGGCTCACACCCTAACAGAGGCTACACGAGCTGCATGTTAGCTTGATGAATGTAAGCATTCTTATTTCATTCTTTATTCCATTTCAATGGATTTGATACCACAACTTTGGCGAGGCCCTAACTTGTTTTCTTATTATTTTTTAGGCCGTCGTTGCTAAGAGGGAGACTTTTCAACGCCACCATGAATTCTCTGAAGCAGGAGTTAGCCCACGCTAGAGCCAAGGTGGACCAAAAAGTGAAGAAGGCCATAAAGGCCAACGAGCTGAAATGCCACGTAGAGGCCGACAAAAAGTACGATGAGTGGAAAGAAAAGCTAGAAAGGGTCAGAAAAAAGGCTCCGCTAAGCTAAAATGGAGAAGAAGACCCTAGAAATCGACATCAGTGATCGAGACAAGAAGATTGCTGATTAAGAGAAAAGATCCTTCAACTCTAGGAGGAAGCTGAAATAGCCGAGGCGAAGTTCAGCTCTCGGAAGAACGAGATTATGATCCGAGACAGGAATGCGTTCGTTATTTCTGAAGAGGCGGATGCAATGCTAAAGGCGTTCATCCAGAAGGTCTTCATGATAGGATTCACCATGGCATGTGATCGCTTGGTGAAAAATCCAAATCTGTACAAGGGTCTTCCATATGATGCCTCAGTTAATGACTAGGTTATCAATAACATTCAAGCGCAATTCAAGAACCAAGTACCGATCTCGTGAGCTTCTAAAGCCATAATTTGGGGAATGCTGAGTCCAGATTCGAAAACTTTCGGAGACTGAGCCTGAACCTGTGAACCTATCTTCCAACTCATTGGTCGGACCTCAGACATAGAATCTTAGGCTTATCTGTAATCCCAAAGTGATTTTGTAATAGCTAGGGCCTCTTCAATTTATTAAAGTTTTGAGTTTTTTGGCACTTCATTCTGTCTTCATTTCTTTCTTGTTTCGGCTTATTGCTTCCTTGCTTCAAAATTGTGTCAAATGCTCTAAGTATCAAGCACGTAAAATAACAAACTTATAACCACTGTTTTGCTGATTTATCATATTACTTAAGTAAATTTCCAAATGTGCAACACTTGTGTTCCTATATTTAGAGTTGAGTGAGGAACATTTGCACTTAAGTGCTTGTGCTCTTCCACTTCTTCCTTCTTTTATTTTTTTTCTTTCTCTTTCCTTGAAATTGATATGATCCTATCTAGTGACCCTAGGGGTTGGATCAGTTCATTTTTCTTGAGGGGGACCACTAAGTCTCTACCCTCTTGATCTATTTCTTGAACCTGATCCGGACCTCTTGAGTATTTCGGCAGGTCAGAGCAGTTCAATTCTTTTGAGGGTGGACCTCTAGGTCTCTGCCCTTGAGGATAACCATTAGGTCTCAGCCCTTTTTTTATCTTTTTCTTGAATTTGGTCAGAATCTTTTGAGCATTTCAGTGGTTCAGAGCGATTTGATTCTCTTGAGGGAAGACTACTGGGTCTCTGCCCTCTTGATATTTTTCTTGAATCTGGTCTAGATCTTTTGAGCACTTCAGTAGGTCGTAGTGGTTCGATTCTCTTGAAGGGGGACCACTAGTTCTCTGCCCTCTTGATTTTTTTCTTAAACCTAGTCCGGACCTCTTGAGTACTTCAGCTGGTCAGAGTGGTTCGATTCTCTTAAGGGGGGCCACTAGATCTCATCTCTCAATAGGGGAACACTATATTTCAGCCATCTCAATTTTTTCTTGGACTTGGTCCAGAGCTCTTCAACATTTCGGTGGGTCGGAGCGGTTTGATTTCTCTTGAGGAGGGACCATTAGGTCTCAACTCTTGAGGGGGGAACCACGAGGTCTCTGCCCTCTTGTATGTTTACATGTTCATTCGTGCGTTTTTTCAATAAGCTTTTATTTCCATTAGGAGATAGAAAGGGTTTTTATTACATTCCTTGGTAATATTGTTTCAAGTTTACAATGTTCTACATTCGGGGAATAAGATTTCATTTCATGTCAACAAGTTTATAATAGCCCGATCTGTGGGCCTCTATCACACGATAAGGGCCTTTCCAATTCGGATCCAACTTTTTTGTTCCTTCAACTCAGCTTGTTTTATTTTTTCAAAACATCAATTCCCTGGGTCACAAGTATCTATATTTAACTCTGGAGTTATAATATTTAGCCATGACTTGCTTATATTTGGCCTTGTGAAGAGGTGTGTCTAATCTTCTTTCTTCTAGCATATCCATATTAGTTCTTAGGGCATTATCATTTTGTTCCAAATCACATAATGCTACTCGAGTTGACGGTAATCCAATTTTAGCGGGAATGACAGCCTTGAAACCATAGACTAAACTAAACAATGTTTTTTCATTGGCTGTTCGGGGAGTGGTTCTGTATGCCCATAGAACACTAGGCAGTTCTTCTACCCACGCGCCCTTCAGTGAAGCCCACTCCAGTCGAGTCTTGAGTCCAATTAGTAAGGTTCGGTTGCAAATTTCTATCTTCCCATTCGCTTATGGATATGCCACCGAAGTGAAGTGTTGTTTTATACTGAGATTTAAGCAGAAGCTCTTAAAAGGTTTCCTTTCAAATTGTTCTCCATTATCTGATATGAGAACAGAAGGGATCCCGAATTGGCAAACAATATTCTTCCAAAAGAATTTCTTCACTACTTTTCCAGAAACTGAGGCTAGAGGTTCGGCTTTGATCTATTTGGTGAAATAGTTAATTGCTACTACCAAGAATTCAATCTTGCCTATTCTTCTCGATAATGGCCCCAAAATATCTATTCTCCATGTCCGAACCGGGTTTTTGAAGAATAGGTGCATGTATCTGACACTGATGGAGATTTCTACACTAAATCATCAAGCATCCGAATGGATAAAGTGGGCTAGTAATACTCTGCAAGTATGACTTTACGAGCCAAGCTTCTCAGTCCAATGTGACTTCCGCATGTGCATTGAATAGTGGGGTCCTCGTGTATCCGTCTCAACACATAGTTAGCTTCCGAAGGCTCGGGGTATCTCAATAGCGGGCATAAAAAAGCTATTTTATATAGGAGTCCATCAATCAACGTATATTTTACTGCTCCATACTTAAGATTTCTTGCCTCAACTAGATCTTTAAGAAGTTTATTGCTACTAAGATAATTTATTATAGGCTCCATCCATCTGAGGTCTGTATGGATATCCATGATTTTATCCATAGGATCCACGATCCTGAAGTCTTGCACTTCCACTCTTTTGTTAGGTATGAGTATATTGCCGAGGTTAACTGTGACAATGCATTCGCATGCTTAGTTTTTGCTCGGGAAACTTTGATAATGTTTGCTTTTTTAAATTTTGACATCTATCTCTTCATCTTGGCCAGATATTTTTGTAGGATCACTTCTCGGGTTTCATAGTTTTCCAGAATTTGATTTACAGCCAGCTGTGAATCAGAGTGTATTTTTATGGTCTGAGCTCCTATTTTGTGAGCTATTTTCATCCTGCAGATGAGTGTTTCGTATTCATTTTCAATATTTGTTGCTGGGAATCCGAACCTCAGAGCACATGTGAGGTAATCTCCTTAATTATAATACCAGCTCCAACTCCGGATTCACACAAAACTTCATCAACATGAATCTCCCATACGAGATCTTCTTTGAGTTGAAGCTCCTTCTGCTGATCCACTGTCATGATTAGTTGTAGCTTCTCGGTTCCATAATTTTTTGCAATGAAGTCTGCTAGAACATGTGCCTTGATAGCCGTCCGAGACTTGAACTCAATGTCAAACTCAAACAACTCCGCAAACCATTTTAATATCCTTTCTGAAGTGTCAGGTTTGCACAATATTTTTTTAAGGAAAAGTTTGTTAGGACAATTATTTTGTGGCCGTGAAAGTATGGTCTCAACTTTCGAGTTAACATCACCAAGGAAAAGATAATTTTTTCATTAAGAGTGTAATTCCTTTTTGGTCCCTGAAGCACTTTGCTTACAAAACATATGGGAATGACACTACTTGCCGTGCTCGTCCTCTTTAAGGAGAATCGAACTGATTACCAGGTTTGCAATTGAGATGTATAAGTATAGTGCTTCTCTTTTTTGAGGTGACACGAACTTCGAGAAATTACTCGGATATCTCTTAAACTCCTCAAAGGCCTTTTGAGGTTTTCTATCCACTGGAAATTTTCAATTTTCTTTATGAGTTAAAAAAATAGTAGGCCTCTTTCTACTGACTTGGATAAGAATCGATTCAGTGCTGCTATTCTTTCAGTGAGTTTCTAAACTTCCTTTACCGGGGTTAGAGTCTTCATATTGATTATAATTTACACTTCTTTCGGATTTGCCTCAATCCCCCAATGAGAAACTATGAACCCTAAGAATTTTCCCGAGAGGACCCAAAATGTGCATTTTTTGGGGTTCAGCCTCATTTGGATTGATCTCAATGTTTCGAAGGTCTCTCTGAGATCCTCCAAGGTCTCTTCAAAGGTTTCGCTCTTTACCACCATATCGTCTATGTTATACCTCTATATTTTGTCATATTTTGGACTTGAACACTTTATTGACGAGCCTCTAGTACATGGCTCTTGTATTTTTAAGTCCGAAAGGCATCATAGTATAGCAATGCGTGCCTCAGTCAGTTATAAATGAGATTTTCTCTTCGTTTTCTTTTTTCATGTATATCTAGTGCTACCCTTTAAATGCATCTAAAAAATATAAAACGTAAAATTCAACAAAAGAATCAACTGCTGTGTCAATCCGAGAGTATAAGTAACTGTCTTTTGGACAAGTTTTATTGAAATTAGTAAAATCTTGACATATTCACCAAGACGAATCCTGTTTGGTTACAAGGACGGGGTTACAAAGTCAGATTGGATACAATACTTTTTTAATGATTTTTGTTGCTAAGAGTTTATCCACCTTGGCTTCAATTACTAAACTATGCTCTGGACCAAAGAGGCATTTCTTTTTCTTGATGGACTTGTACGCCGGATCCACTCCAAATTTATGTTCAATAATTTTTCTATAAGGAATGCAAGGCATATCCACAACAATCCAGGCGAACACGTTATTGTACACGGCAAGAAGCCTGAAAAAAAGAGTTTTGAACTCTACTGGTAGGATCGCACAAATTTTTATTTTCTATCTGGGTTGCTCCGGTCTAGTGGTATCTCCTCAATGGGCACTTCGTCTTGTGGCTCAATTTTGGCGTTGCCTTTCCCTTTAGGTTCGGGTAACTCTGGTGTCTCTGATGTGCTCTTTGAAGACCCCATATTTTCTCCTTTCCTCCATAGGCCGGTCATTGGCTCTTTAGGAATGTCCGAGATAAATGGAGCGTCAAAAGTTTACAAGAAGGCTTATCAGCAATAGACATGGTTTGCGATTGGGACCACAGCACATCATGTAGCAGGCTCAAGCCTCTTGCTGGTTCCTAATCTTTGTGCCTTCCGATCCGTCCCTCAACATAAATTTGATTCCATTATGGAACACGGAAGGAAAGATCTTATATGTATATTGCGTGGGTTGGCCAAGGAATCATTATGTTATAGGAACTATCCCTTTTGACGATGACAAAACTGGTCATCTCAATCATGTGTTTCGGGAGAGTTTTGAAGGTCAAATGAAGCATTATTTGACCTTCTGGCATGACCGAATTGTTTGTGAAGCCTTCCAGAGGGATTTTGATAGGTTTTATCAAAGAGGAGCCCATATGCATATTCTCCCAAACATCTCAAAAAATGATATCAGTCGAGCTTTCGGTATCTATAAATCTCAGTGCATCTCGTAACAGCCACTTGTACATGAATTACCACAAGGTCATTGTGTGGCATGCGTTTGGGGACAAGATCGTCTGAAGTGTACTCGAGGCTCATAAACGGTTTTAGGCGCTTGTCCAGATCCTCGCCTAGGGTACATATCTTGCATATTTCTTTCTTGCGTTATCAGAATTCCCGATCGCTGCCCTCCAACTATGGCATTTATTACTCTGGGTACGCGGATCTGTTCGTCTTGGGTTGGGAGATTGTTTCTATTTTGACTATTTCGGTTACGCCAGAGTTTGACGAGGTAGATAAGCCCGAGGCTGCACCTGATTCCTCCTATTATTGGTATTTCTTTGGAATTCCATAGCAGTTTGGCTGATGAACTGCTACAGGTATCTTTCTTGGATAGCATTTTTTATTCTGACATTTAAATGATTGCAGGACTCTGTATCATGACCATGCTAGCCATGGAATTGCAGTATTTCAATTTAAATCTTTGGTTGGGCCCTAACAACATTGGAGGAAGAGGCTCAAGTATCCCCAGGTACTGTACTTGGTATAGTATTTCTTTCCTTGAAATGTTTAGTAGTGTGAGACTGGAAGAACTCTTGTCCTCGAAGGTCAGGCCTCAATATTGTTGTTCGGGTAAACTACCCGATTCACCAATGGCCTATTGTTAGGATAGTTAAGTCTATCCATCACGTTTGGCTTTTTGGAGGAAGAAAGGTTATAAACGTCCTGGGTTTCTTTTCCTTTTGAGAGTTGTACATTTCTCTTTTCGTTCTATTGGACTCCTAACCCCGTATAAACTTTGATGTCCTCTCCAAGAGTACGGAGTAAGTATCTGGCATCCTTTTAGCTAATTTGGCTTTGAAACTTCCAGGCAGAAAGCAGCAATCAGAATTTTCTCATCAACGTTTTTTATTGAAGCGATCCATGAACTTGTTGAGAGGCTCGTCAGACTTTTGGCGAATGTTCATGAAGTACGAAATGTCCTTCTGCAACACTAATTTGCTTCGACAGTGGCCTAAGAAAGACTTCGCTAGCTCATGGAAAGTCACAATTGAGTTTGTTTGCAGCTCTTGGAGCCATTTCTGAGCTGGTCCACGGAGTGTAGTGGCAAACAATTTACAGCGAATGGCGTCACTATAGCCGTAGAGGCTAGTAATGGCCACCACATGCTGTAGGTGGTCAGATGGATCGGAGTCACCCTTGTATTTGTCAAGGTCGGACAATTTAAACTACATTGAGAGGGACTTAGTCTTGATAGAGTTCGTGAATGGATCTCTATCGATTTCTATTTGAGCGGAAGCATGCAAAGGACCAGGTTATTTTTCCTCAAAATCTCTTGAATTTTGTTCTCGAGACTCCACTCCTAGAGCTGTTTTAGGACAGCCGAGGAGGGGCCTATGTGTTCTATACTTTTTGAGGATTGTGCACAGATTCTCTCATGTATCAGCAATCTTTGAAGCTTCCTGGTAGCTGAGTGTGATTCATTGGATCGCCCATTCGAGTGAGACTTCATGATTTTGTGCTAGAGATCACTCGGCCTCACGGCGTTTACTAGCTGTTTTCTAGGTCTTCGGCCTGGAATTTGCTCCTATTCAGTTCGCATGTGATCACCCGATTAAAGCGCTCGGATGGACTTTGATGCTTATAAGAGACTCAATGAACGCTCTAAACTGTTGGTTTATGTACTAAAGGCAACAGTGTTGGAATTAGAAATTATACTTATTGCCAACGTTAAATGAACCTAAAGGGTCACACACTAAGAGTAAGCATTGGGTTAAGTTAATTGTTGACTAAGTTCGTTGAATAAGAATTTGTGTCTAGATTCCAATGAACGAGAATTATTTACTAATTACATTGGATTTACTAGCTTGTCCAGTATACACATCTAGATGTATAATAATTCGTAAGGAATTATATCTGGTTACTATCATACGCGTTTATATACCTAATACGTGTGATAGAAGAATTCTAATCAAAGAGGAGTTCTTTGAATTTAGGTTAACCGCTATATATATAGAATATGATTCTTTAGGGTTCGTAGGGTCTAACATGCGACTCATTAGTAACACACCTCCCCTCAGTGTTAAATGGATAGCATCCGATGTGTATAGAAAAAGTTGTTGAAATATATGTATATGTGATATCGTATGTTTCTGTTGAATTATGTATATATGATATATGTATTTTTCTGTCGAATGATTTACATATATGATATGTGTATGTTCTGTTCGATGAATTTAATTCGCATCATAAAAAATTATGACAGCACACTGCTAAATGAGTTACGATTACTCTTTTTGTCATAGTGGTCTTAAAATCGTTTTGGTTATAATATCGGATAAATAATAGTATGTTTTCTGTTTTATGATGTATTCATATGCATGGTGCATAGCATGGCCCTTTTGACCTACTAGAATAGCAATTTATTTCTATTTTGGGGTGTAATTATATAAATACGGCCTGCGTGTCGTTTTTCTTTTCTTTTTTTTTTTTTTTGTAATTTTAAAGTTTTGTATTATTGTATTACAAAGCTTGTAAAGAAGGCAAGAGGAGCAACTTGGCGTGTATCAACAACAAGGTGTATTCCATGAAGATGGAAGAAATTTTAAAGTTGTAATTTGACCCTAGGATTGACCTTGATCTTCATATTGGCTTATGAAGATCACCATAGTTTAAGGGCCATGCTATGACACGTTTATCTTACTGTTATTTGTATATGTTTATGTGATGTTAAATGTTAAATATATGTGATGCATGAAAACATATGATCAATTTTACAGTTCTTATTCCAACACCTTCTCTTATACACATTAAATAACAAAAGCATAACCCCAAAAGGATAAAGGGCCCAGATCCATGATGAACGATGTGCGTTTTTGCTAAAGTAAAAGTACATTAGTTATTTTAGTAAGAAAGGATAAGTAATGGTGCTACTTATATGTTTAAGTTGGCCAAGAAATATAGGGCTATTAAACGGTTTTGGGCCCATAGGCATAAGATGAGATTAAACATGCCGGTACATGTGATGTATTGATCTCATAATTGTTTTAAGAGTTACATATGATGTAATTGGTAAAGAGTTACCTACCTAAATAACTTAATTTTAATTGTCATGCCAAAGCTGAGTTAAGGTTAAGTGAAATATGGATCTTAACCCACTAAATACAAACTGTTGTGTATTCATTTATGAGGGTAATTGATTTAGTGGGAGTTTTATATTAATATCGAAATATTGTACTTTGCATAATTGTTGTAGATCGATGGCCGCTAATAACACTTCAACACTATCTTTGCGATCTATCCTTGAGACAGTCTGCCGTTTGTGAATGGGATTTGATTATACCCAGACGAAGATGTGTATAAGAGACATTCTAATGCTCATGATGTTGGATGCCTTATGATTGCTACCATGAGCCCAGACCTTCGAAGGAAAGTATGACAATCCCTATGTTGTGCAGAGCTAAGCCTGTCTCTAAAGCTGAGCATAATATCAAAAATTGCCTGGCCAAGTTTTAATGGTTCATATAAGGTGCTTCATGAAAACGAAAGGAGAGGTCACTTAAGGCTTATAAGAAGAAGACCTGTATGCAAGACAAGCCCAAGAACCGAACAAGCCTAAGCCTCCAAAGGAAGGAGTTTGTCACTTTTGCAATGAGCCCGTCGCATGTCAGACTCCCAAACCCTAAAGACGTATTCTATATATCTGTCTCTTATACACATCTAACCAGATATAGTTATCTAATACCCATGACGAGGAAATATTTAACTGGTAAGATTAACGTGTATCCAACCTGTCTCTTATACACATCTAGATTGAATCTAGACACAAATTCTTAAAGAAGTAGTCGATTAAAGAAAGGTGAAGTGGAGATGCGGGTTGGAAATAAAGCAAGAGTTGCCTTGCTCTAGACAGCCACAATGGAATGGTGTATCTAATAGGGTCCTGCTTTAAGCAAGATCTATAAGCTGTCTCTTATACACATCTAGATGTGTATAAGAGACAGAAACACGTCTTCACTTTCACCGTGTTATAAACAATTTATGGAAATGCTGATTTGCATAATGGTCTTTACGTTCTAAACATTGAAAAGCCCAATCCAGAGATTGTTTATAACATAAATACAAAGAAACCTAGATTGGATGATTCAAATCAAACTTTCTTATGGCATTGTCGCCTTTGTCACATAAATGAGAAGCGCATATCAAAACTCCATAAAGATGGGCTTTTGAATCAATTTGATCTTGAATCTTATGATATCTGCGAATCTTGTTTGTTGGGAAAGATGACTAAAACTCCTTTTAAGCCACTACGATACAGCCAGCCTGATCTCTTATACACAATACATAGAGATGTATGTGGTCCATTAAATACTGTTGCCAGAGGAGGTTACCAGTACTTCATTTCTTTCTCAGATGATTTCAGTACATCTAGATGTGTCCATGCTATGCACCTGTCTCTTTTTCAATCAGCATACATATCAGCCGTAACTACAGTTCATGTACTTCGATTATGTCCAACATCAGCTTTGTATTTAGTATTATTTATCCGATGTTATAACCAAAACGATAGGGAAGCCATGAAGATGTCTCTGAGACACACTCTAGATCTGGTAACCTACACTGGCTAGATGTGTATAAGAGACAGCATGTCAGGCATCCAAAACCCTATAAGAATCAGTGTCAAAACACATAAGTTCTTATGTAGGAAACTATGGTGATCTCAGGTCTAAGTAGATCCGGTAGAGCTAGAAATATGCCCGAGAGATATGGATTTCTTATTACACATACAAATGATGTGTTACTCATGGATCACCATGAGCCCACTAGCTACCAAGATGCTATGACTAGTCCAGACTCTGAGGAATGGCAAAGTGCCATGAAATCTGAGATGCAATCCATGTTTGACAATCAAGTTTGGACTTTGATTGATCCACCGGATGGTATAAAAACTATTGGGTGTAAATGGGTTTTCAAGAAGAAAACTTTAGACATGGATGGCAATCTACATACCTTCAAAGCACGATTGGTTGCAAAAGGTTTCAAACAAACTCATGGTATAGACTATGATGAAACCTTTAATTTGACTTATATCCTTGGTATCATCTAGATCTATAGAGATAGATCTCAAAAGCTCATTGGCCTAAGTCAAAGTACTTATATAGATAAAGTACTAAAGAGGTTTAGTATGCAAGATTCTAAAAGAGGATTCTTGTAAATGGAGTCACATGGCCTCAGCTTCAGCATTAACACAAATGCTGAGATGTGTATAAGAGAGCATCTACATAACATTGTCTTTCTTCATCTTCCTTTAAGATCTCTTCTACATAACATCTGATGTGATAAGTAGTAGTCTCACTATCTCTTCTTCTTCTTTAGGTATCTTCTTCTAGAGTTTGTGCTGTTAGCTGGAAGAGTTCAAAGCAAGCGACCATAGCAGATTCTACAACGGAAGCAGAATATATAGCAAGATCGATGCTAAGGAAGCGATTTGGATTAGGAAATTTGTCACCGAATTAGGTGTAGGAACTAGCATCACTAATCCAGTTGATATCTATTGTGATAATAATGGGGCTATTGCACAAGCCAAAGAGCCTAGATCGCATCAACGATCCAAACACATCCAAAGACGTTATCATCTATTATTCGTGAGATCATTGACAGAGGAGACGTCAAAATATGCAAAGTACCAACTGATGACAACATTGCTGATCCATTAACTAAACCACTACCACATAAGAAACATGATCGCCATGTTCGGTCAATAGGTCTTAGACATATGTATGATTGGACCTAATTATTTAATTGGGAGACTTTTAATGGATAATTTTAAAACGAATATTGTCATCATGATATTTTATTTATAAAGAGATTTATTATTGCATGTTTTAATATTAGAATCCAAATTATGAATAATTTATTATTCTAAATGTCCCTAGTTATTCAATATAGTGGGAACTGTGTTGATTTAAGACTAGTATGATTTTGATTGATAATCATATGATGATTATGGATATATGGATATAATAAAAATAATGTATTCATTAGCGAACAAAGTCACCATTCCATTGTGGTGTTCCAGGTGGTTTTAATTGTCATTGGTAATTCCACATTATGAACATGCCGTTTGACATTAGACCTCAGATATTCCCCACCTCGATCCTGTCTCTTACAAACAAGTGTTTTGACACAATCAAACGTTGTCTTTTCTACAGTGATTATAAAGGACCACGATTGAACATGTAGAAATTATGCGGAGGAAAATGAGTGATTAAGATGGAATTTGTCCCTCTTACATCTGATATGGTCTCTTTTACACATCTTGCCATTCCTCAGAGTCTGGACCTGTCATGATGCCTTGCTAGAGGCCAATCTTGATCTATGAGTATAATCTGTTAATGATAAATTAAACACATTTAATTTATTCAATTCCAAAACTTCCTGGCTAATTGTCTTTAGTCCAAGTGGGAGTATTGTTGGTTTATGTACTAAAGGCAACAGTGTTGGAATTAGAAATTATACTTATTGCCAACGTTAAATGAACCTAAAGGGTCACACACTAAGAGTAAGCATTGGGTTAAGTTAATTGTTGACTAAGTTCGTTGAATAAGAATTTGTGTCTAGATTCAATGAACGAGTATTATTTACTAATTACATTGGATTTCTTGGATTGTCCAGTTAAATAGTAATTATAATAATCGTAAGGAACTATATCCGGTTACTATCATACGCGTTTATATACCTAATACGTGTGATAGAAGAATTCTAATCAAAGAGGAGTTCTTTGAATTTAGGTTAACCGCTATATATATAGAATATGATTCTTTAGGGTTCGTAGGGTCTAACATGCGACTCATTAGTAACACACAGTCGGACGAAAAACCCTCAATAAATAGTTCCGAAACACTGTCTAGCAAGCAACATCTAGATGTGGATAAGAGACAGCCCCTGTATTATACCGTCTCTTAATTTTTTTCCAGAAACAGCGCCTTAGGTCTGACGTGTTCTACGAATAGTTCGTGGTTGCCGTGGTGTCCAAATAGTGACCGTGGTGTTCAGATCGTGAAAGGTTCATATCGCAACCAGGGTTTTGCCATCGAGCATCAAAGGTATATATATCTAAACCCTAGACGATTTAATCGGAACGCATGGATCCTCTTATAGGGATTTAGTTTTTCCGCTGCGTTAATTTTATATTATGGCTAGGAAATATACCCAACATAAACGACTCAAAGTGATCGGCGATGTACTTCAAGACATCATTTTGTTTTTTCTAGGCTTCAGTACATGCTCCAAAGTCCTCTGCCTCATCGTTCTATAGCAAAAAGTGCGGATTGCTTGTTTCGATCTACTTGCTGGTAGTCCGTCTTGTGCCTCAATTCTTCATTCTTTAAAAAACAAAGCTGATAGAGAAAATTGTTGAAAGTAGTTGAAAAAGTTAAAAATTTCTCGACTCTCACAGACGGCGTCAAATGATGAAGATAGAATTTGTAGAGAGAGAAAGTAGAGAGTTGGGGAAAAAAATTAAGAGATTGTATTATAGGGAGCTTACAAAAGGAACAGTAATCATAGTCTCAGTACCCAAATCCCTTATTTATAGATATACATGGAGGAGTTGGGCCACAATCCTACTAGCTGAACCTATGTATAAATTACATATTTACCCTTAATGAGGCTGTCATTTAAGTACTTCTAGAATAATATTGGAAAATATGTCATGCTATTAATTCTGAGCACCATCAGTAACAAAATAAACGAGGAAAGAACAGTAAACTACGAGGTATAATAATGTTATGGATGAATATGAGACTATCAACCAAAATAATTAAATGAGTAAAATTAATTTACCTGTCCATTTAACTCCATCTATACACCAAAGAAGATTACGGCCTGCCTGACTCTTGTGATGCCAACTAGGAAGAGTCGAGAATCTTGATAATACTTTTCTTAGATTGCATCCGGGGTGCTAGGCAGACCAATTTTTGCCAGCATCTCTTTGGATTTTAGTACTCACCTCAGATGATATTGTTATTTTCATCTCCATAGGGTTAATAACACTTTGTCCCTTCGAACTAGGTTAGTAGTTTCACTTTGCCCCCTAAATTATAAGAATATACATTTCGTTCCTTATTTACATTATTCATTCTTTAAAAATTTTAAAATATCAAGAAAATCTAGTTAAACAACTAAAATATCCTTACTATTATATTTTGATATTTCATGTATATGTTAATTATTAATTTTCCATAGTCATAAAATAATTAGGAAAAAATATAGTAACACATTGATATCTTTGACTTTAGGAAGTGAAATTGTGAGAAACTGTTAAATTATAGTATATCCGATATCCCAATTTACACATGTTAAGCCACATATTAAAAGTATAAAAAATTAAGAGACATATAAAAATCACAAAGTTGTATAGTAGAAAATATATTTTTGTACAATACCTTTAAAGAACAAATTTTCAATAGAAAATAAGTTCATTTGGGAATTATTCTGCCACCATAGTTAAACATTAAAATTTGAAATAATATAAAATAAAATCCAAAAATTTTAAAAATTGACCAAGAAATATATTGATATAGATTATATTGAAATATTGTATAATTTATTTTTACTTAATTTTAAATAATTATCACATCACTAATCAAAATTTAAATATATAAAAAATCAAAATATATTACCAAGGTTATTTTAGTCATTTAGCTAAATTATCTAAATGATTTTAATAACTATTAGTAATAGATGAATAGTATAAATAGAAAGTAAAGTATATATTTATATAGTTTAGGAGGGTAAAGTGTAATTACTTGCCTAGTTCTAAGAGACAAAGTGTTATTAACCCTCTATCTTACACTTAAAACTTACAAGTCCTCCCTAATAAAGATTTATATTTACATAAATGGAGGTTTCACACGCCACAAGATCTTCTGTTTCATGACATATACTAATTTTCTATCTCACATTACTGATATGGATGGGAGGTTAGTACAAGTAGTGAAACAAAAGATCCGGAATGATTTCACATACTATTAGAAAACAATATAGACCCTTTGAATAGCACTAAATATATTTTATCTCATCCTACATTCAATCACCTATTGAACTGTCAAAATTTCTTTTAAGTAATATAAATTTTAATGAAGGAATCTTGACAATTTATTAAATAATAATAAAAGAAGTAGAATAGAAGATCCTTAACTTCCAAAAAGTCATCGTGCCCGCGAGTGTTTATAGAGACTTTAGTTCTTTCTTTCGAGTTATCATCATATCTCTTCTTCACAAAACCATACACAAATTGGTCCCCAATTTTCCTGGAAGAACTAAAAAAGACAATTGATTATCCATCCTATGTTGTTGTAACTGGTTTAAGATTTACACGTAATGCACACGTTCCAGGAAGAGTTTTTCTGAACACTGAAATGTGATAACGGCAGCCTAGTTTTGCAACACGATTCATCAACAAACGTCCATTTGTATTGTTTCTTGTTCTCCAGTCAATCAAAATTTTCCATTTGTTTTTACGTTCTCCTTTGATTGATTCTCGGCATCGGCCGAATTTACTTATACACTAAGACATTAAAAAAGATATTATGGATCATGAAAAATGTTGGCACAAAAAAACACGCAACCAAAGATAAATTTATTTAACACATATAAAATATGTGGGAGAAGAAAAGAAGTTATAAAATAACGCACATCGGACTCTCATATTGAGACCCGCATAAACCCACGGCATAATAGCCTTACCATTAGTTACGGGCTAGAATCTCTCTATTCTAAACTCTCTCAACTCAACTCTTTTCAACTGAATCAACTAAACAAACCCTCTATTTATAGTGTAACAAATTTAACTAACAAGAAACCTAGAAACCTAATTAGAATAGGAAATAACAACTCTAAATATAATTATATTAGGAAACTAAATTACTTAAATAACTAAATTACTAAAACTTAACAATAACATATTTCCTAATGATAAGGAGTTTGGTTTAATTATGCCATCAAAAAATTAAATAGGTAGAAATTAACTTCCTCCATATCATCTTTTATATTTAATTGTGTTAATGATGAAATGTTTAAGAGGGTAAAATGTATATTATTTGATCTTAACAGAAAAAAAGCATTTAGGACTGTGAGTTCAGAGATAAATTGTAATTAATCCTTTCAAGGAGAGCCCCTTCTGGGGACTTAGCAATGCTGATTTTCAGTGTGACCATTGTATTATCTCAGGGGCGGATGCAGAGTTAAATAACTTTACAGAGCGTGAGAATATATAAAAGGATAGTTCGATTTATAAACTTTCTATTATTGATATTGTTCGAGATTGGTCAGATCACTTAATTTATAGTGTGCAATATTATTTCACACTTTTTGAATAACCAGTTTTTATTTTTCAAATTCGTGACTTCCAAATCAAACAGTGACAAAGTCTAGTATTGTGTTAATCTCTAATTTGGGTCGAGGATATAAATTGAAATAAAATTATTTAGAAAAACAAAAAATTAATATTAGCAATATGTTTTAATACTCCAGCCAATATCACAAAAAAAAAAAAAAAAAAACATTGCATAAACAATCTCTGCATTCCATGAAATTTCTTGAATTTTTCTAAAGTAGTTTGACATCAGCAAAATAATGATTTTTGAATTGTAAATGTTGACAAGAACAATTTAAATAGAATAGTTAATCATTTATTAATAAAATTAGACATGTTAAGTCCTTGTCATATATAAATGGAGTAAATTAATATTTAAATATGTCATTGTTCATTTTTTATGAAAATAAAAATGAAGAATGATAAATATTAACTTACATGAAACTAATCAAGTATATTATTAAAGGTTAAAATCTTAATGAAAGAAGATTTTAAAAAAGAAAATACCCTATAAGTCAAAAATTTTAATTTTTAATAAATGCAAAAGTATAATGTAATTAGCCTAGAATTACTATATTACAAATAATTACTAGATTAATAATTTAAATGCAATTTATCAAATACTAAGAACATTATTCATTTTTAATGCCCAACACAAGGATACAAATCAAATCGAATACATGACAAAATTAACTATTAAAATAGAGTCCAAAATAATTTGAAGGACAAATATAATAATTTCATAAATATTCAACCCAAATTACATAAGTATTAAGAGAGCTTGTAGAATTCTGAGTGATCCGCCATTGGAATATCCCAAAATTGGGGGAGCCCGTACCTGCTGATGATCCAACCACTACACTGCGCACTCCGGACCCTCCATGAGCATCGATACAATACAATTTTCTTTAATTCAAAAAAGGATAATGGAGTATTATTCTAGCCAATTTAAAATTCTTTGAAACAAATAAGTCCACATCAAAATTCCAACAACCAAATTACAAACAGTTAGTGATTAGTTAACAACTAATTTAAAATTGTATGAATTTTTCACACCACCTAAATAAAGTGTTTTAGTAAGCAGAGTCACGTATATTTCATGGCTCCACTGGACTAACTAAAAATAATTTATTTGAATAGAAAAATTTTGTAAAATATCATTATCAATTGACTTGGTGTCCCACCAGACTAAAATAAATAATTTTTTTTATGTGAACTACTTGTAATTGGGAAGTGAAAATGTGAAATATTTGATAATGAAATGATAATTGTTTGCCTTATTCATAAAATTTGAGTCTTAGCATTCGGGCTTAAATTTGAAAATTGAAAGTTTTATCTTGATTATTTAATTTTATGAAAAAAAAAAATTAACATTGAAAATTTGTGTGGATAAAGATTAAAAAAAAATACTATACCCTACCAAAGACTAAAAAAATGTGTTCATATTATTTGTGCCCTCACTAAAAAATACTTCTAGATTCGCTCCTGAAGTCTTTGACGAAGAACACACTTAAATTGAGTTGGTTTAACAAGTCCTATATATATTGCACCTCACTTGGTGAGATTCAAAAAGTATAACGAGGTCAGTCTACAATTTGCAAATCGCACCGCCTTAATTGCTCCATCCAAAGTAGAGAAAATGAAGGTACAAAATTATCACATTCAAGAATCTTCTGTATAATACTCCTTGTTACTGTATACTTAGCAAAATTCTAATAAATTTTAATTTGTTGCAGAAAGTTATCATTGAAGTGTCTTTGCATGGCGACAAATCTCGGCCCAATAAAGCTAAGTACATTTTAATCGAGGTAATGAAAATATTGATCCCTTGTAATTTGCCATGGAACCAACAGAAATCCTCAGAAGCCAAAAATAGGATCAAGGCCATGCAAATTGTAGCAGGAACGACAGGTAACCAAACAATCCTTTTCTCCTCAATCCATCTTAATCAATTTCAATAAATATAGCACGTAGAAAATATTATCTAAAATTGGACAACAAAGTAAATTTATGTAGTAAGACGCTTTTCTTATAATTTAGTTATTATGGATTCATGTCATTAAAGGGGAGGAGTGAATTTTTTTTATTATTAAAAGCATTGTCTAAAATCATTATGATAATTATTATTATTATTATTTTTTGGGGTAGGAATCGTATCGCTATCTATTGATGGGAAAGAGAAGAATCAGATTGTGGTGTTAGGAGATGATTTTGATCCTGTAAAGTTGACCAATTTGCTTCGGAGAAATGTGGGACATGCAATAATTTTGAGTGTTGATTCATCATATAAGGAAAAGAAAGAGACTACAACTGTGAAGAAAAATGTAGCCGGAGCTGTCCCGGTGAACCCCCAGCCCCATGTCTATGGCGGTATGCCCGGTTTCCAAGTCGTTGAGCTTATAGACAATCCGGGCTGCAAGTTGCAGCATTATGTGAGCTCATCATGAATTCAAGATTAATTTTGATGGAAAATATTTAGGTAGACCCGATTTTTAATCTTATTTGTAAACTCTATGGTCAGAATTAAATTTTAAAAAATCTTGCTTACATCGGCTGATGTCATAAATTGTTTAACATTTAATCCATACCAAACCAGATTTACCTAAATATTTACCAATTTTGATAGGCTTGAATTACTATTTGTATGTTCTATCTCACTATTTGTATACTCTGCTACGAGTATTATAATATACAACTATCTACTATATTAGAATACACATAGTGAATATATAATAGATGAGAAGATTGAAATAGAAAATTCGATAAAAGATCTCATGACCTTGAATCACAATTTTAATTGTAATTGAACTGAATGCATGGGCATTAGATTGGATATAATTTTTGTATAATTTCGAATTTTGCATAGAAAATTGGGTGGATTTTATTTTGCATCTCTTAACTTATAGACAATAATTTATTATATTTTTTATAATTTTGGACACTTCTCACACATAATTATCAAATCTATTCTATTTTAATCTAATTTTTAGACTGTCATTAAATTTAACAGAATCGTTACTCGTGCACCTAAATTATTATAGCTTAACATTGTTTTACATCTGTTCAATCTTTTGTACATATAAAAAGATTCCATTAATTTTGATTATGATATTAGAATTTGGATTAAAGTGTGAAGGATTTGAATTGCAAATACAAAATATTCAAAATTCAAATTGAGGGTATAAATTGAAATTTTAGTATAAGTGAGCGGTGAAAAGTAGAATTAGTCCTAAAGAATGGCACTACTATTATGTAAATCATTTCGAGGCAAAATAAGGTGAAAAAAATAAAAAGGGTTTTAGATGGAATGTTTGGTTGTTAATTTATTGAAGTCGAGCACGGGAGAAAAGAGGCCGGGAGAGTAAAATAAATGTTGTGGCATTTTTTTTTTTTACCGACATTCAATGAACCTTCAAATAGTACAATTATTTTTAGTCATCTTTCTCTTTTATCATTTTATAATTATACCTTTTGAGCTTACGTGATCAGTAGCATCAGAGACAACTCACAAGATGATGCAACCCTTCATTCGTGGTTTTTATCTGTCAATTTTTGGCTAATTTCAACGGTATTACTCACTTTCGATAACGAAGCATTATTTAATATTTGTAATGCCACCAAAATCTTAATTAAAGAGACATTTTGTTCAAGTGGCTTACAACTGTGTGTAGTCTACCCTTTTTCATATTACTCTAATTGCCAATTCTTGGTAGAATATCTTATAATTTTTCCATCTAAACCAAGAACCCTGTAATTATTTTGAACCCAAAAAAAAAAAAAAAAAAATTGTGGTTATTTAAGCTCAAGAATGTTAGTCCAACCAATGAAATGATATTATATTGCCTTTTTATCCGCTGAATGAATTTCATTTTCAGAGTACAAACAACAAGAAATTAGACGATTCTGAATTTTTCAAGAATTTTGGCTTCAGATTTCGACAGACTATTGCTCAAGTGGAAATTTCTTCGTTTCATTAATTATATACACCTCTTACGTAGTTTCCAGGAGCAAAGTATTGTTTTAGTATTTCAGATAAGAATATACGGAGTCATGAACTCGTGAAAAAATAGAGGGAGGGGTTTTATTCTCAGGAAATTCTAATATTCATGTTAATTATTATTGACGAGAGAAAAATTTAGAAAGTATTCAGAACTTATAAAATAGAAGCGTTATATATATGCGCCCGATCATTTTTTTTTCTTTATTTGTACTTGTTATTAAAATCTTAGATTAATTCACGAAATTGAAATTAGTTACTTGATCTATTTAGACCTTTTTTGATCGATGCGTGAAATTATCAAAATAATCCTAACGAGCACGGATTTGGAACCACCTGTATGCTCCTCATTGGCACATTATTTGGACTTATCAATATTCAAAATGAATACATAAATATTGTCTAGTATATTATATTAGTAAAGGTCCAAGATTTTCACACTTCATATTAAATTAACATTCAAGTACTCCATCAATAAATTTTTTATTAAAATTGACTTAAACACCCCTACAATATTTTGTTTACAAACTTCCCTTCTATATATATATATTTAGTGCTACTAAAAAAATATTTTTATTTTCCCATACAAATATTTAAATATTCACTTTTTGATTGATCTCTTACACTTCTATCAAGGTAATAAGTTTCTTAAAGCAAAATAATAAAAAAAAAATGTTTAGTCAAAGCAATAATAATCCTTATGATAATTAGGCAAGAAAATTTTATATGGTGCTAATATTTTTATTAATATTCTGTTTTAGTTTGTTTGATAATTTTCTCTATTTTTAACACTTCTTATGCATTATTATCTATGTTTTTTATAATTTACTATTGCTTTTTTGTAAGTTTTAATATTTAACTTATTTGGGCATGGATATTAAGGTCTTTTTATTAGTAAAAAAGTGTAAGTGGAGTGTTTATAACCAATTATGGAGTGCCAAAATATATAACCTTGATTTTATTAAAGCAAAATTTCTGGAGGAAAGAGGGGGGAAGGGGAAGGAATTTAGAAGGAATGTTTAGTTGTTTGATTGAAGTCATGCATATGAAAAAAAAAAGGGCCCGGGAAAGTAAAAAAATTTTTGCCAACATGGCAACAATCGATGAATCTTCGAACACTAAATATTCTTGTTTTTATCTGTGCCTTTCATCATTTATAATTATACCCTTTGAGCTTACGTGATCAATGGCGTTGTGCAATACTTCATTCATGGTTTTTATTTTCCAATTTCTGGTTAATTAATATTTGTAGGGTCACCAAAGTCTTAATTAAAAAAACATTTTGTTCAAGTGTCTTACGACTGTGTGTAGTTCAAAAAATTTTATATTACCAAATTTATAACATAATATCATAAATTTTTTAGTTCATATTGATTCACCTCACTTCACTCCACGTACCTTAAATGAGTAAGGTGAATTAATATGAACCAAAGGGATCAATAGCACAAGTATATTAGAATTTTTTTTCGCATTATATCTCTTTGGGATTTTCATGAGTTTACGTGTAAGAAACCAGTTTGTTTACATTCAAATTGATTTTAATTGTTATTATTAGGCTTTGAAGAGAAGGACACCAGTTTACTCTAAGTGCGAATGACCTTTTGTGAATTTGCTAAAGACAGTTCTAGCAAGTTCAAGTGATCTTAAGACCTTTGTGTACATTAAAATCAATTAACATGAACTTCAAAAGTAAATACAATATCAGCAAGAATAGTCTGTATAAAAGCCAAATTACTGTTACTTTGTGAGGAAAAATAAAATACTGCCGAAGTCTTTATTGGGAATAGATACTACTAAAAATAAAAACGATTATTTGGAGGTAGAAATTCAAACAAGCAACTGTAATTTTGGAGAATATAAAAATATACTACATAATTAAGTGGCTTCTCTTTCGTTGAATTAAGATTGACTCAATAGTTGAAAGAATGATTTTGAAGTTGCGCTCAAGAAATTAGATTGTGCAGGAAAATAAAATAGGCGATATTTAAAGTTATTTCATATATTTACTTGTTTTTTTATATTTTAAATTTATAGTTATCTAATGGATATCATATCTGTACATTTTTCAAGAAAGGAGATGACGAAGAATTTGAAGAAGCATCAGAGATTGTTGATGTTTAGCTTTTTTGCTCACTTCTTGTATTTGTTTCAACAAGAAATTACAATCTCTTGAAAAAATAATGGGGTTGTACTAGTGTATTACTTACAAGATGATTGTAAGGGTGGATAACAAATTATAGTAAAAAAAACAATGGCCCTTTCAAAAAGAGTCACTGCGAGACTTGGGTCGTCTCGTCTTCATGAAATTTATTTTAGTCCTCTAACAGTCTTAACTCTTTTAGTACTAAATTAGAGTTCACACGGAAAATCTTGTAGAGAAATCAAACAATTCACATCATGAAATTCGCCTGTGTCAGAAAAGCAAACCCAAGTTGTTATACTTATTTAATAAAATAATTCCCCCCCTTATTTCTAGTAAGTCTGGGCTTGAGCACTATTCATGGGTAAACAAATCTAAAGAATTGAATGTAAACGAGTTTGAAAAAGATTTAAGATAGAGACATTTTTAATTTGTGGATCTCTTTCGGTGATTCTAACTTTTCCACATGCTAGTCTCCTCTCGCCCGCCATAGTTTAATATGGATAAAACACTTAGATTTTTTTAGTAGTGAAGTTAAAAAATATTTTTATTCATTGAATTAGAACAAGTTATATGATTAATATTAGTTCAAATATTAGCTTTAAAGAAATAAGTGCACGATAATAGGTTGTTAAATATAGTTGTGCTATTTAATAAACCATATTACATATTTGGTTATTCATCTAACTAAGTTGAGGATGCAACCCCAAATTGTTAGATAAGAAAGTGTAGATTTTCCTTGGACAACTTTATATATGATTTTATCATCTTAAGTAATTCAACATTAGTGTTATTTTTTGTCATAAATAAAAGAAATTCACCTTTGCCATTGAATATACTCAATACTTTGCAATGTACTTTTAGAGTTTTGGAAAAAAAAATTCGTTTAATTTGTTTTACTCTTTTTTAACAGTTCAGAGTTAAAGATATAATAATGTACTATATTTTTTCCTACTATTCATCAAAAGGAAAAGGAAAAAATATATATTCTCTCATTCTCGCGGATCATGCGCACGTAGCTTTACCCTGTCTCTTATACACATTTAAAATTAAAAAATATGCATGCTTATCCAAAGATTGTGTCACTATACTTATTTTACAACAAAACATATCTTATTTATTGCAAATATCAAGTGTTTTAATTGATCCAAAGCAAATTTTTTTAGAAAAAACTTTATGTTTCAC
This sequence comes from Cinchona pubescens, assembly GCA_025175665.1. NCBI lineage: Eukaryota > Viridiplantae > Streptophyta > Magnoliopsida > Gentianales > Rubiaceae > Cinchona > Cinchona pubescens. The sequence goes on along the minus strand of JANKKI010000085.1, from coordinate 2,423,083 downwards.
TTGCTAAAAATAATTGTTATACATCTAATAGAAATAGAATACTATGACAAATAAATGTGAAGAAAAGTAAATAAAAAATAAAACATATTCATTGTTCATCTACATAAAAGTTAAAATAAATTGATTTTGCTATGTAGGGTATGAGGAGAATAAAAGGGGGAAATGGATAATGAGCTAGTGTGTATAAGTAAAAAGAGCAATCGTAAATTATACACGCTTATTTATTATGTCAGGTAAAATAGAGAATACATATATATACACCTTGGTAGGAAGTATATTTTTAGTTTCAGTGAAAATTCTCTTTAGTAAGATAGGCACATGACTCTATATAAAGTTAAAAATAAAAAATGTGCGAACTTCAAATTTAACCTAAAAATTTGTTCTTCTTTCACGGGATTTTTGCCATATAAGATGCGAAAATTTTACTATCCAATATAAACTTGCCACACTAAAAAAGAATAAATATTTACAATAATCACTCGATCTTCCATTTACCTTTAAAATCATAGTAATTTCCTTTTTTTGGCCATTCGCAAGCATGATTTCAAAATACAGCTATTACAACTCATCATAATTTCAAAAGCAAAATGCACCAATAGTAACCAAATTATTAGATTATTGTATATTAGGTCATTGAACTAATTTTTAGCAAATTTGATCACTTAACTACTTTAATTGTAAAATGTGTCTAAAGTCAATCCTATTTTTCCATGATGGCTCTGAGTGCAGACACACATTTAAGCAAGTTCAGTAACTAAATTTACAATCACAGCGACTCCAGACAAACGCTTAAGGAAGTTCAATAACCAAATTTATAATATATATATATATGTATAAGATATATATATATATATAACCTTATACTCCTTCTGTCCCATTTTATTTGACATGGTCAATCTTGTACATAGTTTAAGAAAAGTTAATATTTGACCAACTAGTAGAATTATTTTTTATTATTTTTCCTCAATTAAAATTTAAAATTTGTTAGTTGGTTTTGAATTTTCAAAATTTGAAATAGTTTATCAGAATAATTAATATTAAAACATGACACTTAATGCTCTTTTACAGAACTTTTATGAGTGGTAAATTAGATAAATTGACATTTATCTACTTACCATTTTAAAGAATGGCAAATAATTTAAAATAAATTAAATAAACAAAAATAGGATAAAATCAATATGTAATGCTTACTTAATAATTTGGTGATCCTTAATGTATTTTACTCTAATTTCAATGATTACTTATATTACCTTTTTTTTTTTTTCCTCTTCTTTATGCACTTGTTGAATTCTAGGAGGATGTGACTGCTCGGGTTATTTATATTACCGAGTTGGCCGTTTTTTATTGAAAAGGAAGGACAGGCATACACGTGTTGCTGACATGCTTTATATGCATGTTTAGTAAAATTGTTAGAGTCGAATCGATGATAAATATTACTAATTTTTTAATTTATATTTATTCACATTATTTTAAAAGAATTTATTTTATTAAATTAAAGTGCTGTTGATAAATATAAATGAACAAAATTTAAGATACTTCCTCGATTTATTTAAGAATTTTTCTTAAATTAGTAGTATGGAAGAAGGTGAGTCCATTTTAAAATCAGATGCTTAAGCTAAACGGAGAATTCAATGTCGGCGGCTAACAGTAGGACAAGAAGGGAGTAAGGGGAAAATTTGCTAAGAAGAACAGAGATAGGGGCAGAATTGACACTTCACCAAGCAGATAGTGATCCTCATATATTATGTTATGTAGAGACAGAGAGTTAGTGAGATGGTGACACCTGAGACGGTGATTTCAGCATATTCATATTCATATTCATTCACACACGGCATTTGACTCAACAAAATAGGAGCACAGAAAGAAAAATATTTAGATGCATCGTTTATAATTTTATTTGTAAATTTAATGAATAAAATTAAATTTTATAAAATTTTATTTATAAAATAGATCTATTTAAATATTTTTCGCATAAAAATTAGGAAGAATTAGTATATCTTGCACCTTCCTTGCTTCGTTGCATTACATCACTGGAGAAAAAGTTCATCTTCTTCCTTCTTCCTTGACATTAAGAAAAATTTAGAATTTTTTTTTTCTTTCTTGTGGGGAGGAGGATTTTGTTATTGTTTTTCTCGCACTACATTATAAGAAGAGAAAGAGTTTGTTTAGAATTGATTCATTAATAATCAAGTTAAACTGAATAAATAAATTTAATATTTGCTAATTTTTTGAATTTGGTTTAAAATCTATTCAATAAGTTAAAAATTTTATATTTATAAATAAAAATTCAAAACTATTCTAATTCAATTCAAGTTTAGCTCCATAAAAGTTCATGTGAAATCGGTACAAAATAAAACAAGCTAAATTTTAATAAAATTTTAAACTCGTTAAAAAAATTAAATAAGATTCAAGTATATAAGAAAAAGGCAAAAAAAACAAACATGACGATGGTCATGATGATGGCAAACCTCGTATTATACATTTGTTATTTCAAATTTAATCACCGTCACTAATTCAACTTGCATATTAAAAAAAAAAAAAATCCATATTTGTCCACTTCTCGCAGCCCTTAGATGTGATGACTAAATAATAATATTTTCAAACCAAGTGTCCAAGCAGTATAACAATTTTTTGAACGTAAGATAGCCATACCGTTGAAAAAATATATATATACTTAGAAAATTATGAAAATATATTAATATTTCAAACATAAAACAATCAAGATGGACCCATTTTTCTCTCTCTTTTTTTTTTTTTGTTGTGGATAAGATTGAGCCATTTTTCATATTCTTGCTAAATTTTATTTTTCAAAAAAAATTCACATACTTGTGCATCCTTCTTGGTGTTTGCAAAAAAAGATGACTTTTCGGTCCATATTCTTACTGGAAAATATATAAGTAGATTTGATTTTTAACTCTATTTATAAATCTGGTAGTCAGAATTAGAATTTTATAAAATATTACTTACGTCAACTAATATCATAAATTATACAAGATTTAATTTACGTCACAAAACATGCAAGTAAGGCAAAAACTCAGGTTTACCTAAATATTTTCTCATATTTTTTTGTACGTAAGTTAGGGTTAAAAATTTTTTATCTCACATCCTGTGTTAAGAGTCTCTCACACCATTAAATGAACAGTCTAAATTATTATATTAAAATTACTCTATAGAATCTTGACTATTCATTTGATGATGTGATATAGAATGTGGGATAGAAAAATTATCCTGTGGTATAAGTTAGTTATGCTTCTTTGTATAATTGTATCTTCTGAACTTGACATTGAGTTGGTTTATCTACGTAAAATTTAGCCAATAATTGCCTATAAATAAGTTGGACGACTTGACGAGGGCGCCAAGGCATTCTCATTCTCAAGCCCTCTTCACTAGCACACCACTCAAAACTGTCTCTCTGGCAATACCTTCCTTAGGAAAAGAACTAGTAGTGTCCTTGAAATAAAGTCCATTTTAATTTCAAGACGAAAACCATCAAAATGAAGGTACGTAAAAATACAATCTAATACTTTCTGATTTAAATCATGATTCGTGTGGAGTATTAATTTCTAGAAAAAGATTATTGTCATGTAGTAATTAACAACTGTTTTCTATCTTGTGTTCTTGATTTTGTTGCAGCAAAAAGTCGTGATTAAATTGTCTATGCATGATCAGAAATCTCGCAAGAAGGCCCTCAAAACTGTTGCTGGTCATACAGGTAAGCAAGAAATTTCTGATTTTGATTCCAAAAAACAGTAATTCTCTTACCAATTTATTTTGTCACAATTTCATATTTAGGAGGCGTTTGGTTTTTGGGTATGAGAGGAGAATGTGAATCAAAATTAATGATACCTATAAATATTGTTTGGTTGAACATTATGAGAATTATTTTAGGGGAATGAAAGTATTAGAAAATGCCTACTTTTATTCCCCACTTGTAACATAGGTTTCAAATTAATTAACTCATTAATATAATGAAACCTATTCTATGTTAAACCATATAAGTAAGGAGAAATGATATAAACTCATACCAATAGTGAGATTTATGATTCTTATTATGATTTCGATTTTCGAATGTGAACCAAACACCTCCTTATTTTTGTCAAACTGATTAATTTTGTAACGAAGAATCATATTGATTTAACTTCAGCAAAATTGAAATTCATATCAAATATAAATACAAGTAAACTTAAATTTTTTTAAGAAAATTAATGAAATTTATACAAGAACAAGCTTTGAGCAAAATTTGATATATTGATCAAAAAATTTATACCGCATGTGAAAATACTAAAGAGACAGAGACAGTGTATATATTTTCTAAGTTTTCAGTCCATAAGGAAGAAATGTTTTGAAATTGTTCCTGTGATTTTCTTTTTCTTCAGGGGTGGAGTCTACAGCTTTACAAGGACAGGAAAAGAACCAAGTAGAGGTAGTTGGAGAAGGGATTGATGCAGTGCTGCTAACAACTTTACTAAGAAAGAATGTTGGGTATGCAGAGCTTGTAAGCGTCAGCCCAGTTGGACAGAAGAAACCCGATGAGAAAAAAGGAGATGACAAGAAAGAGGATGCTAAAAAGACTAATAATCCCAGTACACCTGCGATTGGGTCCTCACACCCATACCCAGACGTTTATAATGGTGTACCGTACCAAATGTATGAGGTTCGAGAACCCAGTTATGACACCTGTTGCACCATCATGTGATCCTAATATAGTCCAGCTGGTCACGACAAATTTGGGGGGATTTTCAGTAAGGTGATTTATCTTTTTGGTCAGTCATACATAAGAAAGAAATAGTTATGGGGTGCTGCTAAATTATGGTTTATGCATGGTCTCTCAAGTACTCAAATTGGTCCTTCATGAACTCAAATAATGTTGTAGAATATTCACTCAAATTAAGGTGAACATGATTGGATGCTTGTTTTAAGTAGTTTATCATACAGTGGTTAGTTGAAATTGAGATTTTAGCAAAGATTAATCAGCGTATTTTTTTTTTTTCCGCCGGGGCGGCCGCATGTTTGATTTATTTCCTGAAGAGAAAATTGGAGAATAAGATTGCTTATATTTAATAGGGATAATTTCAGAAACACCTCCTAAGGTTCCCCAATATTTCTTAGACACCCTCAAGTTTCAAAAAAAAAAATCACTTTGCTCCTTTATTTTCATTTTTGTTGTAACAATGTCAGTCCAACTAGTAAAAGAATTAGTAAAAAATTCTTTCTGGGAGAAAAAAGGTGTTTCATTTCCATTATTACCCCCCACATCAAAAAAAAATTGTTGTTTATTAGTAGTTTATACAGCTAGAAGAAAAAAGAAAGCGAAAGTTGGAGGGGTTCATGTGCATTTAAAAGTCTAACCAGCAGAATTTACTAATCTACTTTTGACCGCTACAATTGCAATGGTTACCTATACTTCTGGAGCCTATTTGACAGCCAAGGGATTGTTCTGGTTTCTTATTTCTTAGAGAAAGAGTTAGTAGACTTGATCTTTGATTCCACTTATAAATCTTGTATTATGGATTAAATGTTATGGAATGCATGATATAAACTGATGTAAACAAGATTTTATAAGATTTAATATTGACTGCAGGATCTATAAGTGAGATCAAAAACCGAGTTTATGTGATGTGAAGTATAATTATTAAATACAGAGAGGTTGATTAACATGTTATTGATTTTACAGTTGAATCAATAAAAGTATATTATATTTTATTTGTATATATAATATTTTAAAATTTTAAATACATAACATATATAACGAAAGTATTAATAAAACATTAGTTGTATCAACTTTCTAAATAAATTAAATGAATTATGTAATAATATAGCCAAAAGTTATAGTTAAATATATTGAAATAGTTATCAATTTTAAGTTTTTGTACACGTAAATTTTATATAAACAAGGTAAATGATTGTGATATTTAGATAAGTCTTAAATGATTATTTGTCATAATTATATTTGCATAAAATAAGTTTGTTTCTTTACAATTCTATAATATATTTAGGAGATAAAATTTTAGTGGTAAAATGTTTCGAGGAATACTTTGTTATTGTAAAAAATAATATAATTTTTCCAATTTATGTTTTATTTTTTTAAAAAAATAAATATTTTCTTATTTTAAGGCACTTATAGTTTTAGTTTTGAAAAAGAAGTTACTAATTTTTATTTTTTTTTTATTTAAAAGTGCGGTAAAGGGAGCTTGAAGGAATAAATAAAAAAAGACAGAATGCAAATCATTAGCCAATGTGGTGCGCTGGTAAACGTGATCTAAGGTGATCTAGATAAAGAAGGTCTTTTGATTGAGTTCGGCGGCACCAGAAGCGTGGTTAATTTCTTGCCAGAACCTTGCATGGCAATTCCGTGAATAGTTGGAGCAATGGGTTTATTAATCTTTTTAGACTTTATTTTTAATGATTACACGTTTCTTTTATGAAAAATAATTACATAGATCCGGTTTTTGGCCGTACATGTAGACCTTACGGTCAAGATTAAATCTTATAAAATCTTTCTTACATCAACTGATGTCATAGATTCTATAATATTTAATCTACACCACAATGTTTATAAGTGAGGTCAAAAACAAAGTATACGTAAATATTTCTCTTCTTTTATAACCAAATGGAGCAAGGGCATGAAAGTCATTTTGTACTATAAGTTATAGTTGCCAGACCCCATTAACACAAAAAGGGAGTTAAGTGATATTTTTAAAATTTGGAGAGACTTATGTAATATTAGGGGAAATCTCAATGGATGTTTTGAAATTATCCCTATTTAATAAGATTCTATAAATGTACTACTTTCTAATGAGTTCATCTTGGAAGAATTTACTGGATTATTCAACTATCATTTTTATTTTAGGATAATTCTACTATTCCAATAACTGAACTATCTCATTGATTCTGTTTTAAGTGTTTGTATAGTATTAATTTTTAATGAACTGATATTGTATCGTATAATTATTCAAAAGAGAACAGGATGATTTCTTTACGGGACATTAAAATTAATTCCTAATTATGGTAATGAAATTGTTAATTCATAGGACAAGGTTTTACTAGTTAGGTTGTAAAATGAAAAGCAGTTTCTAAGTAACATCACAAATTAATACCAGGGGAATGGTTTTGTAGACAAAGCTATAGTCTCTTTCCAATTGTCTCCATTTGGTAACTAATGAAGATAGAACTTGTAGAGAGAGAAAGTAGTGAGGTGAGGAGAGAATTGAGAATTTGTTTTATGGGGAGCTTACAAGGGAAACTCATAGTCTCAGCACCCAAACCCCTTATATATAAATATATAAGGAGGGGAGTTGGGCCACAATTCTACTAGTTAAACCTAACTGTCATATAAACACTTCTAAAACAATCTTGAAAAATGTGTCATGTACTTATCCTGAGCACCATCAATAGTCTCCTCAACTTGGGGCCGAACCGATGATAGCCAATAGAAGTCCCCTGCAACTTTTCTCAGGTTATGATGTCGGGGCTCATTCGCAAGACACGATACGCCGAATCAAGAAGTGTATTCCCCGAGCTATGACATATATAAACCCCAAGCTTTTCCGAACCACTTAGTACGAAACCCAGAGCTTTTTATCTTTCCTATTGAAGCGTGTTTTCTTATGAAGTATGTTGTTTTTGCAATGATTACTTCTCCATAATACCTGTGACTTACCGAGTCCCTATACACCATAGTTATATCATTAATACATTTACTGCGCAGCATTCCTCCATTTTTCCTTTTTGAGTTGCATGTGTCTCCACACCATCCTCCTTCTTCTTCTTTTTCCTGCAAATCTTCTATTTCCCTGAGATAGCTGCCAATCGTCCCTGTCTATTGCCTCATCGGACACTGTTCGTTGCAACTTTTCCAACAAAGCCCAAGTTACTTGAGCTTTTCAAGTTTTTCTCACATTCAGCCGAAAGAGATGCCGGTACGTTCACTCCTTCATTATTCATAAGCACTCCTTAACCCCTACCCCCCATGAATGAGATTGAAAGACTACTTAAGCCTTTTGAAGAAGCCCTTATAGCCCCAGTCCCCTCGAATTTTTCTCCCAAACCTCTTTAGCTAAACCCCCACATAATGACTATCCTGACCTTCAAACCTTGCATATCCTAAGCACCCTCGATCCCGAAGACATAAAAATATTTAGGGATGGTACTAACTTCCTAAAAAAGTGCACATCAAATTCCCTACATTCGAGAACCGAGGTCACTTGTCATCTTCTGGTTACTTAACAGTTTATCAAAAGCAACTCGAGGTTGGGTTGAAACTCTCTTTTGCTTCTCTTCTTGTTCAGTTTTCCGACCTGTTGGGATATCAGCATATCCCTAATTGTCCCCCAATGCCATCCAACTCATTGCAGGATTTTCTTTTCATTGTAAATTGTACGACATTCCTCTTTTCTTAGATACATTTAGGATGATGCTAAAATTTTCCCCTATAAAGGGATTTTTTTACGTTTCACCTCAAATTTCGGGCAAACAGCTCACCTCGAGAAACTACTATTCCATTCATGATTGGAAGAAATCTTTTTTTTTTTGTATGTTACTTAGATCTCCCAATACCCCGAGATCCCTAGAACCTCGTTAAAAAGAACCTAATGGCAAAGAATGCCCCACTCTTGGACTCCGATGATGCCAAGAGATTCATTGAGTCCAACCTCAAAATAAACTTCCACAATCAGCCAGCCATACTCTCTAATAACATTTTAGTTTTGGCTGGGCTATTTTCTTCTCATCATACTCCCGAGGACTATGACCCTCATAAAAGTGGTTGTAAAATGATTTCCCTCCTCCTTCTTCTTCTTCTCCTCCTTTTTTTTAGCCCGAACTGACAAACTTGAACATTTCCATTTGTAGAACTCAAAACATTTTTGAGAGGGTTGGTTTCCACTATCCTTGCCATCGGTGTAGGTTCCTCTAGCCAGCCTGCATCGTCATCTGCTAGAGGGTCTTCATCTACAACGATTAACGTCGCTTCCGTCAGTGCTGGTGTTACCCTCACTAAAAAATACTTCTAAATTCATTCCTGAAGTTTTTGATGGCCAACACACCTAAATTGAGCTGGTTTAACAAGTCCTATATATATTGCACCTCACTTGGTGAGATTCAAAAAGTATAACGAGGTCAGTCTACAATTTGCAAATTGCGCCACATTAATTGCACCATCCAAAGTAGAGAAAATGAAGGTACAAAATTATCACGTTCAAGAATCTTCCGTATAATACTCCCTGTTACTATATATTTATCAAAATTCTAATAAATTTTAATTTGTTGCAGAAAGTTATCATTGAAGTGTCTTTGCATGGCGACAAATCTCGGCCCAATAAAGCTATGTACATTTTAATCGAGGTATATGAAAATATTGATCCCTTGTAATTTACCATGGAACCAACAGAAATCCTCAGAAGCCAAAAATAGGATCAAGGCCATGCAAATTGTAGCAGGAACGACAGGTAACAAACAATCCTTTTCTCCTCAATCCATCTTAATCAATTTCAATAAATATAGCACGTAGAAAATATTATCTAAAATCGGACAATAAAGTATATTTATGTTATTGATTCAAGTCATTAAAGGGAAGGAGTGAATTTTTTATTATTAAAAGTATTGTCTAAAATCATTATGGTAATTATTATTATTATTATTTTTTGGGGTAGGAATCGTATCGCTATCTATTGATGGGAAAGAGAAGAATCAGATTCTGGTGTTAGGACTTAGGAGATGATTTTGATCCTGTAAAGTTGACCAATTTGCTTCGGAGAAATGTGGGATGTCCAATAATTTTGAGTGTTGATTCATCATACAAGAAAAAGAATCAGACTACTACTGTATATAATAATGTAGCCACAGCTGTATAACCCGGTGATCCCCCAGCCCCCTGTCTATGGGGGTATGCCCGGTTTCCAAGTCGTTGAGCTTATCCACAATCCACGCTGCAATTGCAGCATTATGTGAGCTCATCATGAATTCAAGATTAATTTTGATAGGCTTGAATTAGTATTTGTATATTCTATCTGTTGTTTGTACACTCAGCTACAAGTATTATAATATACAACTATCTACTATGTTAGAATACACATAATAAATATATAATAGATGAGAATATTGAAATAGAAAATTCAATAAAAGATTTCATGATCTTGAACTACATTTTTAATTGTAACTGAACTGAATGCATGGGCATTAGATTGGATATAATTTTTGTATAATTTCGAATTTTGCATAGAGAATTGGATGGATTTTATTTTGCATCTCTTAACTTATAGACAATAATTCATTATATTTTTAATTTTAATTTTGGACACTTTTCACCCATAACTATCAAATCTATTTTATTTTAATCTAATTTTTAGACTTATCATTAAATTTAATAGAATCTTTACTCATGCACCTAAATTATTATAGCTTAACATTGTTTTACATCTGCTCAATCTTTTGTACATATAAAAAGATTCCATTAATTTTGATTATAATATTAGAATTTGGATTAAAGTTTGACGAATTTGAGTTGTAAATACAAAATATTTAAAATTCAAATTGAGGGTGTAAATTGAAAATTTAGTGTAAAGTGAGCGGTTAAAAATAGAATTAGTCCTAAAGAATGGTTACTACTATCATGTGAATCATTTCGAGGCAAAATAAGGGGAAAAAAATAAAAGGGGTTTTAGAAGGAATGTTTGGTTGTTAATTGATTGAAGTCACGCATGGGAGAAAAGAGGACCCCGGTAGAGAAAAACAAAGGTCGTGGCATTTTTTTAATTTTTTTTATCAACATTCAATGAATATTCAAATAGTACAAATTATTTTTAAAGTAAATACTTAGGTAAATTTAATTTTTGACCCCTCACTTATAATCCTGTAAATATGTATATTAAACTTTAGAGAATTTATAACCTCAACTGATATAAGTAAAATTTTTTAACATTTAATCCTGACCAGAGAGTTTACAAATGGAATCAAAAATCGACTCTATCTAAATATTTTTCTATTTTTAATCTTTCCCTTTCATCATTTTATGATTATACCTTTCGAGCTTACGTGATCAGTGGCATCACAGACAACTCACAAGATGATGCAACCCTTCATGCGTGGTTTTTATCTGTCAATTTCTGGTTAATTTCAGCGGTATTACTCCTTTGGGAAACGGAGTGTTTGATAATTTTATCTATTTTTAACACTTTTATGCATTACTATATATGTTTTTTTATAATTTACTATTCCTTTTTTTTTTTTTTGTAAGTTTTAATATTTAAATTATTTAGATATGGATATTTAGGTCATTTTTATTTGTAAGAAAAAGTGTAAATGGAGTGTTTAAAACCAATTATAGAGTGTCAAAATAAATAGCTTGATTTTTATTAAAGAAAATTACTGACCAGGAAAGAGGAGGGGGGGGGATTTTAGAAGGAATGTTTAGTTATTTGATTGAAGTCATGCATAGGAGAAAATAGGACCCAGGAAAGTAGGGAGATTTTTATATGGACCGAATTCATGACATAGTACTATGGATCCCTTGGTTTATATTTTCACATCACTTCACATCACTTAATTGGATGATATGGAACTGTATGAACGAAGAAGTTTATGACACTATACTATAGATTCGATATATACTAGAATTTTCGGGGAAAGTAAAACAAAGGTTGCGGGGGGTTTTTTGCCAACAAGGCAGCAACAATCAATGAACCTTCAAACAGTAAATATTAGTATTTTCAGTCTTTCTCTTTCATCATTTATAATTATACCTTTTGAGCTGAAATCCTTCATTCATGGTTTTTATTTATCAATTTCTGGTTTATTAATTTTTGTAGGGCCACCAAAGTCTTAATCGATAAAACATTTTGTTCAAGTATCTTACAATTGTGTGTAGTTAAAAAATTTTCACATAAACATCGAATTTATAATATAATATCATAAATCTTTTAATTTATATTAATTCACTCCATCTCACTTCACTCCACATATATTAAATCAGTGAGGTAGATAAATATAAACCAAGTGAATCAATAGCACAAGTATATTAGAATCTCTTTTCGCATTAAATTTTGGGATTTTCATAAATTTATGTGTAAGAAACCATTTTTGTTTGCATTCAAATTGATTTTATTTATTATTATTAGGCTATGAAGAGATCAATACGAGTTTATTCCAAGTACGAATGACCTTTAGTGAATTTGCTAAAGGGGAAATAGATACTACTAAAAATAAAAATGATTATTTGGAGGCAGAAACTCAAACAAGCAACTGTAATATTGGAGAATATAAGAATATATCACATAATTAAGTGGCTACACTTTCGTTGAATTAAGATTGACTCAATAGTTTAGAGAAAGATTTTGAAGTTACGCTCAAGAAATTAGATTGTGCAGGAAAATAGAATAGGCGATATTGTAGCTTAGTAATGTTATTCCATATATTTGCTTGTTTTATTATATTTCAAATTTGTAGTTTTCTAATGGATATCATATCTGTACATTTTTCAGAAAATGAGATGATGAAGAATTTGAAGAAGCATCAGAGATTGTTAATGCTCACTGCTATATTTATATCAACAAAGAATTACATGGTTGTGCTAGTGTATTACTTACAAGATGATTGTTAGAGGGGATAACAAACATCTCCATCAGCCCCTCCTCAAATAAATGCACATATGCAACACAGAGAAAAAAGAATGACCATTAATGACCTAGTCGTGCACTGATGCTAACATAACAAATTACAGTAAAATACAAAGAGTCATTGCAAGACTTGGGCCGACTTCATTCATTTATTTTTGTCCTCTTAACAGTCTATTTCTTTTAGTACTAAATTAGATTTCACACGATTAATCTTGTACACAAATCAAACAACTCACATCATGAAATTACTCTTTGTCAAAAAAGCAAAGCCAAGTTGGCTGGAATTTAGTAAATCATTACTGTGACATTTTTTTTTTAGTTATTTACTAAAAGAATTTTGTCCCCCTTACTTCCACTAAATTTGACTTGACCACTATTCATGGGTAAACAAATCTAAAGAATTGAATTCAAACTTTTGGAAAAGATTTAAGATAGAGACATTGTCGATGGTTCCGTTTCGGTGTTTCCAACTTTTTTGCATACTAGTCTCCTTTCGCATGTCATAGTTTGGGAAAATTTTACAGTATCTTTTAGAAAATTAATCCCTTATACTTTTAATGTTTATATAATACAATATTATTTGTTTTAAAATCTTATATTACATAAAATTTTAAAGTCAATGATGGCTCTCTAAAAGGGACTGTAAAATTCTCCTATAGTTTAATATAATTAAAATAATTAGAAATTTTTTTCATTAGTGTAAGTTAAAAATAATTTTTATTCATTGAATTAGAACAAGTTAAATAATTAATATTAGTTCAAACGTTAGCTTTAAAGAAATAGGTGCACGATAATATGGTTGTTAAATATAGCTGTGCTATTTAATAAACCATATTACATATTTGGTTATTCATCTAACTAAGTTGAGGATGCAACCCCAAATTGTTAGATAAGAAAGTGTAGCGAAATATTTTACCTTGCACAACTTTATATATGATTTTATCATCTTAAGTGATGCAACATTAGTGTTATTTTTTGTCATACTTTGCCATTGAATATAATCAATACATTAATGTACTTGTAGAATTTTGGAAAAAAAAATTATTTAATTTGTTTTACTCTTTTTTAACATTTCAGAGTTAAAGGTATAACAATGTACTCTATTTTCTCCTATTATTCATCAAAAGAAAAAGGAAAAAAAGTATACTCTCTCATTCTCGCGGATGATGCATACGTAACTTTATCATGTCTCTTATACACATTTAAGATTAAAAAATATGCATGCTTATCAAAAGATTGTATCACTATACCTATTTTACAAAAAATAAAAATAAAAAATAAAACATATCTTATTTATCGCAAATAGATAATTCAAGTGTTTTAATTGATCCAAAGTAAATTTTGTAGAAAAAACTTTATGTTTCACTTGCTAAAAATAATTGTTATACATCTAATAGAAATAGAATACTATGACCAATAAATGTGAACAAAGTAAACAAAAAATAAAACATATTCATTGTCCATCTCTATAAAAGTTAAAATAAATTGATTTTGCTGTGTATGGAGTGAAAACATGTCCCACATCGGAAGTTAGAAGGAATATTATATTGAATATAACATTTAGAGTCATGGATTACTAATAATTTGGCTTAAATATTTTGAATCCGTTATTTCCGCTCAAAAGTTTTGGGCCAACCAAACGCCTAGGGTGTTAGAGTTGGTATCAGAGTGAATTTTGTGTGATTTTTGCATAGAGTGAGATTGGATTGGTGGTATGTGTGATTTTTGCACGGAGGTGAGATTGAATTGGTGGTATTGGTTTATGCTACACAGTGTATATGACATGTATCATTAGGCCCCAAGTTGGGCTTAGCAGAAGGAACAAAGCCTAAAGGAGGAGTAAATGTGATACCTCGTCTCACGTCAGAAGTGGGAAGGGATATTATATTGAATATAACATTCAGAGTCATGGGCTACTAATAATTCGATTTAAATATTTTGAACCCGTTATTTCTGTTCAAAAGTTGTCGAACCAACCCAGGACCCAAGGTGTTACATATGGTATGAGGAGAAAAAAAATGGGGGAAAAGATATGGTATGAGGAGAAAATAAAATGGGGAAAAGAGAGGAGGGTGAGGGTGCGTATAAGTGGAAAAAGCAACCGTAAATTGTACACATATTTATTATGTCAAGTAGGAAAAGAATACATAATATATATATATATATATATATATATATATATATATATATATATATATATATATATATACACCTTGGTTGGAGTGTATTTTTAGTTTCAATGAAAATTCTCTTTAGCAAGATAGGCACATGACTCTACATACAGTTAAAAATTAAAAATGTGTGAACTTAAAATTTGACCTACAGGTTAAAATTTGTTTTTCTTTCATGGGATTTTTGCTATATAAGATGCAAAAAATTTACTGTCCAATATACACTTACCAAACAAAAAAAAAGAATAGATATTTACAACAATAAATCGACTTCTATTTACCTTTAAAATCTTTTTTTGGCCATTCGCAAGCATGATTTCAAAATTAAGCTATTAAAACTCATTATAATTTCAACAGCAAAATGTATCAATGTAACCAAACTATTAAGTTATTGCATATAATGTTATTAAATTATTTTTTTTTATAAATTTAGCAACTAAACTACTTTAAATGTGTGTCTGAAGTCATTCATGTTTTTTTATGGTGACTATGTGACCACAGACACATATTTAAACTGGTTCTCAGTGACTAAATTTATAATTACAATGACTCTAGACACACGTTTAAGGAAGTTTAGTAATCAAATTTTTTTTAAAAAAAATAATTCAGTAACCTTATATATAATAATTTAATAATTTAGTGACCATTATTAAGTTTTGTTATAATTTCCAATGGTTGCTTGTATTATCGAATGGGCTGGTTTTTGTTGAAAATGAAGGAAAGGAAAGGGAGGGGGATTGGCTTACACATGTTGGCGACATGCGTTGTATGCATGTATAGTAAATTAGGAAAAAAGTTAAGTAGATCTGATCTATAATAAGTATTATGAATTGCTTAATTTATATTCATCCACAATATTTTAAAAAAATTTATTTTATTAAATTAAAATAATACATATAAATATAAATTAAAAGATTTATGATACTTACTTAATCCACCTAAAAACTTCCAGTAAATTAATAGCATAGAAGAAGAAGGTGGGCCCATTTTAGAAACAGATGTTTAAGCTAAACATAAAAGTCAGTGTTGGCGGCTAAATTTGGGACAAGGAGGGAGTAAGAAAAAAAACCCAAGTATGTATCACAATTAATTTTTCGCTTACGTATTATGTAAAATATATGTTCGCTTACGTATTATGTAAAATATGTATAAATATAGAGAATATATTGTTAATTATTAGTTTATATCTCGTAAAAGTTATAATAACATTTATTTTAATACTCAATTGACACTATAAACTCTTTATTCATATTTAATGGCTCCGATCTAAAATAATTTTTATTTTTTTTAAAATTCCAACGTTATAATTTCTGATAACAACACAAATAATAATTTGATCAGTTATAGATAAAGACTTTTCCATAATATTAAACTTTTTTGAGATATATCTATATATTTTTTGTTATAATTAGTCAAAGATAAAATCACTATCAAGTATCAATCATCATTTAATATATGAAGTGTGTTAAAATTCTTTTATTAATAAAAATATTTATAGGAGATTAAATGATGTATAGTAATGATTACAGATGATTAATTAAAATTTCAAAAAGAATAAGAAAAAATAAAACTAAATGTAAAGAACAAAGATATCAAACAAAAATTATGTTTCCTATATAAGAAAACTAACAAATTAAACTAATATATTCTATAAAATATGGATAAGTATCGCACAATATATTAAATAAATCATAATCAAAAGGTAAGATAAAAATTTATTCTTTTATCTTATTCTGAAATGTACAGCAAATTAATGAAAAAATTATCTATATTACTCTAAAATGCATGCAACTCGAATGAGAATCATTTAGCTAGTTTTAAAGACATGCAAAATAACATGTTTCCATAATCTCTATTCTAATTAATTTTTTAAACGAATGTGTAAATTAATTATGTATCCAAATAGAGAATATATTGGTATTTTTCATGTTTCTTAACCTTACGATAATATTAATATTCTAAACTCTTCTATTTATCTTGAATAGTATCGAATATGATTAACCCCAAAATTGTATTTTGATATAATTTTAGTATGAAATTAAAATTTTCATTTCTTAAATATATAAACAAAATGAAGGCTAATAAAAGTGTATGGATTTAATTTTTCATATTTCTTACTTTTTTTATTAATTCCTTTTATTATTTACGAAGACATTTAATCTACCTTCTTACTGTTTTGTTAAATAGTGTTTAAGAATTGTACTATAATTTCCAAAATTGACATGTAAAATTAATATGCATCTGTAATTATTTTAGAGTATTAATAGTATGATTATATTTGAATATTTTATGTTGTCTTTTAAAATACTTACCTATTTATTTTTTCTATGTTGTCATTCCTACAATTTATACGTAATATTCTTGTAGTAGGTCTTGCAATAATTATTCTAAACTATTTTGGGAATATATGAATCATATAATTGGTTGAACTTTTTTACCTTATCAAATAATTATTCTAAACCAATATTTCTTTGTTGTTTTATCATATATTATAACAACTAGTATTATAGTTTCTGAATTTGACATTTAAACTCAATATGTACTAGCAACTATTTAGAATATTGTTACAATTATTATTTTAGAATATTTTTGGACATATGCATTGTATCATGTGTTGACTAACTCATCAATAGTTCTTCTAAACTAATATTCTATAGATTGATATTATTAAAATAATGATTTAGTAATCGAAATATACACTATTAAAGAGATGTAAAATTAACAAATATTTTTATCTCAATTAAATATTGTGAGTTTTCTATTTTGTTCTTGAGCTTTACTTTCGTTGCTTGGTTAATTTTTTTTATTTTTTCATTTAGGGCAGGGAAAAATAAATATAAATTAATCCTAATACAAATTTAAAAGAAATAAGAAAACAATGTTATATATTCTACTATTTTTTCACTTTATATAAGTTTTAATTTTTTTATTTGTATACTTATTAATTTAGTAATTTTTATGTTGAAATATAGTACAAAATTCTATATCATGGTATATCTCTTCTGTTAACCAGAATTTCAAGTTAAGAAAGTCATTCTAATCAAAAGTCGTGAAAGCATTTATAGTTGACCGTTATTTAAGAAAAGTTATACTAAAAAAATATTGTCAACCAAATTTGTCATATTCTTTAATTAATCCCGGCCAAAAAGGCAAGTAAAAATATCAAATTCAATTTTTTGTGCCGAAATAAATGATTATATCCTAAAAATTATAAAAAATAGGTAGAATAGATAATGAATAATTTACTTATGTTTTCCTTGGAAATTGGAAATTATATTTTATTACGGATGGATATTTTAGATATTACAAAAAAAGTAAAGAAACACTTAGGAGGTGTTTGGTTCACACTTGGGAATCAGAATCGGAATGAAAAACATAAACCCCATTATCTGTATGGGTTTATATTATTCCCCTTTACTTGTTTGGTTTGAATAAGGAATGAGTTTCATTATATTGATAAGTTATTAAATTTGAAACCCATGTTACAAGTGGAGAATGAAAGTAAGCATTTTCTAACACTTTCATTCCATAGAATGATTCCTATAATAATTAACCAAATAATATCTATGAGTATCATTAATTTTAAACATTAAAAAAAATAAAAATTAAGAAAAATAATTTGAATATATATAATAATATAAACAGAGAGATAGACAAAGATACAGAT
Source organism: Cinchona pubescens (assembly GCA_025175665.1). NCBI lineage: Eukaryota > Viridiplantae > Streptophyta > Magnoliopsida > Gentianales > Rubiaceae > Cinchona > Cinchona pubescens. The sequence continues at coordinate 2,404,634 of JANKKI010000085.1, read as the reverse complement.
AGATAGTAAGATCGTGATTTCTGCATATTCACCCGCGGCATTTGACGCGCATTAAGATATCTACAGAGAGACGGTGAGATGGTGATTTTTGCATATTCACACATGGCATTTGACGCGCGTACGACCCAACAAAAATAGGGAGCACAGAAATTTGGAAGATTTAGTATATCTTGTACCGTCGTTGCTTCGTTGAATTACATCTTTGAAAAAAAAAGGTTCATCTTTTTCCTTGACAAAATGAAAAAGTTACTTTTGTAGAATTTTTTTTTCTTTCGTTTTTTGGGGTGAAGGTTTTTGAAATTGTTTTTCTTGTTCGATAAGAGTTCGTTTAAAGTTGATTCATCAATAATGAAATTAAATTTAAATAAAATTTAATATTTTATTTTATTTGAAATCGATTTAATAAATTAAAAATTTTATATCTATATATAAAAATTTAAAATTATTCGAATTTTATTCAATAAAGATGTGTATAAAGTTGGCTTAAAATAAAACAAAATAAATTTAACTAACTTTCAATCCCGTTAATATAATTAAATAAGATTAAAATATTTAATAATCATAAATAAATAAACAAACAAACATGACAATGGAAACATTTGATGGTAAACCTCGTACTGATACATTTGTTATTTCAAATTTAATCACTGTCACATATTCAACTTTCGTATTTTTTAATAAATAAAAAAATCATATTTATCCACTTCTGTTGTTCTCAGCTATGACTGAACAATACTATCTCTGTCCTGAAAGGTGGTCAACAATAGTCAAACTTTTGTAAGTTGTTGATGCTTTTCATTTTTGCCCCTTATTAAATGCTTATTTGTGGAAACGTACCCGGGGCCAATTACTTACCCCTGTAAGAAAAAATAATGACAGGCCTAATCAATGAGAAGTGAGAAACACGCTCCTTTGCTGTTCATTGAGCTAGTGGAGGTGAGATTCACGTATGGTTTTTGTGACTGGGCATGAGTACTGGAAATCGAGTACGGGCCAAGGATTGGAAAGAAAGAATAGGGCCCAATAAATTTGATATCCAATCACATTAAAAAATGGTGCGATATGTATGGCACTACCAGCTCAACTGTAATAGTTGGGAAAAGTTCCGGTGGAGTCGATCTAAAGTAGGTAAAATGAATTTTTTAATTTATATGATATTTTTAATAGGACGAATAGAGTAATAATTTCAAATTAAGTAGTATAGTAATTTTTTAAAATATGAGAAAAAAATATCTATTGAAAAAAAATATATTTGAAAAATTATGAAAAAATATTAATTTTTGAAAAATAATTATATTAGTCTTTTATATTTCATATTTATATATTTTTAGTTATTTAAATTTAAAATGATATATTTTAATCATTGATAAATTTAAAATGTACCATTTTAGTCTCTTGACACAATTCATATTTTAGTCTAAAATATTCAAATGTATATCGAATGTTATATTTTTTATGGACAAAATTAGCAACACACGAACACATTAGATATTAAACGACACTATCTAAAATAGAATATCACCATCATCCCAAAATTCTCACATTCTATCACTACCCCTATTCCTATCCATCATGGCTTTTTCTCCGCTAACCTTACTCCAACAGCTCCAATCATCTTCTTTTGGAATAATTTATTGTTTAAGGTTGTATATTATCAATTTTGAATTTGAATATATTATATTTTATATGCATGTGAGTATTTTTAACTAAATTATACCCGTAATTGTGTCAAATGACCATAATGATATGTTTTAAATTTGTGAAGGATTAAAATATATAATTTTAAATATGAAGAATTAAAAATATATATATAAATATAAAATGTGATCAATTATTAAGGTTATTTTTCCATAATTTTTCAAATAAAACAATCAAGAAGGGCCCCATTTTTCTTTACCTTCCTGGCTAAGATTGAGGTATTTTTCAAATTCCTACTAAATTAAATTTTTTTAACAAAAAAAAAAATTCCCTTTCTTGGGCACCCTTGTTGGTGATTGCATAGAAGGATGACTTTTGGGTTCATATTATTGAACCATGAATAATGATATTGGGAAAAATACTATTCTATATTCGATTTTGAATTCTCTTTCACTTGTGAATTTTGCGATCATAATTAAATATTATAAAATTTGATTTACATCACCTAATATCATAGATTCCGTAATATTTAATCTACACTACATCAGTTGATATTAGATATTCCATAACATTTAATCTACAATATAAAATCTATAGAGTTGTAAATCAGGTTTACTTAAGTATTTTCCATGATATTGCCACAGCAAATGTACGGAAAATGACAAAAATATCCTCCCCTTACTTCAAACTCTCTTGCTAACTACACCGCCGTAGACCACCTCTGCTCCTCCAGCGAAAACACCACCACGCGACGCCCTCCTCTCCCCCTCTCCCCCAGCATCACAACATTATAATTTTTTTTTATCAAATTTCCGATGGCAAGTTTAGTTTTGACTCCTTTTCCTGACAAATGTTCCCTTCTCAAGGTCTTGGAAGTCTTTTTTTATCGCATGATTCGACGTAAATTCATCCAATCGTATCAACTAAAAAGTGTCACACACGTCGAAAGCGTGGACCATGTAAGAATTTTTGGATGTCGATGATGTATAGGATGTCGGATGGGGTCTTGATCTCATTCTTTCCACTTCCATTTTATCAAATTGGAAGCACTTCTGGGCTCTTCCGATGAAAAGAGGTAGAGAAGGTGGCATAGTGGTGGTGTTGGGAAAGGGAACCGAAGGGAGGCTGGGGGAGAAGGTTTACTGGTGGTGAGGTCCACAATTGAGAATCACTGAGAACGAAACGGAGGGTACTTATGTCATCTCATGAAAATATGAATTTTGTGAATAAGATTTTTGTTGTGGCAATATCATAGCCATGGAATCATTGGTGGGTGTCACATTTGAGTCATTTTAATATTACGTAGCTAATGATGCCACTATCTTCGTCAGTTTTAGCCAAGAAATGCCTATAAATAAGTTGGACGACTAGAATAAGGCCACCACGGCATGCTTATTTTCAAGCTGTCTTCATTAGCACACACAGCTCAAATTGCTTCCATAGCAATACCTACCTTAGTAAAAGATGAACTAGTAGTGTCCTTCAAATAAAGTCCATTTTCATTTGAAGACCAAAAAAATCATCAAAAAATGAAGGCACGTAAAAATACAATCAAATACTTCATGATGATTCGTGTGGATTATTAGTTTCTAGCAAAAGATTATTGTCATGTAGTAACAACTTATTTCAATCTTGTGTTCTTGATTTTGTTGCAGCAAAAAGTAGTGATTAAATTGTCTATGCATGATCAGAAATCCCGCAGGAAGGCCCTCAAAACTGTTGTTGGTCATACAGGCAAGCAAGAAATTCTGATTTTGATTCCAAAAAATAGTACTCCTTTGTCCAATCTATTTTGTCACAATTTCACATTTATTTTTGTCAAACGGATTAATTTTGTAATGAAGAATCATATTGATTTAACTTCAGCAAAATTGAAATTCATATCAAATATAAATACAAGTAAACTTAAATTTTTTAAGAAAATTAATGAAATTTATGTAAGAACGGGCTTTAAAAATTTGATATGTTAATTTACAAAAAAGTAATATAGCATGTGAAAATATTAATGAGACAGAGATAGTATATATATTTTCTAAGTTTTCAGTCTATAAGGAAGAAATGTTATGAAATTGTTGGTATGATTTTCTTTTTCTTCAGGGGTGGAGTCTACAGCTTTACAAGGACAGGAAAAGAATCAAGTAGAGGTAGTTGGAGAAGGGATTGATGCAGTGGTGATAACAACTTTACTAAGAAAGAATGTTGGGTATGCAGAGCTTGTAAGCGTCGGCCCAGTTGGACAGAAGAAACCTGATGAGAAAAAAGGAGATGACAAGAAAGAGGATGCTAAAAAGACTAATAATCCCAGTACACCTGTGATTGGGTCCTCACACCCATACCCATACGTTTATAGTGGTGTACCGTACCAAATGTATGAGATTCGAGAACCCAGTTATGACACCTGTTGCACCACCATGTGATCCTAATATAGTCCAGCTGGTTACGAGAAATTTGGGATTTTTAAGGTGATTGATCTCTATCTCTTCTTGGTCAGTCATACATAAACATCAGAAAGAAAGAAAAAAAGAAATATATGAATATTCACTCAAATTAAGGTGAACATGATTGGATGGATTCCTAGGAGAGGAATTTTGGCTTGTTTTAAGTATATTATTTGATATTCTGGCTAAGATTAATGCGTGTATTTGATATTCTGGCTAAGATTAATGCGTTTTTTCTTTTTATTATGTTTTCTCTTTTTTTGTAAGTTGGACCTATATTCTGATGAGAAAATTGGAGGATGATATCTCTTTTATTTAATAAGATTCTATGCAATCTAAATTCTAATGACTTCATCCAGGAGGAGTACACTGGATTATTCAACTATCACTTCTATTTTAGGGGAATTAATTCACGGTCCCAATAACAGAACCAATTTATTATATTTTAAATATTTATACAATATAAATTTATATTATAATATATAATTATTCAAAAGACAACAAAATAATTTCGTTACAAAATATTAGAATTAATTGCTAACTATAGTAATCGTGAAGTTGTTAATTCACAGGACAAGGTTTTTGCTAGTCAGACTGTAAAATGAGAAGCAGTTTCCAAGTTCCATCATAAATTAATGAAGGGAATGGTCTTGTGGACAAAGCTACAGTACTCTTTCCAAATGTTTGAACTTTCTCCATTTGGTAACGGAATAAACAAGGAAAAAACAGGAAATTTGGAGGTATAATAATGTAATGAATTAATCAACCAAAATAATTAAAGGAGTAGAATTAATTTACCTGTCCATTTAACTCTATCTATACACCAAAGAAGATTAGGGCCTGCCTGACTCCTGTGATGCCAACTAGGAAGAGTCAAGAATCTTGACAATGCTTTCTTAGATGGCATCCAGGGAGCCAGGCAGACCAATTTTTGCCTGCATCTCTTTGGATTTTAGTACTCACCTCAGATGATATCGTTGTATATTTTCTCTCCATATTCTGCATATTATAACATATTTTGTCATCACACTAATATAAAAGTGCATAATACAAATCTCTATTGATGATAATATTTGAGCAATATATTTTAGAGTTTTCCTATATTCATCATCACACTAATTATCCAAGAATTAAACCATTTCGTCAACCCCCGATCGATAATTTTAACGAATTAAGTGCTTTCGCCAGCCACCCTACAGATAACACTTATTAGGTGGATACATATTACACTTTACAACTGTTTAGTTATCTAATTAAAAAATGCTAAAAATTTGTTTTATTAAACAAAAAAATATAATAGAATGTGTCTTGAAAATCTTCTATGGCATGAAATGTAAATTAGCTACCTCTAGGAAATTTTTGGTTGGATCGAGAAGTTGACCTATGCATGTAGCCTCTTCAATACCAAAGAATCCATATACTATAACATGAATTAAGTTCAAGCAAAAATTTGTCGGTCTAACTAACCAAGTAGTAAGTAATTTATAGTAATTTTTTCGAGTAATTAACCCTCGGTTTAATGAACTTGGTTTAGCATGTAAAATACCTTTTTATCTGAAATGCATAATTGAACAGAATGCGAATTAAACTGCAAAAATCTCACTTAACATGCATGTGCTTGATTGAACAAGTATATTGCTTATTCTACTAACACGCAGAAATACTTAAATACATATCGATGTTCTAATTAAATAGATGTCTGCATACCAATCGTAATTGAAGTGCTCAAGAATGCTTCATTAATAAAGTTAAGAAGCAAATTAACAAGAAAAGCCTCCTCCATCCCTCTGCTTCTCTCTGCTTGATGACTGCACTCCCTCTCAAAACGTACTTCAAATCTCAATTTTTGTGATGGTGGGAATCGATTAAGGGGTAGGATGGCTATTTAAACTATAAATGAAATGGGAAAGACAACAGAAGATCCAAGCACAAGTTTGGATGGACAGCATTTTGAGCAGGCGGCAAATTAAAAGGCTTTTCACAAATGCATGCTGACACATTTTCTATAGCCTCACCTTAAGGGTGGGTGATATTTGAAAGAACAAATTTAGATTATATTATACAGGACTGCGAGTTTAACAACTTTGTCTGGCTTTCCCTCTCATTAGAAAAGGCCATTAGCCCAATCACATTCGTTGTGATTACATTATCAATATAAAATTATTTTAATAGTAAATTATTGTTATATCACTAGTCGTTTAAATTAGTTCTTTACTACTCACTTTATAATTACAAAATATGTTTACTTTACAAAAAACGAATCATCCTTACTTTTAATAGAATGTAAAATCAAGATTAAAAATTCCATCACACGAAATCTCTGAATTAAATTTTTCCGTTTATACAATACCAATTCAAGATAACTTTAACATACAATACCAATTCAAGATAACTTTAACATAGTCAAGCACATCCTCACAAATACACATTGATTATCATTTACAAACTCATCACAAGTACCTCAACGAATAACTCTATAGTAGTATCTTTTTTTAAGTAAAAAAAAAAAAACTGGTTTTCCGCACATAGACTACTGGTGATACCAAAATATCACACCAATTATTTACTTTCACTTAGTGGAGATAAGTGCGCCAAAAGAACTTCTCCACTAATCAAACAAGGCCTGAATGGGTTTTATATCATTCTACATACCCACTACATATACCCATTATATATAAGGCTGATAGAGTAGAATAAATAGTTCGCTTAAGACGTTAGTCGTTTAATTATTAACTACACTCTTCATTGACAAAATCAGCTACTTCTTTTCTTTCAATTTATAATTCTCTTGTCTAAAATACTCACTTGAGTATCGAAAACACTTACGAGAGAAACAAGTCTAGTCCTCTTTTTCAGGTGACTGAAGAATTGGATACTGTACATGATTTGTTACCTTATAAGCAGTGGAGTGTTAATATTTAGACACCTACCATAATACTGTAATTAATTAAGGATTTAGACAATTTTAGCATCAACAACTACGATAAAAATTCGCAAATATGATGTTCCATTTAATGGCCCTAGAGCTAATGAAGTAATTTATTGTGTGTACCATAAGCAATAAAAAAAACCATTTGACTATATGATGTATCTACATCGACGAGGCCAATGCCACTCGATAAGACAAATACAACCTTGAAGCAGCAGAAGGCTTTGATGGATTAACTCATATTCTATAAGCAAATAATAATACAATATTGAGTTGATCTCAATAAACTATGTTCGTTTTGGACAGGTTTATACTTATGACAACTTAGGGGTTGACGAAGTGTGTGAGTTGGAGATTTGGAAGATCAAATTAAAGGCTGCAAATTAAACTTAGCAAGTAATTCAAGGGATAGCCTGCTCTTCTATTAATTGATTGATTCATTCAAATTTCCAAAATTGAACCTTTGCACGAGTGCATGAGAAATCATACATTTAATTGTTTGAAGGATTCTACAATAAAATCATGGACAACTTGTTTGGATTTATTAGATTTTCTAGATTTTTACCCTTTTAACTTGTACCCATTTCTTGGAACACGGGCTAGATTGGTTAGAACGAAATTAACTGGATAGCAATTTTTCATTTTTTTTTTATTTTTTTTTTGTATTTTCATATGCTTTTAGGAAAATAATTTTTAAGTAAATATTCATCATACAATGATATTTTTTAGAATATTTTAAGAAGCAAAATTTGACATATTAAGTTAAAGAGGTGCATGAAAAAACATCTAAAGATTCTAACTAGCCATATTCAGATCGATTGAATGATTAATATCCAAAGTTAAAAGCTAAGGGGTAGAGGCCAGGATGGAGGAGCAAAATAGAAGAAACATTTATAAAATTGATAAAATTCACGGGGCGAAAGAAACATTCAAATTAGAGCAATTAGATTTATGGAAAAAAAAGACTGTTTACATAGGAGAATTCTACAGTCCCCGTTGAGGGAATCATTCCCTTGGATTTAAGAATTTGTACAGTACAAGTTTTTAAATCACATAATATTATACTGTACAAGTTCTTAAAGTAGAAGGGAATGATTCCTTCGTAGAATTTCCCGTTTATATAATCTTCTTACAAAAATTTCCACATCACTTGTATCAACTGAAAAATCAAATTATAAATCACGTCCATTTCCTACAATTAAAATACTAAGTAAAAATTAAAAAAAAAGAAAAAAAAATCTTTTATTTACCTACAACAAAAAAGGAGTCGATAGAGCCAAAGCAAATACCCAATCAACCTTGTCGCGCCATGAACACCATTGTTTGACCTTTTCCTTCTTCCCTTCTGAAATAATCCTATGTACAAATAAACTAAAACTCCTCTACTTTTATTTGGCTGATTTATCGTACACACTAATAGTGATATGGTATTAATTTTCTACCAAAAAAAGATATGGTATTAATTAAAAGTCATATTTTACTAGTTATGGAAGGCCGTTTTCTCTAAAATAACACCCCATTTAAATTTCAAATTAAAGAAAGAAATCAATTGAGATATCATGCATTTTAAAGTACAATAGCATTTTTAAACTTTGTAAATATGTGCATTATATTCATAATGGTTGTTCATTAATTGGAGGCACAAAAGGCAAATAATAAAGGCAATTCAGTTTCCTTTTGGGTACTCATTAAGTCAAGGAATTGAGTTTGTGAGATAATTTTGCCATAAACAGTTTTTTGTTTTTTTTTAATTGAGGTGAGCAACGCAAATAATCGCCATGCAAAACCCGGGCTCGAAAAATAGAAGGGCCCAATTTAAACTCCGTGGACAATATCAATCTATTTACCAGGTTTCTTGCAGTTTCTTAAGCCCAAAATGATGAAAGTGCAAAACAAGAAAATGGAAGTGTAGTTGACTTGGACTGGACTAGTTGATGCAAGATTGAGTCTTGTTTATATAAATATTTTGAGCAATTTGGGTCAATATATCATTTTTTGTGAATGACTAAGACACTTTTACTAACAAGTTTTTCAACTTTGTGTTTCGGCTGTCATCAGGAATTATTGGTTTTGGCCCATCTCTCACTCTTTTGGGATTTTCCATTAACAGGGACAAAAACGGACTTGAAAGTTATTGTTTAGGTCCAAACATCAGGTGTAATCCAAGTTATTCTAAAGGCCCAGTAAGCGGAACCAGGTGCACTGACTCTGTTTATGGACCTTTTGGTAATTAACTCAAATTCTAACTCTTGTTTTAATTAAAAGGTTCGCAGATCTAGTAGACTGGATTTATTTAGGAATTCTTTCACCCACCCAAACACTCACCTCCTATCGAAAAATTTTTGTTTGAATCGAGTTTTAAACCGTACCATGGACTACTTGATCTTGAAGAGGCCACACTATCCACATAAAGGATGTGAACTCTTCAATTCCAAAGAATCCATGTAGTGTTACATGAATTGGTTCCAAGTAAGAATATCATCCTCACAGCCCCACGGGCCCCACCCACCCCCAGGCCCAACAAAACAAATACAGAATATCTAGACCCCGTTATTTCTTGGTTGAAATTATGTTTTGGAAGCCTCAAGTACTACGTACTTTAAAATAGTTCAGCAATCCCAATGCCCAATGGGATTCTACTTTTGAAGTCCTTTGAAGAAAAACTCACTTTCACGGGGAAAATTTCAGATAATTTTTTTGTTTTCACATAAAATCCATGCAAAAGGGCCCTTCGAAAAGGCATAAAAAAAGAAGAAGCAATAGATAAGGTTGAAGATAAAATTCAAGAATATTCACTGTAAAGATGATACTATATAATGTGAAGAGAATAAAGCGAATCTGATACAAAAAGGGCAATAAGGCATGCAGAGCTAGCTGCAGTATACTAACCCTATTGTTATCAGGTTTGACATTCTTAAAGTTAAATATTGCAGTTTTTACACTCACTTTTTAGTAAGAATGCTTTTGAGTCCACCCCAAAAATTTAGCAAGGTAAAACAAATTTGTGAGCTGCCATGCCAATACAAACTGCCAAAGCAAGTGGTGGAAGAATATGCAGAAATGCAGCAATATTAATTCATCAGTGGTTTGGCACATTCATCTGCTGACATGATAGTCTTAGTGGGTAGAGATGAGTATTGATTAATCGATCGGTCAATCTGTTAAACAATTTAGTTGAAATTTGAAAATGAGCTTTAAAATTATTAATCAAATTTCAATTTCGAATTGAATTCAGAATAAATTCGATTAATCAAATTCGAATTCGGTAATCAGTGTCAAATTCGATTAACCATATTCGTTAATTGGACCCGTTAATGTTGGATTGGAATCCTTTATAAAAAAACAGAAAAACTTGTCAATTCAATTAACCACATTTATCAATTTCGAAATATAATCGTACCAATTAATTGGAATATCGAATTGAATTCGAAATTAACCAAATTATGGATTTAGAGCACAATTTCAATTTCGTAACCAATTTTTTATTTCGAAATTCAATCGTACCAGTTAATTGACTGAATTCTGAATAACTAATTTTGAAATTTCAATTTGAAAGTGAAAATAATTGTGAATTCAATTAATTGACTTTGTACTCGCCCTACTAGTGGGTAATCATCATGTATGAGGTCTTTTTTTTTTTTTCTTTTTGTCTTTTTTACCTAAGTTGCTCTTCAATTTGAATCCTTTGTAGTATTTTGGACTAATTACAATTTAGTACTCTCATATAAGATCTTTCAATTTTGATCATTAATTGGTTTTTTTGGATCTTATAGTCATGCCATTTCAGAATGACTATTAACTAAGCTATTCACACTAATTGACTTGACAATCAATCACTTTATTTAGGTATGAAATCAGGGGTTCGAATCCCAATATTGCATTCTTAAGGATAGAGGTTAGGTTTTTTAGTCATTGGCCCAGTTGGGCCTTTCCTTTCTCCTTAGTAGTAGATATAGTTAGATAGTAGTAAGTTAGATTGTTACCATTAAAAAAAAAAGAAAGATAATTAACTGTTTTGAATATATATAAAGAAGCAAATGCAACTAAATTTTAAGTAGATAAAAGTATACTACGATTATACAAAATTACAAATTCAAAATCGCTTGACAATATCACTGGTATGTTATTAGATCTACGAAAGAATAAATAAAATTCAACGAACAATTTTTTTTTTTTTTTTTTGATAATAAAATTTCATTAACTGAAGAAACAACCATTACAACTGATTAAAATACAACCTGTTACATAAATGAATCTACTAGATCTACATATTACAAACAGATGTAAAAAGATACCGCAATTATCTAAAATCAGAAGTTGGTGAATTAATAAGATTTTATCAAATGAATTTATTTTGGTAAGTGGTTCTGAATTGTAATATTATGAATGATTTTTCATAAAAATAAACTTAGACAAATTCATAACCTAATGAACCATAACATCAGAAACCAAAACTACAAGTATGTTACATTCATAAGTGGTTTCTTCCAACCACCAAGCTTCACCTAAAAATGTTGAATTAGATTAATTAGTTGTTCTCCAATCTCCATCATTAATAAGCTGCATGATCTATGTGCATTTGCATGTGTGCATTGTGCATCTGCATGTGTATTCTTTGTAGAAATTATTAGATTTATTAGTTCCTCCTTTTTCTTTTATTTTGTTGGAAAAATATACAAATGGTCTTTAAATTCCGCAGCGATTGATGGATAAGTTGTGGTCCCGTAATATTTTCAGAAAAATGAACTGAACTCTGCAACTTGAGTTGACAGTACACCACCCAAATGTTAGACGTAAATCTGAGTACCATAATTGAACAAAAGTCAAAACTCTACCACAATCGAGGTAGATGCTGAAGAATTGTTTTCAACATAATTTCCATCATAAAAACTTGCTGGTTTATTGGTGGAAATTTTTTGGGTAAACTAGTTTCATAATAGATGTCATCAATTCGTTGATTTTAATTTGTCCACATTATCATTAAAAATTATTATTTTAATAAATTAGAGTGATATGAATAAATTAAAATTAAGAATTACTTATCATAGATCTAACTTCCTTAAAAATTCTTCCTTCATTGGTAGCTTGCAAGTTGCAAGAGCTTCGAAGCACTTGGGTTGTTTACGACCACGATCTCAACATATTTAATTTATAATATTCTTTTTAAACAGACTTGATTCGCCATTGCAATGTTGAAATTTGCTTCTATTTTACGGGGTTGGATAGAGGAAGAGAATATAATATTTCATTCATTTTGTATTTCTTAATTTATAGTCAATTTTTATTTTACATTTTATACTTTTATTTTGGACATATTATATTTTATGTTAGTGTATGTCCTAAAACTAATTTATTTTAGAGATAAATTACACTTTTATATTTATATATATTTTGTAATATGACATTTTTCAAAATATATGAAATCATAAAGAGTTATGATGTAATTATATTTTTTATTCGTGAATATCCCTCATCGTAGTGTATGACACTTATAGATTAGCACATAAGTGTGTATGGATGCTTATTAAGAATAAGTGTATCGGATTGACCTGCTAAGAGTATTCCACACGGATTATTATTTAAATACCAGTGGATTAATATCTTTGTGATAGTAGTGTAATGATCCTTTGACTTGAGGTCATGAGATTATTATTCTTTGACTCTATTAGTCGTTACTCTTAGTAAGTCGCACATACGGTAGAGTTCAAGTATAATATGAATTATGATAAGATAAGATATAACCAATAGATGATTCACCGACTACTTATAATATGAGAGTATATCCCATTATGGTCACTTCTTGAAATACGATTCGAAAATCTTTGCGCAAAGTAGAAATAGATTTAAGAGTGTCTTAAATTTTATTTCAAGTGAGTTGTATTTTGGAAAGAAGTAAAATTTGATTAATTTGATAAGAGTTGGCATTATATCTATACTCTTGAATTAATCGGGATATAGGTTGGTGAAAGGATAATAATTACAGAGGAAGGATGAATGATGTCGAACCACTTGACATATCTCAACACTTGGGTGGTCATGATACTTTACTTGGGTGGTCATGATACTTTACTTGGGTGGTCATGATGCTTTGCTAGAAGCCAATCTTGATCTATAAGTAAAAATTAATTAATTGGAGAATTAATGGTAAATTAAAGGTGTTTAATTTATCTAATCCTAATTAATTTAGAATTATAATTTATACTTATTGCCAACGTGATTGGGAACCTAAAGGGTCATACACTTAAGGATAATTAATTCAGGACTTAAAATGATTTGATAAGTATGAGATACATATGGATTAATTTATGAGATAAATTAACTTTTGGGTTTAATTATAATAAGTTATAAATATTATGAGTTAATATATAAGACATATTAATAGTTTATAATGATTTTATAATTATTCATATACCCATGATCCAAATTGATTGGAATTTGTAATTCCCTAAACCCAATTTGATTGGGATTATATATAAAAAAGAGGAGTACTACTTATAGTACTAGTAGATTGACGGCTTGAGAAGCCGTGGGAAAAAATCCTTTTAAAAACGTGATTGTCACGTTTTTAATAAAAGAAAATAATTTAAGAGTTAGCATTCTGTGGTTTGGGTCAATTAATCTTGTGAAGATTCTTGATTTAATTAGACTTCCCAAACATATTGAAGATTTTACTGCATTTTAAGGTATAATTTCTATACTTTTCTTGTACTACGCATAAATTAATCAAGGTGATCCTTGATAGGAAAGTAAAAATTTTAAATTCCGCTACACAGTATTATCTGTTTATTTACTTTCTTACATTCTAAACATTTAGATTTATTCAATTTCACTTCAATTTTTAACACCGTTACTAACACTAAGAATATTACACCTGTGCACGCTACATACCTAAAGTAGAATATTTATTAAATTTTTTAATACTATCAAACATTAGACACGGATCTAAAAATTAGGAATACAATGTGTTTAAAATTTAGAATTGAGAGTGTAAAGTGCGATTGATCATAAGTTAGAGGTGTAAAGTGAGATTAATAATAACTAATTCCTTTAGTATAATATATTTTTGAATTTGAAAGTTTGTAGTGCAATATATTCAAAATTAGATGCAAAGTGAGAATATCACCTGCGTAATTAATTATGCATAGAAGTATAACATGTTTCTTTTTACTCTCCCTATATTAGTCATAACATTTTTTTTTCTCTGAGTAGTTTTTCTTTTTCTTTTTTTATAAAGTGTTTCTGTATGTAGTTATGATTTGGAAATCCAACTTCTAGCCTTGATATGATAGGAATGAAAAACAAACCAAACCAAACTAATCTACTCAAACCAAACTCGGATTTATAAGAAATCTATTCACGATTGTCTCTTCATAGTCAAGACTAACATAAATAAGATTAATCACTCGTTAAAATTTTAAATTTAACTCGATAAAGTGAAAACAATAAATTTATAAACAGAAGATTGAAAGTACTTAAGTTTCGAAATGGCTGGACGAGAGTTAATTTGAGATAAGCTAAAAAAAATAAAAATAAACATGCATGTCAAATTTAAATTTACAAATTCCTTAAAATAATCAAAAAAAATCTTAAACATTAAACTTGAACACTAAGGCAATCGCACCCCTAGCATTGATTTCTTTTTTTTAGTTATATAACTAACTGTTGAACCCCAGTTATGTTAATCATGTTTTGATGATGACCAAATCATACTAATGGTTTGAAAACAAGTGTGCAGAAAAATAGGTAGGTTCGGACGCAAATGATCGTTCGAACAAAACAACCACAAGACTAACTATTTCACGGACGCAAATGACTGTCCGAATGACAGAGTTTCGGACGATGGTAATCGTCCGACACAAAGAATTTGAAGCAAGCCTCGGACGAAGAACAACGTCCGATCATTTTCCAGAAGATTTCGCTTCGATCGGACGCATGTTCGGACGCATCCTCGGATTTCCGAACGAATATCTTCAATAGTCTACGCAGTGTCGAACGCAGGATTTAGCAGCGGCCGTCCGAAAGGTCCAACGGCTAGTTTTCCAGTAAACAGAAAATAGCCGTTGGAAAGTTGTTGGAAGCAAATATTTGGCAACTATAAATACCCATATGTCTGATTTAATGAAAAAGAGACTTCTACATTGATTACAAATCATTCTTGAGCTATTTGGGAGAAATAGTTGGTACAAGTGTTGTAATAGTGTAGGTTGTAAGAAAAGAGCTTAGAAGTGTAAGAGTTCTTCAAGTGTAAGAGTGGAGAGATAACAATTGTAACAAAGGGAGGTTGTGAGTGTAAAACTCTTGGCTCAACTTAAGAAATGAGGAGTAAAGGAAATTAGTGTGAGCAAGAGTGATCCTCATTTGTGTACAAGAGGTTATTGTCTCACCTACTTTGAAGAGACTTTTAGTGGCTGAACTTCAAGTTGTAAACTTGGTAGTTGCCTTGTAAGAAGCTCTTTGTAATTTCAAACTCCAAACTTGAGAAGCTAGGGAGTTTGGTTTGATTCTCTTAATCTCAATATTCTTATTTGTTCTTTAAACTTAAATTGTTGAATATCTATTGTATTCATTTGTGCTTAAGTTTTCATTTGGTGCACAAAATTTGAATTTCTATTAAGCACATATAAATGATTGTTTTTAGAGACAACCTAATTCACCCCCCCTCTTAGGTTGCTTTTGGGGCCAACACTAACTTTAATTAATCTTTAAATATAACAAATCGTGTGGTAGTCGATCACCAATAACTCCCCTTTTGCTATTTTTTTTTTTTCAATCGGCAACATTCTAATTTAACCTACTCTACAAGAGAGATCCAACTGGGTACTATTAGGGGAAAAAAACTAACACTGGGTACTATTAGGGGACTAACAGGAGAGACCCTTTAAACCAGATAAAGGTACTTTAACACCTACTTGAATTTCTACTAGGCATGAGAATTGAATCCCAAACCTCACAACAAAAAATATCTTATGCGGGCCAACTCCACCCCTTTTGCTAATTGCTATGACCTGATATCCATAACACCTAAAATGATGGGATTCCCCTTAACATCTTCATCTTATTTTCCCGGAAGATCTCTGAGAACTTAATCTTATTTTCCCGGAAGATCTCTGAGAACTTAAAGTGAGAGAAAGATTGATGTAATAATTTTCGGATCTAAGATACTTGAATGAGTCTAAAAATAAATAATTACAAAAATCCTGTGATTTCGGACTTCTAAAGCTACGTATTTTAATTAGTAACATCTCTTGCATGTCTCCCTTAAAAAATCCTGTGATTTATGATTTGTAAAATAACTGAATACAAGATACACATAATATAGTCTTCATTTTTCGGATTAGATTTACATTTTGTAATATGTTTGTGGGTAAAATATTCCCAAGTTTTTGTTAGGTTGATTGTCTGTTAGTCTATTGAACTTTTATGGGTTGTTATTGTCTATTATCCAAGGTATTATACAATAAACAAAGAGCTAATCTTTCTTAGTTATCGGTGTAAAAAATTTAACGTTTGTCATATAATATAAAAATAACATTTGAGATTTGAGAATGAATTATATAATATACATTTTTATTAGATGGCGTAAAAAATATTTTTACAGTTAGTATATAAAATATTAACTCTAAAAAAATTTGTATAGAAGATTTTAGCTCAAATAATCCAATAAAATCAATTAGGTTAGCCGAAATGGGAAGGGATCTTCAAAATCTGCATCACTTTGGTGTGAGCACTTTTTCTACTCTATCCAATCGGTGCACTATAAAAGAAGATTTAAGGGTCCCCATTCAGGTCCCACTCATTTCTGAACTGCAAAATTATCTGTGAAGAATTTTTTTTTTTTGTGGTTCACAATAACTCAAATATTTTTCAATATAGGAAAAAGAAAAATAAAAGAATAAATAAAAAAGAGGCGTGAAGTGATACAAATAGAATTGTATTCGATTTTTTAGTCTATTTATATTATAAGAGGAGATTCTATAAAAAAAAATGTAACTGATTCTTTCGTTTTTTTAGGCCACCAACCATCTACCGAGAGTTTCGGATTTAATATCGAAATTTTATCAACAAATTTATTAAATTTAAGTGTAGTACTTGGTGTATTGATTTTTTTTTTTAAAAAAGTGCGTATAAATTGTTTATTTCAAGAATAGGCTTGGGGGAAGGGGAGTGGGGTTGTTTTGGGTTTTCAGAGATATTCTTGCCGCCCACCTTTCATGATAATCCTAAATTTTGTTATCTTCATAAATAATCGCCTTTACCGAGAGAAATTGCCTATTTTGGTGCAAAATTGTGAGACGACAAATAAATGGTCAAGATCTAATTTCTGGTATTTTGTATAAACACAATGTTTTGTTAGCATAAGTGATTTTCCCTTACCAATTGACCAAGCAAAATGACATATACAACTACTTTCTCTCCGAATTTTCATTGTATCATTGAACGAATGATGAACCATGCATCTCGCCTAATACTAATAAAAAATTTTATAGTTCCGTTAAAAAAATTATTTCGTTGTATTTTAAATCTTATACAGTATAATATTATATATTTTAAAAAATTATATTATATAAACTTTTAAAATTCACAAAATAATTCTCTCAACGAAATATAGTAATATGTATGTTGAATGAAAGGAATTAATTTCTTACATTACATAACATTATACCAAGGGACCATAGAAATTGCACGTTCGGTCCCCCTTTTTTCACCACTAGTAAATGTTGGACCACTATGTTGGTGACCACCATCCACTATAACTAGTATATGCTTTTGCTAAGTTTGTTATTAGACTATTGTGTAGCATTGATCTTATTTTGGTAATTGAGATAATTATAGGTAAGCTGAAACGAATGCAACAAAATTTCCTTAATGTTAGATTACGCAGATTAACATTTAGCAAATAGTATCAATCACAATGACAACTTGTGGCAAGAGGAAGACTTAGATATCAATGATTTGCAAAAGGAAGTTTCTTTCATCCTAAGTCACGCAACGATTTGCAATTGATTGACTGTCCATCCCTACTTGAGTTCTTCTGGCATCCAATTTTTTTGGACAAAGACAAATGACTAAATGAGACGGATCCAAAATAAAATGATACTCTTTCCGTCTCACTTATTTTTGTTACAGTTAAAATTTTTTAATCAACCAAGTCAATTTTGTAATTAATAATTCACATAAATTTATTTGATTTTTTATGAAATTTTTTCAACAAAAGTGAAATTTATATAAAGTATTATGACGTGAACTTAAAAAATATACAAAAGATTTAACTTTATAAACTTAACTCGTTGACTAAAAAAAGTTAAATATGACAAATATATTAGGACGGAAATAGTATTAATAATGGGAGAATTCTATAGTTCATTTTAGGATAAATCATTTCCTTAGTTTTGAAAATTTGTACAATATAAACTTTTAGAGCACATAATGTTGTATTGTACAAGTATTTAAAGTACAAGAGAATTAATCTCTAAAACGGACTGTAAAATTTTTCTTAACTATGTTAGTCTATGTATAGCATTTCTCAGGATAGAGAACGCTAAAATCACACATTTTAAGGATAATTAAGAGGAATTATATAGTCTCATCAATATAATCACACCATATTAGGGATGGACACAATAGTCTATTCATATGTTCACGGACTAATCCGTACCTATTTTATGGATTCAGAACATATTGAAACCGTAGCTGATTCACATTAATAGGGTTACTTATTGTTCGGTTACTTGTTTAAACCGATTTAGACTCGGATGTACCCGAATCTACAATTTTATTCCTATTTTTCTACATTAAAATTTAAAAAAAGAAAAGAAAAAGAACTTATTATGGGAGAGAAAAAACTATTATAAATTTACACACAAGTCCATTTAACATTAAGAAACAACCCCTATTTTGTAAAATTACAAAATTAAAATTACAAAATTCCTAGTATGTGGACATATTTTGATATCCACTGGTTCAAAAAAACAATGTGAATAGCTATATTGATTGGTGTCTTAGATATTCAATTCACTAATGTTAATCGACTCATTTATCTTTTTTTATCATCAAAATGAATAGATTTTACTAATTTTAGACCACGAATTTTTCGCACACTCCAACATACTCGGAAGGCTTATATACTACAATATCACATGCAAAATGGGCTAAAAAATCACACGCTTTTATAATAAGCTATATCCTCCTTGATTCTCTCTTAAAAGAATATCAGCCCTAATAAAATACTTTTAACTTCATGACTTGTAGTCTCTTCCTACCTTTAAAGAAAATAAAAAAACCCAATAACACAGCAAAACAGAACACTTTAAATAGATAGAGCCATAGCGGGACAATAGGAAGCATCCCATAATTAATTCTTTCGTGGAGGAAAGACTGAGGAGAAGGGACTTTGCCAACCAATTCCAAGCAAGGGAGCAATACCAAAAAAGAGGCACAATGAGAGCTAGTAGTGCTTCAACCATTTACTTGCTCTCACTTCTTTTATCATTATTCGTTCTTAGACCCACTTTTGCTGTCAAAAAGGTCAGCATATTATAACTTGTCTGCCTTCAGTAACTGATCAATCAGTATACTATAATATTTTCTTCAATTAAAACCACACAAATTTTCTTTCTTTTTTTTTTTTTTTTTTTTTTCATGACTATGTTCTAGTCTTATGTGGTGTACTTGGGAGCTCATTCACATGGACCAGAAGTCTCAACCATTGACTTTGATAGAGTAACAGAATCACATTACTCATTTCTTGGATCATTCTTGGGAAGGTAAGTAACTGAAATCTCTGTTCATGAACAAATACAAATCCTAAGTTTTTTTTTTTTTCATGTTTTTTTTGTTTGTTTCAAGATTCATTGACTAATGTACTTTTCATGCTTAAACTTCCACAAAAAACAGTAAAAAAAAGGCCCAAGATGCAATCCTTTACTCTTACACAAGAAACATAAATGGCTTTGCTGCAATTCTTGATGTTGCAGAAGCTGCTGAGATTTCTAGTAAGCAATTTGGAATGCTTCTTCAAGATTTTTTTTTTTCTGGGATGTTTTATCTGAAATTTATGTGCATAATAATAACTTAATTTTGGTTTCTTTATTTCCATCTTAATTCAGGACATCCAGAAGTTGTATCAGTTTTCTTGAATAAAGGAAGGAAATTACATACCACCAGGTCCTGGGAATTTCTGGGGCTTGAGCATGATGGCAAAATCCATCCCAGTTCAATTTGGAGTAAGGCAAGATTTGGTGAAGACACCATTATTGCCAATCTTGATACTGGTGAGTTTGCTCACATCGCTTTAATCCACTATGCATTCTTGACTAATTCAGCATTAAATTATTTATTATTAGAAAGTTCTGCCTATTTGATCAAGAAAAACTAGCAACTGTTTGAATTTTAGGTAATAGAGATGGGGTTGGTGTAAAAAATTGAGAGGGGGTTGGTGTAAAAAATTTTCTAAACTGTGTAAATGTATAATAACGATATTTGATATTTAAACACTCACACGTGACATCATCTACAAGCCACGGTTTGGAATTCTACACCAAGAAAGATCAATCTCTTAGACTTGGTATTCAGTTTCGTATATATAAACAGATTTCTAGAAGCCCTTTTTGCCATTTTTTATCTAACGGCAAGAAAGTTGACAATCAATAACTTGCATGTGATTATCGACTTAATGGTGTAAAATAGATTCCTTTTATGCTCACCTTAATTTTTATAATGATAAACATTAAAAGTTAGGAGTTCTAAAAATAATCAATTGTATATGAATTTTTCTAGATCTTATTGGGGTGCTAGCAAAACCAACCACTCTAGCACGTGACAAAAGTTTGTCCATTTTAGGTAGTCATTTTTTAACATTGGTTGACCAATTGCGTTGTTTGAAAGAGTTATTTTATCCATAAGTGTTCATACACCTTTATTGATTTTGAGTGGTTGCAGTCTCTTCCTTCCCATAGAGCACCTGGGGCTGTGCATGATATTTGAAGAAATTCTTATGTGAACTGAATTTATGGCATAGTGTCATGAACTCTTGATCTAAAACAAAACACATCACCTAATATCTTGGCACTATGCCATGAATTCAGTCCATATAAGAATTTCCCGATATTTGGAATATATCTTGGCTTCCTTTAGGGATATGTGGGACTAAAGTTTCCCAATCAATTAGACATTTGTGTATAATAACCCTCTGGTTGTGACAAGGCAGTCACTATAGAATAGTTTATTTAAGAAGTTCATTTGGTACTGTGACTTCTTCTGAACTATGAAGTTGCATTCCTCATTACTATAGAGAGACAAATAGAAATAACCTGGCCTTATAGTTGTGGCTGGTTCTCATTCCCCTGCACGGTTTCATTGTCTTAAATATCTTTTGGTATAAAATGTATAAGGGTGAGACAATCAGGCAATTACCTGAAAAATTCTCAGGAAAGGAGTTGCCTGTATGTGTGTCTGTGACTTGGTCAGATCACAGTTCGGTTATTCTTAAACTAAATATGAATATCCTCCTGTTTGTTTAGTTAAACATTCCTTGGTCAAACAGAGATGTAAAGCTTTGTGTTTTAGTCGAGGATATCTAAAAGCTGTAAATCGTGCTACATTTTAGTATTGGCATCAAGAATGCTAATATATACCAGTATATTTGTATTAAAAATAAAAATAAAAAAAAAATCAAGAAAGCTATAGATGAGCATATATCTGTAATTATATTCCATTCTCCATCCTTGAGAATATAGACTTTTCACAGTTGAACCTTTAAAAATTCCATATTCTCCAAATCTAATCACTTCTGTGACCCGTGTATTCTGTTTTTATTTTTTTGTTGGAAAGTGATTGAGAACAATGCTAAGGAATATTTTCAAGTTATATTCAGAGGTTAAAGTTCAAAAGTTTCAAAATGACAATGCTAGTGGTATTGCACTCCAGTTTTGGAAGAATGATTTACCTAAAAGGACAAAGAAATGGTTAAGGGTCATACCGAATTATAATAGCTATATAGGTTGCGTAGTCTAAACATCAATAACTAAAATTTTGACAACTTTGATCTGCATTTATACAAGTGCATAACTAATTGTCTGCAATAGAATGCATATAGATGTCGGGAAAAGTTAGGAGGAGTACAATGCTTTTTGAGACTAGCCTCTGTAAGATTGGTGGAAGTCAAGGATAAATCATAAGACCAAAACCAGAAGGAAGGATTGTTCTTCCTAATTTCCTCGCTTTCCTTTGGACAATTACTATCTCTTATGGCTTTTCTTCACCCTTTGCCCTTGATGGCATTGAATTAGGTGTCTGGCCAGAATCACCAAGCTTCACTGATCTTGAATTGGGACCAATTCCAGCAAAATGGAAAGGAATTTGTCAGAATGGTGAAGATGCTTCCTTTCATTGCAATAGGTCTATTTCTCTGTCCACTTTGTTCTAAATCTAATCTATTAAAACTTTTTCAAAATATTGTTTTCCTCTAAGCATGTAGAGGTGTTCTTCATGTACAAAGAAAATTTAAGAAGTTAAACTATTGACCATGCTTGTGATAATGCAGGTTCTGGGAAGTTCTGAAGGCCAAGATTTTCCTCTCTATTAAAAAGATTTATATCATTTTATTTGCAAGAATTGCCTCAAATTCTTCAATGGCTCGGCATAGTTTTAAAACTTTATCTTTGTTCTTCATGTTTGTGGAATAAAGATATGCTTGAATAAGATTCTACCTGATTCTTACTTTTAGCCAATTATTTTAGTCTATATAGTTTTCTTCCTAGATATGAATATCTAAAAGGAAACTCATATGTATTAGTATGAGAATGGCCTCATTCGGCTTGCACTAAAAAAAAATCTGTATATGCAAGAGTAAACTTGTTTTTAACTGACATTGTTATCATTTATACATACAGGAAACTGATTGGGGCAAGATACTTCAACAAAGGGTATAATAGAAATCAACTGCTGCAGCAGGACCCCTCAATTCCACTTTTAATTCACCACGAGACCTTGACGGTCATGGATCCCATACCTTATCAACAGCTGGTGGTAATTTTGTAGCTGGAGCAAATGTATTTGGATACGGAAATGGAACAGCAAAAGGTGGATCACCAAAAGCTCGAGTGGCAGCTTACAAGGTTTGCTGGCCTCCAGTGCAAGGAAATGAATGCTTTGATGCAGATATTCTGGCTGGCTTTGAAATGGCTATCCATGATGGTGTTGATGTGCTTTCAGTGTCTCTTGGAGGAGATCCTACTACCTATTTCAATGATAGTATTGCAATTGGCTCTTTTCATGCTGTTAAGCATGGTATTGTAGTGATCTGCTCAGCTGGTAATTCTGGACCTGTTACTGGTACTGTTTGCAATGTTGCACCGTGGCAGATCACAGTTGGGGCGAGCACCATGGATCGCCAGTTTCCTAGTTATGTTGTTCTTGGCAACAATAAGCGCTTCAGAGTTTTAAAGAGCTTTTACCTCTTCATTATCTTTTCTCACTTTCGTAGAGTCTTTATTTTGCATAGTGTGTACGACACTATGACTCACTTCCTCATTGGATATCTATTTTCCTACAGGGAGAGAGCCTTTCGCATGAAGCATTGCCAAACAATAAGTTCTTTCCAATTGTTTCTGCAAAATCTGTTAAAGCCGCTAATGCATCCGATGCAGAAGCGTAAGAATGACATATCTTTGTTGTTTATTTTGTTACGACTTGAGACTCTTGTATGTTCTTTAATTGCTTCATAGATCTAATCTGAATACCATATTTGGTACTTATGTGGTCTTTCAGCTTGCTTTGTAAGGCTGGAACACTGGATCCTAGTAAAGCGAAGGGAAAAATCTTGGTCTGCCTGCGAGGGGATAATGCAAGGGTTGACAAGGGCCAACAAGCTGCTTTGGTTGGTGCTGTGGGAATGGTTCTTGCTAATAATGAACTTTCAGGAAATGAAATCATTGCTGACCCTCAGGACTGTTCTTCCAGCTTCACAAATCAATTATACTGATGGACTTGCTGTCTTTTCTTATGTCAATTCCACAAGGTAAGAAGAAATTCGTTAACACCATCATGATTTGTGAGAGCAAGAGATGCATTTCATGCACATCTTGTTCCCTTTAGATAAGGAAGCTAAATAAACCAGTTTTAGAATGGAAACTAGGCTACACAAAGTAATATTCTGATCCCGGAAGGAACAATAACCGCAATATTCTGATCCTCCATTCATAAAGAGTCTGAAACTGGAGATCCTATTGGTGGATGGGGAAAATGTAGTATAGTACTATTTATTCACATAACTTTTGTATCTTTGTTTCCCTTTTCTTTACTGAATAGTATTTAGTACTTTATCAGTTCTCCTAAGGCTTATATCACACATCCAACAACTGAATTGGGCACAAAGCCAGCCCCTTTTATGGCAGCATTTTCATCGAAGGGACCTAATACCGTTACACCAGAGCTTCTCAAGGTATTCCAGATGTGTACAGCTTAATTGTTTTCTCATATAGAATATTTTTGAAACTAAAATGTGGTATTCAAGCTTTTTATTCATCCTTGAACTATTTTTTCTTCTTCTCATATCTCACTGTTATGATCCTATTAGCCTGATATCACCGCACCAGGAGTAAGTGTGATTGCTGCTTACACTGAAGCACAAGGGCCAACAAACCAAGCTTTTGATAACCGCAGAGTTCTCTTCAATTCAGATTCAGGCACTTCAATGTCATGCCCTCATGTTTCTGGTGTTGTCGGCCTCCTGAAAACCCTCCATCCAGATTGGAGTCCCGCAGCAATCAAATCTGCAATCATGACGAGTGGTAAGTCCTTATTAGCAATCAGCTTAAAACTTGAACTGTTAACACTTGACTCTAGTTTTGTGAAATCTGCATACAAATGATCAAAGAAAGGGCCTTTGAATGAAATCTTTTATTTAGTGCATCAATTTCTGTGGACCTGCATTTTAAGATTGCTGCCAAATTCTATCCTTTAATACAGCAAGATCAAGGGATAACGCTGTTGAGCCAGTCAGAAATGCATCTTATGAAAAGGCCACGGCATTCAGCTACGGAGCAGGACATATTCGTCCAAATCGTGCAATGGATCCTGGATTGGTTTATGATCTAACGGCGAATGATTACCTGAGTTTTCTATGTGCATTAGGCTATAACGAAAGCCAGATTACCTCATTCACTAAAGGCCCTTATAAATGCCCCAGGCCGATTAGTCTCATCAACCTGAATTACCCCTCAATCTCAGTTCCAAACCTCCATGGTTCAGTCACAGTGACTAGAACAGTGAAAAATGTTGGCTCTCCAGCTACTTATGCTGCCCGAGTTGTCAGCCCTCCCGGAATCTCCATCCATATTCAACCTGAAACGCTCAAGTTTGAAAGAACTGGTGAAGAGAAAAGCTTTACACTCACTCTGCAGCTAAAGAATCCTGGTGCAGCTAGAGATTATGTGTTTGGGAGGTTAACATGGTCTGATGGGAAGAATAACCATTATGTAAGAAGTCCAATTGTGGTTAAGGCAGCATAGAGTAACAAGTAACAGTTTTTCTCGAGTTTTGATTCATTTAGCCAACTATTCAATTAATCTTCCTTTTCCTTTTCTAGTTTTAAGTCATATATATTGAGGCCTCATAATTGCCTTTAAATGTTGGTAATATCTTGGTGACATACAAATTTCCATTTTAGGAAGGAGATTTTTTTCTCAGCTAAGGTATTTATACTTGTAAGCAACATGATTGCTGTGGCTTTGTGCTTCATTCTTTGATACAAAAAGATGAACTTTAGGCAGTCCTTTCATCCCGTTTAATACTTGCATAGTAAAAGTTTTTAATTAACATAATATTATATAATATAAGCGTTTGAAGCACAATCAAATGGTTATTAAAGGGACTTTAAAATTTTTTTTTTTAAATTTAACTAATTTACTTTTTCTTCCAAAGTGAATAGTTAGTACTACAGAATTTTGGTATGTAAAACTTCAACGAGAATTCTATGATATTGTTTAGTGTAGTTGATATTAACCATTTAAAGTAAAATAAATTCAAACAAAAGAACACTTTAAAATAAGAAAAACCACCATCAAAAATCATGTTCACTTAGTTTACTAAATCTTGGACAAACATCATAAATTTTCTCATGAATTTCCAATTATGATGTAGATTCTTAATATATCATCACTTGCAATCCATGAAAGGAACGAAATTTTGTATTGCTATGTACGATGGAGAAAAGGTTACAACAAGAAGGAAAGACAAAAGAAAAAACTCTACAAAATTTGTTACAACATCCAATCCGATTAAAAGCATCAATTTGCAAGAAATGAATATTCATGTTCTCATATGCCAAGAAAAGGGTACAATTAGAAGGCTTTGTCCGTATTAATGTGTGATTGTTCTAATTTTGTGCTTCGAACCATGCAACTTCTCGGACTGAAATCTTCTATGCAAAAACTTCACGAGAAAGGCTAATTATTCGGAACATCTAGATATATTCAATTATGTCAAACCTCTTCTGAATTCTACGTAGGGAAATGCAATTGGTTGTTCACCATCTTCTACTCTCCATCTACACAACCACAAAGCCAAATCATAAATTTAGAGATAAACTGACTCAAGATTTGGTAATAAGAGAAGAAAATGTTAGACACAACAATCATTCTTTAGTGTGACAAGTCAATGAATGAAAATAACTTAATATTTGACTATATCTTGAACCCTTTATTTTTCTAAAACTTTTGGATGAAATTAAGATGTTTCCCGGTAGACAAGTCAAGTTACAAATATGATGTGGTGCCGCGGTTGTACTCAATATTCTATTAAGAATCTTATATTTCACTATCTTTACTAATATTCTGTCTTACCTAATTTCACATTTCAAATGCTTAGATATGTGTGCATTATCTTATAAATAGTACTAGTATTATGTATGAGATAAAAGAATTGATACAACAAATGATACAGAAGATCAAGTACCTATATACTCTCGAATATTAAGAAGGTTACAAATATGATTTTGTTAGGCTATTATGACTTTAATCTTAGGAGAAAACTTTTGAAGACAATTTTTTATTCATAAAGGAACAACCAAGAAATTTTTAGTGCTCAAGAGGAAAAAGAATGGATATAAAATTAAATTTTTTTGGGGGCAATCGCACTTTTATTTGAGTAGTTGAAATCTTGGATAGAAAAAATTTGAATGTTTGTGAGTTGCGACTTATATCATGTGATTCTGAAATCCAAATGAAATTTAAACAATAGAATTATTTACTTGGATTCGTTTTATTATTATTTGAGCATCACATGATATACTGTGAGTGCTTGCAAATTTTCTAAGGGTATCAGTTTAGGAAAATTGTGGACCGAAAACTTTTGATTACACAAAACACAAGTACCTGTAATTTTGTATAAGATGGTGGAGGAAGAAGGCAACCTCAACCTTCCCAAGTTCGGATCCGGGGCAACAACGGGACCCTCCACCAAAGGGTGTAAATTTCTTGCAAGTATTCTTGATCTTCATCCTAAAATTTACAGGCACTCAGAAGAAATTAGTTCCCAAATTATATGTGCTCTAAAAGAAGAATATTTTGGGTGGTTTCCGACCTTAATTTCACAAAAATCTTTTACTTAACAAGTGTATCTTATTAAAATAATCATGATTATAAATCAGCAAATAGAGTTTACAAAAAAAGTATGAAAATAAAACTAGATGTCCTTTTTTTTTCTTTTTGGTAGATTAAGTAGTACAAAAAATAAAAAACTTATATATCACTGAACTAGAATTCACAAATTTGTGGGACATAGGACGAGATTTTTTATTCTTGAGATTAAAAAATAGTGTAACAAATACCAGCCATCTCCAAGGATTAAACTGGAAAGCATTGGCATGGATTGATGGGTCCAAGTGGACTGCGCTAAAAATGGGTAGGACCTTCCAACCAGATGGAATTACATAATCTGCAAAAAAACAAATGCATGAGAAAAGGGAGATGAGTGCTGAAAAAGAAGTATGCACATTCATGCCTACTAAAAGCTCATGCATGCATAATTAGGGAGAAAAAAGCATTCTCTTGCATTATTATTATTATTATTTTTAATATACGTTCTGGACCATTAGAATTTAGAAGTGAATACTAACCTCTGAACTTGACATCTTTAAGAGCCTTTCGGTGGACAAATTTCACAATGTTTCCACTTCTCAGAGCTTCATTTATGACCTACAGTCAAAGTAATAATCTCAAAAAATATATATATCTATATAAACAGCTATTTTTTGAAATATTATTTATTTAATTATTGTAATATATGTAAGATAAAAAAGATGATTGAAAATCACGTATAAAATAATTATAAAATATTATGCTGCGAATAATGAATAATATTCACCATCCAAATTAACAGTAAAGTATGTTTTCAAATTCAGAATACAAACATTAATACACATTCCATTACAATGATATGAAACTCATACAAGTCATAATAGAAGAGAGATAAAATTGGTTGTTATGAACTAATCCTATATATTAAAATCTCAAATAATTGGTCTATCTTCATTTTTTTTTTTTTAAAAAAATTTGTGAGAAAAAAGGTGATTTGTAAAACAACATGTTCAAGAAATTAAATGGGTTGCTAAAAACGTCTTGAAAAGAAAAAACTAATATTAAGAACGAGAAAAACACGAGTAGTTTTAACAGCTATAAATTACAAAAATGAGTAATGATCTAGAGCACATAAAAATAACTTTAACGAAATAAATTAAAATTAACTTCAATAAAAGAGAACAAGTCAAATAATAGAACTTACATGTTGAGTGAAAGCCATTTTCTTGTAATCTTCCCAATTTAAGTAGTGATCATCTTTATCCTTCATTTTCCTTATGCTCTCATGCTCTATCTAAAATATTAACCAAGAAACCACAAAACTAAGCAATATATACAACTTTAAAGTTTTGTCCCTAGAAGTCAAATAAATTGCAAGACTACATTTATCAAAAAAATAATAATAATTAATAAAATAAATGCATGACTTAGTCAATTGTTTTGCCACCTTTAATTGTTCAATTGCAAGATTTGATTGTCCAAGGAAGTAAACCACCATGGCCATCAAGAGGAACGTAGTTTCATATCCTCCCAATAGAGAATCTAATACAAAACTAACTTTTTCATCTTCAGATAAGGTATCAACACAAAGTAGTATCTCAAGAAAATCACTCCTATTACTGCTAGAATTTTCATCATCACCACCATCAACATTTCTTCTTCTTCTTTCCTCCATTATTGCTTTGACAGTTGAAGATATTCTATTTCTAGCCTGTAAAGATATGTCACCCCAAAAAGGTTCATCATCACATGTGCATCTTTTTTATATATATATATATTGCAACAAAAAAGCAAGAAAAAGAAAATGAAACAAAAGAGGTTTTAGATTGCTGTTTGTTTGGATAGAGTAATTAAAGAGAAACATTTAAGAGGGGATGTGGAGAACCTGAACAGCTCTAGCATATGGAGTCCCTGGAATATAGAGTGGAACTGAAATCAACCTTACTTTCATGAAAGTACGAAAATCCTGCAGAATTTGTGTAGCTCTTGGCTCATTTGGTGTTAAACCAAGAACTTGCTTCACTATTACATTGAATGCAAACTGTAATAAAGAAAGAAAAACACAGGATTAATTAGATTCCTTGAGAAGAAAGTGGTAACTAAGTAATTGTAATTAATAAGACAGGGTAATTTCATGGGATCTTTTATCTCGACTCTTATGCTAATCTCCTGTCGTATTTTTTGCCGCGTAGACTCTAAAAAATCAGTACTTTTAAATTAAAATATACGTGACAAATATTGGTGTCGATATTTGAGACCAGAAGTGTATAAAGGACAAGGAGAAGTATAATTTTGATGATACCCTTCTAGCTTCATCACAGAAGATGACTTGTTCTTTATTTTGCCATGAATTGAGTACTTGAGTAGCTATTCTCTCAACATCATTAAGAAACTCAGGTTTGGACTTGGTGGTGTTGACAAGTGAGAGAGCCACATTTCTGAGCTGTACTCTTATGAGTTTCACTGACTGCAACAAGCATTGAGACCTTGCCAAGAATACCATGAATGGGTTTTGGATAACTGCACTGGAACAACTTATCTTCATTTTGTAGAATGAAGTAGTTGAGTTCTTGATCACATGAAACCACAGTGGGAGAAAAGAATAAATGGGATGTGAACACTTTTCCATACCTAAGAATATCATCACAAGACATCCCACCAATATTAAAGATGTTAGTTTTTTTTTTGTTTTTTTCTTTTACCAAAATTGAAGAAAAGAAAATACAAATTCATTAATTATAGAGAATATATTTTCATTATACTTACCTAGAACAATGTTCTTGAAGGAAAGATCCAATTGAGTTAGAAGGGTGAGGCTTCAAAAAGGAAAGGGTTTCTCCAAGTAATGGATAGCCAAATGAACCTTTTGGGACAAGTCCATGCTTCGAGAATAAAGGTAAGAAATGGTTCAAGATTATCCCAAATACAAATAATCCCACCAAAACAAATAGCATCTGACGATTAGCCAAAACTCCCCAGCCATGGACATCAATCTAACAAGTGTTCTACTATGTTGCAAACCCTTAAATTAATTAAGGACCACCTTTTGTGCTTGTTGCTCCAAATATAGTCGGCCATATATAGAGGGAGGGAGAGGCATACTAGTAACTACTAGAGAAAGTGTGTATATGTGAGTGAATGTTTGGAAAAATTTTATACAGATAAAAGTGTATAATTTTAATATATTTTATGATTTATATTTATTAATTTATAAATAAAATTTTAAAAAAAATTAAAATATATACATAAATATAAATTATAAACACCATAATATATACAAGAATTTTAAATAATTCATTTCTTAATTAAAATAATGAGGAAAGCAATTAGATAGGCTTTTGAGAGTTTATTAAATACAATCGGTGAAATTAATTATGTCAGAAGCATAGGAAATGAAATAAGCAGCCTAGCCTAGGATCTAGCTATCTAGGACTACCAATTCTCGGGGTGCAGGATTTTGGGAAGAGGAAAATGACATTTTAGTAGTCATATTTTAATTATTTACTTGAGGTATGTATAGAACTTATTGACAATTAAAGAGTACCAAGTACTTAATACTGCAAGCCAAGAAAAAAATGTACTAAGTATACTACCAAAAACGATTGGGGTAAGTACTCAGTCTGGCCCTTATAGATCTTATTATTTAGAGTATTATTTAAATATATTATTTAAAAATTTATTTGAGTGATAAATAATAAAAAAATGTGAATAATTTGATTAAATATTTGGATTATAAATGGTGTAAATAATGTGAATAAGTGTTTGGATAATATTTTTTACATTAAAAGACAAAAAACGTACACAAAAATTAAACAAAATTACTAATATCAAAATATATAATTCTGTTCATTTTTTTCACACCATCAAATCAAGTGTTAAATAACACACACAAACGTAGTTGTCTTCGAGTTGGTCCATTGGTGTGTTGGTGGGGTTGCAGTGATCAAGCTGGGCTTATCCCACCGAGAAACGTTATGGCGAAAGAAACATTCCGTGGCGGCTAAGTTCCCTTAGTTGGGGTAGCCACTTCGGATTCTCCCGACCTAACCTTTTTATTTTGTAAAAAAAAAAAAAAGGTAGCTGTCTTCATAATCATCGTTTGATATCCAAATCTTAAAAAATAAAATATACTCATTTA
The DNA here is from genome assembly GCA_025175665.1 of Cinchona pubescens. NCBI lineage: Eukaryota > Viridiplantae > Streptophyta > Magnoliopsida > Gentianales > Rubiaceae > Cinchona > Cinchona pubescens. The sequence continues at coordinate 2,372,915 of JANKKI010000085.1, read as the reverse complement.
TGTATGCTAACATGTATTTACTTAATATAAAATAAAAATATATACTTTAAAAATTATTAAGTATTTTGTGCACTAAAAGACAAAATATGTACACAAAATTTGAATAAAATTATTAATATCAAAATATATAATTTCGTTCACTTTTTTTTTTAATACCATCAAATTAAGTATTAAAAATCAAAAGCAAAGATAGTTACCTGTTCGTCGTTTGAAATTCGAATCTTGAAAAACGAAATATGTCCATATGCGTATGCTAAATATGAATTTATACAATTTAAATTTTACACTTTTCTGCCCATAGTTCGAATTTTTCAACATATGCTTGAAAGTCTGAACCTTATATACTATATTTAAACTCTATTTTTTCGCACATGGTTCAGATTTCCGAACCTTGTAATGCTTGTATACTATTTTAAACTCTATTTTCCTGCCTATACTTTGGACACCCGAACCTAGGTTTGGAAGTCTGAAATTATATTTTCATTTTTTCTTTGCCCAAAAAAATTCAGACCAATAAATACTAATGGATAGAATAAAAAAAATTAATGCTAATATATGTGAATAGTATAATAGCATATAGATGAATAGTAAAATAAGTAACTGAATAGTAATAAATAGTGAAAAAAAAATTGAATTGTGTAAGTAATGAATAGTGAAAGCAAATTGTGAATTGTGTAAATAATAATAGTATTTTAGAAAAAAAAAAAAAAGAAAAAAAAGTTGACAAAAAAAATTTTTACTGACCAAACAAATATTTCATAAAAATATGAATAGTAAAGTAAAAAGTGGTAAAAACTTGTTAAAAAAACAATCCAAATAGGACCATTATCTCGTCTCATCTATATTATCATCATTTAATTTTTATATATAATTTTTTAAAATTTTCCAAAAGTTTAAATATACATATATATATATTTTATTTTTATTTTAAAATTTACATCAAAAATTAAATAAATTTTAATAAATTATTCATTATAAAAATAATTTATTTAATATTAAAAATTAAATTATGACAAAATAAATAATACACAGTAAATAATTTGTACTAGCATATGCATATACATAGATTCACATGCATAAAGACCTTGAGGTTTTTGCTCTTGATCTGATCTAAGTCTCAAACAGTTAAAAATGCTGACACTGCCTAGTCCCCGTGTGGATGCACACGGACGGACTATATGCTTATCAGATATACAAAGAGCCGAAGAAGCCAAAAAAGTAAAATAAAAACTCCAGAATGATGGTAATAATATAAGCTTGCGTTTAATTTTTTTACTAGAATGTTGAAATTATTCTATATTAGGTTTGAACGAGGAGATTTGAGTGGATTTGATTTGAAATCTTAATTTATAATAAATTATTCAAACAACCAGTTAATGGATTTAGTCGTAGATTTGAAATCTACTAATATGTGTAAGTGTGATTTTAATAGCTAATTGATTGGATTTGACATGCATTTAAATTTCATGTCATTTTAAAGCCATCTAATTCAAATCCATTCATTTTAAATACTTATTTCAATTCAAATCCATCCATTCAAACATAACCCTAAAGGAATGTAACTCAAATTAATACAATGAAAAATACTTAGATAGACCCGATTTTTTACCCCACTTATAGACCCTGTGGTCAGGATTAAATCTTAAAGAATCTTGTTACATCAACTGATGTCATAGATTCTCTAAAATTTAATCCACACTACAGAATTTACAAGTAAGATCAAAATCTGACTCTACCTAAGTATTTACCTAATACAATATATACATTAATTTTATTTTTAAACATAATACATTAGTGGTTGTAACTTCTAAATTCAATCAGGTCACTTCGAGCATAAACAAGTTGAATATCCAAAAAACTTCCTCTTTGAAATTGTCATCATTAAAATAAGGGTGTGTTCGTTTGGACTGAAAATATTTTCCTCCTTGGAAAATATTTTACATGAAAAAATCTATTTTTCATACAATTTTTCGGTGTTTGATTGACAAAATGAAAATATTTTAAAATAAAAAAATTTAACGGTTTTATCTTTAATTTTATGAATACAAGTTAAAAAAACTTATAATAATGGTAATAAATACCTTACAAGTAATTGTGATTAATAAAAAATTGATTTTGTTCAAAATTAAATGATAGTACAATACAGTAGTAAAATATGCATAATGATAGTTATATTAGTGTGGGACCCATAATTGAGAGAAAAACGAATGAAAAAGAATTAAAAACGAAAATAAGTTTAGCAAACGAAATTCTAAAAGTAAGTATTTGAGGTTTAGGGTGTGTTTGTTTGGACTGACATGAAAAAGTCTATTTTCCATACAATTTTTTGGTGTTCGGTTGACAAAATGAAAATATTTTGAAATAAAAAATTTTAACGGTTTTATCTTTAATTTGAGTATGAATACAAGTTTAAAAAACTTATAATAATGGTAATAAATACCTTACAAGTAATTGTCATTAATAAAAAATTGATTTTGTTCAAAATTAAATGATAGTACAATATAGTAGTAAAATATGCATAATGATAGTTATATTAGTGTGGGACCCATAATTGAGAGAAAAACGAATGAAAAAGAATTAAAAACGAAAATAAGTTTAGCAAACGAAATTCTAAAAGTAAGTATTTGAGGTTTAATGTCACTCTTGAATTATCTGGAAAATAACTTACACTCAAAAATTTCGTAAGTTATTTTCAGCCAGAGGAAGGAACATTGGACAATATATTTCCACTGGAAAATACTTTTGAATTACAAAAAATTTTCTGGAAAATATTTTCCTAAAAATATTTTCAGTTCAAACGAACACACCCTTAATGTCACTCTTGAATTATCCGGAAAATAACTTTCACTCAAAAATTCCGTAAGTTATTTTCAGCCAGAGGAAGGAAAATTGGAAAATGATATTTTCTGAAAATTGGAAAATATTTTCCGGTGTTTGGCACCAAAAAATTTTCTGAAAAATATTTTCAATTCAAACGAATACACCCTAAAAGAAAAATAAATGTTTAAGTACGGAACTTTTGTGTATGCACTCCGCATCTATATTTGAATTCCTGGAGCGTTATACTCTCTTTATTTTAAAATAATAATTATTTTTGATTGAGGTATATAGATTAATTAACGAAACTATTAAATTGTATCAGTTTTATAAAAAAATAGGTTAAAATAACTAAATTACTTTATTGTATTAATATCCCAACTAGGGATGTAAACGAATGAAACTACTCGCGAGCAATTCGGTCAAAAGTTTGACTTGACCTCGAATTGAGGTTGCTCGATTTCAAATCACTCGGCAAGCCATTTTCGAGTATGTATATATTTACTTGAGTGTTCGTCAAAATTTTCGAGCACTTGTTTAATTTTTTAAATTTTTTATTACGTGTAAAATTATTAAAATGTCTATACTCTTTAGATTAAAAAATTACATATTTACCTCCAAAAAAGTTGAACTTTTCGAGTTTGAATTCGAATTCGAACTCGTTTTACTTATTTTCAAGCTAACTCGAATCGAGCTCGAGGTCGAGCTCCAACAAATTTTTCGAGCTTGAGTTCGAGTTCTATTTTTGAAGCTCGTTAAACCTCGAACTCCTCATAAAAAATTTCGAATTCGAGTTGAAGTAAGATACTATTTGCACTCGACTTGCTTCGTTTACACCTCTAATCGCATCTATACAATTCTCCCTTCATTAATGTGACAGTAAGGGTAAAAGTTAAAAATATATTATTTAATACTATCTTATTTTCTAAAGTAATAGATAATATCGCACAAGACAAATTGAGAATAACAGTTATTTTGAAATGAAAGAAGACCAATATAGGTGTTAATTAATTAAAGGTTTTTTTTTTTTTGGTGCCATAATCACCAGAAAAAGAGATGAAATCGACGAAATAACCACGAAACATAATGTGCCCTAAGTGCTGATGATTACAAATTATTATGCTTGTTTGTAATGTGGTCAAGTCTTGATTAAAAAAGACCTCGACTGTCTTGAGAGTTTTTTCAACCTTGCACGCCTTTTTACTGTCAATCTAGTCCAATATTTGTCCTACTTACCCTTTTCTTTAATAAAGAATTAATTTTGCCAAACCAACAAAAAATAAAAAGAGATTAAAATCTTTAATCCATTTGATTTCATTTTATTTCTACATAAAATTGCAATAATGATGTGTTAACCTAATGAGGAACAAGCAGACAACATTGCAATAGCTAGAATGGTTCTAACAGCTTACTTTTCTCCCAAGTCCTAATCGTGATATTCATCCTTTTAAGTAATCTGAAAATTTACAAGTAGTAATCAAGACTTTTCTTTGTTAAGCCCAGACAACTTGGAGTTTGATTCTTTGCTAATCCCATATAAAGCAAAGCATTGGATCTCTTGCTTTGTTATCACTCTACCAATTTTTAAAAATTGGCTAGATTACTCCCTTAGCACTTCTTAATATAAAGATAATTAAAAAATAACAAAATTTTTATTTTTTAATTATTTTAATAATTATAATTTTTTTTTTTAATTATTTCAATACTAGTAAAACTCATTTTACATCTCGGAGAGAATAACATATATTTACTTTGGATTGGATTCTTTATGTTTCTTTCTAGTCCCTATCGAAGTATAGAGTGAATTCCACCCATGTGATTCACGTGACAACATAATGTAAAACTTATAATTCGTATGGTATTGGAACTAGTTACATCCAAACTGACTTTTATTCCCCAAGCTAAGAGTTCTGCCTTGATCACATTTTGCCGTTCGACAAAAGCTTTGTTGGCATTATACAAATTATTTTCGGGAAAGGTGTGCAATGATTGCCATTGGACAATACTTATTTAAGATATTATGTCGAATATGATTTGAAATAATAATATAACTATATTTTAGATATAATTTATGTAAGACAAAAAAAAAATAATTAGAAAATTTAAAATATTCAGAGACATCTCAGAGGTTTTTGAACAACTTAATTGTTATCACAAATAGAAAGGCGTAATTGACTTTTTTTTTTTTTTTTTTTTTGAATATAAATATATACTATACACATATAATTCCAAAATTTTCACATGTTTTATTTCTAGAAGGGAGGGTATTCTTATTTACTCCATCATTTTTTGATTTAATAATCTCATTTAGCTACTCAATTGCTAGAATTTAAACCCAGTAATATCTTCAAATTATTTCCCTTCATCAACCTAAATACGAACGTGCCAAAAAGGCACTAGATTGTCCGATAGAGCATATATGGCTACTTGAGGTTGAGGTGTTTGTTTCAAAGGCTTCCCACTTGGGAGGCTGGCTGGATAGGCCTAGTGATAATAACTAGTGGCATGGGTACTCACTCAAGTGGTAAGTGGTACGAGTTCAGTTATTTAGGAAATTTGAAAAGAAAAATATTCGTTTCGAAATAAGCATCTCGCGAAGCAATTAGTCAAGTTAATGCAAAGTACGTACCATAATTACGTTAACACAAAATTTTGATTCTCACTTTTAAGTTGTATTGAATTGTTATTTGGAATTGAAACAAAATTATTGTTCTACTCAAGTTAAACTACATTTCTAGGATAAAATTTTTTAGTTCCAATTCTTCTAAAGAATTAAATTTAGCAGTGTGGCATAATCAAATAAAAAATGATACATAAGTTTTGTTTTTCCATATCGTTGATCGAGTGAGAATCTATATCAACTCGTACATAAAAAAAAGTTCAACTATATATGCATTCAATATTGTATTGTACTTAAGTAATCATAAAATTGACAATAAAATATAGTTTAGATGATAAAATGTTTCTCCTCTGATTTATTGGCCATAAGTTCAAGTCATTATAGAGGTAGGGTGAGATGTAAATTTATTTTTTTAATAAAAAAAAGGTTGGCCATAAAAAGGAAACGAGAACAAAGTTTAAACGCACAACATATTAAGTATGTTGTACATAAAATATTCGGCAAACTACCTTACAGACCCCTGACATTTTTATGTTCGTATACTTTTATCCATCAAACTAATAAATGTATCTATTGACCCATTGAACTCTTTAAAGTGTATATTGTTGGCTATTCTGTCAAAATTTTCTATTAAACCTAATGAAACAAAGGCCAAATTTGTCATTTAAATACTTCATTATCGTTTCTATTTTATTTTGACCTGTTATACACAAAAACAACGTAATTTTACACCATGCGCTACTTTTTCTTTTTCTCCAATCACAAAAGCATACACTACACACACTAAAAAAAAATCAAACATGCACAATTAACACCATATTAAACAAACACAAGAAACACCAATATTTGTGTTCTTCGTTTCTCTTTTTTAGTCAAATAAATCCAAATTTTAAACTATTCACATGAGGATTAAATTCTTCAATTTTCTAAACAACAATAAAAATGAGAATTGAATACAAATTAAAATGTGAAAAGTTAGAAGAGAATTAGTAAGAAAATGTGGCATGGTGGGATTTCCAGGAGAGACGGATACACATCTAGATGTGTCCTTAGGAGAAAATGAATCTTGGCCGAGAGAGGCAAGAAAAAAGAGGGACAAGATCTACATTGGAGGGGACGGGGGAAGGATTTGCATAAGAGGGCGGCATTAAGATCTATTGACCAGGGAGGAAGGCTACTGAGAAAGAGGGATCTATGAGGAGAAGCTGCTGGGAATGAAAACAAAATGGAAAGAAGAAATCTATGGAGAAGGGGGTAGCATAAGAAGAACCTGTGGGTAGAGGGAGGAGATGCGTGGGGAAGAGTATGGGGAGTAGGCTGTAGGTGGAGGGGATGGTTGCGTGGGGAAAAGATGGAGAAAGATGGTGAAAATAGTGGTTAAGGAGTGGCGGGGAGGGTGGGGCTATGGAAGGGTGGAAGTGGTCCAATGGGATGGAGAAGGTTGTCCAGGTAGAGATTAGGAGGAGAGAGAATTGTATGTTTTAGTGTGTGTTTCATTTTTAGATTAATGTATTTTTTATTGTAATAAAAATTACGTAGTTTTGGAATTAAAAGGATTGACAAACCTAGTAAAATTATATCATTTTGGTAAAATTCTTAATGAAAATAAATTAGGGAAAATTATAAAATAATGAAATGACAAATTTATCCCTTATACTATTAGATTTAATTGAATTTAGACAGAATGGCAAACATAAACACTTCAAAAAGTTCAATGACCAAAAACATACAAATATAAAAGTTTAGGGTGTTGTAAGGTAATTTGCCAGAAAATATTTTCACAATTTTTTTTGGATGTTCCCTAAGGGAATAATTATATGCAGGCGGAAAGGTATTCAAGCAGTCAAAAATTCAAAAGTCACCTGAATAAATAAAACCCATATTCAGATAAGATAAACAAGCTAAAAAGGTCCGGTTACTATATATTTTCTGTTGTAATTACCCAATTTGGGACCGAAATTAAGAGAACAGTAAAGTTAGAAGCCATAAGTACAATGTTAATAAAAATAAATAAAATTCTCATTGACTATATTCTTGTTTCCTAAAAGTTAAAAAAGCTTACGTTCTATGACAAAAAAAGAATATTTCTTTTTGTTCCAAAAAGGATATATGAAAAAAACTCAAATGCTTAGTTAGTAGTTAGGCCGGTGGAAAGGCTTATTGCAGCTTCTTTTGACCAGAAAGTATAATAAGGAAATTCATTATAATTTGTGGCAACACTTTTGAAGCAAGGCGGGCAAATCAGCAAATGTACTCATTCTTATGCTTTTATTATTATTATTATTAATAAAAGTACATTAGAAAGTGCTATTATGTGCTTAGTTCTTGTAATATATTTTAGAAAAATGCAGTACAATTTATTGTAGGCCATCAGTGTATTATTACTAAAACACGATTTTGAGGGATTTGTATAGTAGTCGACAAACAGTAAGAAGAAACATGTCGAAATATTTAAAGCTAAAAAGGCTGTCCTACCTCTACTTGTCAGTATTTAACTTGAGAAACAATAAAAATTGAAGTTCCAACAATTTTTTTTTTCAGAGAGGAAAATAAAAATGTTAAATGTATTTTCCGGCCACATCTATGCATGTGAGGCTTGTTTTGTTTTTCTTTTAATGAATAGAGAAAATTAAAGATTCTGTTGGGCAGTTATTATTTAAAATAATATTATAGTTACTTTTTTTAGATGTGATATAATAGTAGTATGTGAGTTAAAAAATTAGTTAAAAAATATATCTGAATAATACTTATAAAATATTATTTAAAGATAATAAAAAATGAGTCATTCAAACAAAACCAAAACTATTGTGGCTCGTTTAGATATTTAGGAGAGAAAAGAAAAGAATTCTTTATTTTAAGGGTAGGGGAAAAAAAAAAGGAGGAAATATGTTGGATGTGTAGGGATGAATTGCCAATCATCAAATTTAGTCAGTTTTTGGAAAAACAAAGGAATTAAGGAGCCCATTTAACAAAATTTATAGGGCAATATAGAGGAGCCAATTAAAGAATAAAAAATGACATTCAATGAATTGATCATAATCCTAACATACTATCAAAATAAATAAATTAAAAAAATATTTTTTTTCCTTGGTTGGGTACATTTACCAAGAATTGTGATATCCCAGATAAACCAGTCTAGAAGACTAGAAGCAGTCCTACTATGACTTTTGAGTGAAATGTCTCATCCTGTTTGTAGTTACGTTGTCCTTGGGTCCCACCCCATTTATCAACATCTCGTCTCCAAAAGCCAATTATACATGTTGCATGCTTAGAGATTGCAGAAATTTATTATTTATTTATTTACTCCTATTTATTATTATTATTATTGAAAGGAGCTTAATGAGTAAGCTGGCGGCAATGAAAGACTTTGCAATAGTAAATTATGAAACTTATTTTTGGGTCTTTACCAAATTCAATGAAAGATTTGTCCCCATCTAGCTTGGAGCCTTTGAAGGCCTCGCTAGAATATGATTTGGTTCTCTGTCGCTTAAGGAAATTAAACAAATCTTTTTGGTGTGAGCATGAAATTAAGATTTGTATGTGTAGTTCTTCTAAAACAATTTTCACTAGAAGATTTTTTTTTTTTTTTTGTCACTCAAGGGGTGGGGGCCAAAAACATATAACTAAGTTTTAAGACATACAAAGCCTTTTTACTAAAACTTTAGCTAGACAAGAAGTTTCAAAAATCCTATAATAGAATTAAAGAAAATAATTTTATTAGTTTCTCATATTTTATATGTGTATTTTTTTAGTCTTTCACACTTAAAATGACGTAGTTTAGTCTCTTAAAAATTCAAAATATGCAATTTTGGTCTCTTGATACAATTATTAGTATATTTTGGCCTGAAATATACACGTGTATTAAATGTTACATTTTTTATAAACAAAATTAGCAACACACAAATTTTAAATATTAAACGATATTACCTAAAACCTCCATCACCACCACAACAAAATTCTCACCTACTATCACCACTCATATTCCCCTCCCTTGTGACTTTTCCTCCACCACCTCTACTCCAAGAGTTTCAATATTATTTTTTTTAAATAATTTATTATTTAAGATTATGTATTGTCAATTTTGCACTTAAATATGTTACATTTTTGTCTTATACACATTAGTATTTCAATCTAGAAAATATAGCTGTATATGGGTTGAAGGACCAAAATAGTGTGTTTTGAATATGTGAGAACTAAAATATATCATTTTAAATATGAAAGATTAAAAGAGTACAAAGGTAAAATATAAGGGATTATTAAGAGCATTTTTCCTAAAATCAATATTGTTTTACTTTAAAAATTTATTCGATACAACATTAAATCTTTTCAAAGGTTACACTACACAGGATTTTAAAATTAATGAAATAATTTTGACTATAGAACTTTTTGAAATTTTATTATTCAATATTTTTGTACGGCATCAATCTATCTTTTACTATGCGAGTAATCTAAAAAAAAAAAAAAAGCTTATAAAGCATGTAAACATTGATCAGTCTTGTGCATTAAATTTTGTTTCCCGTGCATTAATTTATTTAATCCAAATATGCATTCACTTTAAATCACAACTACGAAAAATTTGTACAAGTCAAAAGGTGAAGTGTATCTCATTCTCACACATTTAGTAAGACGATTACATATCACTTCGAACATTATTTCCAAATTCGATAAAGACATTTGGATCTATTTCAGGCGAATAATCACCAATTTTCTAGTAAATTTTGATTAGTGACTCCTTAATGTAAAATAAATATTAAAATCGTTAAAATAATTAAAAAATAAATTTTTTATTTTTTAATAATTCAATAATTTATATTAGTCATTTTATAATTCCTAATGAGTATCAAATAATTTTCATCCAGGATGAAAAACCACTTGAGCATGGTAGTAAACATTTGTTTTTTTTTTTTTTTGGAGGGGGGGTTTCGAAGTGGGGTTGGGGATTTAAAAAATATATATTGAATTGTCGATTGACCACGTAAGGAAACTCTTTCTGATATTCAAACTGCAATATACTTTCAAGGACAAGATTCCAAGTATAGCGATCCAACTTGTCAAATCATGTCTTAACATGAATCTTTGTACTATCTGTTTTCACGTCTATGGCTAGGAAGGAAAATAGGGTTGATAATTGATCAGCTTTTTTCTTATGGATTGTTCATGACAAACAAAATTGGAAAGACACATGAAATGTGGCCATACCATGGACTCGAAGAGTGGTTGTGGAATTGTAAGAAAAGGGAAAATGGCTTAAATAGTCCCTCAATTTTTTTATTTTAATCAAAATAGTCTTTTATTTTTTTATTCAGGATAATTCTTTAACATTTATTTTTTAACTAAGATTACCATTTTGTGGTGGAACTACCACAGAAATCTCTTTCTTTTTTTTGATAAATTTTACATACAACCCCTTTGATTTAGTTGTTTTCCACATTAATCTAATTTAAAATTTTACAAAATTTTAAGGCCAACTTTTAAAAAAGAACACCTAGTGATTGACTAAAGAAATTTGGCGGTAGAGCTAGTGGGTGGCGATTAGTATCTAGTGGGTAGGGGAGACACTTGGGTGGTAGAAAAAGTGATTCTAGAATTGGATGGGTGATAGTTTCGGCTGAGAGAATGGAAAGAAGAAAGGGTTAGATATACGAACTTAAGAATTTTTTTCTTTTTTGTTAAAAATAAATGTTTCTTTTTTTTTTTTTGAAAATTGTTTTGAAGTTTTTTTTTGTTTTTCACCCCTTCAAATTAATTTCTTTCTTATTTTTTTTTAATTTTAAACTATATGTGGATTATGAAAAATAAGTAAATTTTAGAGGGTGTATGTGGAATTCATCAAAAAAAGAAAAAGATTTTTGTGTTGACTTCCCTATAAAAGGACTGTTTTGACTAAAAATAAAAGTTGAAAGGCTATTTTAGCTATAAAAAAAATTAAGAAACTATTTTGATTAAAGTAAAAAAATTAAGGGACTATTTTGGCGATTTTTCCGTAAGAAAATTTGTGTGTAAAAGTTACAAGTGAATCATTTATAACCATTAAAGATTGAAATGTTTAAACTTTTTAAGTTTAAGCATGTATCCCTATTAGTCACCTACGTTTTTAACAACTTAATCTAATCCAAGCTTTTGTTTTTCTGAATTTGAGTCTCTACAGCTACAAGTGTAACATTTCAAAAATTAAATTAGCAGTTCAAATCGGACGATAGCTAATGTAATATTAATTTAAACCATAAAATAATTTGTTAAAAAAAACACTATATGAATTATTTATTTTTTGTGATTTGTATAATTTTGATAGTCACAAATACAATTATTTTGTGATAAAATAAATTAAATAATTAATAATTTCAAGTCACAAATAATAATGTAACTTTCATTTACAAATCACAAGTTATTTTTGTGACTTTTTACTTTTTAGATGATAACCATCATTTGAAAGTTATAAAGTAAAATGCAAGTCACATCTGAGTTTCGTAACTTTTAAATAATGGTTACCGCCTATAAAGTTATAAAAAATATTTACGACATGCAAATAAATATAACACTATCATTTGTAAGTTAAAATTAATAATTTTTATAAATTTTAATATCACAAAATAATTATATTTATGAGATATAAAATAAAGTAATTCACGTATAATTTATTTTTCTTATAGTGAAAAGTATAAAAATATTGAAAATTTACAAATCCAAAATTAACATAAAAATCAAACAAAAAGTTTTAATCTGGATTCTCGACCATTAGCCCCTCGTCCCGATAGAATGGAGAATGGGCCAAAAGGAATAGTAGTCAAAGCTTTAAAGATGAAAACGTGAAGGTTGGTCCAACTGACACACCCTCGTGCTGTCTCGAGTATCGTGTTCAAGAGATGATGAAATGATAGCATCACTCGCATTTGCATGATATATGATATATATTCCCGTACACAAACAAATGCGAATCCGACATTCAATATAATTTGACTTGATATGACGCTGATTTCTTCTTTAAAGGGATACCCCCTTCTTATCTTTGGATACCTTTGCTTGGAAGGAAAATATTATCATATTTTTATCTTATTTACACATTTTACTATTAAAATTAAATTTTATTTATATTAATTGATATCATAAATTTTATATTATTTAATTTATTTTATAAATTTTATAAATAAAATTAAAAACTAAATCTATCTATCATATATTTCTATAACATGAAATTTTTTTATCTGAATTAAAATTTTTAGTACGGTGTCATGCCATTACACCTCGTGGCTGGACAAGTCATTAACTTTTGAATAAGAAAAAGGGGTTCAAAATATTTATGTGAAATTATTAGTAGTTTATAATTTAAAATGTTATAAATAATATAATATTTTTTTCACTTTTAATGTAGAACAAGACATCACATTCATCTCTCTTATAAATTTTATATTCTCACAAAACTCAAAGTAGGAGTCCAATATTATATCACCTACATTGTGTAGTACGACCTAATACTAGTAGTTCAATCTCACCCTGTGCATAAATCACAAAACTTAAAGTCAAAATCTATTAGGTCAGAATGGTTAAGTCAAGTTACTAGTAATTCAAAATATAAAATATTATAAATAATATAATATTCCCTTCTACTAATGATATGGGACAAAGCGTCACGATCACTCCCACTTTAAACTTTGCATCCTTACAAAACCGAATACCATATCTCTACATATACTGCGTAGCACGACTTAATATCACTTTTTCAATCTCATCTCGTATAGAGATCACATGAAGTTCTGATACCAACTGTAATACCCTCGATCTAAGTTATTTAATAACTTTTAAACGAAAACAATGAATTCAAAATATTTAAATCAAATTATTATTTACCTATTTTTTAAAATATTATAAACAATATAATATTTACTTTTACTTTCTTTGTGGAACAAGCATCGCACATAGATTCCTTAATTGGAAAAAAAAAATACACATCACTTTTTACCAAAAAATTTTATAACCCAATATTATATATCTGATTCATATAAAAAATTTCTCATTTATTCATATTAAACTTGAGGGAAACACCGCCTCTACAGTGTAGATTTTGTAATTTAGCTGTTCTTCTGTAGTATCTTTTATTTTGATCATCTTGCAATTATTTACTCTATAAAACATGGATAGAATACAAGAATTTCGCACCCAGTTTGCAATTTTAATATCTCCAAATTTTTTGTGAGAAAAAAAAAATCTCAATAATCAATTTTCCATCCCAAATATACCGTCAGTGATTTGAAATTTTCTCGAAACTTTGTAAAAATATTTTTTAATTACATTTTTATTTAGGCATATATATCCTTAAATATTATGGGAATTTTTTTCCAAAAACTCTTCTGTAAAACACAATTGAAACTAATATTCTTTTTAAAGTAAATGATTTTGACAGTTCAAAATAAGTTTCAAGCACTTCACTCATACAATTTTTGTTTGATTATTTTGGAGTACCTGAAACTTATTTTAAAGTTCCAAATTCAATGACCTTTTATATATATATATATATGTCAAACAGAATTTATCGCATATATGGTCTTTAATTTATGCACTTCACCAAACAATGCTTTAGTATTCTCTTGATAAGATGTTTAGATATTTGGAGAAACCCTTATTAAAGTGTTCATTTCATATGAGTTGTAATTCTCAAAAATCAACTAATCAAGTTGCCCTGGCGGAGTTGGGCTTCTTTTAGGTCTTGTTTTTTTTTTTTTTTTTGGGGACCATAATAAGGTTATATAACATGGAAAAAGCAATTGTTCGACTATTACTAGCTTAGGCATTCCATAAAGTTGTTCAATTAGAATTGAGGAATATAACTTTACAGTACTAAGTACTACTAGTACCGGTCCAAGGTAGAACTTCTTCCCATTAAAGTAAATAGTGGTCATGATGCGATGCCATTTCTTGAACCCAATAAAATGATCAAATTGTGCCTATTGTTTCCGGAAGTAAAGTAAAAAAGTGGGCTTGGGATTCCATTTGTGTGACTTAGAAGAATCGATAATATATCCTCCAAAGTCCAACCATTAGCAAAGAATGATAGAATGCCAATGGACCACATTTTTAAGTGCTCATTAGTCCAGCAACAAAAATATTGTGACATGCATAAATCTATAGATAGATGGTCCTAAATTTTTTTTTTTTTTGGTTGCAGGTGGTGAGGGTGGTGGATGCCAGGTAGTTTGATCAGCTACAAATGATTGACTCAACCATGAATGAAAAATCTCATCATCACTGCAAATATTCCAACATTCATATAATCCATTTCAATAATTGATCAAGATACAAATTAATGCTAGCTAGTGTGATTCTGCAATTTTATGTGCATCTAAGAAAAAATGGATGAAGCCCGAAATTATCTCTCTCTTTTTATTTCCTAAAATCTTGGTATAAAGTGTGTGATGGAAAATGAAAATAAATGGAATGAACCAACTATATTTTGTCAATTTTTGATCAGGCATTACATTATTGTGCAATTTGCAAGTTCATTATCAATTTAACGAGTATTTAGAGGTATAATATCAAATGAATTGACAATGAAGATGCTGCTCAATTAATTCGTACGACACTTTCTTATTCCCTGTATTTTTTTTAGGGAAAATTATATGTTGGCCTATTGAGATTTGAGAATATCAACATTTATTCATACAATTAAAGAAAAATAAAACCCATTCAGATTAGTCAATAATCTTCTTAAAAACTCTCGGGTATTAAGGAGGTATTAGGATCGGAATCTCGGATATTTGCGAAAATTTCTTAATAAGCCCTTGAAGATAATAAGGAATATAAATAAAGAGAAATATAACAATAAAGGGATACAAAAATTTACGTGGTTCGTTCACGGGCGAAGGGGAAAAAGGTCAAGGGGAAAACATCCACTAATTTAAGAGAATTACAAATCCACCGGCGAAGGGGAAAAGGGTCAAGGGGAAAACATCCATTAATTTAAGAGGATTACAAATTTGGAGAGACCTCCACAAAATGAGCTATAGGCACCATTATAACAAAAGCACAAGAGAGCTCAAATAAGACAAAAGGTAACAAAAGCACAAGAGAGCTCAAATAAGACAAAAGGTTGGATGGCCATAAAGGCCCTGAAAGCCCACTAAATCTCTCTTGGCTTGGTGCACTTAAAAAGCTTAACTAAGGCCCTTAATTTATAACATTGGGTGGGAGAGAAATACTCTTCCTAAACCAATGTGGGACAAAACAAAAGATAAGAGACCAATGCATACTCAACAAATCTCCACATTGGCTTGGTGCACTTAAAAAGCTTAACTAAGGCCCTTAATTTATAACATTGGGTGGGAGAGAAATACTCTTCCTAAACCAATGTGGGACAAAACAAAAGATACAATGCATACTCAACAAATCTCCACATTGACTTGTATCGCTTAACAAATCCTTGTAAAATGGCAAATCTTCACAAAACGAAATTCCCCACCTTCTCCACAGAAACTCAATAGCCCAGATTCTCGATTCACAAATGGATCGACACTACTCCACCTTCTCCAACAAAGTCCCAAATTTGTATTCGATGCAATCCCACTCTTCATCCACAAAATAAGCCTAACAAAACTCTTCACAAATACTAAACGGACGACTCGGAAGCTCAAACGTCCAATACACAAAGAAGCGTGTAACAAAACGGCCAATACCAAGAAGAAATTACTTGCCAACGAATAACCCATGATTCAAAATTTCTCAATCCAAAATTTCGTTACTATCATAATCGACTTAACCCAGGTCCCCGGCTCTGATACCAATTTGTTGGGATCGAAACCTCGGGTATTTGTAAAAATTTCTTAATAAACCCTTGAAGATAATAACGAATATAAATAAAGAGAAATATAACATAAAAGGGACACAAAAATTTACGTGGTTCGGTCAAATCGACCTACATCCACAGGCGAAGGGGAAAACATCCACTAATTTAAGAGGGGGAAAACATCCACTAATTTAAGAGGATTACAAATTTAGAGAGACCTCCACAAAATGGGCTATAGGCACCATTATAACAAAAGCACAAGAGAGCCCAAATAAGATAAAAGGCTAGATGGCCATAATGGCCCTGAAAGCCTACTAAAGCTCTCTTGGCTTGGTGCACTTAAAACCTTAATTAAAGCCCTTAATTTATAACATTGGATGGAAGAGAAATACTCTTCCCAAACCAATGTGAGACAAAACAAAAGATACAAGTCATACTTAACAGGAGGTATTTAATTTATGAGTATGTGACCTCGAAGAAATAGAAATCGAAGTTAATGATACTTATAGATATTGTTTGGTTAATCACTATTGAAATCATTCTATAGGAATGAAAGTGTTAGAAAATGTCTATTTCATTCTCTGCTTATAACTTGGATTTCAAATTGACTAATTTATCAACATAATCAAACACATTCCTTATTCAAATCAAACAAATAAGGGAAAATAATATAAATTCATACCGATAGTAAAATTTAAGATTCTCAGTTCAATTTTAGTTTTCTAATACGAACCAAACACCTCCTAAGCATCATTTTTTTCAGAAGGAAAATAGGAATAGGAATGAGTGCATGTGCAACCATGTGGTTAGGCCTGTCAATGGGTCGGGTCTAGACTCGGACCTAACCCGATCCGAACCCATTTATCTGGGTCTAGATTTATAGCAAATTTTGATTACCCGGACTGAATTTTGGTGTTCTGACCCGATTACGACCCAGATCCGATTAAAATATTTAATATATAATAAAATTATTGTATATTTAATATTATTTTATATGTATATATGCATATATGTTTGTGTAAATTGCCCATGTAATTTATAGTTTATGTAGAATACATGCATAAATATTAATTATGAACTAAATATTTTTTATAATTAAAAAAAAGAAAAAATTCGATAAGTTATAATAATTTTATATGTAATTGTAAAAGTAATAAAAAATATTTAAGACTCAAATCCAGATCCGACAAGACCCGCCGACGGATCCTGGTATGGATATGCTTTTGTAAACCCGTCGGAGATCCGAATCCGGATCCGAATCTAGTTATATTAATCGGATCCCAATATGAATATGTTAGATCCGACCCGAATTCGATCTGTTTACAGGCCTACGTGTGGTCCAATGCTCGGAATCATAAACTATAGGACAAACTACCAAAACGACTAGGTGTTAAGTCTCTAATTCGTGATGATAAAATGCTAGTGATGATAAAAAGCTAGAAAAGGAAAGGATGGGAATCACAGAAAAGAGCACGCTTACAAATTGAATAAAAATCACAGAAATAGTCTCTCAATCTTCTTTTTTTTACTTTAGATGAAATAGTCTCTTAACTTTTTTTTAGTCAGATAGTTCTTTAACTTTTATTTTTTTTAAAGCCAAAACAGTCCTGTGGTAAAGCCATCACAAAAACCTTTTTTTAATATAAATTTGACATACATCTCCTGAGATTTAGTTATTTTTTTACATAAACCTTATATAGATTAAAATAGAAAAATAAGAAAGAAATTAATTTGAAGGAGTGAAAAAGAAAAAAAAAATACTTCAGAAAAATTTTTAGAAAAAAAAACTGATTTATTTAAATAAAAAAAAAACTGAAAATCCTAACCCTTATCTCTTCTCTTTTTTCCAGTCGAAACTATTACCCACCCAATTCTAAAACTACTCTTTCAACCACCCACCGCCACCCAAGTACCTTCCCCCCTCACAACACCAACCGCCACCCACCAATCCCATCGCCAGATCTCCTTAGTTAACTACTAATTCTTCTTTTTTAAAAGTTGAACTTAAAATTTTGTAATAATTTTAAATTAGTCTAATGTGAAACACAATTAAAACCACAGGAAGTGTATGTAGAATTTATCCTTTTTTTTTTTTTTTGTGGTGGCTCAACTATAAAAGGACTATCTTAGCTAATAAAATAAAAGTTGAAGGACTATCTTAGCTAAAAAAAGGTTAAGGAATTATTTCAACTAAAGTAAAAAAGTTGAGGGACTATTTTGACAATTTGCCCCTTTCTCATAACGGCCTTTGATTCATGCTTTGCACGTCATCCACCAATGTCCATTTGCCACCTTCAATGACTCTTATTTTTAAGAAAATTTATTTACAAAATTACTATTTTACGTAGTGAAATTTTATTAAATTACTAACATTTAATATTACATATTTAATTAAATTTTATGTATTCTTTCACGAATTTAGTGATATATAAATAATCTATAATTTATAATTTTGTATAAATGAATTGTTTTATTAAATTCCTTTTGAATTTAGAATTCCATAAAGTTGACTATCACATACATCAGAAGTATTTGATTGATTGCATTGCGTTATGGGCCTAGCCTTTGGGTTCTTCGAGATGGAAAGGCACTACAAGAATGGTTGAAGTGGGGTGGGTAAAATTTTTCGGTTGCACATTATTTCCATTCTCAACCTAATTAAATCATGAAATTTCAAGTGTAGATGTCATGGAATTCGAGTTTACTTAGATTGAATACGCAAACAATATAATATACAAAATACAAATTTAATCTCTAAAATTTTAAAGAACCAAACTCACCTTTATTATTTTTTACATCAAATGAGAACGGAATCCCTTGTGATATTAAACATTAAAAATTACAATAGTTCACAAGTAATTCTAAATTAAGGTTCATTTTTTGTTGCTTAGAAACTTTATTATTATTATTTTTTGAAGGTATTGCTTAGAAGCTCATTTTCTTATTAGTTTTTAACCCACCAAAAAAAAAAAAGCAATATTTTCCTCATAATTTCATTTTTGTTTGCTTGCTTTCTTATTATTGGTCATGTGTAGGGATGCCAAGGAAGGTCAAATTTAGACTCACTAGTTCATAAATGTTTTACTTTATTAGGCCACATAAGTCGCAGTCCGATCTAGGCAACAAATTATTTTCTTCCGTTACACCCCCTCAATGCTAAAAATGGTTGTTTACGAATCCACTCAAAAACTCTCATATTTCCAATAATACTAAAACTAATTTTATTGGCACAATCGATGTGTGTGTAAAATTATACCCAATTTTTTTTTTTTAAATATGGACAAAAATTAAAATATAAATTAAATTAGGGGTTTATGTGTGTAATTTTGTAGTGGGCTGAAAAGTTATTTAATAGTGAGAGTGGGAAATTAAAATCTTAAAAATAGGGATGGAAAAGATATATTACACCAAAAAACTCAAGCATTATATTACTATATACTAGTACTATACTATATTACTAGTTTAATAATGGATGAGCATTTTTGGAGTAATTTTAAATTTTGGTATAATTTTGTAACTTCCCTTTCTCCCAAATAACTCCCTGCAATTCACTCTCAAAATTGCACACACATCCTTAATTTAAATTGTATTTTAGTTTTTGGTCCTTTTGAAATTTTTTTTATACAATTCTACACACACATTGGGTATGCCAATAGGACTAGTAAAGCAGTAATGATCATGATATGTGTTCCAAACACGTAACAAAAATTGTCCATAATACTGCTGGCCCATCCATATTAACTGAAAATCCAAAAACTAAATTACATTAAAATTAGGGCCCTGAGAAAAGTAAGCCCAATGGAGTTTTGAGTCTTTTAAATATGGATGGTCCTAATGGACTTCCCGTACGAAAGCCTTAAAGGCCTCCCTATATTCTGGGAGAATCCTTCGGTGTTTAAAACATTACCAGCAAAGCAAACTGCCCTTGCCGATTTACGTATATTCTTTACCATTCCATTTCTTTTCGGGAAATTATCAAAATAGTCCCTCATTTTCTTACTAAGACAATAATAGCTTTTCTACTTTAATTTTCACGGATAGTAATTCGTATTTATTTATATGTGGCCAATTTAATCCCTAATTACTTGTAGTCCAAAGTTAAACTTTCTCCACTTTTGACCAATCCGACCAAGGACAAAATGGAAAATTAAAGTGGTTTAGTCTATATATATATATGAAAAATACACTTGTAAAAAAAACATGCACATTAAATCTAAACATCACTTTTAGAGCAAAAAAATATTTATAAGAGTAGTTTTTTTAGGTATAAGTATAAGAAGGTGTTGGATGACTTGACTTTTCCATTTTGCCCTTAATTTCCCATCCACTTAGGAACTAAATTGTGTACAAAAAAGTGTAAAGAGGACTTAATCGACAAAGAATAAAGTTAAGAGACTTGTACATTTAGTAATAAATTTGAGGGACTAGTTTGGTCATATTGTCATTTATTTTTGCTTTTTAATTACAAACTCCTTTCACAAATTCAATTTCACCTTTCTCCCCGTCTCTCTCCTGTATAAAAAACAAAGAAGGGAAGAGAAGGAGAGAGCGACCGCGTTTTGATCTATACGCCGCCGTTTGCCACCCGTCTTCTCTCGCTCCTTCTCTTCACCTTTTAATTTTAAATTAAATATCATATATTATTACTTTATTAGTATTTATTACTAATTGATTTGTTCGCTATATATATATATATATATATTAATTTCGTCGTTCAAGAGATCTCCATTCCTTATCTGTTTCTTTCACGTTAAGTAGACGCAAGCAATCTGAGGTCAAACGATGTCGTACGCGTATCTCTTCAAGTACATAATCATCGGAGATACTGGTAAATTCTTTTTTTCAATCTTCCGATTTTGTTTAATTTATTTTTTATTCGTGTTTTTTTTATTGTTTTTATTCCAATATGTATAATTTTTCTTATTTCTTTTTGTGATTTGCGAATCGGTGATACTAATTTTGTTATATAATAGAAAATAATTGAAATTGATGCTTTTAGAAGGTTTAATTGCTTTGAAATTTAATTAATTCTGTAATTGTATGTCATTTTTTTAACCGAATAAAGTTTTGAAATTTAATTCGGTAGGTTAATTACTAAATCATCATAGCTTTTGATAAATAAGAATGTTAGTGAAGATAATGATGCTTATTATTATTATTATAACAATTAAATTTCTTTTGGCAATTTTAATTGATACGAATCTCATCCTTGTGAGATTTTTCTCCGAGATGTAATTCTTTTATTTGTTAATTGTTTTTCGGATCCATGTTAATTATGCTAAATAGGATTTTTGGAATGTTTGGAGAAATTTTAGATCATAGCAGGCGTAATTATAGTAATTTTTCTGTGTCGAGTGGTAAAGTGATTTAGAAAGTGATGAGGTAAATAGTGATTTAGAATGTAAAAGTGATCCTCTTGAAGGTTGAGTAATCAGGCTCGGCATATGCTTTGCATTGTCAGCTTCTCAAGCTATGCATATTTGGACATTCCAAGTATATCATAGTATCATGCTGGAAACAAAGTGATAAATCCTTGGAAGAGAACAATATTTGTGGAAAAAACAATATTTGTGGAAAAGCATTGGGTAGTTAGTCTATCTGCAGATTCAATTGGAAACATAAAATGTAAATCTTCAAACTATGCATGTATTTCATCTTTTCTTCTCTCGAAAGGGAGATTTTGTTGTGCCTTCACTCTCTCTTACTCTACATGATAATTTCGTGGTTTCTTGCTAATGGAGAGCGATAAAATATTATCAGTCTGTCCCTTCTTTATGTTACAAATTGAATTTGAGATATTCCAGCCGTGTGTAGGCATTAATTTAAGATTAGAGGAAAGCTGTAATTTTAAGATCCCAGCTTTGCCTGCCTATAATTGCATGGGTTTTATGGGAACTTTGCCTTCTCTTTTAACCTTGGGTTTTAGGCATTTCTGATCATATCACAAGGAACAATATTTCTTTTTGTGCAACTGATAAAAAAGCACACATTAGCTTCTTCTGCAATGACAACTGTCTAGAGAGCTTTTTTTTCCCCTTTGTGACAACATAGTTGTCTTGGATAGAGAGGATAGACTTGACGGTATATTGAAGGAATTTGTATGTGAAGATCATTCTTTAATGAGATTCAGTAAATAATCTAAACAGAATTTGGAGAAAGATCTGACTGATGGATTTTCTTTTAGTAGATCTATCAGGAAAGATAAATTTTCTGGTTTGGTAGTTAATGTGATTCACAACTTAGAAGTTTAAATATTCTTTGCCTAAGTTACTGCAAGGATTGCTGTCTTTTGGCTGTTGTCACATATTGAAGCACTAAGACACCTAGGACTGGATCTAAGGAAGTGCCAAGTAACAGATTTCTGATCTCATGCAGGAGTTGGAAAGTCATGTCTTCTTCTGCAGTTCACTGACAAAAGATTTCAGCCAGTTCATGACTTAACAATTGGTGTCGAATTTGGGGCCAGAATGATCACAATTGACAACAAGCCAATAAAACTACAGATCTGGGATACAGTATGTCTTATCCATTGTTTATTTATTTTTCCTTTATGTACCGTAATTTTGGTAATTCAAATATGGTCAGACAACTCCAGCTCTGGGGTACGGTATGTTTTATCTAATGTTTCGTTTTCTTCCTTTTCTGTACCTTATTTTGGTAACTCAAATATGTTCGGACAACTTAAGGTTTTTAGTCTGCTGTGTATAATATTTGATTTCATGGATTGAGTTAATTATATGAATGACATATAATCAAACGGAAAAGCTTTGGAAATAATTTGTTTCTTATACACTTTTCATGTGTATTAGAGTCAAGAATGTCTCTTCAGGTCAATTACTAGGTCTTACTACAGAGGTGCCGCTGGGGCACTGCTTGTTTATGACATCACGAGGTATATTTTCGTTTAAACATTTTCAGTTTTTGAAGGCTGAGAAGGAAAATAAGTATAATATATAACCAGTGCATGAGCTCTGCAACTTGGTGCCCAGTGTACACCAGATGTGGACTTGAAATCAGCATATTCCACAAGGAGGCTGATTATTTTGCTTAATAAAATACAAGCTAATTTACTTGTCTATTTGTTTTCTTGTGGTTATAGTGAGGATTTTTATTGTTTCATGGAAATGGCATGGAAAACTGTTGCTACTCCTTAATTATCAATTGTCTTTCCTATGTATTTCATTTTAAAAGGATTAAATTCCTTTGAAATTAGCTGGTCTTTCCATTTCCTCTATGTAATAGTGTTAAGTTGCTATAGGTTTTTGCTTTTGGACATTTCATGGAATATTGCTTTGTGATAGATATGTTGCAGTCATGGCTTCTTCCATTGTCAATTTGTTTTACTGAAATCTTGAATAAAGAATTATTTGAATCTTGAACTACGCAGGAGGGAAACTTTTAACCACCTTGCCAGTTGGTTGGAGGATGCTAGGCAACATGCAAATGCTAACATGAAATAATGATGATCGGCAACAAGTGTGATTTGTCTCATAGAAGGGCCGTTAGCACTGAGGAGGGCGAGCAATTTGCCAAGGAGCATGGCTTGATATTCATGGAGTGCTCAGCAAGCAATAAACTGCTCAGAATGTTGAAGAGGTGCTTTAAATTCTTCGCTTCAGTGACTATCTTTTAAACGTTTGATATTTGTTCTTCTCTTTGTCCTGAGACTTCTGCCCTTTTCAGGCATTTATAAGCACTGCTGCAACAATCTATAAGAAGATTCAGGAGGGAGTTTTTGACGTGTCAAATGAGGTATGTTTTACCCTCCCATATAAGGTTTATTTTAATTACAGGAAGCTGCCTTTTCTTTTGTCTAAAATAAGTACTGCTTTTTTAAAAGAAAGGATTTTTTTATTGTATCAGATTGAATACAAAGGTAAATTGCAAATTAACTTTTCAATGTGCATTTGGATCAAATTAGCTTCAGATTGTATTAGTCAAATCAGTGGATTCCCTTTCAACACAAGCGCCACATGCTAGTAGGTATCCTCATGCTATATAAATGGTCATGAAAGCAAATAGAGTAGCCCTTCTAATACTCGATTCCTCCAGTTTATTGTGGCTGAATACCTAATTATAGTATAAAAGCTTCTTCGTCATGGACATTGCATACTGGTAAAGGGTCAGTGCTGTTGTAATTCTTGTATTGCCCCGTTGAAGATTATCATAAACCGTACATTTGCGGACTGAGTTGCATATTGACCACAAACAATAATTTCTTAGTTCTAGTGATTGCTTTTCTCTGACCATGCTACAAGTTATTCTCCTTGAGAGATACAACACTAGATGGTTGATTTTATGGTTTCTTTTGCAGTCTTATGGAATAAAAGTTGGATACGGAGGCATCCCAGGGCCGTCAGGAGGAAGAGATGGAGCAGCTGCTCAAGGAGGTGGTTGTTGTAGTTGAAAGGGAAATGATTTCTTATCATGATCTACTGTGGTTTATTCTCGATTTTATAGGTCCAAATGTTTCAATTCAGTCTTGCTACTCGCTTTTCTTTCTGAGTTCAATGAAATATGTGTAGAAATAAATATATAGTCGATTGTTCGTCATTATGTTAATGAAGTTGTGTCTTTGTGATAACATTTAACACTCAATTAAGTTGTGAATAGAGTGTTCTCCATAGCACAAGTATGATTTCATTTGAAATATCCTGGTGTTAGTTTAGCATGCGCTGAATATTCTGTCAGGAATGGGTATCTCACAAAGCATATCCCGTGCCAAACTGTTTACAGATAGATGAATATGGGATTGGGTGATTAAATGCTCAATTTTGCCTAAGCTCTAATCAATTTGGTAAAAAAGTTTATTGCTTGTACTTTGCTTGTTTTTTTTTTTTTTTTTTTTTTTGTTTTGTGTAATCAACGACATAGCTATCAATGAAAATTTGAAAGAATCCCATACTGAAATTATAAATTAAGTGGACATTATTATTCAAATCTTTTCCTCATTAAATAGATGAATTACAGCTCTCCCCCCTATTTCTCTTCCTCCTATCCCCAGTACTATGGTAGGACTAGACTAGTAATGTTATAATCATGGTCAATTTGTAGACGTGACGGTAATCCAATGCCAGGTCGCCAAGCCAGTTGAGGTTAACCATAAGTTTTCTTTCAGTGCCCTCATGTATAATTATAATTAAGAATAAACGAAATTTGATCGAGTAATAATTGATTATTTAATATAATTTTATAAATTCTTTGTCTTTTAGTTGCACTCCGAGTGGCACTCACCTGTAAAAAATTTCGAAAGCGACAGAACTACAACTGCATGCCTAAACTTCAGAGAATTCCAGAACCAAATAATATACTACTATTATATTCCTATTTTACTACTATAATAATAGAATTTGTAAATAAACAGATACTCAGAGTGAAGTTGACAATTTCCCATATAAAAATAAGAACGGTGTTAAAGCAGCCAGTCACAGATATCTTCACGTGTGCTCTGTGACACTATCATACTCCCCAGAAATCCATGAAACGACATCCCCAAAATATCATGAAACACTATCATAGTCCCTATTAAACTAATGATCTCTCAAACTACCCTTCATCACATGACTTGTCTATCTAATATCTATTAATAATTAAATATAAAATATTTAAATAAATTTGATATTAGATCATACTTATAAACTTTGTTATATAAATTAAATTTTATAAAATGAATAACATCAAATAATATAAATAATATATTTAATCTTAGGCTACAAAGTTACGTATCCAATATTGGATCCACTTAATGTTATTTTTTAATAACTATAAATTTAGAAGAATACATAAAAAAAAAAGTTTAATTTTCAACTCAAACTCAATTTGTAAGAGTTTTATTAAAAATATACTCGTAAAATAATTCGACAAATAAAGACAATTTAGTGTGTCAAAACTTTTAGAACTTAATTATATAACTATATAAAACTCAATGTTTATGTATAAATAATTGAGTTATTAAGTTTGGCTCGATTTTGGCTTAATATTAGACTATCATTTTTGCTTAATTGGGATAATAAACTAATAAATATCAACAAAATATTTACATTAGTCTTACTCGTTTAGATTCATTCAGTGCTTGATTTCTATTTTTTTCAAAAACAAATGATAAATTCTCACTCCCTTCTCCATATATAAATGAAAAAATAATTAAATTAACTTGATTTATAAATTTACCTGCAATGTCGTAAACTATTTAAGTATTTTATATACAAAAAAATATTTAATTATATTCTATTTTTAATTTTACTCGTAAATTCAATATTATAAATCTTATTAATATTGTGTATTAATGCCTTGAACCGTCCATTTAATAATTTTCCTATAAATAGGCTTTCACTTGTTCACTTCCAATGACAGTTCAAACCACTTCAGTATCAGTCCCTCACTGATAGAGTGAGAGAGGAAGTTTTGAGTGGTGACGAAACCATTACATAATTCTCCTTCCTTTCTTCTTTAATGGCCGTCATTGGATCAACGGTCACGATTTCTCCTTATCATACTCGGCAAAATTGCAATGCCACGAGTGACCTCGATTTTGCTCGAGCTCCGGCGAACATTCCGGCGGTTATCATTCTCTTCCTCTTCGTCGAATGTCTTCGGTGAAAAGGTAGAAGATCGCTTCCGATTCCAAATCTGTTGCTCAAGGACGACGTCGTTTCGACAGTCGAAAGCCGTTGATAGTTTCGCCCAAGGCTGTTTCCGATTCTCAAAATTCGCAGACATGTCTCGATCCCGACGCTAGCCGTGTAAGCTACTATAGCAATATTTATGATTTTTTTTAAGTACAAATTTTGGATTTTGTTTAGATAATTGCTTCATTTTATGGAGATTTTACATCGAATTTTCGCGATTTTTATAAGGTGTTTGTAGATTTGTAGCATAATTTAAGTAAAGGTTTCAACTTTAATAGTCTCGGTTAGTGTGAGGATGCAGAAGTTTGGCTTCATTTTGAAGTTTTTTCAATGTGGTTCTAGATCCAGGACTTGCGCTCTCTATTTCTGTGCAAATACACGTTTACTTTTGGTTTGATGAGGGCATTTGATGCTGCTGAGTTCAATTTACCACATTCAATATTGAATCTTTCTTTCGCTGGGTAATAGTATTTGTAATGAATTAAATCTTTGGATTATGCGTAACTGTAAAGAATGGGATGACAATGATAATCTTATATTAGTGTGTCGAGATTTTTATTTTTTTATTTTTTAAATAAACTATGTCTAATTGCTTATTTACGTATTGGTTTTGTTTCAGTGTGTACCTTTGTATGACAGTGGATTCATGTTAGACAAATGATGGACTTAATAATTGGTACATATGTTAATTACTATATGTAATTTATGTAATAGATGCATACCTCGTGCTTTCTCAACTGTACTTCTTTTGACCTTAATGTGCTTAATTATGTGACTTATATATTGGAAATTGTTAATAAAAAGGGAAGACATAGAAGTTTGAGATTTCCTGGTACTGAATCATGTTAAACCTTTTCTTCCATACTCTAAAGTCCAACAAACTCCTATCAATTGTTACAGCACGTGTGAGAAATTAAAGCATCAATGTGACCTGAATTTCTGTTACGATTTTTTTTTTTCTTTTTTGGTGGATTACTATGTATTGGCAACTTTCATAGCTATATCATGACTTCTATTCCTTCATTGAGATAATCTAATTACCCCTGGTTCATTTATTCAGAGTGTCTTGGGAATTATTCTTGGAGGTGGAGCTGGGACCCGCCTTTACCCTCTTACAAAGAAGAGAGCAAAGCCAGCGGTTCCACTGGGTGCAAATTATCGGCTGATTGACATCCCTGTCAGCAATTGCTTGAACAGTAACATCTCCAAGATCTATGTTCTTACACAATTCAACTCTGCATCTCTCAATCGTCACCTTTCACGGGCATATGCAAGTAACATGGGCGGTTACAAGAATGAAGGTTTTGTAGAAGTTCTTGCAGCTCAGCAGAGTCCAGAAAACCCCAATTGGTTCCAGGTAATTATCTTAGTTAACCTAATGGAGTCTTGTTCATAGTAATTTGTGTTAACTTGCCTTCAAACTGCTGTCCTCGTCTCATTACTCGCTCTGAGCACATGATGTGCAAATTCTGGTTTTACTTCTGTTGAGTTTGTCTGTGTGAGACGTTATCAACACTTATTTCAACCTAAAGCTAAATTAACTGGTTTCATCTTTGCACTACTTTGTCAGGCTTGATTCCACGAGCAGTATTTACATTCCTGCTGCCACTAGTTAATGATTTCTGTGCTTGTTCATCCAATATTTGTCAGGCATTTGGGTTGTTTAAATGTACAATCATATGTGAGCTAGTGGATTGTTTCCATTCCCCTTTGCTTCTTTTTTCAAACACATGCAAATGCTTCCACAATTCTATATATATTCTTTTGGGTTGCTTGAACCCCTGTAACAGCACATCCAATTTATCATCAGGGTACAGCTGATGCTGTGAGGCAGTATTTATGGCTGTTCGAGGAGCACAACGTTCTTGAATTTTTGGTTCTTGCTGGAGATCATTTGTACCGTATGGATTATGAGAGGTTCATTCAAGCTCACAGAGAAACAGATGCTGATATTACTGTTGCTGCCTTGCCAATGGATGAAAAACGTGCTACTGCATTTGGTCAGGTATAAGACTGATGAAGATTGATGAAGAAGGGCGCATTATTGAGTTTGCTGAAAAACCAAAAGGAGAGCAATTGAAAGCTATGAGGGTAACCATCTTAAGTGGTTAATAACTTCAGAGATGTATAGCATGTTGTTGTGAATTTTGACATTTTTCTATAAGTCAGTTAAATAACTTTAATCTGTGGGTTTCAGGTTGATACTACTATTCTAGGTCTTGATGATGAGAGGGCCAAAGAGATGCCTTACATTGCTAGTATGGGTATATATGTTGTAAGCAAAGATGTGATGACAAACCTGCTCCGGGATAAGTTCCCTGGAGCCAATGACTTTGGAAGTGAAATCATCCCTGGTGCAACTTCAATTGGACTGAGGGTTCGTTCGTTTCTAAAGTTGCTCTTCTTTCATCATTTTTACTCCAGTGGTCTCTGCATCTTCTTATAGAACTATCCTTGTTGAGCAATGAACATCATACTACATTTGGGGCAAAAATGATGATATTCTGTCCATTTATTATTTCTCAAATGCCATATGTTATGCTGGATACAGTTTCCGAATTAGACCAAATACAATGTTGTTCTGCAGTCCCATAGAATTTAAAAGATTGAAATTGTTTAAGGGTGGTTTATATCTTATTTAGTTGCTTGCATTTTGCTCATGGCTGCTAATGTTTGTGTAACAATTTGATAATCCATACAGCAGTGACACAGGAGTATGATATTGGAAAATTACCATCCACTTCTAGTTACACTCAGTGATTATTGCATCTTGAGATTCTTGGCTCTAGAAGTTGACTATAACAGCTTTCATTTAGGTTCAAGCTTATTTGTATGACGGCTACTGGGAAGATATTGGTACAATTGAAGCATTCTACAATGCCAACTTGGGGATCACAAAAAAACCAGTGCCAGATTTCAGGTTTTCCTGTCACATTCTTAAGATGATTGTTTTTCTTAAAACTTTGTCATGGTTTTTTGGCTGTAGCTCTATATACAATACCACAGCTCTAATCGGGTCTTGGAAGTTTACAATACCTCTTGTAGCTTCTACGATCGGTCAGCTCCAATATACACCCAACCCCGATACTTGCCTCCTTCAAAGATGCTTGATGCTGATGTCACAGATAGTGTCATTGGTGAAGGCTGTGTAATCAAGGTAAGATTTAGCCTTGGTGTAAGCATACAAGAAGGATGCCACAGAAATGAATTATTGCATTTGAAACCCTGTATCAGTGACCTCGTGTGCGTTTACCCC
The DNA here is from genome assembly GCA_025175665.1 of Cinchona pubescens. Lineage (NCBI taxonomy): Eukaryota > Viridiplantae > Streptophyta > Magnoliopsida > Gentianales > Rubiaceae > Cinchona > Cinchona pubescens. The sequence goes on along the minus strand of JANKKI010000085.1, from coordinate 2,342,820 downwards.
AGTTTCAGAAATTAGAGTGTTTAGATTTTTCTCAATGGAATGGCATTGACAATGTGATCCTCTGTATCTTTTACTGAAGAAGCAGCATATGACCTTGTTTTATCATTTATGGATCCAGTACAGTGAATGAGCATGCATCCACCACAAGTACATTCAATCGAAGCCTACAATATTCATTATTTCTTTTTTAAGTCCAGATCCTTCATATTTTCGTCTTGCAGAATTGTAAAATTCATCATTCAGTGGTTGGGCTAAGGTCATGCATATCAGAGGGTGCAATAATAGAAGATACACTACTGATGGGAGCGGATTATTATGAGGTAATACTGCATGTAATATGGTGACACTAAATATTTTCATGGTTTTCTGTATATTAAACGTGCTGTTCTCCTATCAAGAATGCTGCATAGTGCACATTGATCTAAATAGAAATTAGGTCTGAGTGATTTAAAATTATTCATGTCATTTTGAAAATTCTTCTGTGGCATACCATGTTTTGCACATTGATTTCCTCAGGCGGTTAATTTTAACATATTATTCTTGTTCCAGACTGATGCTGACAGGAGATTTCTGGCTGCAAAAGGTAGCGTCCCAATTGGGATAGGGAAGAACTCTCACGTTAAGAGAGCAATTATTGACAAGAATGCTCGAATTGGAGACAATGTGAAGGTCAGATTCTATTAACTTGTCCACATACTTTCTCATTGATGCTATAAATTCTTAGTCCAATCTATCTTCATAAACTGAATTTAGATTTTTATTGTATACACATGCGGGAAAAGAATATTTTGCATGTATTTGCTGGGTACCCATGCAGCCAATCTGCATAATGTATCTCGTGCAAAATTTGTTAGTCTTTCAACCAAATTGGTTGTAGTCTGGAATCCTGAACACAACATCGTATTTTCAGATCATCAATAGTGACAATGTTCAAGAAGCAGCAAGAGAAACAGATGGATACTTCATCAAGAGTGGGATTGTTACTGTCATCAAGGATGCTTTGATTCCCAGCGGAACCGTCATCTAGAGATCTCAAACTTCAAATGCGGCATTTATGTGGGATGCGAGAGGTGAATTTGCTGCATACTTTTTGGCCTGACTACTGATGCAATAGGCAGCAAACAAATCTTGCTTTTATGTATTATAATGTTATGTATATCCAGCGTATAATAAGTTAACTATTAACATAATAAAGTATTTACTGAGCAAATATGTCAATGTTTTTTCTTTAATACAACGAACATCCCAGTTTATACAGCGGACGTAATTTTATCTGCTAAAGCTCTAGAAGGTATTTTAGCTTGATTGTTTATTGGAATGAAGAAATGTTAATGATCTGGAAGTTGATTCTGCGAAGAAGAAATCTCAAAGTTGAATCAAACAAGTTAATCTCTTAATTTTTTTTTTTTCCCTCCCTGTCCTGAACCTCGCAGTTAATTTAAAATCCAAACATTTAGATCTTTATCTGAGTGAAATGTTATGTGAATCATACCTATTACAATTGTTATTGCTATTTCATCCTAATTGATAGGTTGTCTATTCTAACATACAAATTTTTTATATATGGCAGAATTCCCTATAATCTGCTTGTGCTAACTTTTCAATGGTGCTGATGATGGTCGACATCTGCATCCGGAGAAGCATTAGCATTTCTTAGACCTTCCCTGATAAAGCGGCGGTGTATCAAACTTTCTGCAATTTGTAAAGAAAGACTATTATTGATCTTAGTCCCAAAAGAATAACAACACAAACAACAGTAAAAAGAATTAGGATCTGTTAGAGGCATATTGGATAATTTTAAAGGCACTCTTTCAGTAGTTTCAATAACATAGAATATCTGTAAGATATATAATGACACCTCACGAATTACTATTTAATATGTTGCAAAATATCAAACTAAAAAGGAAAACGGAGAAGGAACAAGAAAGACTACCTTGAATTGCCAAGAAGCTGGATATTCTTGCTTTACCAAATAAAGAATTGGTGGAGTTCATCGACAAAATGAGAATTGTTATAACGAACAAAAGAATACCTGCAAGCTTCCATAAATTTTCTCTCTCTTTTTTTTTTTTTTTCCTGCGATCTGCAATTCGAGCTACCTTTATAGAATTGCAAGACTTCTAGACCGTGTCTTCAGGCACTGATCGCCCATCAAGCCAAAATAAGAAGACTCCGTCCATTACAGTTAGCTGTTTATGGAGAAAAATTAACTACAAGACTGAGTCCAACTCTGAATATGCGAGAAACAGAGTTAACGAAGGAATGTATGTATGAATTTATTTTATTTATTTGGTAATTTTTCAAATAACATTGGAATCTGTTACTTTGAAAAGTTTACACACACTTTACACTGAAAAGGTGCCAAGAAGCAACAGACAGAAAACAAAAACAGGAGCACTGAGGAAAAAAAAAAAACAAATACAACCTTCAACATCTGGCATTTTGCTAACTTCTTATCCATGCAAATGATGGTTGATATTTGCTGCTGGAGAAGGATTAGCGCCTGCTGGACCTTCCCTGGCTATGCGACGGTGGACAAGAGTTTCTGTCACATGAAAAGGGAAAAGAAGCAACCATTAAATCTTTATCCCAAAGCAAAAAATAAATTAAAATAAAATAAAAAATCTGCTGGAGTAGTACTATCTAATTGGTATTGCCTCCAACTGTTGTATTACTAAAATATAACTGGAGTGAAAAATTTTGGCATAAGAATATGCATCTGCTTCTCAAACAATTACGGGCAACAATGGTGGGTATGTCGTCTCAAAGCAGGGGCCTGTGATGTGAACCATGACGACACAGCCTTGATTGACATTCAATATTTGAAGGAACAAGAAAGCACACCTTGAAATGCCAAAAAGCTGGCAGATCTTGCCTCCCCAAGGAGAAACTGGAAGTTCATCGACATCAGAACAAAAGTTATAATCAGAAAATAAGCAGCAGCAAGCTTACAAAATTCTCTCATTCTTTTTTGGTGTTATGTGCCACTCATGCGTGTGGAGGAAAGAAGAGCTACCTTTATAGAAGTTCACGACTTCCAAATTGAGTCTTCAAGCACTGATCACCATCAAGCAATTAATACAAGGAAACAGTCAATCCCAGTTGCCTTCAAGTTCAATATTTTCCATCCAGCACATAATGACGCTCTTGCTGGAGGAAAAGGAAGAGTTGGATTTAGTCAAACAGCACATAATGACGCTCTTACTAGAGGAAATGGAAGAATTGGATTTAGTCAAAATCTGGAACCAATTCCAGCTTTCACCCCCATCCTGCTCCATTATAATAATAATAATAAAATACAACCATATAAGAGTAAACTATGGAAGAAAGGAAAGCTATACCAATGTACGGATTTCCAAAATTATAAGTAGTTTACTTTGTCATGGAATAAATTTTGATAACAGAAGCGAAATATATGCTTGTCATACAACATATTATATGCCTCTTAACATTTCCTAGAGCAACAGTTACCTAAACAAAATGGATTGAAAGAAAAAAAAAAATCCTATTCAAGGATTAAAGTTATGCAGCAAAACAAAAAATAAAGCAGGAACTGAACAACATTAAATTCGTACCACATTTGCTGAAACATGTAATTTTTCTGTTGTTTATGTGTTGACTGACATTTGGCAGTTGAAAACTTTTCCAACCAAACTTTATTCTCAACCAAAAGTACCTGGCTAATACAAAGATAAGTAAATATGAAGAGTCATACTTATTTAATGGTGCTTTGACATTTAATGAAAAATTCCAAATTTATCTAATTATTTCTAACTATAACAGGACCACAAAAAATGCCATCCTATTTAATCATTCTAACTATCACGTGATATTCCAATAAGTAATATGTGAACTGGCAATATAGGCAAACTAAGAAGTCTTTACATGACGATTCTGATTAAGATGTCAACTTATCATGAAAATTACATTCATGAATACTTCTATGGTGAATTGGTGATTGAAAACGACATGATTCTTTTGTCAAGCTTTTAGCTCTCCATGATGGGATGATTTTTAGAACTAGAGGTAATACTTTGCACAGGAAATATAATCATGGTATATCATATATTATTACGGTGATTGATCAGGCTATTGTACAGCTTTAAAATTTACTTTTCTTAATGTAGTTTACATAATCTTGCATACTGCTATGTGCTCAAGTCCTGGAAGCCCTATATGCTTTGGTGCACAGACTGTAACTACTACGTTTGCAACCAATATATTTACTCATGCATGTATAATATTGCATATGGTTCTCCATTGAGATATCCATATATCGAACAAATTGTCTGGGTATCTCAACTTCTCCTATTTCCTAAGTTAGTTTCATTTTCTCATATATCGTCTCAATCAATAGGGATAACTTTCATTTAATGTAATCCAGGTTTGATGATTGGGAAATGTCAATATATGTCCAATGGCTATAAGATACAGGATCTAGATGTGTATTGTAAGAGACAATCTATTATTTAGTATATGTTCTCAGAGAGAGGTAACAAGATTAACCATTTTAAACAAAACTTATGGTAAAACTTATCCAAGAGCTAATTGATTCCTCCTGGTCAACGGCACGTGTTTTCTCAAGAAGAATTAAATAAAAACATAAAAAGAAATGGTAATGCACATTCAACTGGCAAAAAAAGAGCCACTAAGAATTTTCCCAGTAACATTCATGCACCAAGTTGATGAGGAGATGCCAATACAATTATGCCCATTCTTAATCTACCTGTTATTGAATCACATGTTACTTTCCATTTGCCCTTTTATCTTACTTTGGCAACATGTTCCTCCATTTATCCTTGAGGTCAACTGGAGTACGACTACCAGATCAAAGACATGCCGACCAAATTCCAAAATTTTCCTCCAAGGAATATTCTTGTTTATGGTGGTCAAAAATTTTTGAACTCCTTCCTGCACAATGGTAAGCAGATACATGAAGGTGCAAAAGATAATTCAAAGGTTTGTTGGAACTATTCCTCAAGAAAAGGACGAACACAGGGAAAGAAAAGAAAAGAGAGACAAAAGGTAAAAGGGGTGAGAATGCCTTTTCCAACATAATATAGCTTCAAGAGGCGCAAGGATTTACCAAATAGTTTCTCATGGTTAAAAGCATTTAATGTGATGAAGCTGTACAAAGCAAAACCTAACAGTGAAAATTTGTACCTTGAGCATTTCCTCTTCTGCATCTGTCCACGGTAAACTTTTACGTCTCGCATTAGGAAACAAGATCATAGGGCTGAAAAACAAAATCAAAGTGAAAAAGCATAAGATAAACATAAAATAATGGTAATGAAAGGAATCACAGAAGCAGAATGTAGCATATTGAGTATTCACATTTCAGGAGCAGGCTTGGTAATTTTTCTCGATTTGCTAGAGACGCGAACCTTCTCAAACTGATCTGCATCAGCTCTGGGCACCGAAACTGAATTTCGAGATGATGTCCTCAAGCAATTAGCTTCTATGCATTGATCTTTGGTTTCATCATTTCGTTTAGCATGCCTCCCAGTTAACGTAGACTTGGAGTCTGGGCATATTGAATCACTAGTCTGAATCGCTATTTTTTCTTTCAAATGCACTTGCAGTGCAGGTTCACTAGCTGGAAATGCAGGACTCTCCTGTACCTTCTCCATCACTTCTTGGCCACCAATTCTGCCTTCGTATTCCTCAAATGTATCTGCATCATAACCAACATATTTGGTTTTGGCAGAAAAGCCATGTTCAATCCCTTGCTTTTCTATTACACGGGAATCACTCGAATTGTTGTCATCTAGGTGATCTTCAACAATTCCCCCCGGTTGGACATCATCATGTTTCCATTGAGGCTGCAATTGATCCTTCCTTATTCCCAATTTCTACGATTTCAAACTGCTTTGTTGTTTCCTCTTCTTCAGAACTTGCATATTCATTGCCACGGGCAACTATGGGTCCTGACTCTGTACGATGTCCGACCACCACAAAACGATGATTGCAGTCACTTGGTCCAGATATGTCACCATATTTACTACAAAACACATAATTTTGATTGCCCAGCAACGATACATCAGTTTCATTACATAGCAAAACACGTCTGCTACATCCAGGAGCTTCCACAAGTCGAGCAGGATGGCTATGGATATCTACCTTGTCCAGTCTATTCTCACCATTCCAGCTGTGAGTAGTATTTGCTTTTTCTATGCCTAGTAACTGAGCCGACTCTCTCCCTTCTGATATTCCAGTTTCTTGGGTCCGCCTGTCTCCATTTCCATTTATCATTCTGGTATCTAAAAAAATTGATAAAGCTTTCTTTCTATACAAAGCCTGTTCCCTTGCTTGATTCGATTCTTCAACGGCTTGCCTCTATATACACAATACGGGCAATAAAACTTTCCCATTTCATCAAATTTAGCTGGAAAACCCATGCACGTCTCATGAACAGCAATGGGACATCTACTATCACTACAGACCAACAGCTTCCCTCCTTTATCACATTTTATACAAAAATCCTTTTCTGACCAACCCATAGCCTCAAATCTCCCTTCTCAACCCAACCAGAGAAACTTGTGAGCAACAACCAAGTCCTCAACAATGGTTAAGAGCAAAGCAACAGTATATCCAATGAACTATTCCTTGATGAGTCAGATAGCAACTAGCTCCATAAACAGAAATTGTACCATGCAACCAAAGTAACTGAATTTGTTTCCAAGGTACACATCTGCACAAAGCACTCAGTAAAATTTCATATAGAGTTTATGATGGAAAAAGTTTTCCTGGGCACCATAATACATCATTCTTTTTTCATCATTACAAATATGTACTTCCCCAACCAATTTATGTACCAGATTCTACTTTTGTAGATCAAAAAATGCATTTTAGGTGTTAGAACTTTTTTTAGATTAATGATGTATAACTTCAAATACAAATTACAACATCAAAATCACAAAGATGTATGGAAGTATTGCAAAAATATGACAGCATATCTTGAGTTGAGACCTTAAACCCATAAAGATTTCCATAAATTGTTATCCCGAGGATTGTATGCATCTTTACAAAGAAATGTCCTTTTATATGATAATCGAATTACTCTTACAATGAGGCACATATATTTTGAGGCACATGCCAATTCAAAGATGCTTGCACAAGAGTTTCAATTCAATTATCTGATGCTGTACTTAATCCTCCTACTTTTATTTCCTAAATTCATTAAAAAAGAAAACCAAAAAATCTGTTACCGCCGAAGCAATTCTCCTCCAGCAAGAGCAAGGTACAACTTTTTTCAGCAAAATTTACATTTAAAAAAAAAAAAAATCTCGCCGACTGATTATCAATTCTTACTCAAATTAAGCAACAATCAATGTGCGCCGGCGTATAAAAAAAGAGAAACGGAGGAATTAGTTACCGGTGAAATAATGGTGGAGAAAGGTTAGAAGAAGCTGCCGGTGCCGTAGCCGTCGCCGGAGATTTTCGATTCTCACTTCACTTCTGACGGATTTTTTGATGTTAGGGTTTTTTCAAATTTTGCTGATGTGGATTGTGGAGTATCTGCCATGTCATTTATATATGCGTTGAAGTTGTGAGAGTGAGTGAGATAGAAATTCAAGTAAAATATTAATTTAGGAGGTGTTTGGTTCACATCTGGGAATCGAAATCGGAATTGGAATCATAAACCCCACTATTGGTATGGGTTTATAGGAGTCATTCCCCCTTACTTGTTTGATTTAACATAGGAATGAGTTTCATTATGTTAATAAGTTAGTCAACTTGAAACCCATGTCACAAGTGGGGAATGAAAGTAGGTATTTTCTAACACTTTCATTCACATAGAATGATTCCCATAGTGTTCAACCAAACACCATCTATGGATATCATTGACTTTGATTCACATTCCCCCTCTCATACCCATAAACCAAACACCTCCTTACACTTGTTCACCTTGTATTTTGTCAAAATTACATAAATATTTGCTAATTGAGTTCAAAATTTGAGTTTTGAGTTGATAAGGAACTTGCAATTTCCAAATGGAACTTTATAATTAATAGAAGTGTAAATAAGTTGTATCATATTTATTGTTCAATTTTATTTTATTTTTTTTGATTATGTTAGCTAGATTGAAAATATATTTTAATTTTGGTATTTTTTTTTATTTTTTTTTGAATCGAATGAATTTTAATCCATCTGAACTTAAGTAGTTTGAATTTTGCACATATATACCTTAATTTGCACAATTATTTAGAATAATAATATAATATTTTTTAAAGTAATGTACAAAGGATAAAAAATTGTTATAATGATTTTTGGATTTAATGTACGTTATATAGAAGATTGTTGTAAAATGTGTTTTAGAGGATAGTTACAAACTATATTATTACTAGCTTGATGTCCCGCGCTATACACGGAATGACGAATATGTATATTTAATTCTTATAATAAAATAATGTTAGTGAAATAATTAAGATGGCATAAAGTTGTAGTAATTAATCTTATGAAGAAAAAAATAAGTTACCAAATTAATAAATCTGTATTTATTAAAAAATAAAAATAAGAAAATAATTAAAAATATGATTGCTAAGTGTGCATTTTTATATCATATAAAAATGATTACGAGGTAACTAGATAACTTATTAGATATATTCCCATGCATTAGCACAGAGATTTCTCAATTGTCCAAATTTGAAATTTGTAAAATTTTATAATTGAAAATTTTCAAATTTGTAAAATTGCTTTTGTAAATGAAAGAATCAACTAAAATGAATAATAAATTATCTGGTTAAAATTAAAATTGTCAATTACATAAAGAACTTTAATACTTAGCAAAAATACGGTCTTAAAAAAAAAAAAAAAAAAGAACCATCAAGTTTCGGAATAAAATTTTATGTTTTGAAAACTTAACCCCTTAACAAATCCCTATATGGAATGAAAAAATAAATAAAAAGAATGAAAGAAAAAAAAATCTACAAATAAATCAAAGTTGAAAGAAAATATTAAGTAAATTTTGCAAAACTACATAATGAGATTGAATAAAATGCCCCTCATCTACCATCATTAATAAGACAATAGTTCATAACAACCACTAGTATATGCAGACTTGATTCAAACTACCAATGGCATGATTTAGACCACCGACTTTGTAGTCACTTACATTTAGTAGTTTAATTGTCCAAATACAAATAACAACTTTCATTTTTGTCTGTCTGCTGAAAAAAAAAATATATATAAAATTTTACTAAGATGATGAAAGGTTGGGACCATGGTTATTGAATTCGGTCTGGTCTGTCGGTTTAACCGGTGAACCGACTTTAAAACCAAATTAGGTTCTTTTGATGACCGGACAAAAAATGAAGGTATCGCCAGATTTCGTACGACCCAGCGGTTCAACCGGTAAATCTGGAAACTCGATCGGATTTGGAGAAATCCAGCGGGTTTAAAATTTTACTAAGATGAAAGGTTGGGACCATGGTTATTGAATTCGGTCTAATATGGCGGTTTAACCGGTGAACCGACTTTGAAACCAAATTGGGTTCTTTTGATGACCGGACAAGAAATGAAGGTATTGCCAGATTTCGTACAACCCGGTGGTTCAACCGGTAAATTCGAAAACTCAGTAGGATTTGGAGAAACCCAGCGGGTTTGTTTCTTTGAGAAAAAAATCAAATTGTAATGGTCAAATTTTGAACCAAATATCTCTTAAATAATAATAAAAAGTTTTGCCACATAACCATGTAAGTTTTTGGTTATTATATGTGTCACGCCCCCCAAAACGGGACAATGACATGCCACACCTCGGGATCACCCCCAGCATGCAAGGCACAATACAAGAGCAATATACAAACCATAATACCTGTAATTAGATTTCAATGATGTACCAATACAAGATCACAAAGTATATTCAATCGATCATATCCATAACATTCCACGATAGCCAAATCACATTCATATACAAGTATCAAAACTACAACTCAAACACAATCAGAAATTCGATCACAAGACAAATGTAACAAGTCCATAGGCATACAGGCCTAACCATAAAAACTAACCTCACACTAGGATGGTAAACAGGAAAACTCTATCTCCAATAACTGGGATCTGTACTATAATTTTCTCCCTGATCAGCACTCGACTTAGGACCTACTAACGTCTCCTGTTGGTCCTCAACTGCAAACATAGGAGAAAATAATAACGGAGTAAGCACATCGTGCTTAGTAAATAACATTTAAACCCAATTATAGATAACATGTATACAATCAGTACAGGGAACAATATACGAAGTACATTATCATTCTTTAAAATGCAAATGTCAGTCAATGAGCTCAAGCTTCACCAAAGTTTTCCAGCACTGGATCCAGATCTACCTATTATCCGCCCGAGTAGACAAGGCATAACGGAGTGTCTATCACTTGTCTTCCCGATAGACTGGATATAACATTTACGAAGCAGAGTACTCGGTGTATAATTTCATTCACTCACTCATAGCCAAGTCCATTAAAGTGACCCATTGAGCTCTTCATAGTAATAATTCATTAACACATAGTACAATAATGAACAATTGATACATTACATGACAAACATATAATTTGTAAACGTACTTACCTTATAAATATTGATCGAAATAGATATACTTACCTTAATATTAATTATTCTATGATTACAATATCAATCATATACAGGGTATCGATAAAAAGGAATAAATGTTACTTACCTTGACAATCGATTTCGTAGACGTATCCTAATTTCGACGGTCTAAATCTCTAATTCTGAATCACCTAAACCAGGAGAGGTGTTATACCATTAGGATAAAAATCAAGATAGGGATTCACTTTTAAGCATCACTCAAATTTTCAAATTAGATAATAATTGAACACAAAAGAGTAAGGGTTGACTTAAATTTGTGAAAATAAGATAAAAATCTAAGAATTAGGGTTTATAATTTCAAATATTTCATAGGTTAAGAATTGTCAAAACCCTAATTCAAATCTCACAAAAAACAATAGTTAAAAAGTCATTTCAAACAATAAATTCAGTCACAATAGTTCATAAATATATTTGGTAATCAAATCAATTCATAAACAACAAAATTAAACAAATTAATTTCCTGAGGAACTTGGAATTTAACATAAAAATCATACAGATCTGGAAGTAAAACTTACTTTTGAAGTTGGATTAAAGGTTTACGAGGATTCCTGGATCACTAATTTAATTTGTGAGTAAAATTTCCTAAACTAATTATATGATTTAGGATTTGGTTTGGCAGGATTTTCGCAGGAGTTCAGAGGATAGGCTAAATTACTCTGCTTTGGAAAAGAAAATGAATTGGGAATTTGAAGTACAAGAATTCGTGAAGAAGTCTTGTATACTTTTTCAAATTTTACACTTTAGTCCTTTAAGTTTTATAAAATTATACTTTGACCCAAAATTTTTAGAAAATGTTTAAAAAGGGTAAAACGATTATTTAACATTTAAAAGGGATATTAATGAGTATTTAAAGTATAAAATCAAATGCGAAAATGTGTGAAATGATTAGAAAAGTCCGGTATTACAATATGCCTCTTTTTTATTTATACTTTCCCCAAACTCCACTCAACTCTTCATGTAAAAAGACTATGTAAATATTAAAAAGTTACATTTATAATTAATTTTTTTTAATAAAATATATTTTTATCACTATTTTTCACTATATATCTTGTATTTAATAATTTATAGATATTATATATTAATAAAAAATATATATTTAAATGACCTATCTATTGATTCACCTTGCTCGCCAGGTAGATGGATCGAATTTAATAACTATTAACAAGGTTGAGATGACATACCTAAGCGAAGACCATATTTTCCAAAATAATGTCGAAAAAGAAAATATTATTCACAAGAGTTTTTTTTAGTGATAATTTGGGTAGTTACCTTCTTATATTACTAAGAAGGTAAAGAAATTAGCCAATTTACTATGACTTGCGCAATTTTGGATATCTTACAGTAGAGGAAAAATCGTCAAACAAAGGGATAAATTGTTTTAGTTGTCGCCAATCCGAACCTGTGCTATGCATCGAATAGTAAAATTATTTCAAAACCCATATTATTTTACAAAATTGTTTCTAAGGAAAAACAATTAAATGAGACTATGGAAATAAAATTTCAATAAGTATTTAATTTTAATTAATTACATAAAATATATAAAATAAAGTGAGTGTTATTTTCCAGATTTCGAAAGGAAAGGATCACGTCTATCAATTGATTTATGCTTAAACTTGTAAAGTATAATTCTAAATGTAATGGCATTGAAAAAATACCAAAACATAGAGTAAGACATAATGTTAAAAATAACTTGTTAATATAAATACATTACATCGTTACATAAAATAGCTTCCATGGACACTGATTTGTTAGTTATGAAAAAATATAAAGTTGGAAGAAGATTCAAAAAAATGATTTTAATACTTTGATATCTTTTATGGGATATAGTAAATTATTATTCTTTTGATAAATTATTATCTAGATGTAATTATATTGCAATAAAGATTTTAGTTAGACATTTAGGCTAAAACCCTTCTTACTTTTAAAAAAGTTATTAGGAATAACCCTTTAAATATTATATGTCATAAGTATTTTTCAAATTAATATGTGTATGTGTTCCTAACTTAATGTTAAAATTGATAATATATGATGATTTATATTACTTTCAGGGAAAAAATCAATTATTAAGGTGTATGTACATAAAGCGAGAATTCTGAACAAACAAAAATAGTTAAAAAATTTCACTATTAATTATGGAATTCATTTTCCACTTCCATTATTTACTATTTTAATTTATACTATTTATTTGACATTATTTACTATTTTAACTTTAGTATTTATTTGACATACAATACGTTAATTATACAGAGTTTCTCACAAAAATAGTATTGCTATAGATTGTGATTGTGGATGTATTCATTTTTCTTATAGTGATATTTTGAAATGTATATATTCTTGAAAATTTTTTATTTTGTCTATTTTTCTATGAGGATTTATTAATTATGAATAAATATAAAGTTGGAAGAAAATTCAAAAAAATAATTTTACACTTTGATATCTTTTTATTTTATTTTATTTTAAAAATTCACTTTTTCTACCTACTCTATAAATGACTCGAATCCATAACTAATGTGTCATGATGGATGCATCTTATCACCTAATACTTTGATATCTTTTATGGGATATAGTAAATTATTGTTCTTTTGATAAATTATTTATCTAGATGTAATTATATTACAAGAATGATTTTAGTTAGACATTTAGGCTAAATCTCATCTTACTTTTACAAAAGTTATTAGTAGAATAACCCTTTAAATATTATATGCCCAAGTATTTTTCAAATTAATATATGTACATGTTTCTAACTTCTTTTTAAAATTGATAATATATGATAATTTATATTACTTTCAGAGAAAAAAAATTCAATTATTGAGGTGTATGTACATAAAGCGAGAATTATGAACAAACAAAAATAATTAAAAATTTTCACTATTAATTATGTAATTCATTTTCCTCTTCCATTATTTACTATTTATTTGACATACAACATATTAATTACACAGAATTTCTCACAAAAATAGTATTGCTATAGATTGTGATCGTGGATGTGTTCATTTTTCTTATGGTGATATTTTGAAATGTATATATTCTTGAAAATTGTTCTATTTTGTCTATTTTTCTATGAGTTTTTCCCCATTGATATTTTGTTCTCATAATCTAATTTATTTTTTATTAGAAATAATTTTGTAATATTTCAAAAATAATTTTATAAAACAATAATTTTAATTACTATCCCGTACATATGACACGGATTTTGAATACTAACAAATATTAACAGTCATTTTTTCAAGAATGTGTTTCGATGTTGGTTATAATTAGCCTTTATTATGGTAAATATTTCAAATAATTTTGAATAAAAGCAGTCACTTGTCATCTTTGTGTTAACTCTCACAAATATCCATTCTCCTATACTATATAGTATAAATTTGTAAAATAACAATCTACACAATATTTTTTTTTTTTCTCTTTGTAATACCTTGATTGTGGATTTCAATTTAGCTAGCTAATCAATTATCTAGTGCTTTTAAATTGCACAAAATTAGTGACAAATACTCCTGGGTCTATGGTAGGAGAGGCAACTTGTCGTTATCGCATTGTGTTATTATTTAATTCGTATCAAAATATTTAAATTTGAATGCAACCCATTATGAATTTATATCGTGTCGTGTCGCGTCATAAACCCGTTTATTAATAGGTTGACATGACACGATTGACTTGTTAAAATTTTACATTAATACAACAAATTGTATAGAGGAGTAAATCCGAATGACACAATAAATTTATAAATAACCTGCTAATTCGATAAACTCACAACAAACTAGCAACCCTAATACCCAAAACATCTCATTAACCTATTTAACCTATTTTAAACCATCCAATCCAATAAGTTTATAAAATTTATATGAGTATTTTTTTATATTTAATCTTTAGAATATGTATAAAATTGTAACCTATTACCAAACTAGCCCAACTAGTAGTCAATAATGATTAAATAATTAACGAGTCAAATAGATTGAACAGATCATGTCACATATATTAGGTTATTTGATAACTTAACAGGTTAATGTGTTAACTACGAGTTGACACGACATGATCTATTAAACTTCACATCATTAACAAGTTGACACGATAACAACCCGATTAATTTTGAGTCATATAATATCGAGTCATATTCGTGTTGCATCGCTGTGTCGTATGAAAAATTGCTACTCAACCTATGATATATGAGAAAATATGTAAGTAGACCCGATTTTAATTGATATTACCCTACCTGTAGATTTAATGGTCAGGACTGAATTTTAATGATCTTGTATATATAAGCTAATATTATTTATTTCATATCTTTTAGTTTAAACTACAAAGTCTACAAGCAAATTCAAAAATTAAATATACCTAAATATTTCTATGATGTATGACCCTATTTATACACTTTTTTGGGCTCATAGATACTTTTCATATTTAGAACTATAAAATTATCACTCATAGATACTTTTCATATTTAGAACTATAAAATTAGCATTAATTTTACTTTGTCTCCTTAAATAGTACTTTATTTTAGGAAAATTCTACGGTTCATTTTAGGGAAACATTCCCTATGCTTTAAGTATTTGTACAGTACAACACCATGTGTTTAAAAAGTTTGTACTGTACAAGTTTTTAAAGCTAAGGAAATGGTTCTCTAAAAGGGACTGTAGAATTTTTCATTATTTTAATCCGTAATATTATTTTTTAAAAAATCTCTAGACTATTGTTTAAATTAACGGTATTTGATTTTGCAATAGGTAATATGATATTTTTACTCTCATACTATTGATATCTACGTAAATTTTTTTATTACACCCAAAAAATTATTTTTTCTCCTAGATAGAGGTTGATGAATTTGAGACTTGATGATGAAAGATGAAAATTATTGAATTATGTCAATAAAATGAGAGAAAAATAAAAAATAAATTAGGTAAAAATGAGAAGAAAAAATAGAGAATGAGATTTGTATTAATTTTTTTTTATTTAGGCAAAGTTGTAAGAGTATTTTTGTCAAAAAAAAAAAAAAGAACATCAATATTGAAGTGGCTTGTTCTCAACAACTTTTTAAAATTGAAAATTCATTTTTCTAAAAAGAATTTGTAAACAAAAATTGAAAAAATATTTTTTGCTTTTCATTTTTAAATAAGCTAAAAGTTATTTTCAAAAACAACTTTATACCTACTTTTTAAAAAGTTTTTTTTTTTTCATCAATTTCAAAATAAATAACTTAAGATAAGCACTTGAGAACAATTAATTAAAAATTCACCAAACGAATGGACGTTCTAATCCTAAAATACCTTACGATATTTTCAAAGTACTACTGATAGTAATTGATTGGCCACACTTCAAAAAGTCCCAAACACAGCCCAGATCGATTAAAAAAAAAAAAAAAAAAAAAAAAAAAACTCCTGCCAAATGTGAAGAGCCTATAAAAATGCCGGCATAAAAGGAGAAAATTGCAAATGTTACGTGCCAACAACAAACAAAAAAACTAAAAGGTCTGTCAATTTACTTAGGAAAAACCGATATTTTAGTTTCATCTTTCACATTCTTGTCTACAATTTTCTTAATTTTATAGTATTTTCCTCGGTACAATTCTGAACATTCATTTTTAACTACTTTTCTTTTGTTTCCAATAACCGTCCCCATCTCATAACTTTGGAGCCTTTGCCAGGAAATTTACGCTTTTAAGCACCAAAGAAAAAAGAACAAGAAAAAAAAAAAAAGTCATAAAGAAAAAAAATAACTTAGCGTAAAAGTTTTGAATTTTTTTAAATGTTTGAAGATTAGCCCATCAAAAGTTTCATCATAATCTTCCATTAAATGAGCATGCACTTCTTCAACGTAGATATCTAGAAGCACTTCTTGACTTCTACAAGGTTGGTTTTCTTTTTTCTATTTTTTTTTTCTCAAGATTTTGTATAAAAAAAAAGAAAAAAAAGAAAGAAAGAATATTCCATGCTTTTTCTTGAGTTTTAAGTATCTAGATTATCAGTTGCATGTGTAATTTCCCGGTGACTTGTGGGGTGGATATCTTTTTCAAGATTTTTGATGCTTTCTTGTATTTATTGGCAATTTCTGATTATATTTATTGTGAGTGATGGTTAGCAGATTCTTATGATTTGTGGGAATTTGGGTAGATTTCTTGTTGATTTAGGGAATTTGGGTTGAGCAGTTATGCCCATGAATGGAGATGGAAAAGTGTTGGTTGCATCAGTCTTATAGCATCATCAATAGTGGAGGATGGATGATCACAAGTCACCCGTGTCAGGTGTCAATTCCCATCTTGACATCTAAAAGTGAGTGTCTTCTCTGATCTCTGTTCCTTTTACTTACATTTGGGGATGTTATTCTAGGAAAATTAATTCTCCTATTTGATGCAATCTTGATTACTCTCATATGATTAGCAAATTATTGTAATCTTGAAGACATTGTTCTTGTTGAAACTAAAAAATAGAAACTTTTGATTTGGTGATAAGGGAAATGAAAATGAAACATTCAAAGGAAAGAGAATACGTCTGGTTTTTTCCCTGCAATTAGTATTTTGTTTATTCTTCAAAATTGGAACTTTTTGAAGAATGCTCCGCTATTTACTTGTTAAAAGAGTAGAACATGAGGTTTAGTTTTTCATATCCAAACTTGTTTGTATCTGCTTCTCAATCATTAATGTTAGGAGTGCACGACAGTGTAAATAATGAAATCAATACAAAGTGGATGAAAAAGAATAATAAAACAGATGGTGGAAGAAAAACAGCTATCTATCAATTGAATAGAGACTGTACATTACATGTTTTGTGCCAATAAACATCATTTTCAAACTTAATATTATTTATCAATAAGATTGAGATTCACTGAAATATTGAGAAGAGGCTGGGGTTTGTGCACTCTATTCCTTTTTCTTAAGCTCCCTTAGCTGGATATTGCAGCCTGAGAGAAATGCTACTTCTCTGTATGCATTAACCTTTCTCCGTGGTCTCAGTTTTGTAGCAGCATTCTAGTAAGATGGAGCCAAATATGGCTTAAGAAGTTACAATGAACTGTATAGCTGTTTGACAGAGCTTTTGTGAATCTGTCTAATGAAAGAATATTGGTTTATCAGATGGGATCATTAGAGGGAAGAATGGTGCTTGAGCTTGAGGATGAGAGTCTCGTCAGCACTGGGACAATTGCTAGAAAGACATCTTCGCTTGATGCTGCTCCTCAAAGATCTTTCTATGATTTAGAAAACTTTGGTTGTAAATATACATTGAATCGAGTATTAAGCAGTATTAAAATCGTTCTCTTCTCTGATAAGTTAAATTTGCTCGTCACCCTGTGGCCCTTTAGCGATATTGGTTCACAAATTAACGAGCCATCATGTAAGTAATTAACTCTGTTGAACTTCCATCATTCAAGTAATTTGTGTAATCATCTCATTTATTTTTTATTTTAATCATTTCAGGGTTGGGTCTTCTTTTTGAGCTTACTAGGCATCATACCCCTGGCGGAGCGACTAGGTTGGGCAACAGAGTAATGCTCTAATCACAATTTCTGTGGCTATGATTACGATGATGCTGCATGGACTTTGAATGTATTCCCAGATGCATGCCAAATATAATTGAATGTTTAATCATGCTTTGTGGTAATTTGCTAATGAGAAATGAAAGATACAGATTGTTATTTAGCTTTACCTATGAACTCAATTCTATGTTGTCCTTTCTACATTGGCCAGCAAAGAAAATTGTAGAATGATTTAAACTTGTATAATTGAGAGGAAGACTGATTGTGCAGACAATACTTGTGTCATTCTTATATAGCCACACATTAATTATTTTATAGGAATCAACTAGAAAGAGCTTTTGGATTTGACATCCAATAAAAGTCCATGTCACAGAATATATATATATATTTTTTGTCAATTTTCAGTACACCGAAATTCATTATTCCTAGTAATGGTTAGCTTACTTTTAATGCAGGCAGCTGGCTTTCTTCACTGGACCTACAGGTTCTGCTCTTAGTCCCTTACAGTATCCTTTGCTATTGATTTGCTGATTCTTGCTTTGTTGTCTATACTCCTCTATGTCCGAATGGATGTTGTACTTCCTTTTCGGTAGTTAATAACCACTTCTCCTTTTTAAGAAGCTTTTATTATGATTGATTTATGCATTTTAAGTACTTTAATAACAAGAATATAGTAGCTCCTCAACTTCTTGGCTTTCGCTTGAACTAACTACCATTGTCATCACCATATAGTTTCCAAATTTCTCGTTAATCTATGTTATCATTTAACTATTCATTTTTGTCCTTCCCCAAATTAAGTAGGGATTTTGACGAGTTACGTCACAATGGCATTGGTTTTCTAGATTTGTCTTCTGAATTTTTGTGATTGACATTTGAACAAAGTGGGGTTCTTGGCTAAAAACAGAATAGTGGTTGGCATTTGTATTTATGTTGTAACGTGATTTGTGATTTGAGAGACAAGCAAATCGTAGACCAACTGGCTTAAGAGATGATAATCACTGATTTTCTGCGGTTGCATTTTTACTAACCATAACAATGCTTTGTGTGATGTCACCTTCCCAATTTTAGTGTATCTTTCAAATAAGACGAAAAGTTTCTTCCTTGCAACATATTTCATGCTTTGTTGAATAGCTCTTTTGCAAATCTTGTTTGATCACATTTGTATTTTCTTGCCAATGGCAAAACAAGACTACACTACCATTTTTTCTGGTTACTTCTCTACATGTTATTTGATATTTTATTTTTGCTGTTATACTCGCTAAATTTCTGCCACTATAAACTGACATGAAATCTTTATTTGATATTTTATTTGTATTTCGTTGTTTTAATAATTGCCACTCACTAAATTTCTGCCACTAGAAACTAACATGGAATCCCAAACTATATAGTTGAAATATTATTAGGAGTAGGGGGTCTTATTAATTGTTTGTAATCTGTATTGATCTGCAAAGAGTTTGGTTGGTGTTTTGCAGTGGGAGGTCTTTTAAATGCTACCTTTGGAAATGCTACAGAACTTATAATATCAATGTATGCACTGAAAAATGGCATGATACGGGTTGTTCAGCAGTCGCTGTTGGGCTCAATTCTGTCAAACATGTTGCTTGTGCTTGGATGTGCGTTTTTGGGTGGTGGAATTGTTCATTCTAATAAGGAGCAGGTGTTTAACAAGGTTGGAAACCTATCATTCAATTCATGTCTTTCTTTATTACATTAAGAATGTTGTTTTACTGCTGTTAATTTCTTGATGTAGTTTACTAAAAGGTGGGAATTTTCAAAACTTGATAGGCAAATGCAGTGATGAATTCAGGATTGCTTTTGATGGCAGTGATGGGCCTCTTCGTTACCAGCCGTCCTCCATGTCACACATACTGAGTTACATTTTGGGAAGTCTGAGTTGGCTCTTTCAAGGTTTAGCAGCTGTGTTATGCTTGTAGCATATGGTTCTTATCTTTTTTTCCAGCTGACAAGCCAAAAGAGCATGTATTCTCCAATTGACGAGGTTATTGTCCTGTTTTAGTTCATTAATAGATTGCTTTCTTCTATGTTGTAAGTACCTTTGTTGATACCTATACTAGGCATGGAACAAGGACAACACTATGCTTTGCCCTCCCTCCTCCCATCCTGTAAACCAAGAACCAAAATAGTCCCTAACAATTTCACCATTCATTAAATGAACATTTTCTCATGTACCACAAAGAGAACATGGATACTTCTCTACTTACATGAAGTCATTCTACAGTTCTGGAAGGCATGGTTCACGGTTAGCACTTCCCACTTATTTCTCTACTTTTGTTCTGGAAAGTCGTGTGCTTTAGAAGGGATGTCCATAGTCCATCAAGTATCACCATTTAAACAATGGAATTTTCGAGTCAAACTCTTTATTCATCGATAGTGTAATTTACATTTCATGCCAAGTATGATTACATTCCTATGATTCTTTGCTGGGGAACTTCACCTCATAGACTTCTTGAACTTTGCTGTTGATTGTCTCTTCTAATATACGTGCATTCATTCAGGAAGAGAATCAGAATGATGGCAATTCAGACGATGAAGAAGCCCCTGGGATCTCGAAGTGGGAATCTATTATATGGCTGAGTGTTTTGACTATATGGATATCAGTCCTGTCTGAGTACCTAGTTAATGCCATAGAGGTGAACATCTTTTTATTCTGCATCATAGCTTATTTATGTGGAAAATACTTAGGTAGACCCGGTCTTTGGCTCCACCTGTAGATCCTATGGTCAGGATTAAACTTTAAAGAATCTTGCTTACACCAGCTGATGTCATAGATTCTCTAAGGTTTAATCAACACCACAGGATCTACAAGTGGAGTCAAAGACCGGGTCTACCTAAGTATTTAAAGCAGCCTATTTATGTACCATGCTCCTGTGTCATTTTTTGTTAATTTATATGAAGTTACAAGTCATTCCATGGAGATGAAAGCATCATATTTTCTGCTTAAGCAACATTTCTCCATTCTGATATTAGTGAAATCTTAGTAACACCTCTCGCCTTTTATTTCTTCCTTTTCTCTTTACTTTTTCTGGGTGCATAGGTGGGTGGTTGGGGTTTAGGCAATTCTTTAGTGGGGAATGATCTCTCTCCCGATCACTTATCTGCTTGCATATCTTTTATTATGGTGAGACATATATTGCAGGAGACACGTGTGTTACGTGTGCCCTATTAATGCACAATAAAGATAGAATGACTGTCTTTTTACACACTCTGACACAGTTACTTCTTAGGGTGCATCTGTTGCAATGAATATTCCTGTGGCCTTTATAAGTGTCATACTGCTCCCAATTGTTGGAAATGCAGCAGAACATGCAGGAGCCGTAATGTTTGCAGTGAAAGACAAACTCGTGAGGTTGCTTTACTTGCCAATTTGATATTAGGCCCACTGACATCATAAATGTTAACTAACTCACAACCGGTGCAGGACATCTCACTTGGAGTAGCTATAGGCTCCTCGACGCAGATTTCCATGTTTGGGGTAAGTAATGAATAACATAGTTGGTTTGTGAATTAATATGTTGATGTAAACAGCTAGATTTATGTGCATATTGCCTCAGACTAAATTACTTTTGAGTTATTAGATTCTCTAAGAGCATTTCTGTTGTTTTTTTTTCATTTTTGGCTTGATTGTTCATTAGCTCTTAAAACCTGTTGTTGCAATGACTGCAGATACCATTCTGTGTAGTCGTTGGATGGATAATTAAGCGTCCTATGGATCTGAATTTTCAACTGTTTGAGACAGCTGCACTTTTCATAACTGTTCTTGTAGTAGCCTTCATGCTGCAGGTATTGTTAGTTACTGCTTGGGTGTTTTTGCTGCTTCCCCATTTCATCATGTTTTCAATATTTAAACTTTCAAATGTCGTGCTTGCAGGAGGGAACATCTAATTATTTTAAAGGATTAATGCTCCTTTTCTGCTATTTGATAGTTGCTGCAAGTTTCTTTGTACATTTAGATCCCAAATCGATACGTAAGTCGCTCCTCTTTATCCCTATATAATGGACTTCTTGACTTGTACATTTTTTTTTTTCCTGTCCTTTCATATTTTAAAACTGTATTTTACTCTCTAATGTTGAATTGTTTATGATATTTCTAGTTCAGATGCCAATGTCTGGCGATGCTCTAGTATGCTGTTTTTGAGACTAATGTTCTCTCTTTAGGAATTCACTTTTTAAATACGCATGTTGTGTTGGACACCGAATTTGATATTAGTTTTGCATGCAGTTTACAGTTTTATGCTGTTTCTCCTCCTATTTTAACTTTTCTGGCAGCTATTTTCTTAATAATCTAATCAACCTAGACAATCTTATTCTCATTCTTACATTCTATTGAGTTCACCAAGAGTCTAGTCGTGATTTCAGAGTTAGATGTCCAGTTGGGAAAAAACTTCTATTTTTGAATACTGATATTCCGATAAACTGTCTCTTTTACTTCATACTTCCTCGAGTATATGATTTCCCCTAACCCCTTTTCTTTTCTCTACTATTTGGGTCGTGGGTGGGATGATGGCTTGGTTAAGCGTCTCGATGCTTGAAGAATATGATACAGTTTGATTGTTGTTTGCAGAGGACAAACCCAAAAAGACTTAGTCATATACAAAATGCAGCAGATTCATGATGCCTAAATTCGAAGAGTGGCGTACTGCAAAAGATGAGTGCAGAAGTAGATAAAAGCTTGGTGACAGGAATGCTGGATCCATGATACTGATGTATACAGTGGGAGGTCCCCTATTCCACCGCATGTTAGTGATATGAACCATTTTTTTTGTTTCAGTTGTGCATTTCTGTTGAGGCAACTGCTGGATAATTTTCTTGCCCTAGTGGAAGAAGTTCTACTTGGGAGATAGGACGACTGTGATGGAGAAGAGACACATGGTATGATGCTTGAGGCAGACTAGTTTCTTGTTAGAATTTAGGCAATAGTGGGTGATATCCATAGATGTAGAAGGAAACAAGACGTTCAACAAACAAATTTTACGCATATAAATGTTAAAATTTTTACTGTTTATAATAAATGGAAAACCATATATTTTGGGAAAATGGCTATCTTTTTGGTTTTGGATGTACATTGAAATTCCACTTAATACGTTTGGTTTGGGAGGTCCCTATTTTCATTGTAAATTCTCAATTTAAGGAACTCAAATAATCCACTCAATTCCTATTTTGCAAATTTAATCAGCATTTCATTCAAATTGAAACCTCCTAGTTAATCAGTACAAAGCATAGAGCATAGTATTTGATTTAGTATATTTATTATAATCTATTCTTGTACAAGTTTTAGGTTGACTGGGCTAGATATACATTATCCAGAATAAACATTTGAGCTGCACAAAAGGACAGAAACTTGACACCTAAATGAATAGTACAAAAGATAATTGGCGAAACTATTTGGTTGGGAAAACGATCAGTCCCATGTCTTTGGGATTGACCATATTAATTTCTCATCTTTGGTCTATTATTTTTTAAAAAATTAACTAATACAAAATCTATGACGGCAATTGCTGACAAACTGATGAATCAATTCATGTGATAATTATGTTTTTATTAATTTGTAATAGATGTGTTGTTAATAATTTCTTTAGTTTATTCACAATTTTTTTTTACAAGTTTTATACTGGTTAATTTTTTCAAAAGTGAAGTAAGGAGTCAAATTAATCAATATCCTAAAAATAAAGGACCAAATTAATCATTTTTCCATTTGGAAACATTAATTGTTAAAATTTAGTTTTGCATATAATTGGAAACATTAATTGTTAAAATCTAGTTTTGCATATAATTTCTAATTAGAGATAATTACATAAACTTCTCTTGAGATTTACTCTAATATCACTTAGACCTCTTCAAACTTCAAAAATATCACTTAATTCCATTCTATTGTCAGTGGGGCCCAAAAACTATAACTTAGAACATAGAATGACTTTGATACCCTTGCCTCTTCACCTTAACCAAGTTCACCACGCCACCACAGCAGCTAATGTAGATTCCTCCTTTTTTTTTTTTTTTTTTTTAAATTTATTCCTTTAAAGCTCGAATTTAATTCTCTTCCCCCATATTTTAAACAAAATATCTACTAACTTCTTTTTTCAAAGCTAAAAATATAAGTATCTAGAAATAACAAAATTATTTATGTTTTTTAAAAAATGAAAAGATAAATTGGCAAAACAATATTATTTTTACACTAACAAAGTATTCCCCAAAACATTTTACCATAAATCTTGTAAATAAGCTAAATTATAAAAATCTAAGAAACACACTTATTTTATGAAAATATAATATTATGACAAATATTCATTTTTTCAATAACCAAAATATCATTTTTTTTATGTATTTATTTATATAAAGTTTATATACACAAGAACTTGAAATTAATAACTATTTTAATATATCTTACCTATAATTTTTAGCTAAATTTTACAGAGTTCATCGAAAATTATTTAGATAGTTGATACAACATGTTTAATTAATATTTTTATCATATGTCATGTATCTAAAAATTTCAAAATATTATACATATAAATAAAATAATATATTTTAGTAACCTACTGATTGAACCATAATCCGTCGATCCACATGCTTTATTGAGTTTCGGACCGAATTTAATAACCATGCTTCAGTCACTAAAAAAATGTTGCACTTTGAATGACAAAACTTGAACCTGTCCGGATTATTGTCGCTCTCTAATTATGGCCTTTTTGTTGCAGCCACAGTATCTATTTTTGTTGCTTAAATTTATTAGTGACTTAAATGAATCCTACCCAAAATCTTGTAGATGCCATTGTTGTGCTGTTCAAATGTAATTTATTATTCATACTATGGCCGGTTATTGCTCGGTACAATATTGCTATTCTTGTTAGTTAAGAAATCAGAAGTAATTTTTTGGTGGTTCTCTTCGGATGTTAAATAGACTTTAGTTGTAGAAGTAATGGTTGCAATTGCAACGATTAAAAGTACTAGTACAGGAACAGCATATTTGGACATTCAATTGCACATACACCCCATGAACTTTCTCTTTCTTTTTTCCTTCCAACCATATTTACTAAATTATGTTTTATTTTTATTAGATAAACTAATAAACAACAAAGGGTAATAATGGATATGAAATACCTTCTCTCTCCTAGACATAATTTTTACTAATTCTTTTATTGATTGGGCTGACAATGTTACAATAAAAATAGAAGTAAGTGATATTTTTAAAACTTAGAGAGATTTAAGTAATATTACGGAAAATCTTACAAGAGGTTTCTAAAATTATCCCTTCTAATTAACTGGTAAGTCGTTATTAAAAAATTTTGATTTTAATTCTTTCTAACCCTGCCGTCATAAATCAAACTTTCGTACTTGCATGCTAGTACTTTTCAATCAGTTTTAACTTGCGTTCTTGATCAGATATTATCCGAAATTCCATGGAATACTCCATTAATCCCGAGTTATATATACCACACAGAATCATCATTCAAGAATTTATTTATTTATTTATTTATTTATTTATGATAATTCCTGAAAATTGAAAAGTCTCCGAGTTCGAATGAATAGAATTAATGTTAGAGATCGACACACAACTGTATTTTCCTAGAAATATCGACTGTGCTTTTCTGAAGAAATATTCAAACCGAACAAAAAAGACCACACGTACAATTTATAATCACAATCTCACAAACCAAAAACTTACGTTTCTTACAAGTAATTTAGTCAATTGTGACAATGATAGATATATGAAAACTAAGACTTTGAGCTATATTTAAAAATAAAAAAAAAATTATACAAAGACTTTGACAAATTATATATAAGGATGCATATATATGCTGTTTCATGAGACAAACATGTGGAATACTAAATTAACTTTAATATCATGACAACTAACTAACGTTATCATAACTTAAATCTTTCATGTTTAATCATGTCAAAAATATAAATTAAATACTAAATGCCAAAGCATACATGAATCCATAAGAATTCATGTGATTCTTGAATATCCGGATGTGATTATTGAATATTGTGGTTATTGATCTTCCAAATGATATTTTAGAGAATAGGGTTCTCCCTTTTTCTGCTAATAGGATGTCAAGAAAGTAACACAACATAGAATTTAGGGACCATGACCTCTCTCTATATATACTTTCCTTATTCCCTTAGGTTTTGCGCATCATAAAATAAGAAATAAGATTTTAGGGTATCTACACATAAAAGCTCATATTAATTATATGACTTAGGCCCATTTATTTTAAACTATAATAAGGACCAATTAATTATGATAGCTTATATTATACAATTAATATGTATGCGAATGTCCAAAACTCAACAAAACAATTTAACAGAATATATATAGAGAGATTGATGAAAATGGCTAGATTATTATTCATGACTAGTAGTGTTGGCAGTGCACTTATGCAGCATGAGGGTTCTGCAGGGGGGTTACTATATTCATGCTTGCCATGATTGCTATGTCTGTTTCAATCATGTCTTTGATCATCTTCGGTTGTGCTGACTGCGCTGATGGCAAGCCTCTAAGAGTGGTGGCGGTGGCGGTGGAGGTGGAGGTGGTGGTTGGTGGTGGTTGTGGCGGTGGTGGTTGTGGCGGATGCTAAATGAGTTTAATTACTTGGAGGATACTTTTTGATCATGGGATATATAATTAATACTATTTCATTAGTGAAAAAGCACTATGTGTATTTTGAAAAATTCTATGATCTCGATAAATGTTATGTCATTGTACTTTGAATACATGTAAAATATAATATTATATGTATTTTTGAATATTCATAGTATTATTTACTTTTACGACGTTGTATACGGTAATCCATGCATGTACAGGAATAATAAAATACAGTTTTACACGATCTGTTTATATGAAATCTTTTTTTCTTGTGACCCTTCAAAACTTTCAAGATGTGCACTTAAATAATAAGAAAATCATGGAAAATAATAGAAACCATATTGCTTTCTGATTCTCATAAATACTGATAAGATAATATAAAATCAAAACATTGTAGTGATTTTGAATAATTAGATCTTTTATGAACTTTTAATTCGAATCAAGAAAGTTTACATTTACACTAATTGATACATCTATTTTTCATTTGGAAAAAAAAAAAAAAATCAGAATCGTTGGATATACACAGAGTTTTAATTAATTAAAAAATACATGACTCCACGCTGAAATATTTTGTGGAAAAACAAAAAATTAGAAATTGTGACCTTCAATGTACAATGAGAAAAAATTTAGGTGCTACCAAAATAAGTTCTCTGTTTAAATATGAAAAAGATATTTTGCTTGCAAATCTATCTTATTGAATAGTCTTTTTTTCTAAAATTGCTGGGAAAAGTTAGATGATCGATGGTTTGAGGACCGAGGTGGAATATGAAAGGAATTTCAATAAGGACTTGGGTTTGACCAGTTGGAACTGTGGGAATGTTCAATTTGCAGGTCTCACAAATACATTCCTAAAATTGTAGACATTGCTATATATGTTCCACCAGTTTAGCTAGTTCTTGACTATATATTCCTTCCGAGAAAACCTTATCTCAAAATCTCTAGAAAATCCATTCCAAATTAGCAATGAAGACAATGTATTTTTCTAATATTTATGACAGAGATTTTAGCAAAAAATATTCAAGCTGACCAAGATCAAGATCAATTTCAATATTATCACAAACAAAATTAGTAAAAATTTGGATAAATTATATTGAAACAAGTTCAATTTATCACAAACAAAAATAGTAAATATTCCTTTCAAGTAATAAATCTGTCTGCCACAACTGAAAAATATTGTAAAACAACTAGGAAACGTATCCTGGCGTGGCGCGGTAAAAAGACAGATATATATAAATGCCCAAAATAATAAACATAAATATTATGTACAGAGTGTAAATATTATGTACAGAGTTATTCGTAAGTAAGGAATGAAGAATGGAGTAATTCTCTTGTATTTCCTTCACAATTTAAAGTTTCAACACAATTCTAAAAGTTCTAAAAGCTATTACGCCAGCCATCCCAGATCCTACAAATACTCCAATTCTTGATCTGTCCATATAAATTATAAGGTAATAATAGTTAGAATTTTAAATTAGGAAAAAAAATGTAGGAAATATATATAGAAAAGAAAAAAAGACATTTATATTTCCAAATCCACTTATGACCAATTCTTAAGTTTGTATTGTCAAATTAGATGACGACCTGATAATAAGGAAAGCATCACCTAAAATAGAAATTCTGGAAATTCTTTAAGCAAAAATTAAGTTGCCTAAACTTGAAAGGAAACGTGTTGGTTCCAAAGACAATGGCAGAAACATTTTGGACAGAACTGAAAAGCCTCAAAATTCAGATAAGAAAAGCAACTCAAACCATATATACTACCCTAAATAATTCTCCAAATTATCTTTCAAACAAATTAGACTACTTAAAATACTACATAGACTTCCAATCAACAGAAACATGCATAGGGACCAATCATGTGATTAATGTAAAGCCTTACTTTAGTCACCAGGTTAATAAATTTAACCAAATCATCTACCCATCAAAGTAGTACAACAAAAGTAAAGGGAAAAACATCTTAGAAAAAGAGCAAAGAAAAGGAAAAGACCACAATTAACCAAATAATTCGCAGTTCATGTTCATTTTAGAAAAAAATAAATTTATATCACATCCAATTCTATCTCCTTTGCCTTCTAAATGAGATTTTGTTACATCTATCATAACCCAAAACGTATTCTTAAAGAATAAAACTATAGAGTTCAATAAGTAATGTTGCATAGTTTAGTGGCTAATTCATTGCTCAAAGTAAGAAGTAATCCCAATCATCAAACTACCTAAAAAACCCTCCCACAAACACATGAAATTTACTAAAGAATAAAGAATTCTTTATCAGGGGAAAACAAACTCTGAATACAAACAGTTATACCATAGGAGAAGATTAGAAAAAGATCAATAGAACCTTAATTTGAGTCTCCAGCTGAAAAATTTCTCAAGGGATCCATGGAAGAGGAATGGAGAAAGTAGAGTACTGGTAACATTGCTTTAACCTAAGGATGATAGCTCAAGCTCATAAATAAATTTAAGCGAAAAAAATATATTCCAACTTGCAACCAAGGCATGTGCTCACATATGCATCTTTCCTAAGTCTCACCATAATAATAGAACAAAAAATCCAAATATATTCTAATTAAAATGGCAGAGTTTGGGTGCAAAGAAAGTGACGAGTCTAATTACTAATACGCACTTCATCCTATCCTGCCATATTTGTGGTAGTTTCTTCCAGGTCAAAAGGATCACATAAATCATAAATAGAATCATCAGTCCTAAATGCCATATAAAAACATTTATGTGTTTTTTACCTCTATTTTCATCAAAAAATTAAACCAGTTAAAATCCGACTTCCTTTCAAACATAGAATATAATGGATAGAACTTGCTATTATAATGAGTTAGTGAGTATGTTTGTGAGCCTGTTTCCTTCCTAGATTCTTAGGAATCGTGTGCTTAATGATCCTATTGATTGGAATTTTATCAAAATGCTTGTACGTTTACACGTCTTATATATGGAGATTATTGAATTTATTTCTCTTCTAATATGAAGTGATAAATAAATACACACAATTACAACAATATAAATATTATAGTGAAAGTAAAAGTGTTGTAAATAGATATTTGCAGAGACTCTTACCTAAACAGATATTCCTTGATATGGCTAAAATAAAACACCCAAAAGCTTGACCATTTCTTCAATGCACTGGATCTGAGATATATTTTCCCACCTCAACAAATTTGTCTCACATCCTTATGAATTCTTTTTTTAAAACTTGTTCAAACATTTTAGCTATACCCTTAAACTCATAGAAAAAAAAAGAAAAAAAAAAGAGAAATAAAGATATTTCAGTTTATATATAGCCAAAAGAAACAGGAAATTAACCGCCAAAGCAGAAAAAACCGGGGTGGTGGGGGGGGAATCTACTGGTCTCGATTAGTATTAGTTTTCACAAATATATGATTTATCTTGATCATCTTGATAACAAATTTAGAAAGCAAGGGACACTAAGTTCAATAAAATGAGACTTAATAAGAAGAAACCAACTTACAATACACTAAACGACTGCTATAGTGAAAGGTCGGGAAGCAGTAAGTTCAACTAATCAAAAAGGAAAAATCATAACCAAACAAAATCCACACAACAATGACAAAGGCAAGACTACAATTCTGTCGACATTTTTCTGTTTATTATCTGTCCAATTAAAAGTAGGAGATTTGTCAAATTTGTTACATAGATCTTCAACCTTTTAACCTCAAAATCGGGACAATCATGGTAAAAATATCACAAGAAAAAAAAAATTATGCATGAAAAAGAAAGAAAAGTATTTTATAGAACAAAGAGAAATTTACCTTTAAAGAAGTTATATTCCCCTACAGCAAAAAAATATAAATAAAAAACTCACAAAAGAATTTTTCTAAAAAACCACAAAATTTTTTTTAAAAAAATGTATTAGAGAAAAACATTCCAAGCTCATTTTCACAAACATGGCTGAAGTAGCCCCAAGAAAATATGACTGAAGTCTAGCAGATATTCAACAAAGTTCAATCTTTCACTCTATCCTCAAAACCAAAATAACCAAAATGGTACTCATGAGAATCTCAACCAAAATGACAAATTGAAAAAGAAAAGAGTTTTATAACATACGATACACTCTTACAGTTGTCTCCCATATCAAAGACAATTTTTAATAATCTCACAAAAATAAATAAAAAATAATACTGAAATTTGGATTAGTGAATGGTTATAGAAAAAATAGAAAAACAATGCTAGAAAATGAGTGAAAAAGCCATAACAATGCCATGACAATTTAAGGACTCTATAATCAATCTATTTGCAATGAAAACATCAAATTCAATCAGGAAGGTATGAGTGTAATATTTATTGATTTTTTGACAATTAAGTTTATTTGTGTCTGGAACATCTATACAATATCCACAAAAGTAGCCTCTTTATAATGTAACATTCAATAATAATAATAATAATAAACCTGAAAAATTAGGAGGAACAACAGTATTGCAAAACGGAAAATCATAAAACTAACCATTGGCCTAAACACATGATATATAGCATTGACTCCTAAGTAGCTTTCTGGAATGAATAAAATCAAGACTTTAAAGAAAAAATGTTGTGGATGAAATAAAATATCTAAACATACTCAAACTTTTCTAAACAAAAATAATGTTTGAATACCTTCAAAAATCAAATTCCATGTAAGGCTGGTGATGAAAAAAAATACACTACATTCTTTGTTGTTGACTGGGAGGCAAGGAAAAAAAATGTCAATATTCTCCTACAACATCACAAAAAGGGAAACCAGTGACATCCTCTTTCGCATAATAAGCAAGCTAAGCCATGTTGTGCAAATCAAAGTTGAGGATCATTCTGCCTTCTCAATTTTGATGATGGCAAACATTATGCCTAAACTTTTGGCCAACTTTAAGACTGTTCTATAAGCCAATAATTGGCATATAACCTATAGACAAGATTCAAAGCACAAACAGATATTAATCAAGTGGAATATATTTCTTAAGCATCGAAAATTTTGTTTACGCGCAATAACTTAAACTTTTGCACGGAAAAATAATCAAATATGCTAGTCTATATATAAACAGAACCATTTAAAATAAAGTTCTTTACAATAAATCCTAATTAAAGGTCTGCACATAATTGAAAGAATAAGTTAAGCATACATATACAGAAAAGAAAAAGGATCTTAAAACCAAAAAGAGAGAAGGAAGCCATTTATATACACTAAAGATTAAGATTTTATTGTCATGAATACCAATAATATTGTGGAGGGAATTCAAAGATACCCAAACCTAGATCTGTAACCCCACTTCATTAATAAGAGGAACAAATTCTTTACATTTAGTGGGAGAGCTTCGGATAAAAGAATATTTACATATATAGACCAACTTCATTTTTTCACTTTTGTGGGAAATTCTGCATCAATATAATTTTTTTATTTGTGCTACATAAAGATAAGAAAATTTTAACAGCAAATACATGGGTAATAATTCTTTTACCTTCAACCAAGGAAAAAATTGACAAATAGTATAAAAACTTGAGAAGAAGCTACGGATAATAATGATTTATGCATAATTAAAAAAAAATGCCTTACCCTTGAAGGAGCCTTGTCAATCGAACAGCTTATTCTTCTTGTACCTCAAAAAGAAAGGAAAAACTTATGAAAATAAATGGGAAAAATAAACGCACAAAAATGTGGAAAAAATGAAAGACTAACTGACAAAAATTGATAAAAAAAAAAAAGAATTTCACCTTGTAAGAATATGAACTCCTAATACAAAAAGACATCTGCATAAAAGCAAGAAATAATATGAAGAAAGAAATCTTAAAAAAAAATCCTTTATTACCTTGTAATAATATGAAGCTCTAGTACAAAAAGAAATCTGCAAAAGCAAGGAACAATATGAAGAAAGAAATTTAAAAAAAATTCTGAAAAACAAAGGAAAGAGAAGAATGAATCAATGAACACTAAGGAACTCATGATAATCCAAAATCAATCTACTCAACAGATTGAGAGAGAACTGCCGGATGGATTGGATGGTGGTGATGGTGGCGACAGCAGCGGCTGATAGAGGAAGCAGATCTAAGGTTTTGGTAGGTGAAGATGAAGGGATTGTGTATGTGAGAAAGAGGGGGGAGTAAATAGCAAGATGAGAGATAGAGTTATGAGAGTGTTTCAGTTTTGGGAGGTGGAATGGAATGTTAGAATATTCCATTTTGATACCTAAAGTTAGAACATAAAAGGCTCAAAAGTCCTTAAAATTACAAAAGAGCCTGGCAAACCTCACGTGAAGACCACGTGGAAAACGACTACCAAAAATGCTACAAATAAACATGCTACTCCCTCTTTATATTTGTATGTTAATAAGGATTTGACAAATTATACAAGGCCGCACGCATGCATGTGTTGTCCATTGATGAAACTAGAATTGGATTCTAGGAGGAGAGAGAAAGTGGAATATCTGAGTTGCAAGTTTCTGTGTGTGTTTGATTATCTGAATTGTGGATTGGATTCTGAATTGTCTATCTCATATTAGTACTCAAGCCCCTTATTTATAGATTTATACGAGGAGGCTTAAGGCTATCTCTATGCTAGCTCAGCTGAGGCTGAATTACATAATTGCCCTTAATGAGGCTGCCACGTAAGCACTTCTAGAACAATCTAGGTAAGAAGTTATGTGTGTTACTAATCCACATCATCATTAGTCCCCTCGGCCAGGTGCCGAGCCTAGTGGAGAGGGACCCAGCCGAAAATGGCTGTTCGCAGTCCCCAACTGAAGACCAGAAGCAAGAGTGTATACCAATCCGAGGTGAAGCCTCGGAACAATTTCGTAACCTCTGCCGATCCGAGGTCGTAACGATCCTTGGATCCTCGGCGAGTCATATCAGCAGCATTAACTCTCAAGGGTGACGTTTTCGTTGAGTCCCCATGCACTGATTTCACATTTATTGCTCTACATTATTCGCTCCGATTTTGCTGCAAAATCATGCCTTGTTCTACGCGCCGTAACGCCGGTACCACGTCTCGATTTTCACACCAAAATGCCTCATTTTACGCATCGTAACGCCAGTACCCGTCTCGATTTTCACGCCGAAACGCCTCGTCTTTCCCACCAAAAGCCTTTTTTCATTTCGAAACCATCAATTTTCTCCCCCAGAAACACAGAACATTCTGGATGAACTTTCTCCTATTTATACCCCCATTCACCCCCAAATCTGTTTTCTTCTTCTTACTTACCTTCCTCTCGCCCCCTTTTACTCTATTTTTTTCGAGAATCTTACACTCCCTCCTTCTTCCTTTCTGCGCTCATCCCCCAGAGACTTACATAATTTCCTCTTCCTTTACCCTCCGCCGTATCACCGCTGCCGGTTTCAGACTGCCGATCTACGCTACCACCGGACACCACTAGGAGCTCTTTCTTAAAACTCCCACAAGCCCTCAAAACTGAAGACTATGGCCGGTACGTTCACTGCCACCTCTCTTATTAGCACACTGGTTCTCTCCTTCTCCGGTAGACGCCGTTGATAGGATGCTAAATCCTTTCAACGAAGTGCTTCTGGCAGCAGTGCCTTTAAACTTTCCTCCCGATCCTCTCTTTTTAGAACCTCCACAAAACGACCATCCCAACCTTCAAACCCAAAACATATCGAACTCCCTCGACCCCGAGGATATCAAAATCCTTAGGGATCGATGCCATTTTTCAAAAAACGTGCACATCAGGCTCCCGACCCCCGAGGACCGAGGCCATTTGCCTCCACCTGATTACCTAACGGTCTACCAGGAACAACTCGAGGTAAGGCTGAGGCTTTCCATAGCCCCTCTCTTAGTCAATCTTTCAAACCACTGGGATATCAGCATATCCCAACTGACCCCAAATGCACTTCGGGTCATCGCTGGCTTCACATTTTTATGTAGATTACACAATATTCCCCCTTCTTTAGACACATTTAGGATGATGCTGAAATTATCCCCTACAAAGGGATTTTTTTATATCTCTCCCCGAACTGCGGGCAAACAGGCTCACTTCGGGTAACCCATCATCTATTCATGACTGGAAAAAGTCAATTTTCTTTGTTCGGTACCTCGACCCTCCGATGCCCCGGGGTCCGTGGAACCTTGTAAAAGAAAACTTAAAAACTAAGAAAGCCTCTCCACCGGACTCCCTTCATGCCCTGAGGCTAGTCAAGTCGAACCTCCGAATAAACTTCAATAACCAACCGGCCATCATTTCAAACAACATTCTGGCCTGGGCAGGACTATTTCCTTCTCATGACATCCTGCCAAATTACGACCCTCAACAAGGTCATTGTCATTTTCACTCCACTCATCATTTTCATTTCATCATTCATTTTTATATATATATATATATATATATGTGCTGACCCCTCATCTTATGCAGAGCTCGGAGCATTCCTTAGGGGACTGGTGTCTGCCACACCTGCGACCGGTGCGGGCACTTCGAACCAACCCTCCTCATTGGTAAGTGAGTCCTCTTCTGCGACCATCAACACCCCATCAGGGAGTGCCGAGGCCGCACCTTTGACCTCTGCAACCCTGAACCAAACCGGGGCTACCAGTTCTCCGGAGAGGCAAGCTGGTGAAGTCACTCTGGCTATCTGCCCTACCGAACCCGAGCCAATTCGGGTTACAAGAAAGAGGACTAGGGTGGTGGCCAGGAGGTCGTGGCAGCCTCATTAAGGGCAATTATGTAATTCAGCCTCAGCTGAGCTAGCATAGAGATAGCCTTAAGCCCTGTCTCTCGGGCAATGCCCCCTTATCCAAACAACTCATCACCTCATACGGTAAGTACAACTGGACCTCATTTGTTTCCATTCCTTAACCTTTCTTCAGTGTGGTGAGTGAATACTTAGATTTTTCAGGTGATAAGAAATATACTCCCATGAGGAGGAGAGAAAATCTTGGGTCTCGACCTCGGGAGCTCGACTTCCGACCCCAGGGCACATCCTATGACAAATCCCAGATTCAGGGTGGCTCCACAGCAGGCCAGAATGGTAGCTTTGCCTCGGGATGTCGGCCTATGTCAAAAGGCTCACCCCTCAACAGAGGTTGGACGAATTTTACGTATAGTCGGCTTGATGAACGTAAGACAGGGTCCCTTTGCGAGTCTTCAATCTTCGGTACCATCTAGAACACACACAAGAGATCAGATTGCCTTTGCTTGCAGGCAATTACCGAAGATTGAAGACCTCGCAGATCGGGGCCAGATTGCTTTACGTAGATGTTTAACTCTAGATTCAGCAAGAGTTAGCCCATGCGAAGTCTCTTATGACATCAGGATGTGAAGGAGGCCGTGGATGCCAATGAAATGAAATGCAACATCGAGGCGGGCAAAAAATATGCAGTGGAAGGAAGAGCCGGGGTGAGAGACAAGGACAATCCAGTGGAGAAGAAGACCTCGGCAAGCTGAGCTTCTTCTTGAAGTTGAAGAACAAAAAGGTCTTCTTGATCTGCGAAGAAGGGTTCGTTCAACAACATGCGGCCCTGTCTCTTATACACATCTGAATGTAGCAATCAAAGCTCAGGCTCTCACCGATTGGGCTATGGGCTGTACAGAAGAAGTTTCTAACTAGTACAGAAGACTTCTTCTGTAATAGTTAGGGACTTTTTAATGAAATGATTAAGTTCAGATAACTTTGTCTTCTTGATAAGAGCCTCGCCATTCTTTGTTCTTGGCTTTTTTCTTGCTTGTCAATCTCTTTATTTCCTGCATTTAAAACAAAAGTTTTATGATATAAAAAATTGTCTAAGGAACGCTTTCATTTCGAGCTTAGGCTCGGTTTAGACCCTTCTGGCTGAAAAGGACCAAATTTGGCTCCTTGTTTTTGCCATATTCATTTAACTTGAGTCGAGCTTTTCAAAGTCCCAAGAGTAAGGTTTTGCTTCAGTAGGTCAACCTTAGCTTCTCAAGAGCCTTTGCGGATCGGAGACTCTTCCTTTTCATTTTGCATCGAGGGGGTCGCTTAGTTTCATGTTGCTTTTTTATTAGACTTCGTTCCGAACTCTTGAGGGTTGGAGCAGCTAAAAATTGCTCTGAGCTTGACCAGACCTCTGAAGGTAAGTGCACCTTTGTTTGAGCTTGGGAGGCTGCTAAGCCTCAGCCCTTGAGGGGGGACTGCTAAGCCTCGACCCTCAATTATTTGCTTCTTTGTTCAACTGGATCCGAAACTCTTAGAGTTGGAGCAGTTGGAACATCTGAAAGTGCCTTGTCCGAACCTTTGAGGGTTGGCGCGGCTTTGTTTTGCTTGGGGGGCTGCTAAGCCTCGACCCTTGAGGGGGGACTGCTAAGCCTCGGTCCTCAATCATTTACTTTTTTATTCAACTGGATCCGAAACTCTTAGAGTTGGAGCAGCTGGAACATCTGACAGTGCCTTGTCCGAACCTCTGAGGATTGGCGTGGCTTTGTTTTGCTTGGGGGGCTAAGTGCTAAGTCTCGGCCCTTGAGGGGGGACTGCTAAGCCTCGACCCTCAATCATTTGCTTTTTTGTTCAACTGGATCCGAAACTCTTAGAGTTGGAGCAGCTGGAACATCTGACATTTGAGAAGGGACTTTCATTATATTCCTTGCTAATATTTTTTCAAATTTATAATATTCCACATTCTGGGTATAGGGTCCCATTTCATGTCAACCAACTTGTAATAGCCCGAGGTGTGAGCTTCTATTACACGATAGGGTCCTTCCCAATTCGGATCTAACTTCTTTGTCCCTTCTACAAGGCTGGCTTCGTTCTTCCGAAGTACCAAGTCTCCGGGCCGAAGGTAGCGATGCTTTACTTTAGCGTTGTAGTGTTTAGCCATGACTTGCTTGTACTTGGCTTCCCGGATGGATACATCTAACCTCTTTTCCTCAAGTAAGTCAAGGTTAGCTCGCAGAGCCTCATTATTCAGTTCCAAATCTCCGAAGGATACTCGAGCCGAAGATAGCCCAATCTCGCCGACCACAGGGATAACAGCTTCGGACCCGTAGGTTAAATTGAATGGAGTATTTCCGTTAGCCGTTCGAGGTGTGGTCCGGTATGCCCAGAGGACACTGGGCAATTCCTCAACCCAAGCGCCCTTGGGTCTTTCAAGTCTAGTCTTGAGTCCTGTCAGCAAGGTTCGGTTGCATACTTCAGTCTGTCCGTTTGCTTGAGAATGAGCAACCGAGGTGAAGTACTGCTTGATACCGAGGTTAGCGCAGAAACTCTTGAAAGGTTCTCCTTCAAATTATTTTCTATTATCGAAAATAAGTACCGCAGGGATACCGAATCGACAGACAATGCTTTTCCAAAAGAATTTCTCCACCGCTTTTCCCGAGATTGATGCCAGGGGCTCGGCCTCGATTCATTTAGTGAAGTAGTCAACCGCTACTACTAAAAACTCAAGCTTGCCTATCCATCGGGAAAGTGGGCCCAAAATGTCAATTCCCCACTGGACAAACGGCCATGGGCTCTGAATAGGAACCATATCTCCAGGAACGAGCCGGGTCTCCGTGGTATTGGGGCATGTACTTGACACTGATGACACGCCCGAACCAAAGTATTTGTATCCAAATGTAAGGTTGGCTAGTAGTACCCAGTCAGCAGGACTTTGCGAGCTAGACTCTGAGGACCGACATGACTTCCGCATATGCCATCGTGTACCTCGCGTAGAACATAGTTAGCTTCGGATGGAGTGAGGCACCTCAGCAAGGGGCACAAATATGCCTTTTTATATAAGATTCTGTTAATAAGTGTATACTTGATGGCTCGGTATTTGACCTTTCTAGCTTCGGCATGATTCTCGGGGAGCTTCTCATTATTCAAATAACTTATCAGGGGCTCCATCCAGCCGAGATCTGGTTGGATGCAAGAGATTCTTTCGGAGATGTCGACAGATCTTCGTTCTTGCAGTTCTACCAAAATATCTTTTGTTAAATGTGAATATATTGCCAGGCTAGTTTTGACACAGCATCGGCGTGCGTATTTCTTGTTCGGGCAATCTTAGACGATGTCTATTTTTTTGAATTTTTCAATCAAGCTTTTGACCTCGGCTAGGTACTTTTGCAAAATCACGCCTCGAGCCTCTTAATTTTCTAGGCTTTGATTCACAACCAGCTGAGAATCAGAATGAATCTTCAAGGTTCGGGCACCCATCTGGTGGGCCAATTCCATCCCACAGATAAGGGCCTCATACTCAGCTTCATTGTTGGTTGCCTTGAATCCCAATCTGAGGGCATAAGTGAGATAATCCCCTTCTGGAGATTGAATTATTATCCTTGCCCCGGTTCCGGACTCACAAGAAGGTCCGTCAACATGAAACTCCCATGAAAGGTCTTCCCTCATTTTTTGCTCTTTTACTGGATCGGTTGTCAGAATGAGATCAACCTTTTCGATGTCACAGCTTTCTGCAATGAAATCGGTGAGAGCCTAAGCTTTGATTGCTATTCTAGATCTGAATTCTATGTCAAATTCAAACAGCTTTACAGACCACTTTAGCATTTGGCTTGAAGCATCTGGTTTGTTCAAGATATTTTTCAAAGGAAGGTTGGTCAAAATTATTATTTTGTGACCATGAAAATAGGGCCTCAGCTTCCAAGCCGACACCACCAACGAGAAGGCGGCCTTTTCAATAGGAGTGTA
The DNA here is from genome assembly GCA_025175665.1 of Cinchona pubescens. NCBI lineage: Eukaryota > Viridiplantae > Streptophyta > Magnoliopsida > Gentianales > Rubiaceae > Cinchona > Cinchona pubescens. Next base: position 2,303,567 of record JANKKI010000085.1, on the reverse strand, counting down.
GTTCTTCTCTGGACTGTGAAGCACTTTGCTTACGAAATATATAGGGCACTGGTTTCCTTGTTCGTCTTGCCTCAATAGAACCGTGCTAACTGCTGGTTTGGCGATCGAGATATACAGGTATAAGGGTTCACCTTTCTGAGGAAAAGAGAGCTTCGGTAAGGTTCCTAAATATTCTTTAAACTCTTCAAAGGCTTTAGAAGCTTCTTCGGTCTATTGAAAACCCTCAGTCTTCTTTATGACTCGGAAGAATGGTAAGCCTCTCTCTGCTGATTTGGACAAGAATCGATTTAGGGTGGTCATTCTACCGGTTAGTCTTTGAACCTCCTTCGTCGAGCTGGGAGTTCTCATATCAATTATGGCTTACACCTTTTCAGAGTTTGCCTGTCGATTTCTCAGTGAGAGACAATAAATCCCAAAAATTTTCCTGAGGGGACCCCAAATGTACATTTTTTGGGATTCAGCCTCATTTGGATGGATCTTAACGTCTCAAATGTTTCCCTCAGATCTTTCAGGGTTTCCTCGTATGTTCGGCTTTTAACCACCATGTCATCAATATATACCTCAATGTTTCTTCCTATTTGGGACTTGAAGGTCTTATTAACGAGGCGCTGATAGGTAGCTCCGGCATTAAATGTACTGATGTAAATGTTCTTTCTGGATGGCCTTCTCAATTTCAACTTTCAAATGGTTGCATGCCTCGGTATCATGATCGTGTTGACCATGGAAAGCGCAGTACTTTGATCGGTCTCTTTTGTCTGAGGCTGAAACCATCCGAGGAGGTGGCTCTAGAAGGCCTAAGTGCTGGACTTGATATAATATTTCTCTCCTCAGTACATTGAGATGTGTGAAGTCTGCATCAGGATGGCTCCTTATTCGCGGGGATCGGTTGTCGATATCGTTATTGCTCGGGAAAACCAGCCGGTTCGCCATAGGTGTGGCCCTGGAATAGCTCAATCTGTTTGCGACTCTCAACTTTTTTGAGGAAGGGGGTTCGGAGTCTTTAGGACTTTTTCTCTTTGTGTATCATAGAGTTCCTTTTTTGTCCTGTTTGACTCTTCACCCCGGATGAACTTCGATGTTCTTTCTATAAGCTCAGAATAGGAGTTTGGCATTCTTTTGGCCAATTCGGCGTTGAAGACACCTGATCGGACTCTGCTGCAGAAAGTAGCAACCAAAATTCTTTCATCAATATTTTTTATTTGGACCACCTCATCATTGAAGTGGTCTACAAATTTATTGAGTGACTCATCGGACCTTTACTGGATGTTCATGAGGTGCGATGTGTCTTTCTGCAATATTAACTTACTCCTGAAGTGACTCAGGAATGACTTTGCCAAGTCATGAAAAGTAGCGATTGAGTTCGTCGACAATTCCTGGAACCATTTTGTGCTGGGCCTCGAAGAGTTGTTGCGATTCACATACAACTTACATCGGGTCGCGTCACTGTAGCCATAAAGGCTAGTGATCGCCACCACGTATTGTAAGTGATCTGACGGATCAGATTCTCCCTTATAGCGGTCTAAGTCTGACAACTTGAATTGTGTTGGAAGAGGTTCGATTTTGATAGAGATTGTGAATGGATCTCTATCAATCTCTGCCGTAGCAGGAGTATTCAGAAGCAAATTGTTTTTGTTCAAAATCTCTTGGATCTTATTTTCGAGGCTCTGCTCCTCGAGTTGTTTTAAAACAACTGAGGAGGGTCCTCTCGATCCTGATTTTCTTGAAGAGTGTGCACCGAGTCTCTCGCGCATCGGTATCTTTTTACTTGTCGATGAGTGTGACTCATCTGATTGCTCATTTGAGTGCGACTTTGTTAATTTGTGCCGCAGATCGGTTGGGCTCACTGCATCGACCGGCTCTTTGCCAGGTCGTCGGCTGGGGTCACGCTTCTGTTCAGCTTGTCGAGTGGCTACTCGGTTCGAGTGCTCGGACGAAGAGTTTTGCTCTCGCGTTGTTCCACGAATGCTCGAAAAGACTCAAAGTGATCAGCAATGTACTTCAGGACATCGTTTTGCTTTTGCTGAGCCTCGGTTGGTGCACCGACGTTTTCCAGTTCATCGGTATGCACTACAAGGTACTGATCGCTTGTTTCGGCATTCTTGCTCGCAGTTCGTCATGTTCCACGGTTCTTCATCCTTAAAAAGCAAAAAGAAAACAAATTAGATGACTGAGACTTGATTGAAAGTGATGGAAATCTGTCGATTCCCACAGACGGCGCCAATTGATGAAGCTAGAATTAGATTCTAGGAGGAGAGAGAAAGTGGAATATCCTAGTTGCAAGTGTGTGTGTTTGATTATATAAATTGTGGATTGGATTCTGAATTGTCTATCTCATATTAGCACTCAAGCCCGTTATTTATAGATTTACACGAGGAGGCTTAAGGCTATCTCTATGCTAGCTCAGCTGAGGCTGAATTACATAATTGCCCTTAATGAGACACTGCCACGTAAGCACTTCTAGAACAATTTAGGTAAGAAGTTATGTGTGTTACTAATCCACATCATCATCCATGTAGCAAAATGTGTAGATTTTTAGTTATGAAAGGTCTTTTCTTGAACCATTAGGATTCAACTGGGCTCATTTTAGTGATGCTTGGTATGATTGTTATGTCTATCTCTATCATTTATTTGATAGAAATTTCTAAGAACGTGCTATTTTTACAAAGTGTTCTGTAATGGTGTTGATTTTGTAGTGAAATTTTGTCAGGTGTTGTTTATGCTGTATGTATTTGTGGAATACGAACTAAGTTTAAGTCGCATTTTTGAAATGCGAATTAGGTCCAAATTTTGCATAATTTTTTTTTTAAAAAAATTGCTTAGTTCATATTCATTGAATACGAACTATAAGCCTAACTCGCATTTCCAAATTTTACATAATTTTTTTTGAAAAAAATTGCTTATTCGTATTCATTGAATACTAACTATCCTTGTTCGTATTCATTGAATAATGAACTATGCTCCCCATATTTTTAAAAAATACGACATAAATCTCTTAATCTCATACTTTAAATTGACCCAAAAACCTCAAAGTGTCCAAAAACAATAACATAGAAATGCAAAATAATTGCAACCTAAAATATGTTCATATTTACAGATTTTTTGAATGTTGCTTTTGACGATGAACTATTATGACAAAAGTGTTGTAAGTTAATAATATTATATAGTCAATACTTATGAAATTAATTTAGAAATAAAAAAGTTTAAGTTGAAAGCAAATCTTGTAGTAGTAATATAATTTTTCATTTAATCATTACTTTTTTTAGTAAAGGGAAAATGACTTTAATAGTCCCTTACATTTCACATTTGTACTTTTTTAGTCCCTCACATTTAAAATGATACATTGTAGTCCCTCACAAATTCAAAACGTACTATTTTAGTCCCTCGACCCAATTATGGGTATATTTTGGGTTGAAATACTCACATGCATATAAAATGTAGCATATTCAAGTGCAAAGTGCAAAATGGGATAGTACATAACCTTAAATAATAAATTTTCCTAAAAGAAGAGGATTGAAGTTATTAGAATAGAGTTGGCGGAGGAAAAGCCGCAAGGGAAGGGAGTAGGGGTGGTGATGGTAGATAAGAATTTTGGGGTGGTGGTATTAGAGGTTTTAGATAGTGTCATTTAAATTTGTGTATTGCCAACTTTGTCCATGAAAAATGCAACATTCGATATACATGCGAGTATTTCAGGTCAAAACATGCTAATAATTGTATCGATCGAGGGATCAAAATGGTACATTTGAATTTGTGAGAGACTAATATGTATCATTTTAAATGTAAAGGACTAAAAAAGTATAAATAGAAAATGTGAAGGACTAATAGGGTTGTTTTCCGTTTAATAAATTTTGACAGAGTTTTTCCTATTTATTTGAAATTCTTCCTGCCAGCAACCATACCCAACAAGGGTTATCAATATAAATAAAAAGCTCAACAAGGGCAACACGCATAGACAAAAGAAAACACACAGCCGAGTTGAAATTTTCCCTAGTAGTTCAATAATCAATAACACAACTAGTAGTACAATAATCAATAACACAAGTCATCCTATAATTATACTACAATAATCAATACCTACGTCCCTCAAGTCTCCCACCAATGTCATAATCTTTCAGTCTATGTATCTTCTTTGACTGGCGAACATAAAGTTGTGATGTGCTATGTACTCTGATAAACTGTTCTTGAGTAAGAATGACATTGGAACCCCCAAAACCAGGCTATGACGAATCTTCAGGACCATTTCCCTATGACATGCCATCTAGGCCACGAAAATGTATTGATAATGATGACTCGAATGGAATGGTGTCTTGTCGAATAATTTGGTCACTAGAAAATGGCATAGATGTAGGAGGACCTGCTAGATAGTGGGGTGGTATAGGTAAATGGGAATTCTCATCATCTTCATACATATCATGCAATCTAGGCTCAGGTTCAGGCTCAGGTGGGTGACGACCACCACCATATTGTCATCCACATCGAGATAAGTGGTGCGCCATGCCCTCTGTGGATGTCGAACTGGTTTTGGATGACAATTGGGGACAACTACATGAGCAACGTGAAGACGTTCTGCCTCTCATACTTCATATAGAGACTTACCTGCAAAATTTCTGAAATGTGTACCAATAGTTCTGACCCGATCATCGTCATCCCCAACTAAGACTAGGGTCATGTGGTATATTTGACACATGCGATCCATCTGCATAAAAGTGAAACAGAATAAGTTAACACAATAAGAAAAAAGTTTAGAATAAAAATAAAAATAAGTAGACCCTTACCAGATAATCTACTCGTGCACTGTCACCTTGGTAGCCCTTAGGAAAATCAATCCGCTGACTCAGATTACTTATATATATATAACTGTCCTTTGTCGATACCAATGCAAGTAATCCAAAGACACATTTCTAGTATCTATACATGGAATACCCGCCTTAACTGTGTCCAAATGTGCTCTCCAAGTATCGACATAAACTTGATGAACTGTGAGCCAATTAGTAGTTAGGCGTAGTACGACGACCCGTCACATGAAGTACATTATGATTAACAATTAATCTTTCGTTCGAAATAGGCTGGTGCATTACAAATTGTCGCATAATACGATGAGGAAGGTGACACTCCATGACCTCCCAGCATATAAGATATATGATTGATTGTCATATGTGATGACCAGCTTTGCAGTAATGGGGAAGCCGATCAAGTATATTATCTATGTACAGTTGCCATATGAACTACAAAGTAAAAAATTTGATTAATGTTCAATTAAGTAACATTAGAATATATGTATCTGATGAAAATCAAATTAATCAATACCTCTACGGGTCGTAGGTCATTTAGCTGATCTCGAAACACAAGTAAGACATGTCTTACTGTCCTACGCAAAGCAAAATTCACATCCCACCTATTGAACAATGTGTTCATGGAAAGTTTAAAATTAAAAAATAAATATTTTATGAAATATGAAATTAAATTACCATTTGCCAAAGTATTTACCTAGAGGCATATGCACGGTTCGTGAAACTCCTGCGAAGGCTTCAATCTTTCAGGCCGCATAGTCAGTATGCACTCCTAAACCCATAACTGTTATATAGTAATTAGTATTTATATAAAATAATCAAAATAGAATTAACATTTTATATAGAGTATAAATAATACTTGTATCAAAAGGGAAACACCACAGATACCCTTTGTAGTAGGTGAAATAGCATCACACAATCCACGATACAAAAAAACTAATACTGCAAATCCCCAACTAAGATGTCCAACTGTCTCCAAGCTCTAAGCATCATTATAAAGTGTAACGGCACCATATTACCTGAATGATTAGGAAAGAGAAGTCCACCAAGTAACAAAAGTATGTACGTGCATGCATGCTGTCTAAACATCTCATCTAGTGCATCATTTGGGAAAATTGATCTAATGTAGTAGATAAATAGGAAACCTTTAGGCGGCCTCCTGTTATGTCTGTCCCACTAGGCATAATACCCAACAATTCTTGGCACAATCCTGCTCATTCTAACATGGTGTGTATGGAAAATGTCCCTCATTGAAACCGGAGTTCCATCAATGCACAGACCCTACAAGACCTCAATATCTTATAGTGTGATCATTGCCTTTCCTACCTGCAAGTGAAAGGTATGAGTCTTTGGTCGTCACCGCTCCACAAAATTAGTGACTAAGGCATGATCGACCTGAACATATCCAGATAACGTAACACTAACAAACCCAGCTACAGTAATATAATCCATAACAAGCCCAGGAATAGGTCTATGATGCCAAAATGCCTCATCATACCGTCTTACACCTAGTGGTACGTTAGAGTCAATATGACCATCAAATATAGCCCATGCTTTATGCTGTGATGTAGGGGGTATAAAATCATGAATATGATCCGGGATGAACACCACCACATGGCTGATCATCCATCACCGACAACTGATATATAAAGAGAATAAGTGAGCAAATATTCTAAAATTATGTGCAATTACAACGACGAAGAAAACAAATGCATTAATTTATACTCTGCAATGTCAAGATATTGCAAATGCATCAAACCTACATGACCAAACATATGCCTAACCAAGGTCAAATTATACAAATAAGATAGTTCAACAATACAATAAAAGGCCAAGTCTACTAAAAATACAATGGAGTAAAAACTAACAACTAGATGGACATTTTCTGTAGTTGTGCCCTGACTGATGACATATGCTACACCTTCTTGACTTATTGGGGTCCCTGACATCCATCTTATTCCGAATGCAACTTGCACACACTCGGCCTGGATGTCAGGCGATGAACAAACTATTTTCTCTATGTAACACCCAATCTGTATTTGGCCACTTAACCAGGTCCGGTATTGGAACAAGCTTACTAATCGTGAATTGTTGATGATATCTGACAGTAATATAGTGACCGTTGACAATGCGAATAGGTAAATCACCCCTAAACCTGCAAACTGTCATCTCATACGAGCAAGAAAATCTATACATTTATCATTTACCACAGGAGCATGTTTTGTCTAAATACGTTGACAATTTGTATATTACCACCAAGTCTAGTTACACGGTTGTGTGTCTTGATTCTGTATATACTTTATGTCCTCGGCCTTTTTGGTCAAGTTCCTTCAACCTTTTCCAATGTATTGGCATAAGAAGCGTGCGACAATGTTCAGTTTTTGTAATGTTGTCAACAAACAATTTCATTGTTCAATGGAATGTGCAATCAATTAAAACCTTGATCGGCAGTTGTCTAACCCCTCGTAAAACATTATCCCAACTCTTAGATATGTTTGTAGTTACCATTCCCCACTTATGGTTGCCATCATGCGTAAGACACCATCGTTCAAGGCTAATGTCATGAAGGTATGCCCATGCCTCTGAGCACTCGCACTGCAATTTTTCTTTGTACTTATTTCACTTGTGCATCTGTATATTAATACCAAGAGACCAACATAACTTCTTCACGCATACCTTCATGACCCTGGTCATCATATTGCTTCGAACTTGGCGGAGACAGAACCTATGATAGGCAATCACCAAGGTTCACGCCACAAAAGGGCCTCGGTCATTGCGTGAATTATGCCATGATGCCTGTCAAATATAACACAAATAGTCTCCATATCACTTACAATGTGATGTCTGAACTACTTCAAGAACCAACCCCAATTTTCAATTATTTCTTCATCAACAAATGCATATGCAACCAGTATTGTACTATGGTTTCTATCTCTAGTAACAGCAACAAGTAATTTCCCTTGGTATTCCCTTCTTAGATGTGTGCCGTCAATAGATATAATAGGCTTACACCGATGAAATACATCAATCACAAGCCTAAATGCCCATAATATGTATTTGAATATTTTCACATTATTGCTACTCCCAGGATGATACAGCCACTATACCACAGTATGTGGATTGGACCGAACTAGTGCTTCAACAGATTATGGTAATTATGCAAAATTAGTCGCCCAGCTTCCATAAACAAGTTGAATTGCTTTTCTCTTGCATGCCAAGCCTTCTTGTATGTAACATCAACGTTTTTAATTACAACTTGTCCTTGATGTGCAATTGGATTTGTTTTACCTTGTGGCCAGAATCATTTTCAACTAAATGCACAATATGACTTACAATAATCGCTGATGTTAGACTTTGGTTGTTGTTTCAGTGTGTCCCCAAGGCACAAGTGATCATCACCTACTTTGTGACCTTCCAAACATCAAATGTTTCGTCCTAAAGAGCTTGAATGCACTAGTCACAGCCTGAGGACGTTAAGTTGTTGGACAACCAAGACTTACATTTGGCATACCATGTTCTCTTCCTGCTTTCCACTACTTTAAATTCTCTGTTTTGTGTGACGGACCACAGATTGACAACTTTACTCAGTTGCTCCTTGATAACAAAGCATATATTCAATCGGATAGCATTCTTTTTCTCATTCCAGTAAAACATCCCGTTGTCATCACTACGATCCATAGGGTCATATTGATCCATGTTTCCAATATCATTGAAGAATGCCAATCCTCTAGGTTGATACGCAAGAACATTATCTTATATCTGCATCTAGCAACCATCGAAATTGTGTTGAAAATCATCATCAGAGTCAGGCTCTGATATATTCTCTGACTCTGACTCAGACTCATAATCTTCTTTTGCCTGATGCCACAATGAGTCACTGTCATCATTAAAATCACCCTCTAAAATATCCGGCATATCGTGATCTATATCTAGAATAGAACGAGCCCATGCACATACCCTGTGTCCTCCTCGGCTCCTTCTGTATGGAGGGTAATTGGTCCTTCATCTATGCAAGCTCCTTCACCACTTGCCGCGCCAACAGTATGATCAGAAGATATTGAGTTTGACATTGCAAAAGAAGTTGTAGGGTTGTAATAATCAAACGCCCTTTGCTAACCGGAAAGACTCTGTGCGTAAGATTGCAGTTACACATTGTCCATATATGATTACATCAAAGATGTCATTGACCCTTTTGCATACATCCCTAGGTTATTGTTGGGTTTAAGGAATTGGGCAATTTTTTCCTTCTCGATGTACACCTCCGCAATGAATAGATAATAGGATCTCTTTCAAACATATCAAAAATCTTCTCCCATGCTTTCATCATCCTCCAATGCAGTAGTTAAGCGATTGCATGAAAGTTTGAACATGATATTCAACTTGCACCGACCTTTATCAACCTCCATGAACTCATAGATATTATCACCTGTTCATTAAATCCAATCCTATAACGGATTCAAAATATCTTATTGCTCATTGCCGGACGATAACAAATAGTCCTGCCTTCGTCAACTATTTTCCCTCCCCAATAGAGGGCAATTTGACGGGGTCTATTAAACGTGAACATATTTAGACCCCATTATTGAGTATTTCAAAACTTTTAAAAAAATTTGGGAGGCTAGAGAAAAATTACATTGAAGAATTAATGTTCATTTTCCGAATCTTCAAGTTTAAACAAACCTAATGAAGCAAACTACTTTACCAAAGTCCTTAAAAAAAGGGCCAAGGAAATACACAAATGTTTCCTACTATTGCAGAACTTTACACATGATCCATATGCAACAACCATAAGAAAACAACCAAAAATACCCAAGGAATTGGATAGCATTTATAGAAAGCTCTGTCTTATGTAAACTATAAAAGATGAATTCTTTTAGCTTTTTAAATATAATCATCTTAGATTTTGTCCTCCCCTAATAATAAGATGAGCCATAAAAAAAATTACATTTTGGAATTTGCATCTACTATTTTTTTTTTGGGAATAAAAGTTTACCTGGAGACACAAAAATTATTAATGGTTAACATAAATTAAGCCAAAAATCACAATGGAAAAATCAACCAAAAAAAAAAACCTGAAAAGAGGCTTGAAGTCAGAAATTGACATGTTAAGTACAATTTAACAAAATAGGAAAAACTAAAATTGAAAAAAAAGCCCTAAAAATGGTGGATAATGGTGAAGTGTGTCTGGCTCTTATAATGGTGGTGGGACTTGTGTTGTGGAAGGCGAAGATAATGGTGGTGTAAATGGATGAGGTTTGTTACTGGTGGTGGAAGATTATATGGCGTATTAGAGGAGCTTTGGGAGGGAAACTTCGGGTTTTATTTATTTATTTATTTTTTTTATGTTGAAGGCGACTGATTCGCGAGGGAGGAAGAAGGGTTTTTAAAACCCAGGCTTAGTTCATATTTGAGAAATACAAACTAAACTTAAGCCGTATTTTCAAATACAAACTAAGTAATTTTTTAAAATTAAATTAAATTCAAAATTTATTGAAGTCATGCTTAGTTTGTATTCAAGAAATACGAAAAGTCTGTAGTTCGTAATTTTGGAATACGAACTAAGAATTTTTTTAAAAAAAAAATTAATTCAAAATTTTTACTTTTGCAAATATGAGTTAATGTTAGCTCGTATTGTTGAAATGCAAACTGCACTTGAGCAGTAACCTCCTACAAAATCGGCACCGTTACAGAATGATTTCTATAAATGTCGTATAGAGAGAAATTTTTCTTTCTTTGATCATGTTTAGTTGCACTGATAAGCCTTAAAAGGGTAAAAAGCCTTGAAAGGGTGACGATTCTCGAGTGAACGGAGGATATTATGCTGCACCAGTTTTTACCCCTGGTTTCTCTTCTTCTGCTTATGCTGGCGGTGGTGGAGGTGGAAGTGGTGGCGGCGGTGGTGGTTATGGTGGTGGCAGCAAAGGTAGTGGTTGTGGTGGTGGAGGAGGAGGAGGGGTTGGCTGTGGTAGTGGAGGCGGAGGCGGAGGTGTTTGCTAAGTAGTTAGTTAGACATTATTATGCTTCAGTGTGTATTATATGTTCATTTAGTCACTTGACAATCTATTAGCATTTTTATCAAGGAATGCATCCAATTAGAAACTTAATTAGGGAGAGGTGTCTGTGTATAGACGTAGAATTAATGAAAAATAGCCATATATACAACTTATATATGTGTGCAGTCTTAAAAGTTACGTTTCTCTTATGTTCCTAATTACTAGCAATTACCAGTGACCTCTTTGCAATAGTTTGAGCCGTTGAAGAATCTTGGAGGGGGCATTTTTAATTTTATATGCATGGCATCATTTGCTGACACTTAACTCAGCAATAATGTTTGTTAATTTATCCCCTTAAAATCTAGTCCTCGAGGTTTATCCCCTTAAAATCTAGTCCTCGAGTTTCTCTCCTCTTAAAGCAGATATTTCTCTAGCCAATCTTGAAGACATAACGTTTATCAAATTCCTATGAACAGGATGACAATTGTTATATCAAATGAATTACTCAGGTTTATATATATTAAGAATAATTCTAATATACTGTTCATAACCAATAAGATATTTCGAAAAGGAAAGGAGAGTCATCATGATTAATTCATAAAAATATTTAAAAAAATTCAATTTTTAATTTCACTTATAAATCTAATTATGTCGTATAATTGTGGATTGATATATATACATAAGTTTCGTACTAATTGTGGACTTCCGATCTGATTAGGCAATGATTATGTAACATGGCGACATCCAAAGTAATGCAACTAACATTATGAGTTATTATGATGAAGTCTATTATTATTTATACTATATATAAATATGAAATTAGTAGAATATTTCAAACATTTTTGTTATTTTTTAAATTGTTAAATATACTCTTATAATTATCCATGATTTCCTTTTCTCCCTACTACATATATTATCTTTTTAATTTTTTAATTTTTTTTTTTATAATTTCCACTATCTTCCTTTTCAAAATAAAATTTGTATATTTATTTTAATTGTACACCCATGAGGTGTTTCTTTCTCGGTAGTTATAGAATAATTATGGAGCAATTTTTTGTGATAAGTATTTTGGAGAAATATTTAATATAGATTTGGATATTAAATAATTATATGTAAATAGAAATTATAAATTTCAGCATTGCACCACATTAAGGTTAAAATTGCTCATTGTATAGGCATATTCTTCGTACTGTTATAAAATTCGGTACAAAATTATGTGTCCCTTCTTGGAAAATTCGGTACAAAATTGGGTTTATCCATATCAACTTTAATTATTCATAATAGTAACACTATTAAATATAAGTAGTTAGTGGAAGAAACAATAAGATTAACTAACATTGCTCCGGTTCTTTTCCGGACAGCTACAAAAGACGTTGAGAGGCGCCTAACCCATTAAACATCTTCCTCCCATCATTATCGTAATCTACAATATATGAATTAGGACCCCTTTATAATTTTTCTTTTTTGGTACTTTTTTTTTTTTTGAAAAGTAAATTTCTACCTTTAATGCTTTCACTATTCTTGGATACAGTAACTAAAAATAAAGGCAGACTTGACAATTTTTCTCATATAAATAGTCAAGTAATTGAAATATATAGTTTTCGTGAATTAATTTCTTCAAGTCATTAAATTAATTCCTGTAATTGTACATATATTCAGTGTGGCAGATGAATAATTCATAAATAACCAAGAGTGCCACGCATGTAACTCAAACAGCAACATGTTTAATTTCTACTTTCTTTTAAAATTCTTGCACGCTACAGAATTCCTAAAGGATGGAAATTAATGTGCTGGGCTGGATACATGCACACGAATCCTGAAAATTTTGAAGATCCCTTGTGTTTTAATTCTCAGATAGATGGGATGTAAGCAAACACCTATTTACACACTTTTCCTTAATTAAAAATAGAACTGTTAATACATATTTATCTAAACAATTAATATTTTACTAATTAATCAGGAACAACCGAAGCCCGGGGCATACCTGGTATTTGGCGGGGGATCAAGAATATGTGCAGGAAACATGCCTGAGAATTTTTAATGGTTAGCTTACTTTTAATGCCGGCAGCTGCATGGCTTTCCTCACTGGAAATACAAGTTCATCTCCTAGAGTCCTAGGGTGTGTTTGGTTAGATTGAAAATGTTTTCTTGGATAAAGTATTTTTCTTAGAAAATATTTTTATATGAAAAAGTCTATTTTTTGTAAAAATTTTCGGTGTTCGGTTGACAAAATGAAAATATTTTGAAATAAAATTTTTTAACTGTTTCATCTTTAATTTTATGAATATAAGTTAAAAAAAACTTATAACAATGATAATAAATACATTACAAGTAATTATGATTAATAAAATATTTCTGATTTTGTTCAAAATTAAATGATAGTATAATATAGTGGTAAAATATGTATAATGATAGTTGTATTTGTGCGAGACCCATGACTAACAGACAAACGAATGGACAAAAATTAAAAACGAAAATAAGTTTAGGAAATGAAATTATAAAAGTAAGTATTTGAGATTTAATATTATTCTTAAATTATACGGAAAATAACTTACACTTAAAAATTTCATAAGTTATTTCTGTTAGAGGAAGGAACATTGGAAAATATTTTATACTGAAATATATTTTACGGTATTTGACACAAAAAAAAATTTAAAAAAATATTCTCCTAAAAATATTTTTAATCCAACCGAATACACACTAGTCCCTCATACCTGGATGTATTATGGGTCTGTTGAATGGATAGTTGCTGTATAAATTGGAGTTAATTATGTATTCTGTATTACATGCTTTCAGTTCTTATTAATTGTTTGTAATCTGTATTAATCTGCAAAGAGTTCGGTCGGTGTTTTGCAGCGGGTAGGTCTTTTAAACGCTTCCTTTGGAAATGCTACAGAGCTTATAATATGAATGTATGCACTGAAAAATGGCATGATACGGGTTGTTCAGCAGTCGCTGTTGGGGTCAATTCTGTCAAACATGTTGCTTGTGCTTGGACATGTTGATTAAATTATAACAGTAATGAAAACTTGAATCGTGCAAGGAACTGCACTATTCTAAAGAAATTATTTCAGCCGAATTGAAATATTTCTATAGGATTAAACAAATCTTCCTCCGTGGAGCGGAGGGAATAGGAACAACAGAATTAAAGAACCAGCAATTAGCAAAGAAAGAGAAGAAGAATTGTATGTTTTTCGTATGGCCTGAAAAAACTACTAAAGGGTTGTATTTATAGGACAATTTTTAGAACGTTGAAGGAAACGTTTGAGATAGGATTTTCTGGTGAACGTTGAGGGGAAACGTTGAGAATTTTTAGTAGGAAGACCTAGTAATCAGGGTTGACGAAATAATTTGGAAGACCAATGTAAAATTCTATCTGAATAGGTAAAACGTAGGTAGACCAAGTAAAACTCCGGTAAATAAGTATGGTAATTTAGTAAAACTTCAATATCAGTTTAATGAGCCCAAATAAAAAAAATATAAAACTGGACTAGACCATATCTAACCCATGCGTAGGGGGGGAAAATTCGTTAGTTTGAACTTAGATTGGCCCAACTCGGCTCTCCTTACATGCGCGCGAGTCTACCACTAGTTCTCTTGTCATTGCAAGTTCACTAAGATGTCAATTAATATAAAATGATGTAAGACTCAATGATTTTCCAATATGGGATAAAGTCTTTTGAAATATTCAATATATACCAACAATTCCCCACATATTTCAAAAGATTTTGAATAAAAATGAGTAAAGATTTGCTAGATTTGTATAGGTGCAAATACAATCAGTTTGGTATCTTTTGACTATGAACCAAACTTAGATTAATAAAACATGACTTACAGAATTATTGATGAATATAACATTTTTATGAAATGTCCAACAATTCTTCTTGTATGTCAGAGATTTCATTAGTCATATTGCTAATCCACAATTTTGTTGTTCAACGCATTTTTGCTCAAATAGGCCGTGCGCATGCTTGTTTGTTAATGAGAGCTCTAAAGATTTGGCCAAAATCTTATAAGAGTGGCCCCACTACACTCTCATATAGGTGAATTCATCAAGTGTATACTGCTTTAAATACACCATCTCTAAGGAATATGAATTCATTAAGAATTTTTAACTCGTCCTCACAAATTGTAGCAATTAAAGCACTCATCTTAGGAGGGACTCAATTTGAAGTATTTCAGTGTCAATATTAATTTGTTATTACCTATATGAATCTATTTCATTGGATCTCCAATCACATAGGTTAGGTTACCATCTTTATTGACATTTTGTTGGCCTAAGTCCCATTTCTTTTGAGGTTTGAATAATCAATTTTTTTCTCTCAAGTTTAGTCAGAGGATCGACCAAATTCACTTCTGACTCCATATAGTCAATCGAGAGATTATTAAGATATTCTATCTCTAAGCAGTTGTTTTACAACATCATGCCTCAATTTTATGTGTCGATTTTTACAATTATAAGATTTATTTTTGGCAATAGCAATTACCACTTGACAATCACAGTATATGGATACAGGAGGCAACAAATCCTTAGTTAAAGGAATATTAGCTAAGAAGTTTTTTAACCAATCAGTTTCAAAACTAGCCAACTCCAGAGCTACAAATTCTGATTCTATAGTTGATTTATCAATGATCGTTTGTTTGGCTGATTTCATGCTATTGCAACACCACAAAGGTGAAAACATAACCACCAGTGGATTTTGTCTCATCTGAATTGATGATCTAGTTGCATCACTATGACCTTTTAAAATAGTGAAAAATCCACTATTCAAAATACCATAATTCGCAGTACCTCACAAGTATTTTATTAGTCTAATTAATATAGACTAATGGTCTAGATTAGGATTATGAGTATATCTACTCAATCTACACATAACATAAATTGAGTAGATTATGCTATATGAGATCTTGTAAAATTCATTAAATGCATCAGATTCTCAATAATCTGAGCATATTTAGACTGAGCACTTGGGTCACCACAACCTTTTTTTCAATCGAGTGTTAGCATTATAAGAAGTGCTCACAGGTTTTACATCAAATTTTCAAACTTCTTATGAAGTCTCTTCATAAAGTTCATGTGAAAACATAATATCTTCATGTGATAACATAATATCATCTCTTTTCCTTATGACTTTAACACTGAATATCATATTTGCTTCACTCAAATCTTTCATATCAAAGTTAGAAGACAAAACATATTTAGTAATTTGTACAATATTTAAACTCATACCAAATATAAGTATGTTATCAATATACAACCAGATTATCACATAATCACTATTCACAACTTTAGTAAATGACATTTATCCACTTCAACAGAAGAAAACCCATCTCTTATTAAGATTTGATCAAATTTCTCATGCCATTGTTTAAGAGCTTATTTAAGGTCACAAAGAGATACAGAACTTGAGTTAATTTACAAACTTTATTTTCTTGTCCAAAAACAACACATGTTTCAGGTTGAATCATATAAATCTCTTCTTCTAAATCACCATTTAAAAATGTTGTTTTGACGTCCATTTGATAAATAAAAAGTTTATAACAAGAAGTTAAGGCAAATAAAACCCGAATAGGGGAAATTCTCAGTACTGGTTCAAACGTATCAAAATAATCAATATTTTGTTTTTAAGAAAATCTTTTTACTACTAATCGAGCTTTATATTTATCTACGGACCCATCAACATTAAGTTTTCTTTTGATAATTCATTTACATCCACTTGGTTTTGCACTAGGCAATAAACCACCAAAATCCAAGTTCTATTTTTTTATAATAGAGTCAATTTCAATCATTATTGCTTCTTTCTATAATTTTGCATCAGAAGAAGAGATGACATCAAAATAAGTTAAAAATATCACTATCAACAATAAAGGTTTGAAAGTCATTTCCATAAGAAAATTCTTTTCTAGACTAGAATTTTGCTCCTTCTTAATTCCTCATTAGAGGTTATTTCTCTATTTATTTTAACAAGTGCATGAGAAATTTTATTAGATAGTGGAAAAATATGTTCAAAAAATTCAACATTCTTTGTCTCAATTATTGTTTTGTGGTCAAACATATCACTTTTTAAAATAAGAAACCTATATGCAGCACTATGTTCAGCATATCCAATAAGTATATAATTAGAAGTTTTGGAACCTATTTTTCTCTTCTTAGGTTCAGGCAATATACTTTAACAAGACACCCCCACACTTTTAGATATTTCAAGTTAGGTTTATAACCTTTCCATAATTCATAAGGAGTTTTGCCAGTTCTTTTATGTAGAATCCTATTTTGCAAGTGACAAACAGATAAGATAGTTTCACCCTACAAATTATTAGGTGCATGAAAACTAACCAACATAGAGTTCATCATTTCTTTTAGTATTCTACTTCTTCTTTCAGCTACTCCATTAGATTGAGGTGAATAAGGAGGTGTTATTTCATGAATTATTCCTTCTTTTTCATAAAAATCATTCAAAGATAAACATTCTCATCCTCTATCTAATCTAATTCTTTTTATTTTCTACTAAATTGATTTTCTACATCAATTTTGTAGGAAATAAAGGCATCATCTTTATTTCTAAGTAAATACAACTTAGTAAATATAGAAAAATCATCAATAAAAGTCACATAATATTTTTTACCACCTCTAGTTATAGTTTATTTTAAGTCTGCTAAATTAGTGTGAATTAAAAACAACAATTCAGTTCCTCTATTTATAGAAAAATAAGTCTTTTTTGTAATTTTAGTTTTAGCACAAATTTCACATTTATCAATATTAGTTGAATCTAAGCTAGATATGTATGGCTAGAGATTGCATCTTTTTTTATATATGTGACATTAACATTTCCTAATCTAGCATGCCATAAAGAAATTGAATCAATAATATAAGTTGATAAATTTTCATTTTCATTGATAGCATTGGAAACGTTCAAGACAAAATACTCCAGTTCTTGGTTACAGTATCCCTTTCCCAAAAACACACTATTTTTGGTCATTACATTCTTATCAGATTCAAATGACACTTTCGCCCCAACTTTTCCTAGAAAGGTTACAGAAACTAGATTTGCTCAAATAGTTAGAAGATGCAACACATTCTTGAGGACTAAAGTTTTTCCTGAAATAAGTTTCAAGAGGACTTTGCTCTTACCCAAGACCTTGGCAGTTCTTGAGTTTCTAAGGTAGACCACTTCTTCATCTTTTCCTATTGGAGTATAGGAGGTAAATGCTTCTCAATTTGCACAAATGTGCCGAGTAGCTCCAGAGTCTACCACCCATTCTTTCACATTGGCTGCAATATTCACTTGAGAAATAACTGCAGCAATAATTTCATCTCCTTCAGCTAGGTTAGCCTTAGGAAGAATAGCCTTTGGTTTGTCATTTTTCTTTCTATACCTGCACTGAGCAGCGTGATGACCTAGCCTTTCACAAACAAAACAATTGTTTTTCTTTTTGGCTTAAAGTTGGGATTATTAGGCTTGTAGTTTTTGGGCTTATTTTCGTACCTCTTATTATTGTTTTGTACCAAGTTTACGTTAAGGGCCATCTCCTTAACAAACTCCTTTTTGTTGGTATCTTTAATCAGGATATGTGTCACTTGCTCCTCAATGGTAAGGGTTTTATGCTTGTGCTTCAATCTATTTTTCTAGTCATTCCATGAGTCTGGAAGTTTCTCAATCAGCACTCAGCATCAAATTTCTTAGGTAATGAGATCTCTTCGGCTTTCAAATCTTCAAATAATTTTTGGTATTAATTGGTCTGGACTTTTATCTCCTTCTTATTAGTGATCTGCCATTTGTAAAATTTTCCTAGCACAAACTTTTGCTTGGTAGCATCTTCAGTAGTAAATTTTTTAATTAATGCTTCCCAAATAGTTTTTGCTTCCTTGTAACTGTAATACACATCAAACAGTTCATTAGAAATAATCTGTAATAGTGTGGCGACATACCTTATTGGCATGTGTGGTCCCATGGTTCTTGTGTCTTGACATCAAGATCTGGAATAGGCTATGGATAGAGTAGTGCATGTGCAATTCCATGGATATCGAACAGTGAAAACACACGTTCTTGCCACTGTTTAAAATTTTCATTTGCAAAGGTTTCAATTTTAGATACATTTGGAAAGGCTTGGCAAACAATAGGATGACAGGAGTAGCAATTGAAACAGGTACAACAGCAGCTTGTGAAGATTGAACACTATTTGAAGGAACGGGGTTGGCAACAGTAGTGGTGGAGGCCATAGTTTCTTTAGATTGTTGGTTAAATTATAATTGTAATGGAAACTTGATTCGTGCAAGGATCTGCACTGTCCTAAAGAAATTATTTCAAGCGAATTGAAATGTTTCTACAGGATTAAACAAGTCTTTCTCCGTAGAGTGGAGGGAGTAGGAACAACAGAATTAAAGAACTAGTAATTAGTAAAGAAAGGGAGGAAGAATTGTATGTTTTTCGTGTGGCCTGAAAGAACTGCCCTTATACTGAAGGGCTGTATTTATAGGACAATTTTTAGAACGTTGAGGAGAACATTTAAGATAGGATTTTCTGGTGACCGTTGTGGGAAAGGTTGAGAATTTTCAGTAGGAAGACCTAGTAATCAGGGTTGACCAAGTAATCTGGAAGATCAAGTAAAACTCTATCCGAATAGGTAAAATGTGGATAGACCAAGTAAAATTCCGGTAAATAAGTATGGTAATTTAGTAAAACTTTAATACCAGTTTAGAGAGGCCAAATAAAAAAATTTGTAAAACTAGACTGTATCTAACCCACAAATAGGGGGGACAAATCTGCTAGTTTGAACTTGGATTGGCCCAACTCGGCCCTCCACACATCCGCGCGAGCCCACCACTAGTTCTTTTGTCATCACAAGCCTATTAAAGTATCAATTAATATAAAGTGATATAAGACTCAATGATTTTCTAATGTGGGATAAAAAGTTTTTTGAAATACGCACTATATACCAACAGGATATGCGTTTTTTGGTGGTGGAATAATTGTTCATTCTAATAAGGAGCAGGTGTTTAACAAGATTGGAAAGCTATCATTCAATTCATGTCTTTCTTTATTACATTAAGAATGCTGTTTTACTGTTGTTAAATTCTGATGTAGTTTATTAAAAGGTGGGAAATTTTCAAAACTTGATAAGCAATTGCAATGATGAATTCAGGATTGCTCTTGATGGCAGTGATGGGCCTATCATTACCAGTTGTGCTCCATGACACACATACTGAGTTACATTTTGCGAAGTCTGAGTTGGCTCTTTCAAGGTTTGACTGTTGTGTTATGCTTGTAACATATGGTGCTTATTTTTTTTTTTCCAGGTGACAAGCCAAAAGAGCATGTATTCTCCAATTAACGAGGTTACTGTCCTATTTTAGTTCATTAATAGATTTCTTTCTTCTGTATTGTATCAATACCTTTATTGATACCTATACTAGGCATGGAACATGGATGACATTAGGCTTTGCCCTCCTTCTTTCCATCGTATAAATCAAGAGGTGACCAAAATAGTCCCTAATAATTTCACTACTCAAATAATGACCATTTTCTCATGTAGCACAAGGAGAGCATGGATATTTCTCTAACTTACGTGAGGTCATTCTATAGTTCTGGAAGGCATGGTTCATGATTAGCACTTCCCACTAATTTTCTACTTTTGTTCTAGATTGTTCTATGCTTTAGAAGGAATGTCCATAGTCCATCAAATGGAATTTTGGAGTCAATACTCTATGTTCATCTATAGTGTAATTTACATTTCATGCCAAGTATGGTTACATTTCTATGATTCTTTTGTGGGAACATCACCTCATAGACTTCTTGGACTTTGCTATTGATTCTCTTCTAATATACATGCATTCATTCGGGAAGAGAATCAGAATTATGCAATTTAGATGATGAAGAAGCCTCTGAAATCTCGAAGTGAGAATCCATACATGGCTCAGTGTTTTGACTATATGGATATCACTCATGTCTGAGTACCTAGTTAATGTCATAGAGGTTAACACATCTTTTTATTCTGCATTTTGGTTTATTTAGGGACCATGCTCCTGTGTCTTTTTTGTTAATTTATGTGAAGTTAGATGTCGTTCCATGGAGATGAAAGCATCATATTTTTTGCTTAAGCAACATTTCTCTATTCTGATATTAGTGAAATCTTAGGAACGTAATAAGGATTTTTATGGAACACCTCTCTCCTTTTATTCTTCCTTTTCTCTTTACTTTATCTGGGTGCGTAGGTGGTGTGTTTCGGTTTTAGACAATTAATTCTTTAGTGGGGAATGATCTCTCTCCCGGTTGCTTACTCATCTGCGTGCATATCTTTTATTCTGGTGAGATATATATTGTAGAAGACACGTGTGTTAGGTTTGTCCTATTAATACACAATAAAGATAAAATTACATCTTGTTGCGCACTTTGACACAGTTATTACTTGGGGTTAGGGTGCATCTGTTGTAATAAATATTCTTGTGACTTGGTTCATACAAAAATTTTTCTTCTAAGTGCTGTACTGCTCCCAATTGCTAGAAGTGCAGCAGAATATTTAGGAGCCATAATGTTTGCTGTGAAAGACACACTCGTGAGTGCTTTACTTGTTGATTTGATATTAGGCCCACAGACATCATAAATGCTAATTTGCTCACAACTGGTGCAGGACATGTCGCTTGGAGTAGCTGTAGGCTTCTCGACATAGATTTCCATGTTTGGGGTAAGTAGTGAATAACATGATTGGTTTGCAAATTAATATGTTGATGTAAACTGCTAGATTTATGAATATGTGTAAAACATTCTATTGAGTTCACCAGTCACCACGAGTCTAGTCGTAGTTTCATTTGATATCCGGTTGGGAAAAACTTTCTATTTGAATACTATTCTGATAAATTGTCTTTTTGATTTCATAGTTCCTCAAGTCTGACTTCTTCTATCTTCTTTTCCTTTCTCTACTATTTGGATCGTGGGTGGGATGCTGGCTTGGTTGAGTGTCTCGATGCTCTAAGTATCAATATTAGGCTAGCCCGTGCAATGAAGAATATGTACTTGGTCTAGTAGCGGAGAAAATCAATTCACGACATGTGACAATTTCATAAATCAATGAATTCTAAAGCTTTAGAATGATTGGATGGAAGAGCTAACAGGCAGGGGCATGCAACCGGAAATGAAATTGTTGTGGGGCTAGCTATTAACTAAAGTAATGTAGCGCGGAAAGGTAGTTATAAAATGTAGAATACCAAATCAGCTGTATTATACCCATAGTTTGCAAAATCGGGATTTTAGGTAGGATTGATTTGCTTCTGTCAGAATCGGATCGTAGGATCGGATCGTAGAATCGTAAGATTTTACAAAAAGTATCTAAAATAACAAAATAAATTATTTTTAAACTAATAAATAACAAAAACCATAATAAAAATTATTCCTAATTTGTTTATTAAATTTGATAATATCCCTACCTTACCTATTTCATGAATTGTATAAGAAAATTGAAGTAATGAAGTTGAAAAAAATGAATGTCATAACATGTTCCATGCCTAGTATAGATATTTTCAATAAAGGTATTGATACAATACTCGTAAGAACATATTATAAAAAATGTTACAGTTTGAAAAATAGTATTGGAGAATACATATCTTGTGCTACATACTGTTCAAATAGAGGATTATTAGAATAAGTTCGGAAACAAAAATGCAAATCAAATTAAAGAACATATTTGTTAACAACATGAAACTAGGAGAAGATCTCAAGAAGTATCACAATTTTGGATTTGTCTTAAAAGATAAAAGATTAGTTAAACTATCGTCAGGCTGTTTGTATGAGGATTAGATCTTCTCATAAGAGTAATGCCTTTGAATGATCTCATGTAAAAAATTTACAAAATCAATAAGAATTTAGTTTTTTCCGTTAAAAAAACATTAATAATAAGATTTTAAAAGTTTAAAATTAATAAAATTACAACTCAATTGAACTCAACATCTATTTGAGAAGTAAGAAATAAAATATGTAATTCACATTTTAAAAAATATTCTAATATTAATTTTTTAAAAGACTTTCTCAAATAGATGTTGAGTTCAATTGAGTTGTAATTTTATTAATTTTAAACCAAATAAACCAAAATGCAGAATAAAAAGATGTTAACCTCTATGACATTAACTAGGTACTCAGACATGAGTGATATCCATATAGTCAAATTTAATCGACAAGCATATTATTTGGAATTTAGACTTGACAAAGAAATTTGGTGGTTGGGTACAATCTAAATAGGTACAAAATAAATTTATCCCTTTTAGAATATAAAACAGTTAAATCCCAAAAGTTTAGAAGGCCTAAAAAAATTATACACATCTAGATGTGTAAGGACGGGTAGGATCGTACGATCCTACCCGATTCTATAAGGATTACGATTCTAGTAACGATTCGAGTCGTTTTGGCTAGAATCGGAATCCTACGATCCAGGATCGCGATTTTAACAACTATGATTATACCTATTATGAGTTGGTTAGCTTTCAAAAAGGAAAACAGTTTTAATAGTATTGGCTTAGGGAAACTTTATTTAACCACTAAATAATTAATTGGAATTTTTTTTTTTTTTGTAAAATTCAAATCATTCATAATTCAGTTAATGTTGTATATAAATTCCTTTATTAACAAAATCCAAAAAAATAGTGATGTTTTACCTTTTGATTAAGATACTTTATATTTCATTAAAATTTGTAAATTCTTGTACCATCCAAATGTGATATATAACTAAATAGTGAAATTTATTTCCATTGAATTGATTTTTGGAGTCGATAACATAAAGGTAATGGTATATTAAGAGTATCTTCTTAAGTTTTAATTAATTAGATATAGGTAATTGGACAATAAATGAAGCAAAACTCAATAGTAAGGGTCCAAATCCTTAATTAATTTGTTAATAGTTGTTAATTGATAGTGGATCAACAAAGATTATTTCGTTGCATATAAAATAAATATATTTCGTTGTGAGTTAGAAGGTTATGCTTATTACATTACCAGATCAGCATCGAATATTAGTAATGATGACTAAAGTTTATGATCGGTCAGAGAGAATGAGTGTGAACTCGTTTTTTATTAATGTTTACTGCTTGCTTTGTACAATGGAGGTACCCTATTTATAGAGATAGTCTAGAGATAGTCAAGTGTCCTGACCTCCGAACAGGGTTGGCCAACTCGACTAGATTCTCGGGCCATTCGTATTCTAATCTAGTCGGTCGGTCTTTTGGGGATGAGACATTTGGTCGGTTCCTTCGGTATCAAGATCGATATGGATCCTAATCAGATGAGTTCTATGAGTTAGTTTATATAATTACCCTTAACAGATATATTACATGGCACGTAGGCTTAAGCCAAGAAGATTAAGTAGTCATATTGACATAGTGTGTACAATTTTGCAATAGATTAAGAAAGTTATTTGACATGTGTTAAGGAAGTTTATTAGTTGGTAGTTTTTGGTTAATTTAAATAAGTTATTATTGGTTGAAGTGAGTTATGATAAAATCTTGATAAGTAGTAAAAGAAGAACACTATATGTCAGTAATTAGACATGTAAACGAGTTAGATTTGGATTGGCTCTAGAAGAACAAGATCTATATTCGATTAGTATAACTTATAAAATTTTGTATAGAAATTTGACAACCTATTGAATTGTGTTTTAATATGTTTAAAAAATCAGAAAAAAATATTTATCTCTTGTGGAGTAAATAATAATAAAACATAACAAAAAAGATAAACAGGTCTAGATCTAGACCACACCCATGGAACAGGTCTAGATCTATACCAAACCCATTGATAGACATATCTGCAATTATGTATGAAGTAATATTAAAATAAAACCAAAAAGATAATGTTTATTTTAAGGGGATCGTTACTTTAAGTTATTTGGGAATGGTGTAAAATAACCCGTAAAATCTAATTTTATTAATTTTAATTATTAAATAAAGATAAAAAATGTTAGGTAAAATGATATTTCATTGTTAAGGTAGGGATCATATCAAAAATGATAGATAGAAACATATAAAAGAGAATTAGTATGCATTATGGACGTAGTGTTTTTAAATTAAAAATGTGTGACTTAGTATCGGATCTTAAGGAAGCGACTAAGGAATGATATTTCTTGTTCGAATTTGTTTTGATTTTTGATGAACCAATCTTGAACGAACTCTTACCTAGTTGAGATCGACTACAGTATCAAATAGTTTTACTTCATTTATAATCCTATATCCTCTTAGTCCCCTTTTATTTTATAAAAGTGCCCCTAATATCCTTGTTTTGCTATTAATAATGGTACAAACAATTGTAATTTTTGTTGTTTTGAATTACATATTTTCTTTCTTACATTGCTTACTTCTTAATTAGTATTAGAACAAGATATACAGTTTGTAATTTGAAATAGATAATTTTATTGCAAAATGTAATTATACAGTTGTTAATCTATTCCACATCACACCTCTAGTCCGACAGTCACTACATCTTTGAGAAATTTCTAGGAATATGCCTATTTTCCAAACTTTATCTTCTATTTGTGTGCCTATTTTAAAGTGGAATTTCGAAGGAGTGTAATTCGCATTCGGAGAATGCGAGTTCTAGAAAATTTAAAAAAAAAAAAAAATTGTTCTTGACTGACCTCGCATTCCCTGAATGCGAGGTCAGTTGAAATGACCTCGCATTCGGGGAATGCGAGGTCTATGTTATCTAGCATTTTTTTTTTTTTAACCTCGCATTTAAAAAATACGTTGTAATGAATTTTTGTATTTTTTTTTTTGGTTATAGCAAATTTGACTATGTATATATATATATATATATATATATATATATATATATAATTTTTTTAGAATTTAGGAAATTTGACTATGTATAAATCGTGCACTATTACAAAAATCATTGAAATAGTAAATCGTAAATTATAAAATATAACATTACCGAAGTTGTACTATATTTGGGAATAGTAAACCATTATACTTTATGATATAAACTGTAATGGTTTACTATATGTGTATAAGAGACAGTATATAAATAAAATTTTGACAGAACCTCCTATTTTACGAACATTCTCTCTGCCAACAACCAAACCCGCGATATAATACAAACATCCATAAAAGCCCGACAAGGGCTAAAAAACATAAAAACAAACCTAATAAAGGAAGGAGGAGGGCGGTGAATTTGGGGGTGATTTGGGGGCTTATCTTCAGCGAGGCCTAGCCTCGCAGAAGATAAGTGGGTTGTTGACCTCGCATTCGAGGAATGCGAGGTCAGTCAAATTTTTTTTTTTTTTTTTTTTTATAAATTTTTTGGAACTCGCATTCGGAATCCAACTTTGGAATAGGCACACAAATAGAATACATTTGAAAAGTAGCATAATGTTAGAAATTTTCCCTACATCTTTGTGCGTCTATGCACGGCTGGGATTGCATTTCTCCACTACAAGAAAAAATAATTTTTCTCAACCATATACGTGTCCTTGAAGTATATGATACAGCTTGATTGTTGTTCGCAGAGGACAAATCCATTTGCAGTATGTAAAAGACATTTTTACATACAAAATGCAGCAGATTCATGATGCCTAATTTCGAAGAGTTGCGTACTGCAAAGATGAATGCAGATGTGGATAAGAGCCATCTAAAACTTGGTGACAGGAATGCTGGATCCATGATACTGATCCTTCCAGTGGAAGGTCCCCTATTCCACTACATGTTAGTGATTATGAACCATTTTTTGTTTCTCAAAAATGCATTTCTGTTCGGGCAGCCGCTGGATAATTTTCTTATACACATCTAGATATTGGATGAAAATTCTACTTGGAAGATAAGACGGCTGTGATCGAGAAGAGTTTTTGGTATGAATGCTGGAGGCAGACTAGTTTCTTGTTAGAATTTAGGCAATAGTGGGTGGTATCAATAGATGTAGAAGGAAACACGACGTTCAACAAACAAATTTGACGCATATAAAAGTTAAAAATTTTACAGTTTATAATAAATGGAAAACCAGATATTTTGGGAAAAAAGCTATTGTTTTGTGTTTGGATGTACGTTAATTAGAAATTCTACTTAATACGTGTGGTATGGGTGGTCCTTATTTTCATCGTAAATTCTGATAACTATATTAAGGAACTCAAATAATCCACCAAATTTCTAATTTGCAAATTTTGTCAGCATTTCATTCACAGTGAGACCTCCAAGCTAATCAGTACAAAGCATAGTATTTGATTTAGTATATTAATTGTAATATATTCTTGGATAAGTTTTAGATTGACTGGCTAGAAATGCAACATTATCCAGAATAAACATTTCAGCTACAGAAAAGGACAGAAACTGCATATGAATAGTAGAAAAGATGGTGATACTATTTGGATAGGAAAACGACTAGTTGTTTATTTTTGAAATATCGACCAATTTCATTATCTATCTATATTATATATTATCTATCTATCTATTATCCATATATAAATGTGAGTTATTTCTCCCTCTAAAGTATTTCTTCTACTCTTCCCTTTTTTGTAATACTTAAAATACCCGCTTTTAATAAAATATAATCCATAGACTAAAATATAACTAAGGGGGTGTTTGTTAATGCTGAATACTGAATTCTGAATTATAAGTTCTGAATGTATTAATTGCTGAATTAATAAATTTATTTTTGTTTGATAATCAACTGAATTCAATTTCTGAATTAAATATGTCACTTCATACATGTATTAATTTATTATAAATAATTGTCATATATGCGCAGAAAAAAATGAATAATTATGGATAGTATAAATATATATGAGAGAGAATGTGTGTGAGAGAGAATTTGTGTGTGATAGAGTGTGTGTATGTGAGTGAGAGAGAATATACATGTGTGTGAGTGTGTGTGAATAAGAGTATGAAAAAGTACAAGAGAGAATGTGTGTGAGAGAGAAGTGTGTGTGTGTGTGAGAGACAATGTATATATGTGAGAAAGTGTGTGTTTTTGTGTGTGAGAGAGTATATGTTTGTGGGAGAGTGTGTGTGCAAGTGAGAGAAAGTGTGTGTGAATATGTGAGAGAGAGAGTATGTGTGTGTTAGGCTAATGTGTTTGTACATTTATTTAAAATTCAGCAGATTAAGTGAAAATGTTTTCACTTAAAATTTTGAATACAAATTAAGCAGTGCTTAATGTGTTAAGTGATAAGAAAATTCAGTTATCAAATATGCTGAATTCAAAAATCTCTTAATCAATTAATTTTCAATATTAAGTTGAGTTATCAAACAGACCCTAAATTACTCTTATTCTAATCTAACTACCTATTTTTTAGGATACTATCACATATTTTTAGTCATACAATCCTATTCCTATTTGAGATATATAATCTTTTTTAATTTTTTGTCTTGCCTAATACACTCTTAATTAAATAGTATGTCTAATATGCCTTTTACGAAGTATAATTAGCCTATCTAAAATACTCTCAATTTAATATGATAAGATTATCTATCTTTTGTAATACTACTATTATTTATTATATATATTTTAAACTACTATAACATAATTCTTTATATTAATATGAAAATTTGGGCATAAATGTATTAAGATGGTAAATATTTTATTTGTATAAAAAAAAATTATATTTGATCAAAAATAAAATAAAATAAAATGTAGTTTTTACAACTACTACGTTAGTATGAAATTTTGGCGTAAATACATAATAAGAAGTTATAAATTTTTAAGAGTAGAAAAATTATTTATACATGAGTAAAAAAAAAATAAATATATTATTTTATAACTGTTATATATATTCAAATTATTTTATTTTTTTATTCCTAATAAAAAGAGTCTTTTATAACTATATTATATATTATTAATTCACAAATAATTATTTTCTTTTATCTAACTATTTATTCAAGTTCGCTCTTGCATGTTAGTTAATTAGAGTCAATTTATATATTTCCATATGCCAATAACATCTATAACTATTTTGAGTAAAAATATAAATTTTTTTATTCTATTATAATGTGATTAATCATGTATTTATTTTAGTTACAACATAAAGTTGTTGTGGTTTGGGATCAATGCATAATAACTAATTTGTTGTTTATCATAGTAGATAATAAGTTAAATTATTGGATCGCTTTCAAATTTATTAGTGCTAATAGATTCTTTCACTTTAAGCTTACTTTTGTCTTTTTAATATTAAAGTTTTCTTCCACCTTAAAAATCACAAAATTAATAATGGTACAGATAAAAATTTAGTATTTATAAAATTTAAAAAAAAAAAGAATATATAACACTATTTTCTTCTCTTAATTAAATTTTTTTGTTACCATTAATTTAGATTTGTTTTTCCCTTCCTAACATGTCTCTTATACACATCTAGATGTGTATATGAAACTAATGCTCGGTGCGAAATAGAAAACTCACAATTTTAAATTAAGATAAAAGTATTTATTAATTTTATATATCTTTAATAGTAATATTTGATTACAAAATCCTTATTTTTAAGAATATCATTTTGTAAAATATTGGTTTAAGCAAATCTTGATAAGATAGAGAATACATTCAACCCATAGTACGATGTAATGCAAAAAATATTTCAAAGTAATCATTGTAACAAATACAAATATAAAGAATTTTATGCATAATTTGTGATGCTAATATAGAAACTTAAATAAGTAACTAATATAGAAACAATACATATTATGCAAATAAATCATAGTATTAAGTGCTCTAAGTATTTACTATTATATATTGAGTTAAAATGTTAATTTTGGAAACCACAATACTGATTGTTACAGTATTTGATAAAATAATATTGGGTTAGATTAACTATGGACGAGGTAAAAAAAATTTCAACTAATGGTACGATGCATTACCAACATAGTCTAGAATTATTATTGTAAGACTAGAATATTACACATAAATTGTTGGAATGACATATAAAAAAAAAAGTAGATAAGCAACGTAAAAGACAACATGAATTATGCAAATAAAATCATAATGTTAAATATTATAAAATAATTGCAGATATAAATAGCATTACACACCAACTTTGGAAAGTGCTATGCAATTTTTACACTATTTAAAAACATAATAAAAATGTAGATTAAATATCTTAGTAAACAATACAAGAAACTAATTGGAAGAGTATGCAAAAAAATAAAAATAAAATTCACACATTTTTGTCAGATTTAATTATTTAGATATATTTCATAAATATAAATTTTAATTTCATAGTAAAATACCATATCAAAATATAATTTCGGGCTAACCACGATACCATTTAGAATAATGGTAAGAGTTTAGAATATTGATTAAGTTCTGAAGTGAATGTTATTATAAGGTTAAGAAACATATAACAATACCAATATATTCTCTATTTTGATACATATTTACACAATATGTTAAAAAATTAATTGCAATAGAGATTACATAAAAATTATATGTTATTTTGGATATATTTAAAACTATATATTTTTCAGTATAATTCTGTGTATTTTAAACTAAGAAAAAAAAATTTTCATTAATGTTTTCTACGTTTAAAGTAAGATAAAAGAACAAACCTTTCATTTTTGTCTATTGATAATGATTTTAATATATTACATGGTACCCATCTATATTATAGAGAATATATTAGTTTAATTTCTTCTGTTTAGTTTGATATCTTTGTTATTTACATTTTACTTAAGACAATTTTTTTTCTTATTTTTTGAAATTTTAATTAATAATTTTGTAGTTATTATCATATATTATTTGATCTCCTGTAAATATTTTTTTTAATAAAAGAATTGTAACACGTTTTATCTATAAAATGATATTTGATACTTGATAATGATTTTATCTTTTAATAATGATAAAGAATATATAGATACTTCTAAAACGTTCAATATTATGGAAAAATTTTTATTTTTAAATGATCAAGTCATTGGTGGTGTCGTTATAACAAATTATAATTTGAGAACTTAAACGAAACATAGGAATTCTTTTGGATCCAAATTAATCACATTTTGCTTCATCAATATAAGTGAAGAGATTAAACTTTAAAATTTCAATGGAATACTAAAATAGATGTTATCATAAGTTTAAAAAAAATAAAAGACACTAATATATTCACTATATGTATACATACTTACACAATATGTTAATGATAATAGTAATTGTGATAGAGATTTATTTAACATCCTAATTAAAGTAACGTGTAATTTTCGACATCTTTAGAATTACATGTTTTTTTATTAGCATTGCATTTATTTTATAGTATGATATAAAAGATTGCTTTTATTAACATTTGCATTTCGAAGCAATATAAAAGAATAAGTTATCATGTTAATTTTTTATAATCATTTTAATATACTATGTGAACCTATCATTAATATACAAAATATATTAGTTTAATTAGATTTGAAATTTTTATAATAAAAACATCTTGATGTGTTCGTTCTTTACATTTTAACTAGATTCCTTTTTTTTAAAATTATAATTAAATTTTGTAATTATTATCCATATATTATTTGATTTTGTGTAAACATTTTTCGCTATTCAAAGAATATAATACTTTATCTATAAAATTATGTTTAGTACTTGATAGTGATTTTATTTTTTAGTAATGATAAAATACATAAAAATATATTTTAAAAAATTTAATATTATAGAAAATATCTTTTCTATTTTTAATTGATAAAGTAATTAATGGTACTGCTATAAGAAATCATTATATAAACGGTATAGAAGAGAAATAGAAATAAGATGCAAATAATATCATATGTTGTAAAAACGAATGACACTAAACAAATAACAAACAATAGTGAAAAAAAATTAAAAAAAGAAAGATGAAAAAGATTACGGAGAGTAAAAATGTTAAATATATATTTTAAAATATATACCTTTTGTATAAAAAAATTCAATAAATAAAATGTTTACAATTTGTATTCTATGTTATCATTCACTGATTATTTATTTATTTTTTAAAAATGAAAAATGTTCAACAAATTAAGAGTACTACACGTACGAAACACGTGCTCTTTTCTAGTTTATATAACAGACTAATTTGGTCCATAATTTTTGAAAAAATTAACTAATTTGAGGTCTATGATAGAAAATCGTTGACAAACTAAGAAACCAATTCATGTGATAATTATGTTTTCATTAACCAACAATAGATGTGTTATAAACGTTTTTGTTAGTTTGTCTATAATTTCTGTCACAAGTTTTATATTGATTAATTTTTTTTTAAATGAAGGATTAAATTGGTCTTCGTGATAGATGAAGGACCAAATCATTTGATACACTGAAGGTAAAAGACCAAATTGGTCTTTTTTCCATTTGGAAACATTAATTGTTAAAATTTAGTTTTGAATATAATTTCTAATTAATTAGTAAGTCGTTATTAAAAAATTTTGATATTTAATCAAAATATCCTGCGTCTTATTGCTCCTATATCAATCAAGACTTTCAGAACTCGTGTATTAATTCTAGACAACCACTTTAGCTGGCTTTGTTGACCAAACCTTATCCGAAATTCTATACAATAATCCATTCATTGCTGGCTTATACTATACAGAATCATCACACCAAAAAAAAAAAAAAAAAAAAAAAAATTATAAATCTTGAAAATTGATAAGTCTTCGAGTCGACACAATTGTATTTTCCTAGAAATATCGACTGTGCGTAACTAAATATTAGGTATTATCATTATAATCCTTACAAGTACATATTGTAACACTCCGAATCCTAAATTGGCACAACAATTTTTGAGTGGAAGCAACAGGTTCAAAATATTTAAACCAAGTTGTAAGTAACCCATGATTCAAAGTGTTATAAATAATATAATATCACTTCCCACTTTCAATGTGAAATCGGGCGTCACACATATGAAAACAAAGACTTTGATCTAAAAAAAAATTATACGAAGACTTTGACAAATTATATATAAGGATGCATATATACGCAGTTTGAAGAGACAAACAATTTAGCAGAATATATATAGAGAGATTGATCAAAATGGCTAGATTATTATTCATGACTAGTAGTGTTGGCAGTGCACTTATGCAGCATGAGGGTTCTGCAGGGGGGTTTATATTCATGCTTGCCATGATTGCTATGTCTGTTTCAATCATGTCTTTGATCATCTTCGGTTGTGCTGACTGCGCTGATGGCAAGCCTCGTAAGAGTGGCGGCGGTGGAGGTGGTGGTGGTTGTGGTGGTGCGCCCTAGTGGCGGAGGTGCTAGTGGCGGAGGTGCTGCTTGTGGTGGCGGCGGAGGTGGTTGTGGTGGCGGCGGAGGTGGTGGTGGTGGTGGTGGTTGTGGTGGCGGCGGAGGTGGAGGCGGATGATAAATGTGTTTAATTACTTGGAGAATACTTTTAATCATGAGACACATAATTAATACTCAATTAGTAAAAAAGTATCACGGATATTTAGAAAAATTTTACGGCTGGTTTGATTATGTATTATTGTACTTTAAATACATATAAAGTATAATATTATTTCTGTTTTTATTTATAGTATTATTTACTTTTATGACATGTATAGAAATAATAAAATACAGTTTTACATGATCTATTTATATGAAATCTTATTTCTTTGTGACCCTTCAAAACTTTCAAGACGTGCACTTAAATAGTAAGAAAATCATAAAATTCACAGAAACCTTGTTGCTTTCTGATTCTCATAAGTAGTGATAAGATAATATAAAATCAAAAAATTGTAGTGTTATTTTGAATAATTAGATCTTTTATGAACTTTTAATTCGAATCAAGAAAGCTTACAATTACACTAATTCATATATCTATTTTTCATTTAAAAAAAAAAAATCACAACCGTCGAGTACACACAGTTTGAATTAATTCAAAAATACATGACTCCACCATGAAATTTTGTGTGGAAAAAAAAAATAGAAATTGTGACCTTCGATGTGCACAGATATAAAAGGTGCTACCAAAAGAATTAAGCTTTCTGGTTTAAATATGAACGCGATATTTTGCTTACAAATCCATGTCCATCCTATTTAATTGTCTTTTTGCTACAATTACCAGGAAAACTCAGGTGAAGGGTTAAGGATCGAACAGGAATATAGAAAGAATTTCAATAAGGACTTGGGTTTGACCAGTTGGAACAGTGGGAATGTTCAATTTGCAGGCTTGACACAAATACATTTCTAAAATTGTAGACATTGCTATATATGTTCCACCAATTTAGCTAGTTCTGGACTACATATTCCTATTAGACATTTTACATATATGAGAAAACCTTTTCTTAAAAATCTCTAGAAAATCCATTCCAAATTGGTAATAAAGACAATGCATTTAGGTGTATTCGTTTGGATTGAAAATATTTTCAGAAAAATATTTTTTCATGCACTTTACCCAAAAACGTGGAGGTACGTTTTTGGAATGTATCATACTCCTGCAAATCTCTGCAAGATGTCAATTTTTCTGTTCAGTTACCCCATTTTGCTGGGGCGTACTTGGGCAAGTCAACTGTCGCCTTATCTTGTGCTCTTGCAAGAATCTAGTGAATTCATCTGATGTGTATTCTTCTCCGTTGTCCGTGCGTAGGCACCTTATCTTTTGGCTTATTTCTTTCTCCACCATTTCCTTGAACTCTTTGAACTTGTCCAAGGCTTCAGACTTTTCCTTTATGAAGTCAATCCAAATAAATCTAGAAAAATCATCCATAAACGTAATCATGTATCTCATTCCGCTTATTGATGGTTCCTTCACTCGACCAAACACGTCTGAGTGACAACTAACTGCAGAGGCACCGTAGCTCTGAACTTTGACTCCTCGTATGGAAGTTGATGAGCTTTTTCATACTGGCAACCTGCACAAACAATGTCATCTCGGACATCTAACTGAGAAAGTCCCTTCAGCATTGACTTCATCATCATGATCTTCAGCTTGTGGTAACTTACATGCCCTGATCTAGCATGCTAAAGATCAACTGTCTCATTCTTTCTTACCTTGTCAACATAGGCTTCTTGTGCAGACATCACGTACACGGTCTCCATCCGTTTCCCTTGCATTATTGGTGTACCTGTTATCTTCTTATTTTGATACACTTTGACTTCATCTAGTTCGAACAATACAAAATTGCTGGAAGCTGTTAGTTGAGAAACTGACAGCAAATTTTTCTTCATTCCAGGTACGTGGTAGACATGTTGCAACTCCACCTGGTGAGAATTTTATCTTAGTAATATAGTCGTATTACCAATATGAGTAATTGGTAACCTGGAATTGTCACCTGTGACCACCACTCGTTGTAAACAGCTCCTTTATACTCTATGAACTTTGTTAACTTTCTTTTGTCCCCGGTCATGTGATTGAGCACCCGGAGTCAATAATCCAATTAACATTATAATTGATAGGATTGGTATTTACTGTTGTAAGTGCTAACTCATCTTTTTGGTCAGTAGTGCAACAAAATGCACACTCTTCAACTGCAAAGGATACTTGTACATCCCAATCTTCATCAGGTTCATTAACCTTTTGGGAGGATGTGGCAGCATTACTTTCAGCTGATTTTGATCTGCAAAATTTGGCGTGATGTCATTTTTTACCACATTTGTAGCAATTTTCATTGCGCCATCTTTGATTGCCTTGTGACCTTTGATGCTTTCTATCTTGGCCATCTGCACTTTGGTTTTGGCCAGCTCTCCCTTGATTGGTGTTCATCCACTGCTTCTTTTTCTTGCCTCCTTTCTGTTGGCCCCAAAAGCAACCTAAGAGGGGGGGTGAATTAGGTTGTCTCTAAAAACAATCCTTTTTATGTGCTTAATTAGAAATTCAAACTTTATGCACCAAATGAAAACTTAAGCACAAATGAATACAATAGATATTCAACAATTTAAGCTTAAAGAACAAATAAGAATATTGAGATTAAGAGAATCAAACCAAACTCCCTAGCTTCTCAAGCTTGGAGCTTGCAACTACAAAGTGCTTCTTACAAGGCAACTACCAAGTTCACAACTTGAAGTTCAGCCCCTAAAAGTCTCTTCAAAGTAGGTGAGACAATAACCTCTTGTACACAAATGAGGATCACTCTTGCTCACACTAATTTCCTTTAGTTGAGCCAAGAGTTTTACACTCACAACCTCCCTTTGTTACAATTGTTATCTCTCCACTCTTACACTTGAAGAACTTTTACACTTCTAAGCTCTTTTCACACTACCTACACTATTACAACACTTGTACCCACTATTTCTCCCAAATAGCTCAAGAATTGTTTGTAATCAATGTAGAAGTCTCTTCTTAATTAATTCAGACCTTGGGGTATTTACATAAAGGTAGTTGCCAAATATCTGCTTTAAACAACTTCCCAACAGCTATTTTCTGTTTACTGGAAAACTAGCCGTTGGACCTTTCGGACGGCCGATGCAGCAACAGTGCGTCTGAACAAACTAGCCGTTGGACCTTTCGGATGGCCGCTGCTAAACCTTGCGTCCGACACTGCGTCCGTTCTCTGATGGTATTCGTTCGGACGTCCGAGGATGCGTCCGATCGAAGCAAAGTCTACTGGAATATGATCGGACGCTGTTCTTCGTCCGAGGCTTGCTTCAAATTCTTTGTGTCGGACGATTACCATCGTCCGAAGCTCTGTCACTCGGACAGTTATTTGCGTCCGTGAAGTCTTGTGGTTGTTTTGTTCGGACGATCATTTGCGTCCGAACCTACCTGTTTTTCTACACACTTGTTATCAAATCATTAGTATGATTTGGTCATCATCAAAACATGATTAACATAACTGGGGTTCAACACTTTCTTTTGGTGAAGAGTGCATTTTCTTCATCATTAATCGTGGATACTTTAGATGTAAAACTGCCTAAAGCTTCCTCATTGGCAAGTAAACTTTCCAACTTTGCTAGAGTTGGTTCCTTGGTCCATCCTCGGGTAGCAGTGATAAAGCCTTTGTATTCTGGCCTTAAACCATGGATAATAATTCTCCTCATCCTCGTTTCTGTGATAGCATTTTGAGGATCCAATTTGGATATTTTATCACAAATTGATTTTACTTTGGAGAAATATTGACCTACTGTCATATTTTGCTGTGAAATAGATAGTAATTCATTATCGAACTTTTGGAGCTTTGTATAATTGGTTTTTGCAAACAATGACGAAAGAGTGTCCTATGCCTCATTCGGTGTCTTGGCGTCTTTGATCCGCTGCAACAAGTCATCTTCTATAGCATTTGCCAAAGCATACATAGCTTTACCGGCTTTAGCTTTTCACTTCTTAAGTGGCTCTGCTTTGGTGTTGTATCATCTCCACCGACAATAATCCACAAGTCCTATCCAAATAGGTATTAAGGAATTTCATACGAGTACTCCAAGAACCGTAGTTGTTGGAATTGATACTTAATTTATCAAATTTCCAACCGATATAGAAACCTCCGCCATAGTCAACTTTATATGGCTCAAACCATAACCTATGTGTGATATAAAAGTTCACAATATTTAATTGTATTTCTGGAGAATCTCCTCTGGTGTACCTGCAATAAAGATTCAACAAGATCGGGTTCAGGATAAATCTCGTTCTGATACCAGTTTGTTGGATATTAGACCCAAAATTAAATTCTCAAATAGAGAAAATAATCAAATTGATAGCACAAATTTCTACTTTAATATAAACGTATTAATATTAAAGTAGTCACTCAGAATGATAACACACAAACAATACAACTCTTTATTTGAGCAAACACTGAAATTCTACTAGACACTTGAAAACTCAACTAAAAACTATAAGTAAATAACTTAGAGTTTGATTATTGAACTCTCAAACTAGAACTTGAACTTGGGATGCATTACAATTGAAGAGTTATAATGCAACCTATTTATAGTAGTGAATTCTCCAACAATAAACAACATTTTTCTTCATCCATTTAATGCTCAACCATGCTTCAAATTTGAAAATCTTGCATGATCTAGTCACCCCTAGAAAAGATTTTGGAAATATATCCCACATGCCTAAGTTGCCAATTTGCAAAGCTTAAAACATAGAAACAAGCCACATAGTTTGACAATGAATTCTACCTATTCTTCATAACTCACATTTGATGACTTTTATTAACAAGTTTTGCTGTCATTTTCAATATTAACTTTTTATCAAGGATTGTATCCAATTAGAAACTTAATTAGGTGTGTGTATAAAGAATTAATGAAAAATAACCTTCTTTATAATTTATAATGATTAGTCTCAAAAGTTACTTTTCTATTCTGTTCCTAAGTAAGATTTAGCAATCACCAGTGACCTTTTTGCAACAGTTGGAGCGGTTGAAGAATCTCGGAGGAGCATTTTTAATTGAAAAATGATTTATAAAGTACAATTTCGTGATCACTTGTCAAGGTTATTGTAAGTGACAAAATTATAACGAATTATCAACTTTTTTAAATATACGATCGGATTTCATTTTTTTTAGATATAGACATTTAATAATACGTCAATAAATTTTGTCATTTTATCATTTTATATAGACGCACAGTATTTAATTTTAGCCACATGGCATCATTTGCTAATTCAGCAATGATTGTTTTTCAATTATTCCCTTGAAATCTAGTCCTCGAGTTTCCCTTCTCTTAAAGCAGATATTTCCCTAGCCAATCTTGAAGAAATAATGTTTAATTATCAAATATTCCTATGAACAGGATGGCAATTGTTAGATCAAATGAATTATTCAGGTTTATATATATTAAGAATAATTCCAATATTACTATTCATAACCAATGAGTTATTTGGAAAAGGAAAGGAGAGCCATCATGATTAATTCTAACCTTTCTTGTTTTCTTGGTTGTGGAATTTAGGAATTACACAGTAGAGGTTCTATATCTCACTTTTGTGCAGATTGTATGGCTCGTGGTATTATTTTTATTTATTAGACAAGATACGACCTACGGGTAGTGGTAGTTTGGCCCTTCAGATTTAATAAAGTTTCAATTCATTTTAGAGCTTTAAATTTTAATTTCCAAATTGAACATTTACTGCCAAATTGCCAGCTAGCTCTTTAATTATGCCTAGGGCCCTAGTTTTCTCACAATGGTAAATCAAACTTATAATTAAGCAATATTGGTTATGATTACAAGATAAAGAGAAAATCTGAAAACAATCATGCAAAAATGTACTCAACCTAACTTTGATAAACCCATTATAATCTTACTTCCAAGACAAACATTTAAAACGAGGTTAACTCCACTTTGCACTCTTAAATTTGTATACGATTCCTACTTTATACCTTATACTTTTTTTCACACACTTTACACCTGCACTATATAATTCTTCCCACTTCAATCTAAAATTTAATTCTGTCAAAAAAACTAATAGTTTTAGGGCGTTAAAATAAGTTATTGTCCATTAAGCGTGTATTATTTACGTGCCCTAAAACCGTTAATTTTGTTGATGAAATTAGATTTTAGATTGAAGTAAGAAAAATTACACAATTCGAGTGTAAAGTGTCCAAAAAAAGTATAAAGTACAAAGTTAGAATCGTGTACAAATTTGAAGGTGCAAAGTGGAGTTAGGCCTTCAAAACGGGATTCTCTATAAATAGTTGGTCGGATGCTATATAATCTAAACATTAGGGAAATGATCTTAGGGGTAGATATTTTAAAGAGAATTAGATTTGTTCTGAACAAACAATTCGAATCAAGAAGTGATATTGGAATAGCATTTCAAGGATCGTAGCATTGGCCGATTTTGGATCGGATCGTTTCTTTTCATCTCAACACTGAGGAGTTTACAAAGTTGGAATATCCTGATCCTCATGAAGGTGTTCCTCGTTTTGGATCTGTGCATAGTTTGGCTGTTCTGGAGGAATCCCTCGCCTTAATCACATGTAGCCCATTAAAGAATCGAACTTCTCCATGTCTCTTAACTATGAATATGATGGATACAAAGTCATTGATGTTTGGGTGATGAAGAAAGATGATGTTCAAGAGTCTTGGATGAAAAGATATTCTGTTGGACCTAACTGGAATAAGACTCCCATTATCTTATAGGGACAATGAAGAGAAGTATTTTCTGGAAAGCATGAACGGACTATAAATTTCATGTATCCTCAGCAATTGCCAAGAGTACAGGAAATACAACGTTTGTGGGCATTCTTCGTGTGGTATTGGATTTCCAACTGCATTGAATGTTGTAATTTATAAGAAGAGTTTGATCTCAATCCTGAATGAAATCAGCA
This sequence comes from Cinchona pubescens, assembly GCA_025175665.1. Lineage (NCBI taxonomy): Eukaryota > Viridiplantae > Streptophyta > Magnoliopsida > Gentianales > Rubiaceae > Cinchona > Cinchona pubescens. The sequence continues at coordinate 2,263,680 of JANKKI010000085.1, read as the reverse complement.
TCAATAAATGATATTGACAGTGGACTTTTTTCTAAGACTGAATGAGTGTTTGTGATGACAGAATACAAATATGGCCACTAATTAGCTTTAAGAGCATTACCTATTATTTTTCAAATTGCATTAGAATTGTTATTTTCTTTGTGCTCTTCCAAAATTTAATTTATGTTTGGTTAAAATAGTGACCATGATTATATATATTTTTATATAAAACTCTCAAAGACTCGAGAAAACTCATATTTTGAAATGTAAAATAAATTATGCCGTGCAAAAGATACAATACTAACACTAGAAGTAGTTGTATGCGGAATGACTAGTATAACCATTAGATCATCTATAAAGTAGAGGACCTATATAAAAAAGTAGTAGGTTCTTGTGATTTAACAGTTGTGATTACGTAATGCGAAGTGATAGATACAACATTAGCACTAGAGGCAAAACTTTGTTATTTTTTGGGCAAAAGATTCTAGTAGGTCTATCTAAAACGCACCCCTGCCATATTTCAAGCATTAAAGAAACGTTCTTTTACTGATATTACATATTGACATTTTATGCACCTCATAGGAGAGAAATCTCCTTAGTAAGCAATCAGCTATCAAGAATAAAATAGATAAATTTCACTTAATCAACAATTTCACTTAACCAACGAAAGTCCAAACAAACTTCAGATATAAGTGCATAGAGATCTCTAAGAATGTTCTTTCAGGTAATATAGTAGGTTTGCTCATCTTTCATATGCGATATGCTTATTATGCTTTCCAGCTTAAAAAATGCTGAAATTCTGGATTTGAATAAGCGGTAAAGCACCAAGTAAATTCCCAACATAGAACTAGTCAGAAATTAATCAATTAAAGATCAACCCATAGTTAATTGTGTTAGTGTATGTTGTAAACCGAATTTGTCTTAGAAAAAAATTACTTTTATATTTATGTTTATTTTGTAATAAGACATTTTTCGAATAATATATATATGTGTGTGTGCGAAATCATAAATAGTTATGATGTAATTATATTTTATTCGTGTATATCCCTAATCTTTGTGTTTGACATGGGTAGATTAGCACATAAGTGTATGTGGATGCTTATTTAGAGTAAGTGTATCGAATTGATCTGTTAAAAGTATTCCACACAAATTATTATTCAAATGCCAGTGGATTAATCTCTTTGTGATAGTCGTGTAACATGGTCCTTTGACTTGAGGTCATGACTTTATCTTGACGTGGATTATAACACTTTGGCTTTATTAGTCGTTACTCTTAACGAGTCGCATATGACTTTATCTTGATGTGGATTATTACACTTTGACTCTATTAATCGTTACTCTTAACGAGTCGCACATACTATAGAGTTTAGGTATAATATGAATTATGATAAGATAAGATATGACCAATAGAGGATTTACTTCTCCTTAAAATGGGAGAGTATATCCCAAAATGGCCACTTTTTAAAGTACAATTCGAAAATCTTTACGCAAAGTGAAAATAAAATTAAGAGTCTTAAATTCTATTTCAAGTGAATTGTATTTTGGAAAGAAGTAAAATTGATTAATTCAATAAGAATTGGCATTATATATGTACTCTTGAATTAATTGGAATATAAATTGGTGAAAGGATAATAATTATGCGGGAACTAATCACGGATGAGTGATGTCGAACCACTTGACATATCTCAACACTTGTGTGGTACAATTGTGGCATGATACTTTGATAGAAGTCAATCTTGATCTATAAGTGTAAATTAATTAATTAGTGAATTAATGATAAATTAAAAGTGTTTAATTTATCTAATCCTAATAAATTTAGAATTATAATTTATACTTATTACCAACGTGATAGGGAACCTAAAGGGTCTCGGGATTAAATTGATTTTGATAAGTATGTAATACTTATAGGTTAATTTATGAGATAAATTAATTTTTTAGGCTTAATTGTAATAAATTATAAATTTTAGGAGTTAATATGAAATATATGTTAGAAGTTCTAATGTATTTATACATATCTATATATATATATATATAATTGTAGAACTAATTGTAGAACTAACATTCCGTGATTTGGATCAATCAATCTTGTGAAGATTTCTGATTTAATTATCTATGCGGATACCATTAGAAGTCGGATATTTGTGCGACTTGTGGATCGACATCTCAAATATATTGGAGATTTTAACGCTACTTTAAGATACAATATGTTTACTTTGGTCTTGAACTACACATAAATCAATCAGATGATCTATAATAAAAAATAAAAATTTTAAATTCCGCTGCGTTACTAATTATTTACTTTTTTACAAATTGCTCATGACTTCACCCAATGATTTATAACTCTACAAGCAGGAATACCATAAATTTTTAGGTCCGGTAACCATAGGTTAATTCCAATTGCACAATTTAAATGATCGAGTCAGGCAAGTGAGGAGAAATTTCTGAAATTGTACTTGTTTTGAAAATAATTCTTTTTCTATGCTGATTAGAAATGATGTTTCGGGCAAGGTGGAATTCAAATTTGTTAAATGTGAGTTCTATGACCTCGCATCTGTTGAATGCGAGGTCTGAGGATTTTTTATTTCTTAAAAAAAAAATTTTTGAATGGCCTCGCATTTGTCAAATGCGAGGTCTAAGATTATTATTATTATTATTTTTTAAAATTAGGCTGATCTCGCATATAACGAATGCGAGGTCAACCAACTTAAACTCCATAATTCCAACTTATACTTCTTAATTCCAAAAAACCTCTTTTTCTTTTTCCTCCTCCTCCTCTTCTTCCTCTCCCTCTTCGTTGAATGCGAGTACATGTGGATTTTATTTTTTATTTTTTAAATATTTTTATGTCCTCGTATTGAACAAATGTGAGGTCATGGAGGATTTTTTTTTTTGCACTAATACAAAAAAATGTTTGATTTTTTTGTTATTTAAAAAAGGGAAAAATACCCTAAACGCTAAATTATAAACATTTTATTAATTTATCATATTTTTTGAAATTTTTATACACATAAGATTCCCTATTTTAGAACATTCTCCATGCCAACAACCATACGCAACAAGGGCAAAAAACATCATTACGAGCCTGACAAGGGCCAAAAAACAGAAATAAACACCCAACAATAATGTAAAAAATACCTGACAAGGGCAAACAACAATATACAAATAATGGATATCAATCGCAAGATTGCCAAAAGTAATAAAATATGTTAATGTCTATGATCCCCAAATCTCCCTTCCGTACTACACTCTCTAGGTGTATTAGGAACCCTTTTTGACCGACAGACATAAAATTATGATGTGGCTCGCTTTTGAGTACAGTGAGCAATTTGTGACTCTAAAGCTATGTTATGTTCATGTTCATGTCCTTCATTTGAAACACCAGGATCAGTATGATCCGGATCTGGATTACTGGGAGACGGTCCAAAAGATGATGGTCCACCGGAGTATGCATTGGCAAAAATATCTGTGAAGTGTCACCCTCAAATTGCATATTAACATTAGGGGATTCAACATCTGCATGGGGCCAAAGAGATGGAACTCGATGACTGCGACGACCACCACCGTGTTGCCCCCTCGTTGCGGAGTTCGATATGCTCTGTGTGGATCCTGTGTCTGGTATGGATGTCGAATGTAAACAGGAGCTGATGGAGGTCGAAGATCAAGACGACTTGATTCACCTACTGCATGTAGTGCCTTAGAAGCGAAATGTCTCATCTGTACCCAAGTACTGGTGTCCGGATCATCGTCCTCAGTCAGGTAGTCCAAGGACAAGACATGTAGTACAATCTAGCTGTGGAATTCATCTACCATAAAAGTAAAAATTAGTATTACCACTTAAATTATTTGAAAATGAAAATAGTAACAAAATGAATAACTACTTAATAGATAATCTGCAAGCGTACTGTCGCCGTGGTACCTCTTTGAAAAAGTAGGGCGATGACTCGGATTGGATATATAGACCACGGTCTTCGATCGGTACCATTGTATATAATCATGTGATGCATGTGTAGTATCAGCACATGGGAGACCAACCTCAACTGCGTCCCTTCTTATCCCCCTAAATGTCTATATAAGCTCGGTGAGTCAACTCCCAATTATTGTTTGCCCCGACCACGGCGGTCTATCAAATGAAGCGTAACTTGATTCCCAATCAATCTCTTATCTGGTATGGGTTGGTACAGCTCGAATTGTCGCATAACTAGATGGGGTAGGTAATATTCCACGATCTCCCAACATATCAAATAAGTAACTGTATGCCATATGTCACAACCAGTATTGTGCAATAATGCAGAAGCATATCAAGTATCTCACCAGGGTATGCTTGCTATATAAACTAATACCAAACAATTCGACAAAAAAAAAAGTAAATTAACAAAATATGACAAAGACAAAGTGCAAAAGAAATATGTAGTCGGATATATCTCATTAGGTCACAAACTATGTAGCTGATCCCGAAATACAGATAAGACATGCCTAAAAGCATTGCACAAATCAAATCCAACATCCCACCTGCAATAAAAATTAATAAATATCAAGTCCAATATAAACATGTTTGATTAAAGAGATTAACAAATGTATATAACGAGATCTATATGCTCTATTTATGCTGTCTGTGTCGGCTCTAACCGGTTAGGCCGTAGAGTCGGCATGCACTCCTAAACCCATAACTGTAATTATTAATTAGAATGTTTTTTAAAAATTGTTAAGGAAATATACAATAAATGAATGTGAAGTATTGAAATATACCTATAGTAATAGTACTGGTCTGCAGATTTTCTAGCAGTTAATTACATAGGTGAGGTAGCATCACACATGCTGTGATACAGTGTGCCTAAAATTGCTGATCCCCAACTATAATGTCCCACAGTCTCCAAATCCCAAAACATGGATAAATACAATAATGGCACTTTGTTGACTGAATTATCTAAAAATAAAAGGCCTCCAATAAGTACGAGTAAATATATATACACATCTACCGACACATGTCATCGGTTGCATCATCAGGGAGGGCACGATCTAATGCCACAGACAAATATCTCACTTGCAAACAACCTCCGTCTGTATCTGATCTGGTAGGCATAAAGTCCAATAACTCAAAACATAAATGGCCCCAAATATTGGCAATACGAGTAGTGTCTTTACCCGTCACGGGTGGTCCATCAATATGTAAATCCCAAAGTACCTCTACATCTTGTAGTGTGATGGTAGCCTCTCCAACAGGCACATAAAAGGAATGTGTCTCAAGTCGCTATCGCTAAACAAGACTAGTGATCTAAGCATGATCTACTGAAATACGTCCTAAAGATGCGACACCTCAAAACCTGACAAGCAAATATAATGCTATATGCGATCTGGTATGGGTCTATGATCCCAAAATGTCCCATCATAACGCTTAACCTGTAGTGTGAAATCATCGATAAGATCGTCAAAATAGATCTAGCCCTATGCGGCATCGTAGGTGATATAATATCATTTACATATGGTCCACGATGCACAAGCTCGCGCTGCTGATCACTCATACCTAACAAAGTGATATAGAAAGAGTGAAAAATTAACCCCATAGGTAGTAGGAATTTAATTTCTTACACTTTAACAGTCATATAAAAACATTAAATGTCATGTCTCCGAAATCATTAATGATACAAAGTTTTCGCTAAATGAATAAACAAAAAGCAAACAACTACAATTCCATACAATATAACAAGTACATAAATAATACAACAGAAAAGGCAAATCAATGTTGTCGCGAAGGCAACTCTTGCGATTATGTTAGGGCTGATGACAATTCATACACCTTCTAGATGTTAGGCTTAGGGGATCCCTAATATCAATCTCATTCCAGATGTGCCTTGCACGTACCCGGCCTGCATGGCGATCTATAAACATACTGTCTTTACCACGTATCTTGAACTAAACAGGAGATAACTCCTCAGGATTGGATTGCAGAACAAATCTACTAACGGTGTACTGTTCTCGGTACACGCGAGTGGTGTACTGCTCCGCAATCAACCTTGAGCCTGCAAACTGCTATCGCATGCGAGCATGGGAACCTGTATATTTGTCATTTACCGCAGGTACATGTCTTCTGTACATAATTGACAATTTGTACATTGCCACCACGACTAGTCACACGATAGGGTGTCTAATTCTATAGATACTAGTGGAATGGTCAAAAATCATAACTGTGTGTCCTCCACCTTTTTTGTCTGCAGCCAACAACTTTTTCCAATTCAATGGTATAATAGATGTGCGACAATGTTCACCCCTTGCAATGTTATCAGCAAACAATTTCACCGAACAATGGAGTGTGCTATCAATTATAGCCTTGATCGGAAATAGTCTAACCCCTCGTAATATGTTATTGTAGCTCTTAAAATTTGTAGTGTGTATTCCCCATTTACGATTTTCATCATGAGCAAGGCACCAACGGTGAATGCCAATATCTGCCAAATACGTCCAAGCCTCCGGACTTTGAAGCTGTATCGTTTGTTGGTGGTTAATCCATTTTCGCATCTGTATCTTGACATCAAAAGACTAACACAACTTCTTTACTTCAAACATGGCGTATGACAGAATCTATAATATGCAAATAGTTTATGCCATAAAGGGGACTCGCTCATAGCATGAAGAATGCCATGATGCCAGTCAGCTAGTATACAAACAGTTTCCAAGTCACGCACAGCATGGTGTCTTAACTGCTCCATGAACCAACCCCAACTTTTTATTGTTTCCTCATCAACAATTGCATAGGCAACAGATAAAATCTGATTGTTGGCATCCAAAGCCACAACAATAAGTAATTTACCCCGATATTTTTTTCACAAATGGGTGCCATCAACAGATAAGACATGTCTACACCTATGGAATGCATCAATAGTTGGCCGAAATACCTAAAAGATGTATTTGAATATTTTAACATGCTTGCTACTGTTGGGATAATGCAGCCATTGCACCACAGTTTGTGGATTAGAGTGGAGTACTTCTTCAATGTATTGGGGTAATTGTTGAAAATTAGATGCCCAACTTCCATATACAAGAACAATAATTTTTCTGTGAGCATACCAAGCATTCTTATATGTAATGTCAACCTTGAAACTATTCTTAATGTATGCCTGAATTTGTATGACCTTGTGCCGAGGATCATTTTCAACTAAGTGCATTATTTGGTTAGCAATGGCTACGGATGTTAGATTTTTGTTGTTGTTTCCAGGGATTTCTCTGAGACATATGTGGTCTTTTACCTATTTTGTGACATTCCACACATTAAGGGATTCATTACCACGGATCCGAGTACTCCAATCACTCTCTCTGGGAGCTAATCTACCAGAGGACTATCGCAGACTTGTATTTAGTCTCCCATGTCCTCTTTCGACTCTCTATCACTTTGAATTTTCATTTTTGAGCTACAGACCATATTCTAACTGTCTTACTGATTTGTTCCTTACTATCAAAGTACATGTGCAGCCGAATATCATTTTTTCCTTAGTTCCAATAAACCAACCCATCTTTATCACTATGGTCCATTAGATCGTAATCACCGTAGTTACCAATATCATTGAAAAATGCCACACCTCTAGGTTGATAAACGGGAACATTCTCTAGCATCTGACATTCATTGTTGTTTGCCCCCAAATCATCGTCAGATTCATCCTCCGATACATCTTCTGAATCTGACTCGTAATCCTCGTCTAATGCATGCCACGACGAGTCACTATTATCATCATCACATGTAAAGCCCTTACCTATGAGACCCTTCTCCATATTTTGATTATAATATTGCATGGTACTTGGGCCTTCACCTGCTGTGGTGTCTTTATTATACTGCACGCCAATAGATTGTATGATATCTATCAGATGACATTGAGTTTGACATTGAAAATGAACACGTCGAGTTGTAATACTCAAATGACCAAGGATGATCAAAGAGACTTTGCGCGTTAGACTGCAATGGCTCATCGTCCATGGCTGAATGCATAAGAAACGTCATTGGCCCCATACTATACAACCCTAGATTGTTGTTGGTTTCAGGTACTTGAGGAATTTTCTCGGTCTTGATGTACAGCTCAGCACAAAAAGTAGGATCAGCATCAAACAAATCAAAAATACCATCCATACCATTACCATCTGTCAGTGGAATGCATGTACAAAATATTCAATTTGAACTGGTGTTCATAAAGACCAACATCTCAACTGGCATTCGAGATTTTGTTGATCAGTATAATAATGTCCGAAAGCTATTGAAGGCTATTGATGAGCAATTTGAGTCTTCAGATAAGGCCTTAGCAAGCACCTTAATCATAAAGTTTTCCACCATACAGCTCACCGGTATCAAAGAAGTGCATGAACACATCAGTCTCTTATATCTGCAAATGAGAGACATAGCGGCTCAACTGAAAAATCTTGAGATTATTGTTAGAAAGTAAATAAACAGATAACGCAGTGGAATTTAAAATTTTTACTTTCCTATCATAGATCACCTTGATTAATTTATGCGTAGTACCAGAAAAGTATAGAGATTATACCTTAAAATTGCAGTAAAATCTCCAATATGTCTGGAACGTCGATCCACATGCCGCACAGGTGCCCGGCCACTAATAGTATCCACACAGATAATTAAATCAGAAATCTTCACAAGATTGATTGACCTAAACCACGGAGTGCTAGCTCCTAAATTATTTTCCCTTCTTTTTCTCAATCGTGACTCTCACGTTTTGAAGGAATTTTGATGGCTTTTTCCCTCACGGCTTTTTGGCCGTTAATGTACTAGTACTTATCAATGAATTAGTACTTATTACTTAGTCATATATATATATTAGAATATAATATATTATATATGTAATAATTTAGAATCCCAATCAAATTGAATTTAAGCCATGAATGGAAATTACAAATCCCAATTAGTTTGGGTCATGGTATATGAATAATTATAAAACCATTAGAACTATTAATATGTCTTACATATTAACTCCTAATATTTATAACTTATTACAATTAAACCCAAAAATTAATTTATCTCATAAATTAACCCATAAGTATCTCATACTTATCAAATCATTTTAATCCTCAATTAATTATCCTTAAGTGTGTGACCCTTTAGGTTCCCAATCACATTGGTAATAAGTATAAATTATAATCCTAAATTAATTAGGATTAGATAAATTAAACACCTTTAATTTATCATTAATTCTCCAATTAATTAATTTACACTATAGATCAAGATTGGCTTCTAGCAAAGCATCATGACCACCCAAGTGTTGAGATATCTCAAGCGGTTCGACATCACCCATCCGTGACTAGTTCTCCTGTAATTATTATCCTTTCACCAACCTATATCTCGATTAATTCAAGAGTACAGATATAATGCCAACTCTTAGCGAATCAACCTAATCAAATTTTACTTCTTTCCGAGAATACAGGGTCAGTTGAAATAGAATTTAAGACACTCTTAAATCTATTTTCACTTTGCGCAAAGATTTTCAAATCGTATTTCAAGAAGTGGCCATACTGGGATATACTCTCCTATTATAAGGAATGGTGAATCCTCTATTGGTCATATCTTATCTTATCATGATTCATTTTATATCCGAACTCTACAGTATGTGTGACTCACTAAGAGTAACGACTAATAGAGCTAAAGAATAATAATCCACAGTCAAGATAAACTCATGATCTCAAGTCAAAGGACCATTACACTACTATCACAAAGAGATTAATCCACTGACATTTAAATAATAATCAGTGTGGAATATTTTAGCTGGTGAATCCGATGCATTTATTCTTAATAAGCATCCACATACTCTTATATGCTAATCTATTAGTGTCATACACTACGATTAGGGATATAAACGAACAAAATATAATTACATCATAACTACTTATGATTTCACATAATTCTAAATATTTTATTCGTTAAATGCCATATTGCAAAATATACATAAATATAAAAGCGTAATTTATCCCTAAAATTAATTGTCATTAGGGCATACACTAACAAACTCCCACTTGCACTAAAGCCAATCATTCATGTGCTTAAGACCGAATGAGTTAACATGACTCTCATGTTTCTTCTGGGACAAGGCTTTAGTGAACGGATCAACAATGTTATCATCCGTGGGGATCTTCTCTATCTTTACTTCATTTCTATCAATGATCTCTCTAATCAAATGATAACGCCGTAATACATGTTTAGATCGCTGATGAGACCTGGGTTCCTTTGCTTGTGCAATAGCTCAATTGTTATCACAATACAAGAGTATAGGATCACTAATGGAAGGAACCATTCCAAGTTCAGCCACAAACTTTGTGATCCAAACTGCCTCTTTTGTTGCTTCTAAAGTTGCAATGTATTTGGTTTCTGGTGTAGAATCAGTCGTGGTGTCCTGTTTGGAACTTTTCCAACTCATACCACACCACCATTAAGAGTAAATACATATCCAGGTTGTGATTTGCTATCATCCTTGTTAGATTGACAGCTAGCATCTGTATATCCATGAACTGTTAATTCTTGCCTATCATAGATCAAGATTAAATCTTTACTCCTTCTCAGTACTTAAGAATTTCTTGACTGCCATCCAATGATCACTCCCTGGATTAGATTGAATCCTGATCGTAACATTTAGAGTATAGGAGACATCGGGTCTAGTACATGGCATAGCATACATTATAGAACAAATAGCCAAAGCATATGGGATCCTTTTCATGCTATCACTTTCAACATCTGTCTTAGGACACATGTCTTTAGAAAGGTACACACCATGAGACATTGGTAAGTAACCCTTCTTCGATTGATCCATGCTAAACCTCTAGCATCTTATCTATGTACGTTGATTGAGTAAAACCAAGCAACCTCTTAGATCTATCTCTATAGATCCTCATTCCCAGAATATAGGTTGCCTCTTCTAAATCTTTCATAGAAAAATTTTGGACAACCATACCTTTACACTTTGAAGCATAGGTATGTCATTTCCTATCAACAATATGTCATCTACATAAAGTATCAAGAAAACAATGACGCTCTTACTCACCTTCTTGTATACACATGGTTCTCCTCATTTTTTGATAAAATCAAACACTTTGTAACTTTCATACTTTGTTAGGATTTGTGGATGTTAACCTTTCAGGTTGTATCATAGACACCTATTCTTGCAAATTTCCATTAAGGAAAGCAGTTTTTACATCCATTTGCCAAATCTCATAATCATAATATGTAGCTATCGCAAGTAAAATTTGAATAGATTTCAGCATTGCAACTGGTGAAAAAGTTTCATCAAAATCAACTCCTTATTTTTGTGTATAACCTTTTGCCACCAATCGCACCTTATAGGTAATCACATTACCATCCATGTCGGTCTTTCTCTTAAAGACCCACTTGCACCCTATGGGTTTAATCCCTTCAGGTGGATCGATTAAGTCAAGTCCATACCTTATTGTTATACATGGAATCTATTTCAGATTTCATGGCTTCTAGCCACTTCTGAGAGTCCTTATCAGATAACGCTTCTTCATAAGATGTAAGTTTATCATTCGAAATGATTAATACATCATTGTGCCCACTTGCAAGAAACTCAATTTTTTTTGGAGCACGACGTATCCTAGTAGTCCTACGAAGAGTTTGTGTATCAATAGCTTCATCATTTATCACATCGTCATGTGATTGAAGCTTTTGTTCCATTTGTTGATCAATACCATATTGTGTTTCTTGAACTTTTTCAAGATCTATTTTGCTCCCACTTGCCCTATCAAGAATAAACTCTTTTTCTAGAAAGGCGGCATGTTTTGAGACAAACACCTTTTGCTCAATGGGATTATAGAAATAGTATCCAAACGTCTCCTTTGAATACCCCACAAATAGGTATTTATCTGACTTAGGTTAATTTTATCAGATTCTACCCTCTTCACATAAGTAGGGCAACCCCAAATTATACCTTCAAGTATGAAAGTTTAGGTTTCTTTCCAAACCATAACTCATACAGAGTGGAATCAACAACTTTTGATGGAACACGATTTAGTAAATGGGAGGCAGTATTAAGAGCATAGCCCCAAAACGATTTTAGAAGGTCTGCAAGACTCATCATTGATTGAACCATATCTAATAGAGTTCGATTACATCTCTCAGATACACCATTTAGTTGTGGTGTATAAGGAGGAGTCCACTGATGTAGAATCCCATTCTCCTTAAGATAATCTTGAAACTCTTGATTCAAGTATTCCCCACCTCGATCAGATCGAAGTATTTTAATACTTTTACCAAGTTGCTTTTCAACTTCATTCCTGAATTGTTTGAACTTTTCAAAGGTTTTAGATTTATACTTCATTAAGTATACATAACCATATCTAGAGTGATCATCCGTAAAAGTAATGAAATATGAAAAACCTCCTCTAGCATGAATTGACATAAGACCACAAATATCAATATGTATTAGCCCCAATAATTGATTCAATTCACTAGATCTATCACCTTTTCCAGTAAAAGATGATTTGGTCATTTTACCAAGTAAATAAGATTCACATTTATCATATGATTCATAATCAAATGATTCCAAATAACCATTGTTATGTAATTTGGAAATGCGTTTCTCATTTATATGACCAAGTCTACGATGCTAAAGGCAAGATTGTTTCAAATTATCAATATTAGCCTTACAGTTCCTTTTCCAGTGCCCTTCGTTTCCACAATAGTAACAATTACCCTTGGCTTTATCATTCTTGATCACATGTGTTGGTTTAAACCCAGACTTGGCTTTCACAAAACCAATCTTGGATTTCTTTTTCTTCTTATTAGAAGAATCAACAACCATCACTTATTTCCTTTCCTTTTTAATAGTTGCCTCAACAGTTTTTAGCATATTCAACAGTTCTGTGAGAGTTGTGGATAATTTATTCATATTCTAATTCATCACGAATTGTGGAAAGTTATCAGGCAGTGTAGACACCTATTTTTGACCTCCCTTAAGTTGTCCCCTATTTTTCTCTTAATTTGACTCTTAATTTTGTTTTTAATTTACCTTTTAATTTCTTCTTAACTTGCTCTTTGATTTCTTTTCAATTTACCCTTTAATTCCTTCTTAATTGGTCTTACGGTGTTTAATTATTATGTGTTTTATGCATTTGAAATACTAAGAATGAGTTTTAATATTATTAAGTTTTTTGAATTAAAAAAAAAAATTAATTAAAAATTTAAATTTTAAAAAAAAAATCAAAATTCAGCGCATGAACAGTACTGCACGTACTGTTCACGCACCGAACAGTCAGCTCGACAGAGTTATTTTAGCCACGTTTTTCTCTGCGTTTTTTCACCCATTCTCACCAAATTTCATATGCTCCATACTCCCAACATGATAAGGAATGGTCTTTGACCATTTTTACACTCAATCCACTTCATTAAAAGCAAAAAAAATCAGTCTAAAGTGGGGAGGACGAAATTTCTGCAGAAAAGAAAAGAGAGAATTTTTTTTAAGTCTTATAATATTAAAAATCTTCCAAACAGCCAACTTTGAACCAAAATTCCAAACGATTGAAAAGGAATTAGACTAAACTCAAAGAAAAAAAGTTGTAGAGGGTACCTGGGACTACAACTTCTCTTTGTAAAGCTCAAGCAAAATCATTTATTTGAAGGGTAAAAAACGTGGAAGAAGAAGGCTGGTGGCCAAGAAAATCTGCAGAAAAAAAGAGAAATTTTTCCCGAGTCTGGAAAATTTTTTAGATAGCCAACTTTGAGCCAAGATTACAAGCGATAGATGAGGAACTAGACTAAACTCAAAGAACAAAAGTTGTAGAGGGTACCTGGGACTACAACTTCTCTTTGTATACCTCAAGCAAAATCATTCATATGGTGGGTGAAAAATGTGGTGGAAGAAGACCAGTTCATCAACCGGAAGCTTGGAGGTGCTGAAAGCAAATTCGGCTCAAACGCACTCCAAGCCAAGTGTAACCAATTCCACCACATTCCTGAGGTTAAGGTGAGTTAAATGGGCTTTTGAATCGATTGTTTTGGTGACAAAATGCTTATCTTACTATTTTTACATTATTTATGACTTAATTTTCGAATTTAATTTTATAGTTCATAATGTTTAAATTTAATGTTTTTATTGGCTTTAGAATATTTTTTGGAGTGTCTCTAAAGGTTTACATGAAAATTTTGTGGAATATTTTATACAAGTTTGTTTTTGGTTGACAGCCCACTTTCACCCTTAGATTTATGTTTATGTAGTTGTTTATATTAATTAATTGTTATATCTTCATGTTTTATGTAAAAATTAAAATTTTATGGCTATTTTCTTAGAATTTTTGGGTTAAGGTTTGAAGGTTTCATTTTTTGGGGTGGTTATGGAGTTGGGAGAATTTTGAATGGTTGTTTACCGTTGGGGAAGAAGAGGAAGAAGTTGCTGGCAAGGAGATTCGAACCCAAGCCACCAAGATGGAACACCAGCTGCTGAACCACTAGCCCAAAGCCATTTTTGGGTGGGGTTCAGTTTCTTTTCGTATTTATACATAAAATTTTTTTTTTTAAGGGACCATTTGATGCACACACAAAATTTTTTTTTTTAAGGGACCATTTGATGCCACGTCATCGATGACGAGGTACCACCAGATTGCACCACGTCATCGATGACGTTGCACACAAATTTTTTTTAAAAAAAGTTCAAAAAAAATTTTATTTGCTTTTTAACCCTCCAGATTTCAAATTTTTGCATTTTAGCCATCAAATAATTTTCTAAATTACATTTAGGCCCTTAAGAAATTTTCTTTAATATTACTATTTTTTTCTTTTCAAATTTCTTCTAAGTTACATTTTAAATGACAATAACCACCAAGCTTTAATTTGAATTTTGTTTGACATTTTAATATGTTTAATTACCCTTTGATTGTGAAATTACCGTTTTGCCCTTACCGTTTCAATGTTATTATTTACCATTTATTTTCATTTCCTCATTAATATGTACATATTTTATTACTTTTAAACTATCTCAAGCACACGTACGCTACAAAGTCGGCAATAATGAATTCTAAAATTAAAAAGGGAAACGCGATAAAATCATGCAACCGGTTCAACGCCGGGTAAAGTGGGTGCCAAGGAAACTTCAAATCTATCCCAAACCTTCCCATTTTACAACAGGATTCCCGAACTTATGTTTTTTTGAATTACGTGGACTGGGAGTCAATCTAGACTAGGGTTTATTTTCTCTTTAAATTTTGATGTATTTTTGTGTCCCGGCGCACCAACACACCGGGTGGCGACTCCAATCATGTGTTCCCTAGCTTAGATTATTTTTGTACAATTCATAGTCGTATTTAAAGCCCCGTTATGTAATAGTAAATATGTGATTCATTTAAATTTGTAATGGTAAGTAGGTAATTTATGTTTGTAAATAGTAAATAGGATTTTTACATTTAATCACCTATTTCACGAGCGCCACATGGCGACGGTGTAGGTCCCAAAGGTGCCGGCCAGACCGCGGGTTGTGGGGGGGGATGCGACAGGCAGAGATTGCAAAATTAAGTCTAAGAGTTAAGCAACATTTAACTCATGATTTTGCTTAAATCCCAATCGTTCTAATTTTCAATTAGTCCGATCATCTTCAGTACATGAATCGCTACTGAAGAACCCTTTGCCGTTTTACAACGGGATAACTTTTTAGAGGTCTCGTACCTCTCATTCCTAGATTCTTTGTCAAACAACTCATTGAGATGAATAATCATAGAGTGAGCACCCATATTTTCATGCTGTTTCTGCAATTCAGAACTCATAGCGGCCAACATGATACAAGAGGCAGTATCATTGTCCTCTATGTGCTTATGATAAGCATTCTAAACTGCTTCATCAGCATCATTCGTTGGGACATCAGGAATATGTTGATCAAGAACATAGCCAATTTTCTCGTGCTTGAGAACAATTCTCAAGTTACGATGCCAGTCTAGAAAATTTGGCCCAGTGAGTTTGTTATCATATAAAATGGGACGTAAATTGACGTTATTACTCATATTCTACAACACATAAATAAAGATAGTACAAGTATTTGTTGGGTATTTATGCATAAACAAAACCAAAATATAATATGGACTTTCTTTTAATTTGGTTTTGCTCCCACTATTTTAATTCAAATCAATAACCCTCACATATTGATTCGGGAGCTATCACATAACCCCTAGTGGGCTAGGATCCCATCTGATTATTTTGATCTTAGGTGTACCCAACAAACCAAAATAATTTACAAGGTAGGTAACTCTTACCAATTATAACTCTTTGTAATTCCTACTATATTAGGTATCAACTCTTTGATAGCACATCATATATGACTCCTAACCTTTGCCTCAAAGACATATAACCTTGAGTATACCCAACAAATTATATGCCTCCGTTAAATCATACCCATTATTCAGAGATCTCATCTCATAGCTCAAACATGTCCAACGTAGAGTAACCTTGGATTAGCCCAACAAGTTAAATCTAAGAAGAACTCTCGTTTGTTGCTATAATAATGGAAGGCAACTTATTTACTGACTTAATATTAATTTGAGGGATTTTAATCATTTTTATTTATTTTATTAGGTCTCATCAAAATTGCATGCAATATTATCATATCATCATATAATAAATAAAGCATGCATAAAATCATGGATGATTATGGACTCTTACTAAACTAGTTTCCTTGAGTCACGAAGGAAACTAGGTGGTCAAATTCTAAGGGTAATCTTCAACTCTTGAAAATTTCCTTCTAGATTGCACTTTTCCGCCATCTCCATCATCTTGTACATTAAAAATGTAATTCTATCTAAACATTTTAGATATTCAATCGTATCCCTAACCTACAACTATGTACATTACATGATTGGTTAAGAAACCTCGAGTTACATTCGAGGGGATTGAGATGAGAAAAGAATTACATTCAGAATAATAGAGAAAGGCAGGACATGCAGGCCCTATTTTAAAAATTTACAACCATCGAATTTGAACCAAATAAATCAAACACAATCAAATTGGTCTTAAATCCATAATCATCCATTATGCTATTAAATAATTCAATAATTAAATAAAATCTATCTAAACATAAATCCGTATTTAGTATCTAATCATGAATCACAATATTTCATAATTTCAATCTAATTGAAATTATCAATTTTGAATTATTTATAAAAAAAATTTTATTGAGAAAAATTATTATTTTCCAATCTCATTAGAAAATAGTCCTTTAAATAAAAGAATTTCAAAAATTATATTAGAAACAATTTCTAAAAAATTTTGAACATTTATTAAATTCCAATCTCATTGAAAAATTATAAATTTCTAAAATTTAAACAAATTACCTAATTCTAATCACATTAGAATTAAATAAATATTTTCAAAGGTTTTATACTTTCTAAATTTTAATCAAATTAAAATAAAGAAAGTTTCTAAATCTTGTCAATTAATTTTAAACAACAATTGTCAAAAATTAATTGGTGATTTCAAAAATCAAAATTTAGAAAACCTTTTATATAAAAATATTAAATAACTGCCGCAAAAAGTAATTTAACTCATTAAATACTATTAGCGACGAAAAGGGATAATCATGTCACTAAAAGTGACATTATGCAATCATGATGATGTCATCATGATGACATCACCAAGAATTGCATGCTTGACCCGTGAATTTGATTCGACATTAGAAT
Organism: Cinchona pubescens; assembly: GCA_025175665.1. Classification (NCBI taxonomy): domain Eukaryota; kingdom Viridiplantae; phylum Streptophyta; class Magnoliopsida; order Gentianales; family Rubiaceae; genus Cinchona; species Cinchona pubescens. Next base: position 2,246,052 of record JANKKI010000085.1, on the reverse strand, counting down.
TGCATGCTTGACCTGTGAATTCATGAATCATATTCACGGGTCTAGCCTTTTCTTTTTTCTTTTTTAATTTCTCCAATAATTTATAAATAAAATTAAAAATTCATATAGTTTGAACAATTCAATATTCATGACAACTAAATACAACTACATCATAAATTAAATCAAGGGTGGCTCTGATACCACTGTTAGAAAGTAAATACACAGATAATGCAGCTGAATTTAAAATTTTTACTTTTCTATCACGGATCACCTTGATTAATTTATGCGTAGTACCAGAAAAGTATAGAGATTATACCTTAAAATTGCAGTAAAATCTAATATATTTGGGACGTCGATTCATATGCCGCACAGGTGCCCGGCCACTAATGGTATTCACACAGATAATTAAATCAGAAATCTTTATAACAAGATTGATTGACCCAAACCACGGAGTGCTAGATTCTAAAATATTTTCCCTTCTTTTTCTCAATCGTGACTCTCACGTTTTGAAGGAATTTTGATGGCTTTTTCCCTCCCGGCTTTTTGGCCGTTAATGTACTAGTACTAATCAATGAATTAGTACTTATTACTTAGTCATATATATATATATATATATTAGAATATAATATATTATATATGTAATAATTTAGAATCCCAATCAAATTGGGTTTAGGGAATTACAAATCCCAATCAGTTTGGGTCATGGGTATATGAATAATTATAAAATCATTAGAACTATTAATATGTTTTACATATTAACTCCTAATATTTATAACTTATTACAATTAAACCCAAAAGTTAATTTATCTCATAAATAAACCCATAAGTATCTCATACTTATCAAATCATTTTAATCCTCAATTAATTATCCTTAAGTGTGTGACCCTTTAGGTTCCCAATCAAATTGGTAATAAGTATAAATTATAATCCTCTAAATTAATTAGAATTAGATAAATTAAGCACTTTTAATTTATCATTAATTCTCCAATTAATTAATTTACACTATAGATCAAGATTGGCTTCTAGCAAAGCATCATGACCACCCAAGTGTTGAGATATCTCAAGCGGTTCGACATCACCCATCCGTGACTAGTTCTCCTGTAATTATTATCCTTTCACCAACCTATATCTCGATTAATTCAAGAGTACAGATCTAATGCCAACTCTTAGCGAATTAATCAAATTTTACTTCTTTCCGAAATACAACTCACTTGAAATAGAATTTAAGACACTCTTAAATCTATTTCCACTTTGCGCAAAGATTTTTGAATCGTATTTCAATAAGTGGCCATACTGGAATATACTCTCCTATTATAAGGAATAGTGAATCCTCTATTGGTCATATCTTATCTTATCATGATTCATGTTATACCTGAACTCTATCGTATGTGTGACTCACTAAGACTAACGACTAATAGAGCCAAAGAATAATAATAATATGGCCACAGTTAAGATAAACTCATGATCTCAAGTCAAAGGACCATTACACTACCATCACAAAGAGATTAATCCACGAGCATTTAAATAATAATCCGTATGGAATATTTTAGTGGGTCAATCCGATGCATTTATTCTTAATAAGCATCCACATACTCTTATGTGCTAATCTACTAGTGTCATACACTACGATTAGGAATATACACGAACAAAATATAATTACATCATGAGTCCTTATGATTTTACATATAAATATTTTATTCGTTAAATGCCATATTACAAAATATACATAAATATAAAAGCGTAATTTATCCCTAAAGTTAATTGGCTTTAGGGCATACACTAACAATTATAATGGTTGAGTCTTTTATTGTGCACCATATTTTCAACTCTCTGCCACTGTAGTAAGGTCCTTTCAAGATCTCGTACAACACACATAAGAACGAATGGTTCATCAATGAGTTGATGACCATGTGTGTGCAAGAGGAAGGAAGGCTGCTTATGATGTGAAACTGGAGAAAGTGTGCATCTGGAAACTTAAGGAAAGAATAAGAACAACCAAGCTAAGAAGAAAAGGAAGGAAAAGATGTCCACTCAAGGAGATATCAAGAAGGAATCCAAGTGCTTCTTCTTTAAGAAGAAGGGGCACATGAAGAAGGAATTTCCCCAAATTCTAGAGTTGGCTTGAGAAGAAAGGTAACCTAGTCACACTTGTATGTAATGAATCTAATATGGTAGATGTTAATCATAACACATGGCGGATTGATTCTGGTTCTATAATCCATGTTACGAATTTCTTGTAGGGATTGTGAAACCTAAGGAAGCCAATAAAAAGTGAGGAGCACATATAGTCAGGAAATAAGGTGTGGTCTCACGTGAATGCAATTGAGACATGCAATTTAGTGTTTAGTAGTGGCTTTGTTTTAGATTTAGAAAGGACAATTTATGTTCCAAATTTCTATACAAATTTAATTTCATTGTCAAAACTTATATCTTCTGGATATTCCTGGTATTGTTCAGATGTTGAATTTAGTTTATTTTATAACTCTGACCTTGTCGGGAATGGTATTTTGTTTTATGATTTTTTTTTCAAATTAATTTGCAAAACAATGCTACATTTAATACTTTGCAAGTTCAAAATAATGCTAGTGCTAAAAAATGTGTTATGAATGAAGATTCCTCTATGTTGTGGTATCGAAGATTGGGATACATCTCCATTCAGAGAATCAAGAGATTAGTAGATGATGGAGTACTTAGTACTCTAGATTTTACTAATTTTGAGACTTGTGTGGGTTGCATAAAGGGTAAACAGACTAACATGTCAAAGAAAGTAGCCAAGAGGAGTTCGGAATTATTGGAGATCATACATGCAGACATATATTGTCCAAATACAGACGCACATTGTTAAAAGTATTTCATCACCTTCATAGATGATTACTCACATTACATGTATCTCTACTTGCTTAATAACAAAAATAAAGCATTAGGTACTTTTAAGATGTTTAAGTTAGAAATAGGAAAACAATGAGAACAAACAGATTAAAATTGTAAGATCAGATAAAGGTGATGATTACTATAGTAGATACACCGAAGATGGACAAGTACCTGGTCTTTTTGCAAAGTTTCTTGCTGAGCATGAGATTGTTGCTCAACACATTACACCTGGTTCTTCGAGCCAAAATAGTTTAGCAGAAAAAAGAAGCCGAACACTATTGGACATGGTGTGAAGTATGCAAGAATGCTCAAAACTTCTAGAATCTTTGTGGAGTGAAGCTCTTAAGACGGCAGTGTACATATTAAACCAAATTCCAACGAGAGCTGTCCCAAAGACCTTATTTGAGTTATTTAAAGATTAGAAATTGAGTTTGCAATGTGTATGCATTTGGAGACGCCCATCTGAAGTGAGAATTTATAATCCACAAGAAAAGAAGTTAGACCCAAGGACCATTAGTGGGTATTTCGTTGGATACACTGAAAGGTCTTAGGAATATAGATTTTACTGTCCATCTAATGGTACAAGGATTCAAATGTGGAGTCAGGAAATACAAAATTTCTTGAGAATGACGTGATTAGTGGGAATGATAGATCATTGAGTATTGAATCTGAGACAGAATATTATGTTCCATAACCTTTCACTTCTAGTCATGGATGGACCATTGTTATTCACCACACTCCTCGACATCAAATACGCGTTGAACAACCAGTTCTTGAGACTCACGAACTGCTGATAATGATCTAGTAGATCCTGTTCAACAAATACCTGAAATTGTTGAACAACCAGTTGAACAACATATTTCTCAGGATAATGTTGGTACAACATTGAGAAGATTTTCTAGATTAAAGAAAATAGCAATTCCAGATGACTATTGGTGTATTTACAAGAGTCTGAATATAATATTAGAGCTAAAAATGGTCTTGAAACATTTTCACAAGCCATGAACTGCAATAAATCTGACTTGTGGTACAATGTCATAAAAGAGGAGATGGAATCGATGGCATCGAATGGAGTCTGGGATCTTGTAGAATTGCCTGTTGGATGCAAAAACTAAAGGATGTAAATGGGTCTTCAAAACCAAGAAAGACTTATTAGGCAACATCGACAGATATAAAGCGAGACTTGCTGCCAAAGGATTCGCTCAGCAAGAAGGAATTGATTATAAGGAAACCTTTTCTCTTGTATCTAAGAAAGATTCTCTTCAAGTCATTACGGCATTGGTTGCACATTTTGTTATGGATTTGTATCAAATGAATGTGAAAATGGCATTCCTTAATAGAGATTTAGAGAAAGATGTTTATATGAAACAACTTGAAGGATTCTCCTCTAGTAATGATAAGTATTTAGTTTGCAAGCTTAAGAAGTCTATATATGGATTGAAGCAAGCCTCCTGTCAATTGTATTTCAAATTTCATGGTGTGATCTCTTCATTTGATTTTGAAGAGAATATCATGGATCAATGTATATACCAAAAGATCAATGGGAGTAAGATTTATTTTCTTGTTCTATATGTGGACGACATCTTACTTGCAAGTAATGATAAAATAAGGATTGATAAATGAGGTGAAATAATTTCCCTCTAGAAACTTTGATATGTAGGACATGGATGAGGCATCTCATGTCATTGGCATAAAGATCCAAAGAGATAGAATTCAGTACATTTTGGGTTTGTCTCAAAAGACCTGTATTAACAAAGTTTTAGAGAGATTTTGGATGAAATACTGTTCACCAAGTATAGCACCCATTGTGAATGGGTGACAGGTTCAACTTGAACCAATGTCCGAAAAATGACTTTGAGCAGGAATAGATGAAAAATATTCGGTATGCTTCTGTCGTAGGAAGTCGAATGTGTGTTCAGGTCTGCACAAGACTTGAGTTGCATTTGTTGTAGGAATGTGAGGAAGATATCAGAGTAACCTGGTATGGACCACTGGAGAGCTGTAAAGAATGTAGTAAGGTACCTTTAAGGAACGAAAGATTACATGCTAACATATAGACGGACTATTAATCTAGAAGTGTTTGGCTACTTGGATTCAAACTCTACTGGCTGCATTAAATTCACGAAAATCGAAATCTAGTTATATCTTTATGCTAGCCAGTGGAGCTGTGTCTTGGAGAAGTGCAAAACAAACTTTGACTACAACCTCTACTATAAAAGCTGAGTTCGTTTCTTGTTTTGAGACAATTTCACATGGTGTATGGTTGAAGAGTTTCATGTCTGGGTTTAGAGTTGTGGATTCTATTTCTAGGCCATTGAGGTTATTTTGCGACAATTGAATTGTTGTTTTTATGGCTAAGAACAATAAGAGTAGTAGTCGAAACAAACACATCGACATCAAGTACTTAGCCATTTGAGAATGTGTTAAACAGAATAAAGTAGTCATTGAACACGTTAACACAGAATTGATGATTGCCGATCCCTTGACTAAAGGCATGCCACCAAAGATTTTCAGGGATCATATAGTTAGAATGGGACTTGGTTCTATAATGTGACTTTATTTCACATGTACGTACATTTGATATATCCAATTAAACTCTTATTCAGTTGTGTGTTTTCAGACAGGTTTCACAAGGTATTTAGTTGCGCATACTTTTATGGTTATTTGAGAAAACTCACTTAAATTGGAACTATAATGAGCATAAGGCTTATTCATTAAGTTGTGTTATCACATAAAGTTTAGCGTTGAAGAGACAAAATGCATAGTAGTACATGGAAGACAATACTTGTTTCTTAGTGGACTTGTCTCCATGATTCATATGTTTTAAATCTTGTTTGTGAGATTTCCTAGTTTGTATATCGAATAAAATATATGGATCAAGTGGGAGAAATGTTAGAATTTTAATTAAACCATGTGAGTCTTATTTTAAATTCCAAATATTTGATCCAACCCGACTAAAAAAGGGGTAGAATACCCCCCATATTTTATATAGATTTGAGATAATAACCACTTTTGTGATAATTATCACGTTGTGATAATTATTATATTTGTGATAACCACTCATTATAACCACTTTAGCTTTTCTGATGGGAAGAACGATATAAATATGTGGAATGTTTTGGATCCCTAAGCTTGATAATCTATCAAAAAATACACCATTGTATTAGTTTATCTAAGCTTTAAATGCACCCAAAAAATTATTTCTATTTTCTTTTCATTCTACAGTGAACCAACCAAATCAATGGCTGGAGGTATAATCCTTTGTTTTATTCCGCATTTGATATTCTGTGGTATTATTTAACCATAGATTAATTTTGTTCTAGAGATATAAAATTGATCAAGTTGCACTTGTGTTTTTCTTCCAGGCGGGTTCTCCAAAATTAGCTCAAGTCCCTTTCTTCTCCTCAGATAAAAATCAAATAAATAAAAGTTTCTTGCCAACAAAAATTAGGGATTTGTACATAAATAGATACTAGTATTAAATGTTGGAATGAAAATGATAATTACAATTAGTATGAAATTTATTTTATTTGATGTGCTTTATACAATGCTCTAGTACACCGATTCAACCAAGCCCATTCTCTAAAACTATTAGATGCTCTACCTTGAAACTTTATAAAACTAGGACCAACAAGTGATAAGTTGGAGATTTTATTAGTATAAAACCCATTATAGCCCCTTCTTCATAAGTTTTGGACAATCCTTGAATGCATGATTTTTTTTTTTTTTGTGGCATATCCTATCCAATATGGCGTTTCCAGTGCAATCTTGATGTACATTAATGCAATCGATGGTGACATAATTGATAACATTTTTGATAATATAGGAAGATAGGAAAATCCACCTCAATTGCATTTTCTTTTAGTATGCTTGTTCCAGTATGCTTATTCTATTTAAAATTAGTACATGTTTTGGTCATACACGACATTTAGGAGGTCAAGGCAATTTGTGTCCATCACACCAAAATTACCTGAAAAAAAAGTAATTATGGTAATTATTAAAAAAATTTATTCAATAATAAAACATAAAATATTGTATAAATATTATTACTGTAATAAGTTTATATGCATTGGCTATTCAATTTATAGGATATCTACCAACTTGATATTAAGGCCACAAATCTCGAATGGTAAAATTGGTAGGTGTAGTTTGATTGATATTGAGACTACAAACTGTGAATAGTAAACTTGGTATATGTCAGTGTGTATGGTCGGGTTGAGTTAGTACAAAATCTTTTGACCAAATCTGGGTGACTAGCTAAAAATCAAAGCATTGATAAGATAGCTATTCTAATAGAGGAGAAAGTTATCATTTCAACCGCGATAAAACTAGTAAATGGTTTGAGTAATGGATGGTGCTCGAGGAATAGCTATTTATAGATTATTACTAAGTTAGTTTTATGTATAAAAATATTGGGGCAAAATAAAAGGATGATATATTATTGCAAGTAAGGTTAGTTTTAGGTATAAAAATCGTGATGCATTAGGGCAAACCAAAAGGATGAAAATGAAGTTAATGTATATAAACATTGCACATAGTCAAATTTTAGGTATGAGGATAAATAAGTATAGGAATAGAATAATATAATAGTTTTCTAAATAAATTTCATAAGATTTCTTAAATAATTATAGAGCACTACAAAAACAAAGGGCGAAAAGGGATATACAGGGCAAAAAGTATGTAAAATAAATAAGGGTCCAACAAATTATTGGAGGAAATCAATTCAGTTTCTCAAAAAGTATTGTCACGTGCTCATTTTTCTAGTGTTCTCAACCCGTGCGACACTTAGGTTTTCACCCTAAGTCAACATTTATTCACACTCACAACAAGAGAAGAGAGAATAAAACTCTATGCATTGAATTGCTCAAACTTGTGAGGTATGTTACAAATGAGGAGGTTGGCCCCTTTTTAAACTTACAAGAGAGAATTCTAGAACCTTCTATATTAATTACAAATCTACATGATTTTAGAGAATTCTATACATAGAATATTCCTCCTAGAATATTCTAGAAAATTTAAGGGCATTCTAGGAAATTCCAGAGGATCTAGAATGTTCCATATTCTTCTACAGATTAGTCTGAGCACTTCTTTTGGTCAAACCTCTTCGTTTGAACAGGCGGAGCGTGTCATTCTCCCTCACCTATTCTAGCAACGTCCTCGTCGTCACATGGATTTGGCGGCAAGGAATGCGACAATCTGCTTCTTAAACTACCAAAGAGCCTCAACTACCTCTCAACTGTCCTTGCTCTTGGATAAACCTTTCCATCGTATTTTGTACTCGATCCTGGACTTGCAATATCGTTTACGTACCTCTTGTACCTTTAGTATGTAGTCCACCTCATGATCATGCGAGATCTTTACTCTCATAGGTGCTCGCTATAACAGCCAGCAATTAGGGTCCTCCTCATTCCCGTGGTAGGTCTTCAACAAACTCATATGGAACATCGGGTGAAGTTTTAGTTTTGAAGGGAGTTCCACCTTGTATGCCACCTTACCTACCCGTCTTATTACCTTGAACGATCCCCATACCTTTGAAGTTGTCCATTGTGCACCTTCCGGTATCAAGTATGAAGTGCATCTTGACTAGCGCAAGGTCGTCTTTCTTAAGGAACCGTCTCTTCTCATCAGCACACTTCTTCATCTTCTTAGTAGCCTTGTGTAGGGACGCCTTTTCCAAATCCGCCTCTTCTTTCCATGTCTTGGCAAGTTTGTATGCTGCAGGGCTATCGTCTTTATGTCCCGCCACGACGGTGCTAGGAGTGAGTGATTGTTGTCCCATCATTATCTCAAGAGGACTCTTTCTTGTGGACTCGTTCACCTACAAGTTAAACGAGAATTGGGCAACGTCAAGTAACTTTGCCCAATTTTGTTGGGTTGAGCTCTATTGACTCAAGTATAGCTCCTGTAGCACATTCGCCCGTTCCGTTTGCCTTTCGGTTTGAGGATGTGAACTTGTAGACATGTTGAGTTCCGAATCCAGCAACTCAAACAACTTTATTCAGAACTTTCCAATGAATCAGGGATCTCGATCGCTCACAATTATTCGTGGCACTCCACAATACTTTATGATATACTTCATGAATAGCCAAAAAACTTCCTTAGCTAGATAGTCCTTGGAAGTTGCTATGACGGTTTGGTGTATTCTTGGGCACCTAGCCCACTTCGAATCACATGGCACTCCTTTATTAATTCCCGCCTCAAGTTTCCATGATGCGGTACATAGATACGTCACCCTTTTGTGTAGAGAAACTCTTCCTTAGCACAAATCTTTCGAGTCTTTGCCTCTTTCACATACTCAAGGAGGCCCTTTGTAGTTGTGTCGTGTTTCAATCCTTCCTCGATCCAATCGAGCTTATGGGGGAACATGCGGTAAGGGACCATAGCAGGTGGCTTGGTGCCTGGGACCAGCCAATCTCGTGGCTTATTTTTTTCTTATGGGGCAGTTCCTTCGACAGCTTGGCAGGCATCACATTTTTGGACTCCTCCCGTACCACCATAATTGCCTCAGGTGTTTTCCCTTGAGTGTCCTAATCGTCCACCTTTAGTGTCACAAGGAAGTTTGACTCTCCTTGTTTTGACCCTTTGCATAGTTGTATGGTAGACAGGGTCTTATGATTCCTTCCAGACTCTCCTCCCAAAGGAACCATACATTGGCATTAAGGATCCAAAATGCATAGGAGACAGTCAGCAAAGGGAAGGAGCATGGCATTAATACGGTCAAGAAATTCAAGTCCTGTCATAGCATCATAGTCCTCAAGGGGAATTACCTCAAGTGGAGGCTGGCCCTTCCATTGCGCAGTGGCTACGTCCACATTATTTGCTACTCCATGGGCTGGTACCTTCTTAGTGTTGACTATTTTTAAGGTGTCAACACTTTTTCTCACTTGAAGGTTGAATCTCTTGGCTGCCTTAATTGAGATGAAGATGTTGGTGGCTCTAGTGTCAACTAGAACACTCAGCTTATGGCTCGCTATCTCCACATCAGCAAACATTAAGCCCTTCTTCTTTCGAGACCTCTTCACCTTGATGGTGTTTAGGATCCGCAACGAACCGAATTGCTTTTCTTCCACTTTATCCTCTTCCATGGCCATAGTTGCTAATTTTGCTTTCGTAGGGCATTCCTGAGCCATGTGCGGTCCATCACAGAAAAAGCATTTTATCGGTTGTTTCTCCTTGTCTTTTACTGTTCTGAAAGACTTTCCCTCGTTCTTGGAAAGGGACTTTTCCCTTGCACTCCCACCAAATTCTTTGCCGCCTTCCTTAACAATCTCCTTGCCCTTTGGTTTAGGGGAACTAGGTCTTTCCTTTGGTAGGGTTGGCTTTTTTCGTGGCTTGAACTCCAAGAGGGACTCAGCTACCGACATCACTTTGGAAAGGTTGTCAACATTTCCTTTTTCTAGCTCTAACCGTGCCCATGGCTTGAGTTCATCCATAAATTGGAAGAAGGCATCCTCATCGCTCATATTTTGAATTTGCAGCACCAATTGGGAGAACTCTTTCACATACTCACTTACTTCACCATTCATCTCTAGTCGGCAAAATTTTGCACAAGCGTCCCTCTCTGCGTACTGAGGGTAGAAGTATCTTTGAAACTCGTTCACAAATTGGTCCCAAGTAGTGATGGCAGTGCCACTGTGATTGTCACTCCTGCGCTGCCACCACAATAAAGCGTAATTGTCAAGTATGACAAGGCAAATGATTTACCTTTTGCTCGTTGATCTGGATTCCTGCATTCTGGAAGTACTGCTCCATGGACCACAGAAAGTTGTCCACTACCTTGGCCTCCATATGTCTATTGACCTCCTTGGGTTTTGGAGCATCTGATCAGGGTGTAGGTTGCAGCATCACCATTCCGCCAACAATAACTCCTCTCAAGGCAATCAATTCTGCCTTGAGTGCCTCAAATTCCTTTCACATAGTAGTAACTTGGTCTCGCTCTACACGCATGGCCGCAATCTTTTCGTTGATGGACACCAATTTTGCCTCCAGACTTTCGGACCTCTAGGCCAAACCATCTACCACAGCATTCAGGGTAACCTGCATGTCTCCCTTAAGATCTTCCTCCCTGGACTCGACCCCATCAATGCGTACGATTGCATCCTCGATAGCGTCGTGGTTTTCCACCACGATCAACTCGAGTTTCTCCACACGAGAAACGGTAGCTACTAGCACATCTCTTGATGGCTCTCGACCCCTCCTACCTTGCAGGCTCTTGGTCTGAGGGACCTCATCATGGGTCACGTCAGATAAAGTTCCAGCCATTGTGTCTCCTTGCCAAACGCTCGCTACAAAAATTCGCTCTAATACTACTTGTCACGGGTTCACTCTTTTTAGTGTTCCCAACCCGTGCGATACTTAGATTTTCACCCTAAATCAGCCTTTCTTCACACTCACAATAAGAGAAGAGAGAGTAAAACTCTATGTATTGAATTGCTCAAACTTGTGAGGTATGTTACAAATGAAGGGGTTGGCCCTTTTATACTTATAAGAGAAAATTCTAAAACTTACTACATTAATTACAAATTTACATGATTCTACAGAATCCTATGCATAGAATATTCCTCCTAGAATATTTTAGGAAATTTAAGGACATTCTAGAAAATTCCATAGGCTCTAAAATGTTCCATATTCTTTTGGAGAATAATTTAAGCGCTTCTTTTGGTCAAATCTCTTCATCTGAATGGGCTGACCGTGTCACTAATCTCTTTAAAATTTAAATATTGGATGATTTGATGAAAGGTTTAGATTTAAAAAAAAAAAAAAAAAAACTTAGATTACATTTTATTGGCTTAGAGATTATGTTTGAATGATTTGAGAGAGGTTTTATTGGATAGTGAAGCACTTTAGGACTACTCTTATGGCACATTCATTTTACGTGAAGTAAAATTGATAATGAAAAAAAAAATAATATTTATTGCACAACATATCTTTTTTTTCAGCTTAAACTATTGCAAACCTTATCTATCTGTGTCCATCATTACGTAATAACATTTATATTTATACAAAACTTAGCATAAAATTGACAAAAGTAATATAAGTTTATCTTCATTTTTAGTTTGTAAATTCTTTTTTTTTTTTAACCTAAATGGCTAAATCGTTTAGATATGTAGTATAAAAATATTTAAAACATTTTATATTTTTATAATAGACACTTGGTTTATTTAGGTGCCATCATGTAAATCTTATTGTCTAATTGTAAGGGTAAAAAACATTTTTAGTCCCCAAAATTTTTCGGTCCTGTGACATTTTTAGTCTCTAAAGTTTCACAAAAACAAATTATGTCCCTCATTTTTCAAGTTTCAATTTAATTAGGACTAAAAATATCACAAGGCCAAATTTTGAGGACTAAATATATTTTTTACCCTAATTGTAATATGGATGACACATATAAAATTGATGGGAAGCCACATAGCGTTAGGATGGGTAAAGCTGAAAAAAATTATGAAATAGCATAGATAATTTTAGAACTACGATCCTAGTGTGGTAAAACAATGAGGACCATTGACAAAGTCAAAAAAGTTAGCAAAATCGGGTAGGATGCAAAATCGGGTAGGATTGTCGTTGAATGATCCTACATTTACAATCATTTTTGGGGCTTTTGACCTTTTGAGCTTTTTTTGTTTTATGTTTAAAAGGCCAAGTCTGTTGAATACTAGTTATGTTAGCTTAACTGAATTGAATGAACCCAACTAAAGTTTGTGGCTTCTACACTAGTAATTATTCTTGCAAGTTGAAAAAAGATCTAGATAATTTTACTCCAAAAAAAAAATGGTAATAAAAAAAAAAAGAGATAAGGATTTTTTTTTCCCCCTTAAATCTAGAGTGGTTATGACCTCTACAAATTATTTCAGTTCAGCATATGTCTTTTCAATATACAAAATTCAATTCAATTAATCATACCTTCTATATTAAACTAAGCACATGCCATCTCCAATTATTATTTTTTACTTGTCACTCAACTTTCCAAGAACAAAAGAATAAATGTTAGGGAAAAGCATTTTTTTAATTTTAGGCATTGAAATATTTCTACATTTATTCACGCACTTGTACACATATCATACTATCTCTGTATGTATATGCCTTTTGGAATGTTTACCAATAGTTGGAGTATCTTCAGAAAGAGAAAATATAGATTAAGATGGGAAATGTAATGAATTGATGTTAAGGCCACCATATATGTGCTGGTGTAAAAGAAAAAGATAACTTCAGGCTATTTTTTCCTTAATCCTCTTGAATCTTGATGGTATGGCAACCTAAATTGATTAAATATGAGAAAACTAACTGTAGCATAACCATATTCATGATAAATTATTTGCTATGGAACCTAAATTAATCACATATGAGAAACTTAACTGTAGCATAACGATATTCATGATAAATTATATGCAACCGAAAAAGATTAAATAAAACTATATCTCACACCAAAAGATCCTCAATCATTTATATTAGCTCAACTGAAGAGATAAAAATAAATTTTCATACTACCTTCACATGTAATGCAACTTTTAACACTATTTTAGTGATTTATTAGCTCAAAATTATTATTTTAATTATTTTATATAATTTTGGTAAAATTTTATAATCTTATGGTCTGATAATAGTAATCCCAAATTGATTCTATTTAAAATCCCGATTTCACCAAGTATGATTACTATTATTGAAAATGGACCTGGAACACCTAACAAAATGAGTCCCGTGTATTTAGAGTTCGTGCAATCATTCAAAAAGTAGACTTACCCACATGTTTTGGGGCTTGGATTGAAGAGATGTGCTATGTAAAGGTACAAATTAATCAGATTGTAACACATGCTACTAAGAGAAAATCAACAATTTCATTTAATATTGAGTACCCAGATAGAGATCAGCAATTTTGCTAGAAGTCATGAACTTGTTAGCAAATCTGTCATGCCAAATACCTCAATTATAATTATTTTTTGTTCCCCGAAATCGGTAAAGAGTTGGATTGAATTAATACTTCATCAGGAACGGATCACTACATTTGATCACATCTCGGCATAGATAATATTTAAAACTAGATAGTCTAAATTGAAAAAATTATTATATGGATTCAATCTACAATAAATGAGATAAATTTTTTTATTTATACACATCTAAATTACTCTAAATAAATATAAATCAAAAGATACATCTCACTGTGAACTAAATTTATACTATAAGAATTTTCCGTCTAAGCAGTGCTAGGCCCAGTGGAATTGTTTCCTTCCGCCTAGGTATTGTATTTATAAGAAAGCATTCTGTAATGAGTAATAGTCATACTACATAGCATATCATTTATGCTATGACCAAATAAAATGAATTTCTCTCCTATTAAACATGTTAGGCATGATTCAAGAAAAATCCAATACAAAAGAAACAAACAAAAATGCTACAAATCCGAAGTGGAATTCTGGGAATTATGCCCGAATGCAAGGTCATGGTTAAATAAGGTTGAGTACGTTCTTATTCAGAAGTTGAAAATAAATGTATTTATGAGTTTGGCTAGTGTTGCAGTCTGTAGTGTTTGAGTTATGATATCTTAAGGCAGATTTCTTTTAGCTAGGACATTGATCAAACGATCTTTACTAAAAGTGCTTGAAAAGTTTGACTATGTGCATCGCTGAGTCGGTTACAAAATTTTTTATTTGAATCAAATTCAATAAATATCATAGATTTTTGGTCTATAATCAATCATATCATTTCAAACTATTAAAATAAATCATCTCATACTAAGTGATTGTGGACCAAACAGTTACAGTAAGTATGATTTATGAATAATGCGAGTTCAAACTTTTGTCATAACACATTAGCCGATGGGAAAATATTGCATTACATATATGGTAAGCTATTGCATTTTATAGATGTACACTAACAAATTAAAGAAGCCTTTATGTCCTATTCTTCAAATAATAATAATAACAATAATCGGAAAAATAAAAGCCTTGAGAATATTAATAATTTTCTATTAACTGAGACTGCCAAAAGTGGTAATGTGATTCTTGAATTGAGACCAATTCGTGGTAATTTCATTCTTGTACTGAGACCAAACTCTCCCTATAAGATACTACAACACCACCTGGATAATGCTTGTAAACATTAAATTTCCTAAGTTGTTGGCAATGGCGGAGGACACAGGAAATAAATTGCCCGTCAATAGATTGTATGAAGAGTTCCTCCTCATCCTTCCGAAAAGATAATGGGAGAGACAATGGGATATCTGCCAAAGATCTCATCGAAAACATTTTTGTCCAAGATTCTTGAACACCGTATAATTGAGATATTCCTTCATCAACCATACATCAATCGATTTATATTTATTATCGTCAACAAATCTCAAATAATTTGAGTTTGAGTCTGAGTCAGAGTCGTCACATATACATGTGATTAGGACGAGAGATTCCTCCAATACAGCCAAACAACGTACACCCAAGCGAGGAATGCCGCCTTGATCAGGATATTCTACACGTTGATCAGGATATTCTATCGTTGTAAACTCCTCTGAGTTGAGATGAAAAGTAAGAATCCGATCCACCAACGGCCAATGTAAAGATGCTCTAAATGAAATTGATATAGAATCATTATATAAATTTTGTTGGGGAGTATTAACTAATTCTCTCCAAGTATTGGTATTGAGACTGTATATCTCGGCTCTGACTTGATAAGTATAATCATCAACATGCGAAAGCATCACGAGCCTAATTACTTTGTAATCGTTACTGATGGGATCGTACCCAAATCCTAGATCCTCCCTGTCCCTATAAAAATCTTGTGGATACTCAAAAGGACAATCAGGAAGCCTCCTGAATTCACGCATTGCAGGATTACACAAGCAGATATTATCCCCATCCACGATGCATACAATGCCGTTGGAAGGACCCAATAAAACAGCACCAAAATCAGGGAAAATTGGCACCTCCAAATCAGGAGCTATAGTATCTAGTGTTTCGTTATTAGAATGAAAGGACAGAACGTTTTTGTTCGCGTTCTTGATCAACCGCATGATGAGGATGATGTTGTATTTTTCTTCTTCACTCTTATTAAGATGCAAATTGATGAATTCAGGACTTCTGATCAATGCATCCCAGGATTTACAAACGCACCTGAATCGGACCAACGATTTCACAGGCAATCTTCCAAGAATCTCTCTCAAGACGTCGGCTGGTAAATTTGTGGTGTTGATCTCCATGTCGCGGTTCCTTAGTTCTGTTTGGAGCACAAACAACGTGATTAGTGACAATCCGTTAATCTAAATTTTTTCTATTTTGGAAGGTTAATAATAATATAATCATGTATCCGGAGTCATTCGTTACGTGTTCTTATAGGGGTGATGATCCATAGATGATTTGGTTTAGGTTTAGGTTTAGAATTGATTTTCTATTGATTTGGATTTCATTAGCTTTGTGTGTAGTTTCACCAAAAAGTCAACAACCACGCTACTTCTCCTTGTTAATAAATTTGGATTCTCACTCAATTCCGTGTCCTATTTGCTCTTGGTTACTAAATTTCATTGCTTTCATTGACAATTTTTGGTTACGAGTTTTTATGTGTTATTTTCATTTTTACCTTTAACGTTGAGAGTCATTATTATTTTAATTTTTAACATTATTTTTTTAGTCACTTAAGTCTTTTAGTTAAATCCAACTTAATCTTCATGATCTTTTTGACAAAATACCCTTATTATCTCTCTTTCTTCTTTTTTTTTCTTCATTTTTACTTGATTCTATTTGTTTACTGTATCCTATTTTATTGACATCATTCAATATTTTTTATCACTCATTATGACATTTTAAATATTTCATCAAACTCTATTTATGAAAAAGAAAAGAAAAATTTGTCTACGCATCTATAATTTGAGGGTAAGAATATCATTTTAGATAAAAAAAATCTAATACTCTTAGCTTTAATCATTAGTCTAGTGATGGCTAAAAAAATAATATTGAGGATCAAAGTGATCGTAATTCTAAATTTTAAAGGAGTAAAGTGAAATTAGCCCTAGTTTTTTTTTTTTTTTCCTGAATCAAAATTTCTTTAAGATGATAAAATACGATTATTCTTGATTATCTGTTTTACTAGTTAAAAAAAATAAATAGCTACCTGCCATCCATTTGAATGGTCCTAAAGTCCAAATTATGAAGAAAGATTTGTCTACCAATTTCAATAGCATTGGCATTTTTCTTGGTGGGGATTCGAAGGCTGCTAATATTACGAGAAAACGAACAAAAAAACATATGATTAAAACCACAAGATAGGAAGGAATTTTTACAAAGTTCACAAGATAAAGCCAAGTTCCATTTAAAGCGTGGATCATATTCACATGCCTAAGGCGAGCACTCCTCTGCTTAAGCTCGCCTGAGGCATAAGCTCTTCTTTTTATGTTGAAGCTTGCCTAGTGTGAGCTCTTGGTCTGTGCTCAATTCAAACTTCAACCCTTGGATGCAAAATGAGCGTTTTACTATTCCATGACTTACACAAAAAACAAATTCAATAAATAGTTATCTTTCATATTTAATACACCAAATAAATCTTTCACACAATAAAAATTTATGAATTATTAACACACTAACTACCACTAAACTACGAAAATTGGAATCAGAATCACACAAATTTTAAATAGAACATAAAATAGCTTTAATTATAGAGCTATCAAGAGGAAGAATGTGATGGGCATGTTTTGAACTAGTTCATGTCACGAGGATCGCTTAGTGAGATGGTTCCACACTCTCTGCGATCTTCTCCTGCCAATTGAATATGATTGTAAATGCATTGACCCCATGACAATGACTAATAATATCTTCTTCCTAGACATTTCATTCATGACTCAAGTACTATTTAAGTGTGAGTATCTTTGATGGGTAAAAACCTGACACTTAACTCCCTTAGATTGTTTAATGGACAACTCGACAGCTGATAGTAGGATCAACAAGCAGAGGAAGATAAATTATTTCACTGGGTGTAGTTTAGTCATTCGAGATTTCTATGTGTCAATAGATTTGAGGTGCATTCATACATAGGATAGCGGAGATCAATCTTAACTCTACTTGAAGTCTTCAGTTCAGCTGCTTTGCTACCTCCTGTAAAGAGGAAGGAAAGGGCAAAGCTAGCGTGCAATTCTCCATGTTGGAAAGTGGACTATATATATATTTTTTTTTGAGCAAAAAAAGAAAAGAGACTTTTGATTCAATAAAAAAAAATGAATTTATTAAGTTGGATACAACTTTGGAGATGTTTTGATCTTTTGATTTTATAAAGTTGGATAGCATCTGTTCTGGTGAAGAACCACATAAGATGCAAAATTGAAATAATTAAAGTGAGTGTACATGCATTAACTTAAGTCACAGTAGAACTGAGCACAAACCCGTGCACTTTTAAGGATGCTTTTAGGGAGAAAAACAAGCAACTTAATGACATGCCAAACGATGCTTGGCAAATGAGTGATGCTTTAGCAAGTTCAACTACAATTCTTGGATCGAATTCTTGTATCGATAACTAAAGTGCACACATGAGTGGATTTGGTTTATCTAGTATTATGTGCTGAATTGTTTTTCTTTTCTTTTTGAGCTTGAATGGAGCAACTTTGTTGTGCCAGTTGTGAATTGGAGCTGCCCTTCATTGCTAATGGGTGATATTCCAGTTCTCAAGTGGTTGCTTGATCGTATGTCTTCAATATTTGTCATGTTTTATTTATGTCTAAACAAGATTAAATAGATGAAATTAATTTTCCAAGAATATACATTCTTGTGCAGTCAATATATTGGAATGAAAATGAAGATTACAGGAGAATATTAATATGAAATATTATCCATTTTATCAATGTGCCCTATAAACTGCAACCACATTATTAGATGCACAATTGTTACAATTTGATAGACTTAGAGTCGCTACAGTAACGCAATATAGATAGAACCACTACAGGAGCCTTGTTGTGGACAATCCTTATATGCACGATTTTTTTCGTAGCATATCCTTAGTCAGTAGGGTTTGTCCGGTGCTATCCTACTGGCATATTAAGTCAGGCCGTATTTTCCGATGCTATTTTGTTGGCATATTAGGTCGGGGTCTTTGCCGGTGTAAAGCCGAACATAATGTTGTATAATATGAGGAAAACCCCGCAGAAATTCATTGACTTCTAATATTCCTAATATGTCAATACCATCTTTTAGGTCAATAACAAGGTTGAGATAATCATCTTCCTCTAATTGAGAACAAGTTCCGTGCTTCTTCCATTCTTTTTTCCGAAAATCTTGGTTTGTGATTTGGCTCAGACAATGTGTTTAGGAGGTCGGGCCAATGTGAGTCCACGATACCAAGGTTATGCTGTAAAATAGTAAATTGTTACCTATGGTAATGACAAATGATTTTTATTTAATAATAAAAAAATGTAAAATACTAAAAACATGTATATGCATGACCATTGCAATACATAAGATGTCCACCTCGATGATTTTGAGGCCATATGCCATGAATGGTAAAGTTGGTAGGATAGGGTGATCGTGCAAACGGCCGGGTAGCACAGAATCGATTTGGCCAAGTGTTGGCGGGAAGGTAATAATCAAAACACATAATGGTAGAAAATTGCACAGCTAGCGTAAATAAGGTAAAGCCTGTCATTTTCGCCATGACAAAAATGGTAAATGATTTTGAATATTCTGTTGATACTTGCTATTTATAGTGATTTTCGAAGAAGTCAGTAAGTTTTAGGCATAAAGATCAAAGATATATTGGAAAGGATTATTGTTGAACAAAAGTATGAAGAAAAGATTCAGTAGCATGTAGGTAATTCTTAGTTACGAATATCAAGTTGCACTGTTGTTCTCTTATGACTTTCTTATCCGGGCATATACCTTCTACATCAATCAAAGTACATGCAATCTCCAATTACATTTTTTTCCTTTACTTGTCACATAACTTTTCAAGAACAAAAGAACAATGATAGGGAAAAGCATTTTTTTTTTTTTAAAATTTAGGCATTGAAACATTTCTTCATTTATTCGTGCACTTTCACACACATATCATATGATATCTGTATGTATATGCATTTTAGTTTGTTTACCAACAATCACAGTATATTGCAAAAGAGAAAATATAAATTAAGATGGGAAATGTAATGAATTGAATGTCACCCAATATGTACTGGTGCAAAAGAAAAAAGAGAACTTCAATGTGGTTATTATTTTCCTTAATCCTCTTGATAGTATAGAACCTAAATTTATTAAATATGGGGACCAATTTTTACGTAACAATATTCATCATAAATTATCTGTGACCGAGAAAGATTGAATAAAACTATAACTCATACCACAAGATTCTCAACCAAACGTTTAGCAGCTTAACTGAAGAGATAAACCAGATAAATTTTCGTGCTTAATTCACAAGTGATGCAATTTTTATATTTGTTGTAATGATTTGCTAGCAAAATAATTATTAATTTAGCTATTTTATGCAATTTGATAGGATGTTATAATCCCATGATTTGATTATGACAATATGATAGCTTTATTATTAGAGCTATTTTATGGTTATTTTTGTGTTTATTTTGTGTGATTTTAGTCTCGATTTTCGATGTTTAGTGATAGTTAATTAGCGTGTTAGGAGTTTGTAGGTTTTTATTGTGTTAATGATTTATTTGGTGTGCCAAATACGAAGAGATAACTATTTATTGTATTTTGGTTTTATGTGCAGGACTTAGAGGGGCTACAGTCATTTCTCATCTAAGTCCAAAAGTCTGAACTAAGCAAAGAAAATCAAATGATCTACACTTTTGACTGAATGGCACTTTGATATCTTATCTTTTAGTTGTGTTGTTTTGGTACCATATTTTAGTGTCTAATTGATTTAATTATTCAATCTTAGAATTTTGCAGTTGGAAGGTGATAAGTCTAAAAATTTGGGGATAATTTATTTACTATGAACCGTAATTTGATGTTTTGTAACCCTAAGTTTAGGTGTTTTGTGTATGTTTTAGGATTATTAGCTTAAAATTAAGTTTTGTGTGTTTTGTTGTGTTTTAGTAATTTTTAGTGTTAAATTTGTGTTAAAATTATGTTAGTAATGTTAATTTGGTTGTGCTATGCAGGAAAATGTAATTTTGAAAGTTCCAAAGTGGAGATTTTTATTCTTGAACAACAAAAAAAAATTTAAAAAAAAGGATTTGAGCCTGGCCAAATTACACTTTGGCAGTGGAGATCCTTGCTGCGGATAAATTGTGCTGCAGCAAGGCTTAAGCAAAGATGGCAGGAGCAAAGTCAAACGTGGGCCATATCAAGGGTACAAGGATTATGATTGCATCAACGATCCTAACGGGAGCAAGAGTCCAAACGCGTGTGGGCCACAAGTTAATTATTAAAAGAAAATTCAGATAGGCTCTTATAAATAGTCATTTTTCTCATTAGTTAGTATAAGAGAATTAGGGAGAAGTAGATTTTAGGTATTTTTTTAGAGTAGCCGCTAGGGTTCTCTCTAGACAATTTTATGTTTTTTGTATTAATTTCTTTAGTACTTTTTAAATTTCAATTTCATGAATTTGTTCGAGATTTTTTTCGATTCGTGATTTTTGGATTCGTGGATTCTGCGGAGAACTTGTGAGAATCTTCGGAGGGTTGTACGGTTTATTATTCATTAGTTAATTATTTTCACTTCAATTTTCATTGTTTAATTATTTAATTGCTTTTTGCCTAGTTTAGTTAATCTTAATTTAGGATTAATTCTTAGTTTAATTTTGTTATTTATTTAAATTGCTTCAGTTAGATTTTTTATTTAATTTTAGTTAGGATTTATATCAATTAATTATTTCATAGTTAAATTAGTTTGTCCTTTAATTCACTCAAATTTATTTTCCGTAATCTTCTAGGGTTAGTTTGTTATTTAATTTTATATATTTTTATAAAAAACAATCCCAAGTATAATTCCTTTCAATTTGTGATCGTCTAAATAGTAATTGATACTAAATATTCGATAATTGACCAATTTGAGCCTCGTGGGAATGATCCTTATAACCTATATACTACTACCCGACCCGTGCACTTGCGGAGACGTGTGTTAGTACATAGTTAATTTGTGAATTTAGGGTTTGACACGTATCAAGTTTTTGGCGCCGTTGCCGGGGATCAAATATCTAGGCAATATCGAGTAACGTAGTATTACTACTAATTTAGATTTTTCTTTTCTGTTTAATTTCTTCTCACCCCCTTTATGTGTTTTTGGCAATGAACATGCAAGGAATGTATTGCGGTGAATCATGCCAAGGATATTATCATTCTTATGATTATAGAGGCATGACCAATGAGCATGTTGATTGTTATTCACCCTACTCCTTAGACGATGATATGGGATGGTACAACCATCCAGATTCTTGTTATTGGAATTATCAAGATCAAACTTGTACATTATCCACTACCTATTGAAAGAGGAGAGGAGGCACGATTGGAAGAAATGATGAAAATGATGGATAACTTCATGGAGAATCAAGCTAAATCCCTAGAAAATCAAACTAAATCCATGAGGAATAAACAAGCCTATCGTGCCGAAATCATGACATATTTGGGGGATGAAGCTCAAGGAGCCCCCATGGCAATTCCAACCCAAGCTGAACATCAAACCTCACCAACCTATGAAGAAAAGAAGAATGTATGGTTGGAGATGATGACAATGACTGACATGGAGCAAAATAGTAGCCGTGTTCAACACTTTCAACCTCAATTTGACGTATTGGTAGGTGAGACTCAAAATATTCCTATGAACCACCCAAGCTCTAAAGAATGGTATGGTGATGATGTAGTGAATGCGGAACCTTTAAATCAAGAATCATCAATGTCGATGGAACAATGCAAGTTTGGGGGTAATGACCAATATGAAGAGCAAATGGAGTAAATGGGTTGTGAAACAAACTAACATTCAAACTGAATGTAATGGGCCTTGTGGACTTGAATTCTCAATAATCGGGCCATTCAACACTTGTTTAGAAGCCCCACCAACCTATCCTTTGAACAAGTGTAAGATTACCCAATTAATCGATAAAGAGGTACCATTTGGAATATTTGTAGAAAAAGAGTCAGTTAAAGGAGTGGATAATGATGAATACATTCTAGAGGGAGTTAGGGACGTGTTTACTTATGCTGGAGATCCCGTGGTCTTTGGATGTGCCGAATGTGGAATTCAATGGAGCAAATTTACAAAAGACTTCAATATTCTTGGAAAGCCTCATTGGCTTTACTAAGGGAGTTTTTTATTTCCTTTTTCTTTTTTATTTATTCGTGTTTCACTCTTTTCCTTTTCTGTTCGTTTTATGTGTAGTGATATTTGTGTTTGTTTTTGTTTCTTCTCCCACTTTTGTGGAAACATTAGGGATAATGTTCCACTCAAGTTGGGGGGAAAGATCTATAGTGTAATTGTGTGTTACAATAGTTTTGTCATATAGGTTATTTTAGGTGTTATATTTTTATTTTGTTAATGTTTGTCTTAGGGGAATTTTGGTACTTAATTGACTCTTTTCTGTATCAATAGTTTTTGGGGAAAAAAATTGAATTATTGAATCCACATGTATAGGAATTTTTTGTTCTTTAATCCCATTGATGCATGGAATGTGACATCACTTTTATATGACAATGTGTGATAATGTGTGAGTATGTGTGGCAGTTTCGTTAATTTTTAAATGAGTGATATCCTTGACCACTTATTGCAACTTGGATTTAACTGTGACATATTAGTCGGGATCATTCCATATTTGTGAAGTACGAATGAAATTTGGACTAAAGAGATGATTTAGGCATTTTTTTTGGACCCTTTGAGCCTAAAGAGCCTACCCTTCTTATGATTATCCCTAGTGTCCCATCTTGAGCTTATAAGCCTATTCTTTGCTGGTAACCACATTATTTAGCCATTTTATCCTTTTGTTTTGTTTTCCCATTTCTACACATAACAAATTCTACCCATCACCTTAGTTAGTGTTGACGACATTGATACTAATAAGTTGTTTTTGGTGGAAGATTGAGATATGTTGTTTATTGGGAGCGGAAATTAAAGAGAATATTTTGACTAGGGAAGTCCCTGTTGGTTGTAAAGTTATTGCTAAAGTTAGTTGGTATTGTTATTATTGTTGTTATTATTCAAAAAAAAAAAAAGTTTGATGAAAAGAAAAAAAAAAATCGAAAAAGCAGAAAAAAAATGTATTTAAGTTCAAGTGTTGTTTTGTTGTGAATAAAGAGGATATGTTATAACCTCTATGTTGTTGGATAAAGTTATTGGTTAAATGATGATGTGGTTCGGACATGTATTTTGAGATTTTGGTTCAATGACGTCAAGTGATGCAACTAAGGTGATTTAAACTACTTTTTCTAAATTTATCCTACCTATGTCCCTTAGCCTATATTACAAGCCGAAAAGTTCTATTTGATTTTTGGTCTGGATTAATTTGTATTAGTGATTATAGGATGCCAAACATTCTTTTGAATATCTGACTACATTGTCATTTGTTAAATTATAGTTAATATAAGTCTTGTCCAGATGAGTTAGGAAGTGATTCTGCTTTCCATTCTTTTTCTTTGCGAGTGGAGTGGTTGCATTGCTATGATGAATGTGGGATTATGGATTGAAATTTTCTTATGTGTGTGTGGAATTCAATTGCATTTTCGTTAAAAATTTTATTGTTGATACAAGGGAAGAGTTAGTTTTGTATGGATTTTCTTTTTGTTAGTGGTCATGTTAGTGTGTTACTATTTTTCTTTGGTTTTTTCCCTGGACGTGCAATACATCAAGTTAGGGGGCGTTGATAAGTCTAAAAATTTGGTGATAATTTATTTACTATGAACCCTAATTTGATGTTTTGTAACCCTAATTTTAGGTGTTTTGTGTGTGTTTTAGGATTATTAGCTTAAAATAAAGTTTTGTGTGTTTTGTTGTGTTTTAGTAATGTTTAGTGTTAAATTTGTGTTAAAATTATGTTTAATAATATTAATTTGGTTGTGCTATGCAGGAAAAGGTAATTTTGAAAGTTCCAAAGTGGAGATTTTCATTCTTGAACAACGGGAAAAAAAAGAGAGGATAAAGCCAGGTTCGTTTAAGCCTAGCCAAATTACACTTTGGCAGCGGAGATCCTTGCTGCAGCAAGGATAAATTGTGCTACAGCAAGGCTTAAGGAAAGATGGCAGGAGCAAAGTCAAACGTGTTGAACCCCAGTTATGTTAATCATGTTTTGATGATGACCAAATCATACTAATGGTTTGAAAATAAGTGTGCGTCAGTGCAGGTTCGGTTGTTTTGATCGGACGATCATAACACGAATAAATAAAAAAGAAAAAGGAAATAAAAAATCCCTAGTCTCATGAGGCTACCAATACAGAAAATATACACATTGGGAAGTGTTGGAACAAATATTTGGCAACTATAAATACCCCTAGGTCTGATTTAATGAAAAAGACTTCTACATTGATTACAAACAATTCTTGAGCTATTTGGAAGAAATAGTGGGTACAAGTGTTGTAATAGTGTAGGTAGTGTGAAAAGAGCTTAGAAGTGTAAAAGTTCTTCAAGTGTGAGAGTGGAGAGATAACAATTGTAACAAAGGGAGGTTGTGAGTGTAAAACTCTTGGCTCAACTAAAGAAAATTAGTGTGAGCAAGAGTGATCCTCATTTGTGTACAAGAGGTTATTGTCTCACCTACTTTGAAGAGACTTTTAGTGGCTGAACTTCAAGTTGTGAACTTGGTAGTTGCCTAGTAAGAAGCTCTTTGTAGTTACTATAAGCTCCAAGCTTGAGAAGCTAGGGGGTTTGGTTTGATTCTCTTAATCTCAATATTCTTATTTGTTCTTTAAGCTTAAATTGTTGAATATCTATTGTATTCATTTGTGCTTAAGTTTTTATTTGGTGCATAAAGTTTGAATTTCTATTAAGCACATAAAAAGGTTTGTTTTAGAGACAACCCAATTCACCCCCCCTCTTAGGTTGCTTTTGGGGCCAACAAAACGTTGGCCATATCAAGGGTACAAGGATTATGATTGCATCAAGGATCCTAACGAACAAATGCCAGCAAGAGTCCAAACGTGTGTGGGCCACAAGTTGATTATTAAAAGAAAAGTCCGCATACTCCTATAAATAGCCATTTTCCCTCATAAGTTAGTATAAGAGAATTAGGGAGAAGTAGATTTTAGGTATTTTTTTAGAGTAGCCGCTAGGGTTCTCTCTAGACAATTTTATATTTTTCGTATTAATTTCTTTAGTACTTTTTAAATTTCAATTTCAAAAAAAAAAATTTGTTCGAGATTTATTACGATTCGTAATTTTTAGATTCGTGGATTCTGCGGAGAACTTGTGAGAATCTTCGGAGGGTTTGAGTACGGTTTATTATTCATTAGTTAATTATTTTCACTTCAATTTTCGTTGTTTTATTATTTAATTACTTTTTGCCTAGTTTAGTTAATTTTAATTTAGGATTAATTCTTAGTTTAATTTTGTTATTTATTTAAATTGCTTCCGTTATATTTTTTATTTAATTTTAGTTAGGATTTATATCAATTAATTATTTCATAGTTAAATTAGTTTGTCCTTTAATTCACTCAAATTTATTTTCCGTAATCTTCTAGGGTTAGTTTGTTATTTAATTTATTTTTATAAAAAAAAAAATCCCAAGTATAATTCCTTGTAATTTGTGATCGTCTAAATAGTAATTGATACTAAATATTCGATAATTGACCAATTTGATCCTCGTGGGAATGATTCTTATTACCTATATATTACTACCCGACCCGTGCACTTGCAGAAAACCTGTATTAGTACATAGTTAATTTGTAAATTTAGGATTTGACACGTATCAGAAGGCTCCTGAGATCGTCACATGCATTGTCGAGAGACTAACAATGGTAATTTTTAACAAAAATTGAACAAGATAACATAGTTTCATTATTACAACTTAAAAGAAAAAATGTAAAAAGATGCATTTAATCACCGAAATTCCAAAATTTTTAAATGATTAAAATGTAGACTCTTGCTTTGCTTTTTTTTTTTTTTTTTTAAAGAAAGTTGTGATAATGGAAATTATATTATTTTGTTCTATTTGTATTCAAAGACCATCCACATTAATCTATTGTTTGATGCACATGATGATTTTTAATGCATTTCAATCGTCGAAATTGGACAATAACACTTATAAGGCACAATTTGTGAAGATGAAATACTAAAATAACATAACTAAAAGATTAGATACTAAAATAATATTCAATCAAAAATTTGAATACCAATAAAATCATTTACTCAACAAAAATAATAGCTCGCCCTTGGCGAGCTAGACGATCATGAAAGTTCGTAAACAGAAGGTTGCTCGCTTGAAGCTGAGCAAAGGTTAGCAAGGCGGGGTTCACAATCAAAAGAGTCAAAGGAGTAAAAAACGCAGCGGACTTCATGTCAGTACTTGAGTCATTGTAGGCTATTAAATTATTATTCCCTATTATTCCATTGGCAACATAGGCTTTCGTTTTAGGGTTAATATTACTTTCCTTCCTTAACATTTTAAATCACTATTACTTTAATTATTAATATTATTTTTTAGACACTTAAATCTCTGAACTAATAGTTAAAATTAACAATGTTTGATTTTTAATCTAAAATGACATTTTTATCCTCAAACTATTAATGTCAGTACAAATTTTTCCATGGCACCTAAATATTTTATTTTCTTTCCATAAAAAGAGTTTGATAAAATTTAAGATATTATGATGAATAATAAAAAAATTATTGAATCATGTCAATAAAATAGGAGGTAGGAAAAAATAGATATGAAAGTAAAAATGAGGAAAAAAAAGAAGAAGAAAGAATAAGGGTATTTTTATCAAAAGGATAATGAATATTGAGTTAGATTTAATGAAAGAATTTAAGTGCCTAAAAAATAACATTAGGGATTAAAGTAATAGTGACCCTAAACATTACAATTAACCCTTCTTTTCATTCATAGGTTTGGTAACTTATTTTTATATTTATATTATAAATATATATACACACACAACAAACACCTAGTTTTAGATCTTTGATTCAAGAATATATTTCAATCCAAAATTGAACAAATGCTCTTTAGGTAAAAATCTAACGTTGTAATTTGTGATTTTAATTATTTCAGTAATATTTTAAGAATTTTAGTTTCTATTTATTATTATTTTTAAATTATGTTATTGTTTAGATTTTCTTGCAATATTAATTCTAGTAACAATACTGATTATTCATGTGTTTTTGCTATTTAATTAATTCTTGTGTGTTGATTTTAATAATAATGCATTAAATTAATTATTAGGGTTGGATACAAACAGTAATTTTCTATAGATTAACCCAAAAAATCATTAATCAGGAAGATTATATCCATAGGTAATAATTAATATAAATTGACAATTTAAGAATGTAACTAACTTTTATTTTGGTTTGATTGACCGAGGTGATATGGAAGTTGATCTATGTTAATTATTAGACAAGGTTATTCGAGATCGTGCCGACAAAATTACTTAGTTCGATATAAATTTAAGAAAACTCAATTTAATTAAAATTAGATTAAAAAGAAATCTACTCCTACATCAATTAATTTGATTTGATCCAATTACGCAAAGAATCGTGGTAGAATTAAAAATTGGGAATTGAATTTCCATTTAGTATAATTGAATCGATTGATTGGTAATTTGAGTAATGTCAAAAAATTACTAGCCTATTACCTAATCCATCTTTTAAAAATATTTGAAAACAATTTTGTTTACTCAGTATTATTTACTTGCGTTTATTAAGTCCATTTTAGTTATAGTTTTTCGTTTCTTAAAGATTCAAGAATATTCATTTATGATCGTTAAAATAGAAATTATTAAGAACTTTTGGTATTTATCTATACCGTATTTGTGGGAGCATTCCTATTCATCTTACTACACTGAACCTGCATTACGGAGATTAGTGAAAAATTATGAATAAATTAATTTAACTTTTTCAACGTCACAACATCAATTCGATCGTATTTAAAATCCAGTTTCCACAAAGTATGGAATACTCTAATCAAATTAGTTATGTGGGCTTTAGAGTTCGTGCAATCATTCAAAAAGTTGACTTGCTCCTACATATTTTGGGCTTGTATTGACTAGGAGTTCGTTATTATCTGAAACATGTCTTCATCATATTGGTAATTATCAATATAGTGGGTCAAATCTGGATTAGAATTCCCGTCTTCCATGGGAAACAGCAAGCATTTGGCCACAGGCAGGCAATCAACATATATTGGTTGAATGCGTGAAGGGAGTACCCCCAATAAAACAAAGACTCAATGGTGTCTCAAGACCCCGTCTACATTATAAATGCTATCAAATTACTATAAAATTCCAGCTTTAAATAAAAAATCTAGCAAATGAAGGTCAAAAACATGTATTCAATTAACAACTATGAACAAAAATGCACAAGTCAGCAGATGATGGATGCACATACAGGTTCGTAAGGCCCCAATAGAAGAATTATAAACAGAATATTAACCAAAATCAGATTATGCTATTGATTAGGTTGCTTACAGTTGAATGCTTTCAGTATCCATTACCTCTGAGTTATATGAGTCGCCCAACATGAAAGTTAACCAACCATCACCATGAGAAACCACCAGTTGTATGCATTTGCATGATCCCATGGCAAGAGGTCATTGCACAATTCGCTATCATGGCAAATAAATCTAGACTCTTGACAGTTAACCCTTGCCTGATATTCCTAAACAAAAAATTAGTATGTGAAACATCAGTTTATAAAGCCACATATATAGGCCTATTTCTAAAGAAACATGTGTACTTATAAACAGTCAAAATTAAAAAACCTTAGTTAAAAGTCTTATTGATCACATTTTCTCCTTTTTGTGTATTCAATGATTCCCTAAAGCACATGGTTTAATACATAGAGATATCAATAGCCAACATTAGAAATACAAAAAGTTATGGTGCTAAACCTTAGTGAAATATGTTCATGACTACTGTAGTATATTTGTTCGAGCTCCATTTCTTGATGGATCAATTGAGTAAAAGAAAGAACAATTAGCTAAATGACTAGTAGTACTTAGTTTATCCTAATTAAGCAGTACAAAAATTTGGGGGGAAAGAGTAACTAACAATTTAAAAAATGCCATCTATCTACCCCTCGTTCTCACATCTAAGATTGAATCAACCACCCGGGCTTTGCTTGGTAAACTGCAGTCAAAGTAGTACATGGATACGTTTGCTTTTTCACCACTGTCCTGGACAGAATAGGAAGAGGATTGGGGAAGCAACATCTCCCTAATGCTCATATGTGCTTTTGCAAAATCTCTGGTCTCTCCCTATTAGAAAACATCCCACATTATGACAATAGAATTTGATTCCTTTTTATTTTCAACCGAATATTTAAGTTGGTAAAGTCTTAAAATACAGCTCAAGAAAAAGTCGAACAAAGGAGCATGTAAATCACTGCATAAAAGAAGCATAACCATATGATGACCAGTAAAACCATCTTGCTATTTGGTTTTGACTTTTAGATTGAATCTCTAAAATTATTTGACTGCAACTTCGGTGATCACATTGACGCTTCATCTCACAATCTTCAAACAGTTTCTAATACCAATTTCAT
Organism: Cinchona pubescens; assembly: GCA_025175665.1. Taxonomy (NCBI): domain Eukaryota; kingdom Viridiplantae; phylum Streptophyta; class Magnoliopsida; order Gentianales; family Rubiaceae; genus Cinchona; species Cinchona pubescens. The sequence continues at coordinate 2,215,620 of JANKKI010000085.1, read as the reverse complement.
ATTAAAATTGTATGTAAACCACAGGATCTACACTGATAATTTACCTTTTGACTTATTTCCTTGACCCTCCTTTATATATTCTAGATTTTTAGTTTCCTGAAATTGGGAAGAGCTTGTACCACGTAACTAGTTCAATTGAATTACTACTTTTTCAGGAGCGAACCACTTCGTTTGATCACTGCTCGGCATAGAATATCTATAGTTCTTTACTACTGCAAAACTAAGGCCTCCAATGCAGGGAGGCTTCCTCGTATCACTTTTTAAAAAGAGAAAAACTTATCACTGAAACGGTTTTCAATACAACCTATCAAACTGGGAAATAAAGAGAAACGACTATAAACGAAGGGAGGCCTTTGGGCTGAAATGGTGCTTTTTCAAACCAATCAATCGAACCAAGGATAAAAGGAAACTCACCATTAACAATTATTATGTTTCTATTGATTGAGAAACAAAAACTACATCAGTAAGATTTCCAATTTGTCCAATAGTCTCTAATCGTGGAGATCTCTTTTTGTTCTTTTGCAAGTGATTCTTTTTAAGTTCTGCAACTCAAGTTTTTCTGCAGAATCTTTTCTTTATCCATCAGTGTAAGTTTGCTCTTATAGTGAATTTTTTTTTCCTTTTTTCATTTTTCTTTCTTGAGAGAAAATATAAAATTTTAAATTGGTAGTGAAAATTTTAAATAAATTAATATTAGTTGCATATAAAGCATTAAACATTGTAGATCAAATACAATGGTTGAGGTTGACTTTGGGATAAGTCAGTTGTGGTTATGTTAATTAGTTATTCTTGATAACAACTTCAACATGTTTCAATTTTGATAATGTTTTGCCTTTCTGATATTTGATTGTGCATATATAAAGTGCATATAACATGTTGTTGATATCTATTATAAAGTGCATATAACATGTTGTTGAAATTACAACTTGAAAACAATTAGCATGACATCTTGAATTTATGACATGTACCTAAAATTCTTTTGCCTATTAGTATATGTACATGTGAGGGTGAGAAATTTAAAATTTTATTATAGTGCAGTATATGCACAAGTCTAAATTGTTATGAAATTTTTTCATTTAAAGTTACATGAATTCTGTTCTATTGGGTTTTACTTAGAAAAAAGAATTTTTATAATGAATTAGTTATTTTGGAATAAGCTATCGATCTTACAATACAAATTCAGTTCTTTTGATTAATAACGAGGTTTTTTTTTTTATAGCTTTTTCAGTTTTAGTCGTTGTATAATTATGCCAGCATGATTTCTTATGCAGTCTTAATTTTTCGTATCTTAGAATTTATTTTTCTTCCTTTTTTTAACATTAAATTCTTGTTGATTGGAATATTTATTTTACAATACTAGGATAGCTTACAATACTAAATTTGCATTACTTTTTGTTCTTTTTTATCTTATGTTCTGTTCTTTCTCATATCTAACTTTTCTTGATTGAAGTATTCTTTAATTAGATTATAATACAGGATTCATCATAATATTAACTTTATTAATCATCTCGCGTGCTAAGCACAAAGTTACCAGCTTGTTTATATTTAAAACATTTAAAGCTAGATGGCTTGGGCTGTACGGAGGCCCAGTGGAATTGTTTGCTTCAGACTATGTATTGTGTCTATGTATTTATCATATATGTTATGGCGCAAAGAAAATGAATTTTGGACAAAACTGTTTTGGCCCAATTAAACATGTTAGGCATGATGCGGGAATAATCCAATGCAAGAGAAACTCATGAATAATCCAATGCACAGCACAGGGAAACCTACAAATCTACTAATGCAAGGTAATGGTTCAATGCGTTGAGTCCGGTTTTACTCTTTATGACTTAAGCCCAATATATATATATATATATATATATATATATATATATTTTAAATTATTTACTGCTATTTTATTTCTCTTTCTATTTTTCAAGCCTCTTTGTTTCTATCAAAGTTTTTTTTTTTTTTTTTTTTAAAAAAAATTTATATATGTTTCTTAGGGAAAATGTGAATCATTTTAGTTAGAGCAAAAGCAACAAGTTTTAAAGGATGTTGTCAGTGGACTGTGGAATGGTATATGTGCTTTATTGAAATTTCATTTTTGAAGTTAAGATTAAAAATTAAAAAAAAAAAAAAAGAAAAAAAAAAGACAATTGTAAGAATGTGGCTGATAAAGTATCATGAAAGGGGGTTCAAGCTTTTGTCATCACACATTACCTGATGGGAAAATATTGCATTGGGATAATATTGCATTACATAAATGGTAACTTACTGCATTACATAGATCTCATTCTTTTTTTTTTTTTTTGCAAGTATTGCATTACATAGATGTACACTTTACAAACTAAAGAAGTCTTTAGGCCTTCAGTATATTAATAATTTACTACTAATTGAGATTGGCAAAAGTGGAAATTTGATTCTTGGACTGAGACCAAACTCTCTCTATAAGATACTACCACACCACCTGGATAATGCTCGTAAACATTATATTTCCTGAGTTTTTGGCCATGGCGGAGAACACAAGAAATTAATTGCCCATCAATGGTTTGTATGGAGAGTTCCTCCTCATCCTTCCGAAAACATAATGGGAGATTGATGTATGCCAAAGATACTATCGAAAACACTTTAGTCCAAGACTCTTGAATACCATATTCTTTCATCAACCATACATCAATCAATCTATATTTATTAACATCAAGAGATATGATTTCTGGGTCGGAGTCGTCACATGTGCATGTGATTAGGGCGAGTGATTCGTCCAATACAGCCAAACTACGTACCCTGGGGCGAGGAAAGCATTGAGGCCTTGATCAGAGTATTCTTCTACCTCTTGATCACGATCGGAGTATTCTATCGTTGTAAACTCCTCAGAGTTGAGATGAAAAGTAAGGATCCGATCCACAAACGGCAAATGTAAAGATCCTTGAAATGATATTGATATACATGCATTGTGGAAGTGTTGTAGTGTAAAAACGAATGACACTAAACAAATAACAAACAATAGTTAAAAAAATTAAAAAAAGAAAGATGAAAATAATTACGGAAAAAAGAGTAAAAATGTTAAATATATATTTTAAAATATATACCTTTTGTATAAAAAAATTCAATAAATAAAATGTTTACACTTTGTATTCTATGTTATTATTTACTGATTATTTATTTATTTTTTTAAAAATGAAAAATGTTTAACAAATTAAGAGTACTACACGTACGAAACACGTGCTCTTTTCTAGTTTATATAACAGACTAATTTGGTCCATAATTTTTGAAAAAATTGTCTAATTTGAGGTCTATGATAGAAAATCATTGACCGAAACTAAGAAACCAATTCATGTGATAATTATGTTTTCATTAACCAACAATAGATGTGTTATAACGTTTTTGTTAGTTTGTCCACAATTTCTGTCACAAGTTTTATATTGATTAATTTTTTTTTAAATGAAGGATCAAATTGGTCTTCGTGATAGATGAAGGACCAAATCATTTGATACACTGAAGGTAAAAGACCAAATTGGTCTTTTTTCCATTTGGAAACATTAATTGTTAAAATTTAGTTTTGAATATAATTTCTAATTAATTAGTAAGTCGTTATTAAAAAATTTTGATATTTAATCAAAATATCTTGCGTCTTATTGCTCCTATATCAATCAAGACTTTCAGAACTTGTATATTAATTCTACACAACCACTTTAGCCGGCGTTGTTGACCAAACCTTATCCGAAATTCTATAGAATAATCCATTAATTGCTGGCTTATACTATACAGAATCATCATTCCAGGGAAAAAAAAAAAATTATAAATCTTGAAAATTGAAAAGTCTTCGAGTCGACACAATTGTATTTTCCTAGAAATATCGACTGTGCTTTTCCAAAGAATTTTCAAATTGAGAAAAGAGAAGTAACTAGAATATATGTATATAGTCACAACTTCACAACTTAAAATATTACGTTCCTTACAACTAACTATAGTTGGTTGAAATGAAACAACTAATAGATATATGAAAACAAAGACTTTGATCTAAAAAAAATTATACAAAGACTTTGACAAATTATAAATAAGGATGCATATATATGCTGTTTCATGATACAAACAATTTAGCAGAATATATAGAGAGATTGATCAAAATGGCTAGATTATTATTCATGATTAGTAGTGTTGGCAGTGCACTTATGCAGCATGAGGGTTCTGCAGGGGGGTTTATATTCATGCTTGCCATGATTGCTATGTCTGTTTCAATCATGTCTTTGATCATCTTCGGTTGTGCTGACTGCGCTGATGGCGGGCCTGGTAAGAGTGGCGGCGGTGGAGGATTTTTTGGTGGATCGGAGCTGCCGCTGCTGCTGCCGCTTCTTCTGCTGGTGCCGCTTCTTCTGCTGGAGGTACTGCTTGTGGTGGCGGCGGAGGTGGAGGCGGATGCTAAATGTATTTAATTACTTGGAGAATACTTTTAATCATGAGACACATAATTAATACTCAATTAGTAAAAAAGTATCACGGATATTTAGAAAAATTTTACGACTGGTTTGATTATGTATTATTGTACTTTAAATACATATAAAGTATAATATTATTTCTGTTTTGAATATTTATAGTATTATTTACTTTTATGACATGTATAGGAATAATAAAATACAGTTTTACATGATCTATTTTTATGAAATCTTATTTCTTTGTGACCCTTCAAAACTTTCAAGATGTGCACTTAAATAGTAAGAAAATCATAAAATTCATAGAAACCTTGTTGCTTTCTGATTCTCATAAGTAGTGATCAGATAATATAAAATCAAAATATTGTAGTGATTTTGAATAAATAGATCTTTTATAAGTGAACTTTTAATTCGAATCAAGAAAGCTTACAATTACACTAATTTATATATCTATTTTTCATTTGAAAAAAAAAAAAAATCAGAACCGTCGAGTACACACAGTTTGAATTAATTAAAAAATACATGACTCCACCATGAAATTTTGTGTGGAAAAAAAAAATAGAAACTGTGACCTTAGATGTGCACAGATATAAAAGGTGCTACCAAAAGAATTATGCTTTCTGGTTTAAATATGAACGCGATATTTTGCTTACAAATCCATGTCCATCCTATTTAATTGTCTTTTTGCTACAATTACCAGGAAAATTCAGGTGAAGGGTTAAGGATCGAAGAGGAATATAGAAAGAATTTCAATAAGGACTTGGGTTTGACCGGTTGGAACAGTGGGAATGTTCAATTTGCAGGCTCGACACAAATACATTTCTAAAATTGTAGACATTGCTATATATGTTCCACCAATTTAACTAGTTCTGGACTGCATATTCCTTATGAGAAAACTTTATCTTAAAAAGAATCTATAGAAAATCCATTCCGAATTAGTAATAAAGACGATGCATTTAACTTTCCTAATATTTACGACAGTGACACGTGAAAGATATTGAAAACAAAAAGGATTTGACAAATTATATATATATATATGCATCCACGTGTTGTCCATGTAGCGAAATGAGTAGATTTTCATTTATGAAAGGTCTTTTCTCGAAGCATGAGGGTTCAGCAACTGGGCTCATTTGCGTGATGCTTGGCATGATTGTTATGTCTGTCTCTATCATTCTTTGATCATGTTTAGTTGCACTGATAAGCCTCAAAAGGCCGGTAAAAAGCCTCTCAAGAATAAATCAGCCATGGTGGAGTGTACTATGGTGGTGGGAGTGGTGGAGGATATTCTGCTGCACCTGTTTTTACCCCTGGTGTCTCTGCTTCTGCTTGTGGCGGCGGCTGCGGCTGCGGCTGTGCTTGTGGCAGCGGTGGTGGTGGTGGTGGAGGTGTTTGTGGCAGTGGCGTAGGCGGTGTGTGTAGGTGGTGGAGGCGGAGGCGGAGGTGTTTGCTAAGTAATTAATGAGACATTATTATGCTTCATTTTCTTAATATGCAAATTTAGTCGCTTGACAATGTATTAGCTTTTTATCAAGGATGGTATCCAATTAGAAACTTAATTAGGCGTGTGTATATAGAATTAATGAAAAATGACCTTATGGGTTAAATAAAGTAAACCCCTTAAAGTTTGAGCCGTTTTGCATTAAATTTCTAACGTAATTTTTTTTTTCATTTTATCCATGCCGTCAGTAATTTGACTATTAAAAAGTCAAAAATAACATTTTTACCCCTAAACACTCTCTTAAAGTTTATTATATTTTTCATTTTAGTCCCTAATTCAAGTTTTGTATCAATTAACCTACTTTAGTCATTAATCAATATAAAAATATTGTCAAAATAGTTGAAAATATAATGATGTCCATTAACACCAGTGATTATTTAAAAATACTTGTGAAAAAAATTTAAATATAAAAATTTCCTGCAACTATTGGTATTTTTATTATATTTTATTTCTTGTAAAAATAATTTTTTAAGTATATGAGACTTATAACTATCTATCAAAGTTATATCAGTCTATTTGTCTTTTTCTTTTCTTTATGTTTATTTAAAATGATTTTCTTCTTATTTTTTTTCCTTTGTTAATATAATTTAACTAATACCTAAATTATACGAAGGAACTTTATCATATAAATAAAAACTTAAATTAAAATAATTTAGATGAAATATCTTTAATAATTCATTAAAAATTTTAAAAGTAACTATTTTACCGTATTTTTAAATTTTAAATATTAAAGAAAGTATAATTCGAGAATTAAAATATTAGTAATTAAATTGGAGCATATTTATAATTTTAACAATATTGATAGCATTATTGAATTTTATTTTTATCCTAATGTATTAAATGCAACCAAACTTACTTGAGGGGATAAAGTGAAATTTTGATTAAAGTTTAAGCGAGTTTACCGCAATTGATCTTTAGGGGTCAAGTCTTTGTCTTTTTCAAAAAAATAACAGCTGAGTTACAGTTGACCGTTAGTCAAAGGGGTAAAGTAAAAAAAAAATAACATTAAGAAATTTAGTACAAAACACCCTAAACTTTAAGGAGATTTATTGTATTTAACCCTAACGTTATTTATAACTTTTAATGTGAGATCAGTCTCAAAGGTTACTTTTTTCTTCTGTTCCTAATTAAGATTTAGCAATCACCAGTGACCTTTTTGCAACCGTCTGAGCGGTTGAAGAATATTGGAGTAGCATTTTTAATTGGAGAATGATTTATAAAAGTACAAATTTGTGATCACTTTGTCAAAGTCATTGTAGTTGACAAAATCATAGTGACTCATCAACTATTGATTTTAAATACTTAATTGGATTTCTTTCTTCTTTCTCATATATAGACATACAGTGATGAATTAATAATTTTTATCACTTTATCTTTTTGTATAAACACACTGCATTTAATTTAGCCACATGGCATCATTTGCTAATTCATGTAAGCAATGAATATGTTTTAATTATCCCCTTGAAATCTAGTACTCGAGTTTCCCTCCTCTTAAAGCAGATATTTCCCTAGTCAATCTTGAAGGAATAGTGTTTAAGGGAAATTCTACAGTCCCTTTTAGGAAATCATTTTTTTGTACTTTAAATGTTTATACAATATAACATTATGTGCTTTAAGAACTTGTACTGTACAAACTTTCAAAACTAAAGAAATGGTTCCCTAAAAGGGACTGTAGAATTTCTCAATATTTAATTATCAAATATTCCTATGAACAGGATGACAATTGTTAGATCAAATGAATTATTCAGGTATATATATTAAGAATAATTCCAATATTACTATTCATAACCAATGAGTTATTTGGAAAAGGAAATGAGAGTTATCATGATTAATTCTAACCTTTCTTGTTTTCTTGGTTGTGGAAATTAGGAATGACAAAGTATTGGTTCTGATAATGCCAAAATATTATATCCAATGATAATATTATACGTGGTTTTGAACCCTGGTTTACTAAGAATATTTTAGTAATTTTACCCATGTGGTTCAAATGAGCTCGACTGGGTTAAGTATTATATATTCGACCCACAAATTGATAATATTACAGAGGTATAAATATCACAAGGACTCGGGGAATTACAGGGGATATTGATTCAGTGACAAATTTCTTATTGAATTTTACTCTCTAGTTGAAGTACTGACTTGAGCGTCGGAGTCTATTCCGAGGGACAAAGCCCCGCTCTTTTTATTTTCATGTGATCCGGATGTGAATACTACGCGCGGTGTCCAACTTTTACTTTAGATAATAATACACACAGACAAACAGTAGAGTCAAATTTTTTGTATCAACAAGTTCCGTACTTTTGTGCTGATTGTATGGCTCGTGGTATTATTTTATTTATTTGACAAGATACGACCTACGGGTAGTGGTAGTTTGGCCCTTCAGATTTAATAAATTTTCAATTCATTTTAGAGCTTCAAATTTTAATTTTCCAAATTGAACATTTACTGCCAAATAATTGCTAGCTAGCTCTTTAATTATGCCTAGGGCAGTGTTAATTTCTCGCAATGGTAAATCAAACTTATAATTAAGCAATATTGGTTGTGATTACAAGATAAAAGAGAAAATCTGAAAACAATCATGCAAAGATGTTCTCAACCTAACTTTGATAAACCCATTATAATCTTACTTCCAAGACAAACATTCAAAACAAGCTTAACTCCATTTTTCACTCTTAAATTTGCATACAATTCTCAGTTTATATTATATATATTTTTCAAACATTTTGCACTCTGAATTATATAATTCTTCCTACTTCAGTTTAAAATTTAATTCTGTCAATAAAACTAATATGGCATTAAAATTGTCCATTAAGCGCGTGTTATTTACGTGCCCTAAAACTATTAATTTTGTTGATAAAATTAGATTTTAGACTGAAATAAGAAAAATTAGACAATTCGAGTGTAAAGTGTCTAAAAAAAGTATAAGATATAAAGTCAGAATCACGTATAAATTTGAAGGTACAAAGTGGAGTTAGGCCTTCAAAACGGGATTCTCTATAAATAGTTGGTCGGATGATATATAATCTAAACATTAGGGAAATGATCTTAGGGGGAGAGATTTTAAAGAGAATTAGATTTGTTCTGAACAAACAATTCGAATCAAGAAGTGATATCGGAATAGCATTTCAAGGATCGTTGCATTGGCCGATTTTGGATCGAATCGTTTCTTTTCATCTCAACACTGAGGAGTTTAAAGAGTTGGAATATCCTGATCCTGATGAAGGTGTTCCTCGTTTTGGATCTGTGCATAGTTTGGCTGTTCTGGATGAATCCCTTGCCTTAATCACATGTAGCACATTAAACTTCTCCATGTGTCTTGACTATGAATATGATGGATACAAAGTCATTGATGTTTGGGTGATGAAGAAATATGGTGTTCAAGAGTCTTGGATGAAAAGATATTCTGTTGGACCTCTAACTGGAATAAGACTCCCATTATCTTATAGGGACAATGAAGAGAAGCATCTAGGTTTGTGGAAAGCATGAACGGACTATTAATTTCATGTATCCTCAGCAATTGCCAAGAGCACAGGAAATGCAACGTTTATGGGCATTCTTCGTGTGGTATTGGATTTCCAACTGCATTGAATGTTGTAATTTATAAGAAGAGTTTGATCTCAAACTTGAATGAAATCAGCATCAACAAATGATATTGACAGTGGACTTTTTTCTAAGACTGAATGAGTGTTTGTGATGACAGATTACAAAAATGGCCACTTTATTTTTCAAATTGCATGAGAATTGTTATTTTCTTTGTGCTCTTCCAAATACCAGAGAAGTGATCATCATATTGATTTAATTTAATTTATGTTCGGTAAAATAGTGATCATGATTATATATATTTTTATATAAAACTCTAAAACACTCAAAGGAAACTCATATTTTGAAATGTAAAATAAATCCTGCCGTGCAAAAGATACAACACTAACACTAGGAGTAGTTGTATGCGGAATGACTAGTATAACCGTTGATGATCATCTATAAAGTAGAGGGTCCATCCAAAAAAATAGTAAGTCCTTGTGATTTAACAGTTATAATTACTTACTACGTAATACGAAATGATAGATACAACATTAGCACTAGAGGCAAAACTTTGTTATTGTTTGCGCAAAAAATTCTGGTAGGTCTATCTAAAACGTACCCATGCCATATTTCAAGCATTAAAGAAACGTTCTTTTACTGATATTACATATTGACATTTTATGCACCTCATAGGAGAGAAATCTCCTTAGTAAGCAGTCAGTCATCAAGAAAAAAATAGATAAATTTCACTTGACCAACCAAAGTCCAAACAAACTTCAGATATAAGTGATAGAGATCTATAAGAATGTTCTTTCAGGTAATATTGTAGGTTTGCTCATCTTTCATATGCGATATGCTTATTATGCTTCCCAGCTTAAAAAATGCTGAAATTCTGGATTTGAATAAGCATTTAAGCACCAAGTAAATTCCCAACATAGAACTAGTCAGAAATTAACTATCAATTAAAGATCAACCCATAGTTAATTGTGTTAGTGTATGCCGTAAATCTAATTTGTTTTAGGAATAAATTACACTTTTATATTTATGTATATTTTGTAATATGACGTTTTTCAAATAATATATATATATATGTGTGTGTGCGCGTGCACGAAATCATAAATAGTTATGATGTAATTACATTTTATTCGTGCATATCCCTAATCGTTGTGTTTGACATGGGTAGATTAACACATAAGTGTATGTGGATGCTCATTGAGAATAAGTGTATTGAATTGATCCGTTAAGAGTATTCAACACAAATTATTATTCGAATGCTAGTGGATTAATCTCTTTGTGATAGTTGTGTAATGGTCATTTGACTTGAGGTCATAACTTTATCTTGACGTGGATTATTACACTTTGATTCTATTAGTCGTTACTCTTAACGAGACACACATACTATAGAGTTCAGGTATAATATGAATGACGATAAAATAAGATATGGCCAATAGAGAGATTGCAATCGAAATTACTTCTCCTTAAAATGGAAGAGTATATCCCAGAATGGCCACTTTTTAAAGTACAATTCAGAAATCTTTGCGCAAAGTGAAAATAAAATTAGGAGTCTTAAATTCTATTTCAAGTGAATTGTATTTTGGAAAGAATTAAATTGATTAATTCAATAAGAGTTGGCATTATATCTGTACTCTTGAATTAATTGGAATATAAATTGGTGAAAGGATAATAATTAGGCAGGAACCAATCATGAATGGGTGATGTCAAACCACTTGACATATCTCAACACTTGTGTGGTCATGATGCTTTGATAGAATTCAATCTTGATCTATAAGTGTAAATTAATTAATTGGTGAATTAATGATAAATTAAAGGTGTTTAATTTATATAATCTTAATTAATTTAGAATTATAATTTATACTTATTATCAACATGATTGGGAACCTAAAGGGTCTCGGGATTAAATTGATTTTGATAAGTATGTAATACTTATAAGTTAATTTATGAGATAAATTAAATTTTTTGGACTTAATTGTAATGAGTTATAAATTTTAGGAGTTAATATGAAATATATGTTAGAAGTTCTAATGAGTTTATACTTTATATATATATATGTATATGTATATGTATGTGTGTATGTGATACACATATAAAAGGAGTACTAATTAAGCAGTTGTACTAGTACGGTTTTAAAAATAAAAAAAAAGTGAAAGTCACATTTGACAAAATAAAGCCGTGGGAAAAAGAAAAGGGAAAAATAATTGTAGAACTAACATACAATGGTTTGGATCAATCAGTCTTGTGAAGATTCTTGATTTAATTATCTGTGTGGATACCATTAGAGGTCAGACATTTGTGCAGCTTGTGGATCGACAGCTCAAACACATTGGAGGTTTACCGCGACTTTAAGATACAATCTGTATACTTTTCTTGAACTATGGATAAATCAATCAAGGTGATCTATAATAGAAAAATAAAAATTTTAAATTCTCGCTGCGTTATTAATTATTTACTTTCTTACCAAATTGCTCATGATTTCACCCAATGATTTTTAACTCTACAAGATGGAATACCATAAACTTTTAGGTTCGGTAACCATAGGTCAATACCAATTGCACAATTTAGATAATCGAGTCAGGCAAGTGAGGAGAAATTTCTAAAATTGTACTAGTTTTGAAAATCATTCTTTTTCGATATTGATTAGAAATGATGTTTCGGGCAGGGTGGAACTCACATTTGTTAAATGTGAGTTCTATGTCCTCGCATCCATTGAATGCAAGGTCTGAGGATTTCTTTTTTCTTAAAAAAAAAAAATTGAATGACCTCGCATTTAACAGAATTTTTTTTTAAAATTAGGCTGAATGCGAGGTCAACCAACTTAAACTCCATAATTCCAACTTAATTTCTTCTTCTTCTTCTTCTTCCTCCTTCTCCTCCTCCTTGAATGCGAGTTCATGTGGATTTTATTTTTAATTTTTTTTAAAAAAATATTTTCATGAGCTCGTATTTAACAAATGTGAGGTCATGGAAGATTTAGATCTTTTTTGCACTATTACAAAAAAATATTTGGTTATTTAAAAAGGCAAAAATACCCTAAACGCTAAATTATAAATATTTTATTAATTTATCAAAAAAAAATTTGAAATTTTTTTTGACATAACCTCCCATATTTTATGAACATTCTCCATGCCAACAACCATATCCAACAAGGGCAAAAAACATCATTATGAGCCCGACAAGGGCCAAAAAATAGAAATAAACACCCAACAATAATATAAAAAATACTCGATAAGGGCAAACAACAATATACAAATAACAGACATAAATTGCTACGATTGCCAAAAGTAATAAAATATTTCAATGTCTATGATCCCCAAATCTCCCTTCCGTACCACATTCTCTAGGTTTAGGAACCCTTTTTGACCAACGGACATAAAATTGTGATGTGGCTCGCTCTTGAGTACGGTGAGCAATCTGCAACTGCGAAGTCATGTTTTGTTTATATTCATGTCCTTCATTTGAAACACCAAGACCAGTATGATCCGGATCTGGACTACTGGGCGACAGTCCAAAAGATGATGGTCCCACCGGAGTGTGCTTTGGCAAAAATATCTGTGAAGTGTCACTCTCGAATTGCATATTAACATGAGAGGATCCAACATCTGCATAGGGCCGAGGAGATGGAACTCAACGACAGCGACGACGACGACCGTGTTGCCTATTTGCCACGGAGCTCGATCTACTCTATATGGATCCTGTGTCTGGTGTGGATGTCGAATGTAAACAGGAGCTAACGGAGGCCGAAGATCAAGATGACTTGATTTGCCTATTGCATGTCGTGCCTCAAAAGTGAAATGTCTCATTTGTGCCCAAGTATTGGTGTTCGGATCATCGTTCTCAATCAGGTGGTTCAAGGACATGTAGTACAATCTAGCCATGGAGTTCATCTACCATAAAAGTGAAAATTAGTATTACTACTTAAATTATTTGAAAATGAAAATAGTAACAAAATGAATAACTGCTTATTAGATAATCTGCACGCGCACTATTGCCGTGGTATATACCTCTCTGAAAAAGTAAGGCAATGACTCGGATTGGATATGTAGACCACCGTTCTTGATCGGTACCATTGCATATAATCATGTGATGCATGTGTAGTATCAGCACATGAGAGACAACCTCAACTGCGTCCCTTCTTGTCCTCCAAATGTCTATATAAGTTCGGTGAGTCAACTCCCAATCATTATTTGCCGACCACGGCGGTCTATCAAATGAAGTGTAACTTGATTCCCAATCAATCTCTGATCTAGTATGGGTTGGTGCAGCCCGAATTGTTGCATAACTCGATAAGACAAGTAACATTCCACGATCTCCCAACATATCAAATAAGTAACTGCACACCATATGTCACGGCCAGCAGTGCAATAATGCAGAAGCATATCAAGTACCTTATCAGGGTATGGCTGCCACATAAACTAATACCAAATAATTCAACAAAAAAAAAAGTAAATTAACAAAATATGACAAAGACAAAGTGCAAAAGAAATATAGTAGGTGGATATACCTACCTACATTGGGTTGCAACTATGCAGCTAATCCCGAAATATAGATAAGACATGCCTAGGAGTATTGTACAAATCAAATCCAACATCCCACATGTAATAAAAATTAATAAATATCAAGTCCAATATAAACATGTTTGATTAAAGAGATTAACAAAATGTATATACCGAGATCAATATGCTCCATGATGCTGCTGTGTCAGTTCTAATCGGTTAGGTCATAGAGTCGACATGCGCTCCCAAATTCATAACTGTAATTATCAATTAGAATGTATTCTATAAATTGTGAAGGAAGTATACAATAAATGAATGTCAAGGATTAAAATATACTTGTAGTAATAGCATTGGTTCTCAGATGTTTCTAGCCGTAGGTAAGGTAGCATCACACATGATGCGATACAATATGCCTAAAATTGCTGATCCCCAACTATAATGTCCCATAGTCTCCAAATCGCGAAGCATGGATAAATACAATAACGACACTTTGTTGCCTGAATTGTCTGAAAATATACAAAGGCCTCCAATAAGTACAAGTAAATATATACGTGCCATCTGCCGACACATGTCATCAGTCGTATCATCAGAGATAGGACGATCTAATGCCACAGACAAATAACTCACTTTCAAATGACCTCCGTCTATATCTGATCTGGTAGGCATAAAGTCCAATAACTCAAAACATAACTGGCCCCAACTATCGGCATACGAGTAGTGTTTTTATCCATCACGGGTGGTCCATCAATATGTAAACCCCAAAGTACCTCTACATCTTGTAGTGTGATGGTAGGCTCTCTAACAGGCAGATAAAAGGAATGTGTCTCAAGTTGCCATCACTCAACAAGACTAGTGATCAAAGCATGATCCACTGAAATATGTCCTAAAGATGCGACACCCTCAAAACCTGCCAAAAATGTAATGCCATATGTGATCTATTATGGGTCTATGATCCTAAAAAGTCCCATCACAACGCTTAACTTGTAGTGTGAAATTATCGATAAAACTGTCAAAAATAGATTTGGAAGCCCTATGCGGCGTCGTAAATGATATAATATCATCTACATATGGTCCAGGATGCATAAGCTCGTGCGTCTGATCATCCATACCTAACAAAGTGATATAGAAAGAGTAAAAAATTAACCCCATAGATAGTAGGAATTTAATTTCATACACTTTAACAGTCATATACAAACATTAAATATCATGTCTCCGAAATCATTGATGATACATTTCGCTAAATGAATAAACAAAAAGCAAACAACTACAATTCCATACAATACAACAAGTATATAAACAATACAACAAAAAAGACAAATCAATATTGTCGTGAAGGGCAACTCTTGCGATTATGTCAGGGCTAATGACAATTCATACACCTTATGAGCTTAGGGAATCCCTAATATCCATCTCATGCCAGACGCACCTAGCATGTACCCGTCCTGCTCGGCGATATATAAACATACTGTCTTTACCATGTATCTGCCATTGAACAGGAGGTAACTCCTCAGGATTGGATTGCGGAACAAATCTAGATCCTAATGGTGTATTGCTTTCAATACACGCGAGTGGTGTACTGATCCGCAACTATTCGTGTAGGGTCATCACCCTTAAGCCTGCAAACTGCCATCGCATGGGAGCATGGGAACATGTACATTTGCCATTTACCGTAGGTACATGTCTTTTATACGTAATTGACAACTTGTACATTGCCACCACGACCAGTCACACGATAGGGTGTCTTAATTCTATTGATTCCAGTGGAATGGTAAAAAATCATAACCGTGTATCCTCCACATTTTTGTCTGTAGCCAACAACCTTTTCCAATTCACTGGTGTAATAGATGTGCGACAATGTTCACCTCTTGCAATGTTATCAACAAACAATTTTACCGAACGATGGATTGTACTATCAATTATAGCCTTGATCGAAAGTAGTCTAACCCCTCGCAATACGTTATTATAGCTCTCAAAAGTATTTGCAGTGTGTATTCCCTACCTACGATTCCATTATGAGCAAGGCACCAACGGTGAATGTCAATAGAATTTGCCAAATACGTCCAAGCCTCCGGACTTTGAAGCTATATCGTTTGTTGGTGCTTAATCCATTTTTGCATCTGTATCTTGACACCAAGAAACCAACACAATTTCTTTACTTTCACATTCTTTTATTTGCTCATCAAATTACTTTGAACATGATGAAGACAGAATGTATGATTTGCAAATGGTTCCTGCCATAAAGGGGACTCACTTATAGCATGAAGAATGCCACGATGCCGATAAGATATTATACAAACATTTTTCAAGTCACGCACAACATGGTGTCTCAACTGCTCCATGAACCAACCCCAATTTTGTATTGTTTCCTCATTAATAATTGCATAGGCAATATGTAAAATCTGATTGTTAATATCCAAAGCCACAACAATAAGTAATTTATCCCAATATTTCCCTCACAAATGGGTGCCATCAACAAATAGGATAGGTCTACACCTGTGGAATGCATCAATAACGAGCTGAAATGCCCAAAAGACATATTTGAATATTTTCCTCTTTAGCTGTGACATGCTCGCTACTGTTGGGATGATGCAGCTATTGCACCACAGTTTGTGGATTAGAACGAAGTACTTCTTTAATGTATTAGGGTAATTATTGAAAATTAGATGCCCTACTTCCATATACAAGAACAATCGCTTTTCTAAAAGCATACCAAGCTCTCTTGTATGTAACGTCAACCTTGAAACTGTTCAAAATGTATGCATGAATTTGTTTGACCTTGTGCTCAAGATCATTTTCAACTAAGTGCATTATTTGGTTAGCAATGACTGCGGATGTTAGATTTTTGTTGTTATTTTCGGGGATTTCTCCTAGACATATGTGGCCTTTTACCTATTTTGTGACATTTCACACATTAAGGGATTCATTGCCATAGATCCGAATACTCCAATCACTCTCTCCGAGAGCTAATCTATTGGGGGACACAGACTTGCATTTAGTCGCCCATGTCCTCTTCCAGGTCTCTATCACTTTCAATTCCCATTTTTAAGCTACAGACTACATTCTAAAAGGCTACCTTACTGACTTGTTCCTTGCTATCAAAGCACATGTGCAGCCGAATATCATTTTTTCCTTCGTTCCAATAAACCAACCCATCTTTATCACTTCGGTCCATTGGATCGAAATCACCATAGTTACCAATATCATTGAAAAATGCCATACCTCTACGTTGATAAATGGGAACATTCTCTTGCATCTGACATTCACCGTTGTTTGCCCCCAAATCATCGTTAGATTCATCCTCCGATACATCTTCTGAATCTGACCATGACTCGTAATCCTCGTCTAATGCATGCCACGACGAGTCACTATTATCATCATCACCTGTCAAGCCCTTACCTATGAGACCTTTCTCCATATTTTGATTATAATATTGCATGGTACTTGGGCCTTCACCTGCTGTGGTGTCTCTATTATATTGCGCGCCAATAGATTGATCAGATGGCATTGAGTTTGACATTGAAAATGAACACGTTGGGTTGTAATACTCAAATGACCAAGGATGATAAAAGAGACTGTCTGCGTGTTGGACTACAGTGGCTCATTGTCCATTATCGAATGCATAAGAGACGTCATTGGCCCCATACCATACAGCCCTAGATTGTTGTTGGTTTTAGGTATCCGAGGAATTGCCTCGCTCTTGATGTACAGCTCAGCACAAAAAGTAGGATCAGCATCAAATAAATCAAAAATACCATCCATATTATCATCATCTGTCAATGGATACTAGAGTACACACACGACTAACTATATGCCTGTAGAAAATATTCAATTTGAGTCCCTTTCAACATTCATGAATTCGTATATCTTGTCAACTAACTCTAGAAACCTAATCCATTGCTTTATTCGGAATAGTTTATTGCACACCATTAGCCGGTAAGATATAGTACCGCCTTCATAAGTTATTTCCCCTCCCCAATAAAGGAGGATGTGACGGGGTCCTATCAAATGTCATTTTCCTGTAAGGATGTAACATGATTAAACCCCAATTTTGGGTATGCAATAATTTTGTTAAAAAAAATTGCCTTTACAGAGTATCCTTTATTTTTTAAGGATTCACCCTAATTTTATGTTGGTTAAGATAATTAAAATATTGAGGGCAATTATAATATTTTACTACTCCCTTTAGATGAAAATTTTAACTTTATTTAATTTTGGGAGGCAATTTATAGATAAACAAACATAGGGGGCAATTTATAACTATCTCCTAATTACAAGGGGCAAACTGTCATTAAGCCTAAATTTAATTATATTCCAAAACACCTTATAATATTCCCAAATAATTAAATAAATGATACGGCAAAATTGGGGCAGAGTAATATGCCCAAGCCTACTGCCAGTCTCGTTATAAGCTTTAGCCATGCAAATCTATTTTTCCCAATTCAACAAACTCCATAATCATTGCATAATAATTGCATAATAATTAAGCAAACCAACTACTTCATCACTAATCAACAGTATCAAATCTTTATCAACAACCAGAGTTATGGAAATTCACTTGGAAGCTTAATATTAAACATAAAATAAAACTGAGACTGTTGAGCATATTTTTTTCTTCTGCAAATCACCGGAACAGGTATGGAAGATTGCACCAGTGCAATGGGAAGGCCTGCTGGATGTAAGAGGAAACTAATCAACAGTATCAAATCTTTATCAACAACCAGAGTTATGGAAATTCACTTGGAATCTTACTATTAAACATAAAATAAAATTGAGATTGTTGAGCATATTTTGTTCTCCTGCAAATAAGCGGAACAGGTATGGAAGATTGCACCAGTGCAATGGGAAGGTCTGCTGGATGTAAGAGGAGATTTTTGGACTTGGTGCGGTAAGGTGAGAGCGGCTACTTATGAAAGAAACAATGAAGATCAAGCCACCCTTACTACAAATATTTTATGGCAGGTCTGGAAGAACAGGAACCAAGAATTCTTTGATAATAATGTATATGATTTTCCACAAGTTTTGGAGAAAGCTAAAGAGGAATGGTAGGAGTATAGAATGGTAATCCAGCCTAACAGAATGGGAGATACTAATGCCTCTGTATAATATCATAACCTCCTCTGACTACCAACATGACTTTTGGAGATGTCAACGAGTAGATGTTTTCCTTGAAGTGGCAATTGCATGTTACACTAGGGGAAACTGCTTTGGTGTTGGTGTTTTGGGTACAGACATAAATGGGAAAGCACTGAAGGCTTGGGCAGAAAGAAATGAAGGGTTCACTGATCCTTTTAATTGAGGCTGTAGCTATAAGAAATGCCTTACTTAAATCAAGATCAGTAGGATGGAGCAAATTTGCAGTGGGATCAAGCAACAAGTGTATTATCCACAAATTGCAAAAAAATAATATTGAAAACGTTAAGCTCGCGACTGTATTAGAAGACATTATCCATCTCAGCTGCTCATTTTCCTGTTGTTCATTTGTTTGGTTGCCAAAAGATTTTAATATTAAGGTTAGAAAATTAGCCTGTTTTGCTTCAGAGTTAATAGGTGATATTGATTGAGAGAATGTCCTTCCTAACTGATTAGATAATTAAGTCTAAGCTCTTTAACTTTGAGTAGTTAGTTAGCTCTGTATATTGATTGTCTATAATTCTATATATAAAATTTCTGCCATTTTTCAAAAAAAAAAAAATAGTATCAAATCTTTAAATCATCAAATTAATTTCTAATTAAACAATATAAATACCAAATTTTGTCATACAAAAAAGTCCCAAACAATAAAAAAATGTCAATAACTTCATTTAAATACAGTAATTATTGGGTTAGTATTGACATTAAATATTGACATTAAAAAAAATAAATTAACTCCCAAAAAAAAAAGAAAATAAAAAAAATAAATTAACAAAAATAATTGAAATTCAAAAAAATAATTTACCTTTATATTTTATAGGTGGTGGTGGGGTTGTTGAGGATGAGGAATAAAGTGGTAGTGGTGGTGCTCGTGGAGGAGGAGTAATAATGGAGGTGGTGGTGGTTGCAGAGAATGAGGAATGGAGGTTGTGTAAGTTGAAAAGAAGAAGGAATGGGGGAAAAGGAGGAGGTTTCGGGTTGGGATTGCAGCCGCAGAAAAGATCGGAGAAGTAGAAGGAGGAGGAGAAAGGTTCTGCCTGATTTGTTTCGATGTTGTGGGTTTTAAGGTCGTCTGACTCCCATTCAACGAATGCAAGTTCAGGGATTTTAAAAAAAATACTTTGACCTCGCATTTACCAAATGTAAGGTCATGTAAATTTTATTTTTTAACAAATCAAAAATCCCCTGACCTCGCATTCAACAAATGCGAGGTTAAGGAACTCACATGGAACAAATGTGAGTTCCATCTTGACGGAAACCCCATTTCAAATCAACATCGAAAAATAATGATTTTCAAAACAAGCACAATTTCAAAAATTTCTCGGCAAGTGAGGGAGCTTGCCAGGACATATAGCCTAAATTACATATTATAATCAAGCAGGAGAACATCTTTCCGTGCTATATTCCTGGCCGCGTCCTACAAATTATAGTGTAGGCAATTTGCACTCACAAATATTGTACTAACATCTAAGTTCTCAGCCACTAACGTCTTAAGTTCCTAGTCTAAACCAAACTCTAAATACCCAAATCACTCACTAATGTCTAAGTTCTCAGTCACCTTGTCAGTCATCTCGTTCTCTTCAGTCCTCTCTTTCTCCTCAGCCAGAAAAATTCACCCCACTTGCGTATCGTAAAAGTATAAAATTTCCCACATCAGCTAATCTAAAGATTCTGAACTAATTATTAAGTTCCTTAACTACACCACTTATTGTCAATTGATTTTGAAATGGAATCCCATGTTCTTTAACATGGTACTAGAGCTAGTCGCAAGTGTTTTTCTATCCACACATGACTTGAACTCTTATGCACATTGGGCTTGATTTCGTATTTATAGTAGCCAATGTTATCTTATGTTTGAGTTGGTTTAGAAGTTCATATATGTGAGAAGTCAAACCAGTTTATTGTCTTGTCTCAACCCAAGTCGTGTATAAGAGGAGATATGAAAGTATAGAATATCGCACATAAATTAGGCTAAAAATTCTGGACTAAGTAATAAGTTTCTAGGCCATATCACTCATTACCAACTAATTTTGAAATAGAAGCCTCTTTAACATACACTATCAAAGTAGACACAAAATTAAGAAAAACAAAGGAGAAATAGAGATACATTTATTTGTTTTCAACAAATATGAAGGGCGATTGAAGCTTCTTCAATCCTCACTAAGCTTGTTCGAAGGTGCCTTAGATTTGGGTAGGGAGCAAACCCTTTCAATGACTTTTGTTCTGATATTGATGATAAAGTTGATTTTAGAATTTATTTTGCTTGAAATTTGCCCAAACGTTTCACTTTTTTTTTTTTTTTTTTTAAATATTTTTGCATGATCCTAAGTCAACTTAGTCATGACTCGGATGATTCTAGCCGAATTCCTGATTTAGTGTGTCGACTCATCGAATATTGCTAGAATCTACCCGAGTCAGATCCGAGCCTACCATCTCCAACATATAGCGAATCCTTCTTGGAATGAAAGGTTGAGTTCTGGTTACAACTCGACTAAATCACCTCTTTGAACCCTGCAACCAAGTTGCACTTATAAGTGTTTTTCTTTCAGGAGGGTTCTTCAAAATTAGCTCAAGTCCATTTCTTTTCCTTATTTAAAAATTAGATAAATAAAAGTTTATTGCCAACGGAAATTGGGGATTTGTATATAAATAGATACTAGTATTAAATGTTGGAATGAAAATAAGGATTACAATTAGGATGAAATCCATTTTATTTGATTTGCTTTATATAGTTCTCTAGTACACCAATTCAACAAAGAACATTCTCTAATGGTACCATTAGATACACTGATTCAACCAAGCACATCCTCTAAAACCATTACATGCTCTACCTTGAAAACTCTATAAAACTAGGACCAGTGATAAGATTTTATTAGTATAAAACCCATTGTACCCCTCCTTCATATATTTTGGACAATTCATGAATGCACGATTTTTTATCGTGCCATATCCTATTCAATATGGTCTTTCTAGTGCTATCTTGATGGTACATTAATACGACATAATTGATAACATTTTTGATAATATAGGAAGGACTTCCATAGGAAAATCCTCCACAATTGCATTGTTTTTTTAGTATACTTATTCCATTCGTGTCATCAAAATTAGTACACAATTTGGTTATACACAATATTTTGGAGGTCAAGGCAATTTGTGTCCACTACACCAAAATTACCTCAAAAAAAGTAATTATGGTATTTTTTTAAAAGTTTTATTCAATAATAAAATATAAAATATTGTAAAAATATTATTATATGTATTGGCCATTCAAATTATAGGATATCCACCAGCTTGATATTAAGGCCACAAACTGTGAATAGTAAAATTGACAGGTGGAGCTCGATATTGAGGCCACAAACTGTTAATAGTAAAATTGGTAGTTTTTAGTGTGTATGGTCGGGTTGAGTTAGTACAAACTCCTTTTGAATTAATATGGGTGACTAGGTAAAAATGAAAGTATGGATAGGATAGATATTATAATAAAGGAGAAAGTTATCATTTTAGCCATGGTAAAACTAGTAAATGGTTTGAGTGATGGGTGGTACTAGCAACGTATAGGTATTTATAGATTATAAGTTAGTTTTACGCAGATTGGGGAAAACAAAAGGATGAAATATTATTGCAAGTAAGTTAGGTTAGTTTTAGGTATAAAAATCGTGATGTATTAGGGCAGAACAAAAGGATGAAAATGAAGTGCATGCAGATAAACATGGCATGTTGTCCAATTTTAGGTATGAGGATAAATAAGCATATGAATAATAAAATAAATCAATACTATAATAGTATAATAGTTTTCTAAATAACTTTCATAAGATTTCTTAAATAATTACAAGGGCAAAAGGTATGTAACATAGATAGGGTCCAACAGATTATTGGAGGAAATCAGTTTAGTTTCTCAAAAGCTATCGTCTTTACAGATGGGATGATTTGATGAAAGGTTTAGATTTTACGAACAAAAACTTAGATTATATTTTATTGGCTTACAGAGATTTTGTTTGAATGATTTTAGAGGGATTTTACTCAGTAGTTAAGCACTATTAGACCAGTCTATTAAGAGAGCTTCATATGTACGTTTATGCTACTACCAATCTGACACATTCATTATACATGAAGTGTAATTGATAATGAAAGAAAAATTAATATTTATTGCACAATATTGTTTTTTCAACCTAAACTATTGCCTCCATCTGACCTCATCTATTTGTGTCCATCATTAAGTGGTGTCCATCATTAAGTGATAGCATTTATATTTATACAAAACTTAGCATAAAAATTGACTAAAAGTAATATAAGATTATCTTCACTGTTAGTGTGTAAATTTATTTATTTATTTTTACCTAAATGACTAAATCGTTTAGATATGTAGTATATAAGTATTTAAAATATTTTATATTTTTATAACAGACACTTCATTCATCTATATGCCCTCATGTAAATCTTATTGTATAATTATAATATGAATTCCACACATAAAATTGATGGAAAGCCACATAGCGTTAGGGTGGGTAAAACTTTAAAAAATTATAAAATAGCCTAGATAATTTTAGAATTTATATGATCCTAGAGTGGTAAAACAATGAGGACTGTTCACAAAGTCAAAAAAGTAGCAAATTTGGTAGGATCGTCATTGAACGATCCTATATTTACAAGCATTTTTGGGGCTTTTGGCCTTATTTTTTTTTTTTTAAAATAACCAAGTCTGTTGAATACCATTTTTGTAAGCTTACTGAATTGAATGAACCCAATTGAAGTTTGTGGCTTCTACTCTAGGAATTATTCTTACAAGTTGAAAAAACTAGATAATTTTACTCCAAAAAAAGATGGTAATAAAAAAAGAGAGATAAGGATTTTTTTTTTTCTTTAAATCTAGATTGCTTATAACCTCCACAAATTATTTCAGTTCATCATAAGTGTTTTAAATACACAAAATTCAATTCAAATAATCATACCTTCTATATTAAACTAAGCACATGCAATCTCCAATTATTATTATTATATTTTTACATGTCACCAAACTTTTCAAGCACAAAAGAATAAATGTTAGGGAAAATCATTTTTTATTTGTATATTTTTTAATTTTAGGCATTGAAATATTTCTACATTTATTCACACTTATACACATATAATACGATCTCTGTATGTATATGCCTTATAGAATGTTTACCAATAGTTGGAGGGGAAAGACTTGATAGACTGGTCTTTGGTCCTATAGACTTTTAATGTATTTTAAATGTTTCTTATTTATTTTCATAACCTTGTGTAAGCAAGATTAGCTAAAATCTTAATTGTCACTTATACGAGTCTATGTAAGTATTTTCCTAGTTGGAGTATCTTCAGAAAGAGAAAATATAGATTAAGATGGGAAATGTAAAGAATTGAAGTTAAGGCCACCCTATATGTGTTGGTGAAAAAGAAAGGGAACATCAATGTGGCTATTTTTTCCTTAATCCTCTCGATGGTATGGAACCGAAATTAATTAATTATGAGAAAATTAACTGTAGCATAATCATATTCATGATAAATTATTTGCTATGGAACCTAAATTAATTAAATATGAGAAACTTAACTGTAGCATAACATTCATTATCCATATTCATGATAAATTATCAAAAATTGAATAAAACTATAACTCACACCAAAAAATCCTCAATCGTTTATATTAGCTTAATTGAAGAGATAAAAATAAATTTTCATACTAAATTCACATGTAATGCAACTTTTATTATTGTTTTAGTGATTTATTAGCTCAAAAATTATTAATTTAGTTATTTTATGCAAGTTTGGTAGGATTTTATAATTTTTTGATCAGATTAATGGCAATCTTAAATCGATTCTATTTAAAATCTCGATTCCACAAAATATGATTACTACTAGTGAAAATGGACCTGGAACACTCTAACAAAATGAGTTCTGTGAGCTTTAGAGTTCGTGCAATATATCATTCAAAAAGTAGACTTGCTCCCTCAATGTTTTGGGCTTGCATTGACTAGTGATGATGTATGTAAAGGTACAAATTAATCATATTGTAGACATGCAAAATCAACAATTTCATTTAATATTGAGGACCTGACAGATACAGATCAGCGATTTGGAAGCAAAACTGATGAACTTGTTAGCAAATCTGTTATGTTTGGTTCCCTGAAATTGGTAACAAGTTGGATTGAATTACTACTTTATCAGGAGCGCACCACTTCGTTTGATAACTTCTCGGCATAGATAATATTTAAAACTGGATAGTCTGAGCTCTGCCTAGACCTAGTGGAATTGTTTCCTTCCGCCTATGGATTGTATTTATAAGAAGGCTTGTAATAAATAATAGTCATACAACGTAGCATATCATATATGTGATGGCCCAAATAAAATGAATTTCGGTCCCATTAAACATGTTAGGCATGATTCATGAATAATCCAACACATGAGAAACCAACAAAAATACAACATATTCGAAGTGGAATTCAGGGAATTAGGCCCTAATGCAAGGTAATGGTTGAATATGATTAAGTACGTTTTTTACTATTTATGACTTAAGCCCAATACACATATGTACGTATATCTTGAGGTGTAAGACTTAATAGCCACATATTTATTAAAGTTATATTTATATTTCTTTCAAAAAATTAGGGGAGCGAAATATAAATTTTATAAGAATATAAATTAAATTTTCAAAATTTTTAAGGGTAAAATTTATAATTTCTAGAATCTTGGGGGCGGCCCCTCCCTGCCTCCCTAAATCCACCCCTATAAGTACGTAACGTACATACATACGCATTCTACAATTTCGTAACAGAACTAATTTTATTGTACTTTAAAAACTTATACAGTACAAAATCATGTGTTTTGAAAGTCCCTTTTAGGGAATCTCTTGTGGTTTAAATACTTGTATAATACAAACTTTTAAAATTAAGAAAATAATTCCCTAAAAGGGAATATAGAATTTTCCATATATATATATAAGTATAGAATTCTCTCTATATATATAACATCGCTCTTTTTTCGTTTAGCCTCTTTGTTTATATTGAAGCTTCAGGTACGATTTTCTGCCCCTTCTTTTTGGCAATTTGTTTTTGTTTTTTCTAAAATCTTTTGTTAGATCTGTAATATGTCATGAATGTTGTTATTCAAATATGGAGTGGATTAGTTTGTTTACATTTAGTTATGACTTTATTATGTTTTCATGTTGTGTTAAGAATATTGTCAAAAGAGTTTAATGGAATGTTGTTTTTACCATGGATCCTTCAGTATTTATAGATACATTCTTATTCAGAAGTTGAAAAAAATGTATTTATCCTTTCATTTGAGCATAATTTATACAGTTTGGCTACTATTGCAGTTTGTAGTGTTTGAGTTTTGATATCTTACGGCAGATTTTTTTTGACCAAGGACATTGATCAAACGATCTTTACCAAAAGTGCTTGCAAAGTTTGACTATATACAGTCACATCAATGTCCTGAAAATGTGAATTTATATTAGTTAGGAGCAAAAGCAACAAGTTTTAAAAAGTGTTGTCAACGAAATGGTGTATGTGCTTTATTGAAATTTCGTTTTAGAAGTTAAGATTAAAAAAAGAAAAATGCAAGAATGTGGCAGATAAAGTCTCAGTTACAATGTTTGTGAATGCGAGTTCAAGCTTTTGTCATTGCGCATTATTCCATAGATGGTAACCTATTGCACTATAAACTAAAGAAGCCATTAGGCCCTACTCTTCAAAAAAAAAATATATAATAATAATAATAAGCCTTGAGAATATTAATAATTTACTATTAACTGAGACTGCCAAAAGTGGTAATTTGATTCTTGGATTGAGACCAATTCGTGGTTGGAGACATTCTTGTACTGATCTAGAACTTTTTCGTCAATAGATTGTATGAAGAGTTCCTCCTCATCCTTCCGAAAAGATAATGGGAGAGACAATGGGATGTCTGCCAAAGATCTCATCGAAAACATTTTTGTCCAAGATTCTTGAACACCATATTCCTTCATCAACCATACATCAATCGATTTATATTTATTATCGTCAACAAATCTCAAATAATTTGAATATGAGTATGAGTCAGAGTCGTCACATACACTCGTGATTAGGGCGAGAGATTCCTCCAATACAGCCAAACAACGTACCAAACAACGTACCCCCAAGCGAGGAATGCCGCCTTGATCAGGATATTCTACACGTTGATCAGGATATTCTATCGTCGTAAATTCCTCTGAGTTGAGATGAAAAGTAAGAATCCGATCCACCAACGGCCAATGTAAAGATTCTCTAAATGAAATTGATATAGAATCATTATATAAATTTTGTTGGGAGTTTTAACTAATTCTCTCCAAGTATTGGTATTGAGACTGTATATCTCGGCTCGACTTGATAAGTATAATCATCAACATGCGAAAGCATCACGAGCCTAATTACCCTAATTACTTTGTAATCGTTACTGATGGGATCGTACCCAAATCCTAGATCCTCCCTGTCCCTATAAAAATCTTGTGGATACTCAAAAGGACAATCAGGAAGCCTCCTGAATTCACGCATTGCAGGATTACACAAGCAGATATTATCCCCATCCACGATGCATACAATGCCGTTGGAAGGACCCAATAAAACAGCACCAAAATCAGGGAAAATTGGCACCTCCAAATCAGGAGCTATAGTATCTAGTGTTTCGTTATTAGAATGAAAGGACAGAACGTTTTTGTTCGCGTTCTTGATCAACCGCATGATATACACATATGATGTTGTACGTCTTGAGACTCGGCTGGTAAATATGTGGTGTTGATCTCCATGTCGCGGTTCCTTTGTTCTGTTTGGAGCACAAACAACGTGATTGATTAGTGACAATCCGTTAATCTAATTTTTTTCTATTTTGGAAGGTTAATAATAATATAATATGTATCCGGAGTCATTCGTTACGTGTTCTTATAGGGGTGTGGATCCATAGATGATTTGGTTTAGGTTTAGGTTTAGAATTGATTTTCTATTGATTTGGATGTCATTAGCTTTGCGTGTAGTTTCACCAAAAAGTCAACAGCCACACAACTTCTCCTTGTTAACAAATTTGGATTCTCACTCAATTCCGTGTCCTATTTGCTCTTGGTTACTAAATTTCATTGCTTCATTGACAACTTTTAGTTACGAGTTTTTATGTGTTATTTTCATTTTACCCTTTAGCATTGAGGGTGACTTTTACTTTAGTTTTTAAAGTTATTTTTTAGCCATTTAAGTCCTTCGGTTAAACTCAACTTAACGTTCATGATACTTTTTGACAAAAATACCCTTATTATCTCTCTTTCTTCTTTTTTTTTCTTCATTTTTACTTGATTCTATTTTTTTCCTGTATCCTATTTTATTGACATCATTCAATAATTTTTTATCACTCATGATGACATTTTAAATTTCATCAAACTCTGTTTATGAAAAGGAAAAGAAAAATTTGTCTACACATCTATAACTATAATTTAAGAGTAAGAATATCATTTTAGATAAAAAAAATCTAATACTCTTAGCTTTAATCATTAGTCCAGTGATGGCTAAAAAAATAATATTGAGAATCAAAGTGATCGTAATTCTAAATTTTAAAGGAGTAAAGTGAAATTAACCCTAGTTTTTTTTTTTTTTCCGAATCAAAATTTCTTTAAGATGATAAAATACAATTATTCTTGATTATCTGTTTTACTAGTTAAAAATAAATAAATAAATAAAGCATAGCTACCTGCCATCCATTTGAATGGTCCTAAAGTCCAAATTATGAAGAAAGATTTGTCTACAGCCAATTTCAATAACATTGGCATTTTTCTTGGTGGGGATTCGACGGCCGCTAATATTACGAGAAAACGAAGAAAAAAACATATGATTAAAACCACGAGATAGGAAGGAATTTTTACAAAGTTCACAAGATAAAGCCAAGTTCCATTTAAAGCGTGCTTCACATGCCTAAGGCGAGCACTCCTCTGCTTAAGCATAAGCTCTTCTTTTTATGTTGAAGCTTGCCTAGTGTGAGCTCTTGGTCTGTGCTCAATTCAAATTTCAACCGTTGGATGCAAAACGAGCGTTTTACTATTCCATGACTTGCACAAAAAACAAATTCAATAAACAGTGATCTCTTCATATTTAATACACCAAGTAAATCATTCACACAATAAAAATTTATGAATTATTAACACACTAACTACCACTAAACTACGAAAATTAGAATCAGAATCACACAAATTTTAAATAGAACATAAAATAGCTTTAATTAAAGAGCTATCAAGAAGAAGAATGTGATAAGCACTGTTTTGAACTAGTTCATGTCACGAGAATCGCTTAGTGAGATGGTTCCACACTCTCTGCGATCTTCTCCTGCCAATTGAATATGATTGTAAATGCATTGACCCCATGACAATGACTAATAATATCTTCTTCCTAGACATTTCAACTCAAGTACTATTTAAGTGTGAGTATCTTTGATGGGTAAAAACCTGACACTTAACTCCCTTAGATTGTTTAATGGACAACTCGACAGCTGATAGTAGGATCAACAAGCAGAGGAAGATAAATTATTTCACTGGGTGTAGTTTAGTCATTCGAGATTTCTATGTGTCAATAGATTTGAGGTGCATTCATACATAGGATACTGGAGATCAATCTTAACTCTACTTGAAGTCTTCAGTTCAGCTGCTTTGCTACCTCCTGTAAAGAGGAAGGAAAGGGCAAAGCTAGCGTGCAATTCTCCATGTTGGAAAGTGGACTATATATATTTTTTTTTTGAGCAAAAAAAGAAAAGAGACTTTTGGCATGATTCAATAAAAAAAAATGAATTTATTAAGTTGGATACAACTTTGGAGATGTTTTGATCTTTTGATTTTATAAAGTTGGATAGCTTGTGTTCTGGTGAAGAACCACATAAGATGCAAAATTGAAATAATTAAAGTGAGTGTACATGCCTTAGGTCACAGTAGAACTTAGCACAGACCTGTGCACTTTTAAGGATGCTTTTAGGGAGAAAAACAAGCAACTTAATGACATGCCAAACGATGCTTGGCAAATGAGTGATGCTTTAGCAAGTTCAACTATAATTCTTGGATCGAATTCTTGTATCGATAACTAAAGTGCACACATGGGTGGATTTGGTTTATCTAGTATTACGTGCTGAATTGTTTTTCTTTTCTTTTTGAGCTTGAATGGAGCAACTTTGTTCTGCAAGTTGTCAATTGGAGCTGCCCTTCATTGCTAATTAGTGATATTCCAATTCTCAAGTGGTTGCTTAATTGTATGTCTTCAATATTTGTGATGTTTTATTTATGTCTAAACAAGAATAAATAGATGAAATTAATTTTCCAAGAATATGCATTCCTGTGCAGTCAATATATTAGAAAGAAAATGAAGATTACAGGAGAATATTAATATGAAATATTATCCATTTTATCGACGTGCCCTATAAACTAACCACATCATTATTAGATGCACAATACAATTGTTACAATTTGATAGAGTTAGAGTCGCTACAGGAACGCAATATAGCTAGAACCACTACAGGAGCCTTCTTGGGGACAATCCTTATATACACGATTTTTTTCATAACATATCCTTACCTCCGTCAATACGGTTTGTCCGATACTATCCTGCTGGCATATTAGGTCGGGGTCTTTACCGGTGAAAAGCCGTATATAATGTTGTATAATATGGGGATAGGAAAATCCCTGCAGAAATCCATTGACTTCTAATATTCCTAATATGTCAATACCATCTTTTAGGTCGATAGCAAGGTTGAGATAATCATCTTCCCCTAATTGAGAACAAGTTAATCCGTGCTTCTTCCATTCTTCTTTCCAAAAATCTTGATTTGTGTTTTGATCAGAAAATGTGTTTAGGAGGTCGGGCCAATATGAGTCCATGATATCAAGGTGATGCTGTAAAATAGTAAATTATGGCAATGACAAATGATTTTTATTCAATAATAAAAAATATAAAATACTAAAAACATGTTATTACCTGAATCATTCTATATGCATGACCATTGCAATACTTAGGATGTCCACCTTGTTGATTTTGAGGCCAGAGGCCATGAACGGTAAAGTTGGTAGGATGGAATGATCGCTTGCACGGCCGGGTAGCGCAGAATCCATTTGGCCAAGTGTTGGCGAGAAGGTAATAATCAAAACACATAATGGGAGAAAATAGCACAGTTAGTATAACTAAGGTAAAGCCTATCATTTTCGCCATGGCAAAAATGGTAAATGATTTTGAATATTCTGTTGATACTTGCTATATATGGTGATTTTGAAAGAAGTCAGTAAGTTTTAGGCAGGCTACATAAAGATCGAAGATACATTGGGAGGGTTATTGTTGAACAGAAGTATGAAGAAAAGATTCAGTAGCATGTAGGTAATTCTTAGTTACGAATATCAAGTTGCATCGTTGTTCTCTAATGATATTCTTATGCGGGCAGACCTTCTCCATCAATCATGCAATCTCCAATTACATTTTATTCCTTTATTTGTCACATTACTTTTCAAGAACAAAAGAACAATGATAGGGAAAAGCATTTTTTTTTTTTTTAATTTTAGGCATTGAAACATTTCTTCATTTATTCGTGCCCTTTCACACACATATCATATGATATATGCATTTTAGGTTGTTTACCAACAATCACAGTATATTGCAACAGAGAAAATGTAAATTAAGATGGGAAATGTAATGAATTGAATGTCATCCTATATGTACCGGTGAAAAAGAAAAAAGAGAACTTCAATGTGGTTATTTTTTCCTTAATCCTCTTGATAGTATAGAACCTAAATTTATTAAATACGAGGACCAAGTCATTGTTACAAGATTCATCATAAATTATCTGTGATCGAGAAAGATTGAATAAAACTATAACTCATACCAAAAGATCCTCAACCAAACGTTTAGCAGCTTAACTGAATAGATAAAGATAAATTTTCATGCTTAATTCACAAGTGATGCAATTTTTATAATTGTTGTATTGATTTGTTAGCTAAATAATTATTAATTTAGTTATTTTATGCAATTTTGGTAGGATGCTACAATCCCTTGATTTGATTATGACAATATGATAACTTTATTATTAGAGCTATTTTATGGTTCTTTTTGTGCTTAATTTGCGTGATTTTAATTCCGATTTTCGATATTTGGCGGGATTTAATTGGCGTGTTAGGAGATCATAGATTGTTGTTGCGTTAGTGATTTATTTGGTGTACTAAATATGAAGAGATAACTATTTATTGTCCTTTGGTTTTAGGTGTAGGACTTAGAAGGGCTAAACGGTCATTTCTCACCTAAGTCCAAAAGTCAACCAGTCTAAAGAAAAGCAAATGATCTAAACTTTTGACGAATGACACTTTAATATCCTATTTTTTAGTTGTGTTGTTTTGGGATCCTATTTTAGTGAATAATTGATTTAATTATTCAATTTTAGTGGTTGGAACTTGGAAGGCGCTTGAAATCGTCACATGCATTATACGAGACATTAATAATGGTAATTTTTTAACAGAAATTGAACAAGATAACGTAGTTTTATTATTACAACTTCAAAGAAAAAATGTAAAAAGATGTATTTAATCACCAAAATTTCAAAAATTTTAAATGATTAAAATGTAGATTCTTGCTTTGTTTATTTTTTTTAAAAGTTGTGATAGTTCAATTTGTATTCAAAGACCATCTACATTAATCTATTGTATAATGCATTTGATGATTTTCGATACCTTTCAATCGTCGAAATTGGATAATAACACTAATAAGACACAATTTGTAAAAATAATGTACTAAAATGCATAATTAAAAAATTAGATACCAAAATAATATAAAAGGTACCAATAAAATCATTTACTCAATAAAAACAGTAGCACGCCCTTTGCAAGCTAGACGCTCATGAAAGTTCGCCTTAGGCGAGCATAAACAGAAGGTTGCTCGCTTCTGAGCAAAGGTTAGTAAGGCGAGCTACATAGGCTTTCTTTTTAGGGTTAATATTGACATTTAGAGTGACTATCACTTTTAATTTTTAATATTATTTTTTAAATATTTAAATCCCTGAATTAATAGTCAAAGCTAAAGATGTTAGATTTTTAACCTAAAATGATATTTTTACCCTCAAACTATTAATATCAGCACAAATTTTTCCCACGACACCTAAATATTTTATTTTCTTTCTATGAATAGAGTTTGATAAAATTTAAGACATTATGATGAATGATTAAAAATTTTATTGAACCATGTCGATAAAATAAGAGGTAGGAAAAAAATGGATAAAGTAAAATGAGAAAAAAGAAGAAGAAAGAATAAGGATATTTTTCTCAAAAGGATAATAAATATATTGAGTTGGATTTAATAGAAGGATTTAAATGGCTAAAAAATAACGTTAGGGATTAAAGTAATAGTGACCTTAAACATTAAGTGAGTAAAGAAAAATTAACCCTTCTTTTCATTCATAGGTTCACTAACTTATATATATAAATAGATAGATAGACACACACCAAACACCTAGTCTTAGATCTATGATTCAAGAATATATTTCAATCCAAAATTGAACAGGTGCACTTTAGGGAAAAATCTAACATTGTAATTTGTGATTTTAATTATTTCAAAAATAATTTAAGAATTTCAGTTTCTTTTTATTATTATTATTTTTAAATTATGTTGTTTAGATTTTCTTGCAATATTAATTCTAGTAACAACATTGATTATATTTTAATCATGTGTTTTTTCTATTTAATTAATTCTTGTGTGTTGATTTTAATAATGATGTATTAAATTATTTAAGGTTGGATATGGGCAATGTAATTTTTTATAGATTAACCCGAGAATCACCAATCGATAGGTATTTTGAGTAATTAACATAAATTGACAAATCAGTAATCGGGAAGATTATATCCATAAGTAATAATTAACATAAATTGACAATTAAAAAATGTAACTATCTTGTTTTAGTTTGATTGACCGAGGTGATATGGAAGTCTATTTATGTTAATTATTAGACAAGCTAGGTTAATTTGAGGTAGTGACTGACAAGATTACTTAGTTCGATATAAATTCAAGAGAACTCAATTTAATTAAAATTAAGTTAAAGAGGAATCTACTTCTAAATTAATTGTGCGAAGAACCGGAGTTGAGTTGAAAATTGATAATCGAATTATGATTTAGTATAACTGAATCGATTGATTGGTAATTTGAGTAATATCGAAAATTTGCTAGCCTATTACCGAGTATGCCTTTTAAAAATATTTGAAAACGCTTTTCTTTACTCAGCATTATTTACTTGCATTTATTTTAAATCCTGTTTTAGTTATAGTTTCAGTTACATAAAAATCCAAAAATATTCATTTATAATACGTCAAAATAGAAATTGTTAAGAACTTTTGGTATTTATCTGTATAATATTCATGGGAATAATTCATATTCTTCTTACTATAATGAACCTGGACTTATACAGAATAATGAAAAATTATGAATAAATTAATTTAACCTTTTCTACATCACAGCATCAAATCGATCGTATTTAAATCCAGTTTCCACAAAGGCTGGAACACTCTAATAAAATGAAGTTCTATGGGCTTTAAAGGTCGTGAATCATTCAAAAAGTAGACTTGCTCCTACATATTTTGGGCTTGTATTGGCTAGGAGTTTGTTATTATCTGAAACATGTCTCATCACATTGGTAATTATCAATATAGAGGGTGAAATCCGGAAGAATTTCCGTCTTCCATGGGAAGCAGCAAGCATTTGGCCAAGTTACCCCAACAATCAACATATATTGGTTGAATGCGTGAAGGGAGTACAAAAAAAAAAAAGGGACTCAATGCTCAAGACCACCGTCTACATAATAATTGCTAGCATAATTACTATAAAATTCCAGCTTTAAATAAAAAAATCTAGCAAATAAAGTTCAAAAACATGTATTGAATTATGCGGAACTAATCATAGATGGGTGATGCCAAACACATATCTCAAGGGAGGTCATGATACAAGTCAATCGTGATCTATCCACGGAGATACCTATCTATATGGAGAGAGATCTATCTATGAATTGATTTACACTATCCTCCAGCCCTCGGTCGAGCGGAGAAGTACAATATATAAGTGTAAATTAATTAATTAATGATCAATTAATTTCACTGAATGTGTCCTAAGCAATAGTGTACTTATAGAGGTATAGATTTATTGCAAATTATTATAACTTGACTTTTAACGGAGAAAAATTCTAATAGTATGGTCATGGAAAGGGATCTCCTTGGTGTTGACTGTCTTCAAGGTGCCAATGCCTTTCCCCAAATTTGCGTCGTTCAATTTGGAATCGTTGCTCTGCTCGCTGCTAATTTTGTTGCTGCATCTTATTAGCCGTGGAATTCACTTAATTTTCTATATAGAAACATTTCCTGTTGAAGACTCTCCTATTTATGTAACTATAGTTGGTTTAAGTTCAATGATTTGTACTTTGTTAAATCTAAATCTTCTTTTTATGGCAATAAGAATATTATTTATAATTATTGTCATCAACATGACCATATATTTTACCGCGACTTTAAGATATAATATGTATACTTTTCTTAAATTACGCATAAATAAATTAAAAGTGATATGCAATAAAAAAAATAAAAATTTTAAATTCTACCGCATTAATGATTATTTACTTTCCTACAAATTGCTCATGATTTCACCCAATGATTTACAACTCTACAAGCAGGGTAATCAGGAATACCATAAACTTTTAGATCCGGTAACCATAGGTCAATACCAATTGCACAATTTAAATGATCGAGTCAGGGAAGTGAAGGAGTTCGCCAGGACACATAGCCTAAATTACATATTATAATCAAGCGAGGGAATATCTTTCCGTGAGATTATTCCTGGCCTCGTCCTACAAATTATAGTGCAAGGCAATTTGCACTCACAAATATTGTACTAACGTCTGTTCTCAGTCACTAACGTCTTAAGTTCCTAGTCTAAACCAAATTCAACACCCAAATCACTCACTAACGTCTAAGTTGTCAGTCACCTTGTCAGCATCTCATTCTCTTCAGTCCTCCCTTTCTCCTCAGCCAGAAAAATTCACCCCACTTGTGCATCGTAAAAGTATAAAATATCTTACATTAATTAATTTAAAATTTTGAACTAATTAATAAGTTATTTGGCTACACTATTCATTATCAATTAATTTTAAAATAGAAACCTATATTCTTTAATATGGTATTAAAATCAGTAACAAGTGTTTTCGTATTCACACATGACTTGAACCCATATGTACATTGTGCTTGATTTTGTGTTTATATTAGTCAATGTTATCTTATGTTTGTGTTGGTTTAGAAGTTTATATATGTGAGAAGTCAAACCAGTTTATTGTCTTCAATGATAAAGTTTTAACCCAAATCGTGTGTGAGAGGAGGTATGAAAGTATAAAATATCTCACATAAATTAGGCTAAAAATTCTAGACTAATTAATAAATTTCTAGGTCACATCATTCATTGTCAATTAATTTTGAAATGGAATCCTCTTTAACATACACTATCATTGTAGACACTAAATTAAGAAAAATAAAGGAGAAATAGAGATTCATTCATTTGTTTTCAATGAATATGAAGGGCGATTCAAACTTCTTCAACCTTCACTAAGCTTGTTCAAAGGTGT
The DNA here is from genome assembly GCA_025175665.1 of Cinchona pubescens. Taxonomy (NCBI): domain Eukaryota; kingdom Viridiplantae; phylum Streptophyta; class Magnoliopsida; order Gentianales; family Rubiaceae; genus Cinchona; species Cinchona pubescens. The sequence continues at coordinate 2,178,931 of JANKKI010000085.1, read as the reverse complement.
CTTAGATTTGGGTAGGGGGCAAACTCTTTCAATGACTTTTGTCTGATATTGATGATAAAGTTGATTGTAGAATTTATTTTGCTTGAAATTTGCCCAAGAGTTTCACTTTCTTTTTTTTAAATAAATATTTTTGCATGATCCTAAGTCAACTCAGTCATGACTCGGGCGATTCTAGTCGAATTCTTGATTTAGTGTGTCGACTCAACGAATATTGCCCGAATCTGCTCGAGTAACAAATCCGAGCTTATCATCTCCAACATATAGCGAATCCTTCTTGGAATAGAAGGTTGAGTTCTGGTTCTAGATGTGTATAAGAGTCAACCTCTATGAACTCTGCAACCAAATTATGTTGGAATTTTAATTAAACTATGTGAGTTTTATTTTAAATTCTAAATATTTGATCCAATATTTAATTATGATGTCTATCAAATTTGAGATAATAATCACCTTTGTGATAATTATCACGTTATGATAATTATTACGTTTGTGATAACCACTCACTATAACCATTTTAGTTTTTCTGATGGAAAAAATGATATAAATATATGGAGTGTTTTGGATTCCTAAACTTGACAATCTATCAAAAAAATACACCATTATATTAGTTTGTCTAAGGTTTAAAAGTATCCAAAAAATTATTTCTATTTTTTTTGTTCTACAGTGATCCAACTAAATCAATGGCTAGAGGTATGTTCCTTTATTTTATTCCGCATTCGATATTCTATGGTATTACTTAACCATTGGACTAATTTTGTTCTAGAGATATAAAATCTATCATTTGGTATCAGAGCATGCTATGCCTCTTACATATACGAATATGTTGATTTGGGTTTACTGTTGGTATGTTATTTTGGAAATCTAGAATCATAAATCAGTTAGAAACTGATTCTATAATTTTTCCTTGATTAAAATATCTATTTTGGTGTTATTTGGTGCTGGTTTATGGCTGTTTATTTTTTGTTTATGTATATGAATGATGGACCATGATAATGGGTTTATGATTTTGATGTTTTTACTGAAAAATAAAGTGAGAAATCATTAAGAAATTAGATTCACATGACCTTTTTGACAAGTCAACCAGTTGGCCATCGTTGTGGCTTGTGTAGTTTTGGAATAAAATATTCCTATTAATTACTTCTGATTTAAAAAAAATTAAAAAAAAGAGAAAGGTGGGCCGCTTGGTATCGAACTCGTGACTTTTTGATAACAAGACATGCGTTCCGACCAATGAGCCATCGCTAATGGTATGTTGTGATGTTTTGGAACATAATATTTCTATAAACTACTTAGGATATTATTCTGATAAAAAAAAAAATTCATTGCTGCTGTTTGAAGGCTTTGAACCCAAGGTCTTCTAGTTAACGGTTAGGCATTCTGAATAGTTAAGTTACTCCAATTGTTTAATTTTGGAATGTATTGTTTTTATATGAACTACTTCCAGTTTATTTTTGCATATCTATATCTATCTATCTCTCTCTATATATATATGTGTGTGTGTGTCGTGACATTGATGATAAAGTTGATTGTAGAATTTATTTTGCTTGAAATTTGCCCAAGCGTTTCACTTTCTTTCAAAGGTGTCGACTTATCGAATATTGCCCGAATCTACCGGAGTGAGATCCGAGCCTACCATCTCTAACACATATATTTGTGGCTTTGCTGTAATTATTAATTGTCATCCATATATATATGTAATAGAGTAGCCGCAGCATCTATAATATATATATATATATATATATATATATATGCATAGACGCATTAATTCTATTATTTTGGGATCACTTATAATATAAGACATTAATTGTAATTATATCACATTTAATATAATAAATTTTTATCCCACAGAAATTTTTATTATATTATATTATGTGATTAAAAGGGATGAAACATTAAATTATATTCCTTAATTTGTCCACAAGAATTAAGTAAAGGAATACGATTTAATAGTTTCGCCATTTTGATTATATGAATTTATTTGAATTAAAAATTTAGTTAACAGGCAAATTCTATGTCGTGTAATTCATATTTTTTAGAATGTTTTGCATTGGTAAAACATAATGAATGATTATTAGCCTGAAATTTTTGACATAAGTATGTATGTAATTTATTTGTGCTGTTTTTCAACCTATGAATTTTTCTGATATGAAATGTGACATTCCTGATCTCAAGGATGACAACTATAAGTTGTGGAAAGAGAGGATTCTTCTTCATTTGGGATGGGCATTGATTATACTAGAAGGAAAGACAAACCACCTCTGATTATCTTCTTGAGAACAACCAACCTAGTGATGTTGAGATTTATAAAATGTGAGAGCGATCTAATCGCCTCAATGTGGTGTTCATAAAGACCAACATCTCAACTGGCATTCGAGATTTTGTTGATCAGTATAATAATGTCCAAAAGCTATTGAAGGCTATTGATGAGCAATTTGAGTCTTCAGATAAGGCCTTAGCAAGCACCTTAATCATAAAGTTTTCCACCATACAGCTCACCGGTATCAAAGAAGTGCATGAACACATCATGCAAATGAGAGACATAGCGGCTCAACTGAAAAATCTTGAGATTATTGTTAGAAAGTAAATAAACAGATAACGTAGCGGAATTTAAAATTTTTACTTTCCTATCATAGATCACCTTGATTAATTTATGCGTAGTACTAGAAAAGTATAGAGATTATACCGTAAAATTGCAGTAAAATCTCTAATATATCTGGAACGTCGATCCACATGCCGCACAGGTGCCCGGCCACTAATGGTATCCACACAGATAATAGTAAATCAGGAATCTTCACAAGATTGATTGGCCTAAACCACGGAGTGTTAGTTCCTAAATTATTTTCCCTTCTTTTTCTCAATCGTGACTCTCACGTTTTGAAGGAATTTTGATGGCTTTTTCCCTCACGGCTTTTTGGCCGTTAATGTACTAGTATATATATTTGAATATAATATATTATATATGTAATAATTTAGAATCCCAATCAAATTGAATTTGGGAAATTACAAATCCCAATTAGTTTGGGTCATGGTATATGAATAATTATAAAACTATTAGGACTATTAATATGTCTTACATATTAACTCTTAATATTTATAGCTTATTACAATTAAACCCAAAAATTAATTTATCTCATAAATTAACCCATAAGTATCTCATACTTATCAAATCATTTTAATCCTCAATTAATTATCCTTAAGTGTGTGACCCTTTAGGTTCCCAATCACATTGGTAATAAGTATAAATTATAATCCTAAATTAATTAGGATTAGATAAATTATAGATTGTGCAGCACCTTTAATTTATCATTAATTCTCCAATTAATTAATTTACACTATAGATCAAGATTGGCTTCTAACAAAGTATCATGACCACCCAAGTGTTGAGATATGTCAAGCGGTTCGACATCACCCATCCGTGACTAGTTCTCCTGTAATTATTATCCTTTCACCAACCTATATCCTGATTAATTCAAGAGTACAGATATAATGCCAACTCTTAGCGAATTAATTAAATTTTACTTTTTTCCGAAATACAACTCACTTGAAATAGAATTTAAGACACTCTTAAATCTATTTTCACTTTGCGCAAAGATTTTTGAATCGTATTTCAAGAAGTGGCCATATTGGGATATACTCTCCTATTATAAGAAATGATGAATCCTCTATTGGTCATATCTTATCTTATCATGATTCATATTATATCCGAACTCTGCAGTATGTGTGACTCACTAAGAGTAACGACTAATAGAGCTAAAGAATAATAATCCACAGTCAAGATAAACTCATGATCTCAAGTCAAAGGACCATTACACTACTATCACAAAGAGATTAATCCACTGGCATTTAAATAATAATCAGTGTGGAATATTTTAGGGGGTGAATCCGATGCATTTATTCTTAATAAGTATCCACACACTCTTATACGCTAATCTACTAGTGTCATACACTACGATTAGGGATATAAACGAACAAAATATAATTACATCATAACTACTTATGATTTCACATATAAATAGTTTATTCGTTAAATGCCATATTACAAAATAGACATAAATATAAAAGCGTAATTTATCCCTAAAATTAATTGTCATTAGGGCATACACTAACAAATTCCCACTTGCACTAAAGCCAATCATTCATGTGCTTAAGACCGAATGAGTTAACATGACTCTCATGTTTCTTCTGGGATAAAGCTTTAGTGAACGGATCAACAATGTTATCATCCGTGCGGATCTTCTCTATCTCTACTTCATTTCTATCAATGATCTCTCTAATCAAATGATAGCGCCGTACAATTATTGTAATCAATACATTTTTAGATCGCTGATGAGACATGGGTTCCTTTGCTTATGCAATAGCTCAATTGTTATCACAATACAAGAGTATAGGATCACTAATGGAAGGAACCATTCCAAATTCAGCCACAAACTTTCTGATCCAAATTGCCTCTTTTGTTGCTTCTAAAGTTGCAATGTATTCAGCTTCTGTTGTAGAATCAATCGTGGTGTCCTGTTTGGAACTTTTCCAACTCACCACACCACCATTAAGAGTAAATACATATCCAGATTGTGATTTGTTATCATCCTTGTCAGATTGAAAGCTAGCATCTGTATATCCATGAACTGTCAATTCTTGCTTACCATAGATCAAGAATAAATCTTTACTCATTCTAAGTACTTAAGAATATTCTTGACTGCCATCCAATGACCACTCCCTGGGTTAGATTGAATCCTGATCGTAACATTTAGAGTATAGGAGACATCGGGTCTAGTACATGGCATAGCATACATTATAGAACAAATAGCCAAAGCATACGGGATCCTTTTCATGCTATCACTTTCAACATCTGTCTTAGGACACATGTCTTTAGAAAGGTACACACCATGAGACATTGGTAAGTAACCCTTCTTCGATTGATCCATGCTAAACCTCTAGCATCTTATCTATGTACGTTGATTGAGTAAAACCAAGCAAGCTCTTAGATCTATCTCTATAGATCCTCATTCCCAGAATATAGGTTGCCTCTTCTAAATCTTTCATAGAAAAATTTTGGACAACCATACCTTTACACTTTGAAGCATAGGTATGTCATTTCCTATCAACAATATGTCATCTACATAAAGTATCAAGAAAACAATGACGCTCTTACTTACCTTCTTGTATACACATGGTTCTCCTCATTTTTTGATAAAATCAAACACTTTGTAGCTTGCATACTTTGTTAGGATTTGTGGATGTTAACCTTTCAGGTTGTATCATATACACCTATTCTTGCAAATTCCCATTAAGGAAAGTAATTTTTACATCCATTTGCCAAGATCTCATAATCATAATATGTAGCTATCACAAGTAAAATTTGAATGGATTTCAGCATTGCAACTGGTGAAAAAGTTTCATCAAAATCAACTCCTTATTTTTTGTGTATAACCTTTTGCCACCAATCGCGCCTTATAGGTAATCACATTACCATCCATGTCGGTCTTTCTCTTAAAGACCCACTTGCACCCTATGGGTTTAATCCCTTCAGGTGGATCGATAAAGGTCCATACCTTATTGTTATACATGGAATCTATTTCAGATTTCATGGCTTCTAGCCACTTCTAAGAGTCCTTATCAGATAACGCTTCTTCGTAAGATGTAAGTTTATCATTCGAAATGATTAATATATCATTGTGCCCACTTACAAGAAACTCAAATTTTTTTGGAGCACGACGTATCCTAGTAGTCCTACGAAGAGTTTGTGTATCAATAGCTTCATCATTTATCACATCATCATGTGATTGAAGCTTTTGTTCCATTTGTTGATCAATACCATATTGTGTGATTTCTTGAACTTCTTCAAGATCTATTTTGCTCCCACTTGCCCTATCAAGAATAAACTCTTTTTCTAGAAAGACGGCATGTTTTGAGACAAACACCTTTTGCTCAATGGGATTATAGAAATAGTATCCAAACGTCTCCTTTGAATACCCCACAAATAGGTATTTATCTGACATAGGTTAATTTTATCAGATTCTACCTCTTCACATAAGTAGGGCAACCCCAAACCTTCAAGTATGAAAGTTTAGGTTTCTTTCCAAACCATAACTCATACGGAGTGGAATCTACAACTTTTGATAGAACATGATTTAGTAAATGGGAGGCAGTATTAAGAGCATAGCCCCGAAACAATTTTAGAAGGTCTGCAAGACTCATCATTGATCGAACCATATCTAATAGAGTTCGATTACATCTCTCAGATACACCATTTAGCTGTGGTGTATAAGGAGGAGTCCATGGAGATAGAATCCCATTCTCCTTAAGATAATCTTGAAACTCTTGATTCAATGTATTCCCCACCTCGATCAGATCAAAGTATTTTAATACTTTTACCAAGTTGCTTTTCAACTTCATTCCTGAATTCTTTGAACTTTTCAAAGGTTTCAGATTTATACTTCATTAAGTATACATAACCATATCTAGAGTGATCATCCGTAAAAGTAATGAAATATGAAAAACCTCCTCTAGCATGAATTGACATAAGACCACAAATATCAGTATGTATTAGCCCCAGCAATTCACTAGATCTATCACCTTTTCCAGTAAAAGATGATTTGGTCATTTTACCAAGTAAATAAGATTCACATTTATCATATGATTCATAATCAAATGATTCCAAATAACCATTGTTATGTAATTTGGAAATGCGTTTCTCATTTATATGACCAAGTCTATGATGCTAAAGGCAAGATTGTTTCAAATTATCAATATTAGCATTACAGTTCCTTTTCCAGTGCCCTTCGTTTCCACAATAGTAACAATTATCCTTGGCTTTATCCTTCTTGATCACAATGTGTTGGTTTTAACCCAGACTTGGCTTTCACAAAACCAATCTTGGATTTCTTTTTCTTCTTATTAGAAGAATCAACAACCATCACTTGTTTCCTTTCCTTTTTAATAGTTGCCTCAACAGTTTTTAGCATATTCAACAGTTCAGTGAGAGTTGTGGATAATTTATTCATATTCTAATTCATCACGAATTGTGGAAAGTTATCAGGCAGTGTAGACACCTATTTTTGTCCCTTAAGTTGTCCCCTATTTTCCTCTTAATTTGACTCTTAATTTTCTTTTTAATTTACCTTTTAATTTCTTCTTAACTTGCCTTTTGATTTCCTTTCAATTTACCCTTTAATTCCTTCTTAATTGGTCTTATGGTGTTTAATTATTATGTGTTTTATGCATTTGAAATACTAAGAATGAGTTTTAATATTATTAAATTTTTTGAATTAAAAAAAAATTTAATTAAAAATCTAAATTTTAAAAAAAAATCATAATTCAGCGCATGAACAGTACTGCGTACGTACTGTTCACTCGCCGAACAGTCAGCTCAGAGTTATTTTGGCCACATTTTTCTCTGCATTTTTTCACCCATTCTCACCAAATTTCATATGCTCCATACTCCCAACATGATAAGGAATGGTCTTTGACCATTTTTACACTCAATCCACTTCGTTAAAAGAAAAAAAAATCAGTCTAAAGTAGGGAGGACGAAATTTCTGCAGAAAAGAAAAGAGAGAATTTTTTCTAAGTTTAAAAATCTTCCAAATAACCAACTTTGAACCAAAATTCCAAACGATTGAAAAGGAATTAGACTAAACTCAAAGAAAAAAAGTTGTAGAGGGTACTTGGGACTACAACTTCTCTTTGTAAAGCTCAAGCAAAATCATTCATTTGAAGGGTAAAAAACGTGGTAGAAGAAGGCTGGTAGCCAAGAAAATCTGCAGAAAAAAAGAGAAATTTTTCCTGAGTCTGGAAAAATTTCCAGATAGCCAACTTTGAACCAAGATTACAAACTATAGAAGAGGAACTAGACTTAAACTCAAAGAACAAAAGTTGTAGAGGGTACCTGGGACTACAACTTCTCTTTCTATACCTCAAGCAAAATCGTTCATATGGTAGGTGAAAAATGTAGTGGAAGAAGGTCGGTTCATCAACTGGAAGCTTGGAGGTGCCGAAAGCAAATTCGGCTCAAACGCACTCCAAACCAAGTGTAACCAATTCCACCACATTCCTGAGGTTATGGTGAGTTAAATGAGCTTTTGAATCGATTGTTTTGGTGACAAAATGCTTATCTTACTATTTTTACATTATTTATGACTTAATTTTTGAATTTAATTTTATAGTTCATAATGTTTAAATTTAATATTTTTATTGGCTTTAGATATTTTTTGGAGTGTCTCTAAAGGTTTACATGAAAATTTTATGGAATATTTCATACAAGTTTGTTTTTGGTTGACATGCCCACTTTCACCCTTTAATTTATGTTTATGTAGTTGTTTATGTTAATTAATTGTTATATCTTCATGTTCTATGGCTGTAAAAATTAGAATTTTATGGCTATTTTCTTAGAATTTTTGGGTTAAGGTTTGAAGGTTTCATTTTTTGGGGTGGTTATGGAGTTGGGAGAATTTTGAATGGTTGTTTACCATTGGGGAAGAAGAGGAAGAAGTTGCGGGCAAGGAGATTCGAACCCAAGCCACCAAGAACGAACACCAGTTGCTGAACCACTAGCCCAAAGCCATTTTTGGGTGGGGGTTCAGTTTCTTTTTATTTATACACAAAAATTTTTTTTTTAAGGGACCATTTGATGCACACACAAAATTTTTTTTTAAGGCACCATTTGATGCCACGTCATCGATGACGAGGTACCACCAGATTGCGCCACGTCATTGATGACGTGGCACACAAATTTTTTTAAAAAAAATTTCAAAAAAATTTTTATTTGCTTTTTAACCCTCCAGATTTCAAATTTTTGCATTTTAGCCCTCAAATAATTTTCTAAATTACATTTAGGCCCTTAAGAAATATTCTTTAATATTACTATTTTTTTCTTTTTCAAATTTCTTCTAAGTTACATTTTAAATGACAATAACCACCAAGCTTTAATTTGATTTTTGTTTGACATTTTAATATGTTTAATTACCCTTTGATTGTGAAATTACCGTTTTGCCCTTACCGTTTCAATGTTATTATTTACCATTTATTTTTATTTCCTCATTAATATGTACATATTTTATTACTTTTAAACTATCTCAAGCACACGTACGCTACAAAGTCAGCAATAATGAATTCTAAAATTAAAAAGGGAAACGCGATAAAATCATGCAACCGGTTCAACGCCGGGTAAAGTGGGTGCCGAGGAAAATTCAAATCTATCCCAAACCTTCCTATTTTACAACAGGATTCTCGAACTTATATTTTTTTGAATTACGTGGACCGGGAGTCAATATAGACTAGAGTTTATTTCTCTTTAAATTTTGATGTATTTTTGTGTCCCGGCGCACCAACACACTGGGTGGCGACTCCAATCCTGTGTTCCCTAACTTAGATTATTTTTGTATCTAATTCATAGTCGCATTTAAAGCCCCGTTATGTAATAGTATATAGGTGATTCATTTAAATTTGTAATGGTAAGTAAGTAATTTATGTTTGTAAATAGTAAATATGATTTTTGCATTTAATCACCTATTTCACGAGCGCCACATGGCGACGGTGTAGGTCCCAAAGGTGCCGGCCAGACAGCGGGTTGTGGAGGGGGGTGCAACAGGCAGAGATTGCGAAATTAAGTCAACATTTAACTCATGATTTTGCTTAAATCCCAATCGTTCTAATTTTCAATTAGTCCGATCATCTTCAGTACATGAATCGCTACTGAAGAACCCTTTGCCGTTTTACAACGGGATAACTTTTTAGAGATCTCATACCTCTCATTCCTAGATTCTTTGTCAAACAACTCCTTGAGATGAATAATCATAGAGTGAGCACCCGTATTTTCATGCTGTTTCTGCAATTCAGAACTCATAGCAGCCAACATGATACAAGAGGCAGTATCATTGTCCTCTATGTGCTTACCAGCGCTAAGCATTCTGAACTGCTTCATCAGCATCATTCGTTGGGACATCAGGAATATGTTGATCAAGAACATAGCCAATTTTCTCGTGCTTGAGAACAATTCTCAAGTTACGATGCCAGTCTAGAAAATTTGGCCTAGTGAGTTTGTTATCATATAAAATGGGACGTAAATTGACGTTATTACTCATATTCTACAACACATAAATAAAGATAGTACAAGTATTTGTTATTTATGCATAAACAAAACCAAAATATAATATGAACTTTCTTTTAATTTGGTTTTGCTCCCACTATTTTAATTTAAATCAATAACCCTCACATATTGATTCGGGAGCTATCACATAACCCCTAGTGGGCTAGGATCCCATCTGATTATTTTGATCTTAGGTGTACCCAACAAACCAAAATAATTTCGAAAGGTAAGGTAACTCTTACCAATTATAACTCTTTGTAATTCCTACTATATTAGATATCAACTCTTTGATAGCACATCATATATGACTCCTAATCCTTTGCCTCAAAGACATATAACCTTGAGTATACCCAACAAATTACATGCCTCCGTTAAATCATACCCATTATTCAGAGATCTCATCTCATAGCTCAAACATGTCCAACGTAGAGTAGCCTTGGATTAGCCCAACAAGTTAAATCTAAGAAGACTCTCGTTTGTTGCTATAATAATGGAAGGCAACTTATTTACTGACTTAATATTAATTTGAGAGATTTTTTTTATTTATTTTATTAGGTCTCATCAAAATTGCATGCAATATTATCATATCATCATATAATAAATAAAGCATGCATAAAATCATGGATGATTATGGACTCTTACTAAACTAGTTTCCTTGAGTCACGAAGGAAACTAGGTGGTCAAATTCTAAGGGTAATCTTCAACTCTTGAAAATTTCCTTCTAGATTGCACTTTTCCGCCATCTCCATCATCTTGTACATTACAAATGTAATTCTATCTAAACATTTTAGATATTCAATCGTATCCCTAACCTACAAGTTTGCTATGTACATTATATAATTGGTTAAGAAACCTCGAGTTACATTCGAGAGGATTGAGATGAGAAAAGAATTACATTCAGAATAATAGAGAAAGGCAGGACATGCAGGCCTTATCTTAAAAATTTACAACCATCAAATTTGAACCAAATAAATCAAACACAATCAAATTGGTCTTAAATCCATAATCATCCATTATGCTATTAAATAATTCAATAATTAAATAAAAACATAAATCCGTATTTAGTATCTAATCATGAATCATTATATTTCATAACTTCAATCTAATTGAAATTATCAATTTTGAATTATTTATGAAAAAAATTTTATGGAGAAAAATTATTATTTTCCAATCTCATTAGAAAATAATCCTTTAAATTAAAGAATTTCAAAAATTATATTAGAAACAATTTCTAAAAAAATTTTAACATTTATTAAATTCCAATCTCATTGAAAAATTATAAATTTCTAAAATTTAAACAAATTACCTAATTCTAATCACATTAGGTGCCAATTAAATAAATATTTTCAAAGGTTTTATACTTTCTAAATTTTAATCAAATTAAATAAAGAAAGTTTCTAAATCTTGTCAATTAATTTTAAACAACAATTGTCAAAAATTAATTGGTGATTTCAAAAATCAAAATTTAGAAAACCTTTTATATAAAAATATTAAATAATTGTCGCTAAAAGTAATTTAACTCATTAAATACTATTAGCGACGAAAAGGGATAAATGTCACTAAAAGTGACATTATGCAATCATGATGATGTCATCATAATGACATCACCAAGAATTGCATGCTTGACCCGTGAATTCGTGAATCAAATTCACGGGTCTAGCCTTTTCTTTTCCTTTTTTAATTTCTCCAATAATTTATAAATAAAATTAAAAATTCATATAGTTTGAACAATTCAATATTCATGACAACTAAATACAACTACATCTTAAATTAAATCAAGGGTGGCTCTGATACCACTGTTAGAAAGTAAATACACAGATAATGCAGCGGAATATTTAAAATTTTTACTTTTCTATCACGGATCACCTTGATTAATTTATGCATAGTACCAGAAAAGTATAGAAATTATACCTTAAAATTGCAGTAAAATTTTCAATATATTTGGGACGTCGATTCACATGCCGCACATGTGCCCGGCCACTAATGGTATTCACACAGATAATTAAATCAGAAATCTTCACAAGATTGATTGACCCAAACCACGGAGTGCTAGCTTCTAAATTATTTTCCCTTCTTTTTCTCAATCGTGACTCTCACGTTTTGAAGGAATTTTGATGGCTTTTTCCCCCTGGCTTTTTGGCCGTTAATATACTAGTACTAATCAATGAATTAGTACTTATTACTTAGTCATATATATATATATATATATATATATATTTATATGTATGTATATATATATTTATATGTATGTATATATATATATATATATATTAGAATATAATATATTATATATGTAATAATTTAGAATCCCAATCAAATTGGGTTTAGGGAATTACAATTGATCCCAATCAGTTTGGGTCATGGGTATATGAATAATTATAAAACCATTAGAACTATTAATATGTCTTACATATTAACTCCTAATATTTATAACTTATTACAATTAAACCCAAAAGTTAATTTATCTCATAAATTAATCCATAAGTATCTCATACTTATCAAATCATTTTAATCCTCAATTAATTATCCTTAAGTGTGTGACCCTTTAGGTTCCCAATCAAATTGGTAATAAGTATAAATTATAATCCTAAATTAATTAGAATTAGATAAATTAAGCACCTTTAATTTATCATTAATTCTCCAATTAATTAATTTAGACTATAGATCAAGATTGGCTTCTAGCAAAGCACCATGACTACCCAAGTGTTGAGATATCTCAAGCGGTTCGACATCGCCCATCCGTGACTAGTTCTCCTGTAATTATTATCCTTTCACCAACCTATATCTCGATTAATTCAAGAGTACAGATATAATGCCAACTCTTAGCGAATTAATCAAATTTTATGCACTTCTTTCCGAATTACAACTCACTTGAAATAGAATTTAAGACACTCTTAAATCTATTTCCACTTTGCACAAAGATTTTCGAATCGTATTTCAAGAAGTGGCCATACTGGGATATACTCTCCTATTATAAGGAATAGTGAATCCTCTATTGGTCATATCTTATCATGATTCATGTTATACCTGAACTCTATAGTATGTGAGACTCACTAAAAGTAACGACTAATAGAGCCAAAGAATAATAATCTACAGTTAAGATAAACTCATGACCTCAATTCAAAGGACCATTACACTACCATCACAAAGAGATTAATCCACGAGCATTTAAATAATAATCTGTGTGGAATATTTTAGTGGGTCAATCCGATGCATTTATTCTTAATAAGCATCCACATACTCTTATATGCTAATCTACTAATGTCATACACTACGATTAGGGATATACACGAACAAAATATAATTACACCATAACTCCTTATGATTTTACATATAAATATTTTATTCGTGTTAAATGCCATATTACAAAATATACATAAATATAAAAGCATAATTTATCCCTAAAGTTAATTGGCTTTAGGGCATACACTAACAATTATAATGGTTGAGTCTTTTATTGTGCACCATATTTTCAACTCTCTGCCACTGTAGTAAGGTCTTTTCAAGATCTCTTAGAACACACATAAGAACGAATGGTCCATCAATGAGTTGATGACCATGTGTGTGCAAAAGAAAGGAAGGCTGCTTATGAAAACTGGAGAAAGTGTGCATCTGGAAACTCAAGGAAAGAATAAGAACAACCAAGCTAAGAAGAAAAGGAAGGAAAAGATGTCCACTCAAGGAGATATCAAGAAGGAATCCAAGTGCTTCTTCTTTAAGAAGAAGGGGCACATGATGAAGGAATTTCCCCAAATTCTAGAGTTGGCTTGAGAAGAAAGGTAACCTAGTCACACTTGTATGTTATGAATCTAATATGGTAGATGTTAATCATAACACGTGGTGGATTGATTTAACTAGGATTCCTGGTTCTATAATCCATGTTACGAATTCCTTGTACGGATTGTGAAACCTAACGAAGCCAATAAAAAGTGAGGAGCACATATAGTCAGGAAATAAGGTGTGGTCTCACGTGAATGCAATTGAGACATGCAATTTAGTTCTTAGTAGTGACTTTGTTTTAGATTTAAAAAGGACAATTTATGTTCCAAATTTCTATAAAAATTTAATTTCATTGTCAAAACTTATATCTTTGGGATATTCCTGGTATTGTTCAGATGTTGGATTTAGTTTATTTTATAACTCTGACCTTGTCAGGAATGGTATTTTGTTTTATGATTTTTTTGTTCAAATTAATTTGCAAAACAATGCTACATTTAATACTTTGCAGGTTCAAAATAATGCTAGTGTTAAAAATGTGTTATGAATGAAGATTCCTCTATGTTGTGGTATCGAAGATTGGGACGCATCTCCATTCAGAGAATCAACAGATTAGTAGATGATGGAGTACTTAGTACTCTAGATTTTACTAAGCTTTTTGAGACTTGTGTGGGTTGTATAAAGGGTAAACAGACTAACATGTCAAAGAAAGTAGCCAAGAGGAGTTCGGAATTATTGGAGATCATACATGCAGACATATATTGTCCAAATACAGACGCACATTGTTAAAAGTATTTCATCACCTTCATAGATGATTACTCACATTGCATGTATCTCTACTTGCTTAATAACAAAAATAAAGCATTAGGTACCTTTAAGATGTTTAAGTTAGAAATAGGAAAACAATGAGAACAAACAGATTAAAATTGTAAGATCAGATAAAGGTGATGATTACTATAGTAGATACACCGAAGATGGACAAGTACCTGGTCTTTTTGCAAAGTTTCTTGCTGAGCATGAGATTGTTGCTCAACACATTACACCTGGTTCTTCGAGCCAAAATAGTGTAGCAGAAAAAAGAAGCCGAACACTATTGGACATGGTGCAAAGTATGCAAGAATGCTCAAAACTTCTAGAATCTTTGTGGAGTGAAGCTCTTAATAAGACGGCAGTGTACATATTAAACCAAATTCCAACAAGAGCTGTCCCAAAGACCTTATTTGAGTTATTTAAAGATTGGAAATTGAGTTTGCAATGTGTATGCATTTGGAGATGCCCATCTGAAGTGAGAATTTATAATCCATAAGAAAAGAAGTTAGACCCAAGGACCATTAGTGGGTATTTCGTCGGATACACTGAAAGGTCTTAGGAATATAGATTTTACTGTCCATCTAATGGTACAAGGATTGTGGAGTTAGGAAATACAAAATTTCTTGAGAATGACGTGATTAGTGGGAATGATAGATCATTGAGTATTGAATCTGAGACAGAATATTATGTTCCATAACCTTTCACTTCTTGTCATGGATGGACCATTGTTATTCCCCACACTCCTCGACATCAAATGCGTGTTGAACAACCAGTTCTTGAGACTCACAAACTGCTGATAATGATCTAGTAGATCCTGTTCAACAAATACCTGAAATTGTTGAACAACCAGTTGAACATGTACATATTTCTCAGGATAATGTTGGTACAACATTGAGAAGATTTTCTAGATTAAAGAAAATAGCAATTCCAGATGACTATTGGTGTATTTACAAGAGTCTGAATATAATATTAGAGCTAAAAATGGTCTTGAAACATTTTCACAAGCCATGAACTGCAATAAATCTGACTTGTGGTACAATGTCATAAAAGAGGAGATGGAATCGATGACATCGAATGGAGTCTGGGATTTTGTAGAATTGCCTGTTGATGCAAAAAATATAGGATGTAAATGGGTCTTCAAAACCAAGAAAGACTTATTAGGCAACATCGACAGATATAAAGCGAGACTTGCTGCCAAAGGATTCGCTCAGCAAGAAGGAATTGATTATACGGAAACCTTTTCTCTTGTATCTAAGAAAGATTCTCTTCAAGTCATTACGGCATTGGTTGCACATTTTGATATGGATTTGTCTCAAATGAATGTGAAAATGGCATTCCTTAATAGAGATTTAGAGAAAGATGTGTACTTATATGAAACAACTTGAAGGATTCTCCCCTAGTAATGATGAGTATTTAGTTTGCAAGCTTAAGAAGTCTATATATGGATTGAAGCAAGCCTCCCGTCAATTGTATTTGAAATTTCATGGTGTGATCTCTTCATTTGATTTTGAAGAGAATATCATGGATCAATGTATATACCAAAAGATCAGTGGGAGTAAGATTTATTTTCTTGTTCTATATGTGGACGACCTCTTACTTGCAAGTAATGATAAAGGATTGATAAATGAGGTGAAACAATTTCCCTCTAGAAACTTTGATATGAAGGACATGGATGAGGCATCTCTTGTCATTGGCATAAAGATCCAAAGAGATAGAATTCAGTACATTTTGGGTTTGTCTCAAGAGACCTGTATTAACAAAGTTTTAGAGAGGTTTTGGATGAAATACTGTTCACCAAGTATAGCACCCATTGTGAAGGGTGACAGGTTCAACTTGAACCAATGTCCGAAAAATGACTTTGAGCAGGAAGATGAAGATGAAAAATATTCAGTATGCTTCTGTCGTAGGAAGTCGAATGTATGTTCAAGTTTGCACAAGACTTGAGTTGCATTTGTTGTAGGAATGTGAGGAAGATATCAGAGTAATCCTAGTATGGACCACTGGAGAGCTGTAAAGAATGTAGTAAGGTACCTTTAAGGAACGAAATATTACATGCTAACGTATAGACGGACTATTAATCTAGAAGTGTTTGGCTACTTGGATTCAAACTCTACTGCCTACATTAATTCACGAAAATCGAAATCTAGTTATATCTTTATGCTAGCCGGTGGAGCTGTGTCTTGGAGAAGTGAAAAACAAACTTTGACTACAACCTCTACTATAAAAGCTGAGTTCGTTTCTTGTTTTGAGACAATTTCACATGGTGTATGGTTGAAGAGTTTCATGTCTGGGTTTAGAGTTGTGGATTCTATTTCTAGGCCATTGAGGTTATTTTGCGACAATTGAATTGTTGTTTTTATGGCTAAGAACAATAAGAGTAGTAGTCGAAACAAACACATCGACATCAAGTACTTAGCCATTTGAGAATGTGTTAAACAGAATAAAGTAGTCATTGAACACGTTAACACAGAATTGATGATTGCCGATCCCTTGACTAAAGGCATGCCACCAAAGATTTTCAGGGATCATATAGTTAGAATGGGACTTGGTTCTATAATGTGACTTTATTTCACATGTACGTACATTTGATATATCCAATTAAACTCTTATTCAGTTGTGTGTTTTCATATTTAGTTGCGCATACTTTTATGGTTATTTGAGAAAACTCACTTAAATTGGAACTATAATGAGCATAAGGCTTATTCATTAAGTTGTGTTATCACATAAAGTTTAGCGTTGAAGAGACAAAATGCATAGTAGTACATGAAAGACAATACTTGTTTCTTAGTGGACTTGTCGCCATGATTCATATGTTTTAAATCTTGTTTGTGAGATTTCATAGTTTGTATATCGAATAAAATATACGGATCAAGTAGGAGCATGAAATGTTAGAATTTTAATTAAACCATGTGAGTCTTATTTTAAATTCCAAATATTTGATCCAACCCGACTAAAAAAGGGGTAGAATACCCCCCCTATTTTATATAGATTTGAGATAATAACCACTTTTGTGATAATTATCACGTTGTGATAATTATTATGTTTGTGATAACCACTCACTATAACCACTTTAGCTTTTCTGATGGGAAGAACGATATAAATATGTGGAATGTTTTGGATCCCTAAGCTTGATAATCTATCAAAAAATACACCATTGTATTAGTTTATCTAAGCTTTAAATGCACCCAAAAAATTATTTCTATTTTCTTTTCATTCTACAGTGAACCAACCAAATCAATGGCTGGAGGTATAATCCTTTGTTTTATTCCGCATTCGATATTCTGTGGTATTATTTAACCATAGATTAATTTTGTTCTAGAGATATAAAATCTATCAAGTTGCACTTGTGTTTTTCTTCCAGGCGGGTTCTCCAAAATTAGCTCAATCCCTGTTGTTCTTCTCCTCAGATAAAAATCAAATAAATAAAAGTTTCTTGCCAACAAAAATTAGGGATTTGAATATAAATAGATACTAGTATTAAATGTTGGAATGAAAATGATAATTACAATTAGTATGAAATTTATTTTATTTGATGTGCTTTATACAATGCTCTAGTACACCGATTCAACCAAGCCCATTCTCTAAAACTATTAGATGCTCTACCTTGAATACTTTATAAAACTAGGACCAACAAGTGATAAGATTTTATTAGTATAAAACCCATTATAGCCCCTTCTTCATAAGTTTTGGACAATCCTTGAATGCATGATTTTTTTTTTTGTGGCATATCCTATCCAATATGGCGTTTCCAGTGCTATCTTGATGGTACATTAATGCACCATCGTTACTGGTGACATAATTGATAACATTTTTGATAATATAGGAAGATAGGAAAATCCTCCTCAATTGCATTTTCTTTTAGTATGCTTGTTCCAGTATGCTTATTCTATTTAAAATCATCTAGTACATGTTTTGGTCATACACGACATTTAGGAGGTCAAGGCAATTTGTGTCCATCACACCAAAATTACCTGAAAAAAAAGTAATTATGGTAATTATTAAAAAATTTTATTCAATAATAAAACTTAAAATGTTGTATAAATATTATTACTGTAATAAGTTTATATGCATTGGCTATTCAATTTATAGGATATCTACCAACTTGATATTAAGGCCACAAATCTCGAATGGTAAAATTGGTAGGTGTAGTTTGATATTGAGACTACAAACTGTGAATAGTAGACTTGGTATATGTCAGTGTGTATGGTCGGGTTGAGTTAGTACAAAATCTTTTGACCAAATCTGGGTGACTAGCTAAAAATCAAAGCATTGATAAGATAGCTAGTCTAATAGAGGAGAAAGCTATCATTTCAACCTCGATAAAACTAGTAAATGGTTTGAGTAATGGATGGTGCTCGAGGAATAGCTATTTATAGATTATTACTAAGTTAGTTTTATGTACAAAGTTGAATATTGGGGCAAAATAAAAGGATGATATATTATTGCAAGTAAGGTTAGTTTTAGGTATAAAAATCGTGATGCATTAGGGCAAACCAAAAGGATGAAAATGAAGTTAATGTATATAAACATTGCACATAGTCAAAATTTAGGTATGAGGATAAATAAGTATAGGAATATAATAATATAATAGTTTTCTAAATAAATTTCATAAGATTTCTTAAATAATTACAGAGCACTACAAAAACAAAGGGCGAAAGGGATATACAGGGCAAAAAGTATGTAAAATAAATAAGGGTCCAACAAATTATTGGAGGAAATCAATTCAGTTTCTCAAAAAGTATTGTCACGTGCTCATCTTTCTAGTGTTCTCAACCCGTGTGACACTTAGGTTTTCACCCTAAGTCAACATTTATTCACACTCACAACAAGAGAAGAGAGAATAAAACTCTATGCATTGAATTGCTCAAACTTGTGAGGTATGTTACAAATGAGGAGGTTGGCCCCTTTTTGAGACACTAAACTTACAAGAGAGAATTCTAGAACCTACTATATTAATTACAAATCTACATGATTTTAGAGAATTCTATACATAGAATATTCCTCCTAGAATATTCTAGGAAATTTAAGGGCATTCTAGGAAATTCCAGAGGATCTAGAATGTTCCATATTCTTCTACAGATTAGTCTGAGCACTTCTTTTGGTCAAACCTCTTCGTTTGAACGGGCGGCGCGTGTCATTCTCCCTCACCTATTCTAGCAACGTCCTCGTTGGATTTGGCGGCAAGG
This sequence comes from Cinchona pubescens, assembly GCA_025175665.1. Taxonomy (NCBI): domain Eukaryota; kingdom Viridiplantae; phylum Streptophyta; class Magnoliopsida; order Gentianales; family Rubiaceae; genus Cinchona; species Cinchona pubescens. Next base: position 2,159,137 of record JANKKI010000085.1, on the reverse strand, counting down.
AATGCGACAATCTGCTTCTTAAACTGCCAAAGAGCCTCAACTACCTCTCAACTGTCCTTGCTCTTGGACAAACCTTTCCACGATCCTGGACTTGCAATATCGTTTACGTACCTCTTGTACCTTTAGTATGTAGTCCACCTCATGATCATGCGAGATCTTTACTCTCATAGGTGCTCGCTATAACAGACAGCGATTAGGGTCCTCCTCATTCCCGTGGTAGGTCTTCAACAAAATTCTCATATGGAACATCGGGTGAAGTTTTAGTTTGAAGGGAGTTCCACCTTGTATGCCACCTTACCTACCCGTCTTATTACCTTGAACGATCCCCCGTACCTTTGAAGTTGTCCATTGTGCACTTTCCGATATCTAAGTATGAAGTGCATCTTGACTAGCGCAAGGTCGCCTTTCTCAAGGAACCGTCTCTTCTCATCAGCACACTTCTTCATCTTCTTAGTAGCCTTGTGTAGGGACGCCTTTTCCAAATCTGCCTCTTCTTGCCATGTCTTGGCAAGTTTGTATGCTGCAGGGCTATCGTCTTTATGTCCCGCCACGACGGTGCTAGGAGTGAGTGATTGTTGTCCCATCATTATCTCAAAAGGACTCTTTCTTGTGGACTCGTTCACCTGCAAGTTAAACGAGAATTGGGCAACGTCAAGTAACTTTGCCCAATTTTGTTGGGTTGAACTATATTGACTCAAGTATAGCTCCTGTAGCACATTCGCCCATTCCGTTTGCCCTATTCGGTTTGAGGATGTGAACTTGTAGACATGTTGAGTTCCGAATCCAGCAACTCAAACAACTTTATCCAGAACTTTCCAATGAATCAGGATCTCGATCGCTCACAATTATTCGTGGCACTCCCCAATACTTTATGATATACTTCATGAATAGCCAAAAAACTTCCTTAGCTAGATAGTCCTTGGAAGTTGCTATGACGGTTTGGTGTATTCTTGGGCGCCTAGCCCACTTCGAATCACAGCACTCCTTTATTAATTCCCGCCTCAAGTTTCCATGATGCGGTACATAGATGCGTCACCGTTTTGTGTAGAGAAACTCTTCCTTAGCACAAATCTTTCGAGTCTTTTCATCTTTCACATACTCAAGGAGGCCCTTTGTAGTTGTGTCATGTTTCAATCCTTTCTCGATCCTATCGTGCTTATGGGGAACATACAGTAAGGGACCATAGCAGGTGGCTTGGTGCCTGGGACCAGCCAATCTCGTGGCCTATTTTTTTCTTATGGGGATAACAGTTCCTTCGATAGCTTGGCAGGCATCACATTTTTGGACTCCTCCCGTACCATCATAATTGCCTCAGGTGTTTTTCCTTGAGTTTCCTAATCGTCCATCTTTAGTGTCACAAGGAAGTTTGACTCTCCTTGTTTTGACCCTTTGCATACTTGTATGGTAGACAGGGTCTTATGATTCTTTCCAGACTCTCTTCCCAAAGGAACCATACATTGGCATTAAGGATCCAAAATGCATAGGCAGTCGGCAAAGGAAAGGAGCATGGCATTAATACGGTCAAGAAATTCAAGTCCTGTCATAGCATCATAGTCCTCAAGGGGAATTACCTCAAGTGGAGGTTGGCCCTTCGATTGCCCAATGGCTACGTCCACATTATTTGCTACTCCATGGGCTGGTACCTCCTTAGTGTTGACTATTTTTAAGGTGTCAACACTTTTTCTCACTTGAAGATTGAATCTCTTGGCTGCCTTAATTGAGATGAAGATGTTGGTGGCTCTAGTATCAACTGTGAAAGAACACTCAGCTTATGGCTCGCTATCTTCACATCAGCAAACATTAAGCCCTTCTTCTTTTGAGACGTCTTCACCTTGATGGTGTTTAGGATCTGCAATGAACAGAATTGCTTTTCTTTCACTTTATCCTCTTCCATGACCATAGTTGCTAATTTTGCTTTCGTAGGGCATTCCTGAGCCATGTGCGGTCCATCGCAGAAAAAGCATTTTATCGGTTGTTTCTCCTTGTCTTTTACTGTGAAAGACTTCCCCTCGTTCTTGGAAGAGGACTTTTCCCTTGCTCTCCCACCAAATTCTTTGCCGTCTTCCTTAGCAATTTCCTTGCCCTTTGGTTTAGGGGAACTAGGTCTTTCTTTTGGTAGGGTTGGCTTTTTTCGTGGCTTGAACTCCAAGAGGGACTCAGCTACCGACATCACTTTGGAAAGGTTGTCAACATTCCCTTTTTCTAGCTCTAACCGTGCCCATGGCTTGAGTTCATCCATAAATTGGAAGAAGGCATCCTCCTCGGTGCTCATATTTTGAATTTACAGTACCAATTGGGAGAACTCTTTCACATACTCCCTTACTTCACCATTCATCTCTAGTCGGCAAAATTTTGCACAAGTATCCCTCTCTGCGTACTGAGGGTAGAAGTATCTTTGAAACTCGTTCACAAACTGGTCCCAAGTAGTGATGGCAGTGCCACTACGATTGTCACTCCTGCGCTGCCACCACAATAAAGCGTAATTGTCAAGTATGACAAGGCAAGATTTACCTTTTGCTCGTTGATCTGGATTCCTGCATTCTGGAAGTACTGCTCCATGGACCACAGAAAGTTGTCCACTACCTTGGCCTCCATATGTCTATTGAACTCCTTGGGTTTTGGAGCATCTGATCAGGGTGTAGGTTGCAACATCACCATTCCGCCAACAATAACTCATCTCAAGGCAATCAATTCTGCCTTGAGTGCCTCAAATTCCTTTCACATAGTAGTAACTTGGTCTCGCTCTACACGCATGGCCGCAATCTCTTCTTTGATGGCTGGTTTGTACACCAATTTTGCCTCCAGACTTTCAGACCTCTAGGCCAAACCATCTACCACAGCATTCAGGGCAACCTGCATTTCTCCCTTAAGATCTTCCTCCCTGGACTCGACCCCATCAATGCGTACGATTGCGTCCTCGATAGCGTCGTGGTTTTCCACCATGATCAACTCGAGTTGCTCCACACGAGAAACGGTAGCTACTAGCACATCTCTTGATGGCTCTCGCCCCCTCCTACCTTTCTTGGTCTGAGGGACCTCATCATGGGTCACGCTCGCTACAAAAATTCGCTCTAATACCACTTGTCACGGGCTCACTCTTTTTAGTGTTTCCAACCCGTGCGATACTTAGATTTTCACCCTAAATCAGCCTTTCTTCACACTTACAATAAGAGAAGAGAGAGTAAAACTCTATGTATTGAATTGCTCAAACTTGTGAGGTATGTTACAAATGAAGGGGTTGGCCCTTTTATACTTATAAGATAGAATTCTAAAACTTACTACATTAATTAGCAAATTTACACGATTCTACAGAATCCTATGCATAGAATATTCCTCCTAGAATATTTTAGGAAATTTAAGGACATTCTAGGAAATTCCATAGGCTCTAAAATGTTCCATATTCTTTTGGAGAATAATTTAAGCGGTTCTTTTGGTCAAATCTCTTCATCTGAATGGGCGGACCGTGTCACTATTCTCTTTAAATATTGGATGATTTGATGAAAGGTTTAGATTTAAAAAAAAAAAAAAAAACTTAGATTACATTTTATTGGCTTAGAGATTATGTTTAAATGATTTGAGAGAGGTTTTATTGGATAGTGAAGCACTTTAGGACTACTCTTAAGAGTAGCAATATGGCACATTCTTTTTACGTGAAGTAAAATTGATAATGAAAAAAAAAATTAATATTTATTGCACAACATATCTTTTTTTAGCTTAAACTATTGCAAACCTTATCTATCTGTGTCCATCATTACGTAATAACATTTATATTTATACAAAACTTAGCATAAAATTGACTAAGAAAAGTAATATAAGTTTATCTTCATTTTTAGTGTGTAAAATCTTTTTTTTTTTTTTTAAACCTAAATGGCTAAATCGTTTAGATATGTAGTATAAAAATATTTAAAACATTTTATATTTTTATAATAGACAGTTGGTTTATTTAGGTGCCATCATGTAAATCTTATTGTCTAATTGTAAGGGTAGAAAACATTTTTAGTCCCCAAAATTTAGTCCTGTGACATTTTTAGTCCCTAAAATTTCACAAAAACAAATTATGTCCCTCATTTTTCAAGTTTCAATTTAATTAGGATTAAAAATATCACAAGGCCAAATTTTGGGGACTAAATATATTTTTTACCCTAATTGTAATATGGATGACACATATAAAACTGATGGGAAGCCACATAGCTTTAGGATGGGTAAAGCTGTAAAAAATTATGAAATAGCATAGATAATTTTAGAACTACGATCCTAGTGTGGTAAAACAATGAGGACCGTTGACAAAGTCAAAAAAGTTAGCAAAATCTGGGTAGGGTTGTCGTTGAATGATCCTACATTTACAATCATTTTTTGGGCTTTTGACATTTTGAGCTTTTTTTTGCTTTATGTTTAAAAGGCCAAGTCTGTTGAATACTAGTTATGTTAGCTTAACTGAATTGAATGAACCCAACTAAAGTTTGTGGCTTCTACTCTAGTAATTATTCTTGTAAGTTGAAAAAACTAGATAATTTTACTCCTAACAAAAAGATGATAATAAAAAATAAAAAAAGAGATAAGGATTTTTTTTTTCCCCTTTAAATCTAGAGTGGTTATGACCTCTACAAATTATTTCAGTTCAGCATATGTCTTTTAAATACACAAAATTCAATTCAATTAATCATACCTTCTATATTAAACTAAGCACATGCAATCTCCAATTATTATTTTTTACTTGTCACTAAACTTTCCAAGAACAAAAGAATAAATGTTAGGGAAAAGCAATTTTTAAATTTTAGGCGTTGAAATATTTCTACATTTATTCACGCACTTGTACACATGTGAAGAAAAGAAAGTTATCATACTATCTCTGTATGTATATGCCTTTTGGAATGTAATGAATTGATGTTAAGGCCACTATATATGTGTTGGTGAAAAAGAAAAAGATAACTTCAGGCTATTTTTTCCTTAATCCTCTTGAAGTATGGAACCTAAATTGATTAAATATGAGAAAACTAACTATAGCATAACCATATTCATGATAAATTATTTGCTATGGAACCTAAATTAATCACATATGAGAAACTTAACTGTAGCATAACGATATTCCTGATAAATTATATGCTACCCAAAAAGATTAAATAAAACTATATCTCACACCAAAAGATCCTCAATCATTTATATTAGCTCAACTGAAGAGATAAAAATAAATTTTCATACTACCTTCACATGTAATGCAACTTTTAACACTATTTTAGTGATTTATTAGCTCAAAATTATTATTTTCATTATTTTATATAATTTTGGTAAAATTTTATAATCTTATGGTCTGATAATAGTAATCTCAAATTGATTCTTTCATTTAAAATCCCGATTTCACCAAGTATGATTACTATTAGTGAAAATGGACCCGGAACACCTAACAAAATGAGTCCTGTGGGCTTTAGAGTTCGTGCAATCATTCAAAAAGTAGACTTGTACACACATGTTTTGGGCTCGGATTGACTAGTGATTATGTATGTAAAGGTACAAATTAATCAGATTGTAACTATGCTACTAAGAGAAAATCAACAATTTCATTTAATATTGAGGACCCAGATAAGAGAAAATCAACAATTTCATTTAATATTGAGGAGCCAGATAGAGATCAGCAATTTTGCAAGAAGTGATGAACTTGTTAGCAAATCTGTCATGCCAAATACCTCAATTATAATTATTTTTGGTTCCCCGAAATCGGTAACGAGTTGGATTGAATTAATACTTCATCAGGAACGGATCACTACATTTGATCACATCTCGGCACAGATAATATTTAAAACTAGATAGTCTAAATTGGAAAAATTATTATAGGGATTCAATCCATAATAACTGAGATGAATTTTTTTATTTATATTCATCTACACTACTCTGAATAAATATAAATCAAAAAATGCATCTCACTGTGAACTAAATTTATACTATAAGAATTTTCCGTCTAAGCAGTGCTAGGCCCAGTGGAATTGTTTCCTTCCGCCTAGGTATTGTATTTATAAGAAAGCCTGTAATGAGTAATAGTCATACTACATAGCATATCATTTATGCTATGACCAAATAAAATGAATTTCGCTCCTATTAAACATGTTAGGCATGATTCATGAAAAATCCAGTACAAAAGAAACAAACAAAAATGCTACAAATCCGAAGTGGAATTCTGGGAATTATGCCCGAATGCAAGGTCATGGTTAAATAAGGTTGAGTACGTTCTTATTCAGAAGTTGAAAATAAATGTATTTATGAGTTTGGCTACTGTTATGATATCTTAAGGCAGATTTCTTTTAGCGAGGACATTCTTTTAGCTTGGACATTGATCAAACGATCTTTAGTACCTAATAATTCTAAAGTGCTTGAAAAGTTTGACTATGTGCACCGCTAAGTCGGTTACAAAATTTTTTATTTGAATCAAATTCAATAAATATCATAGATTTTTGGTCTATAATCAATCATATCATTTCAAACTATTAAAATAAATCATCTCATACTAAATGATTTTGGACTATTTATGAATAATGCGAGTTCAAACTTTTGTCATAACACATTAGCCGATGGGAAAATATTGCATTACATATATGGTAAGCTATTGCATTATATAGATGTACACTAACAAATTAAAGAAGCCTTTTGGTCCTATTCTTCAAATAATAATAATAACAATAATCGGAAAAATAAAAGCCTTGAGAATATTAATAATTTTCTATTAACTGAGACTGCCAAAAGTGGTAATGTGATTCTTGAATTGAGACCAATTCGTGGTAATTTCATTCTTGTACTGAGACCAAACTCTCCCTATAAGATACTACAACACCACCTGGATAATGCTTGTAAACATTAAATTTCCTAATGCTTAAAGTTGTTGGCAATGGCGGAGGACACAGGAAATAAATTGCCCGTCAATAGATTGTATGAAGAGTTCCTCCTCATCCTTCCGAAAAGATAATGGGAGAGACAATGGGATATCAAGATTCTTGAACACCATATTCCTTCATCAACCATACATCAATCGATTTATATTTATTATCGTCAACAAATCTCAAATAATTTGAGTTTGAGTTTGAGTCTGAGTCGTCACATATACATGTGATTAGGACGAGAGATTCCTCCAATACAGCCAAACAACGTACACCCAAGCGAGGAATGCCGAATCCGATCCACCAACGGCCAATGTAAAGATTCTCTAAATGATATTGATATAGAATCATTATATAAATTTTGTTGGGGAGTATTAACTAATTCTAATCCAAGTATTGGTATTACCCTGTCCCTATAAAAATCTTGTGGATACTCAAAAGGACAATCAGGAAGCCACCTGAATTCACGCATTGCAGGATTACACAAACAGATATGATCCCATCCACGGTGCATACAATGCCGTTGGAAGGACCCAATAAAACAGCACCAAAATCAGGGAAAATTGGCACCTCCAAATCAGGAGCTATAGTATCTAGTGTTTCGTTATTAGAATGAAAGGACAGAACGTTTTTGTTCGCGTTCTTGATCAACCGCATGATGAGGATGATGTTGTATTTTTCTTCTTCACTCTTATTAAGATGCAAATTGATGAATTCAGGACTTCTGATCAATGCATCCCAGGATTTACAAACGCACCTGAATCGGACCAACGATTTCACAGGCAATCTTCCAAGAATCTCTCTCAAGACGTCGGCTGGTAAATATGTGGTGTTGATCTCCATGTCGCGGTTCCTTTGTTCTGTTTGGAGCACAAACAACGTGATTGATTAGTGACAATCCGTTATGAATCTAAATTTTTTCTATTTTGGAAGGTTAATAATAATATAATATGTATCCGGAGTCATTCGTTACGTGTTCTTATAGGGGTGTGGATCCATAGATGATTTGGTTTAGGTTTAGGTTTAGAATTGATTTTCTATTGATTTGGATTTCTTTAGCTTTGCGTGTAGTTTCACAAAAAAGTCAACAGCCACACAACTTCTCCTTGTTAACAAATTTGGATTCTCACTCAATTCCGTGTCCTATTTGCTCTTGGTTACTAAATTTCATTGCTTCATTGACAACTTTTAGTTACGAGTTTTTATGTGTTATTTTCATTTTACCCTTTAGCATTGAGGGTGACTTTTACTTTAGTTTCTAAAGTTATTTTTTAGCCATTTAAGTCCTTCGGTTAAACTCAACTTAACGTTCATGATCTTTTTGACAAAAATACCCTTATTATCTCTCTTTCTTCTTTTTTTTCTTCATTTTTACTTGATTCTATTTTTTTCCTGTATCCTATTTTATTGACCTATTGACATATCATTCAATAATTTTGATTAGTACAAACTCCTTTTGATTAAATATGGGTGACTAGGTAAAAATGAAAGTATGGATAGGATAGATATTATAATAAAGGAGAAAGTTATCATTTTAGCCATGGTAAAACTAGTAAATGGTTTGAGTGATGGGTGGTACTCAACGTATAGGTATTTATAGATTATAAGTTAGTTTTACGCAGATTGGGGAAAACAAAAGGATGAAATATTATTGCAAGTAAGTTAGGTTAGTTTTAGGTATAAAAATCGTGATGTATTAGGGCAGAACAAAAGGATGAAAATGAAGTGCATGCAGATAAACATGGCATGTTGTCCAATTTTAGGTATGAGGATAAATAAGCATATGAATAATAAAATAAATCAATACTATAATAGTATAATAGTTTTCTAAATAACTTTCATAAGATTTCTTAAATAATTACAAGGGCAAAAGGTATGTAACATAGATAGGGTCCAACAGATTATTGGAGGAAATCAGTTTATTTATGTTATAGTAGTTTCTCAAAAGCTATCGTCTTTACAGATGGGATGATTTGATGAAAGGTTTAGATTTTACGAACAAAAACTTAGATTATATTTTATTGGCTTACAGAGATTTTGTTTGAATGATTTTAGAGAGATTTTACTCGGTAGTTAAGCACTATTAGACCAGTCTTAAGAGAGCTTCATATGTACGTTTATGCTACTACCAATCTGACACATTCATTATACATGAAGTGTAATTGATAATGAAAGAAAAATTAATATTTATTGCACAATATTGTTTTTTCAACCTAAACTATTGCCTCCATCTGACCTCATCTATTTGTGTCCATCATTAAGTGGTGTCCATCATTAAGTGATAGCATTTATATTTATACAAAACTTAGCATAAAAATTGACTAAAAGTAATATAAGATTATCTTCACTGTTAGTGTGTAAATTTATTTATTTATTTTTACCTAAATGACTAAATCGTTTAGATATGTAGTATATAAGTATTTAAAATATTTTATAAGTTTTTATAACAGACACTTCATTCATCTATATGCCCTCATGTAAATCTTATTGTATAATTATAATATGAATTACACACATAAAATTGATGGAAAGCCACATAGCGTTAGGGTGGGTAAAATTTTAAAAAATTATAAAATAGCCTAGATAATTTTAGAATTATGATCCTAGAGTGGTAAAACAATGAGGACTGTTCACAAAGTCAAAAAAGTAGCAAATTTGGTAGGATCGTCATTGAACGATCCTATATTTACAAGCATTTTTGGGGCTTTTGACCTTCTGTTTTTTTTTTTTTTAAATGCCAAGTCTGTTGAATAACATTTTTGTTAGCTTACTGAATTGAATGAACCCAATTGAAGTTTGTGGCTTCTACTCTAGGAATTATTCTTACAAGTTGAAAAAACTAGATAATTTTACTCCAAAAAAAAAGATGGTAATAAAAAAAGAGAGATAAGGATTTTTTTTTTTCTTTAAATCTAGATTGCTTATAACCTCCACAAATTATTTCAAAAGTTCATCATAAGTGTTTTAAATACACAAAATTCAATTCAAATAATCATACCTTCTATATTAAACTAAGCACATGCAATCTCCAATTATTATTATTATATTTTTACATGTCACCAAACTTTTCAAGCACAAAAGAATAAATGTTAGGGAAAATCATTTTTTTTTTTAATTTTAGGCATTGAAATATTTCTACATTTATTCACACTTATACACATATAATACGATCTCTGTATGTATATGCCTTATAGAATGTTTACCAATAGTTGGAGGGGAAAGACTTAGGTAGACCTGGTCTTTGGTCCTATTTGTAGACTTTGTGGTGTAGATTAAATGTTATGAAATTTATGACATAAGCTGATGTAAGCAAGATTATATAAGATTTAATTTTGACCACAGGGTCTACAGCTGGGCCAAAGACCGAGTCTATGTAAGTATTTTCCTAGTTGGAGTATCTTCAGAAAGAGAAAATATAGATTAAGATGGGAAATGTAAAGAATTGAAGTTAAGGCCACCCTATATGTGGTTGGTGAAAAGAAAGGGAACATCAATGTGGCTATTTTTTCCTTAATCCTCTTATATGGTCTGGAACCGAAATTAATTAATTATGAGAAAATTAACTGTAGCATAATCATATTCATGATAAATTATTTGCTATGGAACCTAAATTAATTAAATATGAGAAACTTAACTGTAGCATAACCATATTCATGATAAATTATCAAAAATTGAATAAAACTATAACTCACACCAAAAAATCCTCGTTTATATTAGCTTAATTGAAGAGATAAAAATAAATTTTCATACTAAATTCACATGTAATGCAACTTTTATTATTGTTTTAGTGATTTATTAGCTCAAAAATTATTAATTTAGTTATTTTATGCAAGTTTGGTAGGATTTTATAATTTTTTGATCAGATTAATGGCAATCTTAAATCGATTCTATTTAAAATCTCGATTCCACAAAATATGATTACTACTAGTGAAAATGGACCTGGAACACTCTAACAAAATGAGTTCTGTGAAAAGCTTTAGAGTTCGTGCAATATATCATTCAAAAAGTAGACTTGCTCCCTCAATGTTTTGGGCTTGCATTGACTAGTGATGATGTATGTAAAGGTACAAATTAATCATATTGTAGACATGCAAAATCAACAATTTCATTTAATATTGAGGACCTGACAGATACAGATCAGCGATTTGGCAAAACTGATGAACTTGTTAGCAAATCTGTTATGTTTGGTTCCCTGAAATTGGTAACAAGTTGGATTGAATTACTACTTTATCAGGAGCGCACCACTTCGTTTGATAACTTCTCGGCATAGATAATATTTAAAACTGGATAGTCTGAGCTCTGCCTAGACCTAGTGGAATTGTTTCCTTCCGCCTATGGATTGTATTTATAAGAAGGCTTGTAATAAATAATAGTCATACAACGTAGCATATCATATATGTGATGGCCCAAATAAAATGAATTTCGGTCCCATTAAACATGTTAGGCATGATTCATGAATAATCCAACACATGATGAAGAAATCAACAAAAATACTGCAAATTCGAAGTGGAATTCAGGGAAGTAGGCCCTAATGCAAGGTAATGGTTGAATATGATTAAGTACGTTTTTACTATTTATGACTTAAGCCCAATACACATATGTACGTATATCTTGAGGTGTAAGACTTAATAGCCACATATTTATTAAAGTTAATTTATATTTCTTTCAAAAAATTAGGGGAGCGAAATATAAATTTTATAAGAATATAAATTAAATTTTCAAAATTTTTAAGGGTAAAATTTATAATTTCTAGAATCTTGGGGGCGGCCCCTCCCTGCCTCCCTAAATCCACCCCTATAAGTACGTAACGTACATACATACGTATTCTACAATTTCGTAACAGAACTAATTTTATTGTACTTTAAAAACTTATACAGTACAAAATCATGTGTTTTGAAAGTCCCTTTTAGGGAATCTCTTGTGGTTTAAATACTTGTATAATACAAACTTTTAAAATTAAGAAAATAATTCCCTAAAAGGGAAGATTAATATGTATATAGAATTTTCCATATATATATATAAGTATAGAATTCTCTCTATATATATAACATCGCTCTTTTTTCGTTTAGCCTCTTTGTTTATATTGAAGCTTCAGGTACGATTTTCTGCCCCTTCTTTTTGGCAATTTGTTTTTGTTTTTTCTAAAATCTTTTGTTAGATCTGTAATATGTGAATGTTGTTATTCAAATATGGAGTGGATTAGTTTGTTTACATTTAGTTATGACTTTATTATGTTTTCATGTTGTGTTAAGAATATTGTCAAAAGAGTTTAATGGAATGTTGTTTTTACCATGGATCCTTCAGTATTTATAGATACATTCTTATTCAGAAGTTGAAAAAAATGTATGTATCCTTTCATTTGAGCATAATTTATACAGTTTGGCTACTATTGCAGTTTGTAGTGTTTGAGTTTTGATATCTTACGGCAGATTTTTTTTGACCAAGGACATTGATCAAACGATCTTTACCAAAAGTGCTTGCAAAGTTTGACTATATACCTCAATAGTCACATAATATTGTGGTGATATAAGTGATTGTGAAGCAAATAATCAATAGTTTATAATATTGTGGACAGGGGATCAATAGTTTAACTATTAAAATAGTTAAGTCACCCTAATGTAACAAGTACATTAATGACTATTTTACAGTTTGCTCTTCTCAAAAATAGGGAAAATGTGAATTTATATTAGTTAGGAGCAAAAGCAACAAGTTTTAAAAAGTGTTGTCAACGAAATGGTGTATGTGCTTTATTGAAATTTCGTTTTAGAAGTTAAGATTAAAAAAAGAAAAATGCAAGAATGTGGCAGATAAAGTCTCAGTTACAATGTTTGTGAATGCGAGTTCAAGCTTTTGTCATTGCGCATTATTCCATAGATGGTAACCTATTGCACTATAAACTAAAGAAGCCATTAGGCCCTACTCTTCAAAAAAAAAAAAATATATATATAATAATAATAATAAGCCTTGAGAATATTAATAATTTACTATTAACTGAGACTGCCAAATCAGTGGTAATTTGATTCTTGAATTGAGACCAATTCGTGGTAATTTCATTCTTGTACTGAGACCAAACTCTCCCTATAAGATACTACAACACCACCTGGATAATGCTTGTAAACATTATATTTCCTAAGTTGTTGGCAATGGCGGAGGACACAGGAAATAAATTGCCCGTCAATAGATTGTATGAAGAGTTCCTCCTCATCCTTCCGAAAAGATAATGGGAGAGACAATGGGATGTCTGCCAAAGATCTCATCGAAAACATTTTTGTCCAAGATTCTTGAACACCATATTCCTTCATCAACCATACATCAATCGATTTATATTTATTATCGTCAACAAATCTCAAATAATTTGAATATGAGTATGAGTCAGAGTCATCACATACACTCGTGATTAGGGCGAGAGATTCCTCCAATACAGCCAAACAACGTACCAAACAACGTACCCCCAAGCGAGGAATGCCGCCTTGATCAGGATATTCTACACGTTGATCAGGATATTCTAAAGTTCGTCGTAAATTCCTCTGAGTTGAGATGAAAAGTAAGAATCCGATCCACCAACGGCCAATGTAAAGATTCTCTAAATGAAATTGATATAGAATCATTATATAAATTTTGTTGAGGAGTTTTAACTAATTCTCTCCAAGTATTGGTATTGAGACTGTATATCTCGGCTCTGACTTGATAAGTATAATCATCAACATGCGAAAGCATCACGAGCCTAATTACCCTAATTACTTTGTAATCGTTACTGATGGGATCGTACCCAAATCCTAGATCCTCCCTGTCCCTATAAAAATCTTGTGGATACTCAAAAGGACAATCAGGAAGCCTCCTGAATTCACGCAGGATTACACAAGCAGATATTATCCCCATCCACGATGCATACAATGCCGTTGGAAGGACCCAATAAAACAGCACCAAAATCAGGGAAAATTGGCACCTCCAAATCAGGAGCTATAGTATCTAGTGTTTCGTTATTAGAATGAAAGGACAGAACGTTTTTGTTCGCGTACTCTTGATCAACCGCATGATGAGGATGATGTTGTATTTTTCTTCTTCACTCTTATTAAGATGCAAATTGATGAATTCAGGACTTCTGATCAATGCATCCCAGGATTTACAAACGCACCTGAATATTACCAACGATTTCACAGGCAATCTCCCAAGAATCTCTCTCAAGACGTCGCTGGTAAATATGTGGTGTTGATCTCCATGTCGCGGTTCCTTTGTTCTGTTTGGAGCACAAACAACGTGATTGATTAGTGACAATCCGTTAATCTAATTTTTTTCTATTTTGGAAGGTTAATAATAATATAATATGTATCCGGAGTCATTCGTTACGTGTTCTTATAGGGGTGTGGATCCATAGATGATTTGGTTTAGGTTTAGGTTTAGGTTTAGAATTGATTTTCTATTGATTTGGATTTCATTAGCTTTGCGTGTAGTTTCACCAAAAAGTCAACAGCCACACAACTTCTCCTTGTTAACAAATTTGGATTCTCACTCAATTCCGTGTCAAGTCTAGATATCTATTTGCTCTTGGTTACTAAATTTCATTGCTTCATTGACAACTTTTAGTTACGAGTTTTTATGTGTGTTATTTTCATTTTACCCTTTAGCATTGAGGGTGACTTTTACTTTAGTTTTTAAAGTTATTTTTTAGCCATTTAAGTCCTTCGGTTAAACTCAACTTAACGTTCATGATCTTTTTGACAAAAATACCCTTATTATCTCTCTTTCTTCTTTTTTTTCCTTCATTTTTACTTGATTCTATTTTTTTCCTGTATCCTATTTTATTGACATCATTCAATAATTTTTTATCACTCATGATGACATTTTAAATTTCATCAAACTCTATTTATGAAAAGGAAAAGAAAAATTTGTCTACACATCTATAACTATAATTTAAGAGTAAGAATATCATTTTAGATAAAAAAAATCTAATACTCTTAGCTTTAATCATTAGTCCAGTGATGGCTAAAAAAATAATATTGAGAATCAAAGTGATCGTAATTCTAAATTTTAAAGGAGTAAAGTTGTGAAATTAACCCTAGTTTTTTTTTTTTTTCCGAATCAAAATTTCTTTAAGATGATAAAATACAATTATTCTTGATTATCTGTTTTACTAGTTAAAAATAAATAAATAAATAAAGCATAGCTACCTGCCATCCATTTGAATGGTCCTAAAGTCCAAATTATGAAGAAAGATTTGTCTACCAATTTCAATAACATTGGCATTTTTCTTGGTGGGGATTCGACGGCCGCTAATATTACGAGAAAACGAAGAAAAAAACATATGATTAAAACCACGAGATAGGAAGGAATTTTTACAAAGTTCACAAGATAAAGCCAAGTTCCATTTAAAGCGTGCTTCACATGCCTTCACATGCCTAAGGCGAGCACTCCTCTGCTTAAGCATATGCTCTTCTTTTATGTTGAAGCTTGCCTAGGGTGGGCTCTTGGTCTGTGCTCAATTCAAACTTCAACCGTTGGATGCAAAACGAGCGTTTTACTATTCCATGACTTGCACAAAAAACAAATTCAATAAACAGTGATCTCTTCATATTTAATACACCAAGTAAATCATTCACACAATAAAAATTTATGAATTATTAACACACTAACTACCACTAAACTACGAAAATTAGAATCAGAATCACACAAATTTTAAATAGAACATAAAATAGCTTTAATTAAAGAGCTATCAAGAAGAAGAATGTGATAAGCATGTTTTGAACTAGTTCATGTCACGAGAATCGCTTAGTGAGATGGTTCCACACTCTCTGCGATCTTCTCCTGCCAATTGAATATGATTGTAAATGCATTGACCCCATGACAATGACTAATAATATCTTCTTCCTAGACATTTCAACTCAAGTACTATTTAAGTGTGAGTATCTTTGATGGGTAAAAACCTGACACTTAACTCCCTTAGATTGTTTAATGGACAACTCGACAGCTGATAGTAGGATCAACAAGCAGAGGAAGATAAATTATTTCACTGGGTGTAGTTTAGTCATTCGAGATTTCTATGTGTCAATAGATTGTGACTAGACAGATGAGGTGCATTCATACATAGGATACTGGAGATCAATCTTAACTCTACTTGAAGTCTTCAGTTCAGCTGCTTTGCTACCTCCTGTAAAGAGGAAGGAAAGGGCAAAGCTAGCGTGCAATTCTCCATGTTGGAAAGTGGACTATATATATATTTTTTTTTTGAGCAAAAAAAGAAAAGAGACTTTTGATTCAATAAAAAAAAATGAATTTATTAAGTTGGATACAACTTTGGAGATGTTTTGATCTTTTGATTTTATAAAGTTGGATAGCTTGTGTTCTGGTGAAGAACCACATAAGATGCAAAATTGAAATAATTAAAGTGAGTGTACATGCCTTAGGTCACAGTAGAACTTAGCACAGACCTGTGCACTTTTAAGGATGCTTTTAGGGAGAAAAACAAGCAACTTAATGACATGCCAAACGATGCTTGGCAAATGAGTGATGCTTTAGCAAGTTCAACTATAATTCTTGGATCGAATTCTTGTATCGATAACTAAAGTGCACACCTAAAAATGGGTGGATTTGGTTTATCTAGTATTACGTGCTGAATTGTTTTTCTTTTCTTTTTGAGCTTGAATGGAGCAACTTTGTTCTGCAAGTTGTCAATTGGAGCTGCCCTTCATTGCTAATTAGTGATATTCCAATTCTCAAGTGGTTGCTTAATTGTATGTCTTCAATATTTGTGATGTTTTATTTATGTCTAAACAAGAATAAATAGATGAAATTAATTTTCCAAGAATATGCATTCCTGTGCAGTCAATATATTAGAAAGAAAATGAAGATTACAGGAGAATATTAATATGAAATATTATCCATTTTATCGACGTGCCCTATAAACTAACCACATCATTATTAGATGCACAATACAATTGTTACAATTTGATAGAGTTAGAGTCGCTACAGGAACGCAATATAGCTAGAACCACTACAGGAGCCTTCTTGGGGACAATCCTTATATACACGATTTTTTTCATAACATATCCTTACCTCCGTCAATACGGTTTGTCCGATACTATCCTGCTGGCATATTAGGTCGGGGTCTTTACCGGTGAAAAGCCGTATATAATGTTGTATAATATGGGGATAGGAAAATCCCTGCAGAAATCCATTGACTTCTAATATTCCTAATATGTCAATACCATCTTTTAGGTCGATAGCAAGGTTGAGATAATCATCTTCCCCTAATTGAGAACAAGTTCCGTGCTTCTTCCATTCTTCTTTCCAAAAATCTTGATTTGTGTTTTGATCAGAAAATGTGTTTAGGAGGTCGGGCCAATATGAGTCCATGATATCAAGGTGATGCTGTAAAATAGTAAATTATGGCAATGACAAATGATTTTTATTCAATAATAAAAAATATAAAATACTAAAAACATGTTATTACCTGAATCATTCTATATGCATGACCATTGCAATACTTAGGATGTCCACCTTGTTGATTTTGAGGCCAGAGGCCATGAACGGTAAAGTTGGTAGGATGGAATGATCGCTTGCACGGCCGGGTAGCGCAGAATCTAATCATTTGGCCAAGTGTTGGCGAGAAGGTAATAATCAAAACACATAATGGGAGAAAATAGCACAGTTAGTATAACTAAGGTAAAGCCTATCATTTTCGCCATGGCAAAAATGGTAAATGATTTTGAATATTCTGTTGATACTTGCTATATATGGTGATTTTGAAAGAAGTCAGTAAGTTTTAGGCATAAAGATCGAAGATACATTGGGAGGGTTATTGTTGAACAGAAGTATGAAGAAAAGATTCAGTAGCATGTAGGTAATTCTTAGTTACGAATATCAAGTTGCATCGTTGTTCTCTAATGATATTCTTATGCGGGCAGACCTTCTCCATCAATCATGCAATCTCCAATTACATTTTATTCCTTTATTTGTCACATTACTTTTCAAGAACAAAAGAACAATGATAGGGAAAAGCATTTTTTTTTTTTTTAATTTTAGGCATTGAAACATTTCTTCATTTATTCGTGCCCTTTCACACACATATCATATGATATATGCATTTTACTTCCTTAATCCTCTTGATAGTATAGAACCTAAATTTATTAAATACGAGGACCAATTGTTACAAGATTCATCATAAATTATCTGTGATCGAGAAAGATTGAATAAAACTATAACTCATACCAAAAGATCCTCAACCAAACGTTTAGCAGCTTAACTGAATAGATAAAGATAAATTTTCATGCTTAATTCACAAGTGATGCAATTTTTATAATTGTTGTATTGATTTGTTAGCTAAATAATTATTAATTTAGTTATTTTATGCAATTTTGGTAGGATGCTACAATCCCTTGATTTGATTATGACAATATGATAACTTTATTATTAGAGCTATTTTATGGTTCTTTTTGTGCTTAATTTGCGTGATTTTAATTCTCTCGATTTTCGATATTTGGCGGGATTTAATTGGCGTGTTAGGAGATCATAGATTGTTGTTGCGTTAGTGATTTATTTGGTGTACTAAATATGAAGAGATAACTATTTATTGTCCTTTGGTTTTAGGTGTAGGACTTAGAAGGGCTAAACGGTCATTTCTCACCTAAGTCCAAAAGTCAACCAGTCAAAGAAAAGCAAATGATCTAAACTTTTGACGAATGACACTTTAATATCCTATTTTTTAGTTGTGTTGTTTTGGGATCCTATTTTAGTGACTAATTGATTTAATTATTCAATTTTAGTGGTTGGAACTTGGAAGGCGCTTGAAATCGTCACATGCATTATACGAGACATTAATAATGGTAATTTTTTAACAGAAATTGAACAAGATAACGTAGTTTTATTATTACAACTTCAAAGAAAAAATGTAAAAAGATGTATTTAATCACCAAAATTTCAAAAATTTTAAATGATTAAAATGTAGATTCTTGCTTTGTTTATTTTTTTGACTTTAATATAAAAGTTGTGATAGTTCAATTTGTATTCAAAGACCATCTACATTAATCTATTGTATAATGCATTTGATGATTTTCGATACCTTTCAATCGTCGAAATTGGATAATAACACTAATAAGACACAATTTGTAAAAATAATGTACTAAAATGCATAATTAAAAAATTAGATACCAAAATAATATAAATACCAATAAAATCATTTACTCAATAAAAACAGTAGCACGCCCTTTGCAAGCTAGACGCTCATGAAAGTTCGCCTTAGGCGAGCATAAACAGAAGGTTGCTCGCTTCTGAGCAAAGGTTAGTAAGGCGAGCTACATAGGCTTTCTTTTTAGGGTTAATATTGACATTTAGAGTGACTATCACTTTTAATTTTTAATATTATTTTTTAAATATTTAAATCCCTGAATTAATAGTCAAAGCTAAAGATGTTAGATTTTTAACCTAAAATGATATTTTTACCCTCAAACTATTAATATCAGCACAAATTTTTCCCACGACACCTAAATATTTTATTTTCTTTCTATGAATAGAGTTTGATAAAATTTAAGACATTATGATGAATGATTAAAAATTTTATTGAACCATGTCGATAAAATAAGAGGTAGGAAAAAAATGGATAAAGTAAAAATGAGAAAAAAGAAGAAGAAAGAATAAGGATATTTTTCTCAAAAGGATAATAAATATTGAGTTGGATTTAATAGAAGGATTTAAATGGCTAAAAAATAACGTTAGGGATTAAAGTAATAGTGACCTTAAACATTAAGTGAGTAAAGAAAAATTAACCCTTCTTTTCATTCATAGGTTCACTAACTTATATATATAAATAGATAGATAGACACACACCAAACACCTAGTCTTAGATCTATGATTCAAGAATATATTTCAATCCAAAATTGAACAGGTGCACTTTAGGGAAAAATCTAACATTGTAATTTGTGATTTTAATTATTTCAAAAATAATTTAAGAATTTCAGTTTCTTTTTATTATTATTATTTTTAAATTAACTGTTGTTTAGATTTTCTTGCAATATTAATTCTAGTAACAACATTGATTATATTTTAATCATGTGTTTTTTCTATTTAATTAATTCTTGTGTGTTGATTTTAATAATGATGTATTAAATTATTTAAGGTTGGATATGGGCAATGTAATTTTTTATAGATTAACCCGAGAATCACCAATCGATAGGTAGTAATTAACATAAATTGACAAATCAGTAATCGGGAAGATTATATCCATAAGTAATAATTAACATAAATTGACAATTAAAAAATGTAACTATCTTGTTTTAGTTTGATTGACCGAGGTGATATGGAAGTCTATTTATGTTAATTATTAGACAAGCTAGGTTAATTTGAGGTAGTGACTGACAAGATTACTTAGTTCGATATAAATTCAAGAGAACTCAATTTAATTAAAATTAAGTTAAAGAGGAATCTACTTCTAAATTAATTGTGCGAAGAACCGGAGTTGAGTTGAAAATTGATAATCGAATTATGATTTAGTATTAACTGAATCGATTGATTGGTAATTTGAGTAATATCGAAAATTTGCTAGCCTATTACCGAGTATGCCTTTTAAAAATATTTGAAAACGCTTTTCTTTACTCAGCATTATTTACTTGCATTTATTTTAAATCCTGTTTTAGTTATAGTTTCAGTTACATAAAAATCCAAAAATATTCATTTATAATCGTCAAAATAGAAATTGTTAAGAACTTTTGGTATTTATCTGTATAATATTCATGGGAATAATTCATATTCTTCTTACTATAATGAACCTGGACTTATACAGAATAATGAAAAATTATGAATAAATTAATTTAACCTTTTCTACATCACAGCATCAAATCGATCGTATTTAAATCCAGTTTCCACAAAGGCTGGAACACTCTAATAAAATGAAGTTCTATGGGCTTTAAAGGTCGTGAATCATTCAAAAAGTAGACTTGCTCCTACATATTTTGGGCTTGTATTGGCTAGGAGTTTGTTATTATCTGAAACATGTCTCTATCACATTGGTAATTATCAATATAGAGGGTGAAATCCGGAAGAATTTCCGTCTTCCATGGGAAGCAGCAAGCATTTGGCCAAGTTACCCCAACAATCAACATATATTGGTTGAATGCGTGAAGGGAGTACAAAAAAAAAAAAGGGACTCAATGCTCAAGACCACCGTCTACATAATAATTGCTAGCAAATTACTATAAAATTCCAGCTTTAAATAAAAAAATCTAGCAAATAAAGTTCAAAAACATGTATTGAATTATGCGGAACTAATCATAGATGGGTGATGCCAAACACATATCTCAAGGGAGGTCATGATACAAGTCAATCGTGATCTATCCACGGAGATACCTATCTATATGGAGAGAGATCTATCTATGAATCGATTTACACTATCCTCCAGTTTCACCCTCGGTCGAGCGGAGAAGTACAATATATAAGTGTAAATTAATTAATTAATGATCAATTAATTTCACTGAATGTGTCCTAAGCAATAGTGTACTTATAGAGATACAAGTATAGATTTATTGCAAATTATTATAACTTGACTTTTAACGGAGAAAAATTCTAATAGTATGGTCATGGAAAGGGATCTCCTTGCTGTTGACTGTCTTCAAGGTGCCAATGCCTTTCCCCAAATTTGCGTCGTTCAATTTGGAATCGTTGCTCTGCTCGCTGCTAATTTTGTTGCTGCATCTTATTAGCGTGGAATTCACTTAATTTTCTATATAGAAACATTTCCTGTTGAAGACTCTCCTATTTTTGTAACTATAGTTGGTTTAAGTTCAATGATTTGTGCTTTGTTAAATCTAAATCTTCTTTTTATGGCAATAAGAATATTATTTATAATTATTGTCATCAACATGACCATATATTTTACCGCGACTTTAAGATATAATATGTATACTTTTCTTAAATTACGCATAAATAAATTAAAAGTGATATGCAATAAAAAAAATAAAAATTTTAAATTCTACCGCATTAATGATTATTTACTTTCCTACAAATTGCTCATGATGATTCACCCAATGATTTACATAAATAATCATAAGATAGGTCTCTTATATAGATCTAGCTGTGTATAAAAATTAGGACTAAATGCCAATTGCAGATGTTGCTCTTTATCGAGTCAGGGAAGTGAAGGAGTTCGCCAGGACACATAGCCTAAATTACATATTATAATCAAGCGAGGGAATATCTTTCCGTGAGATATTCCTGGCCTCGTCCTACAAATTATAGTGCAAGGCAATTTGCACTCACAAATATTGTACTAACGTCTGTTCTCAGTCACTAACGTCTTAAGTTCCTAGTCTAAACCAAATTCAACACCCAAATCACTCACTAACGTCTAAGTTGTCAGTCACCTTGTCAGTCATCTCATTCTCTTCAGTCCTCCCTTTCTCCTCAGCCAGAAAAATTCACCCCACTTGTCCATCGTAAAAGTGTAAAATATTTTACATTAATTAGTTTAAAATTTTGAATTAATTAATAAGTTACTTGGCTACACTATTCATTATCAATTAACATTTTAAAATAGAAACCCATATTCTTTAATATGGTATTAAAATCAGTAACAAGTGTTTTCGTATTCACACAACTTGAACCCATATGTACATTGGGCTTGATTTTGTGTTTATATTAGTCAATGTTATCTTATGTTTGTGTTGGTTTAGAAGTTTATATATGTGAGAAGTCAAACCAGTTTATTGTTTTGTTTTAACCCAAATCGTGTGTAAGAGGAGGTATGAAAGTATAAAATACCCCACATAAATTAGGCTAAAAATTCTGGACTAATTAATAAATTTCTAGATCACATCATTCATTGTCAATTAATTTTGAAATGGAATCCTCTTTAACATACACTATCATTGTAGACACTGAATTAAGAAAAATAAAGGAGAAATAGAGATTCATTCATTTGTTTTCAACGAATATGAAGGGCGATTAAAACTTCTTCAACCTTCACTAAGCTTGTTCAAAGGTGTCTTAGATTTGGGTAGAGGGCAAGCTCTTTCTGATATTGATGTATCTATAAAGTTGATTGTAGAATTTATTTTGCTTGAAATTTGCCCAAGAGTTTCACTTTCTTTTTTTTAAATAAATATTTTTGCATGATCCTAAGTCAACTCAGTCATGACTCGGGTGATTCTAGTCGAATTCTTGATTTAGTGTGTCGACTCATCGAATATTGCCCGAATCTGCTCGAGTCAAATCCGAGCTTACCATCTCCAACATATAGCGAATCCTTCTTGGAATAGAAGGTTGAGTTCTAGTTACGGCTCAACTGAGTCAACCTCTATGAACTCTGCAACCAAATTGTGTTGGAATTTTAATTAAACTATGTGAGTTTTATTTTAAATTCTAAATATTTGATCCAATATTTAATTATGATGTCTATCAAATTTGAGATAATAATCACCTTTGTGATAATTATCACGTTATGATAATTATTACGTTTGTGATAACCACTCACTATAACCATTTTAGTTTTTCTGATGGAAAAAATGATATAAATATATGGAGTGTTTTGGATCCCTAAACTTGACAATCTATCAAAAAAATACACCATTATATTAGTTTGTCTAAGGCCAAAAAATTATTTCTATTTTTTTTGTTCTACAGTGATCCAACTGAATCAATGGCTAGAGGTATGTTCCTTTATTATATTTCGCATTCAATATTCTGTGGTATTACTTAACCATGGACTAATTTTGTTCTAGAGATATAAAATCTATTATTTGGTATCAGAGCATGCTATGCCTCTTACATATACGTATATGTTGATTTGGGTTTACTATTGGTATGTTATTTTGGAAATCTAGAATCATAAATCAGTTAGAAACTGATTCTATAATTTTTCCTTGATTAAAATATCTATTTTGGTGTTATTTGATGTTGGTTTATGGCTGTTTATTTTTTGTTTATGTATATGAATGATGGACCGTGATAACGGGTTTATGATTTTGATGTTTTTACTGAAAAATAAAGTGAGAAATCATTAAGAAATTAGATTCACATGACCTTTTTGTCACAAGTCAACCAGTTGACCATCGTTGTGGCTTGTGTAGTTTTGGAATAAAATATTCCTATTAATTACTTCTGATCTAAAAAAAATTAAAAAAAAAGAGAAAGGTGGGCCGCTTGGTATCAAACTCGTGACCTTTTGATAACCAGACATGCATTCCAACCAATGAGCCATCGCTAATGGTTTGTGATGTTTTGGAACATAATATTTCTATAAACTACTTAGGATCTTATTCTGATAAAAAAAAAAAATTCATTGCCGCTGTTTGAAGGCTTTGAACCCAAGGTCTTCTAGTTAATGGTTAGGCATTCTGAAGAGTTAAGTTACTCCAATTGTTTAATTTTGGAATGTATTGTTTTTATATGAACTACTTCCAGTTTATTTTTGCATATCTATATCTATCTATCTCTCTCTATATATATATATGTGTGTGTGTGTCGTGACATTGATGATAAAGTTGATTGTAGAATTTATTTTGCTTGAAATTTGCCCAAGCGTTTCACTTTCTTTCAAAGGTGTCGACAATTATAATCTTATCGAATATTGCCCGAATCTACGCGAGTGAGATCCGAGCCTACCATCTCTAACACATATATTTGTGGCTTTGCTGTAATTATTAATTGTCATCCGTATATATATGTAATAGAGTAGCCGCAGCACCTATAATTAATATATATATATATATATATATATATATGCATAGACACATTAATTCTATTATTTTGGGATCACTTATAATATAAGACATTAATTGTAATTATATCACATTTAATATAATAAATTTTTATCCCACAGAAATTTTTATTATATTATATTATGTGATTAAAAGGGATGAAATATTAAATTATATTCCTTAATTTGTCCACAAGAATTAAGTAAAGGAATACGATTTAATAGTTTCGCTATTTTGATTATATAAATTTATTTGAATTAAAAATTTAGTTAACAGGCAAATTCTATGTTGTGTAATTCATATTTTTTAGAATGTTTTGCATTGGTAAAACATAATGAATGTTATTAGCCTGAAATTTTTGACATAAGTATGTATGTAATTTATTTGTGCTGTTTTTCAACCTAAGAATTTTTCTGATATCAAATGTGATATTCCTGATCTCAAGGATGACAACTATAAGTTGTGGAAAGAGATGATTCTTCTTCATTTGGGATGGGCATTGATTATACTAGAAGGAAAGACAAACCACCTTTGATTACTGAGAACAACTAACCTAGTGATGTTGAGATTTATAAAATGTGAGAGCAATCTAATCGCCTCAATGTGGTGTTCATAAAGACCAACATCTCAACTGGCATTCGAGATTTTGTTGATCAGTATAATAATGTCCGAAAGCTATTGAAGACTATTGATGAGCAATTTGAGTCTTCAGATAAGGCCTTAGCAAGCACTTAATCATAAAGTTTTCCACCATACAGCTCACCGGTATCAAAGAAGTGCATGAACACATCATGCAAATGAAAGACATAGCGGCTCAACTGAAAAATCTTGAGATTATTGTTAGAAAATAAATAAACGGATAACGCACATCTATAGCAAAATTTAAAATTTTTACTTTCCTATCACAGATCACCTTGATTAATTTATGCGTAGTACTACAAAAGTATAGAGATTATACCTTAAAATTGCAGTAAAATCTCCAATATGTCTGGAACGTCGATCCACATGCCGCACAGGTACCTGACCACTAATGGTATCCACACAGATAATTAAATCAGGAATCTTCACAAGATTGATTGATCTAAACCACAGAGTGCTAGCTCTTAAATTATTTTCCCTTCTTTTTCTCAATCGTGACTCTTACGTTTTGAAAGAATTTTGATGGCTTTTTTCCTCACGGCTTTTTGGCCGCTAATGTACAAGTACTTATCAATGAATTAGTACTTATTACTTAGTTATATATATATATATATATATATAAGATATATATTAGAATATAATATATTATATATGTAATAATTTAGAATCCCAATCAAATTGAATTTAGGAAATTACAAATCCCAATTAGTTTGGGTCATGGGTATATGAATAATTATAAAATCCATTAGGACTATTAATATGTCTTACATATTAACTCCTAATATTTATAACTTATTACAATTAAACCCAAAAGTTAATTTATCTCATAACCCATAAGTATCTCATACTTATCAAATCATTTTAATCTTCAATTAATTAGCCTTAAGTGTGTGACCCTTTAGGTTCCCAATCACATTGGTAATAAGTATAAATTAAAATTCTAAATTAATTAGGATTAGATAAATTAAACACCTTTAATTATCATTAATTCTCCAATTAATTAATTTACACTATAGATCAAGATTGGCTTCTAACAAAGCATCATGACCACCCAAGTGTTGAGATATGTCAAGCGGTTCGACATCAACCATCCGTGACTAGTTCTCCTGTAATTATTATCCTTTCACCAACCTATATCCTGATTAATTCAAGAGTATAGATATAATGCCAACTCTTAGCGAATTAATCAAATTTTACTTCTTTCCAAAATACAACTCACTTGAAATAGAATTTCAGACACTCACCTTAAATCTATTTTCAATTTGCGCAAAGATTTTCGAATCGTATTTCAAGAAGTGGCCATATTAGGATATACTCTTCTATTATAAGGAATGATGAATCCTCTATTGGTCATATCTTATCTTATCATGATTCATATTATATCCGAACTCTACAGTATGTGTGACTCACTAAGAGTAATGACTAATAGAGCTAAAGCATAATAATCTACATTCAAGATAAACTCATTTTCTCAAGTCAAAGGACCATTACACTACTATCACAAAGAGATTAATCCACTGACATTTAAATAATAATCAGTGTGGAATATTTTAACGGGTCAATCCGATGCATTTATTCTTAATAAGCATCCACATACTCTTATGTGCTAATCTACTAGTGTCATACACTACGATTAGAGATATAAACGAACAAAATATAATTACATCATAACTACTTATGATTTCACATATAAATATTTTATTCGTTAAATGCCATATTATAAAATATACATAAATATAAAAGCGTTTGTAATTTATCCCTAAAATTAATTAGTTTTAGGGCATACACTTACAAACTCCCACTGGCACTAAAGCCAATCATTCATGTGCTTAAGACCAAATGAGTTAACATGACTCTCATGTTTCTTCTGGGATAAGGCTTTAGTGAACGGATCAACAATGTAATCATTCGTGGGGATCTTCTCTATCTCTACTTCATTTCTATCAATGATCTCTCTAATCAAATGATAACGCTGTAATACATGTTTAGATCGCTGATGAGACATGGGTTCTTTTGCTTATGCAATAGCTCCATTATTATCACAATACAAGAGTATAGGATCACTAATGGAAGGAACCATTCCAAGTTCAGCCACAAACTTTCTGATCAAAACTGCCTCTTTTGCTGCTTCTAAAGTTGCAATGTATTAGGCTTCTGTTGTAGAATCAGTCGTGGTGTCCTGTTTGAAACTTTTCCAACTCACCACACCACCATTAAGAGTAAATACATATCCAGATTGTGATTTGCTATCATCCTTGTCTAATAGATTGAAAGCTAGCATCTGTATATCCATGTACTGTCAATTCTTGCTTACCATAGATCAAGAATAAATCTTTAGTCCTTCTAAGTACTTAAGAATATTCTTGACTGCCATCCAATGACCACTCCCTGGGTTAGATTGAATCCTGATCGTAATACTTAGAGCATAGGAGACATCGGGTCTAGTACATGGTGTCGCGCCCCCCTTTACCGCACGCTTACCGACCCGCGGTCTGGCACACCGTCGCCACGTGTGGTGCTCGTGAAATAGGTGATTGAATGCAAAAATCCTACTTACAATTTACAAAAATAAATTACATGTTTACTATTACAAATTTAAATGAATCACCTATTTACTATTACATAACGGGGCCTTTAATGCGACTATGAATTGTATAAAAACAATCTAAACTAGGAAAAAAAAGACTAGAGTCGCCACCCGGTGTGTTGGTGCGTCGGGACACAAAAAATACATCAAAATTTAAAAAGAAAATAAACCCTAGTTTAGATTGGCTCCTGGCATCCACGTAACTCAAGAAAATGAGTTCGAGAATCCTGTTGCAAAATGGGAAGGTTTGGGATGGATTTGAATTTCCCTCGGCACCCACTTTACTCGGCGTTGGATCGGTTGCGTGATTTTATCGCGTTTCCCTTTTCAATTTTAGTATTCATTATTGCCGGCTTTGTAGCATACGTGTGCTTTGAGATAGTTTAAAAGTAATAAAATATGTACATGTTAATGAGGAAACAAAAATAAATGGTAAATATTAACGTTGACAGGTAGATTTAGCCCGGGTCCAATTAAAAGTCGCACACATTGAGCTTGTAATGCCCTTTAACTCCCAAGGGGCAAAATAGTCATTTATCACGCACACCGGAGTTTATTTCTAGCCCAATTTTATAAATTGATACAATTATTAAGTCCTGGGCTAAATTGAATTTGATTCAAATATTTAACGTCTAGTTGTGCAACTAATCCAAAATTTGAGGGCAAAAGAGTAAATTTACATAATTTAACAAGTAAGCATAAGGCATAAATATTATATTGAAACCAATAAACATTAAAATAAAGCACCAATCATCACAAAATCAATTAATCAAAAAAAATGTGCAAAGATCAAAGTCTATTTACAATTTAATACTCATAAGGGCAAAACAGTAATTTCACAATCAAAGGGTAATTAAAACGTATTAAAATGTCAAACAGAAATCAAAGTAAAACTTAGCGGTTATTGACATAAAACATGTAATTTGGAAGAAATTTGAAGAGAAAAAACAGTAATATTAAAGAAAATTCCTTAAGGGCCTAAATGTAATTTAAAAATATTATTTGAGGGCTGAAAATGCATAAATTTGAAATTTGGAGTGCCAAAACGCAAATAAAATTTTTTCTGAAGTTTTGGAAATTTTTTTTCAAAATGCCACGTAATCGCTAACGTGGCGCAATCTGGTGGTGCCACGTCATCACTAGAGTGCGCAATCTGGTGGTGCCATGTCATCGAATACGTGGCGCGATCTGGTGGTGCCAGGTCCAGATTATCAATAATGTGGCATCAAGTGAGCCCTATCAGAAGGGGCTAAATGTAATTTAAGAAAAATATTCTCGGGCTAAAAATAAAAAAAACTGAAATCTAGAGGAGTAAAATGGAAATAAAATTTTTCTAACATTTCCTTTTTTTGTGTGTGCAGATTTTTGTGGGTGCCTTCTTCCACCACGCTTTTCACCCATCAGATGAACGATTTTGCTTCAGATTTGAAAAGAGAAGTTGTACTAGCCTTCTTCCACCACTATTACAATTTTTATTCTTTGAGTTTAATCCAATTCCTCCTCCATCGCTTGCAATCTTGGTTCAAAATTGGTTGTCTGGAAAATTTTCCAGACTTGGAAATTTTTCTGCAGATCCTCTGGACCAACAGCCTTTTTCTACCACATTTTTGACCCTCCAAATGGACGATTTTGCTTAAGATTTACAAAGAAAAGTTATAGCCCCAGGAACCCTCTACAATTTTTCTTCTTTGAGTTTAGTCGAATTCCTCTCCGATCATCAAAATTATGGAATTTTGGCTCAAAGTTGGCTGTTTGGCAGTTTTTTAGGCTTGAGAAAATTTTTTTTCTGCAGAAATTTTTTTTTTCTCCCCCTTTAGACTGATTTTTTGTGCTTTTAATGAATTCATTGAGTCTTTGAAAAATCAGTCTGCCATATCCTGTCTCTTGTACACATCTAGATGTCTATAAGAGTCAGGGAAAAATGGGTGAAAAACGCAGAGACAACGTGTGCCACAACACTCTGCGAGCTGACTATTGCTGAACTTTTTTTTAAAACCAATTAATTAATTTAATTTCTAATTTAATTAATAATTAATTAATTAATAATAATTTAATAAATTTTTTTAAATCTAAAAATTCAATAATATTAGAACTCATTCTTAGTATTTCAAAAGCATAAAACGTATAAGAATAATTAAACATCATAACATAAATTAAGAAGGAATTAAAGGGTAAATTAAAAGAAAATCAAAGAGCAGGTTAAAAAGACATTAAAAAGAAAAAATTAAAAGAAAAATTGAGAGACAAATTAAAAGGAAAATAGGGGACAACTTAAAGGACAAAAATAGGTGTCTACACATGGCATAGCATACATTATAGAACAAATAGCCAAAGCATATGGGATCCTTTTCATGCTATCTCTTTGAACATCTGTCTTAGGACACATGTCTTTAGAAAGGTACACACCATGAGACATTGGTAAGTAACCCTTTTTCGATTGATCCATGCTAAACCTCTTAGCATCTTATCTATGTACGTTGTTTGAGTAAGACCAAGCAACCTCTTAGATCTATCTCTATATATCCTCATTCCCAGAATATAGGTTGCCTCTTCTAAATCTTTCATAGAAAAATTTTGGACAACCGTACCTTTACACTTTGAAGCATAGGTATGTCATTTCCTATCAACAATATGTCATCTACATAAAGTATCAAGAAAATAATGGCGTTTTTACTCACCTTCTTGTATACACATGGTTCTCCTCATTTTTGATAAAATCAAACACTTTGATTATCTCATAGAAGGCAAAACGGATGTTCAAACTCCTAGAAGCTTGCTTTAGTCCATAAATAGACCTTTGTAACTTGCATACTTTGTTAGGATTTGTGGATGTTAACCTTTCAGGTTGTATCATATACACCTATTCTTGCAAATTCCCACTAAGGAGAGCAGTTTTTACATCCATTTGTCAAATCTCATAATCATAATATGTAGCTATCGTAAGTAAAATTTGAATAGATTTCAGCATTGCAACTGGTGAAAAAGTTTCATCAAAATCAACTCCTTATTTTCGTGTATAACCTTTTGCACCAATCGCGCCTTATAGGTAATCACATTAACATCCATGTTGGTCTTTCTCTTAAAGACCCACTTGCACCATATGGGTTTAATCCCTTCAGGTGGATCGATTAAGGTCCATAGCTTATTGTTATACATGGAATCTATTTTAGATTTCATGACTTCTAGCCACTTCTAAGAGTCCATATCAGATAACGCTTCTTTGTAAGATGTAAGTTTATCATTCGAAGTATGATTAATATATCATTGTGCCCACTTACAAGAAACTCAAATTTTTTTGGAGCACGACGTATCCTAGTAGTCCTACGAAGAGTTTGTGTATCAATAGCTTCATCATTTATCACATCATCATGTGATTGAAGCTTTTGTTCCATTTGTTGATCAATACCATATTGTGTTTCTTGAACTTCTTCAAGATCTATTTTGCTCCCACTTGCCCTATCAAGAATAAACTCTTTTTCTAGAAAGACGGCATGTTTTGAGACAAACACCTTTTGCTCAATGAGATTATAGAAATAGTATCCAAACGTCTCCTTTGAATACCCCACAAATAGGTATTTATCTGACTTAGGTTAATTTTATCAGATTCTACCCTCTTCACATAAGTAGGGCAACCCCAAACCTTCAAGTATGAAAGTTTAGGTTTCTTTCCAAACCATAACTCATACGGAGTGAAATCAACAACTTTTGATGGAACACGATTTAGTAAATGGGAGGCAGTATTAAGAGCATAGATCTCCCCAAAATGATTTTAGAAGGTCTGCAAGACTCATCATTGATCGAACCATATCTAATAGAGTTCGATTATGTCTCTCAGATACACTATTTAGCTGTGGTGTATAAGGAGGAGTCTATTGAGGTAAAATCCCATTCTTCTTAAGATAATCTTGAAACTCTTGGTTCAAGTATTCCCCACCTCGATCAGATCGAAGTATTTTAATACTTTTATCAAGTTGCTTTTCAACTTCATTCCTGAATTCTTTGAACTTTTCAAAGGTTTTAGACTTATACTTCATTAAGTATACATAACCATATCTAGAGTGATCATCCGTAAAAGTAATGAAATATGAAAAACCTCCTCTAGCATGAATTGACATAAGACCACAAATATCAGTATGTATTAGCCCCAGCAATTCACTAGATCTATCACTTTTTCCAGTAAAAGATGATTTGGTCATTTTACCAAGTAAACAAGATTCACATTTATCATATGATTTATAATCAAATGATTCCAAATAACCATTGCTTTTATGTAATTTGGAAATACGTTTCTCATTTATATGACCAAGTCTACGATGCCAAAGGAAAGATTGTTTCAAATTATCAATATTAGCCTTACAGTTCCTTTTCCAGTGCCCTTCGTTTCCACAATAGTAACAATTACCCTTGGCTTTATCCTTCTTGATCACATGTGTTGGTTTTCACCCAGACTTGGCTTTCACAAAACCAATCTTGGATTTCTTTTTCTTCTTATTAAAAGAATCAACAACCATCACTTGTTTCCTTTCCTTTTTAATAGTTGCCTTAATAGTTTTTAGCATATCCAACAGTTCAGTGAGAGTTGTGGATAATTTATTCATATTCTAATTCATCATGAATTGTGGAAAGTTATCAGGCAGTGTAGACACATATTTTTGTCCCTTAAGTTGTCCCCTATTTTCCTCTTAATTTGACTCTTAATTTTCTTTTTAATTCACCTTTTAATTTCTTCTTAACTTGCTCTTTGATTTTCTTTCAATTTACCCTTTAAACTTATTCCTTCTTAATTGGTCTTATGGTGTTTAATTATTATGTGTTTTATGCATTTGAAATACTAAGAATGAGTTTTAATATTATTAATTTTTTTGAATTAAAAAATAATAATTAAATTACAAAAAAAAATTTAATTAAAAATTTAAATTAAAAAAAAAAACAAAACAAAACAAAATTCAGCGCGTGAACAGTACCGCGCGTTCACACGCTGAATAGTTAGCTCGACAGAGTTGTTTTGGCCACGTTTTTCTCTGTATTTTTTCACTCATTCTCACCAAATTTCAGATGCTCCATACTCCCAACATGACAAGGATGGTCTTTGACCATTTTTACACTCAATCCACTTCGTTAAAAGCAAAAAAAATCAGTCTAAAGTGGGGAGGACTAAATTTCTGCAGAAAAGAAAAGAGAGAAATTTTTTTCTGAGTTTAAAAATCTTCCAAACAGCCAACTTTGAGCCAAAATTTCAAACGATTGAAAAGGAATTAGACTAAACTCAAAGAAAAAAAGTTGAGTNTGTAGAGGGTACCTGGGACTACAACTTCTCTTTGTAAAGCTGAAGCAAAACCATTCATTTGGGGGGTAAAAAACGTGGTAGAAGAAGGCTGGTGGCCAATAAAATCTGCAGAAAAAAAGAGAAATTTGTCCCGAGTCCGGAAAATTTTCCAGATAGCCAACTTTGAGCCAAGATTTCAAGCGATAGAAGAGGAACTAGAATAAACTCAAAAAACAAAAGTTATAGAGAGTACTTGGGACTACAACTTCTCTTTGTAAATCTCAAGCAAAATCGTTCATCTGGTGGGTGAAAAATGTGGTGGAAGAAGGCCAGTTCATCAACCGGAAGCTTGGAGGTGCCGAAAGCAAATTCGGCTCAAACGCACTCCAAGCCAAGTGTAACCAATTCCACCACATTGCTGAGGTTAAGGTGAGTTAAATGGGCTTTTGAATTGATTGTTTTGGTGACAAAATGCTTATCTTACTATTTTTACATTATTTATGACTTAATTTTCGAATTTAATTTTATAGTTCATAATGTTTAAATTTAATAATTTTATTGGCTTTAGAATATTTTTTGGAATGTCTCTAAAGGTTTACACGAAAATTTTGTGGAATGTTTTATGCAAGTTTGTGTTTGGTTGACATGCCCACTTTCACCATTTGATTTATGTTTTTGTAGTTGTTTATATTAATTAATTGTTATATCTTCATGTTCTATGTAAAAATTAGAATTTTATGGCTATTTTCTTAGAATTTTTGGGTTAAGGTTTGAAGGTTTCATTTTTTGGGATAGACAATGGAGTTGTGAGAATTTTGAATGGTTGTTTACGGGAAAAAGAGGAAGAAGTTGGGGGCAAGAAGATTCGAACCCAAGCCACCAAGAAGGAACACCAGCTGCTGAACCACTAACCCAAAGCCATTTTTGGGTGGGGGTTCAGTTTCTTTTTATTTATACACAAAAAAATTGTTTTTAAGGGACCATTTGATGCAGACACAAAAAAAAAAATTTTAAGAGACCATTTGATGCCACGTCATCGATGACGAGGCACCACCAGATTGCGCCACGTCATCGATGACGTGGAACACAAAAATTTTTTTAAAAAAGTTCAAAAAAAAATTTATTTGCTTTTTAACCCTCCAGATTTCAAATTTTTGCATTTTAGCCCTCAAAAAATTTTCTAAATTACATTTAGGCCCTTAAGAAATTTTCTTTAATATTACTGTTTTTTTTTCTTTTCAAATTTCTTCTAAGTTAAATTTTAAATGACAATAACCACCAAGCTTTAATTTGATTTTTGTTTGACATTTTAATATGTTTAATTACCCTTTGATTGTGAAATTACCGTTTTGCCCTTATGAGTATTCAATTGTAAATAGGCTCTGATTTTACACATATTTTTTGATTAGTTTCTTTTGTGATGATTTGTGCTTTATTTTTTATGTTTGTTGGTCTCGGTATAATATTTATGTTTTTTCTTAGTTGTTAAATGATGTGAATCTACTCTTCTATTCTCAAATTTTGTTTAGTTGCACGACTAGACATTAAATACAGTTTGAATCAAACTCAATTTAGTCCATGACTTAATAACTGTATCAATAATATAAAATCGGGCTAGAAGTAAACTCTGGCGTGCATGACAAACGACTATTTTGCCCCTTGGGAGTTAAAGGGCACTACAAGCTAAATGTGTGCGACTTTAAATTGGACCCCGGGTTAAATTTACCTGTCAATGTTATTATTTACCATTTATTTTCATTTCCTCATTAATATGTACATATTTTAATTAAGACATTAAACTATCTCTTAGCACACTA
This sequence comes from Cinchona pubescens, assembly GCA_025175665.1. Taxonomy (NCBI): domain Eukaryota; kingdom Viridiplantae; phylum Streptophyta; class Magnoliopsida; order Gentianales; family Rubiaceae; genus Cinchona; species Cinchona pubescens. The sequence goes on along the minus strand of JANKKI010000085.1, from coordinate 2,124,284 downwards.
GATGTGTATAAAGTCGGCAATAATGAATACTAAAATTAAAAAGGGAAACGTGATAAAATCAAGCAACCGGTTCAACGCCAGGTAAAGTGGGTGCTGAGGGAAATTCAATATATCCCAAACCTTCCCATTTTACAATAGCATTCCCGAACTTATGTTTTTTTTGAATTACGTGGACCGGGAGTCAATCTAGACTAGGGTTTATTTTCTCTTTAAATTTTGATGTATTTTTGTGTCCCGACGCACCAACACACAATTACGCGGGTGGCGACTCCAATCCTTTGTTCCCTAGCTTAGATTATTTTTGTACAATTCATAGTCGCATTTAAAGCCCCGTTATGTAATATTAAATAGGTGATTCATTTAAATTTGTAATGGTAAGTAGGTAATTTATGTTTGTAAATAGTAAATTGGATTTTTGCATTTAATCACCTATTTCACGAGCACCACATGGCGACGGTGCAAGCCAGACTACGGGTTGTGGGGGGGGGGGGGTGACAGGCAGAGATTGCAAAATTAAGTCAACATTTAACTCATGATTTTGCTTAAATCCCAATCGTTCTAATTTTCAATTAGTCCGATCATCTTCAGTACATGAATTGCTACTGAAGAACCCTTACTGTTTTACAACGGGATAACTTTTAGAGGTCTCATACCTCTCATTCCTAGATTCTTTATCAACGACTCATTGAGATGAATAATCATAGAGTGAGCACCCATATTTTCATGCTGTTTCTGTAATTCAGAACTCATAGCGGCCAACATGATACACATTAGAGGCAGTATCATTGTCCTCTATGTGCTTACGATAAGCATTATGAACTGCTTTATCAGCATCATTAGCTGGGACATCAGGAATATGTTGATCAAGAACATAGCCAATTTTCTCATGCTTGAGAACAATTCATAAGTTACGATGCTAGTCTAGAAAATTTGGCCCAGTGAGTTTGTTATCATATAAAATGGGACGTAAATTGACGTTATTACTCATATTCTACAACACATAAATAAAGATAGTACAAGTATTTGTTATTTATGCATAAACAAAACCAAAATATAATATGGACTTTCTTTTAATTTGGTTTTGCTCCCACTATTTTAATTCAAATCAATAACCCTCACATATTGATTCGGGAGCTATCACATAACCCCTAGTGGGCTAGGATCCCATCTGATTATTTTGATCTTAGGTGTACCCAACAAACCAAAATAATTTCGAAAGGTAGGTAACTCTTACCAATTATAACTCTTTGTAATTCCTACTATGTTAGGTATCAACTCTTGAATTCAGGTCCTTGATAGCACATCATATGTGACTCCTAACCTTTGCCTCAAAGACATATAACCTTGAGTATACCCAACAAATCATATGCCTCCGTTAAGTCATACCTATTATTCAGAGATCTTATCTCATAGCTCAAACATGTCCAACGTAGAGTAACCTTGGATTAGCCCAACAAGTTAAATCTAAGAAGAACTCTCGTTTGTTGCTATAATAATGGAAGGCAACTTATTTACTGACTTAATATTAATTTGAGGGATTTTTTTATTTATTTATTAGGTCTCATCAAAATTGCATGCAATATTATCATATCATCATATAATAAATAAAGCATGCATAAAATCATGGATGATTATGAACTCCTACTAAACTAGTTTTCTTGAGTCACGAAAGAAACTAAGTAGTCAAATTCTAAGGACAATCTTCAACTCTTGAAAATTTCCTTCTAGGTTGCACTTTTCCGCCATCTCCATCATCTTGTACATTACAAATGTAATTCTATCTAAATATTTACTAGATATTCAATCGTATCCCTAACCTACAACTATGTACACTACACGATTGGTTAAGAAACCTCGAGTTACATTCGAGGGGATTGAGATGAGAAAAGAATTACATTCAGAATAATAGAGAAAGGCAGGACATGCAGGCCTTATTTTAAAAATTTACAACCATCGAATTTGAACCAAATAAATCAAACACAATCAAATTGGTCTTAAATCCATAATCATCCATTATGCTATTAAATAATTCAAGAATTAAATAAAAGCATAAATCCGTATTTAGTATCTAATCATGAATCACTATATTTCATAATTTCAATCTAATTGAAATTATCAATTTTGAATTATTTATGAAAAAAATTTTATGGAGAAAAATTATTATTTTCCAATCTCATTAGAAAATAATCCTTTAAATTAAAGAATTTCAAAAATTATATTAGAAACAATTTCTAAAAAATTTTGAACATTTATTAAATTCCAATCTCATTGAAAAATTATAAATTTCTAAAATTTAATTTACAAATTACCTAATTCTAATCACATTAGAATTAAATAAATATTTTCAAAGGTTTTATACTTTCTAAATTTTAATCAAATTAAAATAAAGAAAGTTTCTAAATCTTGTCAATTAATTTTAAACAACAATTGTCAAAAATTAATTGGTGATTTCAAAAATCAAAATTTAGAAAATCTTTTATATGAAAATATTAAATAACTGTTGCTAAAAGTAATTTAACTCATTAAATACTATGAGCGACGAAAAGGGATAAATGTCACTAAAAGTGACATTATGCAATCATGATGATGTCATCATAATGACATCACCAAGAATTGCATGCTTGACCCGTGAATTCGTGAATCAAATTCACGGGTCTAGCCTTTTCTTTTCTTTTTTTAATTTCTCCAATAATTTATAAATAAAATTAAAAATTCATATAGTTTGAGCAATTCAATATTCATGACAACTAAATACTACTACATCATAAATTAAATCAAAGGTGGCTCTGATACCACTGTTAGAAAGTAAAATAAACAGATAATGCAGTGGAATTTAAAATTTTTACTTTTCTATCACGGATCACCTTGATTAATTTATGCGTAGTACCAGAAAAGTATAGAGATTATACCTTAAAATTGCAGAAAAATCTTCAATATGTTTGGGACGTCGATCCACATGCCGCACAGGTGCCCGGCCACTAATGGTATCCACACAGATAATTAAATCAGGAATCTTCACAAGATTGATTGACCCAAATCACGGAATGTTAGCTTCTAAATTATTTTCCCTTCTTTTTCTCAATCGTGACTCTCACGTTTTGAAGGAATTTTGATGGCTTTTTCCCTCACGGTTTTTTGGCCGTTAATGTACTAGTACTATCATATATATATATACATATATATATATATATATATATATATATATATTATAATATAATATATTATATGTGTAATAATTTAGAATCCCAATCAAATTGGGTTTAGGGAATTACAAATCCCAATCAGTTTGGGTCATGGGTATATGAATAATTTATAAAACCATTAGAACTATTAATATGTCTTACATATTAACTCCTAATATTTATAACTTATTACAATTAAACCCAAAAGTTAATTTATCTCATAAATTAACCCATAAGTATCTCATACTTATCAAATCATTTTAATCCTCAATTAATTATCCTTAAGTGTGTGACCCTTTAGGTTCCCAATCAAATTGGCAATAAGTATAAATTATAATCGTAAATTAATTAGAATTAGATAAATTAAGCACCTTTAATTTATCATTAATTCTCCAATTAATTAATTTAGACTATAGATCAAGATTGGCTTCTAGCAAAGCATCTTGACCACCCAAGTGTTGAGATATGTCAAGCGGTTCGACATTACCCATCCGTGACTAGTTCTCCTGTAATTATTATCCTTTCACCAACCTATATCTCGATTAATTCAAGAGTACAGATACAATGCCAACTCTCAGCGAATTAATCAAATTTTACTTCTTTCCAAAATACAACTCACTTGAAATAGTAATTTAAGACACTCTTAAATCTATTTTCACTTTGCGCAAAGATTTTCGATTCGTATTTCAAGAAGTGGCCATACTGGGATATACTTTCCTATTATAAGGAATGGTGAATCTTCTATTGGTCATACCTTATCTTATCATGATTCATGTTATTCCTGAACTCTGTAGTATGTACGACTCACTAAGAGTAACGACTAATAGAGCCAAAGAATAATAATCTACAGTTAAGATAAACTCATGACCTCAAGTCAAAGGACCATTACACTACCATCACAAAGAGATTAATCCACAAGCATTTAAATAATAATCCGTGTGGAATATTTTAGCGGGTCAATCCGATGCATTTATTCTTAATAAGCATCCACATACTCTTATGTGCTAATCTACTAGTGTCATACACTACGATTAGGGATATAAATGAACAAAATATAATTACATCATAACTCCTTATGATTTCACATATAAATATTTTATTCGTTAAATGCCATATTACAAAATATACATAAGTTTAATATAAAAGCGTAATTTATTCCTAAAGTTAATTGGCTTTAGGGCATACACTAACAATTATAATGGTTGAGTCTTTTATTGTGCACCATATTTTCAACTCTCTGCCACTGTAGTAAGGTCCTTTCAAGATCTCTCACAACACACATAAGAACAAATGGTCCATCAATGAGTTGATGACCATGTGTGTGCAAAAGAAAGGAAGGCTGCTTATGAAAACTGGAGAAAGTGTGCATCTGGAAACTCAAGGAAAGAATAAGAACAACCAAGCTAAGAAGAAAAGGAAGGAAAAGATGTCCACTCAAGGAGATATCAAGAAGGAATCCAAGTGCTTCTTCTTTAAGAAGAAGGGGCACATGATGAAGGAATTTCCCCAAATTCTAGAGTTGGCTTGAGAAGAAAGGTAACCTAGTCACACTTGTATGTTATGAATCTAATATGGTAGATGTTAATCATAACACGTGGCGGATTGATTCTGGTTCTATAATCCATGTTACGAATTCCTCAACTGTAGGGATTGTGAAACCTAACGAAGCCAATAAAAAGTGACGAGCACATATAGTCAGGAAATAAGGTGTGGTCTCACGTGAATGCAATTGAGACATGCAATTTAGTTCTTAGTAGTGGCTTTGTTTTAGATTTAGAAAGGACAATTTATGTTCCAAATTTCCATAAAAATTTAATTTCATTGTCAAAACTTATATCTTCGGGATATTCCTGGTATTGTTCAGATGTTGGATTTAGTTTATTTTATAACTCTGACCTTGTCGGGAATGGTGTTTTGTTTTATGATTTTTTTGTTCAAATTAATTTGCAAAACAATGCTACATTAATACTTTGCAGGTTCAAAATAATGCTAGTGTTAAAAATGTGTTATGAATGAAGATTCCTCTATGTTGTGGTATCGAAGATTGGGACGCATCTCCATTCAGGGAATCAACAGATTAGTAGATGATGGAGTACTTAGTACTCTAGATTTTATTAATTTTGAGACTTGTGTGGGTTGTATAAAGGTTGTAAACAGACTAACATGTCAAAGAAAGTAGCCAAGAGGAGTTCGAAATTATTGGAGATCATACATGCAGGCATATATTGTCCAAATACAGACGCACATTGTTAAAAGTATTTCATCACCTTCATAGATGATTACTCACATTACATGTATCTCTACTTGCTTAATAACAAAAATAAAGCATTAGGTACCTTTAAGATGTTTAAGTTAGAAATAGGAAAACAATGTGAACAAACCGATTAAAATTGTAAGATCAGATAGAGGTGATGATTACTATAGTAGATACACCGAAGATGGACAAGTACCTTTTCCTTTTGCAAAGTTTCTTGCTGAGCATGAGATTGTTCCTCAACACATTACACCTGGTTCTTCTAGCCAAAATAGTGTAGTAGAAAAAAGAAGCCGAACACTATTGGACATGGTGCGAAGTATGCAAGAATGCTCAAAACTTCTAGAATCTTTGTGAGTGAAGCTCTTAAGACGGCAGTGTACATATTAAACCAAATTCTCAACGAGACCTGTCCCAAAGACCTTATTTGATTTATTTAAAGATTGGAAATTGAGTTTGCGATGTGTACGCATTTGGAGATGCCCATCTGAAGTGAGAGTTTATAATCCACAAGAAAAGAAGTTGGACCCAAGGACCATTAGTGGGTATTTCGTTGGATACACTGAAAGGTCTTAGGGATATAGGTTTTACTGTCCATCTAAAGGTACAAGGATTATGGAGTCAGGAAATACAAAATTTCTTGAGAATGACGTGATTAGTGGGAATGATAGATCATTGAGTATTGAATCTGAGACAGAATATTATGTTCCACAACCTTTCACTTCTAGTCATGGATGGACCATAGTTATTCACCACACTCCTCGACATCAAATGCGCATTGAACAACCAGTTCTTGAGACTCACAAACTGCTGATAATAATCTAGTAGATCCTGTTCAACAAATACCTGAAATTGTTGAACAACTAGTTGAACAACATATTTCTCAGGATAATGTTGGTACAACATTGATAGATTTTTGAGAAGATTTTCTAGATTAAAGAAAATAGCAATTCCAGATGACTATTGGTGTATTTACAAGAGTCTGAATATAATATTAGAGCTAAAAATGGTCTTGAAACATTTTCACAAGCCATGAACTATAATAAATCTGACTTGTGGTACAATGTCATAAAAGAGGAGATGGAATCGATGGCATCGAATGGAGTCTGGGATCTTGTAGAATTGCCTGCTGGTGCAAAAACTATAGGATGTAAATGGGTCTTCAAAACCAAGAAAGACTTATTAGGCAACATCGACAGATATAAAGCGAGACTTGCTGCCAAAGGATTCGCTCAGCAAGAAGGAATTGATTATACGGAAACCTTTTCTCTTGTATCTAAGAAAGATTCTCTTCAAGTCATTACAGCATTGGTTGCACATTTTGATATGGATTTGTATCAAATGAATGTGAAAATCGTGTTCCTTAATAGAGATTTAGAGAAAAATGTTTATATGAAACAACTTGAAGGATTCTCCTCTACATTATGTAATGATGAGTATTTAGTTTGCAAGCTTAAGAAGTCTATATATGGATTGAAGCAAGCCTCCCGTCAATTGTATTTCAAATTTCATGGTGTGATCTCTTCATTTGATTTGAAGAGAATATCATGGATCAATGTATATAGCAAAAGATCAGTGGGAGTAAGATTTATTTTCTTGTTCTATATGTGGACGACATCTTACTTGCAAGTAATGATAAAGGATTGATAAATGAGGTGAAACAATTTCCCTCTAGAAACTTTGATATGAAGGACATGGATGAGGCATCTCATGTCATTGGCATAAAGATCCAAAGAGATAGAATTCAACACATTTTGGGTTTGTCTCAAGAGACCTGTATTAACAAAGTTTTAGAAAGGTTTTGGATGAAATACTGTTCACCAAGTATAGCACCCATTGTGAAGGGTGACAGGTTCAACTTGAACCAATGTCCAAAAAATGACTTTGAGTAGGAATAGATGAAAAATATTCCGTATGCTTCTGTCGTAGGAATATTGAGTCGAATGTATGTTCAGGTCTGCACAAGACTTGAGTTGCATTTGTTGTAGGAATGTGAGGAAGATATCTGAGTAATCCTGGTATGGACCACTGGAGAGCTGTAAAGAATGTAGTGAGGTACCTTTAAGGATCGAAAGATTACATGCTAACGTATAGACGGACTATTAATCTAGAAGTGTTTGGCTACTCGGATTCAAACTATACTGGTTGCATTAATTCACGAAAATTGAAATCTAGTTATATCTTTATGCTAGCCGGTGGAGCTGTGTCTTGGAGAAGTGCAAAACAAACTTTGACTACAACTTCTACTATAAAAGCTGAGTTCGTTTCTTGTTTTGAGACAATTTCACATGGTGTATGGTTGAAGAGTTTCATGTCTGGGTTTAGAGTTGTGGATTCTATTTCTAGGCCATTGAGGTTATTTTGTGATAATTGAATTGTTGTTTTTATGGCTAAGAACAATAAGAGTAGTAGTCGAAACAAACACATCGACATCAAGTTATGTACTTAGCCATTTGAGAATGTGTTAAACAGAGTAAAGTAGTCATTGAACACGTTAACACTGAATTGATGATTGCTGATCCCTTGACTAAAGGCATGCCACCAAAGATTTTCAGGGATCATATAGTTAGAATGGGACTTGGTTCTATAATGTGACTTTATTTCACATGTATGTACATTTAATATTTCCAATTAAACTCTTATTCAGTTGTGTTTTTTCATATTTAGTTGCGCATACTTTTATGGTTATTTGAGAAAACTCACTTAAATTAGAACTATAATTAGCATAAGGCTTATTCATTAAGTTGTGTTATCACATAAAGTTTAGCGTTGAAGAGACAAAATGCATAGTAGTACATGGAAGACAATACTTGTTTCTTAGTGGACTTGTCGCCATGATTCATATGTTTTGAATCTTGTGTGTGAGATTTCATAGTTTGTATATCGAATAAAATATATGGATAAAGTAGGAGAAATGTTAGAATTTTAATTAAACCATGTGAGTTATAAGACTTATTTTAAAATCCAAATATTTTATATAGATTTGAGATAATAACCACTTTTGTGATAATTATCACGTTGTGATAATTATTATATTTGTGATAACCACTCACTATAACCACTTTAGTTTTTCTGATGGGAAGAACGATATATATATGTGAAATGTTTTGGATCCCTAAGCTTGATAATCTATCAAAAAATACACCATTGTATTAGTTTATCTAAGCTTTAAATGCACCCAAAAAATTATTTCTATTTTCTTTTCATTCTACAGTGAACCAACCAAATCAATGGCTGGAGGTATAATCCTTTATTTTATTCCGCATTCGATATTCTGTGATATTATTTAACCACAGATTAATTTTGTTCTAGAGATATAAAATCTATCAAGTTGCACTTGTGTTTTTCTTCCAGGCGGGTTCTCCAAAATTAGCTCAAGTCCCTTTCTTCTCCTAAGATAAAAATCAAATAAATAAAAGTTTCTTGCCAACAAAAATTAGGGATTTGTATATAAATCTCAGATACTAGTATTAAATGTTGGAATGAAAATGATAATTACAATTAGTATGAAATTTATTTTATTTGATGTGCTTTATACAATGCTCTATTACACCGATTCAACCAAGCCCATTCTCTAAAACTATTAGATGCTCTACCTTGAAAACTTTATAAAACTAGGACCAACAAGTGATAAGATTTTATTAGTATAAAACTCATTATAGCCCCTTCTTCATAAGTTTTGGACAATCCTTGAATGCATGATTTTTTTTTTTTTTGTGGCATATCCTATCCAATATGGTGTTTCCAGTGCTATCTTGATGGTACATTAATGCACCATCGGTACTGGTGACATAATTGATAACATTTTTGATAATATAGGAAGATAGGAAAATCCTCCTCAATTGCATTTTCTTTTAGTATGCTTGTTCCAGTATGCTTATTCTATTTAAAATTAGTACATGTTTTGGTAATACACGACATTTAGGAGGTCAAGGCAATTTGTGTCCATCACACCAAAATTAGGCTCAACCTGAAAAAAAAAGTAATTATGGTAATTATTAAAAAAATTTATTCAATAATAAAACATAAAATATTGTATAAATATTATTATTGTAATAATTTTATATGCATTGGCCATTCAATTTATAGGATATCTACCAACTTGATATTAAGGCCATAAATCTCGAATGGTAAATTGGTAGGTGTAGTTTGATATTGAGACTACAAACTGTGAATATTAAACTTGGTATATGTCAGTGTGTATGGTTGGGTTGAGTTAGTACAAAATCTTTTGACCAAATCTGGGTGACTAGCTAAAAATCAAAGCATTGATAAGATAGCTAGTCTAATAGAGGAGAAAGTTATCATTTCAACCGCGATAAAACTAGTAAATGGTTTGAGTAATGGATGGTGCCCGAGGAATAGGTATTTATAGATTATTACTAAGTTAGTTTTATGTATAAAAATATTGGGGCAAAATAAAAGGATGATATATTATTGCAAGTAAGGTTAGTTTTAGGTATAAAAATCGTGACATGACGAGCATTAGGGCAAACCAAAAGGATGAAAATGAAGTGAATGTATATAAACATTGCACATAGTCAAATTTTAGGTATGAGGATAAATAAGTATAGGAATATAATAATATAATAGTTTTCTAAATAAATTTCATAAGATTTCTTAAATAATTACAGAGCACTACAAAAACAAAGGGCGAAAGGGATATACAGGGCAAAAAGTATGTAAAATAAATAAGCGTCCAACAAATTATTGGAGGAAATCAATTCAGTTTCTCAAAAAGTATTGTCACGTGCTCATCTTTCTAGTGTTCTCAACCCACGCGACACTTAGGTTTTCACCTTAAGTCAACATTTCTTCACACTCACAACAAGAGAAGAGAGAATAAAACTCTATGCATTTAATTGCTCAAACTTGAGAGGTATGTTACAAATGAGGAGGTTGGCCCCTTTTTAAATTTACAAGAGAGAATTCTAGAACATACTATATTAATTACAAATCTACATGATTTTAGAGAATTCTATTTGCTTACATAGAATATTACTCCTAGAATATTCTAGGGAATTTAAGGGCATTCTAGGAAATTCAAGAGGATCTAGAATGTTCCATATTCTTCTACAGATTAGTCTGAGCACTTCTTTTGGTCAAACCTCTTCGTTTGAACAGACGGAGCATGTCATTCTCCCTCACCTATTCTAGCAATGTCCTCGTTGGATTTGGTGGCAAGGAATGCGACAATCTGCTTCTTAAACTGCCAAAGAGCCTCAACTACCTCTCAATTGTCCTTGCTCTTAGACAAACCTTTCCATCATATTTTGTACTGATCCTGGACTTGCAATATCGTTTACGTACCTCTCGTACCTTTAGTATGTAGTCCACCTCATGATCATACGAGGTCTTTACTCTCATAGGTGCTCGCTATAACAGCCAGCGATTAGGTCCTCCTCATCCCCGTGGTAGGTCTTCAACAAACTCATATGGAACATCGGGTGAAGTTTTAGTTTCGAAGGGAGTTCCACCTTGTATGCCACCTTACCTACTACCCGTCTTATTACCTTGAACGATCCCCCATACCTTTGAAGTTGTCCATTGTGCACTTTCCGGTATCTAAGTATGAAGTGCATCTTGACTAGCGCAAGGTCGCCTTTCTCAAGGAACCGTCTCTTCTCATCAGCCCACTTCTTCATCTTCTTAGTAGCCTTGTGTAGGGACGTCTTTTCCAAATCCGCCTCTACTTGTCATGTCTTGGCAAGTTTGTATGCTGCAGGGCTATCGTCTTTATGTCCCGCCACCACGGTGTTAGGAGTGAGTGATTGTTGTCCCATCATTATCTCAAAAGGACTCTTTCTTGTGGACTCGTTCACCTGCAAATTAAACGAGAATTGGGCAACGTCAAGTAACTTTGCCCAATTTTGTTGGGTTGAGCTCTAATGACTCAAGTATAGCTCCTGTAGCACATTCGCCCGTTCTGTTTGCCCTTTGGTTTGAGGATCTGAACTTGTAGACATGTTGAGTTCCGAATCCAACAACTCAAATAACTTTATCTTATCTTTCAGAACTTTCCAATGAATTAGGGATCTTGATCACTCACAATTATTCGTGGCAGTCCCCAATACTTTATGATATACTTCATGAATAGCCAAAAAACTTCCTTAGCTGGATAGTCCTTGGAAGTTGCTATGACGGTTTGGTGTATTCTTGGGCGCCCAGCCCACTTCGAATCACAGCACTCCTTTATTAATTCCCGCCTCAAGTTTCCATGATGCGGTATATAGATGCGTTACCCTTTTGTGTAGAGAAACTCTTCCTTAGCACAAATCTTTCGAGTCTTTGCCTCTTTCACATACTCAAGGAGGCCCTTTGTAGTTGTGTCGTGCTTCAATCCTTCCTCGATCCTATCGAGCTTATGGGGGAACATGCGGTAAAGGACCATAGCAGGTGGCTTGGTGCCTGGGACCAGCCAATCTCGTGGCCTATTTTTTTCTTATGGGGCAGTTCCTTCGACAGCTTGGCAAGCATCACATTTTTGGACTCCTCCCATACCACCATAATTGCCTCAGGTGTTTTCCTGGGCTTGACTCTCCTTGTTTTGACCCTTTGCATAGTTGTTTGGTAGACAGGGTCTTATGATTCCTTCCACACTCTCTTCTCAAAGGAACCATACATTGGCATTAAAGATCCAAAATGCATAGGCAGTCGGCAAAGAGAAGGAGCATGCACTACAAAATAATACGCGATCAGCGACGAAAATTTAGCGACGAATAAAATTCATCGCTAGTTAGCAACGAATTTAATAGTTGCGGCTACTTCATCACTAAATTTGTTGCTAACTAGTAAGAAAAATTTTTGATATAGTTTTCGTCGCAAATTTCGTCACAAGTTATAGCGCACAAGGGCACGAACTTTAGCAACGGGATATCGTTGCTATATTCGTCGCTAAATTAGCAACAAAAAAACTCGTCGCTAACTAGGTTTCTATGGTTGGAATAATGTCTCGCTAAATTCGTCGCTAACCTTTATCCCGCCTAAATTATTGAGCCTAAAAGTTAAAAATTTTCGTCACTACATTCGTCGCCACTAATAGCGACAAATATTATTTTCGTCGCTAACAGTGTTTTTCGTCGCTACAAATGTGGCTAATTAGTGATGAAGTCCAATTCGTCGCTAAATGCGACGCTATTTACCTAAAAGAAACTTTGTTGCCAAAATTATTGCAAAGATAGCAACGAACCACCGACAAAAAAAACGTTGCTAACTTCGTCACAAAATTAGCGACGAATTTTTGTTTTTCGTTGCTAAATTCACCACATATGTAATGTGTTACACGTGTTAGGATTGTTGTTAGCGATGAATTGTTATTCGTTGCTAATTCCGTCGCTAAATTTTCACTATAAATAGTCATGTTCTCCGTTCGAAAGCCATTTCAGTTCTCCATTCATGGTTTTTTTTCTCGTTTGTCAGCAATATGGGCAATTTGTACAAGTTATTTTTTAGTTTTCATGGCTCAATTTATGTTATTTTACTAATGAAATCGTGTTAAATGATGGTACTGTATAGGATCTGTAAGTGTCAAGGTGTGATAGTATACAGAAAGTCGAAAGATTGCCCGAACATCTATAGCGATCAGGTACGTTACACAAATACTTTTTTAATAATTCAAATAGTATGTGTGCAAAATTTTTATAGTTTAGAAGTATATATGTAACACATATACTTTTCAATGTATTCATATATTTGTTAAAATTTGGTGTAATACGGTGTGGTTGGTATTATTTGATATTGTAAGTCATGGTGTTTTTAAGTCATTAATTTTTTTATATTATGGATTTACATACTTTTGGAAAAAAATAGATGGTTATTTTTCTTGTGTGCACGTGTAGGGACAACATGGAACAAACTAGAAGTTGGATGTATAATAAGAACCTACCAAATCGTAGAGGATGTACAGACGAGTTTTTGTCCGGTGTGGAAGAGTTTTTGTCATTTGCATGTGGACAAATACAGCATGAGCCCCAAATTAGGTGCCCGTGTGCCAGGTGTAGGAATCGTAAATTTCAAGTTATAGATAAAGTGCGGGAGCACTTATACATGATACGGATTTGTGGCAGATTATTATAATTGGACTTGTCACGGCGAAGAGTTTCAGCAGTACAATACCGAGCTGGTGCACGTTCCAGTAACCCAGCCGTGCAATGATTACGATAAATTAAATTCCTATCAAAGGATGGTGTTTGATGCAGCCAGATGTAATGCTTCTTGTGGACAACAAAGCAGCATTTATGAGCAAACACAGGAGCATAGGGCCGGTACTAGCCAGTCAAGGCCTTATGAACAACCATTTATAGATGATACGACTGAGGAAGCTCTGTGTGATAGTTTCTGGAATGTTCTAAAGGCAGCTGATGAACCACTATGGTCAGGTTGCCAAAACCACTCTCAGTTATCAGCAAGTTCACGTATTCTTAGCATTAAGGCTGAGAATAACATGTCTAAGAACTGTTTCAATTCAGTATTGCAGTTGATGCGGGAGATGATGCCAGAAGACAACATAATGCCCAATGACTTCAATGAGGTTAAAAAACTTGTTAAAAGCTTAGGGCTTCCAGTTAAGAGGATAGATGTATGCCCTGATGGATGTATATTATATTGGAAGGATGACAAGGAGGAAACCTCTTGTAAGTGGTGTAAACTTCCTAGGTATAAGGCCAAACTTGGTTGCAATGGGAAGCCAAGGCCTATAAAACAATTATTCTACATCCCGCTGACACCAAGATTACAACGATTATACGCATCTGAAGCTACAGCTCCACATATGACTTGGCATGCAAACCACCAAACAGAAGATGGATTAATGTGTCACCCTTCGGATGCAGAGGCTTGGAAGAACTTTGACTTGACTCATCCGAATTTTTCAATGGAGGCCCGTAATGTCCGACTGGGTTTATGTGCTGACGGATTTGCCCCGTTTGGTAAATTTGGGAAGACCTATTCTTGTTGGCCTGTTATTCTCACTCCGTACAACTTGCCTCCCGAAATGTGCATGAAGACACCTTACATGTTTCTCACACTGATCATACCTGGACCTCGAAATCCGAAGAAACTTATCGACGTGTAGTACTTGCAACCGTTGATAGAAGAATTGGGTCAATTGTGGTACCAAGGTATGCCGACACTAGATGTGACCAACAGGACTATATTTCGCATGCGGGCTGCACTACTATGGACAGTTAATGATTTTCCAGCATATGGAATGTTGTCTGGGTGGAGTACAGCCAGACTTCTTGGGTGTCCAATATGCATGGAAAGATCGAAAGCTTTTAGGTTAAAGCACGGTAAGAAGGCAAGTTACTTTGATTGCCACAGACAATTTTTGCCTGCAAATCATCCATATAGACGACAGAAGAGGGAGTTTATCAGGAATAGGGTTGAACGAGATGATCCGCCCCAGAGGTTGTCTGGGGATAAAATTTATTCACGGATAGAAAACATTGACCGCGCTCCTGACAACCCTCTATCCACACCTGATGGATATGCTAATTATCACAAGTGGACAAAGCGTAGTATATTTTGGGATTTACCGTACTGGAGGACAAATCTTGTTCCACATAACCTCGATGTTATGCACCACAGAAAAAAATATTTTTGACAATATCTTCAACACTGTCATGGAAGTTAATGGGAAGACGAAAGACAATCTAAGCGCAAGAAAAGACGATGCAGGAAATTTGTGATGTCTTTTCTTGCTGTAGATGCTCAAGCAACGGGCCGAAACCTAAAGCAGTATACACTTTAACGAAAGAGCAGAAGAAATTAGTGTGTAAATGGTTGAAAGAGTTGAAATTTCCAGACGGGTATGTATCAAACATAGGAAGATGCGTGGATTTAAATGATTGTAAATTGACGGGTCTGAAGAGTCATGACTGTCACGTGTTCATGGAGAGACTACTCCCAATTGCTTTCAAGGAACTTCTACCAACTTTTGTGTGGGCAGCAATAACGGAGGTCAGCTTATTCTTCAGAGATATATGCTCGACAGCTTTAAGGGTATCTCACATGAAAAAATTGGAGCACGATGCTCCTATTATCTTATGCAACTTGGAGAGAATATTTCCACCAGCATTCTTTGATTCACTATGGAGCATCTCATGATACACTTGCCGTATGAGGCGAGAGTGGCGGGTCCAGTGCAATATCGGTGGATGTACCCATTTGACAGGTTAATTTTACTTGTTTCAAACTTTTTCCAAATTTGAGTGGGTTAGAATTATTTTATAGTTGTATGAAACTTCTTTCACAGGTTTTTGTTTCATTTGAAGAAAAAAGTGAAGAACAAGGCATGTATCGAAGCATCAATTTGCAATGCTTATGTCGTTGAGGAGGTAACGACATTTGCTTCTTATTATTTTGAGCCGCATATAGAGTGTATAAGAGAAAAAAGATGGAAGAAACAATGAGGAAACTCTGATCCAATGTCTAGATGTGTATAAGATTTGCAATTATATAACATCCAATAATAAGAAGACAGCTTATAAATACGTACTGAACATAGTGGGTCCACTTCTGGGCAATTCATCAATAACTTAATTTGTGCAGCATGCAGTTCGTCCCTATATGTTCACACAAGTATATATAAGTAATTAATTGCTTGGTTAACACATAAGATGTTTCACTTTCTGTACTTTAATTAATTGAATTTTTTATTTATATAGGATGTTTCGATCTTCATGTGGAGCTAGATCCGATAAGGAAATTGATGCCCTATGTATCGAACAATTTGCACAGTGGTTTAAACAGCTGGTACTACTAATCTATTATTTTTTGAAGAATTAGAAATAAAATGTTCTTATTTAAATTATATTTAATGTTATATTTTTACAGATTTTATGTGATAACGAATTGGTTAGAGAGCAGGGTCTCTTGTACCATCTAGCCTGGGGACCTAGTCGAAAAGTTAGGTGTTGGCCAACATATTTCGTGAATGGATATAATTTTCACACTCAGGAGTACGGTTCTGGAATGGAAGTGTCAATAGTGGCGTATGCGTGGAGGGTGCAATGAATGACTTTTATGGTGTGATTGAGGAAATCATCGAGTTAGATTACACTGGACCCGTAATGCGTGTAGTTTTATTCAAATGCATGTGGTACGACCCCATCAAAGGAATCACCAACATGCATCGCAAGTACAACTTGGTTGAGATTAATCATAAAAAACGATATAGGAATTATGATCCATTCATCCTATCACAACAGGCAATTCAGGTGTATTACGCTCCATATCCGAGCTTAAAGCGAGATCGTGCAGATTGGTTGGCTGTTTGTAAAACAAGAGCACGGGGAAAAATAGAGGAACAGTGGAAGGAAACAGCCTACCAGCAGGTTGAGATTACCCGACCAATGGACCCTGATATGCATGACATTCCAATGCTACGCGATCCAAGTGGTGAAATGGTTTTAGTGGATGATATTGAAATCCATTTACCTCAATTGGGACAATTTCAAATCAATGAAGAAGAAGAAGAAGAAGAAGAAGAAGAGGAAGAGGAAGAAGAAGAAGAAGAAGAAGAGGAGGAGGATCAAGGAGATGATTTTGATTTTGATTGACTTGCTTGATATGAAATGCATTGATAAAAATAAGATATATGGTAAACTCTTAATTATTTTAAATAACATTCAAAATTAATTAATGATTTTTCATGCTCCTTTTAACAAAATACCCTTACACTTTGTCTAAAAAAAGTATTTTTTTAAAATCTTATTCTCAATAAGAGACAGTTTTAAATAATTTTCTTAATTAATCATTTTTAGTCTTCTTATACTCATTTCATCGTGATTTATTTATGGGGAAAAAATATATTTTAGTTGTCATGAAAAAATTTGTCCACATATTAATAATTTGATGATAAAAATATCATTTTAGACTCAAAATCTAGCATGGTTAGTTTTGACCATTAGTACATGGACTTAACATGTTATTGGGTCAACCCGATTAACGGGTTATAACACGATTCGAAATTTATCGAGTCATTATTGGGTCAACTCATTTATGACACAAAATTAAACGGTATATTGTGAATAATACTTTAAGATTGTGAATAATAGATTTAATATAAGTTTATCAAATCGAACATAGTAATTATTTAAATATTATTCAATAATTTTAATTTATATTTGATTTCAATTACTATGACAACAAGATTAGTTTAATAAATTTTTAAGTTATTAAATAATTAAAATTTGATTATTTAACTCAAATGGATTACAAGATAAATTTGTCAAATAAGGTAATGCTCTTTGTCAATAATAAACGGGTTAGACACGAACCCGAGACAAACTTGAACGGGTCAAATACGAACACAACATGATAAGAGATGGGACCCACATGATACCATAAGGTAAAAAATGGGTCATAACTAATACGATATAATAACTCATGACAATCTGATCCATTCATACCTATACTCCTATTTGAATGAGAAAAATATTTGTTTGGGGAAAATACCCCTGCAATTGAAGAAAACGAGAACTAAGAATAAAAAAAAAAGAAATTAGAAAAATCAATATCCACTTAACCCTCCCTAAATTGAAAAAACGGGTCATCCTACTCAAAACCCTTCCCTGAAATTCAAAAAATCTCTCTCCAAAATTCTCAAGCAAAAATGACGAATTGATGCTTATTCAAATCAATGGTGATCAACTGATTAGTGCGCATCAAATTTGGCTAGACATTGCAAACTTCAATACGTTTGGAAAAATCCAATCTATTCTCTTTGCCGTGGAGGTATCTTTCTATTTACTAAAAAATGTGACCTTGAATCTAATATTAAATGGAGTTTTGCGGTCTTGTTGATGTCTTCATTGTTGTCTTGGGGCTTTTGTGGTCCCGATTTTTGTCTAGGTTGGAAAATTTTAAGGGTTTTTATTTATTATTATTTTTTTGTATATGAAAAATCAAATCTATTCTCTTTGCCATGGAAGTATCATTCTATTTACTAAAAAAAGTGATCTTGAATCTAATATTAAATGGAGTTTTGTGGTCTTGTTGCTGTCTTCATTGTTGTCTTGGGGCTTTTGTGGTCCCAATTTTTGTCTAGGTTGGAAATTTTTAAGGATTTTAATTTTTTATTATTATTTTTTGTATATGATGACTTGTAGGGTTTTAAATCAGGGCCTTTAAAATCAACTCCCCACCTTGCTTTATATTTAATCTTAGTTCTTGTTCTCAAGTGTGATTGTGTTATCTCCTACTCTTGGTTGTTAGTCCTTTTCTTTAAAAATTTTATGTATTTTTTTTTATTGAAAATTTTGAATTTTACTGGATTACAAGGTTTTACTGTGGCTTGATTGAATGAAATTATGTTTGAGTCACTGGCTTATGGATTATTGTTTGTTGGGATTTTAATATCAATGGTGTTTGGATTGTAAAATTGGGTGAAAAGTTTTAGTCTTTTATTAATACTGGTTGGAAAGGCACACCCTATGAATGTGGAATTAAAAACAAGAATAATAAAAATATAATTATGCAATTTAAAAAAAAAAGATAATAAAAAGATAGATAGTTGAGGAAAATAATGGGAAGGAAGTTATAGTATTTACACTATGAGAATGAGAGTATAGTTAGCAAATCAAAAAATGATAGACAAGGCGTACTCTCCCCTCTCTTTATATATAGTATAGAAGTGCAATTACATGATCTTATTTGTTTGGAATATACTTTTGGCTTATTAGGACATAGAAGTAGCTTATTTACTTGTGCTAATAAATAATTTTAGAAGTAGATTTTACATAACAAGATGCATTGCAGTCTTGCTTGTATATACAAGTCTTTCAAAAAATGGCCTTAACGTTCTTGAGTGGATGTGGATTATTAGTTTTAAGTTTATTAATATACGAGATACATTGAAGTCTTGCTTACATAGGTCTTTCTAAAAATGACCTTAATTTTCTTAAGTGGATAATTAATTTTACGTCTACTAATATAAGCTAAATTTGAAAAACTTGTGGAGAAGCCCCTTACAAAGAAGCAATGGATATAAAGTAAATCTGTAGACCAACCCTTTTTTTTAGATTTGATCCCCAGATATCATGGACGGAGGCACAAGTTGTCACTTGAGGGACAAGACTATATAGATCTATTTAACAAAGTTGTATTTTTTTTTTTTCAATATATGCTTGATTTTTAACATTATGTTT
This sequence comes from Cinchona pubescens, assembly GCA_025175665.1. Classification (NCBI taxonomy): domain Eukaryota; kingdom Viridiplantae; phylum Streptophyta; class Magnoliopsida; order Gentianales; family Rubiaceae; genus Cinchona; species Cinchona pubescens. Next base: position 2,104,698 of record JANKKI010000085.1, on the reverse strand, counting down.
TAATACCACTGCAAGTAGTAACCTTTTTTAAATGCCAAGACTTGATAGTTCAGAATATTAAAGTCCAGGATGTACAACAAATTCATGTTTCTTTCGAGAAATGCGTAAATGTCCAAGCATCCAATTCGGTTGTTACAGCTCTAGAGAATATCCCAAACACTGATGGAATCCATGTTACCATCACTTAAAATATCCAAATCTCTAGCTGCACAATAGGAATAGGTATACCAATACTGTCCACTACAAAATAATTTGTTTTTGTGCTATCCACTACACTCTAAAGTAATTCAGCCTAATTAAGCTTTTTGAAATCCTTGAAGCATATAATGTTGTGATGTTAAGTAGTCGAAACTAACGAAATTTGATTTAAATGCTTTTCCCTTCAAGTAATGATGTGTTGGATTTGTACAAAGCTTATATTTGACGGTTAGATGATGTCCTTATCATATACTGTTACTAGTATGAAGATTTTTGTGCAAGTTCTTAGTGCATAAATACTGTAAAAGGTGTTCTTTTTTATGTGAATTTGTTGGTATATATGAAAATTTCCAGCTGATATTATCGGTAATCTTGTTTTGTATTCATAACTCTCCTAGATTTTTTTTTGGCTTTTTTGTTGTTATTTCTTCATCAATTTTATAATTGGTGGATTCTTTGTTGAAAAAGTTTTCTTTTAGACTATAATAAAGGGTTCAAATGCTGAAATTTAACACATTACTTTATGATCTAATCCCCAATTCAAATTTCTCATTGTTTAGAGTTTGGCTTATGTAAACAAAGCTAACTGTTTGTTAATAATATTTTATGCTATGTAGCATGATTAATCTCGAAATGAGAATTTAAATCTTCCAACATTGACAGGCACAATTGGCCACCACCACCATCATCTCAAGTTCTCAACCACGAACACCTCTCACTATCTCTATATCCTAGAATGGTAAGTTTTCACTTATACTTTTTGAAACTTTACGTGTTATAGTCATTACAAAAATCTTTTGTTGAATCTAAAGTTTTGATTTAAAAAAATAATAAGGATTGCTTAGGAAAACTGACTTATTGATGTTAGAGACCTTTTTTCCTTATTTTTCTTTAATTATATATGACAAATTATACAGTTTAGGTTTCTTTGCATATAGGCTTTATTTGCATATAGTAAGTCTTAATTTGTTTACCAATTGTCAATTCTTTAGACTCATTTTCGTCGCTAAATTAGACTTTGATGGTTTATGCAATATATTTTAATATTTTATTTTGTCTTTAGTGATTATTGTTTTAACAATGACTTTGAACCTCTAGTTTGATAAACTAGTACTGTTTCCAAATGTTGTGCCTAATTTACTCCAACTTGTGATGTATTGATGTCCACGGGCAGGCTAGTATGACCCCATTGGGTTCAGGGCCCGGGCAGTCTTCCACGCCTCCTTTGGGTTCTAGTTCGGACTCCATTCCACTTATTCAGTCAAGTCCAGATACTTGTGGCCTGTTGGATCCTCGTAAGTACAATATATGTTTTTTTAAAAATTAATTAAAGTTATAAATGGCCAAATGATTTACACCATCAATTTTTTTAAATACATTCTTAACAATTTAGCTTTGGGGGATTACCAAATTACTGCATACTTAATGATGACACTCAAGAAAAATTGATTGCCTTGAGAGGAGGCCACCAATTGGACTAGCACTCCACACAGACACGCGACTTATGGTGGCGGGAGTTTCGAGTAATTAAAATAGTTTGCTTTAATTTAAATTAAGTTAATTATTATTAGTATATTTGACAATAATATAATTTTTTGTTCTAATTTAAATTTCAGCGTCGTTTCGTTGGGATCCAATGCGAAGTTAGAGATATACAAGATATTCAAGAAGAAAGGGTAGCAGGATGCGCAATGTCAATAAGGCTAAACAGAAGAACATGAAACCCTCTTGGATGTCTACGGCTTCTGGAAGACATTGCAAGATGAGTGGGAAAATGAGAAATACAAAAAAGGTCGAGACAAATAAAAGAACAGGCGTCGACATCGGCTCGGGTAAATAGATCTATATGGTGGCTCCATTGATGTCGTTGAGCACGCGCGTAGACTAGTAAGTTCTTCTTATACAAACTACAGTTTTTATTTTAATTAACTACAAGTTCACTATTTTTCTTGTCTTTTTTTTTTTCCCTTTTAGCAAGCGAAGTCTCCGAACCGCAAAATAGAATTCCCTGAAATATTCCAAGATTGCTAATCAGAAGAAAGATAAATCATTTACTGGTACTAAGCTCAGCAGGTACTTAACACATCTCAATGTGTATAAGGCCGACAGACGACGAGACATGGAACGGGATGCTGAAATGCAATATCTTAGGGAGGAACTTCGTCGCAAGGATGAAACCATGGCTACCATGAAGCAACAGCTAGATGGACTCACGGAGTCATTCACTTATCTTCGAGAGGAGTTTGTCACATTGCGACGTCAAAACCAGTCTAATACTTCAAGTGGAAGAACTGATTCCTAGATTTATTTTTTATTTTTTAAATATTTCAGGTGAAATGAACACTCTTTTGTATATTACATTTGTACTTATGTTTTCATGCACCCAGGTTTAATTGCATTTCTGTGATGCACTATTTTTTTAAAATTATTAAAAATATTTTCGTCGCTAAATTTGTTGCTAGTCATAATTTTTAATTGAAATAAAATACCGTAATTCGTCGCTAAAGTTGTCACTATTTTCCAACGTGCAAAAACGTCGCAGAATTAATTGCTATGATCGTCAAAATACTCGACGCCAAAATCGTTACAACTCGCGTTGGCAAAATTCGTCGCCAAAATAACGTGCGTTGCAAATACCGTTACTAATACCGTCGCTAAACTTGTTGTAAACTTTTGTTGCGAAATTCGTTGCCAAAAAAACGTTGCCAAATTCGTTTCTAAGTTCGTCGGTGATTTGCAACGAGGTTACGTTTTCGTCGCTAATTGATTTGCGACGGCCAAAAAAGCGACGAGAAGGTTTTCGTCACTAAATTCGTCGCTCACTCTATTAGCGACGAAAAATTCATTATTATTCGTTGCTAAATGCGTTGCTAAACGCGTATTTTTTTGTAGTGATGGCATTAATACGGTCAAGAAATTCAAGTCCTGTCATAGCATCATAGACCTCAAGGGGAATTACCTCAAGTGGAGGCTGGCCCTTCCATTGCCCAATGGCTACGTCCACATTATTTGCTACTCCATGGGCTAGTACCTCCTTAGTGTTGACTATTTTTAAGGTGTCAACACTTTTTCTCACTTGAATGTTGAATCTCTTGGCTACCTTAATTGAGATAAAGATGTTGGTGGCTCTAGTGGGTCAACTAGAACACTCAGCTTATGGCTCGCTATCTCCACATCAGCCAACATTAAGCCCTTCTTCTTTTGAGACCTCTTCACCTTGATGGTGTTTAAGATCCGCAACGAACCGAATTGCTTTTCTTCCACTTTATCCTCTTCCATGGCCATAGTTGCTAATTTTCCTTTCGTAGGGCATTCCTGAGCCATGTGCGGTCCATCGCAGAAAAAGTATTTTATCGGTTGTTTCTCCTTGTCTTTTACTACGAAAGACTTCCCCTCGTTCTTGGAAGGTGATTTTTCCCTTGCTCCCCCACAAAATTCTTTGCCGCCTTCCTTAGCAATCTCCTTGCCCTTTGGTTTAGGGGAACTAGATCTTTCCTTTGATAGGGTTGGCTTTTTTCGTGGCTTGAACTCCAAGAAGGACTCAGCTACCGACATCACTTTGGAAAGGTTGTCAACATTCCCTTTTTCTAGCTCTAACTGTGCCCATGGCTTGAGTTCATCCATAAATTAGAAGAAGGCATCCTGTGCCTCGCTCATATTTTGAATTTGCAGCACCGAGAACTCTTTCACATACTCCCTTACTTCACCATTCATCTCTAGTCGGCGAAAGTTTGCACAAGCGTCCCTCTCTGTGTACTGAGGGTAGAAGTATCTTTGAAACTCGTTCACAAATTGGTCCCAAGTAGTGATGGCAGTGCCACTGCGATTGTCACTCCTGCGCCGCCATCACAATAAAGCGTAATTGTCAAGTATGACAAGGCAAGATTTACCTTTTGCTCGTTGATCTGGATTCCTGCATTCTGGAAGTACTGCTCCATGGACCACAGAAAGTTGTCCACTACCTTGGCCTCCATATGTCTATTGAACTCCTTGGGTTTTGGAGCATCTGACCAGGGTGTAGGCTGTAGCATCACCATTCCCCCAACAATAACTCCTCTCAAGGCAATCAATTTTGCCTTGAGTGCCTCAAATTCCTTTCACATAGCAGTAACTTGGTCTCGCTCTACACGCATGGCCGCAATCTCTTCTTTGATGGAGCACCAATTTTGCCTCCAGACTTTTGGACCTCTGGGTTAAACCATCTACCACAGCATTCAGGGCAACCTGCATTTCTCCCTTAAGATCTTTCTCCCTGGACTCGACCCCATCAATGCATACGATTGCGTCCTCGATAGCGTTGTGGTTTTCTACCATGATCAACTCGAGTTTCTCCACACGAGAAACGGTAGCTACTAGCACATCTCTTGATGGCTTTCGCCCCCTCCTACCTTTCTTGGTCTGAGGGACCTCATCATGGGTCACGTCGGATAAAGTTCGAGCCATTGTGTCTCCTTGCCAAACGCTCGCTACAAAAATTCGCTCTAATACCACTTGTCACGGGTTCACTCCTTTTAGTGTTCCCAACAATGCGATACTTAGATTTTCACCCTAAATCAGCCTTTCTTCACACTCACAATAAGAGAAGAGAGAGTAAAACTCTATGTATTGAATTGCTCAAACTTGTGAGGTATGTTACAAATGAAGGGGTTGGCCCTTTTATACTTATAAGAGAGAATTCTAAAACTTACTACATTAATTACAAATTTACACGATTCTACAGAATCCTATGCATAGAATATTCTTCCTAGAATAATTTAAGCGCATTACATTTTATTGGCTTAGAGATTATGTTTGAATGATTTGAGAGAGGTTTTATTGGATAGTGAAGCACTTTAGGACTACTCGTAAGAGTAGCAATATGGCACATTCATTTTACGTGAAGTAAAATTGATAATGAAAAAAAAATTAATATTTATTGCACAACATATCTTTTTTTTTAGCTTAAACTATTGCAAACCTTATCTATCTGTGTCCATCATTACGTAATAACATTTATATTTATACAAAACTTAGCATAAAATTGACTAAAAGGAATATAAGTTTATCTTCATTTTTAGTGTGTAAAATCTTTTTTTTTTTTTAAACCTAAATGGCTAAATCGTTTAGATATGTAGTATAAAAATATTTAAAACATTTTATATTTTTATAATAGACAGTTGGTTTATTTAGACGTGCCATCATGTAAATCTTATTGTCTAATTGTAAGGGTAAAAAACATTTTTAGTCCCCAAAATTTAGTCTTGTGACATTTTTAGTCCCTAAAATTTCACAAAACAAATTATGTCCCTCATTTTTCAAGTTTCAATTTAATTAGGATTAAAAATATCACAAGGCCAAATTTTGGGGACTAAATATATTTAAGACCCTAAACAAATATGCCTTGAAACATATAAAACTGATGGGAAAAAACATAGCTTTAGGATGGGTAAAGCTGTAAAAAATTATGAAATAGCATAGATAATTTTAGAACTACGATCCTAGTGTGGTAAAACAATGAGGACCGTTGACAAAGTCAAAAAAGTTAGCAAAATCGGGTAGGGTTGTCGTTGAATGATCCTACATTTACAATCATTTTTTGGGCTTTTGACCTTTTGAGCTTTTTTTTGCTTTATGTTTAAAAGGCCAAGTCTGTTGAATACTAGTTATGTTAGCTTAACTGAATTGAATGAACCCAACTCAAAGTTTGTGGCTTCTACTCTAGTAATTATTCTTGCAAGAGACAGAGCCACCAAATTTTACTCCTAACAAAAAGATGATAATAAAAAATAAAAAAAGAGATAAGGATTTTTTTTCCCCCCTTTAAATCTAGAGTGGTTATGACCTCTACAAATTATTTCAGTTCAGCATATGTCTTTTAAATACACAAAATTCAATTCAATTAATCATACCTTCTATATTAAACTAAGCACATGCAATCTCCAATTATTATTTTTTACTTGTCACTAAACTTTCCAAGAACAAAAGAATGGATGGGGATCATATCAAAGTCTCTAATACACATGTATGTCTCTTATACACATTTAGATGTGTATAAGAGTACACTTATACATACTAGATCTGTATGATATGCCTTTTGGAATGTAATGAATTGATGTTAAGGCCACTATATATGTGACAGCAGTAACAAATATGAGAAAACTAACTATAGCATAACCATATTCATGATAAATTATTTGCTATGGAACCTAAATTAATCACATATGAGAAACTTAACTGTAGCATAACGATATTCCTGATAAATTATATGCTACCCAAAAAGATTAAATAAAACTATATCTCACACCAAAAGATCCTCAATCATTTATATTAGCTCAACTGAAGAGATAAAAATAAATTTTCATACTACCTTCACATGTAATGCAACTTTTAACACTATTTTAGTGATTTATTAGCTCAAAATTATTATTTTAATTATTTTATATAATTTTAGTAAAATTTTATAATCTTATGGTCTGATAATAGTAATCTCAAATTGATTCTATTTAAAATCCCGATTTCACCAAGTATGATTACTATTAGTGAAAATGGACCCGGAACACCTAACAAAATGAGTCCTGTGGGCTTTAGAGTTCGTGCAATCATTCAAAAAGTAGACTTGTACACACATGTTTTGGGCTCGGATTGACTTACTAGTGATTATGTATGTAAAGGTACAAATTAATCAGATTGTAACTATGCTACTAAGAGAAAATCAACAATTTCATTTAATATTGAGGACCCAGATAGAGATCAGCAATTTTGCTAGAAGTGATGAACTTGTTAGCAAATCTGTCATGCCAAATACCTCAATTATAATTATTTTTGGTTCCCCGAAATCGGTAACGAGTTGGATTGAATTAATACTTCATCAGGAACGGATCACTACATTTGATCACATCTCGGCACAGATAATATTTAAAACTAGATAGTCTAAATTGGAAAAATTATTATAGGGATTCAATCCATAATAACTGAGATGAATTTTTTTATTTATATTCATCTACACTACTCTGAATAAATATAAATCAAAAAATGCATCTCACTGTGAACTAAATTTATACTATAAGAATTTTCCGTCTAAGCAGTGCTAGGCCCAGTGGAATTGTTTCCTTCCGCCTAGGTATTGTATTTATAAGAAAGCCTGTAATGAGTAAGTGTATATGTGTAGATCAACTTAGTCATACTACATAGCATATCATTTATGCTATGACCAAATAAAATGAATTTCTCTCCTATTAAACATGTTAGGCATGATTCATGAAAAATCCAGTACAAAAGAAACAAACAAAAATGCTACAAATCCGAAGTGGAATTCTGGGAATTATGCCCGAATGCAAGGTCATGGTTAAATAAGGTTGAGTACGTTCTTATTCAGAAGTTGAAAATAATGTATTTATGAGTTTGGCTACTGTTATGATATCTTAAGGCAGATTTCTTTTAGCGAGGACATTCTTTTAGCTAGGACATTGATCAAACGATCTTTAGTAAAAGTGCTTGAAAAGTTTGACTATGTGCACCGCTAAGTCGGTTACAAAAATTTTTATTTGAATCAAATTCAATAAATATCATAGATTTTTGGTCTATAATCAATCATATCATTTCAAACTATTAAAATAAATCATCTCATACTAAATGATTTTGGACTATTTATGAATAATGCGAGTTCAAACTTTTGTCTATAAACTCATAACACATTAGCCGATGGGAAAATATTGCATTACATATATGGTAAGCTATTGCATTATGTAGATGTACACTAACAAATTAAAGAAGCCTTTTGGTCCTATTCTTCAAATAATAATAATAACAATAATCGGAAAAATAAAAGCCTTGAGAATATTAATAATTTTCTATTAACTGAGACTGCAAAAAGTGGTAATGTGATTCTTGAATTGAGACCAATTCGTGGTAATTTCATTCTTGTACTGAGACCAAACTCTCCCTATAACACCACCTGGATAATGCTTGTAAACATTAAATTTCCTAAGTTGTTGGCAATGGCGGAGGACACAGGAAATAAATTGCCCGTCAATAGATAGTATGAAGAGTTCCTCCTCATCCTTCCGAAAAGATAATGGGAGAGACAATGGGATATCTGCCAAAGATCTCATCGAAAACATTTTTGTCCAAGATTCTTGAACACCATATTCCTTCATCAACCATACATCAATCGATTTATATTTATATACTCTATATCGTCAACAAATCTCAAATCTCAAATAATTTGAGTTTGAGTCTGAGTCTGAGTCGTCACATATACATGTGATTAGGACGAGAGATTCTTCCAATACAGCCAAACAACATACACCCAAGCGAGGAATGCCGCCAGGATATTCTATCGTTGTAAACTCTTCTGAGTTGAGATGAAAAGTAAGAATCCGCTCCACCAACGGCCAATGTAAAGATTCTCTAAATGATATTGATATAGAATCATTATATAAATTTTGTTGGGGAGTATTAACTAATTCTCTCCAAGTATTGGTATTGAAACTGTATATCTCGGCTCTGACTTGATAAGTATAATCATCAACATGCGAAAGCATGACAAGCCTAATTACTTTGTAATCGTTACTGATGGGATCGTACCCAAATCCTAGATCCTCCCTGTCCCTATAAAAATCTTGTGGATACTCAAAAGGACAATCAAGAAGCCTCCTGAATTCACGCATTGAAGGATTACACAAACAGATATGATCCCACATCCACGATGCATACAATGCCGTTGGAAGGACCCAATAAAACAGCACCAAAATCAGGGAAAATTGGCACCTCCAAATCAGGAGCTATAGTATCTAGTGTTTCGTTATTAGAATGAAAGGACAGAACGTTTTTGTTCGCGTTCTTGATCAACCGCATGATGAGGATGATGTTGTATTTTTCTTCTTCATTCTTATTAAGAGGCAAATTGATGAATTCAGGACTTCTGATCAATGCATCCCAGGATTTACAAACGCACCTGAATCGGACCAACGATTTCACAGGCAATAATCTCTCTCAAGACGTCGGCTGGTAAATTTGTGGTGTTGATCTCCATGTCGCGGTTCCTTTGTTCTGTTTGGAGCACAAACAACGTGATTAGAGACAATCCGATAATCTAAATTTTTTCTAGTTTGTAAGGTTAATAATAATATAATATGTATCCGGAGTCATTCATTACGTGTTCTTATAGGGATGTGGATCCATAGTTGATTTGGTTTAGGTATAGACAAATTGATTTTCTATTCATTTGGATTTCATTAGCTTTGTGTGTAGTTTCACCAAAAAGTCAACAGCCACACAACTTCTCCTTGTTAACAAATTTGGATTCTCACTCAATTCCATGTCGTATTTGCTCTTGGTTACTAAATTTCATTGCTTCATTGACAATTTTTAGTTACGAGTTTTTATGTGTTATTTTCATTTTTACCCTTTAACGTTGAGGGTCATTATTACTTTAATTTTTATGAGATGTGTCCTATTTTTTTAATCACTTAAGTCTTTTAGTTAAATCCAACTTAACTTTCATGATCCATTTGACAAAAAAACCCTTATTATCTCTCCTTCTTTTTTTTTCCTCATTTTTACTTGATTCTATTTTTTTCCTGTATCCTATTTTATTGACACCATTCAATAATTTTTTATCACTCATTATGACGTTTTAAATTTCATCAAACTCTATTTATGAAAAGAAAAAGGAAAATTTGTCTACACATCTATAATTTAAGGGTAAAAATATCATACTATACTAAGCTTAGCTTTAAACATTAGTCCAGTGATAGCTAAACAATAATATTGAGAATTAAAGTGATAGTAATTCTAAATTTTAAAGGAGTAAAGCGAAATTAACCCTAGTTTTTTTTTTTTTTCTGAATCAAAATTTCTTTAAGATGATAAAATACAATTATTCTTGATTATCTGTTTTACTAGTTAAAATAAATAAATAAATAAAGCATAGCTACCTGCCATCCATTTGAATGGTCCTAAAGTCCAAATTATGTAGAAAGATTTGTCTGCCAATTTCAATAACATTGGCATTTTTCTTGGTGGGGATTCGACGGCTGCTAATATTACGAGAAAACGAACAAAATTTTAATACACCAAATAAATTATTCACACAATAAAAATTTATGAATTATTAACACACTAACTACCACTAAACTACGAAAATTGGAATCAGAATCACACAAATTTTAAATACAACATAAAATAGCTTTAATTATAGAGCTACCAAGAAGAAGAATGTGATAGGCATGGATGTTTTGAACTAGTTCATGTCACGAGAATCGCTTAGTGAGATGGTCAAATCGGAAGGTTAGGTTCCACATTCTCTGCGATCTTCTCCTGCCAATTGAATATGATTGTAAATGCATTGACCCCATGACAATGACTAATAATATCTTCTTCCAAGACATTTCAACTCAAGTACTATTTAAGTGTGAGTATCTTTGATGGGTAAAAACCTAACACTTAACACCCTTAGATTGTTTAATGGACAACTCGACAGCTGATAGTAGGATCAACAAGCATAGGAAGATAAATTATTTCACTCGGTGTAGTTTAGTCATTCGAGATTTCTATGTGTCAATAGATTTGAGGTGCATTCATACATAGGATAGTGGAGATCAATCTTAACTCTACTTGAAGTCTTCAGTTCAGCTGCTTTGCTACCTCCTGTAAAGAGGAAGGAAAGGGCAAAGCTAGCGTGCAATTCTCCATGTTGGAAAGTGGACTATATATATATATATTTTTTTTTTTTGATCAAAGCAAAAAAAGAAAAGAGACTTTTGATTCAATAAAAAAAAATGAATTTATTAAGTTGGATACAACTTTGGAGATGTTTTGATCTTTTGATTTTATAAAGTTGGATAGCTTCTGTTCTGGTGAAGAACCACATAAGATGCAAAATTGAAATAATTAAAGTGAGTGTACATGCCTTAAGTCACAGTGGAACTGAGCACAAACCCGTGCACTTTTAAGGATGCTTTTAGGGAGAAAAAGAAGCAACTTAATGACATGCCAAACGATGCTTGGCAAATGAGTGATGCTTTAGCAAGTTCAACTACAATTCTTGGATCGAATTCTTGTATCGATAACTAAAGTGCACACATGAGTGGCTTTGGTTTATCTAGTATTATGTGCTGAATTGTTTTTCTTTTCTTTTTGAGCTTGAATGGAGCAACTTTGTTGTGCCAGTTGTGAATTGGAGCTGCCCTTCATTGCTAATGGTTGATATTCCAGTTCTCAAGTGGTTGCTTGATCGTATGTCTACGAAACCTTCAATATTTGTCATGTTTTATTTATGTCTAAACAAGATTAAATAGATGAAATTAATTTTCCAAGAATATACATTCTTGTGCAGTCAATATATTGGAATGAAAATGAAGATTACTGGAGAATATTAATATGAAATATTATCCATTTTATCAATGTGCCCTATAAACTAACCACATTATTAGATGCACAATTGTTACAATTTGATAGAGTTAGAGTCGGTACAGGAACGCAATATAGATAGAACCACTACAGGAGCCTTGTTGTGGACAATCCTTATATGCACGATTTTTTCGTAGCATATCCTTATCTCCGTCAATAGGGTTTGTCCGATGCTATCCTACTGGCATATTAGGTCGGGCCGTATTTTCCGATGCTATTTTGTTGGCATATTAGGTCGGGGTCTTTGCCGGTGAAAAGCCGAACATAATGTTGTATAATATGAGGAAACCCCGCAGAAATTCATTGACTTCTAATATTCCTAATATGTCAATACCATCTTTTCAAAGGTCAATAACAACGTTGAGATAATCATCTTCCTCTAATTGAGAACAAGTTCCGTGCTTCTTCCATTCTTTTTTCCAAAAATCTTGATTTGTGATTTGGTCGGACAATGTGTTTAGGAGGTCGGGCCAATATGAGTCCACGATATCAAGGTTATGCTGTAAAATAGTAAATTATGGTAATGACAAATGATTTTTATTTAATAATAAAAAAATATAAAATACTAAAAACATGTATATGCATGACCATTGCAATACATAAGATGTCCACCTTGATGATTTTGAGGCCATATGCCATGAATGGTATAGTTGGTAGGATAGGGTGATCGTTTGCACGGCCGGGTAGCACAGAATCCATTTGGCCAAGTGTTGGCGGGAAGGTAATAATCAAAACACATAATGGTAGAAAATTGCACAGCTAGCGTAAATAAGGTAAAGCCTGTCATTTTCGCCATGACAAAAACGGTAAATGATTTTGAATATTCTGTTGATACTTGCTATTTATAGAGAGATCATGATTTTCGAAGAAGTCAGTAAGTTTTAGGCATAAAGATCAAAGATATATTAAAAAGGATTATTGTTGAACAAAAGTATGAAGAAAAGATTCGGTAGCATGTAGGTAATTCTTAGTTACGAATATCAAGTTGCACTGTTGTTCTCTAATGACTTTCTTATCCGGGCATACCTTCTACATCAATCAAAATACATGCAATCTCCAATTACATTTTTTTCCTTCACTTGTCACATAACTTTTCAAGAACAAAAGAACAATGATAGGGAAAAGCATTTTTTTTTTTAATTTTAGGCATTGAAACATTTCTTCATTTATTCGTGCACTTTCGCACACATATCATATGATATCTGTATGTATATGCATTTTAGTTTGTTTACCAACAATCACAGTATATTAAGATGGGAAATGTAATGAATTGAATGTCATCCTATATGTACTGGTAAAAAAGAAAAAAGAGAACTTCAATGTGGTTATTTTTTCCTTAATCCTCTTGATAGTATAGAACCTAAATGAATTGATTAAATACGAGGACCAATTTTTACGTAACAAGATTCATCATAAATTATCTGTGACCGAGAAAGATTGAATAAAACTATAACTCATACCACAAGATCCTCAACCAAACGTTTAGCAGCTTAACTGAAGAGATAAAGATAAATTTTCATGCTTAATTCACAAGTGATGCAATTTTTATATTTGTTGTAATGATTTGCTAGCAAAATAATTATTAATTTAGCTATTTTATGCAATTTGGTAGGATGTTATAATCCCATGATTTGATTATGACAATATGATAGCTTTATTATTAGAGCTATTTTATGGTTCTTTTTGTGTTTAATTTGTGTGATTTTAGTCTCGATTTTTTATGTTTAGTGGTAGTTGATTAGCGTGCTAGGAGTTTGTAGGTTTTTATTGTGCTAATGATTTATTTGGTGTGCAAAATAGGAAGAGATAACTATTTATTGTATTTTGGTTTTATGTGTAGGACTTAGAGGGGCTAAACGGTCATTTTCAGACTACAGGAAAATGAGGCTTTAGTGACGAAAAGTATAGTGACGACACGAAATCTCGTCAATAAAGGGTGTTATTAGTGACAACTTGTGACTTGGCAACTACAAAATGGAAGGATTTGCCTTTTAGTGACGAAAGACTATAAAGTCGTCACTAAATTGTCATTCCGTCATAACTAAAGATTAGGCTGAAAATTGCACGGAAATATCTAGGATTTAGTTACGATATTTTATTGTCACTAATATTTTCAGTGTTAGTGACGATGTTTCATCGTCGCTAATATTTTAAGAGTATTCTAGGATTTAGTGACAATTATTCATCATTGATATTTTTAGTATTAATTATTGGTTTTAGTTATCAGTACTTTACTTTACTTATAGACAGTAAATGTTTGAAAATTTTTCAAAGTGACAGGTTGCTGGATTGTGTTGAAAAAAGTTAGCTATTTTGTGTAATTATTTTTTAGATATTAATTATGGATTAATGAGGAATTAAAGAATTTAGATGTGTTATTTTAAATGAAAATAATAAAATAAATATTGAGTTAAAGAAAAAAAATTTATATTGTTTATGATATATAATTTTAAGTTATATATTTGTAAAGATTATAAATTTTATTACTGTAAATTCTAATCCAACATTTGTAATTGAAGGGGAAAAAATTGTCTTTTCCCTAATATAATGGCCCCATTAAATAAACTAAATATTAAAGAAATTAATTAATATTTTGTAACAATCAGTATGATGGCCCAAATGAGATGAAAAAAATTAATTAGACTACCTTATTGGATGCTTACCCATCAAGGAAATTAATTCTAATTCGAAAGTCCAACTATATATAAAAAAGCCCAAACAATTTGTTGCCACATAACATGCCAATGTATGCATGTATGAGCCAAATAGGCCATTTAGTTGGCTTGTGTTAGTATGTTGTAGCCCAAGTGGGTTAGATAACACATTAAGATAGATAGATATATATATACATATATATATTGACCCATTAAATAAGAAATTAGATGTATGATACATAATGTAACTAATTGGGCTTGATACTTGATAGCCCAATTAAAAGTCTATATATATTATTATCTTAAGATGGTTTCATATAAGCTTAATTTGGTGGTTTATAAATTTATAATGTGATACTTACGTTTAATCAATTTTTGATTAATTTTTTATAATTTTGTCCTGAAAATTTAATTAATGCATGATATTTATTTCTGTCACTACAAGAAAATACCCCTATTATAACATATCTATAGAAGCACTGTAACAAGAATGCCTTAAAAAATAATTTATGAGGCACTTATGAGTAAGTGCCACATAAAATTAGAAAATTATAATTTAAACGACAACGTAAAGGAAACTTGTAAAAAAAAAATTCTGAAAAAAATAGAGCTAAACTTAACCTGCTAAAAATATAAGAGTAAAATTTTCATATAAAATATCTAATATGCTAGATCCTTCCCCATCTTTTCTTTTTCCCCCAATTTCCCTTATCTTCTTCCGCCTCTAGATTTCTATAAGCTAACCTTCTTATTTTTCTTTTTCTCCCAATTTTCAGAAGCCTTTCTCCTCTTCTGCCCCAAATTTCCCCTTCCCCCAAATTCCAAATTCTCCACAAGTCTCCTTTTCTCATTAATTTTCGAAAGATCTACGTAAGTCTTCTCTCCCCTATCCTTCTCTCTTTTCACCTTTCTAATATTTTGTCTTATAACTTTTTTTTTTGAAATCAGATCAATCTTATGACTGTTGCTCCATGGCTGTTTTTTGTTGATAAGGAATTTTTTTAACAAGTCCACTGGTTTGGCATCTCAATATTGGAGGTACGGTTATACAATTTTACAGAAAATTTAAGGTTTTAAATTTTGGTATAAAATCTTAATGAGTGAAATCAAAGAAAGTTTTTTATTACAGTTTCTAAACCTTGAATATAATTGTTGTTTAAGTCTTTTATTGTTAATATCCTTGAGAAAACTGTGTGTATTTTGGTGATTAAAAAACGAAAAGGCTTTTTGAGCTTTGTGGCTGAAAGGAAACGAGGGAGCTTAGATGTACATAAAAGTTGAGATTTTTTTCAATTTTTTGTTTTACTTTTTTTTTAGTTTTATAGCCGTTTCAATGGGAATTTTTAGTTATGGAATTTGCTAAATATCCTTTGTGGAACATTCACATTGCACAGGAGAAGCATTATGGGCAAGAAAGATGAAATTTTGCTTCTTTTTTTTTTTTTTTTGTAAGTTCAGAATTTTTATTAAATGATGATGATGAAACAGTAAGCTTTACAAATGACATCCCAGACCATCCTGTCAAGACTCTTGGAGGAATAAATAAGAAGAAAGCAAATACATCAAGAACAAAAGATACTTTGTTCAAAGTTGTGTATCAAAATTCGCTTTCTAAAAGTTCAAGAATTTTCTGTATAATCAATTAATAAAATTGTATCCTAAGAAATTCCGTCGTATTATAATTCTTGATTTGATTTGTTTCTGTTATCTTATCAACTTCCCATATTGTATTTTGTTTCATTCTTTGCGAGTAAAAGCCTTGTTGGTTTAGTATTTTTTGTGTTGTAGGCCATTAGCTTTGATTTTTTGGTCCTTTCTTTGTGCTTAAGTATGTTATTTTGGCTACTAAAGGAACCACTTTGGTTGTTCTATAAATTGGAAAGTGAGATGCATGCATGTATTAAGAAGAAAAATAATCATATCTGCCGTTGGTAATACTATATAATTAATTACACATGAATTAGTATTAGACTAATTACAGCAAAGTGGAATGTGATGAATACACTATCTTTGGTCATTTGTAATGGTTGACCAGCATAGATGGTTTCTTTAAAATAATACCAAGACCTAATTGATAATAGTGGAACAAAGAGCTTTAGTCCTGTATTGTAGACATGTAGTTGATATTTACTTATTGTCACGTTTTGGATCTTATGAAAATCTCCACTTTATTTTGGACTAATTTTATTTTATATCCCTTAATTATATCTAATTCTCACTTTACACATCAAACTTTAGTTTTGAGCACTTTACACCTCAAACTCTCAAATGTTCATCCCACTTCACATAATTTTTTAACATTGCCTAAAAAATTAATGGAAATTTTCATATGTATGACATATTCAGTAGGATGTACAATAATATTTTTGCATGCAAAAACAAATATTATGTTAACTTTATTGACAGGGTCAAAAAAAGGAGGCTAAATTGGAACTACTTTGAGAGTTAGGGTGAAGTGTCAAAAATTAAAATTTGGTATGCAAAGTGATTATTGGTATAAGTTGAGGGGTATAAAATGGAATTAGTACCTTTATTTATTAAACCACCGCCAATGAAGTGAAAAATCGGAACTAAGTACTTGTCATCTACAATGAGGCTTAGTTTGAAAAATGTTTCTAAAAAATGAGTTTAATTTTTTTTTTTTTTAAAAGTTGTGGCTGAATAATCATATCTTAAAAGATTAGAATAATCAATCATCTTTGTTTTACACACGAATTTTCAATATTTAGCTCATTTCTTAAACACAATTTCATCTGACTATATCAAATTTTCAATTTGTGGTTCTCAAAGTGGTCATTTAACACCACTAAGTGGACTATAATTTATTCATGTATATTTATTATATGAGTTTTTATTTTTATATTTGAGAAGGGGAAAGGGGGAGAGTAGAGAAATCGAGGCACGTATTATGCGGCAGAAGAAGTTAATAAAAGCTGAGGGAGTGATTAGTAAACAAATGGGAATTTTGTTTTGTAGTGATTTGGAATTGGAATGCATATTAATACTCTTACAGAGATTCAATGTTATTTTTTGTATCATGGTTAATTTGACTACAAATCTAATTTGAAAGATTCTTCAAAGCTCAAGATATATTCTTCTCGAAACTAGGATTAAATTTTTTTTCTTAGTGAAATTACTTTTTACTATATTCTTATACTTTTTTTTTGTTAGCCTATGGATTTACTTATATAATTGAATACATTTGTTTAAAGCTAGATCTTAGGACTAAAATTGTTCATAGGATATTTGTGGTTATATGTGTAATTAGTTGCTATTGAATTTCTTATAAGTTTCTTATGTGGAAACTAGTTTTTAGCTAATTTAATTTCTTTTTTTGATTGATTTTATAAGTCTTGTCTAAGAAATGCACGAGGTCCTTTTGTCAAAATAATGATTTATATATAAAAGTTTTGTGAATACATCTTCCTTACTATTTGCTTGTATGTTATAATTTATTTTGTCAGGTACATATTGATTTATTCTGCTTCCTGATATAGTTTGCTCAATAAATATCTAATACTCATAATAACATATGGATAAGAGTTGGATGCAAAAAGATAGGCGAAGTGATGAATTCGGAAAAGGTTTAAAAGCATTTTTAGATTATGCATTTAAGCATTCAAGTGTAAATGGAATGATTGCATGTCCATGTTCAGAGTGCAAGTATGGAGTAGCTATGTCTAGAAAAGAAGCCAAAACTCATTTGAAAGTCTCTGGATTTCTTAAGGGATACACACAATGGGTAGCTCATGGAGAATTTTTATATTCAGCTCAATCGACATCTAGTTCTAATGATGTTTCACATGATGTATTTGGTGTTCCTGATAACATGCATAATCTACTTCATGATGCATTAGGAGTTCCTCAACATGATTCTACTTTGGGTGGTAGAATAGAATTTGACAGGGATCGACCTAATGCAGAAGTTGAAAAATTTTACAAATTAATTGATGATTCTCAACAAGAGCACTATCCAGATGTGTAAAAGCTTTTCCAAACTTTCTTTCATTATTCGTTTGCTTCATATCAAATGCCTAGGCAAATTGAGCAATAAAACTTTTGATATGTTTCTTGATTTGTTGAGAGAAGCATTTCCCGAAACCATGGTTAATTTGCCGAAATTTTATTTGAAGCAGAGAAGTTGATGAAAGAATTAGGATTTGGTTACGAAAAATATGATGCTTGTCCTAATGACTGTACTTTGTATTATACACACTAGTTGTGAAATATGCAAGGAACATAGATGGGTTGCATCAGAAAATGATCCCACTGGTGCATTACAAATTATACTAATGTTAGTAACAAAGAAATGATTTTCATAATTCTTTCTGGTTTGTTAATTAATTTGTTAGTAAATCATTATTTAACAACATGTTCTAATTTGAGCAATAACTATTAATTTAAAATAATTGCAAGTTCCCAGTTTAATCTAAAAACAACGTGTTTCTTTTTTGGCTTGTTAATTTGATACTTTCTAAGAAAGATAACAATAAGTATTTTATTGGTTGATTTTAAGTAAGTGTTTATTTTCTAGCAAGTGTTGTGGTTTTATATCTAGAACCTCCTGGTGAATATTTACTAATTACAGATAATGATGCCCATTATTGGAGGAACTCTTTGTGACTGCTAGAGCTTGTGAATTTGTGACAAGTAGCTTCTAAACAAAATAACATTGTAAGTGCTACTTAGTACCTTTATAATTATACCAAATTTTTAGCAAGTAATTGATTATTTTACTACAAAACATGAGTTGATGATAGGAATTTAGTTAAGTTTTTTTGTGTTATGTTATGAAGATGTCCATGGAAAGCCGCTCGGCATGTAAACATGTTTTAGTGATGATTTTCCATCAATATGTGAAAGTGCCATTTTTTGTCTTTATTGGTTATTGAATGCTTGACTTCATTAATTTTGAAGTTATTGAACTTATGCGAAAATTAGTTTCTGTTTCGAAGTGTTGGAATGAAAATAAGTTTTTTAATTAGTTTAGTGGCTGATACCGCATATTTAGTGGTTGATTTTAAGAAAGTTGTCTAATTTTTATGAAAATCATATTTAGGATATGGACAAGAGTTGGATGACAATTGACAACAGGAGGGACGAGCGATATGCATTGGGTGTTCAGGGGTTTTTAAAATTTGCATATTCTAATAAAGATCATTACACTAAAATTTCATTCCTTGCAAATCTTGCAATAACTTTCGTAATCAATCAAAAGAAATTGTGGAGCATCATTTGATGGTGCATGGAATTAGTAAAGATTATGTTACATGGGTATATCATGGTGAGTCATATCAAGATGATTTAGATGAGGAACATGTACTGCTATGAATGGGTCCATGATGAAGATGAGAATGATGACCTAGATGACATGTAAAATGACCTTTCTCGTGCTAATTGTGGGGAGGGTTGGCAAGATATTGGTTGTTCTTCAAGTGATCTGTATTGCAAAGCAGATGCATATTTAAGATTGTTAGATGATGCTAAACAACACCTTTACCCGGGATGCAAGTCATTCTCTAAATTGTCATTCATCGTCTCTCTACTTCACCTAAAGACCATGAGTGGTTGGACTATCAAATCATTTGATGGTTTGCTTGAAATTTTCATAAAAGCTCTTCCAAATAGTGCTTCTGTGCCTAAATCTTTCTATGAATGCAAAAAAATCATTCGAGATTTGGGGTTCAAATATGAAAAAATTCATGCATGCGTGAATGATTGTGTTCTCTTTCGTAAAGAATATGTATCCAATACCACCTGTCCTAATGATAAATGCAAAGAGCCACATTTTAAGAAAGAAGGTCACAAGGTTCCTAGAAAAGTTCTTCGCTAAAACTTTCCTGTAAAACCAAGGTTGTAGAGATTGTTTGTCAATGATGAGGTAGCAAATGATATGAGATGGCACAAGGAGAAGTGTGTTGATGATAATAACATCATGAGGCATCTGACTGACAGTGAAGCATGGAAACATTTTGATAGAGTTCATCCTTCCTTTACTCATGACCCAAGAAGTGTTAGGTTAGGCCTTGCAACTGATGGATTCAACCCATTTGGTAATCTTAGTAATGCTTATAGTATATGGCCTGTTTTTCTTGTCCCGTACAACCTGCCCCCTTGGAAGTGTATGAGAGATCCTTTTATCATTATGTCAATGTTAATTCCAGGACCTAAATCACCAGGAAAGGATATATATGTGTATTTTCAACCTTTGATTGATGAATTGAATGAGTTATGGGAAGGTGTAGAGGCTTATGATGCACACAAGGGAGAAAAATTCAAGTTACGTGCTGCTCTTTTATGGACTATAAATGACTTTCCAGCTTATGCAATGTTATCTAGATGGGTGGAGCACCAAAGGATATTTTGCATGCCCTGTTTGCATGAATGATACAATTTCTGAATACTTACCTTTTAGTAGGAAATTATGTTACATGGGGCATCGTAGATTTCTATCCTCTAACCATCAGTGGAGAAAGGATAAGAAAATTTTCAATGGCAAAATAGAAATTCGAGGGCCTATTGTGCCTAAATCTGGATATGAAATTTTAAATGAGGTTCAAATGTTGAATGATGCCATGAACTCTTTCGGTAAATCTTCAGAACAGGTGCATCTAAGAAAAAGAAAGCGCAATGTCGATGGGTTATATTGGACCAACAAAAGTGTGTTCTTCAATCTTCCTTATTGGGTAGACCTTAAATTACGGCACAACTTAGACATCATGCATGTTGTCAAAAATGTTACTCTAGATGTGTATTAGACACCTTAATCGATATTAATGGAAAGTCCAAGGACACATGGAAGTCACGTAAGGATTTAATGCAGTTGAATTTGAAAAAGGAGTTGCACAGCAATTGAAACAAAATGGAGATTCTTTCACCATGCCGATGGTTTGCTACCATCTAACCAAGGAGGAAAAGAGGAAGGTGCTTCAATTCATGACATCAATTAAGTTCGCTGATGGTTTTGCTTCAAATGTCTCTCGCTGCATAAAAGGTGAAGAGTTTCAATTGTCCGAAATAGAAAGTCATGATTTTTATGTTTTCATACAACGGATTCTCACAATTGCAATTAGAGGATGTTTGACAAAAGAAGTTCGACAAGTTTTATTTGAGCTTAGTGAATTCTTCAAGAAATTGTGTTCAAAAACTTCTTTTTTAGATGTTCTACAGGAAGAAGAGAGGAACATTGCTCTCATTCTGTGCAAGTTGGAACGAATTTCCCCACCTTCCTTCTTTGACATAATGATACATCTTATGGTTCACTTACCATATGAATCAAAAATTGCCGGTCCATCACAATATCGTTAGATGTTTCCATTCGAAAGGTAACCGATGACATATTAGTTTTATATGTGCAAAATTTTTCACACAAAATATGCAATTAAAAGCTAAACATTTTAAGTATGTACAGGAAAATGGGGACATTGAAAGGATATGTCCATAATAAAGCTCGCCCAGAAGGTTGCATTGCCGAGCGGTACATAGACAAGGAGTGCCTAACTTTTTGTAGTATGTACTTGCATGATGTTGACACAATTTTCAATAAAGTTGACCGCAATAATGAATTGACAGAAGCATCAGGTGTATTATCTATTTTTTCGGGAAAGGGTCGTCCATTTGGTGGATATAAAGTAGGTGTTTTAAGTTCACCTGAACTGGAGATGCTTCATACATTTGTACTGAACAATTGTGATGAATTAGAAGAACACATACAGTAAGTTTTTTCTCTAATTTGTTTACAACATTATGCGCTTCAGAATTTTAGGATCAAAATATTGTATATTTTTAGGCCGAAGGATTACATTATAATACTTTCATTCGTTTAGGGAGCACAAAGAAAAGCTTGCAGTAGAAAGTAATGCAAATGTGTAAGATCAACGTCATGATAAGCAATTTACTTCATGGTTTCGTCAACGTGTAAGAGACAAAAAAAGTCCCTTGTTTCGCTACAAAATTTAAAATTCATAAATTACTCATTAATTTGTTGTTCTACTATATGTAGGTTTTATCTTGTCCTGAAACCTGTAACGATGAAATAAGATCTTTGGCATTGGGACCAGATAATAGAGTTAGTCGGTACACTAGTTGCATGGTAAATGGCTACCGATTTCATACAACGAGTAGGGAAAAGGGTAGAAAAACTCAAAATAGCGGGGTTGTGGTAAAGGGAGAGCATGGAAATAACATTGTTGATTTTTTTGGGGTATTGGAGGATATTATTGAAGTTGAATACTTAGTAAGAAAGAAGAAGGTGTTGATATTTAAATGTAAATGGTGGACCATTGGAGATAGGAATGGATTACATATTGATAAAGAAGGGAATATTTGTAGTGTTAATTTTTCTAAAACATGGTATAATGATCAGCCTTATATTAACTAGCGGATCAAGTTCACCAAGTTTTTTATTTGAATGATCTTAGATTAGGTAGAAATTGGCATGTTGTACAAAGGTTTAGTCCTCGTAACTCAGTATGATGTTCCACAACGGCCAGACAACGGGCCAGATGAAGAAGTTTATCAAGAAGAAGAACCAAGCATAAACCTATACACGTTGATTTGAATAAGAGACATGCCATCTCTTGCAAAGGGCACTTTGTCTTTGCAGATGTTGCCTGCTAATTCAGCTCACACCAATGCAATGAAGGGTTTATCAAGGGTCCCTCTATTTCATGATGATGACTTTATCAATGATGATGACATTAATGGAAATCAATCAATCTCGCACGATGAAAATGAAGACTTGTGGCCTCGCGACTAGTGTTCCGCAAATTGGTGCTTTGCAATTTTATTTTTTTTTTTGAATTTTCTAGTTGTTTACTAGTTTATGTGCAACATCTTAATTTGTATACTTAAGATGTCATCAATTTTATTTTTTTTTTACAATATTGCTTTCACCTTTTGTTCTTTTGTAGTAGTATTTACAACTAAATTCCCAATAATAATGTTTTGACCCTTTGTTACTTATTACAGATGGTTGGACCTGGAATAAAAGGACTAAGCAAGAAAACAACAGTTCCAAATGTCAATCGACCTGCAGGAGTGAATAGTGAGGCATGTTCAAGTACTGCTCGAGCTCCATTAAGTAAGAGTACAGTTCATCCACGTCCGAAGAAAAGTCCAATTGTGCAATCTTCTCCCAGACGAAGCGCACGCCTTACACCTAACAAGGTCACCACTACTTTTGATCTTACGCATGAATCAGAAAATGAACCAGAGCAGCCAGCTTCACAAAGAAATGTAGGCAAAAGTTCTAGAATAAGGCGATCTTTAAATTTGACAGCCCAGACACATTGTGCCGAGCAACCTCTCATGCCTACTGTTGGGCAGCACAGGCACCATGAAAATGATGAAGAAGATGGGCACAACCATCATGAGAATGATGAAGAAGATGCTTAGATGTAGCACAACCACCATGAGAATAATGAAGAAGATGTGGAAGAGCAAACATCTCCTCCAGGTGATCCGGCTCTTTTGTTTATTGGATAAGCAAACATTTCCTTCATCTATACTCAACTACTTTAATCATTTCTACTTTTTCTTTTCTTCTTTGGGTTGGGTTCAATTTTCCTTTTGTCGAGTCAGGGTGCATTTTTTTTTTTGTTTCCTCAGTTTCTATTTTTACTTAAGATAGGGAGCCAAGAATACATCATACTGTTATTTCTTGCTTTCTTTCTTTCTTAGGGCAATGAACAGAACAAGAATATTATATGGTTCGGGTACTGACTTCTCAAATTCATGAATTTTATTTCTATACAATGCAATTATTGCATGCATTTCTTATATGTCAGTCCCCTAAAGTGTTCCAATACTAACTATTTCTATGTCTTATAATAAATGAATAGTTGTATTAGCAAAGAAAGGTCCTATAAGGAATATCAAATTGCCAATAGAAGGAGGAAAAGCTCAGACTTCACCTTTGTCTATTTGTATAGATGAAGTATCTGGAAGGGTAGTTGGAGATGATGCTCAGCAGTTCATAAGTGAGAGTGGATGTATTGTTCGTAAATTTGTCTTCTCGAGTAACCCAACATGGTCCAAATCGAGCTCAGAGTTGAAGGATGACATATACAACAACTGCACGGTATTCATTCTTTGATAATTAGTTCAACTATTATGACATAATGAGATCTTAATACCCAAAGAAGATTCATTTAATTTTCATGATTTTTGTAAATGTAGCAACAATATGAGGTTGGAAAAAGTTCAGAAGTAAAGAAACGTATTCACTAGCAGCTTGTTTCTCAAATGAAGTCATTTAAACATAGGCTACATAAGCGCTTTCAGAAGTATCCATCAAAAGAAGAGGCAATGAAGCATGTTCCTGAGGGCTTTGATAAAGAGGCGTGGATTAAATTATGCGAGGAATTTGACTCTAAAGATTTCAAGGTATGTTGACTAGTTTTAAATTTCTTTTATTTCACTCTATTTTTCTATACGTTCATACTTTCATAGGATATAAGTATGAAGTTTGAAATTTTGAATGATAGATCATAGATTTGTGAAAGATGGATCTGTTTGTGTAAAGTTATTTAAATTAAGAAAAGAGAGTTTTCATCCTAGTCAAGGCATCAACCTTAAATAGATTTTGAAGTGATTCTATTACAAAAAAAGTTCACTGGTTTTAAGTTCTGACCATGTTGCTATGTAATGACACAATTCTATTTTTATATGTCCTTTCAAATCTGGTTTTTTTTTAAAAGGATCAAAGTGCAAGAAATCAGAAAAATCGTACAGGATGTCGAACTCCAACTACTGTTGGGACAAGTCAATTGCAAGGATGATCGATGAAAAGGTATACACAGTTTGATTTATTTTACATGAAATCTTCTTTCATATGTTTTCCACCTTAACAAATATGTATTGAACTTGCCACAGAGAAAGGTTGAAGGCCAAGATGTTTCTGCCATTGATGCTTATAGGATGGCTCATATGAAATGTTCTCGAAAAAGAAGGGCAAGATGGTTAATGATAATGCTAGTGAAATATTGATGAGTATTTAGAATTATTATTACATGATCAATTGTTATGGCCGAACATGTTAACACTCATACTAAAGTATTTCCTTCACTATAGGAAAAATTGGAAAGTTTACAGTCTACGACGGGATTGACACCAAATGAAATTTGTTTGCAAGAGTACTCCATACCTGGACATGTACAGGGTCGGTCAGCACCAAAGGGGCAGCTTCTTGTCTTTGAAAGATATCGCACTGATGTTGAATAAGAGAAACAAAGAGCAAATGAAGCTGAAGAATTTAGAACAGTCTGTCCAGGTATGGAGTACTCTTGCAGAACAAATTTCAAAGACCAAAAAAATGGCTACCGATGCGAAGATGGATGCACTTCTTGAGAAAGTTGGTCTATTAGTTACGATGCAATCCGAAAAAAATGTAAGTTATCAT
Source organism: Cinchona pubescens (assembly GCA_025175665.1). Lineage (NCBI taxonomy): Eukaryota > Viridiplantae > Streptophyta > Magnoliopsida > Gentianales > Rubiaceae > Cinchona > Cinchona pubescens. The sequence goes on along the minus strand of JANKKI010000085.1, from coordinate 2,079,054 downwards.
CCATTTAGCTTTTACATTTTTTGAATTGTGTATGGATTGCTGTCATCAATTATATATGATCTTCCACGAAAACTCTTATAAAATCTAATTGCTATACATAATTGAGCATATTCTAAAATATTATAGATACCAGACTATCATTCATTAATGGAAAATTAAAGGAGATAAAAACGTCAGTGGACCATTTCTTTTGGTTATGTAATATGAATTGATTTATTTAGTAAAAAGTGTTTTTATAAGTTTGATTTTCTAGGAGATAGAACAGAAATTATGCTATTTTAAAGGTATATCAAATGATTTGAAGATTGGTTTGGTTGATATAGGCTGCTAGAATTTTAGTGAGTACTTTAAAATAGGCAAAATATAGAATAAAAGCTAGAGAAAGGCTGGATTTTGGGGATACTATGTATGGGAGTGAGATGTTAATGGTCTGCATATGCTTTTTGGAAGTAATTTTTAGCCGAGTCCTGGTAAGAAACTGTATCAAATGTAATGTAAACCTGAGATGTGCTTTCTTTTTGTGTTAAAAATAGTATAATTTTTTTTAATTTTACTTGTTGAGATATTTTCTTAAATGAAATGGGAATATCTACTTCAAATTTGTGACTTCTGACAAGTTGTGACTGTTGATTGGTGTTCTAGTTACTTTTTTCGGCAGTTTTATTTTTCTTTCTAATTGTCGTTTTAAAAGCGCAATGGCGTAGAAAGAATCATGCCACCGACCCCACTTACTGCAAATAAAACTTGGTTTATTGTTGTTGTCATCGTCATTTTAAGAAGTTATGGGCATTCAAGAAATCAATATTCTCGTCATGGTGTTTTGTGAGAAGGCCTTCTTTGATAAAGCTATTTGTTCAGTCAAATTGTGTATTATTCAAGTGTTCTGTCTTGCATGTTTAGTTCAATTATGGAATAATTAATATAAGTATACAAGAGCTATAGATACCTTACTGGAATTCGTGCCTGTTAAGTGATTGTGATTTTTGGGATTTTTTTGTGCTTTTTGTTGTCAGGAATCTTGCTTAATTTAGTGGCTAAGATATGTTTTATTTATGCTCTAGATTCAACTCCTGTGTATATGTGTGTGTATATATATTAGCTTTACTGGAATTCTTACTTGTTATTTGGTTTTTGTTTCATCCCTTCATGAATTCTTCCATAGCTAGATAAAGTAACCGTAATTCATCATATCTTTTCAGCATTATGCGCTTGTCATTATGCTTGTGTATCCTAGACAATTGAAGAAAAATTAGGCTTATTTTTGTCCGTCTCATAACGTGATTCAAGTTCGTTATAATGTCTTGGTTGCCTATCGTTTTTATTTTCCTTATGTTTAACATATTCAACAAATGTTTATTGAATTTGGTATTTGTTTAATAAGTTCAGTTGTCATACTTTAATGGACCTAATAAATTTGTTAATTAACGTATTTTATCTTACAGTGAAGCTCACCGACAAGCAAGCTTATTTGGGAAGAAGTGTAACTTTTTCTTTGCCCAGATTGAAGATGTTGCATGCCTTGTTTGGCTCTTTTGTACTGCTGAATTTATGTTAATTATATTTGAAAACTTATGGATATTGTAATCTAGTAGGTGTTGGAACTTATAAATACTTGACTATTATAGTTATTTGGCACTCTTTTATGCTGTTGGACTGTCATTATGTTGTTGGACTGTGATTATGACAATGAAATCCTATTTTGCAGGTTATAAGTTTAGTTTTATAATTGGATTTCAGTAAAATGTCAATGTGTTTTTTTGGTTTTGGCATTGTTAGTAATTAAATTTCCAAGGAAAATTGCTTACAGGTCTGAAAAACTTGTGACCAACTTCACTTGTTACAAAAAAGTTTAGAAAGTCGTCACTAAATGTGTTGATCAAACACATATTTAGTGACTACTTTTAGTCGTCACTAAATGTATTGACGCAACACATATTCAGTAACTCCTCTCCTATCATCACAAATGTCGTAAGTAATTATATTAACCGAATGCTTATTTAATGACACCACCGTCGTCACAAGTTGTCACAAAATATTGTCACTAAATGCGTTGATCGAGTACATACTTATTGATGACGTCATTTGGTCGTCACAAAATGTCGTCATAAAATATAGCATTTAGTGACGACGTGTCATATTTAGTTACCCTTTTTTAGTACCTTTTGTGACTACGTATACTCGTCACTATTTTGTGACGAATGTTTGTCGACTCTAAAAACACTCATTCAGTGACGACTTTGAATTGTCGTCACTATACGGCTATTCAGTGACGAGTTGAATCGTCGTCTCTAAATTATTTTAGTGACGACTTCTTAACTTTTTGTGACGACTTGGCATGGTGACTAAAACTCTATTTTTTTGTAGTGTTCCCAGCTAAGTCCGAAAATCTGAACTAGGCAAAGAAAATCAAATGATCTAAACTTTTTGGCTGAATGGCACTACGATATCTTATCTTTTAGTTGTGTTGTTTTGGTACCCTATTTTAGTGTCTAATTGATTTAATTATTCAATATTAGTAGTTGGAAGGCCCCTGAGATCGTCACATGCATTGTACGAGAGACTAACAATGGTAATTTTTTACAGAGAAAATTGAACAAAATAGCAAAGTTTCATTATTACAACTTAAAAGAAAAAATGTAAAAAGATGCATTTAATCACCGAAATTCCAAAGTTTTTAAATGATTAAAATGTAAACTCTTGCTTTGTTGATTTATTTTTTTTAAAGTAGTGATAATGAAAATTATATTATTTTGTTCAATTTGTATTCAAAGACCATCCACATTAATCTACTGTTTAATGTACGTGATGATTTTTGATGTCTTTCAATCGTCAAAATTGGACAATAAAACCTATAAGACACAATTTGTGAAGATGAAATACAAAAATAACATAATTAAAAGATTAGATACTAAAATAATATTCAATCAAAAATTTGAATACCAATAAAATCATTTACTTACCAAAAATAGTAGCTCGCCCTTGGCGAGCTAGACGATCATGAAAGTTCGCATTAGGTGAGCATAAACAGAAGGTTGCTCGCTTGAAGCTGAGCAAAGGTTAGTAAGGCGAGCTACACAATCAAAAGAGTCGATTAGAGGAGTAAAAAACGCATAGGACTTCATGTCATAGTACTTCAGTCATTGTAAGCTATTAAACTATCATTCCCAATTATTCCATTGGCAACATAGGCTTTCTTTTTAGGGTTAATATTACTTTACTTCCTTAACATTTTGAGTCACTATCACTTTAATTATTAATATTATTTTTTAAATACTTAAATTTCTGAACTAATAGTCAAAATTAACGATGTTGGATTTTTAATCTAAAATGGCATTTTTACCCTCAAACTATTAATGTCAGTACAAATTTTCCCATGGCACCTACATATTTTATTTTCTTTCCATAAATAGAGTTTGATAAAATTTAAGATATTATGATAAATAATAAAAAAATTTATTGAATCACGTCAATAAAATAGGAGGTAGGAAAAAATAGATAAAGTAAAAATGAGGAAGAAAAGAAGAAGAAGAAAGAATAAGGGTATTTTTATCAAAAGGATAATGAATATTGAGTTGAATTTAATGGAAGAATTTAAGTGTTTTTTACTAAAAAATAACGTTAGAGTCTAAAATGATAGTGACCCTAAATATTACAATTAACCCTTCTTTTCATTTATAGGTTTAGTAACTTATTTATATATATATACACACACAACAAACACCTAGTTTTAGATCTTTGATTCAAGAATATTTAGTACTTAGTTTATCCTAATTAGGCAGGACAAAATTTTCGTGGGAAAGAGTAACTAACAATTTGAAAAAAGCCCATCTATCTACCCCTCGTTTTCATATCTAATTAGATTGAATCAACAACCCGGGCTTGCTTGGTAAACTGCAGTCAAAGTAGTACATGGATTCGTTTGCTTTTTAACCATCGTCTCCGACAGAATAGGAAGAGGATTGGGGAAGCAACATCTCCCTAATGCTCATATGTACTTTTGCAAAATCTCTGGTCCCCTATTAGAAAACATCCCACATTATGACAATAGAATTTGATTCTTTTTCATTTTCAACTGAATATTTAAGTTGGCAAACTCTTAACATACATCTCAACTGAAAAAGTCGAACAAAGGAGCGCAAATCACTGCATAAAAGAAGCATAACCATATGATGACCAGTAAAACCATCTTTGCTATTTGGTTTTGACTTTTAGATTGAATCTCTAAAATTATTTGACTGCAACTTCGGTGATCATGTTGACACTCCAACTGCTCGGCATAGAATATCTATAGTACTTTACCAAAACTAAGGCCCTCCAATGCAGGGAGGTTCCTCGCATCACTTTTTAAAGAGAGAGAAACTTATCACAACGGTTTTCAATACAACCTATCAAACTGGGGAATAAAGAGAAACGACTATAAACGAAGGGAGGCCTTTGGGCTGAAATGGTGTTTTTTCAAACCAACCAATCAAACCAAGGATAAAAGGAAACTCACCATTAACAATTATTATGTTTCTATTGTTAGAGAAACAAAAACTAAATCAGTAAGATTTCCAATTTGTCCAGTAGTCTCTAATCGTGGATATCTCTTTTTGTTCTTTTTCAAGTGATTCTTTTCTTAAGTTCTTCAACTCAAGTTTTTCTGAATTCAAATTGAATGGATTCAAAATAATATTATTGCATGCATCAGAACTTCATCTGGGTTCGAATCCTACTGAGAGATCCACTAGAGATCCAAAATTATTTTCTTTATCCATCTATGCAAGTTTACTCTTATAGTGAATCTTTTCTTTTTTCTTTTTTCGCTTTTCTTTATTGAGAGCTAATATAAAATTTTAAATTAGTAGTGAAAATTTTGAATGAATTAATATTAGTTGCATATAAAGCATTAAATATTGACAATGGTTTAGGTTGACTTTGAGATAAGTTAGTTGCGATTATATCAATTAGTTATTCTGGATTAACAACTTCCACATGTTTCAATTTTGATAATATTTTATCTTTCAAATATTTGATTGTACATATATAAAATGCATATAACCTGTTGTTGATATCTATTATATGTTTGAAATTACAAGTTAAAAAACAAATAGCATGACATCTTGAATTTATGCCATGTACCAGGTCTAAAATTCTTTTGCCTATTAGTATATGTACTTGTGAGGGTGAGAAATTTAAAGTTACTATTATAGCACGTTGTTGTATATGCACAAGTCTTAATTGTTATGAAACTTTTCCATTTAAAGTTGCATCGATTCTTTTCTATTGGATGTTAGTTAGGAAAAAAGAAATTTTATAATGAATTAGTTCTTTGGAATACGCTATAGATCTTACGATACGAATTCAGTACTTTTGATTAATAATAAATTTATTTTTTTTTTTAAGCTTTTTCAGTTTTACTCGTTGCGTGATTTCTTATGCAGTCTTAACTTTTAGTATCTTAGGATTTGTTTCTCTTCCTATTTTAACATTAAATTCTTGTTGATTGGAATATTTATTTTACGGATAGCTGACAATACTAATTTTGCATTACTTTATTTTCTTTTTTATCTCATGTTCTGTTCTGTCTCGTGTATAACTTTTCTTGATTGAAGTATTCTTTAATTAGATTATAATACAGGACTCTTCATGCGTTAATGTTAACTTTGTCAATCTTCTCGCGCAGAACTCGAGATTACAAGCTAGTTTATATTTAAAACATTTAAAACTAGATGGTATGGACTGTGCTAAGGCCCAGTGGTACTGTTTGCTTCAGACTGTGTTGTATTTTATGTAATACATAAAAAATGTTATGGCTAAAATAAAATGAATTTTGGACAAAACTGTTTTGGCCCAATTAACAATGTTAGGCATGATTCATGAACAATCCAATACAAGAGAAACCAAATGCAAGGGGATGGTTCAATGAGTTGAGTACGTTTTCACTCTTATGACTTAGGCCCAATAATTTAAATTTAAAAAAAAAAAAAAAAATCTTTACTGCTATTTTATTACTCTTTTAATTTTTAAGCCTCTTTATTTCTATCAAAGTTTTTTTTTTTTTTTTTACTTTATATATTTTTTTAGGGAAAATGTGAATCATATTAGTTAGAGCAAGAGCAACAGGTTTTAAAAGATGTTGTCAGTGGACTGTGGAATGGTATATGATGCTTTATTGAAATTTCGTTTTAGAAGTTAAGATTAAAAAAAAAAAAAAAAAGACGACAATTGCAAGAATGTGGCTGGTAAGTATCATGAATACGGGTTCAAGCTTTTGTCATCACACATTACCTGATGGGAAAATATTGCATTTGGATAATACTGCATTACATAAATGGTAACTTATTGCATTACATAGTACAAACTATAGAAGTCTTTAGGCCCTTCTCTTCAATAATAATAATAATAATAATAAGCGGAAAAATAAAAGCCTTCAGAATATTAATAATTTACTACTAATTGAGATTGGCAAAAGTGGCAATTTCATTCTTGGACTGAGACCAAACTCTCCCCATAAGATACTACCACACCACCTGGATAATGCTTGTAAACATTATATTTCCTGAGTTTTTGGCAATGGCGGAGAACACAAGAAATTAATTGCCCATCAATGGTTTGTATGGAGAGTTCCTCCTCATCCTTCCGAAAACATAATGGGAAAGATGATGGGATTTTGAGATTGATGTCTGCCAAAGATACTATCGAAAACACTTTAGTCCAAAACTCTTGAATACCACATTCTTTCATCAAGCATACATCAACTGATCTATATTTATTAATATCAAGAGATATGATTTCTGGGTCAGAGTCGTCACATATGCATGTGATTAGGGCGGGGCGAGTTAAGCCTTGATCAGAATATTCTTCTACATCTTGATCACAATCGGGGAGTTGAGATGAAAAGTAAGGATCCGATCCACAAACGGCCAATGTAAAGATCCTTGAAATGATATTGATATACATGCATTGTGGAAGTGTTGTAGGGGAATGGTATTATCTGATTCTCTCCAAGAATTGGTATTGAGATTGTATATCTTCATAAGTATGATAATGCGAAAGGGTAACAAGCCCAATAACTTTGTAATCGTCACTGATAGGATCATACCCAAATCCTGAAGTCTCAAAGTACCTGTAAAAATCTTGTAAAAATCTTGTGGGCTAGCAAGAGTGTTCGCATAGCCAAGAAGAGAGCCGCCTCCTAAATTCACGAGTTGCAGGATTACACAAACAGATATCTTCCCTACCAACCACGCAAATAACACCGTTAGAAGGACCCAATAAAACAGCGCCACCATGGTGGAAAATTGACACCTCCAAATCAGGAGCTATAGTATCCATTGATTCGTTATTAGAATGGAAGGATAAGACGTATTTTTAGGTGTCCTCGATGAACCGCATGATGAGAATGTTCGTATCATCAACATGATGGCGGCGGCGGCTAAGATACAAAGCGATGAATTCAGGACTTCTGATGAACGCACCCCAGGATTTACAAACGCATCTGAATCGGATCAAGGATTTCACGGGCAATCTTCTTAAGATCTCCATCAAGATATCTGCTGAAAACTCTCCATTTTGTGGCTGATTTCCTTGTCCAAGACCCAAGATAATTAGTTAATAACGTATGTGTCAATCCCGTTAACCTAAATTCAGACTTTTATTGTTAATCTAATACTACAATAACCTTTAAATCAGAAGTAATCATAATTTACAGAGGTTTAGGTTTAGGTTTTGGTTTTGGTTTACTATTAATTCTGTGTCCTATTCCGTCATCTGTTAATTGGCGGCTTTAGTTATTAGTTTTTTTTTTTTTTTTTCCCGCATAAAAGGTTGTTTGACCTGATAAAATACAACAACTCGTCTTCCGCATGACTAGTTTCAGAATTATTTTCGTGTCCTTCCGCCCGTTTGAATGGTCCTGAAGTCCAAATTATGAGCAAAATTTTATCTACCAATTTCAATAACATTGGCATGGACGATCACCGACTACTCCTATCCTATGTGGACAACATGGAACATTTTTGAAATGTTTATAAATCTTGTAGTAATTTTATACATATACCCCACTAAAAAAACAAAGAATAGTTATAGGCCTATTATATTTACTTATTGCTTATATATAGAATATATAATGTTGCGAGCTAAAAAAAATATTGTGGGTCGTTAAATTGTTACATAATACATGTTGAAATATATTTGTTATTCATATTTATACCATTTATGTTATGTGACTTTGTCCCATATATTGGTTAATGTTAAGGAGAGTTGTGTAATTTTATTCTTATAAATAGAGATTTTAAACTTTAAATTTTATGTATCAAACACTAAATATAAGAGATTTTAGTAGCTATTGAGCCTTGTTAGTCATTAAATTTTTTGTCTTTATTTTGGTTTTTTTTTTTTTTTTTTTTTTTGTAAAAATTTTTACTGTTAGTTCAATTGTTATATAATATAGAGTATATTCGTGAAAAAATTATTATTATTTACAATAATAATATCAATGATCATGTGAAACTTCCTCCTTTTATTTTCTAATCAATTATAACAACTAAAATTTAATTGTAAAGTTTTAAGCAGAAATGCATTTTTGTCCCTTTTATTTGGAGTATTTACAAAATTAGGTTTCAAAATTTTGAACAAAATAAATTTAATCCCCAATGTTCATGAATTTGAACAAAGTTAAGAAAATTGACAGAAAATTAAAATTTGTAATAGAAAATGGCCATGTACATGTCATGTGACCATTAATTTTTTTAAAAATTGATAAAAAAAAAAATTAAATGTTGAAAGAATTGTGCAAAACTGTTCCTCAAACTTTGTCAAAAATGCAATATAAGTCCCAAAGATTAAACAAATTAATAAAATTTTCTTTTAACACAAAAATTAAAAAAATGTCAATGTCAAAACAACCCGTGCCATCGGGAATAAATTGAGAATAGAGGAAAAGATTTGTGAATTGTAAAAATAATATTTGTAGGCTTGACACATACATTTCTAAAATTGTTGGCTTGCTACATATGTTCCACCATTTTAGTTAGTTCTTGACAATATATTCGTTTTGAGAAAATCTTATCTCAAAATCTTTAGAAAATCCATTCCGAATTTGTAATATATTTTCCTGATTTTTATTAAAGGGATTTTAGCAAAAAATATTCAACCTGACCTAGATCAAGATGAAGTTCAATATTATCACAAACAAATATAGTAAATTTTTTTTTTTTTTTTACAAGTAATTAATAAATCTGTCTGTGACAAATGAAAACTAAGGATTAAATTATATAAGGATGCATATATATAATGCTGTCCTGAAACGTGTACACTTCTTTACCTTGTTGACCTCAGAGAAGGCTAGCCCATTTGTTGCACTTATAACTAGTTCCTGATTATTCCATATTTGATCAACCTTTAATAAAAATCTCTGGATAATCCATTAAAGGGCTACTGCTGAAATATACAACATAGTGGAGGGAATTTCTACATTCACAGTATGATGATCAAATATATTTTCATCACATTTCTCGCGTGGGTTTGTTGAAGAAAAAAACTAGTAATTTGATAAAAGAATTTTCAGATGTTTTAAATAATTTGAAACTATAAGAAAATAGTACTAGTAAGAAATTAATATAAGTACACAAAAAGTAGATACTTTAATCTAATTGGAGACCAAATCAAGTGTCTTAAACTCAGGAATTTAACGAATCACATTTTTTTCATTGAGCTTTGTGTAGGTTAAATTAACAACCACCTAATCATGTAGAAACACACTTAATAGACTCTGATTATTTAAACACTATTAATTTATACTGCCATTGGCACTATGTGAGTGAGAGAAATCAACACTCATCGTTTTCTTGTTCTTTCACCAAATTCTTGGTCCAATAGGTCTAGTCGTCCGCTCTCTTTTTTTTTTTTTTACTAAAATATACGTAATCCTAATACCACAAGACGTCTACTAGTATATGAAAGTAGGAATATTTCGTTGCTGGTATTTGTGCATGCATGCTAGATTTTGCTTTTGCCTTCTTTCTTGTTCAGCCAACCGGCGCCTCTTGCATTTCGCTCCTTCTCAATCCCTACTTGGTTCTCTTTTCTTCTCCTTACCTGATCAACTTCCAAACTTGCACGTTTTTCTGGTCTCCCCGATCGACGATCTGCACAAACGATTCCATGTTGCTGCATCGGAAACTGATGTTTGTCCGTGGATAATGCTAGGAGGGCAGGATCTAAAGTGCCGACCGGAGCAAATTTGCCTCCTACAGAGCAGGACAAGTAACGGCATCTAAGTCAAATGCTCTTCTTCTGCTGTTAGGCTTGATAAATTTATGCAGGGGTTGTAATTCCATTTTTCCTAGGACATATGATTAGCATCTTCGAATTAGTGTACTAATTACCAGTCTAGGTCTTTTTTTGTCATTGGCCTGGAATTAGAAAGAATAGATCTTCCTTATAATCTTTGCCGCATGGAAAAATTATATATGTAATTAATTTTATATTGTGGAATTTTATGCTTAAAGGAGGTTTCTTTTGTTCTTTTGTAATTGGAAATTTCATGTTTTCCATGGCCGGAGAGAATAGACTGATCTAATATTCCCGTGAAGCAAGGAAAAATCCGGCAATGAAAAATCAAACCAAGTTGCACTTGGTGCTTTTCTTCCAGTCGGGTCCTCCAAAATTAGCCCAGTTCCCTTTATTCTTTTTAAATACTTGCCAATGAAATTTGGGGATTTGTGTAAAAACAGCACTAATATTAAATGTTGAAATGAAAATAAGATTAAAATTCGTATAAAATTACTTTATTTGATTTGCTTTATACAATACTCCACTATAGCAATCCAAGTACATCCTCTATTCGATGTTCACCCCTTAAAATTATAAAAGTACGATGGGATGGGAAGGTTTTGGACAATCCTGGATGCACGATTTTTTTCATGACATATCCTTACCTCTTTCAATACAATTTTACCAACTCCAGTGTTATCCTGACATACTAGTGCTGGATCTTTGGCTATGCTAAGTTTGATAGCATTCCCGATAACATGGGGAGGATAAGAAAATCCATCTAAAATTGCATTGCTTTTTAGTATATCTAAAATATCAATTTGGTTTTTTAGACTGATGGCGAGTTTGATATAATCAAGTTCGAAACACGTGCCGTGCTTCTTCCATTCATCTTTCCAAAAACGTTGGAAATTGTTCTGGTACACTCTATTTAGGAGATTAGGCCAATTTCTATCCATCACATCAAAGCCACCTGGAAAAGATTATGGTAATTAATAAAAGAAATTAATTTAATAATAAAAATATAAATTTTGAAAAAAATGTTATTACCCAATGAATTTAAATGCATTGCCCGGACAATTTATGGTATATCCACCAACTTGATATTGGGGCCACAAGCCGTGAATAGTATAATTTATTGATTTTGCATTGTTGGATTGAGGTAGGACAAAATTCTTTTGGCCAAGTATGAGACAAGTAAAAATCGAAGCATCTGATGCTAACGGAATTCAATAGTATAATTAGGATAATGATATCATTTTAGTCATGGTAAAAGTGATGAATAGTGGTAATAGTTTGGGTATCGGAAGATACTCAATGTAAGTGGTGAATGGTGGTAATAGTTTGGGTATCGGGAGATGCTCAATGTACAGGTACTTATACATGAATGAAGAGAGGTTAGGTTAGTTTTAGGTTTAGGGATCATAATGCATTGGGGCGTGTAAACAAAAAAATTGCTTGCAACCTAACGAAATGGTATCACCACAACAATAGTACTTGCAACCTATATTTCGTTTGTGTAATATAGTACCTCCTTTGCACATTCGGACCACTTCTAATGGAGGCTTAATATTTACGTTTATGGTCTGACCATTTCGTTAGTTTGTTGCAATTTGCTGTAAAAGTCTCTTATTTGAGATTGCTATTTGATTTTAAGTCTTTAATCCATTTGTTTGATATCTGTTTGATCTTGTCTATTACTATGCTCTAATCATTTTCCTTTCATCAAGTTCATCTTTGTGGTTCGTTTTCAATTCGCTTTGTGTGTGTTATCAAGTGAATAGGCTGGATTTTGGTACTTTTCTTGATAATGCCTGCCTGTATCAGTTTGCGGTAACCCATTCAGATCTCCATATCCATGATTAGAGAATATCAAATAAGAGAAATTTCTTGATTTTCTAATTGGTTCAACATTTTGCTTTATTATTTGAGTTTCTACCTTTTCACGATCTGTATTCAGAGATTTCTATTTGTTCATTTTACATTTGATTGGGATTCCCAGCCCAACTGCAACAGAACAACCACCTCTGTGCAGGAATTGTATAAATCCCAACCCATTATGCAGCCCCAAGGGAAAAAGATATCAAGATCGAACTCCGGCCAACTTGAATTAGTTTATATTTGGATTTCCCTCTTATGGCTTGTCAAGTGTTTCATAGAGATGATGGTGGGGAAATGGTGGTACTAATGGCATCAAGGCAAGTTTTGGTTACATTTTATGCTGCTAAAGTAACTAGATTAGATTCAGTCTCTTATCATTAACTGTTATTGGTCAGTACTTTTGCTGAATTACATGCCAATTTATGAAATGCATACCCTAAAGTGGTATATAGATTTTGAAAAACTTTTAATGCTGTATTTTTCTTCATAAGCAGGGGGGTCATCTATTTCTGCACTTTTATGCATCTTGCTCAGAGTTCCTGATTCCTGAAGCTTTAATGTTGATAAATAGATACTTCCACTAATCTACACTTTGTTTGAAGTAATCCTTGTGAACAATTTTTATTAAATAGATGATAAAATCGCGATTCGATCGCGCAATATTTAGATGGTAAAACGATGAGGATTGTTCACGAAGTCAAAAAAATTGTAAAATTGGATTAGAATCATAGTCGAACGATCTTGCATTTGCAAGCATTTTTGGGACTTTAGGCCCTTTTTTTTTTTTTTAGATGTTACACTTTATATTTAGAAGGCCAAGTCCGTTATATATATATATATATATATGGAAATATATATATATATATAAAGATAGATAGATAGGTAGATTGTAATTAAAAAAAAACAGAGAGCGATGTGGATATTTTGTTTCTTTAAATCTAGAGTAGTTATTACTTCTACAAATTATTTCAGTTCAGCATTTCTTTTAAGTGCACAAAGTTCAAGGCAAATAATCATACCTTCTGTATTAAACTAGGCAGACGTAATATTCAATTACCCTTTTTTTTTCTTTTTTTTTTTTTTGGAACACAAGAATAAATGTTAGGGAAAATATATATTTTTTAAAAATTTTTAGGCATTACTACATTTCTACATTTATTCATGCACTTGTACGCAAGCATCATACGATAACTATATAGTATATGCGTTTGCGAAAATAATCTTAATAGTCTATTACATTTTATATTTATACTTTTTTAGTCTTTTACATTTAAAATGATTTATTTTAACCCCTCACAAATATAAAACGTACTGTTTTAAAGACAGTTTCGACACAAATATCGGATATATTTTAACAGAAATACTTACATGCGTATTAAATGTAACATATTTGTATATAAAATTAAAAATACATAATTTTAAATGTTAAATTGTCCCAAAAAAGAATAGGATTGGGGTTGCTGGAGTAGGAGTGGCGAAGGAAAAATGGCAAGGGAAAGGAATAGAAGTCATGATGGTAGATGAAAATTTTGAGGTGGTGGCGGAAGTGGTCTTAACTAGTATCGTGTAATATTAAAAAATTGTATGTTCGTAATTTTGCTCAAAAAAAAATGTAACATTCAATATAGATGTGAATATTTTAGGCCAAAATACATACGTAATTGTGTCGAGAGACCAAAATGGTGCGTTTTGAATTTGTAAGGGATTAAAATATATCATTTTGAATGTAAATGATTAAAAAATATAAAAATAAAATATGAAAGTATTAAAATTATTTTCCTATGCCTTTTAGAATGCCTAGCAACAATCGGAGTATTGTGTACTGATATACGCACATACCATACGATGTCGACAATCTTTTGGGTAGCTAATTTACGAAAACATTAATTGTGTAGTTATTGTGTTTGTGTGCATAAGGTTCAACAAAAATTTAGAAAGTGTAGAATTCATTATATAATATAGATAAATATGGCTGCTACTATTTTTTTTGAAAATAAAATAACTCAAAACTCAAAAATGTGATTATCAAAGAAATTAATAAATTTATTCACAAAAATGTGTGCTTATGCAATGTGATTGTGTGAGGTGATTTGACCAAAATTTGAAATGCGTGAAAATCCACCATATATATATAATAAAAAAAAAAGTAATTGTGATTTTTATTTGTTTGGAAATCACAAACTCATAAAAAGAATAAAGGAATTTTTTATAAAATTTGTTATCAACTTATTTATTAATAATTAGGAAAGAATTAATGTGCTTATTTGTGTCAATTGAAAAATTCTAACCGACATAGATACACACCATATTACTAATAAAAAAATGTTATTGTATTTGATTCTGGAAATTAATCACTTAATTAATAGTAAATTGAAAATATAATCAAAATATAGTTTTTATATTAATTGATGAAGCACATGAAAAATAACAACCCAATGTTATATGTTAATAATTATTTTACACCCAAAGATTTTTTTTTCTTTTTCTTTAATCATTTTAATCAACAAAAACTTTGTATTAGGGGTAAAATTGAAAAAAAAATATCTTTCTACTTTAATCAATTTTTTTAAAGGGTTGAGATTACAATGTTACAAGAAGTTCAAATCAAGGAAGTCAAGTGATATTTTTTTAAATTCAATAATATTAAGTGATAATAAAAATTTCAAGAGAGTCTTCCGAAATCATACCTTTGATTTAATATTAAGGAGGACCCCGTCAGATAAACATCAACAATTTTGCTAGATCAAGAGCGGACCACTTCGTTTGATCACAGCTTGGCATAGAATATTTATATTAAAAACTAGATGGTCTGGACAGTGCAAGGCACAGTCAAAGCCCAGTGGAAATGTTTCCCTCAGAGTAATAAGTAATCCTCCGTACAATGTAACATATGATACATGTTTTGGCCCAAAGACAATGAATTTTTGATAAATCTATTTTGGCCCAATTAAACATGTTGGGCATGATTCATGAATAATCCAATACAAGAGACCAACAAACCTTCTACAAACCTGAAGTGAAATTCAGCGACTTAGGCCCATTGCAAGGTAATGGCTCAATGAGTTTAGTGCGTTTTCATATATAAATTCTTTACAGCTATTTTGTCACTCTTTTTCGTTTAGCCTCTCTGTTTATGTCAACGCTTTTAGCTCATCGGTTGTACCTCTTGCTATGCGGGTACCATTTTTTACCTTTTTTTTTAATGCAATTTTGTTTTGTTTCCTAAGATCTTTTGTTAGATTTGTAATATGTGAATGTTGTTATTCGATTGAAAAAAGATTAATTTGGTTCTTTATTTTTAAAATATTGACCAATTTTGTCCCTTATCTCGTAAAGACCAATTTGATCCTCCATCATTAAAAATATTAATCAATTTAATGGTTTGTGATGAAAATTGTAGACAAACTAACAGAACCGTTAACAATACATTGTAGATGTGTAAAATAATTAATTAAGAATACAATGGATTACTCTGGACTAATTTTTTGACTCGTTGAAATCGAGACCTTGGGCTAATGTCTCAAAACTAGTCCAATAAAATTAATTATCTAAGCCAACATCCCTATGAATTTGGCCAAACATACAAATTGAGCCCATTATTATTTTTAGCCCAACAGCCTATATGTTCTAGGATCAATCTAAAGAGATAGAATCTCTATAATTTAGAAAATTAAGAAAGTCAATTAAGGTTAATTACATAAGTTAATTTCTCCTTAATTAACTTAATTGATTAACTTTCCAGCTTAACTCCATTTTGTACCTCCAAAATTGTACTCGATTCTCACTTTGCACCCTATACATTTTTTGGATATTTTGCATTTCGAACTATCTCATTCTTCCTACTTCAGTTTAAAATTTAATTCCGTCAATAAAACCAACGGTTTTATTTTCAGCGTGTGAAAAATTTTGCGCCGTTAAGTTAAAATTGTCCATTAACAACACGTCTTAAAATCGTTAGTTTAGTTGACAGAATTAGATTTTGGATTGAAGTGAGAAAAATTAGACAATTCGGGGTGCAAAGTGTCCCAAAAAAAGTATAGAGTGCAGAGTAAGTTTTGTGTATAAGTTTGGAGGTATAGAGTGGAGTTAGCCCTTACTTTTCCTAATGTAAACTCTCATCCTTGGACTATAAAAAGAAGGTCATAATCATTGGAGATGAGGATGAGGACTTCGAAGGAAAAACCACCGAACCACAGAGAGGAGAAGCAACTCAACACTCTGAATGCAAGATCTCTACACATGGGAGATTAGCAAGAACAACAACAAGGAGCCGCATCTTCTACGCCAAGAACAAGTCAAGTCCATGAAAAATTCAAGCGCGTCAACACTCCAAAGAGCAAGACGTTAACAACGTACAAGATCAATAAGTACAAAAAATAAAGTGCCGCATCTTCTACGTACAATCAAAATTTGTGTTCTTCGACACTATTTTAACCGGAATCAAGCTTCAAAGCCTTTGATAGATCCACCTCCATCTAGGAATTGAAGGAACTCAACGATTCGAGATCAAACCTACGGCTACTAGAAAATTAGTAAATAGCAACGAAATTAGCAACGGATTTTGTCAAAAAATCTGTTGCTACTCATGTTATCGATGAATTTTGCGACGAAAACCATCCATCGAAAAATATCTCGTTGGTAAATTTTAGTGACGGATTTAGCGACGGATTTTGTCACAAAAGATAAAACTTGGGTATCCCTCAAAAGAAGTTAGTGACAGAAAAATTCGATACTAAATAGCGATGGATTTTTCGGTCGCTAATTAGTGGCAGAATTTAATGTTAGCGATGAAAATTTGCATCGCTAATTAGGCTTTATATAAAAGAAATGAATTTGTGACAGAAAAATTCATCGCAAACCCAAAAGAAAAATTAAAAAAAAAAATACTAAAAATTTGGAAACTAGAAAATTATTTTAGCAACAAAATTTATTGTTTCAAACAAGTAAATAAAACTAATCTCATTTTAGTACTACATTTGTGCATTTCAAATTCAAAACCAATAATAAAAAAATGCCAAAATATTTAGAATTAAGTGCTAAAACATATTATGTAATACTTATTACTACTACTATATTACTAGTAAATAATAATAATATGAATTAAAAATCCTAACAATGCATCTTGTTGCTTACTAGTACTAGTAAATACTACTACTAATTCTATTTTATACTACTAATACTAAATTTATATAATACTTATAACTATTACTATATTATGTAAAATAAATTTGAAACAGTAAAAAACCATCCAATATGCACAAAAGTAATGTAAACTAAATATGAAAAAAAAAATCCAATATACACTAACAAATATAAATAAATCCAAAAAGAATAAAAATTAGCGAACAATATCATTTACCTTGCAAAAATAAATGCTTTCCTTGTTGTGGATTGGTAGTGACCAATTGGTGGCATAGTGGTTATGACGGAAAATCTATAGTAAAGATTTTTGAGGTAGACGGAGAGAGATGAAGAAAAAGGAGAAGGGAATGGGTAGGAAAGGGGAAGGAAATAGGAAAATGCGGAAGAAAAAGGGAAGGGAAGTAGGAGATTAGTTATGGTGGCATTATTTTAGGGAGGAGAAGGAAAGTAGAAAGTGGTGGATGATAGTTGAATAGAGTAATAGAATATGTGGGCTTTTGAAATGAGTAAGAAAAAATGTCATTTTACATCACGCCTATTACTTAGCGATGAAATTTTCCAGTGCTAAGTTCCAGTATTTTTTTTTTAAAAAAAAGTACTTAGCGACGAAAAATACATTGCTAATTTTTTTAATTTGAGATACCGATCTACTCAGCGACCGAAAAATCTGTCGCTAATTTTCTAGTTCAATTTTTTTTTTTAATTTTTAACTTGAGTTACTGATTTTCTTAAGTTACCGATTTGCTTAAGTTATGGTTTTAATATTTTTTAAAAAATTATTTAGTGAAGCGACAGATTTTTTTGTTGCTAAATTGAGATACCGATCTACTTAGCAACGGAAAAATCCATTGCAAAATTTTATAATCCAATTTTATAATTTTTTTTTCATAGAAAATTTGCAACGAAAAAATCTATCTCTAATATTTTGAATTTTTAGTTTTCTTTTTTCAAAAATACTTTGCAACAGATTTTGCAGTAGATTTTTGTGATAGAAATTTTCCGTCATAAAATCCGTCACTAAAACAATTCTTTTCAAAAGAATTTATTTTAAAATTTTTCGTTGCAAAATCTATCGCAATTAGCAACGGAAACAAATCGGTCGCAAAATCCGTTGCTAATGTGTTTTTCTAGTAGTGATCAGGTTATTGTCGACATATTGACGTTTCAAGATCAAGCCTACCTCGGCCCTTTGGATCGTCACCAGATTTGGAGTTCAAATCAAAAGAATGATTGTATCAAAGGTTGTGTTCTTCATCAACTCCACTCAAGCTAGTATCATGCTTCACGCCCTCAGTTTCGACTGCGTTTATACTCTCAATCGCTTACACAAGAGAAATTGAAAAGCACCACTAAGGATTCAAGATCAAGCCCACAAAAAGCGGTCCTTGGATTGTCACTAGATTCGGAGATCGAATCAGAGGATTTTTACTTTGTAAACGGTGTTAGAACTGCAGAGTTTGTAACCTACTTTTCTTTAAATTAAAAAAATCGTTCAATTGAGCATTTTATTTCTTGTCTTAATTTTCAGGTATGAAATTTGTGCGTACACACATCAACCACAAGTTCACGCCTACCTTATTATCATGTCGTTTGTTTTGTTAATTTGTCCATTATTTACGTCATAAACCTTAGATTGGTTAATTTTTAAAGATGAGGGACCAAATTAATCTATTGGATAGATTATAAATTGGCTAATACCCTAAAAACAAAGGATTAAATTTATTTTTTTCCCCTTACTCAAATGTGAAGTGGATTAGTTTGTTTACATTTAGTTACGACTCCATTATGTTTTCTTGTTTTGTTAAGATTTTTTCGCTGTCCAAAAACAAAAAGTTTAATGGCATGTTGTTTTTACAATGGATATCCTTCAATATGACAACGAAATGCAGCTTATGTGGTAGGATGCTTTTCAATAACTTATTGATCATGGGTTTGAATCACTAAAGGGTAGAGAGGAGAGATGGGCCTTTTAAATTTAAAAAAAAAAAAAAAGAAGAACAAAGTGGATCCCTCAATATTTGTAGATACACATTGTAATTCAGAAGTTGAAAACATATGTATTTATCCTTCCATTTAAGCATAATCTATGTTTGTAGTGTTTGAATTTTGATATATTAAGGCAGATTTTGTTAACTAAGGGCATTGATCAAAAGATCTTTACAAAAAAAATGCTTGAAAAGTTTGACCATGTGATTTGTTTGGGCCAATTAAAAAAAATTTTATATGGATTGAATCCGTAGGTGATTGCGGCAATATTCCAATTAGTTAGTACAACGGGCTAACTGTGGTATAAGATCAGCGGGAGTAGAGAGTGCGAATGATCGTACTCTAGATGTTATAAGATGCTAAATAATGGGTAAATCAATAGGTGCCGCGCACCTCTGTATCGATTGAATTAGTCTAAGGGTCTAATCCTCTCTTATGTTCTTGAGTATCAAATCCGTGAGCTATCCGTTTTCCTTTCATTTAGCTGCCCCTCAGCCGCTTCAATGGTCTTTCTCATCCATAAACGTCCGCTTTTTTCTGCCCGCAACCCAAGAAGGAGCCATTGACACACAATCACCCGCATTATTATGAGAAGATATGATGTGGGTGATTAGGTCAATAATTTATAATATTGTGAAAAAGGTGTCAATAGTTTAACTATTAAAATAGTTAAGTGGTCTCAATGTAAACAACTCAATTAATAACTATTTTTGCAGTTTGTTCTTCTCAAAAATAGGGAAATTGTGAATCATATTAGTCACAAGCAAGAGCAACAACTTTTAAAAGATGTTGTCAGTGAAATGGTACATGTGCTTTATTGAAATTTCGTTTTAGAAGTTAGAGCTTAGATTAAAATAATAATAATGATAAAGACAATGGTACGAGTGTGGCTGATAAAGTCTTAGTTGCAATGTTTAGGCAAATGTTACTGCCACAGCAAAATGACAAGAAAATGGCCAAATTATCCTTGTTCTATTATTTTCCTTTCATAAAGAGATGAGTATTTTGGTCATTTAAACTAATATTTGCTGTGGCAATAACAAACTTAGTCGTGGTAACAACTTTTGCCAATGTTTATGAATTCCAGTTCAAGCTTAGCTGTGGCAATATTTAATGAAGGTATATGATACTGAGAAATGAAGGTTTTTAATTGCAGCTGTGGAGCTAATGGGAATTCCCATACTTTCATGCATTGGATTATAAATGTGTGACCATTCCTAGTTTTCTGTGAATTTTAATGGATCACTTGGTGGTTATTTTAAAAGCCAAAAAGGTTTGAGACAAAGGGATTCAATATCCCCTTATTTCATATATATATATAGTATTCAAAAAATATCATATTATAAAATATACATAAATATAAAAGTACCATTCATTCCTAAAACAAATTGATTTTAGAGCATACACTAACAAGAAGGCAGATAGCATACACTAATAAGAAGGCAGATAATATCTGGGCTAGAAGGCAAAAGGAGATCAGCTATCATGAAACTCATTAGAAGGACTCTTGTAATATCTGGAAATAGCCAGAAGGTAGAAGAAGATGAGCTGTCATGAAACTCATTAGAATTACTCATGTATCTCTAGTTTGTGATTGTTCAAAATCAGACCAAGTTGTATGGATAGTGTAATAGAGGATAAATAATAGATTTGTTCTGAACTTTAATTTCGAAATGAAGTTTACATTCATGATTCTCTATAGCTGTATTGTTCTTTTGAAAAATGTCACAATTATCTGTCAATACCAACTTAACTCCAAATAAAAAAAGGCTACTCATGAAATATGATACCTCTTATGAAAAGAATATATATAATAATTTTTCTACTCAACTATGAACATGATATTTCGGGTGCTTACGAGGCTCAATCTATCATTTTGAATTGGACTAGTTTCGCTTTGTGCCTTAATTTAAACCCAATTCTCATTTTGCATTTCTAATTTAGTTTTAAACATTTTGTATCTCCAACTCTTATAGTTGTCTAATTTTAGTCTAATTTTTAATACTATCACTAAATTTAATAGAATATTTACACATGTATAACAAATTCAACAAGATGTACAATAATTTACCACAATGTGTACATGCGAACATTCTGTTAATTTTGATAACGGTGTTAGAAATTGAAATCAAGCAGAACGAATTTGAGTGTTGGGGATACAAAATAAGAACTAGGTATAAGTTAGGGTATGATGTCCCATCCCACATCGATAGTAGAATAAGATATTGTATTGTTTATAACATCTTAGGTCGTGGGCTACTAACAACTTGGTTTAAATCTTTTGAATCCGTTATTTCCACTCAAAAGGCACACCAGTTGACTTCTTTGGGAGTTCGGATCAGAGAAAAGGCATCATTTAAGACAAAGAGTTGGGAGTTCGGATCAGAGAAAAGGCAATTTAAGACAAAGAAGAGAAAAAATATAAAAAACATCTAGTCTGTTCTTTCTCTGCCTTCGGTCTTCGACCCATCTCATGAATAATTGAAGAGAGTTTTCGGGCTGGTATATAATTCGATTTTTCTCTTTGAAAGAATATGTTGCTAGTCTTTACTGCTCTCTTTCCTCTCTAGCTACTTTCAGTTTCATACTAATAAATCTCTTTTGCGATAAAAGAACTTTGTTTTCAAATAGATTTGTCCATTAGTAATGGGAAATGTGTTGGGCTAGCCCAACTCCAGGGTGTTACGATTGTTATCAGAGCAAATCTCGTATGATCCGGTCTTCGACCCATCCCAAGAATAATTAAAGAGAGTTATCGGGCTAGTATATAATTCGATCTCTCTCTTTGAAAGAATCCGTTGCTGGTCTTTACTACTCTCCTCCTTCTCTAGCTACTTTCATACCAATAAATCTCTTCTGTGAACAGTAAAAGAACTCTGTTTCCCAATAGATTTGTCCATTAGTAATGGGAAATTTGTTGGGCCAGCCCAACCCCAAGGTGTTACGATTGATATCAGAACGAAACTCGTATGATCTTAGCACAAGGTGAGACTAGGCTAGTGGTATGCGATATGGTATTCAAATTTGACTTTGGGCTTTGAGAGGGCGCAAAGTCTAAATGAGGGATAATTGTTATGCCCCATCCCACATCGATAGTAGAAGGAGATATTGTATTATTTATAACACCTTGGATCGTGGACTACTAATAACTTGGTTTAAGTATTTTGGACCCGTTATTTCCACTCAAACTTTGTTGGGTTAAGCCAGACCCAAGGTGTTATGATAATGTGATGCTCTATCCCACATCGTGTTATGATAATGCGATGCTCTATCCCACATCAAAAGTAGGATGGGATATTGTATTGTTTATAACACCTTGAATTCTAGGCTACTAGTAACTTGGCTTAAATATTTTGAATCCATTGTTTGATAAGACCACTCAAAAAGTTATTGGGCCAGCCCAATCCCAGGGTGTTACAGTTGGTATCAGAGCGAATCTCGTATAGTCTCTACGCAGGGTGAGCAAATCTCATGTAATCTCTACAAGGGGTGAGATTTGGGTAGTGGTATTAGGTCGCGCTATGCGATGTATGTGATATGCTATTGGATCCCAACTTGGCCTTTGCGAGGATGCAAAGTCTAAAGGAGAAGTAAATGTGATGCTTCGTCTTACATTAAAAGTGAGATGATATATTATATTGTTTATAAAACCTTGAGTTCTAGGCTATTAGCAACTTGGCTTAAACATTTTGAATCTGTTGTTTCCGTTCAAAAAATTATTGGCCAGTCCAGGCCTAGGGTGTTACATAGGGTGCAAAATAGAATTAGTCCTTTTGAACTATCTTTGTGATAAAATCGCAAAGAAAGTTAGGTGAAAGTATGAGAACTGAATATAAAATATAGGATAAAATGCAAATAACCCCTTGTGGTTAGATAAATATGTAATCACTTTACCCCCTGTGATTATTAAATGTGCGTTTGACCGCTTTATACTTTAATTTTGTTGCAAAACTAAAAGAAACCATTAAAATTAAACCATTTTGACGGTCAAGCGTATTAACCACGTCAAAGAGAGCTTAAAAACAAATTTCATTACTTGAATTGATATTTTTACCCCTAACCCCTTCCTATTCTATCCTCACACAATCTACCATCTCTACACTACCCTAGCTGCCATTACAACCCCTGCCCTCTCTTTATCTACCTCCACCACCTTTATTGACCATATATTCCTCTTCAATGCCCACAATAACCGGATGATGCTAACCAAGCAAGACTCGGGAGAATCAAAGATAGAGAGAGTTATAGAAAAAAAGGATCAAGGAAGGGAGATCGAGCCGAGAGATATCGGGGAAAGGGTGATCAGATGATGGGAGAGAGATTAGAA
Source organism: Cinchona pubescens (assembly GCA_025175665.1). Classification (NCBI taxonomy): domain Eukaryota; kingdom Viridiplantae; phylum Streptophyta; class Magnoliopsida; order Gentianales; family Rubiaceae; genus Cinchona; species Cinchona pubescens. The sequence goes on along the minus strand of JANKKI010000085.1, from coordinate 2,055,461 downwards.
AGGTGTGGGAGAGAAAGATTGAGGGATTTGCTAGAGGTATGACTGTCAATGGGGCTAAGCCAGACACCTCGAGCTCAATCTGCCCGACCCGACAAATAAAGGACCAAGTCTTACATTAAAGTAGGTTGAGTTGATTTTGGATCTAAATATTAGACTCGATTAAATTGTGACTTGAGGTTGGGCTTTACTAGGCTAGGCCTGATTAAAACCCGACCCATAAAACTATATATATATATATATATAATGCTAATTTTATCCTAAATTAAATAATACTACTAATTTTATATGGATAATGATTAACGATTCTAGTATTCTATTAACTTAACTAAATTCGGATAACTAAAAATAATAATCCAACCCCATTTGTCAATTTAGTTATAATGTAGTTAATCAATGATATAGTTAATTGTTGTTTATTACGATAAGTAATACATACTATTCTATATTGGGTTGATCAAGTGTAAAAAAAAAATTTAAATTTTAAATAACTTATAAAATTTTTTATTGGATAATGTAAATTTGGACCAACTCGATTAAAGTTCAAAAGTCAAATAATTTTATGGTATAGATGTTTATTAAATCTTCAACAGAATACATATAGTTATACTAGGATTTAAGGTTGGAATACATGGTAAGTATAATAAAAGGATACTAATCCATTTATTCATTGATGCAATTTATGCATTATTAAACTAATACATGAACAAAGGTAGTATAGGTCAGAAACACTTCCACATGTTGATACACCCCTATCAACATTTTTTCATGGCATACCCTCATCTCATTTGGTAGGATTAGATCAGAAATCTTACCAATGTCAAACCAAATATCATGTCAAATAGTAGACATAAGAATCTATTTTATTTTTTAAATTTATAGTAGGATCAAAATAATCAGATTTTCGTGGATTAGAACAAGCCACGTCCTTATCCCAGTTTTCCAGAAGGATTTTGGTCAACAATTGTTTTAATGAGATCAAGCCAATTTGTGGCGATCACATAAAAAAAACTAGAAAAAAATTATTATGGTAATTAGTAAAAAAGATAAAAGTAGTGGTAATTACATTTTATTTTCTAAACTTAAAACCCTACTTGTATTCTCCCTATTATAAGTAAATATAAAAGAATGACTTAAAGAATTTTTTGACAAAAATATCCTTCCTAAATTTTTGGATAAAGTTACTTTTCATTTTTTTAAATATTTATTGGCTCAGAGATTATATTTTGAATGATTTAGAGGAGGTTTTATTAGATAGTTAAGCTTAATATCCAAGTTTGTGGTACAAATAATATGGCATATGCTTTGTACGTAAAATTGATAATGAGAAAAAATCAATACTTATTGATCAATATATCTTTCGATCCAAAATAAACTATTATTTCCTTTAGTTGATAAGACCTCATGTGTTTATTGGTACGTAATACTATTTATATTTATACAAAATTTAACATAAAAATTGACTAAAAGTAATATATGTATGAGTTTATCTTCACTGTTAGTGTGTAACTTTTTTTTTTCTTTCTAAATCATTTAGATCCGTAATATATAAGTATTTGAAATATTTTAGGACACTTTGTTCATCTATGTAGTACTCTCGTGTAAATTTTATTGTATAATTACAATATAGACGAGACATATAAGATCAATGGCTAAGTTACGTAGTGTAGCGGTGGGAAAAACTTTAAAAATTTACAAATAGCTTAGATAATTTTAGAATTTTTATAATTATCTTACAATTGCCTACTCTTAAATTTATTAAAGCTGGTTTTTTTCCATATATTGACCCCTAATAAGCAAAAATATATGTAATTTTTCCTTTATCACAAAATATTTATAGAAATTCATATACAAAGATATTGTTTGATAATGAGAAAATATTCATAATACACAATAAACATTATTAATTATTTATTGCAACTTGTTTTGTAGTAATGTAATTATTTATTACTTAACTTATTTTATATTTTATCATTAACATAATTTTGCCTTTCCTATATACTAAAAAACTTTTTTGCCTCCATTGACCATAGAGTCTTGCCTCCACTCCTAATAGGATATATTATAAATAATAAAATATAATACAAAACAAAATAAAAAAGTATAGGGATAGGGATCATCTTTCTAACATCAATATGTGTAATGCATAACTTTGAAGTCAAATTCTTTTGACTTAATCAATGATAAAGTATATTTTTTACATTATACATACATGATACAATCTTAAAGTTAAACAATTTATTGGCTTAATTCATTTTTTTAGTAGTGAAAGTAATAGAAACATGCATAACTTGTTGTACGTCACATATGTTTCATTGCAATGACTTCTCTGATTCTTCTTTCCCTCGATCTATAATTGCTAGTGGTATAATACAATTATATAAGAGGAAATCTATAATTGCTAGTGGTATAATACAATTATATAATAGGAAAAATTGCATAATATGGTTTTATTAGTATTTTTATTATTTTTCTAGTATTCTCTTTTTACTCACCCTCATAAAAACTCACATATAACATTATCATTCATTTACATAAATTTTTAACTACATAATAATTTTTGTCATTAGGTTAGTTTGGATATTAGTGACATTTATTCAGGATGCATTATGTCTAAACTAATTTTTGTCCAACATAAGAGTACAACTAATGTTGGTACTGCACATTTCTCTCTTTTTTGCCATCTTCTTATCTTCAAACTATGTAGTTATACATAAGAAACAAAATTGTTTTTAACAACTTAAAAAACTATAATTGTGACAAACATGAGTTTTTCAAAATTTTAAGACAATAAATTTGTTCTCATACCATAGTCTATCATAACTATTTATAAGTACAAAACGATGGAGAATGTATGGAGATGAAGGCATTAATAGCTTTTTTATGTTTCACACGTTCACAACCCACCTAAGCTAATAGGTAAAATTTTAATGAAAATATTACCTGATCATATCAATTTAACTTCTATCTTTTTATTTAATTTTTTTGAGATAAATCTTAAATTCTTTGTTGGATGAGTTAATTTAGCTCTTGATATACCTGTTTCACTTTCTTACATAATTCAATTTATTTTAACAATTTTATATTGTGATTTTATATAAACTCTTATAAGAATCAAACTTAATCTCTCATATTTTTGGTCCAATGATCATGTCTTTAATTTTTAATATTTAATATGATTAGATTTCCAACTCGTCTTTGTATCTTAAATTTTTTGATTCAGAATAACTGTTGTGAATTACATACTTTAAACTTTATATATATATGTGTGTGTGTGGTCATTAGTTTTATTGGTATTTGATATAGAGGCGGTTGAACATTGTGTTTGTTAGCAACTAAATATAATTTCATGACCATTAAGAAAATTTTGACTGATTTCAGAAATAATAAGTTATACCAAACCTCTTGTTGTTAAGCGAACAAATTTTTTTAAAATATTATCTGGATTATAATTTGGGTGGCGTTAATGTCAGAGCAGGTTATATCCTACCAGACCAAATTTGCCCAATCAGACAAAATGCTCCTACGATCAAAAAACTACCAATTAAAGGTATCATCTCTCTATTGCCTTTTCCGTCTCCTGTCCTCACCAAATCCATCAATGCAATTTCGCTTTCATCACATCTCACTTCGCTTGGCCTTAGTAACCAATTCCCTCATCACTCTGACAATTCTACCTTCTCCGACTTCTAATCGATCGTGTCGGCTGGCCTCCCTTCTCATCGATTCCGTTAGTCAAAAAAGTCAATTGCATGGAAATCCTTGGGCTGCAATTGAAGAACTCGGCGGCAAGTAGAAATCTTATCCAAATCAAAGCCTGCTTCGGCTTCGCACCGCCGCATTCATCATCTTTTTAGTCCCTTTCTTTGCAACTTTTACTTTCACCGCAACCCTTTTGTTCTTTGTCGTCACAGTTGTTCTAGTGGTTTTTCTAGTTGATTGGGCAGCCATATTCTTCATCTGTTCACAGTGATTTTTTTTTTTTTCCTACCAATTACAATGTGTAACCGACATGCATTTGCTTCCGACGGTCAATGCAGTGATCAAAGTAACATTAGCGAGAGTATGCAAATTTGGTGGGATAAGAAAAGGCAAACCCGATATTTTAATTTGGAGAGGCATTTTTTTTGTCCTAATTGAGCAAGTTGCTTAGCGGGATAAAAGCTCTTTTAGAGAAGAATGCGCTCTTAATCGTAATTAGTGGAAAGACACACTCTATGAGCGTGTAATATTTATTTTTTAAATGTTCACAATTTCAAGAAGAAAAAAGAATAGGTTATGGAAATACTAACAAAAAATTCAAAAGATAATTTAGGGAGTGAAAATAAAATATGGAAAGAGAGTTTTGAGAAGTTATAGGTAGTTAATTGAGTAAAAGACAATAGAGGGAGTGGAGAGGATAAATTTAGTATATTATAAAGTGACGGACACAAAATTTTCGCTCACATTTTATATATAATATAGATACTACGAGACGATTTACGGTATTCAACTGAATAAAGATGGCATGAAAACAATTGTTGATCCCCTTGCTTAGCTTGTGGGAAATTCTCACTCACACTTTATATATAATATAGATACTACGGACGCTATTCTTATAGTATATTTTAATATTGTGAATAATAATTTTAATGTAATTATCATTAAATTAAACATAAGATTATATTAAATATTATCTAAAAGATTTTAATAATTTTAATATTTTGTTTTAAATTGTTATGAAAACAAGGTTAGTATTAAATAATTGATTAAGTTATTAAAAAATTAAAATTTTAAATTTTGATTCAAATGAATTGCAAATTATTTTACTTGTTAAACATACTAGAAAATTTTTGGTAGAACAAATTGGGTTAAACGAGTCAAATACGAACTTAGATCAAATACAAATACGAAATAAATAAATCACACATAACACAACATAATTAAAAACGAATCTGATATGACCCATTTACCACCCCAGATTCAGGTCGAGCATTAGTCTAGAGCATGTCTGATTTCGAACCTGATGCTTATGATACAAACATTTATTTTGAACATTTTGGTTTACAAGCATATCACATTATCACCCACTGAAATTGACTCAACCATACGAAGAGAGAAATGATCATTGGAGTGCACATGAATCACATGAGTCATATGTGATTTCAATAAAGAGGGGAAATCTGGGAAGGGAAATATCAGGAAATCACTTTAGAGAATTGATACATATGCCAATAAAAGGAGATAGTTTCCTCAAAATGGGATAGGGGTAAACTAGTAATAATGTAATTCATCATCTAGAAGAGACTTGAAGTCAACAAAGAACCACAAAAAGGAAAGAAAAAAAATAAAACTAAAAGTACCAATTGGTGGATGATTCCATCATATTTGTTGTTCCCCGAGAAAGAAATATTGAGCTTCAGTTTTAGCTACTGCTATTCGGTTTTATTACCAAAAAAAAAAAAAATTGAGCTTCCTTTACTGAGCAAAGGGGCTCAAGATTTTTTTTTTTTTTTTTTTAACTCACATTTCTTCTTACTCTCTAATAATTCGAACTATGATGAATAGATAATAAAAAAAGTGTTTCACTATTTAAATTACATTTAGTTATTGCTCAAAATCTTTCTCTTGACAAGCATTTCGTGGACAACTTTATGGTTTGAAAATTTTCCCTTTTTACTCACTTTTAACTAGGAGACGAAGACACTTTTATTCACAAGTAAACTAATCACAAGATTCAAGCCTTGAAGCAAATCGGTAGAACATTTTGGTTGATAGTTCTTTCATCCTCCCAACCGAACATAATCAAATTAAATCAACATGACATAAATCCAATTAAATGCTCACTTCCCTCACACCAGAAAGAGAAAAAGAGAAACAGCAGTTCTCATGTTAATATGCACAAAATTTTGAACAATTTTCATGTACCCATCTTTTCTTTTTCGTTTTCTTTTATATATATATAATTACATACACCTATAATGATAGGATACAATTGAAACACCAAAACCCATATTATAAGAGAGAATATTTAACTGGAATAAAACTCACATATAGTGCAACAAATTAACTATATCATGATGACCTTATACTAATCTAACCCTTGTGTATTATTGTATTATTGTTTGAGTGCTTCTCTTTTCTCGTGTTGAGGCTTCTTCTCTTTCCTTCCATACTGGCTGATACTAGATGTGCCAAAATTTGATCCTGGACCTCCAGCCCCAGAAATGACTTTTGAGTGCACAAATTTTTTTTGCAATAATACTGTCTATATTCAAAATCTTATACATTCGTTCAGTCATGAAGAGGTTGGTCTCATCAGATTCTTTATAAAGAAAAGCAGTAATTTAGGCTGCCAATATCATTTATTGATTGGGGTGATTTCATTCTGGATTGAGATCAAACTCTCCCGGTAAGTTACAACATTTATTACAGGTGGATATCCAACCATAGGAGAAGAAGGCTCGCAAACATCATATTTCCTAAACTCCTGGCAATTGCTGAGTACACATGAAATTAACTGTCCATCCTTGTTTTCGATAAAGAGCTCCTCTTCATTATTCCGAAAACATAATGGGAGATAGATGTTTGGCAAAGACTCTATAGAAAACCTTTTTTTCCAAGACTCTTGAACACCATATTCTTTCATCACCCATAGATCTATATTCATGACAGTCAGGAGACACGTTTCAAATTGTCGTTGTCAGATATACAAGTGATTAGGGCGAGAGATTTCTCCAAGACAGCCAAACTATGTATACCAGCGCGCGAGGAATGCCTTGATTAGGATATTCTATCTGGGTAAACTCTTCAGAGTTGAGATGAAAAGTAATGATCCGATCCAAAATAGGCCAATGTAGAGATCCTAGGGGAATATTATCTAAATCTCTCCAAGTATTGGTAGGTACTGAGATTGTATATCTCAGAGCCCTGAATTCGTAAGTATGACAATCATCAACATGCCAAAGCATCACAAGCCTAATAACTTTGTAATCGTTACTAATAGGGTCATACCCAAATCCTGGATGCTCCAATTGCCAGCCAAAACGCCAATCAGGAAGCCTCCTAAATTCACGCGGATTACACAAACAGATATGATCCCTATCCACGATGCATACAATGCCATAGGAAGGGCCAATAAAACAGCGCCATAATGGTTGAAAATTGGCACCTCCAAATCAGGAGCTATAGTCATCCAGTGATTCATTATTAGAATGGAAGGACAAGAAATTTTTGTTGGCGTCCTCAATGAACCGCGTGATGAGGATGTTGTATTCTTCTTCGGCATTATTAAGATGCAAATCGATGAATTTAGTTAGAACTTTCGATGAACGCACACCAGGATTTACAAACGCAGCTGAATCGGATCAATGATTTCACAGGCAATCTTCTTGAAATATCTCCACCAATACATCTGCTGGAAATCTCTCCATGTTGTGGCTGATTTCCATGTCCAAGACCCAAAGTAATTAATTAACGTGTCAATCCCGTTAACCAAAATTCAGAACTTTGATTGTTAATCTAATACTACTATAAATCAGGAGGAGTCATTATTTGTAGATGTTTAGGTTGTTTAGAATAGATTTACTATTAATTTAGTGTCCTATTCCGTCATCTGTTAATCGGCGGATTTAGTTATTAGGTATTCTTTTTTTCCCTGAATAGATGTGTATTTGAGCTGATAAAATATAACATCTCCACTCTTGTCTTGTGCATGACTAGTCTCAGAATTGTTGTTTAATGACCTTCCGTCCGTTGAATGGTACTAAAGTCCAAATTATGAACAAAATTTTATCTAACAATTTCAATAACATTGGCATGGATCGATCACCAACTACTCCCTACGTACACTTTGTGGCTTCATAAATCCTAAGATTTTCTTAGCTTGTATAAAATACCAGGTAAGACTACACCACATATATCACGTAGCTATACAAAATTTCTACACCGAGAGTGTATTTAAGATTACCCAAAAATAAACAAAAAGGCTGTACTTTTTTTAGGAAAATGCTTAGATTCTTTATCAGTAGATTTAACCCCACATGTAGATTTTGTAGTCAAGATTTAATATTATGGAATATTGCTAACATCAGCTAATTTCATATATTCCATAAAGTTTAATTCAAGAAAAATTCTTTGTTATCCACTCCACAATGCGGGTTAAGTATTGCAAACTGTTAGATGATTGAAAAGCAATGGGAGTAACATTCTTAGCTACAGTTTCATCCACTGCTTTTCAGGCATTTTAACTGACTGTCATGCCTACCCCATATTACGGAATGAGTAACCAAGATTTACTCTTAATTCACACCACAGGGTCTACAAATGAGATCAAAAACCAAATCTACCTAAGTGTGTATATATATATTCCAAAAGTCAGAAGTTTTCATATATTCAGTAAGATTAATGGACTGCATTTGCAATACAGACAGGGAAATAATCCTCCCAAGCAACATCATGCTTTAGTTTTTTCACAAAAACAGGCACTTTTTGGCTAATCTTAATACTATTACAAATTCTAGAAACAAAAGAGCATGAATGAAACATGCAGCTAAGGACTACAATATCTCCCAAAAGAATTGCCAACTTTGCATGCAGTAGGTCACCCGTAGAAAGTCTGTTGATCACAAAGGCATTATCTGACTCTATCACCATCTCTTGCCACCCTCCCTCTTGAGCTTTAAACAAGGCAAACCTTTTAGTTTCAGCTATGTCTTGGTTGCCATCCTCCACTTCGTCTTTTTCTTGTCAATCTTCAAAAACAAGAAGCCTTCAGGCCCTTCACTTTAAAGAAAAAAATGAAAATAAAGGCGTCCAGAATCCAGAATGTTAATTCAATTAATATCATTTACTGATGCTGCTGATTTCATTTACTTACACAACATTCAGTACAGTTGGAAACCCAGCAGTTCATTCCTGGATTGGAATCAAACTCTGTATAAGTTACCACATTTAGTACGCTTTCAGGCCGAATGTTCAACACAAGAAGAAGGCTCGCGAACATTATATTTCCTAAACTCTTGGCAATTGCTGAGTACACATGAAATTAACTGTCCATCCTTGCTTTCTATAAAGAGCTCCTCCTCTTCATTATTATTCCGAAAAGATAATGGGAAATTAATGTTTGGCAAAGATGCTATAGAAAATCTTTTTATCCAATATCCTTGAACACCATATTCTTTCATCACCCATACATCAATCGATCTATGTATATCATAGTCATCGTCTGGGAATATGCATATGATTAGTGCTAGGGATTCATCCAAAACAGCCAAATTATGTACACCCGGGCGAGTAAAGACATAACTAGGAGGATATTCAATCTCTGTAAACTCCTCAGAGTTTAGATGAAAAGAAAGAACGCAATCCAAAACAGACCAATGTAACGACCCTTTAAATGATATTGATACAGATGCATTAGATACGTGCTCTCGATAAATATTATCTAATTCTCTCCAAGCATTAGTACTTAGATTGTATATCTCAGCCCTGAAAGCGTAAGTATGACGATCTTCAAGATGCCAGAGCATCACGAGCCTAATAACTTTGTAATCGTTGGTGATAGGATCATACCCAAATCCTGAATGCTCTGAGCACCTGAAAAAATCTTGTGGGCAGCCAAAAGGGCAATCAGGAAGCCTCCTAAATTTACGAGTTGCAGGATTAAACAAACAGATATCTTTTCGAGTAGCCATGCATACAATGCCGTTGGAAGGGCCCAATAAACCAGCAGTGGACCGAAATCATGGAAAATTGGCACCTCCAAATCAGGAGCTATCGTATCCAGTGATTCGTTATTAGAATGGAAAGACAAGACGTATTTTTTGGTCTCCTGGATGAACAGCATGATGAGGATGTTCGTGTCATCAGCATGGCAGCGGCGGCTAAGATGCAAAGCGATGAATTCAGGACTTGTGATGAACGCACACCAGGATCTACAAACGCACCTGAATCGGATCAACGATTTCACGGGCAATCTTCTTAAGATCTCCCTCAAGATATCTGTTGGTATCTCCAATTCCATCTCGTAGTTTCTTTTGTTTTTCTTGGACCACAAACAACGTAAACAACGCAATTAATTGTTGCAGGGTGATAACGAATATCAACGTAGTGGTAAGACGATTTTGTTGTAACCAATTGTTGCAAGGCAGTTGGAAAAATAAGGGACGCAAACGTGTGACAATCTTTTAAACCTTTTCTTATTTTGGATGGTTAATCTAATTCTATGTGTTAAAGGTAATTTGCGTCCGTTAAAAGTATAATGAGTTGACCAATTCCTATACCCCGCTTCTTCCCCTTATCCTCATAAGGCTTTCAGACCTCATCCCACATCTACTAGCCAAGAGATTCTGGATTAATTAATAAGGTTCATAGGCCACCCCACTTATCACTAATTGATTTTAAGATAGAAGCCCACGTTCTCTAAGATAGCCTCTGACCCACCCTTCCAAGGCACCCAAGTCCCTGCCCAAGTCCCTTCCACCCAAGTCCCTTCCAACGCGCTCTCATACGTCTCACGGGCCAACGGGCTCCCCAAGTCACTAAGGGGGTGAAAGTAAGGGTGTTAAAAGGTGTTAAAAGTATAATTCCCCCAAGAGATTCTGAACTAATTAATAAGATTCATGGGTCACCCCACTTATTACAAATTGGTTTTAATATAAAAACTCATATTCTCTAACACTATGTATCAGGTGTCATTCTATTAGATGTTTTTTTAGAATAGATTTCCTATTTGGATTAATAGATGTTTTTGTTTAGGTTTAGAGACAGGTGATAGATTTCCTAGAATAGATTTCCTATTTGGATTAATAGATGTTTTTGTTTAGGTTTAGAATAGATTTCCTATTTGGATTAGAAATTGTGATTTCATCATCTTTGTGTGTTGTTTCAGCAAAGACCACACGACTTCTCCTTGTTACCAAATTGGGTGGTTCTGATGACGTAGTTTATATGCACCATATTAGAAACAATCTAGGAATTCAACCATTTTTTGGCTTGCCAGAGACCTAATTAGCTGTTTAGCCAAAAGTAAAGGCGTCACCAAGTCATCACAACTCAGGATAAGATTGTATAGGTGCAGTATTTAACCACTTGTTCTATGCTTTCCAATTTATCAAGAAAGATTCAATCAACTACAGTTGCTTCTACAGCACCTAACACCGTGCTAGATCGGAGAATTACACAAAAAAAAGGAGGGGAACACCTAATAAGGGAGCAGGGCAGGTAATAAGAATGAAGCAGCTAAATCACAACTGCAAATACTTCAAAAATTCTAGATCTGAATCAACAGGAAAAAGTTGTAGGCCTTCCGGGCACATCAGTGACACCCTGAGACCCTCCCGGTATATGGAATGGTGCGAAAGATTTTTTAGAGAAGAAAATACAAAGCAACAACTTTAGAACTTCATCCACCTACAAAGCTACAGGCCAGTCTTCTCCAGCCGACCCATGATGAGCACTCAACTCTTCAATCAATCTTCACTGATGAGAACAGATAATGGACAAAGTAGAATGATGTGAGGAAACCGATTGCACCAGTAGCCAGCATGATTGCAATTGCCATGACAAGTGATTAGCTAAGATAAAGTACAAGTGGCTCTGGTCCACTCAAGCTCTGCAGGTCAAAGACCAAGTAATTGATGCAGTACAAGAACACATACAGGGCAACAGAACCCGAGGCATAAAATACTTTCCACCACCACATCCAGTCCTCAACACAGAGATGCATATAAGTGAGTACTACCGAAACTTCAGCACAAACAACAACTAACAGCAGAAGCACTAAAGTTAATAAGGAGAAAACTAAAAGCGTAATAGAACCGTCCAAGCCAGATGCTAGAAAGAATGAAGAAAAAGTTCAACATACAGAGTTCCATTGATGCTAGAAAGAATGAAGAAAAAGTTCAATATACTGAGTTCCAAATGGAAGAGTTTTAGCACCGAGAACCAGAAGCCAATATGGATCTTTGCGAGCAGAGATTTCCCTAGGAATCTGTTTAGTTCGCACAGGATATTGAATGGGCTCAGCTTTAGTACTAATGAAGCCTCCCAAAAGTGTGAGGGGAACTGAAATGCAGAACCAGAGTGCCAAAAGAAGAAAATACAACGAAATTGGAAAAGCACCAGTACTATTACTTCCCCAGAGGATGAAATTCAAAGCAGTAAGAATAACAAAGACGATTCCCGGGAAAAAGCTTGCAATTGACCAAGAAAAAGATCTCCACCCTTCTTAAGTACCCGTAATAGTACTCCAGAGACGCCCACCAACATATCCAGCAGCAATTCGTAGGGCACTTGAAAAGATACAGAAGTATCATTCCTGTCAGTAGCATACCTCGTGTAGCTGGAGACATAAAACCAGGGGCTGCAAAACACTAGTGACAACTGCCATCCCTAAAATCTGAACCCCATCTCCGACCATCACAGAAAGCAGTTTTGGTTGATTTGGTTCCCTGAACACATCACCCACCACAAGTTTCCATCCAGAAAGCTCTTCATTCATTTGTGCCTGAGATTCTTTATCCAATTCCTCATACCTGGTCAAATCCCTCCTCACAGTCCTCAAGAAGATAACAAAAACAATACCAGCCAAAAAGAAGATAACCATCAATGAATTAAGAATTGAGAACCAGTGGACACGGGCACCTTCCATCATCAGATAAGCATCCCACCGAGAAGGCCATCTAGTATTGCTTTCCTCAAATTCAACCTCATAAGTGAATGACACCCTTTCTTGCTGCCTTATTACCTGAGCCTTATTAAGCTCAGACGGACAGCTTGCAGATGGAATACTGTCTGTACACATGGTGTTCCTCCATCTTGTCAGGGTCATATTTAACACTGCAGGGAACAATCTCATACCCAGAAGCCTTGTTCTTATCTGCCTCTGAAATGACACCCATACCTTCTTCCCCAGTACCAATTATCTCTCTTCCAGCTCCTTCATATTCATGAATGAAAACCTTAAACTTGAGATGATTGATGACGTAATCATCACTACCTTGAGGTGTGTATCCAACTGGAAATCCAGCCCACTGGATTTTAAACCCATTTTAGTTGGCATATCTCAACGCAGGCAAATTATCCAGAATAACATTCACTTGATAAAGATCAGGAGTTCTCTGTTTCAAGAGCTTTACCTCATGCCCGCTCGGTGGGGGAGTAGTGCAAACCATAGTTATCAGAAACGCGGTACGTTTGAAAACGCGGTACAGGTAGGAAACACGATTCACCACTTTTTAAAACATCGGATACTTAGGGTGAATTTAATCGATATGTAGTGATACATTACTTTTTAGAAAAATTGCTACATTATAGATATAAGTAAGTAGTTAGTAGTATGTAGTATTAAATTTCTAATAAATGTTAACTTTTATTGACAAGAGAAAATAAAATATTCAACTTTCAAGAACTATTATTCTCAATCTAATACTAAATTGTTTTAATTAGGTAAATTTAGAAAATATTTTCTCATTTTTTCAATAAATAATTATTCGCTACTTTTGACGTTTTGAAACTTGAATCTCCACGTTTAGAGATGCAAATGAATCGTGTTTTAATATACATGAATCGGTACATAGTTCATCAAGGGTGGAGAGAGTTTCCAATAACTATGCTGCAAAGGAAAAGAGATTCATTCACGTTCATCTTGAAACCGTAGGGAGAATTGTCAATCTGGTCTCCCATGAGTCGTTCTCCAAGATTCTCGGCACTTTTTTTAATTCCCCCTTGGGGCTTGCAATAAGGAAGACTATAATAGCTGAAAGGATGTTTTGAATCCATTGCTTGTGATATAGGCATCATACGTAGCTTCTTTTTTTTTTTTTTTTCCCATCTCTTCCAACCTCAATACTCATCTAACTCCAATACTTAACAAGTAAACAATCTTGACCAAATTCGTCTACAGAAAGATATAAGCACGTAGAGATTAATCTGTTAAAAAACTTCCCATTTCACGAAGTAGTGAACAACCTATGTTTAGCACATTATCTGAAATCAGAAATCATTATTTGCATTAGAAAAAATGACCTTAATAGTCTCTCACATTTTAATTTTGTACTTTTTAAATCCCTTAACACAATTACGAACATATTTTAACCTAAAATATCCATTGTGTACCGCATATAACATTTTCTAAGGGTAAAATTAGCTAACGTAATTTTAAATACTAAATTATCTCAAAAAAAAAAAAGAATTGGGGCTACTAGAGTAGGAAGTAGTGGAGGAGAAGCGCAAGAGAAGGGAATAGGGTTAGTGATGATAGGTGAAAATTTTGGAGTGGTGGTGGAGGGTTTAGATAGTGTTGTTTAGTATTTAAATAGAATTTGTGTGTTACCAATTTTGCTGATGAAAAAAATGTAACATACGATACACATGTGAGTATTTCGAGTCAAACTATACCATAATTGTGTTGAGGGGCCAAAATGGTACATTTTAAATTTGTGAGAGACTAAAATGCATTATTTTAAATGTGAGGGATTAAAAAAGTACAAATGTAAAATGTGAAATACTATCAAGGTTGTTTTCCCTTTGCATTATCCAAATAGGCAACAATAGCCAGAATAAGGCGAATTGAAACAAACCCCACAAGAAAATGTTTCTTCATAATCTATACCCTCTTGTTGAGTATAGCCTTAACCACTAAACGTCTCTTGAATCTTTCAATAGATCCATCTGCCTTCCTTTTAAGTTTGAAAATTCATTTGTTCCGAATAGCTTTATACTCTAGAGGCAAATCAATTTAATTCTAAATATGATTTGTTTTCAGAGACTAATTTTTTTTCTTCCATTGCTCTTTTTTATTCTTCTCTATTAATTGATGAAAGTGCATCTTGAAGCGTTTTAGACTCACTTTCATCTAGCTGACTTGTTTTTACTTTTCTTAGCAGGGTAACTGCTGATCTCTACATTGATTTAAATGTTCTTTTACCCACATTCCCCGAATTGGCTACCAAGCCCAAAGCTTCCATTTTTCAATTGACACCTTTTTCTTATCCACGAAACTCAAGAATTTTTTTTTTCAACAAAATTTAAATTAAAAAAAAGATCCAATTTTTGTAAAGAATATCTATAACCCCATAAGAATATCATATCATTGAGTTTTGTAAGGCTGTACTTTAACCTACAACTCTTAAAGATACTATAATATACAAATGGCAGTGGTGGAACCACATTCGGAGCAAGGGGCCAAGAGCTCCCAGTGAACTCCGATGCTCCATTATTTTAGGAGAATTTTTTGAAATTTTTAGAAATATAGTAGAAATTTTATACATTTGTTCCCACTAAACAAGACAAAGATATTATATTTACTTATTATTTACTATATATGTTAGTTGATTTTAACCTAGCTATGATACTTTGTTAAAAACTTTATTTGCTTATATATATTTACAACAATACATAAATAGTCTATATATATAGACGAAATACAAGACATTCTACTAAAACAATACTATCAGGTCCATATGTTCTAATATTTTGAGCTATTAAATTGTTACATAATACATGTTGAAATATATTGTTGTAATTATATCATTTGTCTAATTCCAACATTATACATATTTAATAAAATTGAGATGTTTTTACATAGTTCAATTGTTATATACTTAAGAGTGTGAAATGTTATTGTAATTTACAATAATAACATCAATATTGATGTGATACTTTCTCTTTTTTACTTTCTAATGAATCATGACAACTAAAACTTAACAAAGTTTTAATAAAGTATTCTTATTTTAGAAATTATCACTTTTAAAAATTTACCACATACGGGGGAGAAATAATAAGATGAATATTATATTATAAATTCTAATCCAATTTTCTTAAACTAAAAGTTGCACCAAGACAAGGACAAATATTTGTGTTCACATATATATACGTCACTTGCATTTTAGACTACTTTTTGTATTTATGTAAATATAAATATGCAATGTTATTAAGATGATTACGGAATAAAGAAAACCTATTATTTAAAATATTATAATAACAACTTGTGTTCAATTGTATCCTCATCAACAAAACTTTCTGTTATCACAAAATTCTAGTGTTAATTCCTCACAGTGCCAAATCAAGTGTACATAACCAATAGTTGTGTCGCAAAATTCTACACAAAACTTATCAATCTTATTACTTTTATGATCTAAGATTCTAAGGCATCTTACTTCCAAAAGAACAAGCCGTCTTCCAAAAGAACAAGCCGTCAAAACGCGACTTGATAAGGAAAAATCAACAGATTCATGCAATTTTGTTGGTCTCTCTATGATAGTGATCGGAATATGTATAATCTGAATATTGTGGAAAGGATATTACCTATATATTATAAAGAATTAGATTTGCTCTGAACTTTAATTAGATAATCGAATCATGAAGTTATAATCCACGATTCTCAATAGCTGAATTGTTCTTTTGAAAAATGTCACAATCATCTGTCAATACCAACTTAACTCCAAACAAAAAAGAAAAAAGGCTCCTCTCATGAAATATGATACTTATGAAAAGAATTGAATACACAAAATAAATAAATAAATAAATATATATATATATATATATATATATATATATATATATATATACTACAAAAATAATTTTTCTACTGAAATATGAACATGACATTTTGCTTACGAGTTTCAGCCTATCAGGGTTCGCTTTGCGTCTTTGCGCCCCTTGAGCCCAATTATCATTTTGCACCTCCAATTTAGTTCTTGGACACTTTATATTCCTAATTCTTAAAATTATTCCACTTCAGTCACCAAATTTGACAGAATCTTTATTTACGTATAACAAATTCAATTAGATGTACAATAATCTACCACAATATTTTGGTTTACATGCGAAGATTCAATTAATTTTGATCAGGGTCCCTAAAGATTAAACTCAAGCTGGAGGAATTTGAGTACTCGGGATGTAAAGTGGGAATTAAGTATAAATTAGGAGATGCAATGAATTAGTCTTTTTGAATTAGAGTAAACTGCAAATAAGATCACTAAACTATTTGAAAGTTTGATTGACGGTCATCAAATTATTAATTTCCAAATTTGATCATCGAACACTGAAAAGAGTTTAATTGAAGTCATTCCGTCAAATTTAACCATTTTTTACAAGCAAAAAGTCATTTTTCTAAGGGTAAAATTGTCAACACATTAAACAAATAAATAATAAAGAGTGGTCAAAACAAGAAAAAGAAAAAGTTACGAGTAATATCACAATTTTCAAATTTTGTTTCTTTCCCTTCCTTCACCTTTCTCACCTTCCGCCATCCTCCCGCCACCATCCCCCCATCTCTGCTACTCCCCAGATCCCCTCCCCCTTCCCACAACCTTCCCAACACATCAGATCCATCAGCCCTCCCTCCCCTCCCCGCCACCTCCCACTTTACATCACATCAACACCAGCCCTACCACTTCCCCCTCCCCCTTGACCCTCTCTTACTTTCTCCTCCTTCTGATAGATATTTAAATCTACAAAATGAAATTTAATCTGTACATAAAAAATATCACAAAATATCAAATGCGGAATAAAACCAAGGAATATACCTTCAGCCATTGATGTTGTTGTTGGGTCAATGTAATGGGTAACTGTAGAATGAAAAGAACAATAGAAATAATTTTTTGGGTGCTTCTAAATCAAGATAATTTCATACGATTGTGTATTTTCTAATAGAATGTTAGGCTTAGGGACCCAAAATATTCTGTATATTTATAAAGTTTTTTCCCATCAGAAAAACTAAAGCGGTTACAATGAGTGGTTATCACAAGCATAACAATTATCACAACGTGATAATTATCACAAAGTAGTTATTAAGTCAAATTGATAAAGATCATAATTAAATATTGGATCAAATATTTGGAATTTAAAATAAAACCCACATGGGATAATTAAAAAATCATGATTCTAACATTTCTCCCACTTGATCCACATATATTATTCAATATACAAACTATCAAATCTTACAAGTAAGATCCAAAACACATGAATCATAGCGACAAGTCCTCTAAGAAACAAGTATTGTCTTCCATCTATTACTATGCATAATGTCTCTTCAACACTAAACTTTATGTGATAACACAACTTAATGAATAAGCCTTATGCTTATTATAGGTCTAATTTAAGTGAATTTTCTCAAATGACCAAATAAGTATGTGCAACTGAATATGAAAAACCACAACTGAATAAAAGTTTCATTGAAAATATCAAATGTACGTACATGTGAAACGAGGTCATATTATGGAACCAAGTCCCATTCTAACTAGATGATCCCTGAAAATCTTTGGTGGCATGCCTTTAGTTAAGGGATCGGCAATCATCAATTCAGCGTTAACGTGTTCAATGACCACTTTATTCTTTATAACACATTCTCGAATAATAAGTACTTGATGTTGATGTGTTTACTAGAGTTGACTACCACTCTTATTGTTTTTAGCAATAAAAACAGCAGCTGAATTGTCACAAAATAACCTCAATGGCCTAGAAACAGAAACCACAACTCTAAACCCATATATGAAACTCTTCAACCATGCACCATGCGAAATGGCCTCAAAACAAGAAACGAACTCAGCTTCCATAGTAGAGGTTGCAATCAAAGTTTGTTTCGCACTTATCCAAGACACAGCTCCACCAGCTAGCGTAAAGACATAACCAGATGTCAATTTTCGTGAATCAATGTAGCCAGCATAGTCTGAATCCGAGTAGCCAAACACCTCTAGATTATGAGTCTGTCTGTACACAAGCATGTAATCTTTCGTTTCTTGAAGATACCTCATTACTTTGTTTGCAGCTCTCCAGTGGTCCATACCTGGATTACTCTGATATCTTCATAACATTCCTACAGCAAATGCAATATCAGTTCTTGTGCAGACCTGAGCATATATCAGGCTTCCTACGGCAGAAGCATATAGAATATTTTTATGTTTCATCTATTCCTGCTCAAAATCATTTTTCAGACATTGGTCCAAGTTGAACATGTCACCCTTCATAATGGGTGTCACACTTGGTGAACAATCTTTCATCCAAAACCTCTCTAAAACTTTGTTAATATTGGTTTCTTGAGACAAACCCAAAATGCACCAAGTTTTATCTCTTTGGATCTTTATGCCAATGACATAAGATGCCTCACCCATGTCCTTCATATCAAAGTTTCTAGAGAGAAATTTTTTCACCTCATGTAACAATCCTTTATCATTACTTGCAAGTAAGATGACGTCCACATACAGAACAAGAAAACAAATCTTACTTCCACTGACCTTCTGGTATATACACTGATCCATGACATTCTCTTCAAAATCAAATGAAGAGACCACACCATGAAATTTTAAATACCATTGACGGGAAGCTTGCTTCAATCCATATATAGACTTCTTAAACTTGCAAACTGAATGCTCACCATCACAAAAGGAGAATCCTTCAGGTTGTATTCATATAAAATTTCATCTAGATCTTCATTAAGGAATGCCGTTTTCACATCCATTTGATGCAAATCCATATCAAAATGGGCAACCAATGCCTTAATGACTCGAAGAGAATCTTTCTTTGATCAAGAGAAAAGGTTTCCGTATAATCGATTCCTTCTTTCTGAGTGAATCCGTTGGCAACAAGTCTCGTTTTAAATCTATCAATTTTGCCTAATGAGTCTTTCTTGGTTTCGAAGACCCATTTACACCCTATGATTTTTGCACTAACAGGCAAGTCGACAAGATCCCAAACTCCATTCGATGCCATCGATTCCATCTCCTCTTTCATGGCATTGTACCACAAGTCAGATTTATTACAGTTCATGGCTTGTGAAAATGTTTCAGGATCATTTTCAGCTCTTATATTATACTCGACTCTTGTAGATATAAAGAATTGTTGTTTTCTTTACTCTAGTAGATCTTCTCAATGTTGTTGTGTACATTATCCTGAGAAATGTGTTGTTCAACTACATCTATATAAGTTGTTCAATAATTTCAGGTATTTATTAAACAGGATCTACTGGATCATTATCAGCAATTTATGGAGTTTCAAGGATTAGTTGTACAACACGTACTTGATCTCGAGGAGTGTGGTGAATAACAATAGTCCGTCCATGACTAGAAGTGGAAGGTTGTGGAATAGAATATTCTATCTCAGATCCAATACCCAATGATCTGTCACTCCCACTAATTACGTCATTCTCAAGAAATTTTGCATTTCTTGACTTTACAATTCTTGTACCATTTGATGGATAGTAAAATTTATATCCCTTAGAACTTTCAACATATCCAATAAAATAATCACTAATGGTCTTTGGGTCCAACTTCTTTTCTTGTGGATTATAAAATCTCACTTCAGATGGGCATCCTCAAATGCATACATGTCGCAAACTCGATTTCCAACCTTTACATAACTCTAATGGCGTCTTTGGGACAGCTTTGGTTGGAACTCGGTTTAATATGTACACTGCTGTTTTAAGAGCTATTTCACTCCACAAAGATTCTAAAAGTTTTGAGCATGCTTTTATACTTTGCACCATGTCCAATAATGTTCGATTTCTTCTCTCTGCTACACTATTTTAGCTCGAAGAACCAGGTGTAGTGTATTGAGCAACAATCCCATGCTCAGCAAGAAACCTTGAAAAAGAACCAGGTACTTGTCCATCTTCGGTGTATCTGCCATAGTACTCACCACCTCTATCCTATCTCACGATTTTAATTTGTTTTTCATATTGTTTCTCTACTTCTGCCTTAAACACCTTAAAGGCATCTAATGCTTCATTTTTGTTATTAAGCAAGTAGAGATACATGTATTGTTAGAAATCATCTAAGAAGGTGATGAAATACCATTGACAATATGCGTCCATATTCGGACAACATATATCTGTATGTATGATCTCCAATAATTTCGAACTCCTCTTGGCTCCTTTCTTCAACATGTTGGCCTACTTACCTTTTATGCAGCCCACACAAGTCTCGAAATCAGTAAAACCTAGAGTATTAAGTACTCTATCATCCACTAATCTTTTGATTCTCTGAATAGATATGTGTCCCAATCTCCAGTGCCACAACATAGAGGAATCCTTATTCATAACACATCTTTTAACAACAGCATTATTTTGAACATATAAAGTAGTAAATGTAGCATTATTTTGCAAATTAATTTGAAAAATACCATAAAACAAATACCATTCCCAACAAGGTCAGATTTATAAAACAAACTAAATCTAACATTTGAACAATACCAGGAATATCCCAAAGGTACAAGTTTCGACAATGAAATTAAATTTCTAGAGAAATTTGAAACATAAAATGTCCTTTCTAAATCTAAAACAAAGCCACTATTGAGAACTAAACTACATGTCCTAATTGCATTCACGTGAGACCGCATCTTATTTTCTGAATAGATGTACTCCTCACTTTCCATTGGCTTCCTTAGGTTTCGTAATCCCTGCAAAGAATTTGTAATATGGATTGTAGAACCAGAATCAATCCATGTTTCATAATTCACCATGTGTTATGATTAACATCTACCATATTAGATTCATAACATACAAGTGAGATTAGGTTACCTTTTTTCTCAAGCTAGTTCTAGAATTTGGGGCAATCCTTCTTCATGTGCCCCTTCTTCTTACAGAAAAAGCACTTGGATTCCTTTTTAATATCTCCTTGAGGAGACATCTTTTCCCTTCTCTTCTTCTTGGTTTGGTTGTTCTTGTTCTTTCCTTGAGTTGCCAGATGCACACTCTCTCCAGATTCCATAAGCAGTCTTCCTTTCTCTAGTACACACATGGTCATCAACTTATTGATGGACCATTTGTCCTTATGTGTGTTGTAAGAGATCTTGAAAGGCCCATACTGTTGTGGTAGAGAGTTCAAAATATAGTGCACAAGAAAAGACTCAGACATTGTAACCTCAAGATTTTTTAGTTGAGCCGCTATGTCCCTCATGTGTATAATGTGTTCATGCACTCATTTGATACCGGTAAGCTTCACGGTAGAGAACTTCATGATTAGAAGGGTGCTTTCTAAAGCCTTATTTGAAGACTTAAACTGCTCATCAATGGCTTTCAATAGCTCTCGGACATTCTCATACTGATCGACAGAATCCCAAATGCCAGTTGAGATGTTGGTTTTTATGAACATCACACTAAGGCGATTAGATCGCTCCCACGTTTCATAAAGCTCAACATCACTAGGTTGGTTGTTCTCAGTAATCGGAGGTGGTTTGTCTTTCCTAATAGCACAATCAATGTCCATCCACCCCAAATGAAGAAGAATCCTCTCTTTCCACAACTTATAGTTGTCACCCTTGAGCTCAAGAAAGTCACATTTCATATCAAAAAAATTCATAGGTCAAAAAACTGCACAAATAATTACATACATGCTTATGTCAAAATTTTGAGGCAAATTAACATTTATTATGTTTTATCAATGCAAAACATTGATAGAAATATGAATTACATGACATAGAAATTACCTGTAGACAAAATGGTTCTAATTCAAATAAATTCATATATTAAAATGATGAAACTATTAAATCATGTTACTTTTCTTAATTTCTGCGGGAAAAATTAAGGAATATAATTTAATAATTCATCCCCTTTAATCACATAATACAATATAATAAAAATTCTTATGAGATAAAATTTTATTATATTAAATGTGATATAATAACAATTAATGTCTTATATTATAAGTGATCCCAAAACAACAGAATTAATGTGTATGTGAATATATATATATATATATATATGTATATGTATATATTATATTTTAATTAAAGATACTACGGCTACTCTATAATTTAAATATATATATAATATATAATATATATATAATTAAATATACTACGCTCTTATAATTATCTATATGTATATATATAGATAGGTATATATATATATTATAAGAGACATTAATTATTACAACAAAGCCACAAACATATATATAATTTTTTATATATATGTATATATGCAAATAACAAACTAGAAATAACTTATATAAAAATTAATACATTCTAGAACAAAATAGCTATGAGTAGCTTTGTAGGTTGCGGGTTCAAATCTTTGCAGGACCGGCCATGAATTATTTTTTTTTTATTAATCAGAAATAGTTTATAGGAATAATTTATTCCAAAACTACAGAACCCACAAGGTTGGCCAAGTGGATAGGTCTCGTGAAGGTCACAAGTCCGAGCCTTCCCCATCATTTTTCTTTCCCTTTTTTTTTTTTTTAAATGAAAAGTAGTTTATAAAAAAAAAATTTATTTCAAACTCCATAAACCACGAAAGTGGTCTAGTGATTAGAATGTTACTTGTGACCAAAAGGGCACAAGTTCGAATCTCACTGCGGGCGACCACTTTTTCCATAATTCACAAGAACATTCTGTAGTTTTAGTAAGAGGGGAAAGGGTGTGAGATATCGCATTGTTCGAGGAACCCTAGATGCTGTCGGAGTAAAGGATCGTCAACAAGGGCGTTCTAGTGCGTTGTAGATTCTTATCCAAGACTTGTATCATTTGATGATGCCATGTGAATCGCTAGATAAGAAGGTCTTTTCATAATGGATGACCCTCGAAACCATCATCTATTGATATACGGCGTAGATCCGGATGATTGATGGAAGAAACACCAAACATATCCCAAACTTCTCGCTCCCACCGGCTGGCTGATGGAAATAGACTAACTACTGGAGATATTCGTGTTACTTCGGTATGACACTGGATTGTACATGAATACAAGTCATACCGAGTACTCAGTAAATTATAGACTACTTCAAATCTTCGTTTTCGAGAGAGATAATCAACTCTGCAAATATCGATCGAAACTTGAACCCTTGTATAGGTATGCAATTTCAGAAAGCACAACAATTTTTATTTTTTTTTTACATCTTCTTCTTCACCCGGTTCGGACCAAAATGGATTTGTGCGATCCGTTGCGATTTGAATGCAACCGCACATATTCCCAGTCATTTGGGCATCAAAAATTGCGTTTTAATCACAGAAAACATGTAAATCCAATTTTTTAATGATTTCTCACTTTAATTTTCAATAGAAACATCAAAATCATAAACCCATTATCATGATCTATAATTCATACATAAACAAAAATATACAGCCATAACCCAGCAATAAATAACACCAAAATAGATGTTTTAATCAAGAAATAAAATCATAGAATCTATTTTAAATAATTTATAATTCTAGATTTCCTCAATAACATGTCAACAGTAAACCCAAATCAATATATATGTATATGTAAATCAAGGCAGAGGCATAACATGCTCTACTACCAAATGATAGATATTTAAATCTATAAAATGAAATTTAATCTATGCATAAACAATATCACAGAATATCGAATGTGGAATAAAACCAAGGAACATACCTCTAGCCATTGATGTTGTTGTTGGGTCACTATAATGGGTCACTATAGAATGAAAAGAAAAATAGAAATAATTTTCTAGGTGCTTCTAAACCTAGACAATCTCATACAATGGTGTATTTTCTAATAGAATGTCAGCCCTAGGGACCCAAAATACTTGGAATATTTATAAGCACGTTTTTCCCCATCAGAAAAACTAAAACAGTTACAATGAATGGTTATCACAAGCATAACAATTATCACAACGTGATAATCATCACAAAGTAGTTATTAAGTCAAATTGATAAACATCAAAATTAAATATTGGATCAAATATTTAGAATTTAAAATAAAACCCATATGAGATAACTAAAAAATTCCAACTTATACTCCTCCCTCCTCCTCCTCCTCCTCCATCGCCTGTAGGCCTCTTCTTCTTCATTATTCCTTTGGTTCTATCAAATTTCAATTGCTTTAATTTACTCCATTTCTTTCCTTTTTACAAAAATAATCTACTTTTAGAGCATGATAATATGTTCAAATTTGCCGAAAATTGCAACATTCAGGTCCATATGGAAATTCTCAAGCAAGTGTCCCCAAGATTTATTTTACAATGTATATAGAGGAAGGGTGGATCTAGGACGGGTTGGTGGCGGAGAGCGAACGGGTGGTGGAGGTGGCAGCGAAGGGAGGGAGAAGAGCAGACAAGTTTTTTAAAACGGTTAAATATAATAAACCCCCTTAAGTTTTGGGCTATTTTGTACTAAATTCTCTAACGTTATTTTTTTCTCACTTTGCCCATTTCGTCAGCAATTTGACTATTAAAAAGTCAAAAAAGACATTTTTACCCCAAGACGCTACAAGAATATATAAAATTAACCCTTTAAAGTTTTTTATATTTGTCATTTTAGTCCCTAATTCAAGTTTTGTATTAATTAACCTACCTTAGTCATTAATAAATATAAAAATATTGTTAAAACAACTAAAAATATAATTATATCCACCAACTAAAAATATAATGATATCCACCAACACCAGTGATTCTTTAAAAATACTTGTGAAAAAAAAATTTAAATATAAAAATTTCTTAGCACTTTCGGTATTTTTTGGTCTTTTTATTATATTTTATTTTCATGTAAAAATAAATTTTTAAATATACGAGACTTATAACCATCTATTAAAATTATATTAGTTTATTTTCCTTTTGCTTTAATTTCTTTATGTTTATTTAAAATAATTTTCTTCTTACTTTTTTCCTTTGTTAATATAATTTAACTAATGCTAAATTATACGAAGGAACTTTATCATATAAATAAAAACTTAAATTAAGACAATTTAGATGAAATACTTTTAATAATTCATCAAAAATTTTAAATTAATTATTTCACCATATTTTTAAATTTTAAATATTAAAAAAGTATAATTCAAGAATTAGAATATTAGTAATTAATTTGGAGCATATTTATATTTTTAACATTATTGAATTTTATTTTTATCCCAATGTATTAAATGCTACAACACTTACCTGAGGGGGTAAAGTGAAATTTTACCACAATTGATCTTTAGGGGCAAATTTGTCTTTTTGAAAAAAATTACGATGGAGTTACATTTGACTGTTAGTCAAAAGGGCAAAGTGAGAAAAAAAATAACGTTAGGGAGTTTAGTACAAAACAGGCCAAACCTTAAGGGGTTTAATGTATTTAACCCTTTTTAAAATTGTGTTAATGTTATCCCCAAACTTTTCTCTTTTTTATTTTAACCCATATTTATTTTTTACGAATTTACCCTGAAAAATGGACTTTTTCAGAAGCCCTAAGGGCCAAACTTGCCGGAATGACTCAAACTGAGCTCTTTGAAGAGTTTGATGCCCAAATTTATAAAACTAATAGTTCGATAACTTTAAATTAAAATTAAAATATTAGTTAATTTTATTTCATACCTTCTCCTAAATTTGGGGTCACAATTATTTTAGTCTTTAACATTATTTTTTAACCACTTAAATTCTTCAATTAAATCCAAATAAACATTGTTGCTCATTTTGAAAAAACTTATAACTTAGTCTAAATAACTACAAACTCATTCTCTCTTTTTTCTTCTCATTTTTTACATAATTCATTTGTTCTTTTTCTCTCATTTTGTTGACATGATTCAATAATTTTTCATGTTTATGAAAATAAAATAAGATATTTTGTGTGTAATAAAAATATTTGTTCACACATGAATAATCTGAGTAGCAAAAAATGTCATTTTGGCTTAAAAATTAACACTATTAGATTTGAACATCAGTAAGGGATTTTAGTAACTAAAAAATATTAGGTATTAAAGTGACAATGACTTTAAACGTTATTTGAGTAAAATAATTAATCCTTGAAATAGTTTAATGACTTATTTATAGCTCTTTGAATTATCTTTTTGCTACAATTGCAAGGAAAGTTAGGCTAAGCTAAGGTATGAGGACCGAATACAAAATACATAGAAAGGAGCTTTGACCGGTTGAACCGTGGAGAATTTGTTTACTTTGCAAGCTTGAAACTTGTAAATTTCTTAATTAACATTGTTGACCTCCGAGAGGGGTAGCCCATCGGTTTGACTTATAACAAATACTGATGACATTTGTGTTGTAGGGTTTAGGGTTTAGTTAAATGACTTAAATACTTTTGGTACTATATTTTAATTTTTTATGTATTTAAATTTTGATATCAATGTGATAATTATTTAAAAATAATAAAAAATAAACCCTATATAAAATTTTAATATAATTCATATCAATATATTTCTTGGTCAACATTTTAAATTTTTATTTCATTTTATATTATTTTGAATTTGAATGTTTAATTATAATGGTAGAATAATTCCTAAATGGGCTTATTTTCTATTGAAAATTCTTCTTTAAAGATATTGTGTGAAAATATATTTTTTTATAAATCTTTGGGATTTTTTTTATATCTCTTAGTATTTTACAATTTTAATATTTGGATTAACCTACGCAAATTACTATGTCAAATATAATATAATTCAACATTTTCTCACATTTCTCCCCAATTCTTTTGTTATTATATTTATTATAATAATAATTTTTATTATAATATTAGTTTGTTATTATATTTTATTTTTTCCTAATTCTTTTATAATTATTGAACATCAAGATTAAATACATAAAAAATCAAAATACAGTATAAGGGTATTTCAGTCATTTAACTAGATTATTTTGATATTATAAAATTTTTAAGGGATGAATCATATAGTATAGAGGGCAAAGTATAATTTTTTTAGTAAGGGGGTAAGATATAATTACTTACCTAATTTAAGGGGACAAAGTCTTATTAATCCAAAAATATAGTAACACACTAAACGAACCGTAATTACTGAAATTATATTATAGGGAAAACAACCCTATTAGTCCCTCACATTTCACATTTGTACTCTTTTAGCCCTTTACATTTAAAATTATTTATTTTAGTCCCTAACAAATTCAAAATGTACCATTTTGGTCCCTCAAAAATTCAAAATGTACCATTTTGGTCCCTCTATACAATTATTAGCATAGTTTGACCTGAAATACTCGCATGTATATCGAATGTTGCATTTTTCATTGGAAAAATTGGCAACACACAAATTTTAAATATTAAACAACACTACCTAAAACCTCCATCACCACTACCCCAAAATTCTTACCTACCATCACCAATCATATTCCCCTCTCTTGTGACTTTTCCTCTGCCAACTCTATTCCAACAGCTCCAATCCTCTTCTGATTTTTGGGACAAATTATTATTTAAGGTTATGTATTGTCCATTTTGTACTTGAATATACTACATTTTATATGCATGTGAGTATTTCAAGTCAAAATATACCCATAATTGGGTCAAGTGACCAAAATGGTACGTTCTCAATTTGTGAGGGACTAAAATGTATCATTTTAAATGTAAGGGACTAAAAAAGTACAAATGTGAAATTTAAAGGACTATTAAGGTCATTTTGCCTTATATTATATTTGTTTGGCAAAATATGTGAGTGACAAAAATCATATTTGACTCTTTTCTCTTTGACAACGTCTATTAGGTCTAATTGTCCATTCTCTTTTTGAAGTGTTTGGCCCACGCGCAATAAAATAACCCTGAAAATAACTTTAATAACAAATCATATTTAACTTTGCATGTAAAAAGATTTAAACGAAAAAAAAGAAAGAAAGAAAGAAAGAAAGAAAGAAACATGATACACATGATACATCCAGTCATTTTCGTTTCCTAATATTCAATATAAATGGGTTGGTGCAGCCGACTAAAATTGCCTATGTAGAACCCATGACTCACCAGTCATGGAAAGTTCACTATCAATTAAATTCTATTTATAGAAATTTGAGGTAGGCATAATTTAAAATGTTTAACTTTTGTTGGGGCTCGCACCAGTCACCCAGAAGCCATGGTTGGAGTGGAATAGAAAAGATAGATAGATGAAGGATTGAGCATTCCTTTACCATCTTGAAAATCCCATAAACTGGTTAGTATAAGATTCAAGTCACTAACTAGGTGAATACTGTTCTATTTCAATTGTATCATCATAAGTTTGAACATAAAAAATTTATAATTAGTGGGTAATTGGTGTATTTATCCATCAAAAAAAAATTTGAACAATATTTATCTGTCAATTTTGGTGGTAGTTGATTAGTAGTTTCCCAACTTTTCCTCTCTAATAATAATATGATTGATATATAAGGTTGGAATAGACGAGAAGAAGCTTCATTTATTTATATGTAATTTATACGCGGTCAAACTGATACATCAACAAACAAACATAGAAAACCATTTAAAACACGATAATGTTGGAACCAGCCCCACATGTGGTTGATAGAGGTGATGGACAGTCCTTGAATAATTGATTTTTTCCATGACATATCCTAACCTCAGTATGGTTTGTCCAAAATTATCGTAAATGCAGATTAGATTAGGCATTTTACCGGTACCATGCCAAATAGAATTTCGAATAGAATTGTGACTACAATTCCACAAGGTTCTAGTAGCCCTAAAATGTCTATTTTATAATTTAATTTTATAGCAAGGTCAAAATAGTCTGATTGTGGTAAATTAGAACAACTTCCATGTCTATCCCATCCATATTGCAAGGAAGATTGGTGCATATTCTGGTCAATGATTGTGCTGGTTAGATCAAGCCAAGATTATGCTGTTGAAAAAAATATATATTATGATAATTAGTTAAAGAAATTATTCACTAATAAAAAATATAAACAATTATTACCTTAATATGATTATATGACGTTCCACAATTTATGTGATATGAATTGGCCACAACCCATGTATTGTAAAATTGCTAGGGGTGGGTGCTTGTTTGTATTGTTTATTTGAGATGGTACCCATGTATTGTAAAATTGTTAGGGGTGGCTGCTTGTTTGCATTGTTTATTTGAGGTGGTGCAATGCCCTCTCGGTCATGTGCATGTAATGGTAATTGGATAAGATGGGAGGGTGGGTAAGAGTAACAATAAGCCTATTGTAGTCATGGTAACAAATGGTATCGGATGGTTAGATGGTGCTGAAGGTTTGGCAAAGGAATTTATATGTTATTTGTGTATCGGATGGTTTGATGGTGCTCAGATGGTTAGATGGTGCTGAAGGTTTGGCAAAGGAATTTATATGCTATTTGTGTATCGGATGGTTTGATGGTGCTCGAATGATGGTTAGATGGTGATGAAGGTTTGGCAAAGGAATTTATATGCTATTTGTGTATCGGAATGGTTTGATGGTGCTCGGATGGTTAGATGGTGCTGAAGGTTTGGCAAAGGAATTTATATGCTATTTGTGTATCGGATGGTTTGATGGTGCTGAAAGTTTGGCAAAGGAATTTATATGGCAAAGGTTGGTTCTAGGTAGGTGGATAATTTGTAGGTATCAACATACAAGATGCATTAGGAAGGTTAAATTGTAGATTAACTTAAGTATGAATCTAAACTAAGGTAGTTAATTGTTTGGTATTATTCATGCAAAGCAATCATTCACATAAAATCATTCAAATATGAGTAGTTTAAAAATTCAAATATGAGTAGTTTTAGCTTTAAACTGAGGTAGGTAATTGTTTGGTATTATTTATGCAAAGCATTCATTCACATAAAATCATTCGAAGATGAGTAGTTTTAGCTCTTCAAAATCAAACTTTAACAATGCAATTTATCCACCTTATTCGACTCCTATATTACAACTCCTCCATCTTCCCTTTACCCCATTCTCTTCCTCTATTCTCTTCTCAATATCTTCAGTGACCCTTTTGTCTTGAAAACTTTATTCATCATTAAACTAAAACTAGATGGTAGTATCGCATGAGAATTTTACTTTTATTTTTCCTAAATATATATGGATTAAGATCTTTAGTTTCTTTGACTTGATTATGATAACTGATAATAGAAGAACTTGGGTTGTTTATACGTAATCTTTTTCTGATTATATGTGCGTTACATTCCATGTGAAGGTTTTAATTTTTTGCTTTTTTTTTGTTTGGTGGAGTATGAGATTTCTAGACTAGAACGTTTTACCAATTTCTGAGATTTCCAGTGGTCTAGATACATATTGGGTTCTCTTTGGACTAAAAATAAGCAATTTGTAGTTTTCGGTAAATTTAGCAGTAGTATTTTTCCAGATTTATATATTTTGGTTTGTGGTGTATGTGCATTTGTGTAATCAGAAATTGAATGTTGATCAATTTAATACGATCAGGGGTTTTGGATATTTGGACTATTACATTGTGTCTGCTCCAACTTTGGATTTGTGCTGAAAATGGAGTCTTCAAGCTATTACTTGGAAGTAGGGGTGTAAACGAGTCGAATCGAGTATGAATAGTTCCCTACTCGAACTCAAAATTGTTTATAATACTCGAATTCAAGCTCGAGCTCGAGCTCGAAAAATTTGAGGTAGTTCGAGCTCGCTTGAAATAAGTAAAATGAGCTCGAACTCGAGTAGATCGTCTTTTTCTTAGGTAAAAGATGCAATTTTTCAAAAAAGTATGGACATTTTAGTAATTTTACATATAATAAAAAAAATTAAAAAAAATTATATGGTATTCAAAAAGCTCGACAAGCATTCGAGTATAATATACATGTGCTCGAGATCGACTCGTCAAGAGTTTCGAGCTCAAACTTGCTCGACTCGAGTTCGGTCAACTTGAGCTTGAGTCGAGCAGCTCGGTTCGTTGCCAGCCCTACTTGAAGCTCCTAGAGGCCTTGTGTTTTCGAAAGATATTGAATTTCCTCTTGATCTTCTCACAAGGAATAACAATCTTGGTAAGGATTGGAATTACAAAGTGATTTCTGATTATAAAAACATGCCAAGTTTTAAATGAGAAACAGTTGACAGCGTGGAATTTGTGGCGACAAACTTGCCCTATAGCATGGCAAAATCATTTCTCATGTTTGGGAGCTTCAAGCAATAGGGTGATTGATGCCATCTACTTCAATATGTGTGAGGGATTTGCTTCAATATTTTCTGCTACACTACATAGTCAGAAAGAGTTGAAAATTAATCCAAACTTGGAGAAATGGACTGATTCTAGAGAAGCTGATAGTATGCATAATTTAGAAGAAAATTTGGTTTCATCAAATCCATCGCTGGCTAAAAGAGCCTGGACAGCTAATTTGCATTCACAAATTCCTTTATGCCAAGTACATGGTTGTTATTAACTTGTTAGACTAAATGGTAAGGCCGTTTGCCAATTTTCTTGGTCGCTCTTCATCCTTCGTGGTTCTTAAGTTAAGGAAAAAAATTACTGTGAAACTATCTCAGGCTCCTTTTTTTTCTCTTCAGTTCTTTCTCTTTTTCTTTCTACTCATCTTTCACCACTACTTTCTGCCGGAACAAAAAGTCCACCTTTCACATCCCTCGCTATGGCTTTTCCCCTCTTCTCTCCTTCTCCTTTTATCATTTGATCCTCCACTTCTTTTTCATGATCCCCTCTCTACAACTGGGAAAAATTACCTTTTGAAATCTCTTTTCTAGCTTCTCACCTTTAATTTCTTAGTTGATTCATCAATCAGTATTCTTGAGCTTGATATTTTGAGAAGTATAATTGAAATCTCTTTTCTAGCTTCTCACCTTTATATAGCTTTCTATGAGTAGTTTAATTGATTTGTTAAATTTTGTTTGATTTTTAGCTTATGAAATCAGTGATTTAACATTCTGCAAAGAATTTTACTATGATCAGTTATTGAATTTTTAGCAAATAAGTATGTAAATATAATTCTGAGATGAAATATGACAATGAAATGACCTTCAAGTGTTGATTATTGCTTTATCTTTTCAAGATGTTTTCCTCAAATGATATTCTCAAATATAAATGTGTGACCGATGCTAAGGAAGCTTTTTTAGTTGTTTTCTCATATCAAATACAATTAGCTGCGTTGTAGTTGAACCATTTGGTATTGACTGTAATTGTTATTTGTGTTTTAACATGTAGGTTCTAATGGTCCTGCCCCTCCAAGGGATTTTCTTGCACCTGTGGCCTGGTTGTCTAGGTAATACTATTCATAAAATGATGGTGAGCATTCCACTGCAAATCAAAATTTCTCTTCCTTCAATTTGGTTGCTTGGCTTGGCATTTATTTTCGTAAAAAGTATGTTACCATTAGGCTGAAATAAAGAGAGGGAACCATTTGTGTCATGACGCAAAATATCGTCCAATTCCATAGGTAGTTTCCTCTTAAAACCATATTGAACTTGTAGCAGATTTAGTATAAGGTTAAGTACAAGGAATTTGATAAGTTGATTAAAACATACTTGCAACTGTTATCCTTGTACTTAAAGACCATTTAGCTTTCAGTTTTTATCTAAATGATTAATGCTCATTTTTGTTGGAGAATTTCAAAATAATTAGGAGTTTGTTTTACGTAATAACTTTTAGAAGAGTTTTTTGAATAGTAGTAACTGAGTTTTCTGAATAGTAGTAACTCTTTACCAGTTTCTGTATAGTAGTAACTCTTCATCTGTTAGTTATTTTTCTGAAGAGTTGTATTGTATTCTTCAAGGATTGTAACTCTCCATGTGGTAGTTAAATTCCTAATAGGTGTGTCTCTTTATGATCAGACATGAGTCTTCTATATATATCCAATTAGACAAATAATCTTACATACTTTTGATTCCTTGTCTAATTTTTCTCCTAAAAAATCTCGTCCTCCACTTAAACTTTCTGACAAATCATCCAGACAACTCTAAAGGCTCTAGGTCTGAAACTGTTTGTGCATAACATAAATCA
Source organism: Cinchona pubescens (assembly GCA_025175665.1). NCBI lineage: Eukaryota > Viridiplantae > Streptophyta > Magnoliopsida > Gentianales > Rubiaceae > Cinchona > Cinchona pubescens. The sequence continues at coordinate 2,021,927 of JANKKI010000085.1, read as the reverse complement.
GACAAGGGATTTATTGTATCCTACAGGTTAATTCGCAGAACTCTAGGGGCGAATTAAGAGACATACTACCTTAAGGAAAACGACATTTGTAACGTGCTTTAAAGCCATTTTCTCAAATTTTTGTTCCAACATTCTTAAGGTTTAATTTTTTGTGCAACAATTGGGTTCACGACTTTGAGGGCAATGGCTACTGATTTTGTCAAATTGGAACGGTTTGATGGAGGTAATTTTCAAAACTGGCAGAAAAAGTTGCACTTTCTTCTTGTAACTCTCAATGTGGTCTATGTTCTCAACACTCCTAAGCCTATGGCAAATGACGAAAAGACACTTGCCCATACCCGTGTTAGGCAAAAATGGGAGAATGGTGACTACATTTGTAGGGGACATATTTTGAACGGTATGTCTGAAGGATTTTTTGACACATACCAAAATGTTCTATCTTCAAGAGAATTGTGGGATAAATTGGAGGCAAGATACATTAAAGAAGATGCTACAAGTAAGAAATTTCTTGTTAGTCATTTTTTCAATTTTAAAATGATTGATGAAAAATTGGTGATGGAACAATTAAGTGAAATTAAGTGATCGTATTCTATATAATTTTAAGCAACATAATTTGAATATGGATGAATCTATTATTGTGTCCTCTATGATTGATAAACTTCCACCGTCTTGGAAAGATGTCAAGAGAAATTTAAAACATTAAAAGGAAGAACTTTCTCTTGAAGACTTGGCAAATCATCTCCGCCTTGAGGAGGAAATGAGAAAGCAAGATGAAAAGCAGAATGCTCCAGAAAAAAAGCAATCTAGTCATGAATCTAAGATTCATGTGGTGGAATAAGGTCAGAAAAATAAGTCTTCCAACAAACGGTCTCAACCTGCTAATTTCAACAAATACAAGACAAAGAAAAGGGGTGCATGCTACTATTGTGGAAAGTCCGGTCATTTCAAGAAAGATTGTCATCTATTGAAAAAGAAAGACAATCAAGGGGAATCATCAACAAAAGAAAATTTTGTTACTATGATTTCTAAAATTAATATGATGGAAGATGATTGGGCTTGGTGGATTGATTCCGAAGCCACCAGAGACATATTTGCAAAAATAAGAGTTTTTTCAAAACATTTGAACTGATTGAAGATGGTAATGTACTCTTCATGGGAAACTCTTCAACTGCTATTGTGAAAGGCACAGGAAGCATAGAACTCCAATTTATTTCCGGAAAAATCTTAACTTTGAACAATGTCTTATATGTTCCAGAAGTTAGGAAAAATCTTGTATCTGGTAGTTTGTTGAACAAGTTTGGTTTTAAACTTGTATTTAAGGTAGATAAATTTGTACTTACTAAGGGAGGCATATTTGTAGGGAAGGGTTATTTGTATGAGGGCATGTTTAAACTCAACATTAATAATAATAATAATAATAATAATATTGAGTCCTCTTACTTATGGCATAATTGTCTTGGGCATGTAAATTTTAAACGTATGCATGACATGATTAAATTGGAATTAATTCCACAAATAGATAAAAATGAGGAAAATATAAGTCTTGCATGCTTACAAAAATAACAAAAAATTCATTTCCAAAAATTCAAGATAGAAATTCAAAATTACTTGAACTTGTATATAGTGATATCTGTGACATGCATAACACACCTACTACAGGAGGTAAAAAATATTTTGTCACATTCATAGATGATTATTCAAGATTTTGTTATGTTTACTTGTTGCATTCTAAAGATGAAGTTCTAGAAAAATTCAAAATTTATAAAAATGAAGTTGAATTGCAATGTGAAAAACCCATTAAATGCTTGAGATCTGATAGAGGAGGTGAATACTATTTTTCTATATTTTTTGAATCCAATAATTCATGAGACCACAACACCTTATTCACCACAACAAAATGGTGTTGCGGAAAGGAAAAATAGGATTTTAGTGGAAACGGTGAATGCTATGATGTCTAATTCTGGACTTGGACAAGGTTTTTGGGGTGAAACTTTATTAACAGCTTGCCATATATTAAATAGAGTTCCTAATAAAAGGAATAAAATTACTCCTTATGAAATATGGAAGAAAAGAAAGCCAAATTTAAATTATTTTAAAAGAGACATTTATAGTTTGGGATTGTAGAGCTATTGTGAGAGTTCCTGAACCAAAAAGGAAAAATTGGGCGGAAGAGGAATTGAATATATATTCTTGGGATATGCGCAAAATAGCAAGGCTTACCGTTTTATAGTAATAGAGCCTAATGATTCAATAGCAATTAATACTGTTATTGAGTCAAGAGATGCAATATTTCAAGAAGATAGATTTAATTCAATTCCTAGGCCTAAGGATCAATTAACAGATTTTGATTCGAGAAGTGAACTCTCAGAAGATAAAAAAGATGAAAATCTTGAATTAAGAAGGAGTAAAAGAATTAAAAGAACAAAAACCTATGGTCCAGATTTCTTTATGTATCTAGTTGAAGGTACTAGAGAAATAGTAGACAAACAAATAACTTACTATTTTAATACAGAAACAGATCCTATTACTTATAGTGAGGCAATAAAATCTCAAGATGCTGCTTTTTGGAAAGAAGCAATACAAGATGAAATGTATTCAATCATGGAAAATAAAACAGAATGAAAATTAGTTGACCTCCCACCTGGTTCTAAACCAATATGTTGCAAATGGATTTCAAAAAGAAAATGAAAGTAGACGGAACGAGTGACAAATTTAAAGTTAGACTTATTGCTAAAGGATATACACAAAAACCTGGACTAGATTACTTTGATACATATGCACCAATTGCTACAATTGCTACAGTTCGAGTTTTAATGGCACTGGCTTCTATGTATAATCTAGTAATTCACCAAATGGATGTTAAAACGGCATTTTTAAATGGTGAATTAGATGAAAAAGTGTATATGAAGCAACCTAAAGGCTTTATAGTTCCTGGACAAGAACACAAAGTGTGTAAACTTGTCAAATCTTTATATGGGTTGAAACAAGCCCCAAAGCAGTGGCATCAAAAATTTGATCAAGTAGTTTTGTCAAATGGATACAAGATTAATGAATCTGATAAATGTGTTTATAATAAGTTTCACAATGGAAAAGGCATTTTTATTTGTCTTTATGTGGATGATAAGTTAATCTTTGGTTCTGACTTACAACAAGTTGAGGATGCTAAAAAAATTTTGTCTAATAATTTTGCTATGAAAGATATGGGAGTAGCTGATGTTATACTTGGTATAAAAATTATACGTGATCATAATAGTATAACATTATTTCAATCACATTACATTGAAAAGATTTTAAAGAAATTCAATCACTTTGAATGTAATCTTGTTTCTACTCCTTTTGATTCAAGCATTAAGTTAATGCCAAATACTAATAAACCCTATTGCTCAACTAGAGTATGCTAAAGTTATTGGTTGCTTAATGTATGCAATGACAAGTACAAGGCCTGATATAGCTTATGCAGTTGGCAAGTTAAGCAGATATACAAGTAACCCAAGTAATCTGCATTGGCAAGTTATAAGAAGGGTATTGAAATACTTAAAGAAAACCATAGATTATGGTATCACTTATAGTGGTTATCCTTTAGTTTTAGAAGGATATTCAGATGCTAGTTGGATTAGTGATAAAGTATGATCACTCTTCAACTAGTGGTTGGATATTTATGCTTGGTGGAGGTGCAATTTCTTGGGGATCCAAGAAACAAACTTTTATATCAGATTCCACCATGGTAGCAGAATTTATTGCACTAGCTTCTGCAAGCAAAGAAGCAGAATGGTTAAGGAATTTATTGTATGAAATTCCTTTGATATCTAAACCAATATCTCCAATATCAATCCATTGTGATAGTGAAACTACACTTTCAAAAGCGTATAGTCAAGTGTACAATGGAAAGTCTAGACATATTGACCTAAGACATAGCTATATCAGACAATTAATATCTGATGAAGTAGTCACTGTAAATTTTGTGCGATCTAGTCAAAATTTGGCTGATCCATTGACTAAGGGTCTTACACGGGATCTTGTGTACAAGACATCTAAGGGGATGGGGTTAAAGCCTATATCACAAAATCACCAATAGTGGAACCTCAACTTAACGCTTGATACAACATCAAATCTTAAGTTCAATGAGTTAAATGTACACTATTAGAGTGGTTGCAAGCACTACAATATATTCAATATTCATCCCAAAGTCAAGTGCTTGGTTATCCATAGGTTTGCAGGAGGATGAACAACATGTTCTTAATGGACTAATGATCATTAAAGTGTTAGCTATGGAAATACTATTTGATGGTGTCCACCTATGTAAGTGTGAAGTGTGGCCGCTTCTAGGAGTTAAAGGGCTTTACTCTTATAACACTTACTAAAAGCATACAGACACATGGCCATAAGAGTGTCAACTAAATTAAATGAGCATTCATTGTTGTCGAAATCAGTGTGTGGAGTAGATACAACTTATCAAAAAGGATCGCTGGTTCAAAAATTATTACATCTACCAAGCTATTCTGACTTGTTGAGATATGCTTCACTAAGTAGAGGTTCAAATCGAAAGATACCTGTATTTATGCATTGGTTTCCAATCTTGTCAGTTTATTTTGAAATGGTGGAGGAATGTTGGAGAATTTCAAAATAATTAGGAGTTTTTCCGTTTTAAGTAATAACTTTTAGAAGAGTTTTCTGAATAGTAGTAACTCTTCACCAGTTTCTGTATAGTAGTAACTCTTCAACTGTTAGTTTTTTTTTTTTTTTTTGAAGAGTTGTATTGTATTCTTCAAGGATTGTAACTCTCCATGTGATAGTTAAATTCTTAATAGGTGTGTCTGCTTATGATCAAACATGAGTCTTCCATATATATCCAATTAGACAAATAAACTGACTTACTTTTGATTCCTTGTCTAACTTTTCTCCTAAAAAATCTCCTACTCTACTTAAACTTTCCAGACAACTCTGAAGGCTCTAGGTCTGATACTGTTTGTGCAAAACATAAATCAGACAAGGGCTTTAGGTCTGATACTATTTGTGCAAAACATAAATCAGACAAGGGCTTTATTGTATCTTACAGGTTAATTCGCAGAACTCTTTTGCACACTAATAGTAGGGGCGACTTAAACCTTAAGGAAAATGATATTTGTAACGTGCCTTAAAGCCATTTTCTCAGATAATAATTTTTGTTCCAACAATTTTAAACTCATTATTTGCGGTTTGATTCTACTATGAGTTGAATGAAAACAGAATAATTGAAACTTATCTTATGATTTTTTTTATATTTACTTAGGTAACTATGTTCGTGATTGTGGGAATCTAATTCTTGAGAAATTTGAATTGTTGGGTATCAATATCATTAAGAATGGTTTTCATGTACTTTCTAGGCTCGGAGTTACATCAAATGGGAAAGATATTTTAGGTTGCCAATTTTGACACGACCAACCTGGTGTAAATTGATAAAACTTGCAAGCTTTCTGTATACTTATAAACATTGGGATTTAGAATAATTTCAGATTACTTCCAATAATTGTATTCCTTGTTTTGTTGATTGAAGTCATTTGTTGTGCTGTGATAAATTGGGTTTCCATTAGTTTTTCACATTTTGATTTGCATCTTGTATATCGAGAATAGGAAAAGCTAATGCTTAGTAGTAGAATCTGCATATCACTTAACCGAGCAAGTTTGATTCTTTATTTCTTGAAAATGATAAATAAGGATAATTTTCTATTTCTACTGGGATTTCAGATTGGTCTTTGGTACACACGTGATAAAGGAATTGACTTTTTGTCAATGGATAGATATGTATAATTTCCTACTTAGATTGGGGATTTTTGGTTGAGCTTTGCCATATAACCAGGGGAAGGGAATTGATAAATAAAAAAGATCGCATTTTTGTACATGCATTGTTACTCTTTTAGAATGCAATTAGATCATGAAAAAAAATATTGCACTCCTATCTAGAGCAAAATAGAGCTGCGGACCATATGGCAAGGATCTTTTGTTTGGTTACATTCTTGCACAAGTGAATTAAGCTCAGTTATTTCAGAAGACTTTAGAGGGGTAGTATGCCCCAGGAATTTTATTTTATTTTATGAATTATCTTTCTTACCAAAAAAAAAAAAAGAAGAAGAACCATTTTGCCAAGAAATTGTTCCATCTCTTTCCCAAGTTGTCTTATTTCCGCCAAAGCCATGCATTATCCAGCCCCAAGTAAACTGAAGTGCTCAGGGCTCTGATTCTGCCACCGGGCTCTCCTATTTTGGCTCTCTTTTAGTTATGTGAAAGAAAAGGTAGTACTAATCTGTAGGCAAGACAAGTTTTAAAACCACAACCCCAAAAAAAAATTATAACAAGGAATATGTTTTTCCCATGCTAATTTGTTGTAAAATAAGAAACAAGTTATATATACCTTTTCTTCTATACCTTATTCGTCTTGTTCTTGAATCTTGTCAATCATCAAATATAAGAAGCCTGTCACTGAAAAATACATAGAAAAACACATAATTAATATCACTTTGAAAAAGTTAAAAATTATTATTTAATTATAAGAGCAAGAAAACATAAGCTTAGAGCTTTTACGATTGGGCAACCAAAATAAAGAAACAAAATCATAGGAAAGAAGAAGGATTTTGTGGGAGGAAAAATCAATTTTATTAATCAAATCTACGATGCAAATTTCCTCCACAACAAAATCACTTTTCCTTACCAAGTGCATCAAAAAAGTTTCTTTCTTTACTTCATAAAAATTTTCTTCCGCAGTATGTTCTTTTAAATCAATAAATTCTTTTTCTTCGAGTATATTAAGAGTTTTTCTTTCTTACCCCAACAAAATTTTACAAAAACTTCTTTTTCCTTTTTTCACATCATAAATTCATCATTTTCAATTGTACCAAACAATGTATGCAATCCAAAATTGTACACTAATTCAAAATCTTCATAATTTTTCTCATTATTGACATACATGTCTTTATCAAAATTTACTTCCTCTTCAAAACTAAATTTTGGCACATAATATAGATGATAATTTATGTCCATCATAAAATCATAAAACAACTTCCCAAAAAAATATGAGGTACATGAAAATAACGAACTTCAAACACAGGCTTTTGCATAATTTGAAAAAATAAACTTGTTTTTTTTTTTTTTTGTTCTCTTTTCATCATATGATAAATTTACATCAAACCGCATTCATAAAAATATCCAGGTTTTCAATTAACAATCTTCATCTTATATAACTACCCCTATGATTATTATATGTTCTTGAAACTCCAAAATTTCACCATTAATTACATCTCTCCATTATGTCATCAATTGGATGAAATATGAACTCACCCGTATGAAGAAATTCTTGATGCTACCTTTGTCTCCAAATCAACTTCTTGGCCTCCACGACGGTGTAAAACTGGATCAAGTTCCTTGATTCCCCAATTCACACAAGTTACACATTCAGTACGGTTGGAAACCCAGCAGTTCATTCCTGGATTGGAATCAAACTCTCCCTATAAGTTACCACATTTAGTACGCTTTCAGGCCGAATCCCAACAACACAAGAAGAAGGCTCGCGAACATTATATTTCCTAAACTCTTGGCAATTGCTGAGTACACATGAAATTAACTGTCCATCCTTGCTTTCTATAAAGAGCTCCTCCTCTTCATTATTATTCCGAAAAGATAATGGGAAATTAATGTTTGGCAAAGATGCTATGTCTAAAGAGAAAATCTTTTCATCCAAGATTCTTGAACACCATATTATGTACACCCGGGCCAGAAAAGACATAACTAGGAGGATATTCTATCTCTGTAAACTCCTCAGAGTTTAGATGAAAAGAAAGAACGCTATCCAAAACAGACCAATGTAACGACCCTTTAAATGATATTGATACAGATGCATTAGATAAATGCTCTCGATAAATATTATCTAATTCTCTCCAAGCATTAGTACTTAGATTGTATATCTCAGCCCTGAAAGCGTAAGTATGACGATCTTCAAGATGCCAGAGCATAACGAGCCTAATAACTTTGTAATCGTTGGTGATAGGATCATACCCAAATCCTGAATGTTTTAAGGGCCTGTAAAATTTTTGTGGGCAGCCAAAAGGGCAATCAGGAAGCCTCCTAAATTCACGAGTTGCAGGATTTAACAAACAGATATCTTGTCGAGTAACAATGCATACAATGCCGTTGGAAGGGCCCAATAAACCAGCAGTACCAAATTCATATCATGGAAAATTGGCACCTCCAAATCAGGAGCTATCGTATCCAGTGATTCGTAATTAGAATGGAAACACAAGACGTATTTTTTGGTCTCCTGGATGAACAGCATGATGAGGATTTTCGTGTCATCAGCATGGCAGCGGCGGCTAAGATGCAAAGCGATGAATTCAGGACTTGTGATGAACGCACACCATGATCTACAAACGCACCTGAATCGGATCAACAATTTCACGGGCAATCGTCTTAAGATCTCCCTCAAGATATCTGTTGGTATCACCAATTCCATGTCCTAGTTTCTTTTGTTCTCCTTGGAGCACAAACAACGTAATTAATTGTTGCAGGGTGACAACGGAACAGCAGCTTAGTTGGTAAGACAATTTCGCTGTGACCTATTGTTGCAGGGCGGTTGGAAAGTAGGGGCGCAAACGTGTGACAATCTTTTAAACCTTTTTCTATTTTGGGTGGTTAATCTAATACTATGTATCAGGAGTCATTCGTTACGTGTACAGGAACCTCTTATTCCATTATTGGGGTGTGGATCAATTGAATAGATTTCCTATTTGGATTGGAATTTGTTGATTTCATCATCTTTGTATGCGTTGTTTCAGCAAAGACCACACGGCTTTTCCTCGTTACCAAATTGGGATTGTCGCTCAATTCCGTGTCCTGTTCGGTCTTGGTAACTAATTTTCATGTCTTAATTGGCGGCTTTTAGTTATTACTATTACTACTAGTTTTTCTGAATCAAAATTTCTTTTGAGTTAATAAAATACAACTATTTTTTATTATCTATTTTACTAGATAATAATAATAATAACAACAACAACAACAAAATACAACTAATGATGTTTTTTGCATGACTGGTTTCAGAATACTTTTTATGACCTTCCATCCATTTGAATGGTCCTAAAGTACAAATTATGAAGAAAAACTTATCTACCAATTTCATTTACATTGGCATTTTTCTTGGTGGGGGATATGAAGGCTGCTAATATTTCAAAAAAACGAACCATAATGGATGGGAAGGGAAATTTTACAAAGTTCACATGATAAATCCAAGTTCGACCATTTAGAGAACTGATGCTTTATCCCAGATACTATTCATTCGGACTATTTCTTGGTTCTGATGACGTAGTTTACAAGTACCATCCGAGAAACAATGTAGGAATTTAACCATTTTTTGGCTTGCCAGGACCTAATTAACCGTCTAGCCAAAAGTAAAGGCGTCACCAAGTCTCAAAACTCAGGATGAGGTTGCATAGGTGCAGTAATTAACCACCTTGTTCTATCCTTTCCAATTTATCAAGAAGATTCAACAATTACTCCTAGAGCACCTAACACGGTGCAAGATCCAAGAATTACACACAAAAAAAGAGGGGGGTTGAAACCTAATAAGGGAGAAAGGCAGATAATAAGAATGAAATAGCCAAATCACAACTTGAAATACTTGTGAAATTCTGCCATCAACAGGAAAAAATTGTAGGCCTTCAAGGCACTTCAGTGACACCCTGAGAGCCTCCCAAATAATAGATTGTATATCGTATGGTGCAAAAGATTTTGTAGAAAAGAAAATAAAAAGCAAAAACTTTAGAACTTCATCCACCTACCAGCTACAGGCCAGTCTTCTCCAGCCGACCCAAGATGAGTTCTCCACTCTTCAATCAATCTTCACTGATGAGAACAGATAATGGACAAAGTAGAATGATGTGAGGAAACCGATTGTACCAGTAGCCAGCATGATTGCAATTGCCATGATAAGTGAGTAGCCAAGATAAAGTATAGCTGACACTGGTCCACTCAAGCTCTGCAGGTCAAAGACCAAGTAATTGATGGAATACAAGAACACATACAGGGCAACAGAACCCGAGGCATAGAATGCTTTCCACCACCACATCCAGTCCTCAACACAGAGATGCATATAAGTAAGTACTACTGAAACTTCAGCACAAACAACAACTAACAGCAGAAGCACAATTAGGAGAAAACCAAAAACATAATAGAACCGTCCAAGCCAGATGCTAGAAAGAATGAAGAAAAGTTCAATAAATAGAGTTCCAAATGGAAGAGTTCCAGCACCGAGAACCAGAAGCCAAGATGGATATTTGCGAGCAGGGATTTCCCTAGGGATCTGGTTAGTTCGCACAGGATATTGAATGGGCTCAGCTTTAGCACCGATGAAGCCTCCCAAAAGGGTGAGGGGAACTGAAATGCAGAACCAGAGTGCCAAAAGAATAAAATACAAGGAAATTGGAATGGCACCAGTACTATTACTTCCCCAGAGGATGAAATTCAAAGCAGTAAGAATAACAAAGACGATTCCCGGGAAAAAGCATGCAATTGACCAAGAAACCGATCTCCACCCTTCTGAAGTACCCCTAATAGTACTCCAGAGACGCACACCAACATATCCAGCAGCAATTCCTAGGAAAAGATACAGAAGTATCATCCCTGTCAGTAGCATACCTCGTGAAGCTGGAGACATAAAACCAAGGGCTGCAAAAACAATAGTGACCACTGCCATCCCTAAAATCTGAAGTACCCCATCTCCAACCATAACAGAAAGCAGTTTCGGGTGATTTGGTTCCCTGAACACATCACCCACCACAAGTTTCCATCCAGAAAGCTCTTCATTCATTTGTGCCTGAGATTCTTTATCCAATTCCTCATACCTGGTCAAATCCCTCCTCACAGTCCTCAAGAAGATAACAAAAACAATACCAGCCAAAAAGAAGATAACCATCAATGAGTTAAGAATTGAGAACCAGTGAACACGTGCACCTTCCATCTTCAGATAAGCATCCCACCGAGAAGGCCATCTAGTATTGCTTTTCTCGAATTCAACCTCATAAGTGAATGATACCCTTTCTTGCTGCCTTATTATCTGAGCCTTATCAAGCTCAGATGGACAGCTTGTTGATGGAATACTATCGTACATATGGAGTTTCTCCATCTTGTCAGGGTCATATTTAACACTGCAGGGAACAACCTCAAAACCAACAATCTCATAACCAGAAGCCTTGTTCTTATCTGCCTCTGATGAATGACACCCATACCTTCTTCGCCAGTACCAATTATCTCCACTCCAGCTCCTTCATATTCATGAATGAAGACCTTAAACTTGAGATGATTGATAATGTAATCATCATCACTACCCTGTGGCGTATACCCAACTGGAAATCCAGTCCACTGGATTTTAACCCCATTTTGGTTGGCATATCTCAAAGCAGGCAAGTTATCCAGAATAACATTCACTTGATAAAGATCACGAGTTCTCTGTTTCAAGAGCTTTACCTCATGTTCACTCAGTGGGGGAGTAGTGCAAAGGAAAAGAGATTCATTCATGTTCATCTTGAAACGGTAGGGAGAATTGTCAATCTGGTCTCCCATAAGTAGTTCTCCAAGATTCTCGGCACTTTTCTTAATTCCCGCTTGGGGCTTGCAATAAGGAAGACTATAATAGCTGAAAGGAAGCTCAGTTTCAATTGAAGTCAATGAATTCACCTTGACAATTAATACTTCTCCATTGGTATATGAATGCATATAAGTTTCATGTAAGTGCCCGGCAGATAAAACCCATTACAGATATGCGATACCAGAACCAAGTAAATGAAAGCAGAAAAATATTTCCTTTTAAAGATCGATGGCAATGCCATTGTTCAATAAAAGGAAGTGGAAGCAGATTCCTTCAAGTTGGACTCGTTCCAATCCACAAACAATGGATTCAAAACATCGATCCTATATCACAGAAAGTTATAGGCATTAGCTTTTTTTCCCATCTCTTCCAACCTCAACATTCATCTAACTCCAATACTTAACAAGTAAATAATCGTGACCAAATTCATCTACAAAAGGATATAAGCACGTAGAGGTTAATCAGTTAAAAAACTTCCCATTTCACAAAGTAGTAAACAACCTATGTCTACCACATTATCTCAAATCAAATCATTATTTGCATTAAAAATCCCAAACTTCAGATCTAATCTATTTTCTGTCAACCGATATACAATCAAAATGTCGTACTTCCTGATTGCACTGTCATACATGTTTCCATCTCATCGCGCGTCTAAATATTCAGTATCTACAATTAGAGAGCTCCAACCAACTAAAATTATTCTTTTCAAGAACTAGGAATAAAATTACCCGTGGATGGCACCACTTACATAGATTTCAAATTTTTGTACATTCATTCTACAAGCACATAGATTCATCACAAAACCACCAAATTAAATGTTTCCAGACATGTAAATGAATATATAATCATAAAATTGAGGACTAAATCAATAAATTCATAACAATTATATCAATCTTCTCAAAAATCTAAAATCATTACAGATCTACCAATTCACCCTCAACAAAAATATAGGGAAAAAAACAGAAAAATAATTACGAAAGTGCAAATTACTCATTTTTACAACAATTAAATAAACAAATAGAATAAAAATTAGGAATCAGAAAATTAAGCAAAGAAAACAGCGTATCATTATCCAAAAACAAATTAATACAGATCTATATACAATTGGAAAAAATAAAAATAATTTGCGTACACAGGTGGATCTGGAGAAGATGTGAAGACGAAGTGAGTTGAATCGGAGTGAGTGGCGGTTTCGGTTAGGATTTGTTATATGGAAGTTAGAGAGAATTGAATATAACAGACAAGAGGAAGAAGAGGGGGTATGGTTTTACTCTTTTTTTTTTCTTTTTTTTTTTTCGGTTTATAGAGACTTGAGGAGGTAGCTTGTAGTAGAGGATATATATATATATATATATATATATATATGAGTTTAGATATCGAGAGGAATTTTATTTTGGATTGAATCAATTATTTAATATATATAATAATTATTTTGTAATTAATAAAAAATTTATATGTAAAATAGGAGATAGAGGGACTAATATTTTATATTAATTAGATCGTTCACTTCATATATAAAAATATATTAGTTTTGAAACAATTACTATCAATTCAAAATAAAAATTTGGATGAGAAAACTCAACTCTGCCATTACAAAAATATAAATTTGTTTTTTAAATATATTATTTCTTAAATTAACCTGTCCAAATCAAAATCTTATGAGACACACTAACTAAAAAAAAATTAATTAATCATAACACAATATTATAAATTTTTTTATTCAAAATATTTTATACTAATAAATGATGTGATATAAGTTGATATAGAATATTTTAAATTAAAGATCGTACCACATAATTGACGTAAGAATTTTCCCACACTAACTAATGAAAAAAAAAATGACCAGGAGTTACTGTTTTACTGTGATTTACTTTGATGTTGTGGCCTTTTGTTTTTTGTGTTTTGTATTTGAAGGGCAAATTTTAGTGAGCTTTGGGTTTTTTGTTTTTTTTTTTTTTTTTGTTCCTTATTTGAAAGGCAAGGAAAATTTTAGTGGGCTTTGTTTTTTTTTTTTTTTTAAACATTTATGTTCCTTTAGAAATATGTTTAAAACACAAATAAATGTGTTCGATAAATATTTATATTTTTTAAATTTGATTCAAACTTATCTCAATAATTATATAGTTTGACATTTATACAATAACAAATTAAACTAATCTATTTCAAATTGTAAGGGACGCTCAGATCGAACTCACTCGCCTCGTACAAAGATCAATGTAGTACTTCATTACCTCTTGCTCAGTGATATTTTAATCCATTTGTTTAGACATTAGCATTAGAGTTCTGAAACTTTATTTATGTCCTTACATCCAATCAAATTGTGAAGCAAAGCTCGATATGATTACGTAATCATCGTAAAATTTATTAAAAGAATCAAACAAAACACTAGTACATATATAAGTTTTAGTTTTTTTTTTTTTTTTTTTAAAGAAAAAGATAAAGTTGTTCTGGGTTTTGTGTTTATTCTATTGTGTTTGGGTCGAGATTGAAAAGTTGACTAATGTAAACTATTATTCGGGCTTGATTATCTTGAATGGGTTTTCAGTTTTCACCACGTCTAAATTGGATCAAAAAACCAAAGTATTATTAGGCCTTTTTGGGGCCTGTTTGGGGGTTTTAACATAGTTTTATTTCATACATCACAGCTCTCTGTCTCTTTCTCAGCAGTGTCTCTCTGCAGCTAGACCCAATCGTTCACTCCCAGTCTCCATTTTTCTTCATTACTCGGTGTATAAATCAGGTTCTTTATACGTTTAACTTTATCTTGAGTTGTTGCTGAATATTTTTTGCTCTAGATTTGCTGATATTAGCTACAAATGTTTCAACCTTTTATGGGATTTAAACCAAAAAAAAAAAGTTAAATTTTGCTAGAATATTTGCTTCATTCTGTTCTCGAATGGTAAAAATTAAGCAGAAATACTGAAGAAAAAGAAGGAACTTTGAAAAAAAAAAAAAAAAAGATGGATTGATGAAATTAGGAACGAAATTTTTAAAAAAAAAAAAATTTACTTTATTTACTAGATTTTTCTGTCTCAGTTTTATGTATCAAGAAAAGGAAAAAGAAAAAGACGAGGAAATTATTTTACCATTTTATTTATTTTTTAGAATTCCAGAATCAAAAGGGCTAAAGGGTTGTTTGTTTTGTGGTTGAATTTTCAGGTAGTAGTAAAGAACTGCATTAGATATTGAGAATGGCTTTATGCTCGTTGCATAAGACGGCCTGTTGAGATTCTAAGTAAGAGGATGAATACCCCTGTTTATTCTGGACTGGGTTATCATACCATGGCATGTAAAGGGGCTTCCTTCGCCGAATTTCGTGAGAATCATAGCCCTTTTTCGTGTAATTGTCCGAACATGTATTGCAGTCATGGGATTTCGTTTAGAAGATACTCTACCGAAGTATCTTCTTCTGAACAAATGAATCTGATAAAGCAGTTGAGGGAAAGAACTAGTGCTCCCATTAAAGAAGTCAAGTCTGCTCTAGTTGATTCCAACTGGGACATTGGCAAGTTTCTTTTCTGGCTCTTTCTTTTCTTTTTATTGTCCGTTTTGATTAATAAAAGATAGTGTCTTGATTAATACAAGATTGTGTAAAGAATGCAGAATCGGCTCAAAAGGAATTGAGGAAAAGAGGGATGGTTCATGCATCTAAAAAAGCGTCTCGAACTGCTGCTGAGGGTTTGTTGGCTCTAGCACAGAATAAAGCAAGAAAGGAAGGCTGCTGTAATTGAGCTTAATTGCGAAACAGATTTTGTCGCCAGGAATGAGATTTTTCAGTACTTGGTCAGTAAGATAAATCTACCACTTTGCCCTTGAATTAACTTTGATGCATGGAATTAACAATATGAATTTGAAATGTAAATTGCTTTTGCTGAGTAATGAAATCATTTATGTATCCCAGTGGTATCTGGATGTATGGTCCTTGGTTCCTCCATTTTAACTCCGACTTTCTTACCCTTCACTATTCATTCACACTGCTCACTTGTAATCTTATTTCATGCAGGCCATATCGTTGGCAAAGTCGGCTCTGTTGGTTGATGGTTCCCAACAGTCCTCTGGTGCTGTTCATATTGGACCTGAGTTTTTGGAGGTGCACAGTTTCTTTTTGTTTACATTGTGGAAAAATTAATTTTAACTTCTTTGGTCTAGACTATTTCAATTTCTCTCCACCATTTATTTCTAGTACTGCCCCAGTAGATATTCAGAACCTAAGATTCTAAAGGTCTTATTTATTCTTAATTTCTTTACAGGAATTGAAGATAAACTTTGAACATCCCAAATTAAGTGGAGAGAGAACTGTTCAAAATGCAATTACAGAGGTTGCTGCGATGATGGGAGAGAATGTTAAGCTTAGAAGGGGTTTTGCAATGTCCACACCTTCATATGGTGTACTGTCTACATATCTCCATACAAGCCCTCAACCTGGTAAAATTATTTTTACAACTATCTCTTTATGTGTTGAGGAGAAGTGGGTAATGGTTGTAAATTATTGTTAAAGTCTCTGTTTACTACATTTACATATAGCTTTTATCTGTGGTAGCAACTTTGAGAGTTATATTCTGATATGTCGTTGGTAGTGTTTCCCTAGCAAAGAAAATTTGGCCTAACACTGGATCTTTCCATCAATTATTATGCAGGTGTGGGGCGAATTGCTGGGCTTTTATCCCTTGAAGCAGAGGATCAGAATGCTTCATTGGATGCTCTTCACCGTGTTAGGGTCAGAACTCGCAATGCATGTGGTGGCTGCAAAGCCAATGTTCTTAACAAAGGAAGCCGTTTCTTCTGAAGCAATGGAGAGTGAACGTGAGATTCTCAAGTCTCAGGTACCAAGTGGCAAGTGTTGTAATGAAATCTCTCTCTTTTGATATTCAAACGCAGAAATCTCAGGTACTTAGTGATGTCATTAAATCATTCTCCTTTGATAATTTGATGAAGGGTGTAGGAGTGAAGCTATAAATGCATCCTATCATGATCTGGAGTGCTTTTATCACTGTTGTTCTAGAACTGATTGTCTAAATATTGCTTTTATAGGAAGTTCCAACAGAATTACTTTAGTCTCCCTTTGACCCCCCACCCTTGGGTCTCAATGCATTATAGTATGTTCCAGCCCCTGTCAGCCTAAAGCACTGTTGACTTATTTGTTTGCACTTGACTTCTAATTCGTTGGTAATTATCAACATTCCCACTAAACCACCTCCATGTCGCTTTGCACCGAAAAATTTCAGAAGAGATAAAGATACCAAATTAGTCTTGAAAATAGGGATGTAACCTATTGCTATGTTTATAAGATAGTAGATCTTTTGTTTTCTTAACCTGCAAAGTGATTTTTACAACTCCATTTTTACGATTTTGAACTCTTTTCGGTTGCCTTTGTCAGGCAGAAAGTACAGGGAAGTCTCAGATGGCCATAGAGAAAATGGTTGAAGGACGGCTACGCAAATATTTTGAGGAAGTAGTTCTGATGGAGCAAAAATTTATTGTCAATGATACTCTGAACGTAAAGGTATGATGTTGCCTGTTCTGTTAGATGTTAAATTTCTCCTAGCCTCTCTCTCAATTTTTCTTCAAGTTCGTCACTGGAGTTGTTTGTTCTTGGATGATATTTCTCCTGTCTTAAACCTGTATGGCTACTTCCTTTTCTCTAGGGTAGTCCATATTCCTGTCCATTATTGTTGTTGTTCTTTTAGCACGTAGTACTTCTTCTACTTTTCATTCCTTCTTCTTGAGACAGGTAATTCTTCTTTTTGGTTTCAAAAGAACTAGATATTAAAGTTTGCGAGAGGTTCCCAGCACTTAGAGCAACCTAAATCCTTAATTATTTGTGTCTCAAAAGGTTTGTAGTTGTCTTTTCTGATTTTCTTGATGGTTTCTGAGACAGTGGAACAGATATTTAGCTTACACGTACAAGGTTGTGCATTAAACTTCTGAAGGAATATAGTATCAAACGCGGTCAAAATTATGTTAGTGCTACTCAAGGTTGTGTGTCATTGAGTGTTTTTGAGAATAGTCTTGGATGGCATTTATGTATCCTGTGTTTTTCTGTGATATGTACAAATATGCTAATGTCCATTTCGACTTGGAAGCACCATCTGAACCTTTAAAGCTGCCGATATTCACCAAATATTGAATAGGTTAGGTATGTGAAGTTGTGGACTTAAGATGCATGGAGACTCCACCATAACTTTGGCTTGTAACAACCATCACAATTCCTTTGACCCTTCCCATGTACCATTTAATACATAAGCTTGGATGTGCTGCCATATGAATGAGTTATATGTTACTGCAAAGGAACTACTACTACGATGACTTTTAATTGTACTCATGCAGACGCTATTAAATAACCTATCCAAGGAAGTGGGGTCACCAGTGAAGATCGGAAGCTTTTTACGAGTGGAAGTAGGAGAAGGTCTTCAGAGGTAAATCTTCGTTGCAGGTGTTTTATTCATCGCCACTTTTGCTATATATGACAATTGTTATTACCCTTCTTTCAAAGAGAACCTATTGTATTCTTTTTAATGAAGTTCAGAACGGTGAGATGGCACTTTACATCTTAAAGCCCTAAAACTTGTTTCGGCAAAGAGTTTTCGTAATCCTTAATGGAACTTGTTTCAGCAAAGAGTAATGTTCACAATCCTTAATTTCGCTTTGTATTTTGTTACTTGTTTGAGAAACAGAGGTATAGTGATATCCTTGTTCCCATGGCTGAATTATGGTGAATTTAGGGTGAGGATGATACACGTTTGAAAAGCGCAACCTTCTTTACAGGATCTGTTGATATTTGAAAATCTGTTTAACATCAATTATTTCTCAAGATGGAAAACTTTGCATCACTGTTTACTTGTCCAGATTCAGAATAATGGTTGAATTGTTAACATTAAGAATGAGAGTTTGGATGACTTGAGTCACTCTTATATTGCTTTTTAACCCAACTACTTTCATTCCTGCGGGCTATGTGTTTTGCTTTTGAGGCCAGCAAAGAGTAATTATGTATTCTAAATGAGCATGCAGCAAAGAACAAATGTGTCTTTTGATCTTATTAACACCTTAAATTTTAAGAAGAGTGATGTTTCAATAATTTTGAATTGAATGCAAGTTAAATGGAAATTTGCGCTTAATGGGCGGAACAGAATGTCTTATGGCTGTAGTGAAAGATTCTTCTAATCCTAGATTTTGTGGTGTTAATTACAAAGATATCATCCATGAACAAAGAAGTGAAATGGTAAGCTTCCTGATACTCATTTTGTTGCTAGAGTGTTACGAGTTTAGAAGATGGGTCCAAAATGGACAGAGGTTTTCAAATAATGGCATGTGAATTGAGTTTCCCTATCGTTGTAATTAGGACCACTTTATCTCTATTTGGATAAAGCTATATGTGTTTTAATTTTCTTTTTTTTTTTTCATATCTTTTTTCTTATCAATTCTTTTGATCCTTTTGCTCCAAAATTTTAATTTTGGCATGGTGGTTGATATCTGGATAACACCATTGCCTACCGTGTTAGTTGTAGTCAGCACTTGAGATATTTAAATTATTTGTTTTATTTCTTTTTGTAGGCTTGAATCATCCAGTACTCCTGAACCTTTGGCTCAGGCTGCTTAATTGGTAATTCATCACAATCCTTGGAAGCCACCTTAAATGGAATGAGTATATCTTTTTGCCGTGGAATTACAGTTCTTCCTTTTTACTGGTTTATAATCCAGTTTCTGCTTTTTGTTCACTTAAATGTGAAATTTTGTATAATTGCCTTTCCATTAGGAATTCTGACACAGCTAAACTTTGATGCTTTTTTACTTCTAGAACAAAAGAGGTACTCTGGCTACAACTTAATTAGAATGGATTTGTTGTCCTACTAAATGCTATGCTGTCGTATTCTTTTTACTCGGAATGTGGAATATGAAAGTTACAGTTACATATACAAATTCATCATTTCTGGGCAGTCTATTTCCTCTTCCCATATGGTTTTTTTTTTTTCCCTTCCTCTTTTTTATGATGATATTACCTTGGCATTTGCTCCTAGAGAATTGTCTTCTACCAACAAGACAAACTATGATATTATGGTGAAAAGAATCTGAATTCTTTATACATTTCTTCCCTCTCCTTGTATGGTAGAGAGAGTCCCCCCGAGGGGGGTGGGGGGGAGGGGAGAGGGAGTTATCTTTTGAGTCATGCACGGTGATTCGTCACTGATTCCACTGTTGAATACATGATTATTTTATGTTTTAGGGACTTATCTTTTGGTTTGTGGTGACGCGGATGTATATAATGTACTAGGCTGATCTATACATCTTCCGACACCGGCTTTTAAACCAACAAAGTTTAACTGAACTCTTAATAGTTTCAGGTTCGAGAAAAAGCCACTTTTAGACCCTAAACTATTAGACTAGTGATACTTTGTACCCCAAACTCCCATTTTGAACAAAGTGTACCCTAAACTCTACAAACGTTCCACCGTTAGCCCTTTTGCTATTTTTCAGTTAAATTGTTAACGGCAAAAATTCAAGTGCAGTGGACATGCATTCAAGTTTGGGCATTATTGTCCAAGATATATGTTAAATCAAATATAAAAATAAAAGTAAGAAACCTGAAATGCGATTAATACAAAAGGGCAGTTGCATAACAAAAAGTTACTCAAAAGAGTACTTCAAAAAAGTCAGAAACCATTTGACTTTTTGTTTCAAAAAATAATTCTTCTTCCTCCCAGATAATTTCAACCTTAATATTTTAGTCATAATATTCTTAATTTTTAATAATTAAATATGTTAATAACTAATAATATTTATTTTTTTAAATATTTAAATACCTTTTCTTTGGATAAATGCTGGTGATATGTACAATTTATGTACTTATACATTAATATAAATGTACAACTAATTAATGCAATACTTTGTTTTAATAACTAATTAATGTATTATTAACTTCCTTTTAATACATATAAATATTACAGTTAAGTAATTATATATACTTAAGTATTCATTGAAATATCTATTATAATATACTTATAAATACATGTTCTTATATTCATATACTAAGATTTGTATAACTTATAATTGTAATAAAAATATGTTTTATATAATATCTAATTTATATACTTATATAGTTATACTACATAACTTATTAGTATAACATTTTTATTATCAATAAATATATTAAATGCATTACTAACTTGCTATTAATATAGATGGAGTTAGATAATCATATATATATTCCTATTTACTTATAGGATATATGATTTAATAAAATTTGTCTATATGAATATTGAATTGATTTTGGTATGTGACTTTAAATTTGATCAGTAATTTTGTAAATTAATTTTAATATCTATATATAATATATACACTAATAAATATTCATATATTATTATTTGTAACTAGTGTGTGTATATATAATTATATATATAGTATACATACAAGATATGTATGTGTGAATTTGTATCTATATATAATATATACACTAACACACATTCATGTAGCTTTTTTTTTGCTGAATGATGTTATTATAATTTAAGTATGTATTTTTTTTTATTATCTATAAACTTGTATTTTGAATTTGTAGAACTTTTATTATCTTATATTTTTATTATGTGATATTTTGTATTATGGAACGATATGAAATTTGTGAGATAATGTATTAAATTTTGAAATTAGAATATAAAATAAAAGAATATTAAATATTCGACTTATTCGATTTACCGGTCGAACATGTCGAATTTAAACGATTCGATTTTAATTAACTTTGAATTTATATGACTTAATTTTGATTTTAACATTTTCAAATCGAAAGTCAAACAAATCGACAAATTGAATCATATACCGATAAAGTGAACACCCTAATCTAGTGGAGCAGATTACAGATGACATGCTTAATAAATTCTGCACATGAAGTTACAATTTGGGTGAAATAGCTTGTGAGAAGGGGAGATAGATGAGAAGAGAGTGCAGCTGCCACTTTAGTGGAACTTGAGGCTGGTCAATACATTGTTATTCACCGGATCAGACAAATGATCCAGAAGGTTTTGGAAGGGTCCGTCTCCTGTGACAAGACCTTGTACGAAGTAACCCAATATTCCCAACATGGCCAATCTTCCATTCTTGATCTCCTTCAGCTTCAATTCCTTGAAGGATTTCTCATCTTTTCCCAACCCAAGAGGGTTGAAGAGGGGGCCACCAGGGTATGCTGGGTCACCGGAGCCTCCCAAGAATTTCTCGAGTCCTAAGAAGTACTGCTTGCCCATAGACCCTGGTTTAGCCCAGTCCTGGAATCTCCTGTGCTCAGCAAATCCCATCAGTGCCATCTCCAGTACAAACAGGTGTGTAGTTGTCAGCCCAGTAGTTGTATGTACCAGCAGGAGGAAACACTCCAGTTTTGAACCATGGAAGAGCTGTTTCAGGTGGGATGAGGCCAGCATTTCCAAGGATCTCAGGTGCAATAGCTCCTACTACGCCCAACATGGCAAATCTTCCGTTGATGACTTCTCCATAAGCTAGCCATTTGGGCTCGATGAAGCCTCCGGTACCATCAGGGTCTGAGAGTCCCAGGGGATCAAATCCATAGTCACCAGGAAGACTGTAAGATTTCAATATCCATGAGCAATTAGGTTATATACTTTTCCATATCATTGTGTGTGTGTCTGTGTGTATGGGGAAGGCTGAGGCCAGCGGCATACACAGGAGATACAAGTATCTAGGAGATTGAAGCCATATTTCTACTGATAGTGAAAATACAGTTAAAGGGATGCGTGTGTATATATGAGATGACTTGAGTGTAGTGTTGAACAGTCAAATTTATGCATGGTTACCTGCCATCCAAGTACAGAAAGGCTTTGTTTGGAAGCAAACCACAGTTGTCTGTCTGCTCCTTGCTGAAAAATACAAACATCTTTGTAAGTCTATATGAAGTCCTGATAAATTCTTGTTGATGACACATCAAGTACATTTTCAACTCCTTAGTCCTTAACAAAACTGCAGTCTGTGTAACTGAAGTTCAGCTAAACTGATCAGCTGAACATGTAGAACATTTACTACAACATGCCTACTAGTAGTTTATTTTGCTTGACATTCTTGATTCTTCCAAAGCTCGAGATAGATACACTTACCTTAGCAGGGGGAGTAGCTTCAGCCCTTACAACAAAGGACACCTTTCTTGTAGATGATTGGAATGTCCTTCCTCCTAGAATCTGCCTAGCAGCCTCTGCTGAAGCAGTAATAGATGAAGAGGAGGCCAAAGCTTGTGTTGCCATTTTGATAAGTCAGTCTGTCTGCAGTTTTGTTTGGCTACTCTGAATAATAAGAATAGCTTCCAAATTTACACCTTATCTAGTAAGAATAAACACTTAAGTGTGGGAATTAAGGGCCAAGCTAGCTAGGCCGACTAAGCTATTATGTGGGCCTAGTGAAATACATTGAAATTGTGGTGTACATGGAGAATGCAGAGTTTCCAGATAAAGTTCTGATCTGGCCAAATAAAAATGGCACATGTGGCATGCTTACTTGGATAAGAGATATTATTGGATTGGTTGAAGTAAAATCTTTAGGTTCTCCATTGCCACTTGGAAATTGGCTCTATTATTTCCAATATTAATTTGATAGGTAACAAATCCTGCGAAGCAGACGATCAAGAACTCGTGCAACCACATCAATCCTCGGGCGACGGGAAAATCCCCCCTTCCCCGGGTTCTTTGCAGTTCTTTGCGCGCAAGCTGTGCAGAACGAACTAAATCGAACTAAATCACGAAGCGCCATGAAAAATGTAAATCGATAATTATTAAATTAATTCACATTAGGTAATTTGGTCACCAAACACTTATTTAGTATGAGATTGAGAGTTCGAATCATCTTGTATTTTTTTGAGTAGAGATTAAGTTCTACAGTTCTTTTGTTCCAACCTACCTTCTTTTCGAAATAAATTATAGATTGTTACCGATTAAAAAAAATATGAATCATTATGTATTATAGATTAAAGTTTCTATAGTTTTTGAAGAATTAATTCCATGGTGCTTCATAATGTAATTGAGGTATATGACACTTGGTAATTCTCTACATATAAGGGCTTAGATTACAATTTACTCCCATCTTTTTTCTTGGGAAAAAATGAGAAAGCGATATAGTAATGAATCTTCAACTCTTGTGAAATATTGAGTGCATTGTATTGAAATCAGGCATTTATTGAATCAGGCATATATATGTTCTGAACCAGTTGATCAATGACAATTAAGGACGTTTATGCAACTCCAATTTTTGTAGGAATTCTACATGGTTCTTAAAACAAGGGGTTTTCTCTTGTCAAATGAAAAAAAAAAAAAAAAAAAAAATCAAATTCTTATGAAAAAATATTTCCTACTTCCAATTCAATGTTTTCAAATAGATAAAATATTTTTATCAACCAATATAACCCTAGAAGGGCCTCCTAGCTGGCTAGGGGTTCTGCTTAAAGGCGTAGATAACAATAGTATTTATAGATCATTTGTGTATAGGTAAGTATAATAATATTTAAAAATTATTGTTAATCCAACTGCTAAATATAATAACGTCTTGATAAAATAGTTATGTATATATATAATAAAATATAATATAAAAATATTGTTAATCCCACTTAATAAATGCACAAGAGAGAAAAAATCAGGATGTGATGTGTAGAGTTCTTGAAATATCTTTTGACCCAAAAACCACATAATTTTTATTTTGGTTAGATAGGATAGTGTATTACACTCAAACAAAAAACAATTATTATTTTTTTTTAAAAAAAGGTAAATTTTCTTTTTCTGAACCCATTTAACTTGAAAATCCGAGTTAAACTTATCTCGGGTTCACTATATTGGGTCGGATAGGAGAGTTACACAATTCTAACCCGAAACTTGTGAGCCCAAACCCATTTCATGAAGACGCGTACACAATTTAATCCGAATTAACCATCCGGGTCTACTCCACCAAAAAAACAGTACTCATCAATGCTACGACTGATAAAGTCCAGACCGGGTCACTTAACCGGGCTGACCCGCCGGTGGATAACCAGCAGCAGTAGCAAAACCACCGTAATGAGCTTCGGAGACGGAAGCCACGGGGCATTGGGCCTGCCCTCGTCAATTATGGGCCTGGGCTCTGACGCCTACGAGCCCACTCCAATTCCAGGCCTTCCGGACAACATCTCCAGCATCACCGCCGGCCAGTACCACTCCCTCGCCGTCACCTCCGACGGCCATCTCTGGACTTGGGGCCGTAATCTCGAGTCCCAGCTCGGCCGCCACTCTCTTTCTCCAAGGTCTTCTATTATTATTACAATTATTTTTTAATAATTTATTATGCAATAAAAAAAGTTTGCCACTTTATTGTGAATTTAATACATTTTTTTTGCTACAGATTATTTTATGGTTAATATAAAGAGTCTCCCTTTAACTGAGGTAATTGCATCAGTCAAATAAGTCTCTTATACACATCTAAGTTACAGTTTTGATGCAATTTGGCATTCTTTTAGGTGTTTCGTTTGTTTGTAGAGGTTGGATTTTTCTGTAATATGGGAATGGTGATGCAAATGTGTATGAGCAATGCTTTCATAACTTTGAAAGACTAGTAATTTATCAAAATTCTAAAGTGTAGACAAATTTAGAGCTTAAAAGAAGTGGAGAATTTTGGGGTGTCGTTTTCTTTATAAAAGTTGTCAAGATTTTCTTTTGGTTGAATATATTTAGTGAAACAATCTGCAGAGAGGACACAATCTTTGAGTTCCCTCAAGCTTGGCAGGTTTACTGTGTAAAAGCAAATGAGTAGTAGTTTGAAGTTTGAACAATTTATTGTGCTGTTTTTGTTACATTATTACTGAGGCTTTTCAAGCTAAGTATGGAGGTGTAACTGGGTAACGCTTCTGGCTATAAGTTTTCAAAGATTTTTTTACTGCTTAATTTGTGAAAGAAAACATATTGTCGGAGCAAGTCTATTGTGAAAATTATCTAAAGAAGTTAGTTATTTTCTATTACCCGAAAAGGTTCATTCTAATTGTCTCCTAGTAGAGGACAAAGGAGTTTCTTCTTTCAGCATTAAAATCTTTACTTTTAGGCGCCTACTTGTATCTCTAGTGCACACATATTGATTCTTTTAGTAGGCTTGATAATGTGTTTGAAACCCGTACTTGTCTTTTTTATGTATTGGATGTATAAATTTTTGAGTTTAACTTGCAATGATCTTTACAACGGGGGAAACATTATTGAGTCTCTTCCCATAAGCACATGCTATACTCCTTTTGATTAAGCTAATACTAACATATGCTTTAACTTTCCCTTACCCCTTCCTCAAATTGTCCATTGAACTTCTTGTAGAGAGAAGTGGAACGAACCTTTCTGTAGTTTCAGATAGCTTTTAAGAGTAGAAGGACTAAATCAAGTTAGAGTTCAAGCTGCGTTTGCATCTGGTGTTATTTCTGCGGCTGTTGGTGATGATGGCTCACTATGGGTCTGGGGAAAGTCCAAGCGCGGTCAGCTGGGCATAGGAGAAGGAAATACTGATTCTGCTTTTCCTACCAGAGTTGAAGCACTTGTTGGAGAAGAAATAGTTAAGGTGGTCTCAGTATTGTGCTTAAGGTAGAAGGATAGCTGGTCATGGTATTCTATGACAGTCTAGTAATCTCAAGTACCCAACCCCAGTAAAAGTAACTTGAATAGTCTGCATATGTGTGTGTATATATATATTCGTGTTTTTTGTCCTTATGGACAAGGAACTTTCTGACTTTAATGTTGTACTTGCAGGTGTCACTCGGTTGGGGACATGCACTTGCATTGACTAAACATGGAAAACTGTTTGGCTGGGGTTACTATGCTGATGGTAGATTAGGGAAAATTGGAAAATCTTTTGAGTCCTCTCTATATGAAACTCTAGATTCAGTTGACAGTAAATCTCTACCATCAGAAGAAATTTCAAGTTCAATGCTTGAAACTGCAGAAAAGCTGGTTTTGGAAGGTATGGAGAAAGAAAAGGACATGCCAGTCGTCTGGGAACCCACTTTGATTGAAGAGCTCCGTGATATTGAAGTTGTAGATGTGTCATGTGGGCTTGACCATTCCTTGGTTCTTTGCGGTAAGTCATATTTATTTGTAAATTGGTGAATATATATGCTTGTGTATGTATTTTGATAATTTATGACTCTGTTGCAGTGGATGGCACGCTTTTAAGTGCTGGGAGCAATGCGTATGGCCAGTTGGGTAGAGTAAAACAAGATATGGGGATGCATCCAGTTGACATAAAGCTCCATCCTCTTTCTATAGCATCGGGGATGGGGCATTCCTTTGCAGTTTGCCAGCATCACTCATCAGAGATCACTGCAGATACACCAAGCGTTGTTTCATGGGGATGGAACCACAATTCTCAACTTGGTTGAGAAATGGTCTGGAAAATGTTCCACTGGTGGTTGAAGCACTTGCGAGTGAGATACCTATTTCAGTATCAGGAGGGCGGGCTCATTCAATGGCCGTCACTGCTGGGAAAGAGCTTTGGACTTGGGGCTGTGGTAGAAACGGCAGACTTGGCTTGGGCAGCTCAGTTGATGAACCAGAACCTATGATAGTTGACTATCTGGAAGGTTGTGAAGTTATGCAAGCTGTGGCGGGCTTTGATCATAGTCTTGTCCTCATTGCTGAATGAGGCCAGTAGAGCATTTCAAACAATCCTTGTGAGCGCTCTTCTTATTTATATGTTATTGCCATTATAATGTGGATTCAGATTCAGAAAATCTTTGATATTAACAAAATTTTTATTGATTTGTCCAGAGAATTTTCCTTTGAAAAAAATTCATGGATCAACTTTAATTTAGTATAGCAAACCTGTCGCTTCAAGTTGATCCATCTATTTAACAGGCTTAGTCTCAGCATATATGTTTAAATTGCACATATTTGTATGGAGAGAAGCATTTTAAAATTTTCATATTCTGGGCATTTCCGTGCAGGAGAGAGGAGGTTTTGCCCTTTGCGGTGACCTTTTAGATCCCTGCTGTTGCAAGATGAATATACGAGCGGTAACCAAATGTTCATTCAATGCTGAAGTTTCGAAGTAGGTGAATTTGAGTTAATTGAGGAAGACCGGTGCAATGTACTGTTTCACCATATAGCATGTTTGCTGGAGTTGACTAGATATTATAGGTTTGAAATGATTCTTGAATTGCAGCTATGCTTTCTGCCCCATAAAGTTACACTTTTGCTGTTGATGGTTTGCAAATGGTTTATTCGAGTGTAACGAGTCCTAGATTTTGTTGACTTGATGAGGTAATTTCATGTTTTCTTGGGGATATCAGATAAATCGAAAAAATTGTGTAGTTGAGCTCTGTAATTCAGCTCATTTCTGTGTTGAAACCTTCTTGGCTCGCCCAAACCCAACCCCCGCCCCCCGGGCGACTCTTTACCATGGGGGGGCTGGCTTTAGTCCATGGAACTTGGACAATTGCAATGATTGCCAATGGTCATCATGACCTTGACAAAGATTTTGAATCCTAAAAGAAGGGTTAGTGCAAATCAAAACATCATTCTTTTCGTGTTAGCAAAAAAGGAATCCTGCTCCAAAATTTTGACGTGAACACCTTAAAATATGCAGTTTGAATGTAATGCATATTTGTCTGAGTAGTTAGAAATCAGACACTTCTTTGAAGCAGAAAGATAACATATGGGATTGGACTAATTAATGAAAAACCAAACAATCCAAATAGTTGAAGCTATTTTCTCATCCTCTGCTTTCCTCTACTTCTAGGCGTATTAAAAATTCTCAGGGCTATCATCCAACTGCTTCTCATCCTCTATGTCAACCTCCAAGATTTCCTGAGAGGCAACATTTCCATGAAATTGCATTCAGTTAAAATCATTTTCAGAGCGACATATTATTGATCCAAAGCAAAATATACATTAATCCATTACACACAAATTAGAGTAATATTTTTTTTTCTTTAACATGTTATGATTCACTTGTCTAAAATTTGTAATTTAAAATATCTTTTTGTACACATCACCAGAATCTAAGTATTGATGTGTGTAACAAAAAAGTTTAAACAAAATAATTCCACCAAATTTGATGCGAGATAAATCCAGAAAGATGGAGGAGAAAAAGAAGGGACTTACAGGAATCCTCTGCTTCAAGTAGTTACCCAACCTAGCTAAAACAGTGGAACGTTTGTGCCAAAATTTACCACTCAGACTAATCTTCACATATGGTCCATCCAAGTCTGCCAACTCTGCTTTTCCTGCACATATATATATATTCTTAGTCACCTAATTCACTAGCTAATCTGTAAATAGCATACTGATATCATATATCACGTACCAAATATTATATATATTATATATTTTTAACAAAGTAACGTAAATTGCATACGGATAACATATATCACGTACCGAGTATTATATACATTATATATTTTTAAATTGGCTAAAGTAACGTACTATAACAGATGTATTGCGGTAACACTAAAAAATGTTGAAAATACTGTAAGTGAAAGAATGCCTCAAGAAATCACCTGTTATACCAACTGAATCATCAAATAGTTGTCCCAACTGCATTCAAAAATTAAAAATAATAATAATAATAAATAAAAATAAAACCTCAATTAACTTAGTACTAGTAGATAAAAGAAAAAAAAAAAAAAGCAGAAAAAACATATAGGAGAAACTATATATGCCTCGACTCTTGCATCAGCTAAGACTTGTTTGATGTTATCCTCAGTCAAATCCAGTGGTGAAAGTGATGCTGAAATTTCTGAGTATTTTGCTTTTCTGGGAAATAATGGTGGTGTTTTATGCAGTAGTCTTGAACTTTTTTTCAATGCCAAATTTGAAGATTCTTTCAGCTTCAATGCAGAGACTGCTTGGAAATTTTTTGAGGGATGATTATGAGAATTAGATAGAATTTGAGGGATCGAAAGTGGGTTTTGATGAAACTGAAGCTCAACATGCATCTTTTCTTGTGTTGTTTTTGCGAGGAAAAGAGTCAATAGGATGCTGTTTGGGATATCGGTTTGTTATGCTGGATTCAATATGTGGTTGATGGGAATGCTCCTAAAATCGGATTGAACTTGAACCGGTCGGTTCAAACAAAATTTTACCTTATACTCCCTATGAAATTACTTTATGTGACTTTGGCTCCAGAAGTTTCTTTTTGTTTTCACTAAACCTCTTTGTGAGCCATTTTTCTAGCACCCGCATTACCTCCCAATTCGATCATAATTAATGAGCATTGAAAAATATCATAAAACAAAAAAGTATGATATGAAAGAGAATCAAGAGATTGCCTTGTATTAATTATTGCTTTAGATGCTTATAGATACTTAATTTGATGGGCATAAAATAAGTTTGTGGTAAGGATCCTTCTATTTTATTTTAATTGTAGCTTTGACTTGGTAGTATAAGAATTAAAAAAAAAAACACCAATTAATTTAATTTTATAGCAGACCAAGATAGTTCACAGTGATTAAATTACCCTTTTATATTAATAATCTTCTCTCTATTAATACGCTATCAAGGTAAAGTTAAAAAAAATTCATTTATTACTTTCTTAAGTTTTTAAAACGATAAATAATCTGACATAAAATAAATTATTTAAATTAACAGATAAAATGAAACCACAGCAACATGATATAATGCACTTCTTCTAAAAGAAACCCCAAAATTTAGGCATCATTATTAATTAATACACTTGTACGATGGCTTCCCTAATCATATATTTTACTTCAAGAAGTGCACAGCAATTATTATAATGCAAAATACGACTAAGTGATATGTGATTGATTCCTAAAGCTTTCGCTTTCAGCTGTGAAGTGTTAACTCAAAGCAAATATCTTGTTTCACTAGTTTTGGAACTCTTCTACTACGGAAAATTGCCATCATTTTCTTGTTAATGCTACCAATGTTTTTCGCTTTTACGATTAGAATGAGTTAATGATTTGTATCACACCTGCATAGCTCAAAACATATATACATCCATTTCCTTATTTGGTCACCCAATGTCCACGTCTTGAGAAACTAGAATGGCCCCTTTACATTTTTTTGTTTTAGAGTAAGGCCCCATTACTACTTTGGCTGAATATTTCCCGAATGCCAAAGAGATGAGATGAGCCTAGAGGTCATTTGCATTGAAAGACTTGAGAGAGATAATATTGTACTGCTTTAAATCTTTTGTCTCATTTTCTCTCATTTTTAAATGTTCGTGTTTGTCTTTCCTTCTCAATGTTTGTTACGTGTACTTGACTTGTACGTATTCAATATATCATTTTCTGGATGTTGGCTATTTGTATTTTGAGTGATTTATAATTATCTATTATAATAGAAATATATTTTATTCTCTTTTAATTGTTACTTTAGCAAAAATAATTTATTCCATTTGAATATTACTTTAAAAGTCCAATGAAATATTATTTATTTTTTTACTAATTTTACTTTTATTTCTTTTCAACTTCATTAAATTACTCAACTTGTAATTAATGTTGAAACTCTTTTAATTTATTATTAATCAAAAGTATAATTTCAATTTTATCTAAAATTTAATTTATTTAATAGCATTCTTAATTTTAATGTTAAAAATAAAAATAACACGTGAATACATTATAAATATGTAAAGAATTGAATATGAAATTGATGTAGTGAGTGAGATAAATGATCTGGGATATTGCGATACTGTTCTTGCATGGGAAAATGTGGGTAGCTTTGATGAGCATTGAATGCTACACCACCCACCCTTACCTATAGTTCATTAATAAATACAACACTTGCCACTTTCTCAACAATCTCATTCATTTCCTTCTTTACCAACAAAACCTTGGAACTCAAATAAGTTATAGAAGAAAAAAAAAGGGAAGATCTAGGAAAAAATTTCAGGGATGGCGGATAAGAGGGAGAAGGGCAATACCATAGTTGGTCAGTCTCCAATGGAGATGCGAATGGGATCATCACAAGATGATGAAAATGTCGAAGCTCTTGCATGCGCACAGCTGAGACTTTACTCAGACTGTTGCCTGTAACCCTTTCGGTAGTGGCACTTGTGATTATGCTAAAAGACTCCCAAGCTAATGAATTTGGCTCGCTCTCCTACTCTGACTTGGGAGCTTTCAGGTAAATCATTGTTCATCAATTCTTCAAACTTTAAAACATCTTGAATGGTTTTTCTTTTCTTTCTTTACTGATATGGTTGTCTTCATTCAAGAAATTCAGAACCAAGACTGTTTTGTGAAATCTAATGAAGATTTAATTAACGTCCTGTAGATATTTGGTACATGCCAACGGCATCTGTGCTGGTTACTCCCTCTTGTCAGCCATTGTTGTGGCAGTACCTCGTCCATCAACCCTGTCTCGAGCTTGGATCTTCTTCCTCCTTGACCAGGTTTGTATGTATATAATGTTTCATCCTGTTCAAGATGGGATTGTGGAAATTGTACAAGTACAGAGTAAACTTGCCTGCTGCAATCTTTTAGGCATGCAGATTCTTACATATGCAATACTGGCTGCCGGTGCAGTGTCTACGGAGGTTGTGTACCTGGCTTATAAAGGAGATGAGGCTGTAACATGGAGTCAAGCTTGTGGATCATTTAATGGATTTTGTCGCAAAGCCACGGCATCAGTTGCCATTACATTCATTGTAATGCTATGTTATGCAGGGCTTTCACTGATATCCTCCTACAGACTCTTCAGCAAATATGATGCGCCTGTTGGCTACAATAACAAGGGGATAGAGATTGCTGCCTTCCAAAGCTGACTGCAGTAACTAAGCAAGAAGCTCAAATCTTTTGTCTTAAGATTTTACTAGCTAGCCTCGTATACAACCTAATATAATAAGATGTGTGTGCTGCATAACCATGAAAGCCCTTTTGTTCGAAAGCTTGAATATAGCCAAGCAATATGACGGAAATGTTATTTTCATCCAGAATACAATCCATTTTTGCTTTCTGAGTTCTATCTATTAACAATTGTACACTAAATATTAGTCATCTAGAGAACACAATTTTTCAGCATTTTAAACTTATCCAATTTAGGACCCAATGCAAACCTAAAGTGTTCCCCCTCTACGTGTCCATTATTAGTTTAAATGGGGAAGAGCAAAGGGGGGAGTAGACAAGGGAGGCGCAACAAATACCACAGAAGGAATTAAAACTAAAGGCCCATTCTCTTATGAAAAGAAATCAATTACTATATATTAAAGCATATCACACATTAATCTGCACACCTTTGCCACAGATTGTAGCCCACATGAATAACATCTTCTCTCAGAAAATGACGGTTCAACTTGTCATTCAAAAGCTGCAATTTTATCCTCTAACAAACAAGCATAGCTTGTATGCTAGAATTATAGTAATAACTGGTCCACTAAAAAGAATACCAACAAATTATATATTCAACAACCACCAATGATTGTATAACCAGAGATCCTAGATATTATTATTACCTAGGAGAGTAAATTCTTACCCTTTTAACTTGCTATCTTAAATTCAGATACATTTCCCCCTGATGAAAATAAGAACGAAACCCGAAAAAGAAGAAATCGTGGGACCAGAGGGGAGTGCACATAAACCATGGGACGGGAGGAGGGTTTGTAGGCTGTCATGACTCGTTCTAAAATGCCAATGGCAATTTGGTTCACTTCCTCTCATGACAAGAAATCCAACAGGAGAATTAACCAAATCCAAGTGACTGGAAAGAAAAAGTAATCAATCCTAATAAGTATGTAATCATTCTCTCACAAACAAAAACACAACAGTCATGCCACATTTCCTCAACAACTAGGATTGCCCTCCAAGCTAATTCTTGACAAACAAACAAAAACACAACAGTAACAACTCACCAAGTTAACTTCAGAATTCCCACCCAAAACCATGTGTTTTTCTAGATTTCCACATTAAACTTGGAAAATCAACAGATAATAATAACAAAAACAGAAATGATAACCGCAAGCAACTACATTATATTATTAACTTCGCCGGGAACTTTCTTCTTAGTATTAATTACACTACAGCAGAGCAGTAAGACTACCAAACAACTGATCCACCAATACTCCACCAACAAGGGGCAAAGAGAAATCGTAATCCATTCAATAACACTAAAAACATACATCACATTGGAAATCAAATTTGCAGCAGCAGTACTTGAAACACATGAGCTGGTATCACACGCACAACTGATATCAGTTTAGCGAGCTTCATACTGAACAACTGCATCAAACAATAAAGTACATACCTTTCAGTTTTTTTATTTAATAGGTAATACTATAGCAGGGAACAAATGCATAAACGAATCAAAATGATTAAATATTATACTATCAGAGAGACAACACCGTCACTGCACATCCAATTCTTGTATCAAAGAAAGAATGATTGAGCCCTATCTAAATCTACACTTAATATTTCATATCTAAAAAATGAGAGTGAATGTATCTTTTCACGTATTCAAAAGTCAATATATTGCTCAAACTACAAGAGCAAATCTCTGAACAAATGATCAAATGAAGTCACAAACTTTCCCTCGGAGTTCAAAGTTCAAACCTAAAACTGAAAAACAAATATTAGATTTCAGGATATAGGTGACATAAGAATTTAATCCGATCATCTCCTAATCGATACAAAAAAAAAGACCTCTTCTTTAATTAACTGTAGAAGCCATTATACCCCTAATGTCCAAATTATAATGTGCTTTGCATCACAATCGAAAGGCACAAATTTTTCTGTATTATTAGTATTATAATAAACTTTTTCGAGCTTAGAAACATCGTATGTAAGAAAATACTGCATCAATTAGAAGTCTTTCAACTTCATCAGTATCAATTACAACCCACCAGAAAGAAAATAATAATAATAATAATAAATGACAGCATCAAAAAATAAAAAGATATACAATTTAATAATTTCCAATATTCAATTAAAACAATAAATAGAGTTGAAAAAAAAAAACATACTTCTACGGGTGCGTTTCTTGTAAAGAATACGATAACCGCATTCTCTGCACTGAATCACATCTCCTGACTTCAACGTGTTCTCTTGCCCGCAATCTTCCGCCGCAACAAATAAAATCAAATAATTCATCAATTATTTATTTCAAACAAAAAAAAAAAAAAAATCGATTAATTTAGCAGTAATAATTAAAGATTAAATATAAATATTTATATTCACCTCCACATATATAGCTGACAGGCTCAGGTTGGGGATCCATTAGAAACTGCCAAGAATCGACTGCCACCTTAAAAAAAAATCGAAATTCTAAAAGATGAGAAAAAAAATTACAGAAATATAAATAAAATTATGAAAAATTTACCAAATTCGCTTGGGCTTGTTGGGGGAGTAAACGACTTGATTGGAGGAGGGGGTTAGGGGTTAGGTTTTTTATCAGGTGATGTGAACGACTTCTCTTCTCGTACGTATCGTTTTGGGCATGGCCTATAAGAATATTGGGCCTTCTGGCCAACATGTAAGAGCCCATTTATCTGGGTAATGGAGAGTTCTTTGGAAATAATTGGTGATGTTTGGACAGCCAATAATCTATTTGTCTGTTGATTTTAGTGATTTTTAAAAATAATGTTGATTTTTGGAATAATAGAATAATTGTTTGGATATAAAATAATATTTTGAAATAACTATTTGGATTGAAAATAATGAATACTAACTATTATTTGGTGAACCTGTTTATAAAAAATAATGCAAATAGAAAAATAATAGTTATAAAAATTCTTTACTTATTCTCATCACACTACATTTGATAAAAACTTGAAATTTCATCTTTCCCTTTGTTTCTTTCAAACTCCACATACATAAAAAAAAATTAATTTTACTTTACACCTTTAATATTTATACTCATTATCACTTTAATTTGTAGGAAAAGTGTAATTTTACCATTTGAACTACACTTCATTGTCACTCAACATTCAATATTATTTTAACAAAAATACCCTTATTCTCTCTTCTTCTTCTTCTTTAATTTTACTTGATTTATTTTATCTCTCACACACTTATTTTATTGACATGTTTTAATAATTTTTTATTATTCATCAACATATCTTAAATTTCATCAAACTTTATTTATGAAAATAAAATAAGATATTTTTGGTATTAAGAGAAAATTTGTTTACACATCAATAATTTGAGGGTAAAAATATCATTTAAGGCAAAAATTTAACACCGTTAGCTTTAACGGTTTGTCCACTGACGAAAATGCCTAAAAAATAATGTTAGGGACTAAAGTGATTATGACCCTAAACGTTAAAGCGATAAAGTGAAATTAACCCTACATAAAAATTTAAAAAAAAAGGTACAAAATCAATAATGATAAAAGATAATTAACATATATATCCACATATTTTATGCCATTATTAAGAGAATAGCCACACGCATATATAAACATTTTGTATGTAATTGAGTAAACATACAAAATAAGTCAAATTAAACTAATAATAAATATATATTCACTGTTCAAAAGAACGCATAAAGGCGAATTATTTTTTTATTCATAATATTAATATTTATAGATTACTAACAAAATATTACAACAAACACGCGTCAAAATAAAAATATACGATTCTAATAGTTACTAGATTAAAACGTTCTTATGCGAAAGTAAGGATTGTAAAAAATAATAATAATAATAATTAATTCTATTGTTTATACATAATTATTAATAGAATATTTTTTAAAATGTAAATAACGAATAGAACATGAATAGTGCAAATAATGTATTGTGTGAATATGAATATGAATAATGAATAAGACAAAATATGAATAGTGCCAAATATTATTTGAAAACAGTGCTTTGCGGACCAAATATTATTTGGCAAATAATACCTATTATTTGCTATCCAAACAAGGCCATTACCGTTTGAACGTCTCTCATTCTTTATCAAATTGATAATTATCCGTTTCCTTACGAAAATTTTTATTTTGGACTGGAGTAATTACTTAGCATGTATAGTAGTTACTTCAAAACCAATGATATCTTTCTATGTGGAGTAGACGATTTAGTTGGTATAAAATCATGGTCCCTATTTTTAGAAAGTGAGCCTCATAGGGTGTATAAGGACAGATCCAATCCCACAGGTAAGATTCTTACTAGTTTTGAGTTATCGGCGAAATGTGACTAAATTTACATTCCTAGTTTCGACTTAGTAATTCATGGATACGATGAACTAAATTATAGTGTTGATGATCATTTGAGGCTTCTTGAATGATTTGCATCCCAAGTCTGAATTGTGCAAATATTCTTGCCAACACAAGTCTGAATTTGAACTTGAGGTGGAATTTGAGCTTGAGAGTTGCTTTACTTTCTAACCCTCCTAATGTTGTTGAGACTTGGGACAGCCCTATCAGGCTATCAACTAAGCTAGCGAGTGCTACCTATAAGAGATGTGTTATGTTATTTTAATCGTTGCTTAGCCTCCTTTTGTGGCCCGAGAAAATAATAAAAATAATTGCACGTTACCATTTTTGTAGATATATTTGGAAAGAAAATACTTACATAGACCCGATTTTTAACCTCCCACCTATAGATCTTATGGTAAAAATTAAATCTTATAAAATCCTTCTTAGATACATCATAAATTACATAACATTTAATTTACACCACAAGATCTACAAGTGGGGTCAAAAATCAAGTCTACCTAAATATTTCCTGTTGATACAAAAATTTTGGGCAAGGGTTAGCCCGTGTGCAGTATCGTCCAAAGTAAAAGTTAGGACCACGCGTAGTACCCACGTCCACCTGAAAATAAAAAGAGCGGGGCTTTGTCCCCTAGGAGGCTCCGACGCTCAAGTCAGTACTTAGACCAGAGAGTAAAATTCAATAAGAATTCAAAAATTTAATAATTAGGAAAGTCCCTTTTTCAATCTGACCTGTCACTTTGATATTTATACCCGAAACTAATGGGTTGGATCGATCCGTGGGTCGAATATATAATACCTGATCCATTCGGGCCTATTTGAGCCACATGGGTATAATTACTAAAATACCCTTAATAGACTCGAGTTCGGAATCACGTGTAATATTGTCATTGGGTATAATATTTTGGCATCATCATTTGTCCCCCAGTCTCAAGTCGAAATTTTTCGGATTGAGAGTGCCAAATACTTGATGTCGTATTCGTACCCTAACCGAAGCCGTATTATTGACCGGAGCCAATTTTATGACTTAAAAAATTATTTTTTCGAAGAAAAATATTTTTTAATATTTATTTGTGAATTATTTAAAAAAATTTATCTACCGGAGTAGAAAAATAAAAAAAATTAATTACACCGGAGTGTACCTGAGTCATGACTTAGATTGTTGTATAGAATTTTTCTTACAGTACCATGCTGTAGACTTCCTTATTGCTGCGGAATAGTGCCATGGAATTTCCTACTATTGTGGAGTTCCTTACTGGAGTAGTGCTGTGGAACTCCTTACTGTGGAGTATTGCTGTAGAGTTCTTACTGCTGTGGAACTCCCTACTGCTGTGGAGTTCCTTATTGCTGTGGAACTCCCTACTGTTGTGGAGTTTCTTACAGCTGTGGAACTCCCTACTGCTGTGGAGTTTCTTACGGCTATGGAACTCCCTACTACTGTTGAGTTTCTTACGGCTGTAGAACTCCCTACTTTGAACTGTGGAACTCCCTACTGCTGTGGAATTGCTGTGAAACTCCCTAGTATTATAGAACTCCTTACTTGAATATCCCATAATTTTAGAATTTTGGATTGCGTCAGTAGTACGACAATTTCACGTCCAGGGAACATCAGTACTATTACTATTTGTCCACAACAAAGTACTACAGTACCATTAGGACTATTCCCAAGTCACCTACGTGACTTCAAAGTAAGTCTCCAAACTCTTTTTTTATTTTTTTATTTTTTAGTCATTGCCGTGTGTTCTTAATCAAACATGTAATAGGATCAATCCAAAATTCTAAAATAGGTTGGAGAGTCAATGTGACTATCCCAAGACCATCAAATATATGTATTTTAATTAGACAAATCCTTTAATGCAATTAATCCCATGGCTAACAATAATATCAATCCGGAACTGAATTTCAAATAATTAATCCACAGCCAGTTAGAATTTCACTCCACAGATTTAACCCTTAGGCTTAAAATCCACGACAGAAAAGAACATGCACACCGTGAAAAATTTTAGAATAGCAAATCTCAACTCCATGACATCCAAAGTAAACCATGAATTTTCTTCTGACAATGTTGCACCCTTCTCCTCGGCTGACCATAGTTTTTTCTCAGACATGGGTACCTCCGTTTTTTCAATCAACCGTTATTCCAATAATGACGTCAAGGACGACCATGCGAAAATTGTCGACGACCAAAACTTTGATGATGACCAGGATATTAACAATAATCTTGCTCCGAAAACTATCGATAGTTTAGATTTTTTTTTTTTTTACTACAACAACATAACCGGTTGGGATAGCGATAAAGATATAGTTGATGCAGGAGGTGTTCCTGAGTCAGACAGAACTCAGCAACCTATTCTTAGAGATGTCTGAGGTCTTCCACCATATAGATACAGGAGACGTGATTTTCTCCCGTATACATCCAAAGAGTGTAGTTCGTAGACCTAGAGTGAACTTGTCCAATACCATTACCTCATGTGCTGGCATGTCTCTTTTGCCCCATACCCCCTGGAGCCAAGGTAGGGAATAGCCACGCCTTAATTTCAACACAGTTGAGAACGAAGTAGTGCAGGGGTGAATCAAGTAGGGGTGAGACTTCTCCGTCTTACCAGGAAAAAATTATAAAGGATTCGGGGTGAGCTAAGGACCTTAATGATATTTACCTCAAGCTTCCGGTCCCTCAGAAAGTTGCATTCATGACACTCGGAAGAGTAAATCCTCCTCGTTGAAGTAGGTATGACATTGGTATTTCACTTTTAAAAAATCTTGGCATTGCTTCTGGAGGGGTAAGTCCTACTCCGAGAAGTGGATATAACCTAGGTATGTCATATTGAAAATCGTTGAATTGCCCCTGGAGAGGTAAATCCTACTCCGGAGATTAGATATGACATAGGTACTTCACTTTGAAAGTCCATAAAATTGCCCCTAGAGGGGTAAGTTCTACTCCGGAGAGTAGGTATGACATAGGTACTTCACTTTGAAAGTCTATGGAATTACCCCCGGAGGGATAAGTCATACTGTGGAGACGTAGGTATGTAATAGGTTATTCATTTTAGAAGTCCATGGAATTTGCCCCGGAGGGGTAAGTTCTACACCGGAAAGCAGGTATGACATAGGTACTTCGCTTTGAAAGTCTATGAAATTGTCCCCGGAAGGATAAGTCCTACTCCGGAGAGTAGGTATGTAAAATGTTCTTCATTTTGGTAGTCCATGAAATTGCTCTCGGAGGAGTAAGGTATCCTTGAGGGTGATATATTTGCCCTCGGAAGGGTGAGTCTCGCTCTTGGGGTGAGACTTAGCTTGCAGGAGCTTTCAGTTGGGAAGATTTAGACTTGCCCTTGGAAGGGTAAGGAGATCCCGAAGAATGAGTATTTAGACTTCTCTAGGTGTTCAGTTGGGGACTCCCTACTTCATTCTTAATCATGGATAAACTGTTTCAAGTAATCTCTTCGGATCAAGTCCTCGATTACATTTTTTAAGGAAATGCAATCATTAGTATCATGGCCATGGTCTTTGTAGAAGTAACACCACTTATTTTTGTTGCGAAGCTCTGGATCCCTCCTCATTGCTCCTGACCACTTCACATAGGGCTCCTTCTCAATCACTGCTAGAATTCGTATAGGCGTGGTATTAAGTGGAGTGTAGGCCTTAGGAGGTTCGGGACTCCTCCTATGGGGCACGGCTATAGATAGTCGGTCCCTCACATTACTTTTCTTAGAAGGTCCTGCTGCATTAGCTACACCATTAGCCTTCCTTTTCTTGCCTTCGGCTCCACCTGCTCCAGTCTCTCTCTTTTTTTTCTCACCTGCATCTGCTTGGGCAAATTTTTCAGCCCTACGAAAAAGATCACTGAGAGTAGTTGGAGGTTTGAAGTTGAGATCGAACGAGAATTTTCCTGGTCTTACTCCAATCTGGAAAGTTATGATTTGCATATCTTCTGTAACTCCTTGGATTCCAATAGTATCTTTTTTGAACCTATCCACATAATCCATAAGCGATTCATCGGGTTTTTGCTGAAGTGTAAGCAAGTGTGTTCTCGTCTTTGGGAACACAGAATTCTTTTTTGATTTCCAAACTTATTTAAAAACAAGTCTACTAGTTGATCAAAATTTTTGATGTCGCCCTTCTTATACCCTCGTAACCAGTTTGAGGCAGTGCCCTTGAGGGTTCCGGGAAACCCTCTGCAGAAGATAGCATCAGACTCTCCTTGGAGGCACATTTTGGAGCGGTAAGCATCCAGGTGCTCCCATGGATCAGTGCTCCCATCATAAGAGTCAAAGTGGGGAGTCTGCCATCTTCTAGGAAGAAGTTCTTGCATGATATCATCAGTGAAGGGAAGTGAATACTGTATCTATTACTCTTTCCCTATCTATCGTCCATTCTGTCCACCCTAACTTGCAAATCTTCCAACCTCTTCCTTAGGTCGTCTTCCCTTTCGGGAACTACCAACATAGTACGGTCCCTCTCTTGGTGTATTCTTCTCTTGTGAGCTACAGATGCTGTTTCACCTGGGCTCCTTTCCCTAGTACCACTCGGCCTTGATGAGGCCGCTCTTCTGGATTCTAGCTCCCTGGCATTTTGGCCCGTTCGTTCTTGTCTAACAGATTGATGAGGGTGCTCCTGCCGGGTGGACCCCACATGAGTTAGTTCCCTGGTCTTCTGTTCCTCTCTGTTCCCCTCTCCTTGATTTCTCTTTTCTCGCTCGCCAGCTTGAAGTTGGAGATGGACAATCCGGGGATTGCTACCCGAATGGCGAAGGTGTTGTTCAAATTGTTGCCTAATGAACATTTCCTTTAACTGAGCATTTTGCTGTCCCAACGTGTGAATCTCTTCAACTTTGTCCACAACCCGGGGACCGGAATCCCCTTCATGTTCCCCCTGCCGATCCATCTCCCTATGGGATCGACCGGAATAACGTTGAGTTGAAATTTCTTTGCCTTTGTCAGCATTGTTCCTATGAGCGTTACGCGTGCTAGGTGCCATATCCTAGTATTGACTTTTAGTTCAAGTTTCCCACAGAAGGCGCCAAATGTTGATACAAAAATTTTGGGCAAGGGTTAACCCGTGTGCAGTATCGTCCAAAAATCTAAAAGTTAGGACCACGGGTAGTACCCACGTCCACCTGAAAATAAAAAGAGCGGGGCTTTGTCCCCCAGGATAGGTTCCGACGCTCAAGTCAGTACTTAGACCAGAGAGTAAAATTCAATAAGAATTCAAAATTTTAATAATTAGGAAAGTCCCTTTTTTCAATCTGACCTGTCACTTTGATATTTATACTCGAAACTAATGGATTGAATCGATCCGTGGGTCGAATATATAATACCTGATCCATTCGGGCCTATTTGAGCCACATGGATATAATTACTAAAATATCCTTAATAGACTCGAGTTCGGAACCACGTGTAATATTGTCATTGGGTATAATATCTTGGCATCATCATTTCCCTATTTGGAAAGAACCTGAAAAGGTTTGCATTTTCAACTATTTGACCAAAAAAAGTGATTTATGTTTTTTTTTTTTAAAAAAAAAACAAGGTTACAACAGAAGCTGTAAAGGAACAATTAGATCAATTACTTAAGAATTTTCATGATTGTTTCAAATCAGCCTAACAGTATGAAAAATGGTCAAATTGATAACATGAAACAGCAAGTCGATTCCAAGTTAATTTCACAATATAACTTATTTATCAACAAAATTTGACTGAACAGAACAAAAAATCTCGTCGTCTTCAAATCCTACCAACACCAAGAAGTGAACAAATTACTAAGAAAAGGAAATGTTTCGAGTAGCCCAACCTATATTATTACTAAACCCGCTCATTACACTGTAATGTATTACTGACATAGCTGAAGATTAAGTAATAGGTTCCCTTGAATCTCCACAAAATAACAGCACAAG
Organism: Cinchona pubescens; assembly: GCA_025175665.1. NCBI lineage: Eukaryota > Viridiplantae > Streptophyta > Magnoliopsida > Gentianales > Rubiaceae > Cinchona > Cinchona pubescens. The sequence continues at coordinate 1,979,348 of JANKKI010000085.1, read as the reverse complement.
AAACACACAGATAGAAGAGCAATTAATCATCTCACTAGTTCTGTTGAATATTGGATGACCTGGTAGAAGTAATCACTGCCACTGTCTGCGACCATGACTGAAAAGGAAAAATAAATCACTAATATTTTAACAACCAAACCGAATGATAAGATAACGAAAACAAAATTCTCCGTTCCTATTTTACTTCTCTACAGAAAGGAGGCATTGGCAACAATTTGAACGTTAGACAATGGAATTATTTCATTTTAAACATGCATCCATGAAAAACTGTGCAAGGATTTCTTCAAACTTGAAGTTACTTTTTAATGAGTCATATAACCTACAAAAATGCAGATCACAGTTACAGAATAGAATGCGTCTTTCTGCTGTAACTAACAAGCTTATGAGAAAATTCCACATAACCACCCAATCCAACAGTGCTCAGTTCTCATGATAACTCAAGTATATTGATGGTGCTTTTTTTGCATTTGTCAACTTTTGATGTCCCTTTCTTTCTTTATTTCTTTTCTATTGGCAATAGTGAGTAGGTTAGGTGGGGTGGGGTGTATTCTTGGATCGTGGCTGCTTGACAAACTATCAATTTGTGGAATGCAGAACAAGATAATTATTTTGGATAATTTACTTGAGAAATTTTTTCCTGGGAGTGGGACCAATTACTCAAATGAAAAATGCATTACCTTGTCTCCTTCAGCTTTGTCCATGACTTTTGTGCCCCTAAATGAATGGCGTGCCAAGAGTTTTCGACCAGGTGCAAGATGATCATCCTGTCAAAGTTCATGTCATTAGTAACCAAAATATTTACACATCCAAGTGATCGCTAATCACGAAAAACTAAGATAAGACTAGAAGACCTGACATGTAAGCTACTGTTCTAAACTAATTAGGAGTAGAGTTGCCTATAATTCACATTAAATTATTTACGCTATTGTGACCAGAACACCTGTACATCCTTTGCATAGCTTGCTTAAATCTTTAATGAGGCAGCCCAGAGATTCTAAGCAGGATACCAAGCCAATGATTAATCCGCATTAATTTCAAACAGACCAAAAACTGAGATAATACTCACAAATAGAGAAAGTAAATCCTTTAACAAATAAACAGCTCATCAAAGAAAAGCAAAAAGGATGTCCTCAGGAATTTTTCTCCACCGTGACAAAGATGCTTCTAATCTTCATACTACTTGTGATATCATCAAGTAAGCCATGTGCACAAGATTATGTAAACCATAACTAAACTAAAATTTATGGTGTCTAATATCTCAAGAGTGTCACTAGATATCTTTCAAACTTGATTTCCTTAATAATGTTATTCAGATAGTTTATCTCTAGTACATAAAAATTCTGACGAATGTCAGACCCTTGCAGAGAACTCCTGTTACCATTATCCTTAGATTATCATTACTCCAACTATTTGCTATAACACCACGACCACCGCTAATAAGCAAAAAATGAAATCATCACAAATTCTCATGCCTAGTGCAAATGTGCAATGTCCCTTGTCTCATATTACACCTGAAATTTATAAAAACCTAAGAAAAAAGACATATCTATCAAACAAAGTAAAACAAAATCAAAGGTAAGTGCAAGATACCATGACAAGGTAGCTGTTCCAAACTCAATATTCTCTAAGCAGGAATGATTAATCCGCATTAATTTCAATCAGACCGAAAACTGAGATAATACTCACAAATAGAGAAAGTAAATCCTTTAACAAGTAAACATCAGTATAAGAGACATCATCAAAGAAAAGCAAAAAGGACTTCCTCAGCCATTTGCACCATTGTGACGAAGATGTTTCTAATCTTGATACTAATTATGATATCATCATGTAAGCCATGGGCACAAGAAAACCGTGACTAAACTCAAATTTAGTGTCTAATATCTCAAGGATGTCACTAGATATCTTTCAAACTTGATTTCCTTGATAATGTTATTCAGATAGTTTATCTCTAGCACATAAAAATTCTGTCTACTGTCAGACCCTTGCAGAGAACTCCTGTTACCATTATCCTTAGATTATCATTACTACAGCTATTTGCTACAACACCACGACCACCACTAATAAGCAAAAAATGAAATCATCGCAAATTCTCACCCCTAGTGCAAATGTGCAATATCCCTTGTCTCATATTACTCCTGAAATTTATAAAAGCCTAAGAAAAAAGACATCTAGCAAACAAAGTAAAACAAAATCAAACGTAAGTGGAAGATACCATGACAGGAGGCTGTTCCAAAATCCATGATTCAGAGCATAACGAACCTTATACAGGGAAGCAGCTGATTCAGATTCCACAGTCTGAATGGGAACATTTCCACGGGACTGGAAAGCGTCCAGAGCATCTAAAGTAAGCTGCCAACCACAGAGAGCCAGAGCACCAGCACTGGAGCTAGAACCACTACTACTACTGCAGCCTGCTGCAGCAACATTTCCATTAACCCATGGACAGAAATTATTGTGATGCTTAATTGGATCAAACTCAATATTCTCTTCATAGTTGCTTTTTCCATTGGGAGGGCCTGAACAACATATCATTATCCGTAAATCGCCAAGTGATTAATGAGTACAAATCAGAAAATTTTAACTCCTAAACTGAAATTTGAAATTAAAACCTAAGTAAATTCTCCCTTCATGCGATTTCAATGTCATGCTTTGCTTTGCTAGTAGTTCCAAAATCTGTCCTTCTCATGAACCGGGGGTTAAAAAAATAAATAAATAAATAAAATTCTCCTATTTCTACCCTATAATCTCCTTACCCATCAAAGGAAGTGAATTTCCCACCAAGCTGTGGGTCCAATAAAACCTCTATCATATGGTACGAAGACACTTAAAAGTGCCTAGAAACCACCCAAAATCATAGATGCACTTTCCAGCAAAATTTTGGAGGCAATTATTGCATTGTTACTGTAGCAACATGAATCGAGCAGAAAATGCAGGCAGTTGGTCAGGGATTGAGTTGGAAACCAGAAAACAACCAAACCATATCTTTACACTTGTCTTAAACAGCTAAGTTTCCAACATGAACTAAATTTTCTGCATGAAGGGATTAACTAAAAAAGTATGAAAGAAATAGCTACAGTAATCTGCGGCATGGAACTGCATGTTTCCAATGTTGTAACTAAGGCACAACAAGAAATATTATTTACAAATCTGTTAGTCTAGTCTTTATTTGGTTTACAACTTTTTAGTCTGATTTTGGTTGGATTTTCCCTCCAGAAAGAGGTAAAGGGTCACTGTACAAGGGAATATGATTTGCCTTCCAAAGGATGTGAAGGGGTTCAACTCTGCCTGCTTTATGTGTCATTACGTCTTTATGAAAGCAATGGCATCCAAGCATGTGTACAAGTCATTCAAATCTATATGCGCATATGCAAATATGTGTCACGCACACACACACACACAAAAGGATATGAAGGGGTTCTACTCTGCCTGTTTTATGTGCCATTACATCTTTATGAGAGAGGGAGGGAACGGATGCACCCGCGCGCATGCGCGCGCACACACACACACACACACACACACACATATATATAGAGAGAGAGTGATCTCTGAAAAAAAGAAAAGCAGGACTACCTGTCCCATTCGCAACCAAATATCCTGATTCAACATATCCACAATCTTCAGAGGGTGCTGTTTTTCCAGCCTGAGTAACTTCTTCTTTTGATGCATCAAACCCAGAACATAAAATTGCATTGCAGGAAACAGACTGATGCATACTGTTCTCATGGGGGTTTGAGTGCATGTTACTGCGGTCTTCTCACCACTTTCAAAAGACTCTGCCTTGGCTGAACCAACAACTTTTGAGCCACTATCTGCCCTTCCTACAGAGCCAGACATCAGATCTTGACTATCACCGTGAGTATCCTCTCGGTCCAGTTCTTCAGGGACAAAATCACCCATGAGCCCTGGATCTGGAACAAACTCACCAGTCAGACCCTGGTTCTCAATGATTTCAGCTATTGGCTCCGCATCACCAACTACACTATCCGCTCTGTGGACAGAAGCATCTGTCCCATGAATTTCAGCTTCATGACTAGCACCCATTCCAACACTTCCTCCACTAATACCAAAACTGGGCCCATCTCTCCCATGAGCAGTGGCAGTATCTGCATTCACTACTTCTTCATCATTAGTGCTACTTACTCCCATTTCACCAACATCCCTAATAACACCTGGACAGGTACTCTGCTGTGCTTGATTGCTGTAGTTCAGTTCTGATGTTTCATTCATATCTGTAAATCTTAAATATGGAATGTAGAAGGGAAGTTGACATCATCTACATCTATAGGATAATTTTCAACACTTTCCATCGAATCATTGTTGGGACTGTGGCACATGGTATCCATTGCAATAACTGAGGAAACGTGAGTGGAATCTCTAGTAGACGGGATGCCAAGTATTTGTTCATGTTCTTGGTAGAAAAGATCATCTCTTGGAGCATCTGTTCCAAATTGCTGACTAGGACCAGCACCAGATGAATCCATCAGATATGCAAAATGGTGAGCTTCAAATATATCTAAACCACGGGCACGTTTTGAAGGGCCAGCCAAGAACTCTTTGCCATCATCAACTTCATCCCCATCACGATCAATAACCGTTCCTTCAACACTGTCTGCCTGTTGAATCACTAATTGTGGCCTGTCAACTGTGCTTCCACCTTCATCTAAGTTCCGCTTACGAGAACTAGGACCACGAGATTCATATGAAGTGGCACGATCACCAACCTCGCTACTAGAAGGTTGTCCAATTATATTCATACCTCTTCCTCTATGCACATCTTGGTATGGTTCAGACATCACATTCATGCCCAACTGTGAAGAGGGTAAACCACCAGCAACCGAAAGGTTAAGATCCACCCCCATGTTTGACAATGATTTCCCATCATCTGTTGTGGCTGCTTCATCACGTTCCTCTATCTGCTCCTTTTCAATACCATCAGTTGCAACCCATCCACTGATTCCACTTGCTGCACTCACTCCACGTGTCAATTGCATCTTCTTGCTTGTTTCAGGAAGACCAATGCTATTTGGAGCAAAGCATGCTGGACGAGTAACAGTGAGGAATTCCCAAATTCTTACTGTGGCTCCACATAAGCTACAATCCAATAAAGGTGACCTGGATTCTCCTTTGGAATTAGGACCGAGAATATCATTTTTAACAAACTTTTTTCTTGTTGAAGTAGACATTGCCTTCTTGCCACGGCCAGTATCTGGTGGAGGGCCACAATAATTTGCTGGACCAACAGAGTGCCCGTTCCATGTGGCAGACTGAGCAGAATGCTCCTCACAGTCTTGAACATTTGGAAGCCACCTTGGCTCCCATCCACATAGACTTATCAACTTTTGAGCCTATATTGCAACCAAAGGAAAAGAAAAATCAAAAGGTCAGAGCATACTAATAAATTAGGATGAATATAAATGGTAAATGTATTCTTACCCGAGAGTATGTAAAAAAGATATCATCCCGGGTATTTTCAGTTCCCGATGTAAAGTTAGACCTAAACAAAGATTCACCACAAACAAATGTCTGCGTCTGAGCTAAAAGATGGTCAATTTCTGAGCCCCGAGAAAGCCGTATCTGCTCAATTGCAGATGCAGCCACGACAGGAAGGGATGGGAACTGGACTAGTCCATCACATCGATCCTTAAAACCACCAATTAAAGCTGAAGGAGGGGTGGGAGGGAATTGCACCAAACTTTCTGCACAGCTGTTTCCTCTCCATGGGCAACTGACTTTGTGCCCTTCATCAAGCTTCTTAGAAAAGTCTTCCCCAGCACCGTCAGCTACAAGATCATTAAGAAATTAGAGTTGTCGATATGAGTAAGCATCTAACAGACTATCTCTAATCCCAGCAGGCAAAAAGGCAGTAACCTTTTTTGGTATAGTAGACAAAAGGAACAGAAACAATTATCATATTAACAAAAGTCTGGCCCAAAGTAATTAAAATTCAAGGATGAACATACTACTGAAAAAAATTACTATATTTTATCCCTTCTATCCTCCATCCACTCCTTGAGATTAAAAGAAGACGAAGAAATATTATTTTATCCAACTTGCAGCAAAATTATCAATAGAAAAGGAAAGTAGACCTCATGATTACCTAAATGCAACTTTTTCTGTCACAAGCATTGCACTGACACTTTAGTAACCAAAACGCTTACACTACATAAGAGGGCAAGTAACAGCAGACACAAATGATTCACTCTGTTTTTTGGCAAGGGACGAAAGGAAAAGTAAGTAAAAGTGCTACCCATTGTGGCCCAAAAACTTTTTTGCACGTCTCCCAGTTGGGGAGTTCGGAGGAGATGAATCACTTACATAACAAAAACAGCCTATTTTTTATTGTGAAATTAAACTACGAGAAAAAGAAAAAGGATTCCTTTTCTTTTCCATCCTATTACAGTTACCTAAGATAAATGAGGCAAATGGACATCCTTCATCTATGTGAAGAATTTCCCGTGGAAGAGAAATAGACAATTACATTTTTTAAGATAAAGAAAACTTCCGCTCATAAAATTACGATATATAAGACAACATATAATATGGTAAAACCTATAAAACAGAAAGAACAGTCAGATTTATACAATAATTGCTGGTGAGTGATATATTATGTGATATAGTCCTTAGTGAGGCAGGACACAGAAATCCAGGAATAGGAACAAGCGAGCAACTTTTAAACCATACATTTACAATATTAGCATAGCCACAAATTTTAACTAAGTTGTAAAAGCTAATACTGACAAATAGCTCCACAGGTGCTTTGCGATAGAGCTATAATTTGCTTATCAAAACTTTCTGACAAAAATACCCCTCTATCTATGAAAACATCTAGGAATCAGAACCCACTTCAGAAAAACTAAAGCAAACAAGAGCAGGCCCTTCATCTATTGTTTCAACAAGTTGTTGATTACTACGATTTTCGCCATATTTTTTTTTTTTAACAAAAAGACCATTCATCAGCTCAGTTAATGCTATTAAATGATATCTCCTTTCCTTGTTCTCATATATTTGTCTAAAGTTTTCAAAATGTTTTATGTCCTAAAAATTCCACAAACATCTGGCAAAACTCAGAAAGAATTCGTTAGTATGTAAGTAGGAGTATAGATTTTAGATTACAAAGTCCAAGACAAACAAGGCCTGCAAAGTTTCTTAGACTACACTGGTAAAGTCCACATCCAAGCAAGCTAAACCCACATATTACAATAGGAGGTTAATTAACCATCTCACCTAAAAAGGAAAAGGTAAAATTTTAGAGTTTGGAAGCAGAATAGCTTGTATATCTTGAGAAACCTCAGAACATAATGACCAAAAAAGTTCACCTTCAGAAGGAGTCCAGATAGCTGAAGCAATAAACTTCAGATTAGCACCACAAGACTCGCATTCAATCTTATGAAGATCTGTGTTCACCCAGCCTCTTCTGGCACAAGCTAGTGAACTTGCAGCCTGCATGAGCATCAATATCAAAACTTACTAATCAGAAAGATTATTAACAAAAAAAAAACTGTCTAGCACAACTGATACAAATAGAGAACCTAAAAGATAAGGAAATATAATGCAATATGTTGCTATGCTTCCGAACCTTGGGCTTCCCGAACCAATTTTCAGGTCTGAATGTAGAGAGACGCCTAAGTAAATCACCCCTTTCCCAAGGCCTACATGAAGGTTGGGATGTTCCTAATGCAGAACCACCAGCACTAGTGCTGAGTGAAGTCCACATTGGTTGTGACCCAATGCGAGAGATAGAACCCCCTTTGGATCCCTGTCCTTGCCCCAACCAATCTGTGCTCCCAGCTGCTATTGGTAGGAAGTGCAGGAGAAGACGCCCCCGCAGAACTGATAAAAGAATATATTAAATCGAATTAACTTCAAATCAAAAAGTCACTAACTAAAGAAGTGCAGGAGAAGACGCCCCGCAGAACTGATAAAAGAATATATTAAATCGAATTAACTTCAAATCAAAAAGTCACTAACTAACAATAAAGCAGCTAGAAAATGTCACTAACTATAGTACATTCACAACTTAAAAACAAAATGCTATATTATTTCGTTTCAAGAATTTGCTCACGTAGCTAAGATACTACAAAAACTATATCTTGAATTTTCAATCACAAAGTTAAACAAACAAATAAAAAACACCAACAATTACATGCTTCTGCTGAATTTAACAATAAAGAAAACCAATTTATCGAAACCCATTTTTGTAAAAAAAAATAGCCGAAATTCCAAGACAAATTACCAATAAAAGCAGACAACTTTCACACACACCTCAAGATACACATAAATGAATGCCCTTGACAACAAGTGACTAGCTAAAAGAAAACCTTAATCCAAAGAATAAATAAAAACCTTAAAACCCAAATTTTTATTTAAAAAAAAAAAGAGCATACACACCAACAAAAAAAATCAGCTTCCACATTTCTTATATAGGAAGGCAAACTAAATTCACATTGTTCCCAATACAAAAACCCTTAAATCATGACAACTAATGCGAATAATAAATGGGAATTGGGAACTAGGGTTCTGGAGAAAAAGGAGGTTACCTGGCAGCAGGGGTGGGAGTAGGCGGAGGAGAAGGAGATTTACGAGGTAAAAGAGGGTCTCCAGATGAGCTTACAGCTTCGTCTTTCATGGCTTTTCGTGCGTTTTCTTTCTTTCTTCTTGTTGGAAAATTTTGGGGAGTGGAGCTATTTGGGGTAAATGGGTTTTGCTTGGTTCAGTTTGCAGTTTACAATACACTGCCTAGTAGTGAGGTGACTAGATTCGCTGGTTGTTAGTCAAATGCCCGTTTTGGGCGTTTTTGTTCTTTCCGGAAGGCAAACCTATATCTGAGATTTTAAAAATTTTATATATATATAGTTATTACTTAGTAGCAGTGATGTTCATCTTAAAATGTTGATTCGAAAAATTTACTAAATTGATATGATTCGAAATAAAAATAAAAAAGTATTCGAATTGTATTTTAAAAGTGGGCCGAGTCACTCAGGTTGAGGATTGAGTAGCGGGTCACATTTTTGTGATCCGTCAGTACTCAATCCGGTTAATTTCAGAGGTAATTTTATAAATTTGATTAATAGGGTTTTATGATAAATTAATACTTACTAGGGTTCATTTCAGAGGTAATTTTATAAATTTGATTAATAGGATTTTATGATAAATTAATACTTATTAGGGTTGTTGACAACCTTTCACGCTTTCCTTTCTCTTCCTTCTTTTTCCTTTCTCCTCTTCGCATTCTCATTCCTCACACTCGCGTTTGTTGGAATGTATTTTATGATTTAATTGTTATTGTTATTGGCATATTGCTACTTCCTAGTTTAGGTTATTGCAATTTAGATATATTTTGTGATTTAGATTTAATTATTATTGATTTAATTGTAAAATTAATTTGCCAAATTATTATTATTTAAATTTTTATGATTTGTTACTAGTGTGGGTCGGGTTCCCATTCAACTCGACCCTCTTTTGCAGGTACTCGACCTACCGAATACCCGTTTTATAAGGACCGGATAGAAAGTCAGAATTTTCTTAACCCAGTTAGTAATAGTCGGATACTTTTTTATCTCATAGACCGAATACCTGATCCATAAATACCCCTACTTAGTGGTGGTACTTTATATTATTAATTATGATAAAAGGTAAATTGAAATTTTCATAAATTCACAGACGCCGAAAAAAAGTTTCTTGTTTTGTATATAGTATAGATATATTATTGATTTCTACTAGAAAAATATCAATTCAGTCCATCGATTAATCTGATTTCATATATATAATCTATTACTAGTAGTATGAGCATACATAATGTGTGTGTAAAATAAAGGGAAAAAATATAATATACTATTAAGAAAAAAATGGTGGAAGTTAAGAGGAGGAGTTATTGAAAGCCTTTAAAAGTTTAAAATTTTGATAGGGGTATTAATCGTAAACTAAAAAAACGACAAACACTAAAAGACTGCTCAGGTTCTATATATTGTATAGATAGATAATAGACTAATTTGGTATTTAAAAAAAAAAAAAAAAACTTAACCAATTTAAGATTTATGACAAAAATTATGCACAAACTAACAAAAGCTAGCCACATGGTCATTCACATGTTAGGAATTTTATTAATTTGTCCATAATTTTTATCCAATAAATTTTTTTTAAAGATAAGCGACTATTTGGTCTTTGTCACTACATAACTGACCAAATTGGTCTATACAAAAGATAAAAAATTAAATTAAACTTTTTCTTTATTTTGCGATTCAAAAATAGCCAGCCACCTAGTACCCACATTCAGGTGACATTTAAATTTGAACCTCTTTCATTAATATGTTCAATTTTTGTCAACTGATCCACATTCCCTAATATGAAAAATGCTAATAACAAATATAAAGAACTTTGACAAAATTGTAATCTTCCCACCCCACATACATCATTTCATTTTTTTTGACAAAAAGTAAAAGATCAAATTCCATTTAAATTTTTCTTTAATAATGAATTTGCCTTTTGAACTCACAATTTTCGTTATTGATGTCCAATATGATAATCAAATTCAGTTTGCTATCAAATTTATCAAGCTACATATGTTATGAATTTTGCCAATCTCACTAACTCTATATATTATACTAAATATATGTATTTTGTAATTTCGGACGAGCACTGCCTACATTACAATTTTAGTAATTTTAAACTTCATGCTTTGTGCGTATAGAATACAAATTTGGTGCATAAGCAATACAATCTTTTACTCTTATGACTTGTGTAAGTTTTTCACTTATCATACTAACACAAAAAAATTTCAGAGCTATATATGTAGACAGGGGATTGAATCTACTAAATGGAAAATTCTCTATAATATTGGTAGCAATTCATCCTGTTATGATTTGATATTTGTACAGTACAAAATTTAAAATATAATAAATGATTCGCTGTAATGTTCCTTAAATTTTGTACTTTTGTTGTAGAGTTCATACAACCTTGAATTTAGATGGCAAAATAGAGAGTTATTTAGACAAAATCGTATTATTATCTTTTGCGCCAAGCATTATTGATTGCATGTGTAAATATTTTTATGCATTATGCATGCTACATATACAAAAATAACATTAAAAATTTATAAGATGCACATATAACATACATTCATATTTAGATTACCTGTTTAACTTCTCTATAGAAGAGAAAAATTTATCTAATTATTCAAAGTGTGCTAGCGTTAGGGGTGTTCATTTTAATCTGTTGACCCGATCCGATTTGAATTGAAAAAAGAGTAATTGAATTGCATTTTGAAAACGGGTTGGGTAGTAGGTCACATTTTTGTGATCCGTCGGGCACCTGACCCGATCCATTTCAGGGGTAATTATGTAAATTTGATTACTCTTAATAAAGTTTCATTATAAGTAAATACTTATTAAGGTTATTGGCAACCTCGCGCCCCATTTTTTTCAATTCCTTGTTTTCCCTTCCTCTTCCTTCTCAATCATCTCTTCCCTTCCTCGCATCCTCGTTCCTCATACTCTATTTTTTGAGATGTATTTTGTGATTTTATTATTGTTGTTACTTGTTAGTTTGTTGCTATTGGGATGTATTTTGTAACTTGAATTTAATTATTGTTGACTTAGGGGGTGTTTGTTAACGTCTTAAATAATTAATTCTGAAGTATGAATTGTAAAGAATGAAAATATTAATTGTTGAATTAATAACATTTATTTGACAAATGTATTAATAACAACACAATTCAATCTCTGAATTAAATATGTCACTTCATATATGTATTAATTTATTATAAATAATTGTCATATATGCGTAGAAAAGAAAATGAATAATTAAGGATGGTATAAATATATATGAGAGAGAATGTGTGTGATAGGGTATGTATGTGTGTGAGAGAGTACAATTTGTGTGATAGAGTGTGTGCGTGTATGTGAGTGAGAGAGAATATGTACAGTGTATACACAAATTACACAGATAATGACACGTTTGCTACTTATAAGACGGAAATTTTTGAGAAGTATGTGTGTGTGTGAGAGTATATGTTTGTGTGAGAGTGTGTGCAAGTGAGAAAAAGTGTGTGTGAATATGTGTGAGAGAGAGTATGTGTGTATTAGATGTGTTTGTACATTTATTTAAAATTGATTAAGTGAAAATGTTTTCACTTAAAATGACTTTAAGCAGTGCTTAATGTATTAAGTAATAAGAAAATTCTGTTATCAAACATGCTGAATTCAAAAATCTCTTAATCAATTAATTTTTAGCATTAAGTTGAGTTATCAAACAGACCCTTAATTGTGAAATTAACAAACTTAACTATCATTATTTAAATTTTTATATTTTGTTATTAGTGAGGGTCGGATACCTGGTCAACCCAACCCTCTTCACTGGGTATCCGCTTTTGTATGGATTGGATAGAGGGTTGAAATTTTCTTAATCCGATGAATGAGAATTGGGTACTTTTTTATCTCATAGACTGGATACACAATCCATGAATACTCTTAGCTATCATGAAAATTGAGGAGATAACCAAGGACCATGGAGTCATAACAAGGCGTGCTTAATTGAGGTATTTTTTACGCTTTTTCCGTCCTAAATTATTTCTTTATTATTATTATTATTTTTTTGAAACTTCATATAATTAATAATACTATTGTATCTTGATAGCGATACAATTATCAAATTAATTATCAAGATTTTATTGAAAAATATCATGTTATGCAACTTCCTTAATAATTTTATTGAAAAAGATCATGTAATACAACTTTCTTAATAACCCTTAAATTATTATTCACTTGTGTTTGGAATTGATATGTATATTATATTCTTACACTTCCAATAAAGGAGGATGTGACGGGGTCTATCAAATGTCATTTTTCTGTAAGGATGTTTATGTTTAGACCCCAATTTTGGATATGAAATATATATATATTTTTTTAAAAATCACTAGAGTTTCCTCTATTTCTTGAGCTACTATCACAAATAATTTTCTAAATATTTACATTAAAAAAATAAATTAATTATAATAATTGAAATTCAAAAAAAATAATTTACCTTTATAGGTAGTGGTGTTTGTTGAGGAGGAAGAATATGGTGGTGGTAGTGATGCTGCTCGTACGGGAGGTGGTGGCGGTAGTGGTTGTACAAGAGGAGGTGTAGTAGAGGTGGTGGTGGTTGTTGTAGAGGAGGAGGAAAAAGAGATGGTGGTGGTTGTGATTGCAATCGCGAGGAGGAGGAGGAAGAAGAAAATAAGGGTTCTTTTCAATTTTGCCTGGTTCTAGTAGAATAAATACTGAATGCGAGGTCAGTCAATTTTTTTTTTTTAAAAAATGGCTTTGACCTCACAATTTTATTTTTCGCAAAGTTCGCATTCAAGAAATACAAGTTCACTGAATTTACATTTGCTTAATGCGAGTTCCTCCCTAATAAATATATGATTTTAAATCAGTATAAAAAAAGAATAATTTTCAAAAGTAGTACAATTTCAAAAATTTCTCTTAGAACTAATTGGGTCGTGAAACATCGAGTGAGTTGGAGTTCCACCACTGGAATTGAAAGTTCTCTTCTATGGAATTCTCAAATGGTTTTTGTAAACATTTGTGGGGATCCATATTGGTATAATGTTGTAAACTTGCAACTAAAGCCAATTATTAGGGGACCTTTTAAGCCCGCTAACGGAAGCCGATATTTTTTTTTATGAATGGCCTTTTATACAATAACACTGCGGTTTTTGCAAACAGATTGGAGCAGAGCCTATTTACATGATGTCGGCACTAGATTTCTTTCTGGTGACCACTTTCAATCTTCCAGATTTCCATGTTAGGAAGAATTTTCAACTGACCAGTTATTATACGACTTACCAGTACTTGTTTCTTAGATGTTTTTGTTACCCTGTTCATATTGAGGTTTTACATTTTTCTTTACTGTTTCTGTCCTCTTATGTTGCTCATGGTTTCTGTATTTTTTATTTTTATTTTTTGGGTAAGTGTGATCATGGATACTTAGTTCTGAAATAATGCACATCAAATTGTTATTGCCGAGAAAATTTTTATCCAGTGTCATTTGAGTGAATGATAATGCTGTTTCTTGATGATGTAGTTAAAAATATTTTTTTTAAAATATAAAAATAATTTCCCGACTTCTCATTTAGTGAATTATAGGATTAAATCAGCTTTGGTAGTGTTAGGTAAAGATAGGGGATGGGTACATAATTTGATGCAGTCAAGTGAAGGAGCATATTTTCGGTGAACATCCTACTATTGTTATATATATATATATATTAGCTAAATGGCCTGATCTTTATTAATTTTTTATCCTCAATAATCCAGTGGCTTCTTAACTATAATTATCACACTGTCACTAGTTTAGAGCGTGAAAATATTTTTGTTGCCTGACAATATGAATATTAGGATAATAATAGGAATAATATTATATAATGATGAAGCCATGATTTTGGCCACAAGATCTTCCGAATTCATCTAGTAATGTAATGAGAGTACAGTGTGAAACAAAAAATCTTTAATAGTGATTTTGCCATTACATTTTTCCGCTCTTCCTTTCTATGCTTTTTTTTTTTCTGTTTCTTTCTCATCAGTGGATGGTTAAAGTATTCTTGTAAGTAGAGCATTCACAGGCCTAGCATTCAAAACATTCACCAAAAATTAAAAAAATATATATATATTTTTAATTGATATTATATTCGTTGAAAGTGATTTTCACCGTAATTAAAACATATTTAAAATCAACATCGATAAAGAATTATTTTTTTGAATGACACTAGGTAATAATTTTCTTTAAACCTACCATATGCAACAATGTTTTTTAAGTTGGTCGTGATTTTTAATATATATATATATATATATATATATATAACATATATATATATATATGTATATTGGATAGGAAAGTTTTTGTCAACGAAATAAAAATTTAGATTAAAGCACCAGAAGTTGCAAAATGCCGGACTCAACAATTTTAGTAGGAAATTGTACCAGACCAACTTCTATTTAAAAAGTAAGACTAATTTCATTTGCCTCCTTTAATTTATATTCAATTTTCATTTTATATTTTTAATTTTAATTTTAGATATTTTGCATTCCTAAATTTCAAATTCATCTCACTTCAGTCTAATTTTTAACACCGTCCATCAAGATATTGTAGTAAATTATTGTACATCATTGCCCAAGGTACTGTATGGTACAAAAAATAAGACTAAATTAGAACAATTAACAGATTGTATTTAGACGATATTAAAAATTAGATTAAAATAAAATAATTGGGATACTTTATTTAGATAGTATTAAAAATTAAATTAAAGTGAGATAATTAAAATAATTTTGAGACTTGGAAGTGAAAAATGAAACCTTTAATATGAGTTTCGAGATGCCACCAATGCAAACTTAACAATAAATGGATTACACTTAACAATTACAGATAAACGGCTAAGATGGAGCTAATTTAATTTCTTACACTACAAATGTAATACGAGTGCATCTATACATTAGACATGATTGACTTTGGGGACTAGTTCTAAATTTATAGTCTTTTACTTTTGTTCCTTGGAATACTTAGTTAGTTGTTTCACGAAGGGTTAAATGCAAGAAACCCTATAAACTTTCACATGAGTTAGAATTTAAATCTCTTAACTTATTTAATATAAACTCTTAACCTCTTATTTTATCATTTAAAATAAAATTATCTTTACTATTTTAATTATTTTTTGTTTTTCTTTTTCCCTCTTCGTTTCTATATTATTTCTTTTCTCTTATAGTTTTCATTTATTTTTTCTTTATAACTTATGTAAGTGTGCTAAATAATTACATTTCTAGATTTAATATATTTTGTAATACAAGTCATGTTATTTTATTGTAATATATTGTTCGTGATTAAGTATTAATAATAAAACCAAGAAATTAATAAGCTATATATATATATATATATTATAGATTGAGTCAAAAGAAAAATAAAAAATTTTGTTATTAGTATTTAAATAAAATAGGAAAATGAGAGTCCGCGTGCAATCTTTGTTTCTGTCGCAACGATGATAAAACCTAGTAGAATAAGTTATAGACAACAGATACTGGAAAAAATAAAAGGAAAAAGAAATGAAAAGATATGATAGGAAAAAGAAAAAATAATTAAAAATAATAAGGGTAATTTTGTCATATACCATAAGGAGAAGTTTGAATTGCTTATTAAATAAGTTGGATAGGGTAAAATATAAGAAAATTCTACGGCTCCGTAGTGGAACCATCTCGTTATACTTTAGAGGTTTCAATAGTATAACATCATATTTTTAAAAAATTTGTACTATACAAGTTTTTAAAGTCAACGATATGATTTTCTCAACAGGACTGTAGAATTGTCCTAAAATGCAACTACCGTCAACCATAATGTTGATCCTACCATTATGATTCCATGATTCTAATATTAAAATTTATAAATTCGATCTCGATCATTAGGCGTTGAATCGCTATTATAGATAAATGATAGTTGAGTCATTAGAATCTTATAATATGTATCTATATTTACTAAGTTAAGTTGGTGTTTTGATAATTTTTATTCAAAAGTTGTATTTCACGAGTGTTGACTATATATATATATATAGGGTTAATAACACTTTACCCCCATTAACACTATTTAACTATTGACAATATTAAAATTCTTAACATAATCTAGTTAAATGACTAAAATACCCATGGTACTATTTTGATTTTTAGGTATTTAAATTTTGATAGTGATGTGATAATTATTTAAAAATAAGTAAAAATAAATTATATAATATTTCATATAATCTGTATCAATATACTCCTTGGACAAATTTTTAAAATTTTTAGATTTTATTTTATATTATTTTAAATTTGAATGTTTAACTGTAGTGGTAGAACAATTTATAAATGGGTTTGTTTTCTATTAAAATTTTTTTAAAGGTATTGTATGAAAATATAATTTCTATAAAATACTTTGTGGTTTTTTTAAATCTCTTAGTATTTTTTACACTTTTAATATTTGGCTTCACCTATGTAAATTGGAATGTTGGATATAATATAATTCAACAGTTTCTCACATTTCACTCCTTAAATTCAAAGATATTAATGTGTTATTGTATTTTATTTTTTTCCTAATTCTTTTATAACAATCGAAAATCAATTAAATACATTAAAAATCAAAATATGCTATTAAGGGTATTTTAGTCATTTAATTAAAATTTCTTGATATTTTAAAATTTTTAAAGGGTGAATAATGTGAATGGGGGCAAAGTGTATATTTTTGTAGTTTAGGGGGACAAAGTATAATTACCCCCTATTTCAGAGTGGCAAAGTGTTATTAACCCTATAAATATATAATTTTTAATTAAGGAATAATATTAATTTACGTTGACACAGAATTTTTTATATTACGAATATATAATGTCAAATATATAAATTTAAGTTAAAGAAACTTATTTGGTAATAAATACTAAAATTTTTAAGATATTTATTTATATAAATATTTATTGAATATTAGTTTTAAAAATAAATATAAATTACATTTTTATAACATCAATAAAATTTTATGTTCTTGTTGCCTAGGATCGTATAACTTTTAAAACGATTTTACTTAAAATGCCTTCAAGGTTTCAATAATCAAGAACAAGATAATGTTAATGACGAATAAAAAAAAAGAAAAGATCCCGACCGGTCATCATTAGCCAAATCCATGAACCAAACGACGTCACCTCACCTCTAACGATCTTTCAAGGTTTCAATAATCAAGAACAAGATAATGTTAATGACGAATAAAAAAAAAAGAAAAGATCCCCACCGTTCATCATTAGCCAAATCCATGAACCAAACGACGTCACCTCACCTCTAACGATCTTTCCCGCCACTCTCTCCTTGAATATTTTCTATATAACAGAAGAAGTTCTTTCTCTAGTCCATCACCCAAGAAGTTGAATATCTATATGTGAAAGTAGTCCAATTAAGAAGTAGTTGACAATTTAGCAAAAATGAGTTGAGTTTTCATTTTGTCCAAGAAAAAAAGATATCAAGAATCTCTCCTCCACAACATACATTCTTCAAGTAAGCAGGTATAATCAAGAATCTCTTCATTATTTCTTTATGATTCTGCACTATTAGAATCAAAGGAAAACTAATTAATTTCTTGGACAAAGTTTTGGAATTAATCCTTATTATTCTGGATTTGGCATGTTGGAAAAGTTTCCTCTCGTTGTTTGTGGGCTTTGGATTCTTTACTTCTTCAATTCTGCCAACTTGGTCATCAACATTCAAACCAAAAAGTTCACCAATTCAAGATCATATATGTACAAGGAAATGTGGATGTTTTTTCTTGCTGCTGCTCCTCATAAATTTTTATCCCTTTTCTAAAAAAAAAAAAAAAAATAAATCAGTCACGCCCGCCCAATTTTTCTTCTTCTTTCTACTAAATGGAATGGAAGTTATGATTTTAACAGTAGATTCAAGCTGCAGCCTTTCTTGAATGCATCTCATTCTTGTTTGTTCCCACCACTGGCCCTCCACCTGGCCTTGATCCTTAGATATTAGTAGTACTAATTTGTAGTTTGTTGCTCATACAAAACACACCCAAAAAAACACACAGTTGTATGGTTTTGTGGTGTTAGGAGTTGAAATCCAAAAGGGTTTACAAAAAATAAAGATGAAATTTTGATGATAGTGAAAGGTTGATGATATTTGTTCATTTATCTTTGATCCCATAAACTGAATCTTGAAAAATTGATCAGAATAGGGCCTTTTTGGTGTTTTGAAATCACACAGTAGCACACACTTGTTTGTGTAGTTTCCTTCATAGTGAGATTCTAGGAGCATGATCTTGTGTTTTTCTTGATCCAAATAGCTCAAAAAGTTCTGATTTTTTAGGCAGAGCTTGTGTTGTGACTCCACTTGTGAGGAACCAAATAGGATAGATATTGAGGAAGATTGGGGTAATTGGCAAACAGTACATTGGTTGTTGCAACGAGGGGGGTCGAGGGTCAAGCTGGCTCAAGAGAGTAGCAATTCTACTGTTGTCATCAATCATCATTAGTCCTCTACCATCACCAAGGAACATCTCGGTGGAGAATTCGTATTTCCATCGTCATTCCGTCTCATATTTGGGAGTGTTCCTTTTGGTGGGAGAACATAAACTATAGGAAGCTGCTGTGGTTTTTAGGACATAGAATTCATAGAATTACCCTCACTGCTCATCATCACCCCATGAATTTCAAATGTGTTTTGTTCGTTGTGTTGTATGTTGGTTATCTAACAGGATTTTGTATGTTATTTCTGATATCAATTATAGTTTTCGTTGGAAAAGAAACTAATCTTTCATCCTTCATAATTTCAGATGGATCTTTCATATAATCCCTCAATCCTGGTGGTAACCATCAACACCCACAGGATTCGACTTGGTGCCTCTCATGACTTGAGGAGCTTCCCAAATGCGGTGGAGTTTAGAGTCCATGTTGAGCACATTGTTTACGGATTTGTGCGACGGAAGTTCCTCTCGGATAACAACTGGGTGCAAGCTGTGCGGGAGGTAATTTTTGGTAACATCAAGTTACAGATTGTTGAATCCTCCGCTACCATCACACACCACCAACAACAACATTCAAGGCTTGATCTTCGTGCACGGGTCTTCTGGTGTGGTGCCCATCAACCATGGATAGAACTAGTGAATGGTGATTGGGCACAGGTGGTTCAATACGCCACCATGATTCTTGCCTTCCCAGACGTTGGAGTGGATCAGTTTGCCATAGATGGCCCTGGACCTCTGCCACCCCAGCAGCCATAGAAGATGATACCAGTTTCAGTTACTTTTTCTCCTATAAACTTGGGCACAGCCGTCACAAAGCAAAGGGATAGGTCTCAAATCTGACATAATCCGCTTGGTTTGTTATTAGGACATAATTTTTTTGTTTAAATGCTGTAATCAGCTATAAAACATGGCAAAACAATTTGTAGGCCAGTAATAGAGCATGTTTATGACACAAGGAAGGAGAATAAGAACAGATATAAATGATAATGGATTGATATCTGTAGTGAAATACTGTCTTTGCAGCTAGATGGATTTACTCGATGCGAGTTCATTTTTACATCTGTTCTGTTTTCAAGCTTTCAGCAAGTATACTCTGGGACAAAAGCTTATTGTGTTGCATTTGTTAATGGTGATATTGTTTTGTTTTCGACGCAGATAACTCATTCGACCAAGAATATGGTCTTGGAATCATTCCCTTATAATTATATTCATGTAATTTTGCTATAAATTTGACAAAAGTCAAGACACCAGCCCTGTTGTATTAATTGTGCCAGAAATTTAGCAATAGGCAAGAGTGCAGGGCATGACATTTTCATAGGGCAAATTCATGGCACAAATTTTTGTATCCATCTCTCTTTTTCTCTTCTACTTTGTCCTTGGCCAACTAGTCATAGTCTCCAAATAAAATCTATCTCCTATCTCCTCCCTTCTCACTCCCCGACTCCGTAGCTCCCCTCACTTCCACCCCTTTGGAAGATGACCCAAACTAGTGCCAATTCTCCACCCTCACCAATACAATTCACATTTTGCCATGGAAACTGAAATCACCCCATTCAGAACCACAGTAATAGACTACAAAATAAGTCTCCAGAAGCACAATCAAATATCAAACTAGCAACCAAGATTTCCGGAACAAGTGATAAGCAGCATGCAACAATAGTACAGAATACAGACACATGTTACTTTAGAAAGTGTAAGAGACCATCAGTTTTACATTGGATCATTGAATACCAAGTGCTAAATCTTGAGAAAGCAAATCATTCTCAACTGGAGTGTATTCCACCCATGAAGGTTCTTGGGTCGGGACAATTCCCACTGAACTGAGCTTGTGAGAAATCAAAGCCAGGGTTCTGCACAAAGAAATTATCAATTACAATTACCGAGAAGTAACAAATAGACGAAAGTCAGCGATCATATTCATTTAAATGCTCTTCCTCATTGAAAAAGGAGCTTTACTTCAAAAACAGTAAAGAAAGAAGAGGCCATATATATGTAATCTGCTCATTCTCTTAGGTATTCTTAGTAACAATTATTGAAGATATCGGATCTATATTTGAGATGGATCTATATTTGACACAAATTTTTGCAATACTTTACCAACTATCAATACGTTCCCAAGGAAATTCATAGGGCAATATTACTGCAAGGCAATTGTCGATAATTAGTCTAACTACTAGAATGTTGACACTAGAGAAGATATATGTCCTTTCTGTTAGTCTCATATGCTACTACAATGGGTGCGATGGTAAACCTGGCAATTTAACAGTAACAGGAGAGGGAGAAAGGGGGGGAGGGGGAGATACAGTTTAATTGAATTCTAGGGGATTTTGGATAAGTCTTTCTCACCTTTAATTATTGCGACCTCTTATAAGTCTCTAAATACTTACAGGTTCGTCATTCCAGTGAGAGAAATTAAGTGAATTTGCGGTAACTTTCTAGAATTCTTTGCCCAACACTTGAAAGACCAAATGCTATTTGAGACAGATATGATAATTTAAACTCTTAAGTTTGTATAACACATAATACGAAGGCTTCTTTAGAAATCTAAGAAAAACCAATCACTCCTGTATTCAGTAGTGATTATTGTTTGATTTTTCTAATTCTGAACCACGAACGCTTTCAGGAAAACCATATGATAGCTGAATTATATGAACTCCAACTAAAGTTGAGCCAAAGCCACCTTAGGAAATAGGAAATTACAGATAGAGATTAGGCCCAACAATAAGTTTAATAAATGTCAAGCTACATGAAGTATTTTCTACGCATATGGAAAACCTATGGCTGATTCAGCATAAAGAGCTCAAGATCACTGAAGAAAGAGCAACATTTTATAAGTTTAACGGCTATGCAGAATTAAAATGTGCATACCTCCTCCTGAAATCTCTGAAGCATGAGGCGCTTCTGTTCCATGTCTGTGGTGTAAGGATCCAACTGGCCTTCTCCCAATATTGGAGAAGCCCAGGTCTGACCTTTATCCCTTTTCTGCATCTTGAGTTATGTGCATTATATCATCCTCTGCCATGAACCAACATTCCAGTCAATGATAACAAAAGTCTTCAAATTTGAAAAATTCCAAATTTTACCATCCTGAAATCAATCAATTGGAACTGAACATAGTATACATCTTCCCAAGAAACATCACCAAGGCATTTGGATTTATTTGATATCAAGCTAATAATCAAGAGCACGAATCAAACTCTATCCTCTTATAAAATTCTAATCTTTTCAAGTCATTCAGATCAAATGCCAAAAATTTAAAAACTCCAGCAAGACATCTTAGTAAATAAATACTGACTATCATCAACCCAGATTCACGTGAGAACCAACCAATAGCATTGTACACTCAAAGAAACAAAAATCTTCTTACTCACTAGATATTCTTAGTACGAATACGTTACCTAGAGTCCAAAATGAACAATCAGTCTTCACCGGGCTACTAAGATCATGCTGAAAAAATTCAAAAAAAAAAAAAAAAAACCATCTTTGCAATTAGTTTTGTACAGCCATATCCTATATAAAGTTTCTTTCTTTTAATGGAAAATCAAATTCCTGAGCAATTTTTAAGCTAAAAAAAGGAAAAGAGAAAGAGGGCTTACATTAAGATAAGGAGGGTTGCCTTTAATTCCAACTTCCAAATGTTTAGAATCAATTTTGCTGTAAAATAGCTTCTTAGGAACATTTTGAGGAAGTGTGATGTAAATGTTCACTTCTTCCAGCGTCTGGTCCCACTCAAACACCTTCTGACCTGCAAAATTAATCAGAAAATTTCTGTCAATTTAGATAATTGGAAAGGGAGAAAAATAATATGAATGATCAGAGTGAAATAATACCGTTATGGGTGAAGCTGTGGCGCTTTTCTGGGGCTAATTTCTCAGCCATTTTTCTTCTGGGGTTTGATCTTCTGATGTTAATTGATTGATCGGCGGGGAGAGGGGATTGGGGAACCTAGGTTTCCGGCGGAAAAATTGGGTGAGAGATTTTACTTGGAGGATTCTGCGTGCCTTCTGGAAGAAAGGGGATGTGATTGGAATAATTCATAGTACTATTTCCCAAATTTCATAAGAGTCCTTTTAAAAGTGTTTTTTTTTTTTAAATTATTATAAATAAAAATTTTTTCTCTACATATTTAGTATATATTTGTATTCCCAAATGAGTCCGTCATTTTTTTTTTTTTAAACTTTTTGTCTTTGAAGTATTATCATAATCTAGACATGTCTTTTTATATTTCTTGAATTGTCAATTTTCTTTAATCATTCAACTATCATAATTGTATTGACTATTATTTTATTTTTTTATTGATCTAAATTATGTTATTTATCGAGTTAAACGAGTTGCTTAAAAGATATTTTTTTTTTCTTTGCAAAGGTATAATGGTTAATGCACAAGGAGAATGATTTAGGTGAATATTAAATTTATAATGAATAAAAATATCTAATGGTTGATATATACTGCAATTCTCAATAACCTTGGCAAGCGAGTTTTAGTAAAGGCAATAGTTCCATGCCTATGAATAAACTTTTGATTGAAACTAAACTTAAATACAATTTAAATTCGGAAAAAAAATAAAATTGAACCAATCGATTTAGTAGAGAATGTGTGGTGGGCTTCGAGAGTAGAAATGGCATAAAAGAAAAGCATTGAGCCATTCCTTAGCCACAAAAATTTCGCATGGAGAACATAATTAGATTTTTAGCCCGATCGGGATGCTTGAGATTGTTGGATACTAGGATGGTGTATCAAAAAATAGATTATAGACCCTTTTTTTTTGTGCAATTCTCAATGCTACCCAAAAAAAAAAAGAAAAAAAAAGAAGAGTATCCATATATATATATATATATATATTTATTTAGAATTTTAAGGGAATATCTATAAAAGAGAAGTTGAAAATGGCATGAAAATTAACCTTAGCCAGAAACCTTATCACACATTGAATAATTGACAGGCAGAGAGGAAGCCACACAAGCCACTGTCCCATTCTTGTTAGATTTTCCCCCTGTGTATAAGGTCTTCTCTTAATTTGGATTTCCATCTCGTAATAATTCTCTCCCACTCTCCAAACAAACACATCTATTATTACAGAACTAAAATGAGCTAAAAAGCTCAAAACATCATCTCAAAGTCAGTCCCAGTTGAACTCTTCTGAGAAAACAAAGTCACTTGTTTTGCAAAGGTGAGAACTTTCTGCTTTCCAAGGAAAAAAAAAGTTTGCCACTTGGGTTCTTTTTATTTTACTTATAATAATCAGAAATTTCATTTTATCCATGAACCCTTTTCTTCCCTCCCCAACTTGTTTAAGACAATTCTTGGAGATTATTCAAGAATTTGGTGTTTTGTTCGAAATTTTTGAGTTTAATTTTGTGAATTGAAACAGGTGCTTGATTTTTTAGAGGATAATTGGTAAAGGGTTTCTTTGGATTTCTGTATTGGAGGGTAGTTTTTTAGAGGCTATTAAGTTGAGGTCCATGATAGGATTAAGATAGTATACAAAGAACAATGGCTGCTATTGCTTCCCTGGTGAACCTGGGAAGTGGTTGTTGCCACTTGCACTTGCTCTTCTGGGAAATTTGAAGGGTCATTTTCATTGTATAGGGGGGTTTCTTACTCTAGGAACTTTCCCCGAGTTTGGATTGGTAGGAGATGGAGATATGTGTCTGTGTGTAGATACTCGGTTACGACTGATGTCATTGCTGATCAGGGTACTTCAATATCCCTTGATTCCACGTTTAGAGGAAATAGTAATGATGATGCTGATCTTGTACTTAAGCCAGCTCCAAAACCTCAGTTGAAATCTGATTCTAGGGCTGAAACTCTTCTAGGAACAGGTTCGCTGGATTGGAATGGATCCAAAATTAGCTCAGATTCTGATGATGAAAAGGTGAATAATGATGAGGAGGAGAGAAATAAAGTGATTGAATCGCTTGGTGAGGTATTGAAGAAGGCAGAGAAGCTGGAAACGAGTAAGAAGGTTAGCGTGTCAATTAATAGATCACCAGCCAATAATGGTGCTAACAAAAATGATGGTGAAGGTGTCAATTCAACAGAGCATCCAATTCGAATAAGAAGTCTAAGACAATGAAAAGTGTGTGGCGGAAGGGGAACCCAGTTGGGACTGTACAGAAAGTTGTGGAACCTCCAAAGCAACAGTCAAAAATTAATGGTCCTGGAATTGAATCTCGAACTGTTTCTCCTCTAGGACCCCCTCAGCCACCTCAGAAAGTTCAACCGATGTTGCAAGCAAAGCCTTCTGTTGCTCCTCCCCCTATGGTCAAGAAACCTGTTATTCTGAAGGATACTGGAGCAGCTCCGAAGCCCTTGTCCTCTGATGTAACTGACGCTTCTGCAAAGACCAAAGAAAGAAAGCCAATATTGATTGACAAATTTGCTTCTAAGAAGCCAGTGGTCGATCCTTTGATTGCTCAAGCTGTTTTAGCCCCACCAAAACCAGGAAAGGGCCGTGCACCTGGAAAGTTGAAGGATGCAAAGTCCAAGGATGAATTTCGTAAAAAGGGTGGTCTATCTGGAGGCTTACGCAGGCGTATAGTTGATGAAATATACCCTCCTGATGATATTGCTGATGAGGAGATTCCGGAGCTTAATGTTTCAATTCCTGGTGCTGGCACAGCAAGGAAAGGAAGAAAATGGACTAAGGCAAGTCGTAAAGCTGCTAGACTCCAGGCGGCTAAAGATGCTGCACCTGTTAGGGTTGAAATCTTGGAGGTTGGCAAGGAAGGTATGCTAATGGAGGAGTTGGCCTACAACTTGGTCATCAGCGAAGGCGAAATTTTTGGCTCTTTGTACTCCAAGGGAATCAAACCTGATGGTGTGCAAACTCTTAGCAAAGACATGGTGAAGATGATCTGTCAGGACTATGATGTGGAAGTTATTGATGCTGCCCCCGTCAAAGTGGAGGAAATGGCAAAGAAGAAAGAAATTCTTGACGAAGATGACTTGGACAAGTTGGAAGACAGACCTCCTGTTCTTACTATTATGGGGCATGTGGACCATGGGAAAGTGAGCAGCAAATTTTACGTTTCTTGTTATTTGGTTGTTTTCAAGGAACATGGTACAATGTTATGTGTGTTTCCCTTGAATTGATCTTTTTGAAGTTGTTATGATCTTAATTTCTCATAACTAGCAACACTTAATATAATTCTGATGTTTTTTTTTTTGAGTTGGCAGACCACGCTATTGGATTACATAAGGAAGAGCAAGGTATGAGTTAATTATTTGTTTACTGTTTATGTTGAGGTATAGATGTGATGATCTTGTGCGAGAAGTACCTTATTCTGTCTTATGTATATTAATAATTGAATAGTTGGAAACTGAATACTGCACAACCTACTATTAGGTGGCAGCATCTGAAGCAGGTGGTATTACTCAAGGCATAGGGGCATACAAGGTACAAGTACCTATCGATGGGAAGCCACAGACTTGTGTTTTCCTTGATACTCCTGGACATGAGGTAATGTGCAGTGTATTGCTGGTTCTAATTGCTGTTTTGTGCAATTTTTATATAACCTTAAATTCACTTCCTTTGAGATCTGTACAACACATATTATAAAGGTGGTTGTTAAAAAAGAAATTAGTTGTGAAATGTAACTATGACTGGTCCTATAGGCATTTGGAGCAATGAGAGCTCGTGGAGCCAGAGTAACGGACATTGCTGTTATCGTAGTTGCTGCTGATGATGGGATTCGACCTCAAACAAAAGAGGCCATTGCGCATGCCAAAGCAGCTGGAGTACCAATTGTTATTGCTATAAATAAGGTTTACTTGCATTTGTTCTGAGATTTCTACTGTCTGTTGGTTTGATTATTATTCACTCTCAAGTGATGTTTCTACTGACTACAACAAATTCACCTCTGTCTGTGTTTGTAGATTGATAAGGATGGAGCTAATCCAGATAAAGTCATGCAAGATCTTTCTTCAATTGGTTTGATGCCAGAAGACTGGGGTGGTGACACCCCAATGGTTAAGGTGTCCAAGCTGCAACCTGAAAATTGTATTTGCATCTTTAACTGATGTTTTGGTAATTGTGTCAAAGCTCAGTTATTTTTTGTCTTTTAACAGATCAGTGCTGCCCCTTAAAGGGGAGAACATTGATGAGTTATTGGAAACGGTCATGCTTGTTGCTGAGGTAGGTTAGTGGACTTGTTAGTTTGTGGTCTGTTCCCTTTGGTACTCTGTTTCAATGTACACCATCTTTAAGTTCAAGAGCCCAAACTGCTCTAGTTTGTTGGAATTACGTGTCACCTTATGTTTACTCATCTTGAACTGGCAATATGGTCTTTTAATTTCTCGTGATGGAGTTTATAGTTTAATATGTGTAAAGAAACCTTGATAGTTAGTTGTTAGTACACTTAGTAGAGTACTTTGTTGTTCAGTGTTCACTTATGTTAGCGCATCCTTGCACTCGACACCTTTCTTGCCAGCTACTCTGTTGTGATATTCAAATTTCAAATTATGATCAGATATTATTTGGAAAATGCTCCTTTCTATTCCTTCAGGTTATGCGTGTCATATCCTGTTTTCTGACTTTTGTTGTATCTTCTACAGTTGCAAGAGCTGAAGGCTAATCTTGCAACTCACTCAGAGAAATGCAAAGGGCACAGTCATAGAGGCTGGTCTTGAAAAATCTAAAGGTCCTGTTGCTACATTCATTGTGCAAAATGGCACGTTAAGAAGAGGAGATGTGGTAGTTTGTGGGGGAGCTTTTGGAAAGGTTGGTAGATGAAAAATGGAAAGTTTGGGCTATCAATTGGATAAGATTTACTTTTTTCTTTGCCAAGGATCTTGTCATAGAGAGTAAAACAGATATGTCTGATTCTGTACCGTTATCTCAAAACAGTTCCAATTTTGTGCTATGGCAGGTCAGGGCTTTATTTGATGATGGTGGGAAACGTGTTGATGAAGCTGGACCCTCTACTCCTGTGCAGGTATGCAACTTTACAAAGTTTTTAGGGATGACTTTTGTTTAATACTACTTATTAATCTTTGGTACTATATGAGATTCACTACCCATTCACATTTAAGATGACCATTCTTTTATCTCTTGCTATAGCTCTTCAAGTAGTGCTTATGAACGTGTAATACCTTCATGCTGGTTCAGAGTGGCTCCTCCAAAATGGATAATTCTTAGTTCTCATATGTTAGGATGGCATGTATTTTATACTTTCTAAACATGGGTAATTGTCTATTGAGTAACTTGTTTTGCTTCCCTTACTTACACTCAATATGCAAGTCTGGTTGTATTTCAAAAAAAATTGTTGTTTTTTCAGCCGAACCGATGTCATCTGTGGTTGGGAATTTGCTTCTCAAAGGGCCAACCTAGAGATTCTAAAAAATTCTTCATTAGGAACTTATTTTGTCTTTCTATTAATTATGCCCGAGTTCTTTAATCTCTTTTGTTTAGAACTTGTTACATTTTCCTGCATGCGTCATCAGGTCATTGGATTAAACAATGTCCCTTTAGCTGGTGATGAGTTTGAAGTAGTTGAGTCCCTTGACCTTGCTCGTGAAAAAGCGGAGTTACGGGCTGAGTCATTAAGAAGTGAACGTCTATCGGCAAAAGCTGGAGATGGAATGGTCACCCTTTCTCTCGTTGGCATCTGCTATTTCATCAGGAAAGGAGGCTGGATTGGACTTGCACCAACTGAATGTTATTCTAAAGGTTGATCTTCAGGTATGCACACCCATTCTGCTCTGCCCAAAAGATGGTTATTTTGTATTTTGGAAATATTTGAAATGCCATGAAGTAATAACAACAATAGTTTGTCCAACCTTTTCTCTCGTACTCTACTAACTAGAATCTGAATGAAGTTGTATCTTTGTGGTAGGCTGAACCCTTTCAGTGATGAAGATATTACACACAAAAGTCTCTATAGATTTTTTAATGCTTAAAGTTATTATCATACTTAGGGCTCTCCTACAGTTTGTGCTAAAAGATAATTCTTACACTAGTAGGCCTTAGTCTGTTTACGTGCTTATGCACACAAATTTGCATGCAAGCATATTAATTCGTTGACTAATTGTAATCATAGTCGAAAGTCCTTTACTTCTAAAGTAACTTCTATATTTTATTATGCTTAGCTTTCTATGCATGCACTCTGAAATGTTAATGTAGATTAATTTTCTTAATCACAAACAGGGATCCATAGAAGCTGTTAAACAAGCCCTTCAGGTCCTTCCACAGGATAATGTCACTCTGAAGTTCCTGTTACAAGCAACTGGAGATGTGAGCACAAGTGATGTTGATCTTGCTGTGGCTAGTAAAGCCATTATATTTGGATTCAATGTCAAAGTTCCTGGTTCTGTCAAGAGCTATGCAGAGAACAGGGGTGTTGAGATTCGGCTGTACAAAGTCATATATGAACTTATTGATGATATGCGGAATGCAATGGAGGGACTATTGGAGCCTGTCGAGGTAAAAGAAATGGTCTAAATTCTACACAAGGATGAGTATTGCCTTTTCTCCCAGATTTATTTTTAGTGAGCAAGTCACTACTAAGTATGATAGGGAACATGCCATTATTTTTTAAAGAACCATGCATACATACTTCTGTTGGTTGTATTTTTGTTGTAGGCAACTAACTTCTGAATCTTATCCTAATTGTGCTTACAAGTATTCTTTTGTAACTTAGGGTTACATGTGAAATAATTGATTTTTGCATTAATTCGTCCTTGGGCAATAGGAAACCAACTAGCTTGTCCATTAAATTTGATTTGTAGTTGTGGACCAGTGATTTAAATCGTTAAGTAACGGGGTGGTTTGTAGTGGACACATGCTGATAATGGTAATCCTGGAAACTAATAGCAAAAGCTTTTGTCATTTGCAGGAACAAGAGCCGATTGGTTCAGCAGAAGTACGAGCTGTGTTCAAAAGTGGCAGTGGGAATGCTGCTGGGTGCATGGTATTGGATGGAAAAATTGTGAAAGACTGTGGAATTCGGGTTCTGAGAAAAGGAAGAGAAGTCTACGTTGGCAAACTTGATTCATTACGACGGGTTAAGGAACTTGTGAAAGAGGTATATGTACTTTCCTTCAAATATCACCCTTTCTATCTGGGAGGAACTCTACATGTATTGATAAGTTTTGTGGAATGTTGAACATGTGGTGATCTGCTTCTTTACTGTGATTATCTTGCTCGATCTTGCTCTTCATCTTGCTCAATTTCTGTGTATGTTGACCTACCAACAATAGCTAGGCACTTCAAGGCCAGCCCCCCTTCTCTTGTTGGCATATGCACAATTGTGGGATTTTGTTTTTAATTTGTAAAGTGCCTTTGGATCGTATGAGTTTATCCTTTTCAATATTTACCTCTATGATCTTTCTGCTTGTGGTTGCCGGGGGTGGACAGCCTGTGGGGAGGTTTTGGAGGAAAAATGAGACGGTATGGGCCACTGGGACTTGGTCATGTGATGACCCGTTTGTCCCACATCCGTTGGGAATAAAGTAGTGTATGTAAATATAACATCTAGGGTCATGGGTTACTAACAACTTGGCTTAAGCATTTTGAGTCTGTTGTTTCTGCTCTAGAGTTGTTGGACCAGCCTAGGGCTCGGTGTGTTATAGTTGGTATCAAAGTGAATCTCGTATGGTCTCTGCACGAGGTGAAACTAGGCCAAGTCAAGTGGTATTGGGCCACAGCTATGCAAGGGAGTATAGGAACCAAGTGCTATGCAAGACTAAGTGCTACGTCAACCTAAGGGCGGGAATCACCTCTAGAATCCTACACAACCAGTATGGTTTGGTGTAAGCCTTGCAAGGATGCAAGGCGTTAAAGAGGGGTAAATGTGATGACCCGTTTGTCCCACATTTGTTGGAATAAAGTTGTGTATGTGGATATAGCATCCAGGGTTATGGGTTACTAACAATTTGGTTTAAGCATTTGAGCCCATTGTTTCTATTCAAAAGTTGTTGGGCCAGCCCAGGACTCGGAGTGTTACAAAACATATCTTAAAAATGTGATTCTGTCAGTTATTTTCCAAATAGAAAGAATGAGAATTTAATTTGATGTTATGAATGATTGAATGTTCTCCCCTTTTCATAAAATGAGGGTATGAATGATAGCTTAATTTCTGGGACATGTTTAAGTTGAAATATTAGAATATGTAAACTAACATTCTTCTTTGATTAAAATTCATTGGCTGCAAGCAGGCCAACTTGACCCCATTGCCTCTTTGTATCTTGTCAAGAACACAAATTTTAATGTGCTCATGCAAATGATTATATGTCATTTCTAGATCTTACATCATGCTTGAAACTTTCTTGTTTAGGTGGAAAAGGTTCTTATAGTTTAAATATTTCATCTGCTGGTTGTACTTTTCTTCTATTTGAGTTCTGTAGTTATTTCTACAGTCCGGTGGATGTGTCATTATACACATCTGGATTCCAACATTTTCAGGTCTATAAAATTGATAAAAAAATCATTGGTATACCATTTGTTTTAGTCAATTGCTGACATACAATCTGTTGCCCTCATGAACAGGTAAGTGCCGGACTAGAATGTGGAATAGGAGTAGAGGACTTCAATGACTGGGTGGAAGGGGATGTTCTTGAGGCCTTCAACAGAGTGCAAAAGAAACGAACACTTGAAGAGGCATCAGCCTCAATGGCTGCTGCCCTTGAAAAAGTTGGCAAAATAAAGATTTAGAGAAGGCATCAATTGTTGGTTTTAGCTGACCTACATGCTCAGTTTTGTCAAGGCCTACACGCCAGATGTTCAACAAGGCTCGGCCTGTGATTTGGATACGTTCTCACTTAACTGACAAGGATACTCCGATGCCCTATACCCGAAGAGATACAGCCGTTGTTGTTTGTTGTTGCATTTGTAAATAATGGTATATATTAAAATCGAGCTCCTTTTTGTAGAGAGCAACCGAGCAAGATATCCACCATTTATTTGAACTGCTCAGGATTCAATGAAGAGGAAACTTGTAACACAGTAACTCAAGAAAGAGTAAAGATCCAAAGGAAAGAGAGAATACAATGCTACTCTTTAGCTGCCTCAGCTTGTTTCCTGAGTGATATTCTTGTCTTCCCAGTGTTATTTATTTTCATCAATATTGTGTACCACTGCCACTCTTACTGAAATAGTGACGTGAAAGAACAAGAAGACCAGCAGAATTCAAATGATTATGCTAGATGAGTTGCATAAATTTTAGCTGTGAACATATGGTGTATGGTATACATCCTAAGCCATGAAGATGTCCCAAGACTAACAGGGATATTCTTTTGTCATCGAAACTTAGGCCATCAATTTAGTTTTTTGTCTTATAGAATCTCTCTGATCAATCGTTCCTGTTGGAACCTGTTAGGTTCTTGTCTTTATGGAACAAACCACCTTGTAACCGCATTGGAAACTGTTAGTACGGTGTACATTCCATTCCTATTGGACTGTTGTTATTAGGGTTCATGGCATTTTATACCCTCCAACTATGCATGTTTAGCACTTACACTCCGAACTATTAATTCTCACTGTCTCGAACTTCCAATTTTTAGCTCTTTATTGCAATCATGTTAGCTTCGTCAATATGAAGCGGTAAATAACTATTATAATTTTAGAAAAATAACATTAATAGTTTCACATTTTATATTTATATTTTTTAGTTTCACATTTAAAATAATGCGTTTTAGTTCTTCATAAAGTTAAGCAACAATTCAAAATGTATTGTTTTGGTTCTCGACACAATTATAGACATATTATGGCCTAAAATATTTACATGTGTATTGAATGTAACATATTTAAGTGCAAATTTGACAATACATAACTTTAAACTCTAAATTGTCCTAAAAAGAAGAGGTTTGGAGATGTTGAAATAGGGGTGGCGGGGAAAAAGCGGTGAGGAAGGAAATAAAGGGTGATTGTAGGTGGGATTTTTTGGATGGTAGTGGAGCTGATTTTAGGTAGTGTTGTTTAGTATTTAAAATTTGTGTGTTAACAATTTTGTTATGAAAAAATGTAACACTCGATACGCATATGAACATTTCAAGCCAAATATATCAATAATTGTGTCGATGGACCAAAATAGTGTATTTTGAATTTGTGAGAGATAAAAATGTATTATTTTGAATATATGAGACTAAAAAAGTATAAGTATGAAATGTAAGACACTATTAACATTAATTTCCATATACATGTTAAATATTTTTTGCACTTGCTCAAGTTGTCCTTATACCTTCATGATGTGCGATTTAGCTTGTGACAAAGGGTTCGTTTCACCCGTGCAAGGTTGACCAAATTAGACAAATTTGATCTGACCTCGAGTGATTGTATTAAGGTGTTAAAAGTTAGGGATTTGAGGTAGCAAATTGCAAAGATCAATAGTTTAGGTTGTAAAGTAGTAAAATAGCATTGTTTGGGGATGCACAGTGCCATTAACACTTATTATTATAAACATCTTTAGAGAATCTCTACAAATTTTTTTGTTTTCTACAAAAAAAAAAAATTAAAGAATCTCTACGCTGTCCATAAACTCACAGTTGATGAACTTCGGTATTTATGTTGTAGTGTTACTAAAATTTGGCTGTAGTAAACTCAAAAGTATCTTGTCTCTGACTCTGATTACCACTGTTATGTACAGATTGATCTATAACTTACTAGCCTATTTTCATGCTTAGAGAAGATATGCACCATTAATAATTATTTCACATTCATGTTTTTTGCTAATTATTGTTTAATTTCACTGCTCAAATAGCAACTTCTTATCCTACATCTTACCCAAGGAAAAAAAAAATTTCTTATTTTACATAAAACAAAAGATACCATGAAATTAAACTTAGAAACCAAATTAACACAACTGCTCATTCACCCCTGATAAAAAACATGGTGGTGAAGAAGGGTGAAATGAAGTTAATTTCTTGAGCACTAAAATCCTTCTTCACTGCCCACAAAATGCAG
This sequence comes from Cinchona pubescens, assembly GCA_025175665.1. Taxonomy (NCBI): domain Eukaryota; kingdom Viridiplantae; phylum Streptophyta; class Magnoliopsida; order Gentianales; family Rubiaceae; genus Cinchona; species Cinchona pubescens. The sequence goes on along the minus strand of JANKKI010000085.1, from coordinate 1,945,450 downwards.
TGGAAGAAAGTTCAGAGCCTCAAAAGGGAAAAAAGAAAAAAAGAAAAGTTACATACTGATCATCATGAAAGATGAATCCTTCCTAGCTACATATATATTTATTCTTCACTTTTTAATCCCCCATGCAAAAAGGGAACCTTCATAAGCCTCTTCCTCATTGATGGTGTCCAAAATTTTCGTGATCGGACGCTTTATTACAGAGATGAACTTTGGTGGAGCAACTTCTGTTACAAACCTTAATTTCTGAATTTTGGCCATTTTTTCTGTCAAAGTCCAGGCCAAGAATAACCATCAAATTAATTATTCTTCCTGAAATGAAGATTGAGAAAATACAAAAAGAAGCAATAAGAATTTCTGGGAAATGGGATGCTGAGAAGATCATCAAAACTGATGAATTTATAGTTGTCTGAAGTCTTTGTAACGTGCTTCATACGCTGTTGCCTGAAAAGCTAGCTAGCTACCACGTACTGAACTGGACAACCGCCCTTCTACTTTTTGTATTAATTGCATGAAGTTTATCTTAGATGCAGAAAAAGACCATACCAGGAGAAACACGACGCAGGAGACCTCTTGCATTGTTTTCGTCCGAAGGGGACCAGTAATCTTGATAAGATTTTGTTTTAATTCGTTCTAATCTTTGATAATCTTCACGAAACATCAGAATTATAACCATGTATTTTTTGTTTTGTTTTTTTTTATGTGCAAAAATAAGTTGATCATATCTTGTTAGCAGAAAGGTTGAGGACTTGTAGCATTCGCAATTTATGAATGATTTAAAGTTGCCATTGTCTAAAAGGTCGCGTAATAACGGTTCAAAATGGTGAAGGATGATAAATTTGACCAAAATCGTTAAAATTACAAATATAGGCATTTGCATTTCTAGATTGAATTACAAATATAGGCATTTTCTTTTCTAGATTGAATTTAAGGAATTAATTAGTTAAAAAATAAAGTTTATATTATAATTTTAGTTTGAATTCTAAGATTTATATAAACATATCATTATTTAGATCGGGAGGGATTGTTCTATATACTCGGGCAAAGTTCACTTGGATTCAGCTTAGTGTTTTGAACCATTGTTTTATGATTGTGAATTAGTTACTTATTTAGTTCATCTTACCATCTTGTGGTTTTGACAAGAAACCGAGCTTGTTGAGCTCAACTGAAGGTCCCCTCAATGAGTCAATGTAGTGGTTACCGAGAAATTTCCTTCAAAGGAGCTGTTGGACCATTGAGACGTGGCCAGGCTAGAATGCCACTTCTCTCGTAGCCTCAAAAGTTTTATCCAAAATGGAATGCATTCAGTTGTAACTTTCAGTGTAAATTTTGTAATGTCATTTTATATATGATGCTTAACAAGGGATCCGAGTGCAAATTGACGGTTGAGATTACAATTTAACTAAATTTACTGCCACAACACGCTATATTGATCCTATTGTGCAACACTCTAAATTTGGACCGACTAAATAATTTTGAACAAAAATAACGAATTTAAAATATTTAAATCAAATTGTTAGTAGTTCATGATCTAAAGCGTTATAACAATACAATATCTGCTCCTACTTCCGATGTACGACAAGGCATCACATTATGTATTTTAATTAATTAGCATGTCCTTTGCGCACGTTAAAAACTCTAAATGAACACACCATCGATCATTTCTTGTGTAAATTTTGTGCTCACCGACATAGATCGATTGTGAATAAAAGTAATTAACTTTGAGGTGGTAGAAGAAAGGGTGTTGGAAGATCCAAGATCCAGATGCCTACATGTTATGTTTGTTGATGGTCATATGAACGTTAGTTAACTTCTAGGTATAATTCAATTAGCTATTCAGGTCTCAAGATTTTGGTGATTTTGAGGTTTGAGCAATCAAAGTTTAATTCATGAGGAAATGGTGTCACTAGCTATAATTATAGATCCACTAGAATTGCATTTGCAAGTTGGAAGACTCTTGCAGTAATGGGACATAATTGCAACAAAATGAAGAGTAACTCATCATATGGAACCTTAGTAATCAGTTAATAATTGAGGAAAATTATTATAAAGTCACAAATTTAGAATTATTTGTTAAATTCATTTTACGTAATAACATAATAGTGAATTACCAATTATTAATTTTAAATACTCGATCTTGATTTCGCTCTTTTTTTTCCAAACCTGGTAAGGGAAAAAGGCCCATTTAATCCCTTCTTTATGGAGTACCAACCAATTTAGTCCCTTATCTATCATAACAAACTAATTTAGTTCATTATCTTTAAAAAAATTAACCAATCTAATACCCATGACGGAAATCATAGACGCAATTAATGGATTAAGATACACGATAATCAAGTTTCTGTTAACATGTTGTAAATGTACTGACAAAATCTCTATTAGTTTGTCTATAATTTTCGTCAGAAATCTTAAATTAGTTAATTTCTATAAAGATGAGGGACCAAATTAGTTTTTTTGATATATAAAGGACCAAATTAGTTAAGATTCTAAATATAAAGGATCAAATTCTTCTTTTTCCCAATCTGATAATATATCAATGGATTTATCACTTTGTATAAACGCAGTGAATTATCTACCAATTTTTCAGCAAAGCATTCATGTGGTATGCAATCAGCAACAAATAACCATCATACATTGGGGACCAAAAGGGAAATCATTTTCAATTGCAACTTTGGATAACTCAACAGTAGCCTTCATCTGGATAAAACTCAATTTAATGCAACAAAACGGTATTACCTCTGTCAAAGGCTAACCATAGTCTTCCTTTTTCTCAAATTTTCGAAAAAAAATTAAACTACCAAGCAAATCAACATCATTAACATTATTTGTGCATTAATATGGTTTGCATATTGTAGTAATACGTCCTAGGTATCATTGATGTACAATTGAGCACAAGGGATAAGGTTGTATGCATCTTTCTGCTTGCTTACTTCAAGAGTAGTGAGTTACTGATCATATGATGCATTGTTTGACATTGGTGCAACATTTGTGAGACTGAAAAATATTCGTGAAGAAGATAAATGCCCATAAAACAGAATCTTTTACGTAATTTAGAGACTTCAATTACATATTTCGATTTTCATAATGAAAACATCACAAAATTGGATGAACAATTCATATGGAGAAAATTGAAATCAACTCATCACATCTCCTCGTAAAGATACTAGCTAATGTCATCAATTTTCCTTTCTATAACTAGTAGGGTAGTTAAATATATCACTAGTAATTATATCCAGAGAGGGCTAACAGGTGTGCTGATACACAAAGAAGATGGGAATAAAACACAATCTATCTTTTGGTAGGCTCAATCATACAACTCCGGTATTAGTTAAACATTAGGATCTTACAATCCCATGTCTCATATTGCATCTACTTAATTTATACTAAAGTGCACCTGCGATATACGTATTCACCCATACTTTTTATTGGTAATTCATAAGCCAATTGTTGGTATTTAATTAAGTATTGTAGTAAATAACACTACTCTAATAAACAATAATTTATGAATTGAGTCTGTTACAAAGGTAATATTTGATAATAATATCCTTAAAGAAGGTAAATCCAATATAATAAATAATTTAAATTTCATATGTGGCAAACTAATTAACCAAGTCATGAAACTAATTGTTGTAATTGAGAAATGAGAAATCTGTTTTCAATCCTCTTTTTAATTCTTTTAGCAATAATTGCTATTATGAATATCATTGTCATTTTTTTTTTTTTTAGCAATTGCTCTACTTTTTTGTGTCGTTGAATGGTTGCTCTTTTAACTTCTTTGTTTTTCTTGTATTCTTTGGTCATTTGATGCAACTTAATTGTTTCATTTGGAGAGGTTAGTTGCTAATTTGCTTATTCAACTACTTTCGAGTGAGAATTATCAGATTTAACTTTTTAACTTGTTTTTCTTTCCACATATCCCACTAAAGTGTTCGATTAGGAGGATAAACTTTATTAATATTTTATCTATCTATACTATATTAAAAGAGCGAGTTTGATTAGATGTTTTAGATTTTCTTTTTAAAGTTACCCTTACTATTAAATTTAATTACTTTATTATGTTTCTTAACTTGAATGCCTTTTTTATAATTATTTAGGCTATTTATGTAAATACTCCCAAAGAGTAAAAGAGAAAATAAAACTTACTTTTAAGGTTTCATATTAAGAAATAAATTTGATTGAAGTAAATTTCCTTATGTAATAGAATATTAAGAATGAATTTTAGAAATTAAAAAAGAGTAGGAAATAATTATATTGGGATGGATTTTAAAAATTTAAGCAATAATAAAAAAACTAAAATTTACTTGAAAAATAAATTTACGTATTTAAATTATACTTTTAGACCTTTAACGAGAAAAAATCTTAAAATGTACATATATAGAAATAAAACTACATTTTTTAGAGTTATATTTAGAATCAAGTTTAATTGAATCAAACTGCCTCATAAAATAGAATGTTGGGATAGATTTAGAAATAAAAGATGAATATTATATAAAGTTACTAAAAAATTAATTGAATATATACTATTATAAATAAAACTAAAATTTTTTAGACTTATATTTATAATTAAATTTAATTGAAACAAATTTCTCATAGAGTAGAATTTTGGAATAGATTTAGATGAATATCAAATACATTATTAAAAAATTAATTGAATATATACTATAATATAAGTTTGATTTAGTTTTAGATATTCTTTCCCAATTTACCCTCAGTATAAAATTTAATGATTCTATTATGTTCCTAACATGAATGCTCTTTATAATTTTTAGACTATTTATGTAAATACTCCTCAAAGAGTAAAAGAAGAAATAAAACCCACTTTTAAAACTTCATATTAATAGAATAAATTTGATTGAAATAAATTTCATTATGTAATATAAATATTAGTGATGAGTTTTAAAAATTAAAGAAAAGAAAGAAATATTTTTTTGGAATGGGTTTTAGAAATCAAGCAATAATAAAAATATAAAATTTACTTTGAAAATAAATTTATATGTTTCACCTATACTTTTGGACTCTTAAAGAGAAAAAAAAAAAGCTAAAAGGTACACATGAAATAAAAATTAATTTTTTGAGACTTTATTTATAATTAAATTTAATTGAAGTAAAATTTCTCATAGAGTATAATTTTAGTATAGATTTAGAAATTGAAGATGAATATTAAATACAGTTATCAAAAAAACTTAATAGAATAAAATTTCTCATTAAATATAATTATGCATATGATTATTATCAACATATATATTTTGTAGATATATTAATAGACTAGATAACATTTATATGCAATTAAATAAACTAATAGTTTATTAACAACTATTAAAAGAAAAAGTAAATTTTCATTTGACACAATAAAGGAAAGAAAAAAAACAAGATTATTTTAATTTCAAAGAGTTAAATACCATTTTAGTCATTCAAACTAAACAAAAATTTCAATATGGCCTTTTCAAATTGAAAAGGTCTTGATTTGACCCTTCAAATTGAAAAATATTCTAATATAGTCCTCTAATCCAAATTCAAAATGTCTCAATTTGGTCTTAAAAACTAAAATAAATATTCCAATGTGACCCCCAAAATTGAAAGATTATGTATTTGACCCTCCAACATCTATATGTAACCAAAGAAACTAATAGTTTATTAACAACTATTAAAAGAAAAAGAAAAATTCGTTTACAAATAAAGGAAAACAAGATTATTTTAATTTCAAAGAGTTAAATACTATTTTAGCCTTTCAAATTAATCAAAAATCTCAACATAACATTTTAAATTGAAAAGATCTCGATTTGACTCTCCAAATTGAAAAAAAATATTCCAACATATTCCTCCAAATTCAAAGAGTCCTAATTTGGTCCTCGTTTTCAAAACTGTAACAAATGTTCCATGGGGCTCCCAAAACTGAATAATTATGAATTCGACCCTTCAAACTGAAAATCTATTCTAATTTGTCCTCCAAATTAAATTTCGATAAAAAAATTCCATTAACCTTTTGAAAAGCACATAGTTTTAAAATATACTTTCAATCTTAATGGTTAATTTACTATTAGAATAACATTTTTATACAAAATAGAAAGTTCCATCTGATATCCATTTCTCAATAATGAATTTTAGAAATTATATAATAGTGCAAATAAATTTTTTTTTGAGGATTAAGAATTAAGTTAAATAATAGTAGGGGCATTTTTTTAAAAAAATAATAATAAAAAAATCAAGATTTATCATGTATAAAACTTTTTGGACTCTTAGAATAATTTTGAAATATTTTTCTATTTTTGATACAAAATGAAAAAACCAAAAGAACAAAGGAGATATAAAATTGGTTAAATTTCTCAAGACCATCTAAACTTGAATTAACACAAACATTATTTTTTGCATGGATGTTGTCACATCTTCACCTTCCTTTTGCCAATGCCATTCATTTTGTCTCTAATTTTATTGTCTAGACTTTGCAATGATAAAAAAAAAATCGTTATCTAAAAGATGAAAAGAATTTGGCTTCTGCGTGATGTACTAAAAAAAAATAATGTAGAACCTATTTTTTTTATTATTGTTAAACTAATTGGATGAGTAAGAAAGAGGGTGAAAAATATGATCCACACCTCTTTTATTTTTGTTGAAAAAAAATATAATCCTTATCTTGCAATTCTTACTTTGTTTATAGTTCTCTTTTCATGCATTAAATAATTAGCACATATATAATCTAAGTTACATTTTTCCTATAATCAAAAATTAGTTTCTAAATTATATTAACTAAAAATTGTAATAGAAAATTATTATCCTTGTACAAAAAATTATTTTTATTGTCGTTAGACTTGTAAATATCTAATATTGAATATTAATAACCATATATAATTTACATAATGAAAAACAGGGATATCAAATTCCAGTTGTTAATTAGATTTTAACTAAAGTATACTTTGTCTAATAAAGTCTAAATACTAAATATTTATTATTACTATACACGTTGATAGCTACTACAACTATATGTTATTGATTTTATTCTATCAAATAAAATTTATAATACTAAATATCTACTCTTTAATTTACTACCATATAGATTTATTGTTTTAACATAATGAATTAATTAATCATTAAATTTCACGTCGTAAATTGCTAAATGGTGGTAGATTTTTTGTTTTTACTTTTTTTTTTCTATTTTAATGATATAATACATATAGCTGTACAACCTATATATTTAAGAGATATTTTGTCTCCCAAAGTAGAAATTATTATTTAGTATTTACACACGAATGGTTCCTTCATCAATTGGTTCCAAGAGAGATATAAAGATTCAATAATAATCAAATATCTTAATGTGCTAGATAAATTCAAAGTTGGTAGGATTGAACTTGAATAATTGAAATGAATAAAGGGTTCCAATAAACCTATATATCTAGAAAATTGTCAATATTTTTCAAAATTACACTACCCTATTTGATTACTAAACTTACAGAATGGATACAATAATAAATTCTAATATATTTCCTGTTATACATTATACTTCAGTTTGATGATACTTTAAATTTTCCTATTTTTGAAGTTAAATAGAGTATTAATGAAGTCATTGTAGAATGCTTCAATAGTTCTCAATCGAGGAAATGGACTTCTATTTTAAAAATTACAAGGTAAATTTGTTATTCACAAGATACAATTATTTAGTTTTTATGAAATTACTTGAACTATTAAACTAAACAAATCTCTCATATTTCTAACAAAGTATATCTAACAAAAATGTATAAAAATTACCTATGTGCAAATATTTTTCTAAAATCACATGAACTACAAAATTCTTTGGTTTAGTTGAACATCGAAAATAAAATTACGTAAGTGGAAAATTAAGTGAACTAAAAAAAAATCAAACAATTAGTATCTTTAAACATGATTTATTTTTTAATTTATAGTTACTAAAAATCAAACAATTAATATCTCCAAAAATGCAAAGCATGTTCTATCATACTAATTACTATCAAAATCAACAGTTGATGTAAACATGATATAGTTCAAAAGTATCTTAAGGCATTCATTTGAAATATCTCTACAAGATGGCAACCTACATGAAAAATATATTAAACAAAAAGGTGTTCTTTGTGTTAATCTATCATTATATTTGGATGGGTGAATTTGAATTGGAGGAAGGATTTGAAATGTATGAATATGAATTGGGTGGATTTGAAATGATATGAAATTTGGGTGAATTTCAAATTCACTCATTTAACTATTAAAATCACATTCCCACTTATTGGTAGATTTCAAATTCACAAGTATACCAATTAACTTGCAAGATAGCTTATTGTAGATTTGGATTTTAAATTAAATTCACCCAAATCCCTCCATTCAAACACAATATATATGAATTTTTATCAAAAGCTCAACTACTGTAGGAGAAAGTAGTGCTCCTGACACGGTTAGTATAGCATTAATTACTTTAAGATTTAATTACCAAAATCATTCTTGTTATAGTGTAGTGGTATTCTTCTTATTTTTGGGTTTTATCAGATATTGTTTCATAAAATTTTTTAATATAATTTAGAACTGGATTAGTCATATGTAGAATCATTAACTAATATTTATTTAGTACTTAAGAAGTGACCTTAATGACATTGAATTGGTGATGCATATGCTTTCTTAGCCACTGATTGTTCTTAAATTTTTTTTCCTTCAATTATTATCAAGAACTTTAGTCTTAGGTACCTTTTTAAGAGTCATATCCTGCAAAACAACACCATGTATTCACAAGCTCAAAATCACTGACCAAAAGTAAAATTTGAGAGTCAGAATATACTCTCCTAACAACCCACCATTCAAGAACTTTAACAACCTCCCTATTCTTGAAGTTCAGGCTATTAAAGATATACACATTCACTCAGAATTCATGCCAAAACCAATTCACAGGTTTCAAATAAGTAAGAAATGTCATATTTGATGGCTAACTAAAAGGTAACAAATTCATAAATTCTTCCCTTTTGCATTATCAATCAAATTGAAATCAAAGTATAAAGCAAGTAAATATCTATGCCACTAACTTTAAAATGAAAGGAGAAAAAGAGATAAATTTTTTGATATAAAGAAGCTATGTAGTTAAATTATTGTTTGTGCACAAATACTAACTCAATCTAGTTAGTGAATTCTGTGTCTTATGCAGTTTAGTTAAAAGTATAGTAGCAGTTGTCGATTAAATTATTTCTGGACCATTCTTGATGTATTTGATTGTGCTACAAATGCTAATTTCTCCCCTCTCCGTCCCCCGTTCCCCTCTCTCTCTCTTTTTTTTTTTTTGATGTACTTGATTGAGAGCATCCTTTAATTAATGCAATTTTCATTCTTGATTTATTTGATTAAATAGTGAATTTTGGATTTTGGGTTCTAATTAGTTTATTTTTGGCAAGTCATTATTCGAATTTGAATGTTTTTGAAAATGTTTTTGTCCATGTGTTATTAAATGAAAGTTTGTTCTTTCTTGTTATGGTTTCAAGTTTAGAATTTGATGTAGTTTGCGTCTATTGATTGCTGAAGAATTAAAGTTGTTGCCTTTTCTCTAGTGGTGGTACCTAATCAACTTATCTTAAGATTTTGTTGAGAGATATTTTATTGATAGATTAGATACCTGAACTATAATCAGGCAAGACCTTTGTAAAACTATCCCAAATGCCTTTATTCCAAATCTAAATTCATCATATTTTAAAAAGGATTGACTAACCAAGGATTCCTCCATAATATTTTTTTTAAGAGATTTGGCTACTTCATTTCTAGAGATTAGATTTGATGAGATTGCTTAAAAACCATCTATTGGATTTGGGTTTAGCCTTTCTTTGTTGTACATTGAAGCTCTCAGTTGCTTATCCCTTTTAGGCTATTAGTAGGTTGTATGATTATTGAGCATTGCCTTATTTTTGTGCATTGGAGATAGAGCATCTTCCTATATAGAAGTCATTGGGAACACATTATCCCGGCTTGGAGCTGCTTGTGATGGAGTATAATAGCAATTTGTGTTCAAATTCAGATTCAAAGTCCTTATGCCTTGGCAAAAATGGTAATTACATATTAATTTTCTTGAAGAAATGAAACTTAGAGAGTAAATATTCACGAATGAAGAATAAACTTCCTTGCATCAATCCTTTTATATCCATCCCATAAAAAGTTCAATCAATATCCATTTATTTCCTCAATATTGAATTCAAGCCACAATTTTTCATACCTCAAAATAGATCCCGAACTTGAACAGATAGTGTAACACTTCAGGTGTTGGGCTGACCCAACAACTTTTGAACGGAAACAATGGGTTCAAAATGTTTAAACCAAGTTGTAAGTAGCTCACAACCCAAAGTATTATAAACAATACAATATCCCCTCCCACTTCTAATGTGGGACGGGGCGTCACAGATAATAATATAGCCAAGTTGGAATGTTGAGAGATGATGTACATAAATAGAGTTAGAGAGGCGATTGGAACTCTTGGACGGTGAAGGAAGTAGGCTTAGGTTGCCTAATGATTATTCTACAAATTTAGAGGAACGAATGGAAAGATGATGGCCAATGAGTTCGTTTGGCTTTAGTATATTGCGTGGAGAGGCACAACAAAGAGTTCCTAATAATATACTCCTTTGGCATGAGAAGAAGTTCTTCTCAAATCAAATTCTGAGGTTTTAAAAGATTTCTATACTTCTATGGCGTAATGACATAAGTCTTCTGAGGTCAAATTGTAAGGTGTTTAATATTATTTATATAATATAACATAAAATCAGTAATAAGATAATGATTTTTTTATTCATTAGTTATGAAGTGAATAATATTTGTCATATGGGCAAATTAGGTAGTTTAAAAAAGAAAGAAATGCTTAAAAGAAAAAACGACACTCACACTTTTATAATAGTATAGATTAATAACATTAATCATTGTTATTTAGAAGATGAAATATTGTAATTGTTAATTAAGTGTGTCCATAAATCATGTGGTAAATAAAGAAGATGTAACATGTTGTGCTAAACAAATTATTTGGAATAAGGTAAGTATGTGTTGCTCATTTTGTATTAGTGTATAAACATTTTTACGTCTCAATCTTTAGAAAAGTAGGAGAGTCCACTTTTTCAAGAATTCAAACATCTTGCATGGTTATTCACCCCAAAATATGACAATTTACATATACAATAAATTATATTCTAAATACTTGCAAAAAGAAAATAAAAGAACAATTTTTGAAATTGTTAAGAGACTAGAACACAATCTTTTGTAACTACGAGGGACCATACTAGCAAATTTCACTTAATATATAATACTCCCGGTTTAGAAATTTCAAATTTGAAAATATCAAACGTTCGACTTACGTGGTAACGGAATCGAGTAGGAACGAAATTCACGGCCTCTCTCTCACTCAAACGAGCTTTCTTTCTTTGAATCCCTTTTCTTTTCTTCTCTTTTTCAGTCTATTTGATTATTAAAAGAACCTCCACTGACTCTTTTTTCCAATTCAAACTGTTCCTTTATCCCTCCTTATAACAATTCCATGGAAGATGACAATCAATGGAGAGATCCACTTCTTATAACTGACGTTTGCACTCAACAGAAGCATCAAGATTTCTACTTTCAAGGTGGGTAGATAAGGATTTTAGTGTAGATTTTGATAAAAAAAAGTTAAAATTTGAGGTTTCTTGATTTTCTGATGTGAAATTTGCAGACCCTTTAAGCCAATTGTCCAGCTCAAGAACTTCAATCATGTCTGATCCTGATGATTTTAGTCCAAATTCAATTCATGGTAATGTTTACTGTTCTAGTTAATTTCCCGGAAACTGTACGAAAAAATGGGTCCATGAATTCATAGGTAGTTGATTTTTTCTGGGTTTGGTTTGTTGTAACAGATGTTTCTCAGAGAAATCCAAGCTTAGAAGTTACTTATAGAAAGAATTCTAGTGATCCGATTCTCGATTATGCAATTGATGGTATGAATGATTTCGGTTAAGAATTGAAGTTTTTTAGGCTTTTAAACTGTTGATTTATTGATTCTAGGATTTTTTATAAAACTCTAGGGCGGACCGTGTTGGGGTTTTCATTAACATCACCTGATTTGGTGATCTGTGCCGGTTCACCTGATATTCCTAGACAGGGCTATGGAGATTCACCTCAGTTCTTGAAGGGTGCTTCCACTGTGGTTTCTTTAGAAAATGGAATTGATGGTTCTGAAAAGGGTTGCCTTGAGAACCCTGAAGTTGAAAAATCTTCGGCATTTTGGCAAGAGTCAACTAATAAAATTGTGTTTCAAGAAGCTGACTTTGAGCTTCCTCTTCCACCAGTTATTGAAGATGAGTCACCAGAGTCCTCACTGCCTTTGATCAGCATTAATGTTGGATCAGCGGATGACGTTGTTTCTTATGGAGGGGTAAAGTTCTCAAAGGACAAGTACTTCAGTGGAGGTGATGCTACAAGGACCGAGGCCGCAGTTGGGGATAATGAAGACCTTAATCATACTTATTTATCAAAGTGCACGAATAGGAAATTTCACATATAAATTTAAGGCTATGGTACCTGGCTTATACAGGGTTGATTTGCATTTTGCTGAGATTGTGTTCACTGATGGTCCTTCAGGAATAAGAGAATTTGATGTTTTTGTTCAAGACCAGAAGGTAAGAAGTTATAGAGCTTAAGAACGGTTTTGAGGTTCAAAATGAATTATATCTTCTTGTCCTCGTAGATCCGTAATGCACCATTTATGCTGATTGAGTTTTTTCTTAGGTTGTTTCCAGCTTAGACATTTATGCACACGTTGGTGGAAACAGACCTCTTTCTTTATCTAATATTAGAGCTCATGTTAAGGGTGAAGGAGCATTATTAATCAGATTTGAAGGAGTTGTTGGAAACCCGATACTTTGTGGTATTTCTATAAAGAAGGATTTTGCGGTTGGTAAGTTTAAGTTTTTTGTTAATTATTTTATGTGTTTGAATCTATTTGTTATTTTAAGGTAATAAGCTTTCCCCTCAAGTTCTGATTAATATATTCCCTGACTTCAATTATCAGGCTGTGGAGTTGTTGATCCAATTACTGCGATGAAGGTATCCCATGAAGCTAATTGTCAAAACTTACTTGAGTAGTGAATATAGATTTGATGAGTTGATTGATTTAGTTTATCTTGATTTTTGTCACAATCATTGGCTAGGGTATTCATGATGGTACTGCAGACAAAGAGCTCCCCATGTTCCACCTTCAGTATGAATGCCAACAAAAAAAGCTTATAGAAACAAAGCAGGCACTTGTTGAGCTTCAAAAGGAGAATGAACTGAAACACAGAGAGTGTCAAGAAGCCTGGAGATCCTTGAAGGAGCTTCAAAATGAGCTCATGCGCAAGTCAATGCATGTTGGATCATTGGGTACAGTAATTTTAAAATTGATTGGTCCTAATGCATGTGCATTACGTGCTATAAGTGTGAAAAAGTGATTAATGTGCCTCCAACTAAAGAACTCTAACAAAAGAGAAAATGTCTGATACTTAGCGAATTTGTAGCGAGATTATCAACTTATATGTCTCTTTTATCAAATTGTCTTGATTTTATGCCATTGTTGACACCCTCGAGTTATTACTATGCTCTTCATTGAAATAATTAATGCTCATAACTTTTTTCCATATTTCAGAATTTATTAAAATTTAGCTTTCTAAACGACTGATTAGAAACATTTAATGGATGTTAAAACTCCGCAGATGTATTAGTTATTTGATATCAGATTCCAAATCAAAGAGAATGAATTGTTTCACCTTTTAGAGAAAATGTGAAATTCTCAAACTTCCCTTTTAAGAGCATATAGTTACCATATAGTCAATCATTTTTGCTGAATGCAATTGAGAAAATGTGTTGCAAAGGAATAAGGCTTAGCTAATTTGTTTTCAACCACCTTTCGCAAAGAAATAAAGAAATACAGAGTTAAATAATACTGACTGAAAAGAGTAAAATTGTAACAAAATAGTTCTGCTTGTTTATTACAAATGGCTTGCATACTGCTTTAATTAGGTTCTTTAAACCTTATTCTGATCCAAAATTTAAGTGCAGTAGAATGTCATGTGATCTTTTTCAGTGTAAGTCTAAACCACTCAAGTTAACTAAATTCTATAAAACATTAGTTGCAACCTCATTAAGATTGATTAATTAACTTGAATGTGACTACATTAAGTTCATTTTATTGAGAAAATTCTATGTGTCAAATACACTTGGGATTTTGGCCCAAGTTCAAACTTATTTTTGCAGAACTAAGTTCTGCTTATCATTTTTGAGACTATGCTAGCACATCACAGATTAGAATATTATATTGGAAGCAGTGAGTAGATTAGTTTTTGTGTTATCATGGTGGTTCCTACTTTAGAAGGCAAAGTCTAAATTTTAGAGCATTGTTTGGAACTTTTGTGAGGGTGATGTCAGTTATTACTTCCTTGCAGCTTTTATATCGAAGGACAAGTGAAAGAAAAGAGCAGATGGTTTTCATCATTGAGAGACTTAACTCTTCAGCGAAGAAAGTTGAAGGTGGTAAAAACTTATTTTACACGTGTGTTTAATATGTGTTTCTTTATGGCCATGCTTTTTCTCATTTGCAGTGGAAACTCTCGTTCCACAGATTCTTAAAATGGATCAGATCAAACTCACAGAAGAGGCTTTAACATTCAAAGGATGCTTGGCAGATGTGAATCACATAAGCTCCATGATTCAGTCCAAAAGTAAATTATTTTGTCCAGCAAATGATTTTTGACTGACAACTTAGCTGTATGTCATTTTTTCTAATCTTAGATGCTTTTGTTTATAGTGGAAGCACATGTAGAGATTCATGAGGACCTCAAGGCCAGATTCATCAAAACCTCCAAGGAAAGAAAAGAACTGTATAACAAAGTTCTAGAGTTGAAAGGTTAGTCATAGATATTATGAGTTCAAGTATCACCGAGTTACAAATCTCATGGTTTGTAACGTTTGCTCCAGGAAATATTAGGGTCTTCTGCCGGTGTAGGCCCCTCAACAATGATAACAGACAGGTTGCTGCAGGGGCTTCAATGGCAATAGATTTTGAAGCTGCCAAGGATGGGGAGCTTACTGTAAAATCAAATGGAATACCGAAGAAAACATTCAAGTTTGATGCTGTCTTTAGCCCACAGGCAGGACAAGGTAGCAACTTGGCTTAGTAGTCTATAAGCGCGCTTGCTCAGTGATAGAGTTCATTTTTTCTAGTACTATTGTATCCATATATTTCACGTGTTTGTTCAAACAGTTGATGTGTTCGAGGATACAGCCCCATTTGCGACATCTGTTCTAGATGGCTATAACGTATGTGTATTTGCTTATGGTCAAACTGGAACCGGGAAAACTTTTACCATGGAGGGTACAGAAGAGGCACGTGGCGTAAATTATAGAACACTTGAGGCATTATTTCGCATCATTGAGGAGAGAAAGAGCACTTTCCGATATGAAATATCAGTGAGTGTATTAGAAGTTTATAATGAGCAGATAAGAGATTTACTAGTCTGCTATTCAGTTGATGTACTGGGTTCAAAGAGGTAACCTAAGATACCCGTACATTTCTCGACTTCTTATGTTGTACCATGAAAAATGTTATAATGTATTGAAAGTATATTATTCTTTTTAAACTATAAATGTTATTGCCAAAACTAAGATATGCTGGATTTTGATATCAATCTGGATAGAAGAGGGCCAATTGTTTTATATAACTCACGAGAAACTTACATGGACTTTGCATGTGTTTCAAGATCACTATTTTTATAAGAATTCCTTAATAGGATACCATTGAAGTTGGTAAGCTAATCATCTGCGATGTATTTAATCTTCGTTTTGTTTGATTTTTAGATTGGAAATAAAGCAAGTTGGTGAAGGGATGCATCCGGTTCCAGGATTGGTTGAAGCTCATGTGAATAATATGAAAGAGGTCTGGGAAGTCCTACAAACTGGTAGTAATGGAAGGGCAGTTGGGTCAACCAGTGCAAATGAGCATAGTAGTCGGTCGCATTGGTTAGTTCACTTATCTGTGTGTCATATCATGTATCAATGAGCTATTTCGGTGCCTAAACTTTGTATCTTATTTGTAACCAGCATACACTGTGTCATGGTAAAAGGAGAAAATTTGTTGAATGGAGAATGCACAAGAAGTAAGCTATGGCTAATTGACCTAGCCGGAAGTGAGAGGATTGCTAAGACAGAAGTACAAGGTGAAAGGTTAAAGGAGACTCAGAACATCAACAAATCTCTTTCTGCACTTGGAGATGTCATATCTGCTCTTGCAACTAAGAGTCTGCACATACCTTTCAGGTATCAACAGTGGAAATTTGTGCAAATTAAGAATTAGAAGTAAAACATTTTGTTTTCTAAATCTCTTCCCTTGTTTTTATTTTAGGAACTCCAAGCTTACTCACTTGCTTCAAGACTCTCTAGGTATTTCATTTGCACTATCCTACCTGTGAAAAAGTGAGATATATTTCTGACAATTTTAAGTTGCTATTGAACGTGGAAGGAAAACGCAATCAACTAAGACTTGTGTGTATAATTCAATCCACAGGTGGAGATTCAAAGACATTAATGTTTGTACAGATTAGTCCCAATGAGAATGACCTGAGTGAGACTTTCTGCTCATTGAACTTTGCAAGTAGGGTACGAGCAATAGAGTTGGGCCCTGCAAAGAAGCAAGTAGAAAATACTGAGCTTTTAAGATGCAAGCAAATGGTGCCAAAAGAAAAATATCCTTTACATCGCTGCTTCTTGCTTTTGTTATTTTGCGAAGACTTTATTCACCAAAATAGGATTATCTTTTTTCTTGTTAGGTTGAAAAGACCAAACAAGAAATGAAGAACAAAGACATCCAAATCAAGAAGCTGGAGGATACAGTTCAGGGCCTAGAAATAAAGATCAAAGAGAGAGATATGAAAAACAAGAACATGCAAGACAAGGTATGCTGTTGTGAAATGACTTTCTTGGTTTTGCTTATGGAGAAAAAAGTCTTCCTAGAAATTCAGTGATCAAACTTATTTTACAATTGCTGATAAAAGGTACGAATGGTATGTAAGACTGTTGTTTGCATAACATCATAATAACATCATAATTTACATACCCTTTGGTCTTTGTGCAGATTAGAGAATTGGAATCACATACTTCTCGTGGAGAGAAAGCTAGCAAGGCAGCATGTTGAGTCTAAAATAGCAGAACAGCAGCAACAACACATGAGACAACAACAAGAAGAGCAAAATTCCGCAATTACAAGGCCACCACTGGCAACCAGAACAGCTGGTTCTCTCAGATCTTTTAGTGAAAATAAGGATCAACAAGGAAATACCATTCGTCTGCTCACTGAGAATGACTCTAAACTTCCATCCGTTCCAACCTTAGATGGTCTTACCAAATACAGTGAACCGATGATGGAGAAAGAAAATAATCCTGATATTGCAGATCAGTTTCCATTGCCAAAGCGAACAGGCAGAGCTTCTATTTGTCCAGGTGCACAAAGGATTCCACCTACACAACTTCCACGACGCAACTCTCTCATGACATCCTTTGCCAAGCCTACCATTAATAGCCAAGGTGCCACCATCTTCACTTCTACCATTGACACCAATACAAGCTGACAAGATAGAAGATGCTAATGGAGCTGAATATGATTTCCCTCTTGAACCTACTCTATGGGATAGTCCTAAAGAACATAAACTTGGAAGCAAGAAGCTGAGCAGTCTACTGAGAAAGAGCATTCAAAAGAAAATGCAGGTAAAGTCACCAATGCAGCAGCACGTGAAAAGAGTTGGTGTTAATCTGGGAATGGAGAAGGTGAGAGTTTCTATCGGAAGCCGAGGGAAGATGGCTCATAGAGTGCTCAGCAATGCTAGAAGAGTAGCGAAGGACACGCAGCAAAAGCAAAGTAAGAGAGAAAAGGAGAGAGGGTGGAATATAGGATCAGGAGCAGCTAGAACTATTTTGTGAAGCATGTATTCTTTTTCTTTTCTTTGTATCTAGACTAACATTATGACATAGTTGATTTGCTTGGATAATCAAATACCCCTCTTGTGATCGCGGATCTCAAAGTCCCACATCGGTCTCGGCGAATCGGTCACAAATCGGGCGATACGTTAAATTTAAAGATTAAAATATCTTTAAAAAAAATTAGAAAATTTTTAAAAAAATATATAGTAAAAGACATTAATAAGCAAAAAAATGAAATAAAATAAATGAATAATAATATTATGCGTAGTGACCTCAACTCTCAAGTAACATGAATATAGAGTTGTTCTTTTGCTAATAGGTTGTATGTCAATAAAAAGCATTAGATTTCCTATACAATTTTCCAATAAAAAGTAGATAAAATATAATATATTTTCATTTTTTTGTTTGAAAATTTTTAGTTAGTTATTCAACTTCTTTCTAGACAAATTTTTCTTTTTTTTATTATCTAATATGTTCTTAATATTGTGAACCTCCAAATGAAATCATTCTATTGCTATGACCTACCATGAACTCAACTCCATAATAATCATATACTAATACATACCCAAAAAAATGAAACCTTTATTATTATGAATTACAAATCTAGATTAGATGATGTTAACTAAACATATTTGATGTTAATCAAACAAAATTAAACTTGTTTGGAAACTATTTTAGGATAATTGAACTTATAAAATTCAGTAGGGGTCAAAATGTAATAAAAGAATAAAATACTAGGGTAAGAACTAAAGAACTTTAAACTACCAGCAGATTGATTGAGAGCAGACTGAAACTTGGGGTACACAAATCGCAATTATAAAACATCCATTCATCTTCTTCTTCGATCAGTCATCAGATGTCCAACCACCCAACCCTTAAACCTCTTACGACCACTTGGAAATCTTCCCATACTTCACCGGAAACTTTTAGCAAAGATAAACTACCCAAAAACCATCACATACAAACATCAAAAAAATTCAAAACTCCTCAAACTTCTTAAAGATCTACTAATACTTAATTGGAAAACGAAATAAAAACTTAGTTTAAGTCGGAGCTGGCATAACTCGACTATCTCCATTCAGATCATCAGAGGTATGCCATTTCGTTTCCCTCCTTTAGCATCTGGAAATTTCACTCTCCTCCAGATCATGAATCACTTGGGCGAGTCTCTCCCGAGTTTTTGACTTGTTGCGGTGAATCCGCCTAACTCGTTGGATTCTAGCGGAGTTACTGTCGAGTCTTGATCATAGTTTAAAAACTCACAAAAACTTGATTACGTTGTACCGAATTGACTCGACTCGATAGAATTATAAATAACTCAATATACATTGAGTTTTATGGAATTTGTGATTAAATTTAATAAATTTATCGAATAATCATGAGTATTTATCCGAATCGAGTTTATCTAATATTAAAAATTAAATAAATTTTGTATAAAATTTTAAAAAAATTTAAATTTTTCGAATTGATAATAGATAATATATAAAAGAATCACATATGAAACCTAAAATTTTAAATATTTAACCTAATTGTTGGCATATTTTTATTCTTAATAGATAAACTAATAAATATATACGGATTATAGTTCTGAGTTTTTTATTTTTAACTCGATAAAACTCAACCGAATTTTCGAATATACTCTACTCATTTTTCGAGTCGATTTCGAGTTTCGAGTTTTTAAACATTAGTCAAGATATCCAATAAGAAGCGGAGTGTCATCGGACTGATAAGAGGTGTTTCGGTCACGACTTGGCCAAATCGACTCAGAGTCTACCTGGGCTTTGAATCATGAATATTAGTGAATACCAAATTTTATTTGGAGTTCTATTTTAACACATTATTTGAGATATTATTTAGATTATTTAACAAATAACAAACAAACTGAAATAAGTGTCTGGATAATGAAAAAGTCCAAGTAATTTTTGTAATTAAGGTTTGACCTTTTCTAGATGGCATTTATTCTTTACTGATAGGGAAAATTGTACAATTTGTCCTTCACAAATGTGAATTTTGTTTTATTAATCTCTCACATTTAAAATGATGAATTTTAATCCATCATAATATGAAAATGTATAATTTTGATCCCTAACCAAACGTCCGTTAGTATTTTAGATGGAAAACTACTTGTGTGCATCACATGTTCATTTTTTTAGGAATAGGTTTGAAAATAAATATCGTTGGGACGAAAAGTATACGTTTTCAAATTGTCAGTGACTAAAATTATACGCTTTCAATTTGTTAGTAACTAAAATTCATCATTTCAGATGTGTAAAGTTTAATTAATCTTGTTTCCCCATTCTTCTCCAAAAAGAGCTTCCACTGCATAACAAAAAGGTCAAAGACAAAAATAAATGAGAAGAACAAAAAGAAGAAAAATTGGGAGGAAATAAGAACAGAAGAAAAATTGGAGGAAATAAGAACAGAAGAAAACTTGAAAATTTTCTAGTTCAAGCTATTGCCATACTCCTCAATGTTATGACCATCTTGATAATTTTTTATTTTTTGATCCGTTTTGATTCATCATGTTTTGTGTTGCTTTAAATATATTAAGTTAATATTTTACATTTCTAAGAGTTTTAATGGTAATTTTACGAAATTTATTTAAGTTTTTGATGTTGACATTGTGATGAATCCACATAAGGGTGTGTTCGTTTGGAGTGAAAATATTTTTTAGAATTTTTTTTGGTGCCAAATACGGGAAAATATTTTTTGGTGTAAAATATTTTCTAATTTTCCTTCTTCTAACTGAAAATAACTTACAAAATTTTTGAGCTTAAGTTATTGTCCGGATAATTCATTAGTGACATTAAATTTCAAATACTTACTTTTATAATTTTATTTCCTAAACTTATTTTTGTTTTCAATTCTTGTCCATTCGTTTTTTTCTTAATCATGGGTCCCACAGTAATATAACTATCATTATGTATATTTTACTACTACATTATACTATAGCTAATTTAATTTTGAACAAAATTAATCTTTTATTAACCACAATTACTTGTAAGGTATTTATTACCATTGTTATAAGTTTTTAACTTGTAGTCATAAAATTAAAAATGAAACCGTTAAAATTTTTTATTTCAAAATATTTTCATTTTGTCAACTGAATACCAAAAAATTGTATGAAAAATGGATTTTTCATGTAAAATGTTTTCCAAGGAATATTTTCAGTCCAACCGAATACACCCTTAAAATTGTGAATTTTCTAACTTGGAATCGTGTTTATGTAGTTAATTTTGTGTAAAATTCATGCCACAATCATATTTTTTTGTTAAGAAGATCATTTTTACAAAAATTGGTGAATTTTGTTTGTGATTTGATGAAAAAAGTGAGGAAGAGGACCTGATTGTCTAAATTTGTTTAGGCATTTTGAACTATTTTTTGCTAGATATGGGTCCAAAGTTGTGATCAATACGAAAAATGGGTCTGGAGGTATATTCGATGACCCAAAAAAGTCATAAAATGGAGAAGGTCCAAATTTTTTTTTCATTAGTGTGCCGCCGCCACCTCCATCTGCCATGGAAACTCCTCTTGGAGGAGGAGGAGGGAAACAAGATTATTCCAACTTACATATTTCAAATGATGAATTTTATTTTCTGATACTTTGAAAATATTTAATTTTAGTCCCCCATCACTTTTCCATCCAAAATACTAATGGACGTTTGGTAGGGGACTAAAATTATACGTTTTTAGATTGTGAATGACTAAAATTTATCATTTCAAATATGAGGGATTAAAAAAATAAACCCATATTTGTGGGGACTAATTGTATGATTTTTCCCCTAAAAAAATGAACATTTGATTTGCAAAGTTATTTTCTATCCAAAATCTAACGGACGTTTGATGGAGAACCAAAATTATATATTTTTATATTGTACAAGACTAAAATTCATCATTTTAAATATGAGATACTAATACAATAAAAATCATATTTGTGAAGGGCTAATTGTATGATTTTCCCTTACCGGTAATAGGTAAATGTCTGAATGTAAAACGAAATTCAATCGCGTTTGCTTTCCCTTCATGAATAGTTAAATCAAGCACTAGAATTATTCACAAACATAATTACCTACTTGTCGGTCAAAGTTATGATAATCATGATAGAATGAAAAGTGTTAAGAAACCTCATCTTTCATTTTATTTCATTTGTGGTTTAAATTTTAAATTGATTAACTTATCAAATTAAGTGGATTTGGATTTTTAAATTGATCAACTCATCAAATCAAGTAAAAGAGAATGATACAAACTCATATTAATAGTGAGGTTTATGATTTCATTATAATTTTTGAATATTCTAATGGATTTAAAATCTAAATTAAATAAAAGAATAAAAATAAGTATTTTCTAATACGTTCATTCTTACCGTGTTTAATTATAATAACCAATAAACCCATAACAAATATTAATACATGCTTTGATCTCTCATTGTGTGTGTATACACGTGATTGTTTTGTGATTTGAAAGCTTATAGTATATGAGTTTTTTTTTTTTTTTTTGGGTAGAAAGTAGCAAATGAGTTTTGTACAAGAGTGTAGAATTTCTCTACTTTATTTATTAGGGATAATTTTACAAACCTCCCTTGAGGTTTATTGTAATTATAATTACCATTCCTGAAGTTTTAATAATTACACTAACACCCACTATTTTAAAGTTTTGAGTAACAAAAAATCCAATTTGTTGACTTAAAGCAAAAAAAACCAACTGAATATCCTATAATTATACCCTTTAAAAAATGTTAAATTATTTAATTATCTAATACTTCAAAATTTCTATCCTATCCTAAGACTCTACGCAGCCGCCAACACAAAACTCTTTCCAATGCCACCAGCCAAAAATTGCCAACATCATGCGATCAAAGATATGGAGCAACTCGCAGCGATAAAACCCACAAACAAAAGCCATATTTTATCCTTGAACATATGATCAAGCTTTCATGAGTTCTCAGAACTTCAATTCACTACTGTATATTTCTAATTCTTGTGCCAATTCAAATACAAAGACAAAGACGACAGACCGCATAAAGCCGTAACCAAGAGGATTTAAGAATTGCTCCACAAGTGACTGCTCCCTACAGCCGCACCATCAAACACGACCCAACTACCGTCTACCATCCTCTCCTGATCCACCAAAATGCATAAGAAAAACCATGGATGGTTCTCTTATAACGAAAACTCAAAGTAGTTTTGACAGCTAGGCAAAGATATGAGATTTTTTACTATGATGATATCTTTCAGAATTGAAAGAGGTGAGGACCCGAGGCTTAGACGGTCATTTGTATTTATATACGAATGTGTGTATTTGATTTGGAATCAAACAGAGCAAATCAGGAAGAGAGGAAGCAATCGAGTGTGCCTACCTTGTGTTCGTTGAAAGGTCCAAACAGAAATCCCAATTATATCTGTGCAGTATTGGCCTTATCTATGTTCAAGTGAATAGGCAAGGAGAAGCTGCAGCCTAAGAAAGAGGGAAGAGGGGGCGTCAAATGGATAGGAGGAAGAGGAACTAGGCATTAGTAACTGGGTTAATCCTTCTTTTCTTTTGTTCTTTGGTTTTAATTAATATTGAAAAGGTTAGTAATGTCTTTTCACACAAATGAGAGAGGTGAGTGTAATTATTTAAATCTGAGGAGAGGTAGCTATAATTACGATAAATTTCACTGGAGGTATGTAAAATTATAGTAACTACTTATTATTATTAATGGATATCCAGCGAAAATTTTCGCCATGAATTACTAGTTAATATTTGTTGACTGACTAAACCCACAATAAATATTGGTTAGGTGTTTTAATATATAGAATAATCATTTACAAGACGATTTTCTTGACCGGCATGCCCACTGCTGACGAACATTCCGAGTATCAGTATTCAGTAGTACTCGTTTTCTTTTACCCTTGCCAAATTAAAGGGAATAAGAGACTTGAACAAGATTTATATTAGTATTCGGTGAGTTTTTTACTCCTAAATTCCGCACTGATCAACAAGGTTGAGACTTGAGAGTGAGAGAAATTTCAAAAAACAGCAGAGAGGGAAAGAGCAGCATTATATGGCGGCCTCCAATCTCGTTGATCCTATCCTGAATGATCTGGAGGTTCTCCAATACAACCTCAAAACATCCCATGTGATTGACTTGCATCGTTGCTTCCGCAGTGTCAAGCGGGATTTACCATTCCTGAAAACATTCTTGGTGTGGTCAAGAATGTGGAGAAACGAAGACGTGTATGCGGGATCTTATAATTACCTTAGGACAGTGGACATGGCATATTTCTGCTCTATGGTTGAAGATACTTTAAACAGATATGGGAAACAAATACAATCTTTTTGTTCTAGTACATTATCATCAGAAAGTTTTTCCGACAGTTATGGTTTCATGCGCAGAGTGGTTTCTAAATTTGAGAAAAGCATCAAGTCTTTTAGGCAAACCATCGTCTATGTATGTATAAATTTGTCATACGACTTCAGCTCTTTGCAACTGCTATCCAGTAGTTGTTGGATCGTGATGAGTGATGATGAATCTCTTGTGGACTTACTAGACTCTGTTTTGCACAATCTGGTCTATCTTCTCAGCGATGAGATGATAGACATCAAGGCAGATTTCTTCGCTGCTTTTCACCCACACGTTGAGATCCTTGAAGACAAGCTAAGAACATTGAAAAATTTCATGGGCTTCGCCAAATTTTTTTGTGTTGAGGAGGTTGAGGGGGCCGGTAGGAATTTGGAACATCTGCTCACCCACATTCAATTTGTAGCTATGAATGCAGCAAGGCTCGCTTATATGTACTACGTAGTTTACGACCGTTTTTCTGGAGTTCCAAGGAAGACGCTCTCCACGATGACTAAATCACTTCGGATTCAGAAGCGTAACCCTGTTGATATCCAAATCTACGAGACTTACATCAAAGTCCTGATAACCTGTTCATTACAAACAGCCAAGATGGATAAGCATATACTGAGGGACTTCAGTGATTCTCTGATATCTTGTCTCTGGGAGCTACTATTGTTCAGCACCAGCTTTATTTAGGTTTCTGTCAAAGCTCAAATGCAAACAATCTATGAGGGACTCAGATTCTTCAGGAGCATTCTGCTGAGGAAGCCGCAGGATGAGCTAGATGGAAAAATTGTAACCATTCTTAGGGAGGCAGCAATTGCGATTTGCTCTCTCAATCTGAATGAAGCGAACAAAGTACATGATGTTGGCTCCTCCTCAATGATAAGAGATTCTCCTCCTGGTGATTGTTGTGCTATGTTGATTAATATCAACAGAGATATCCAGCTTATTAAGTCCCAGATCGCTGGTTCAAACATGATAGAAGAAGGTCTTCCTTCCTATAAAATCTTAGAAGAAGAAGAATTTCACAAGACTTCCAGTCGTAAGACATCAGAAGGTAGAGTACTAACAACCCATGAAGCTGTAGTTGAACTTAAGGATGAGGCAGAAAAAGTAATTGATCGTGTGGTAAGGGGATCAAAAAACTTGGAAATCATTCCCATTGTGGGAATGCCTGGACTTGGTAAGACAACTAATTAGCCAAAAAAGTTTATAATAATCCTTCAATTGTACACCACTTCCATATTCGTCTTTGGTGTTCTGTTTCTCAAGTATATAACAAGAAAGGTTTGTTACTTCAAATGTTGCTTGATGATGTTGAATACTCTAAGGAGAATGAAGAGCTGAAAAATATGAATGAAGAAGATTTGCTTGCAAAGCTCAAGCAAAAGTTGAAGCGACATAGGTATCTTGTTGTTTTTGATGATGTCTGGGACATCGGGGTATGGAATGACTTGAAATTGTCATTCCCCGATGAAAAGAATTGTAGTAGAATCCTCTTCACCAGTCGATTTTCTAATGTGGCTTCAGAGGATGAATTTGGCACGGAACCTCATAATCTTCGCCCACTCACTGAAAGCGAGAGTTGGGAATTGCTGCGCAAGAAGGTGTTTGGAAAAAAAGATTGTCCTCAAGCACTACATGGACTTGGGATCGAAATAGCAAAAAATTGCAAGGGATTACCTCTTACAATTGTTATAGTAAAACCATAGCCGGAATTCTTGCAACCAAGCATGATGCTTGGGATGAAGTTGCAGAAAGCTTTACTTCAACCATTGTGTATGGAACAAAGCGGTGCAAAGACATGGTAGACCTGAGTTACAAACACTTGCCACATTATTTGAAGCCATGTCTTCTCTATTTTGGAGCATTTCCAGAAGATCAAGAAATTCATGCCAAGAAGTTGGTGTCATTATGGATTGCGGAAGGTTTTGTGCAAAACACTGAGCAAAAGAGATTAGAGGATGTTGCAGAAGAATACCTGATGGAATTAATAGAAAGAAATTTGGTTATGGTTGCCAAACAAAGATCCATAGGTGGAGTCAAAGCTTGCTGCATTCATGATTTATTACATGAGTTTTGTAAGGCCAAATCCAAAGAAGAAAATTTTCTACAGGTGTTGCATGGATATGAAGAGCTTTCTACTTTTAATGAGCTCCCCAACCTCGAAAGGTTGTCCATTTGGTCTAAGGTTGAGCATTTTAGGAAGCAAGAGACAATCGAAGCTATTTTGTCCGCATACACACACTCTACTATTGTTTAATCCTATTGGATCCTCTGTATGGATGTCTGATATCACATTTGTCTTTTGCATTTACAAACATCTTAGAGTGCTGGATTTAGAGCAAATTATTCTGCGAGTAGAGGTTTTTCCAATGGAAGTAGAATCACTTGTTGAGTTGAGGTACTTGGGTATTGGAGGTGAGATGAGGTACATCCCACCATCAATAGAATACCTCTCAAATTTAGAAACTTTTATTGTGAAATCCGGATTCTATAGTGTTTCGTTACCAGATGCCATTTGGAATATGACCAAGTTGAGGCATTTACACATCTTGGGTTGGGATCATAGTTCCTATTTAACTAGTGGAAATCTTGAAAACACCTCTGTTTTGGATAATTTAGATACATTTTCCACTTTATTAGTTTCTTTTGACCAAGTGGAAAACATCGTAGGCAAGATTCCAAACATCCGCGAACTGAAAATCCAACTCTCAGAATGGATGCAGAGGAATCAATGGGCTACTGCAACATGAGTCCACTACAAAGTCTAGAATCACTTGAAGTGTCGACGGTATCATTGCCACCGAATCATGTGGAGTTTTCTTTCCCCATGACTTTAAAAGAATTGGCCCTTAAAGGATTGCTCCTGTCCTGGAGTAAAATTCAATTGATTGGGGAGCTACCAAATCTTGAGGTCCTTAAATTACTCAACCAGTCCTTCACAGGAGAGAGATGGGACCTGACAGTTGGAGGATTCGTTAAACTCAGATTGTTGAGTTTGGATGGATTGGATGTTGTCGAGTGGACAGACACAGGTTGTGATGATTCATTTCCCTGTCTTCAGAAGTTAGTATTGGCATATGTTTTTCAATTGGAAAGGGTACCTCGTTGTTTAGAGCGTTGTAGTCTTGAAGAGATTTTGGTGAAGCAATGTAGTGACACTGTTAAAAGTTTGGTAAAGAAAATCGAGGAAGAGCAGAAAAGGTATGGATATGAGAATCTTTAGAAGATCCATATTGACTAGCCAGAGCATGAAATCTAAAGGGGTGGATTCTGCATCAGATGTTAAGAGGTAAAATCAACTGTCTTCTTAATGCTCACGGGGATTTGGAGGGTGGATTCCATTCTTTTTGTTAGTTATATATCAATTTACATCTACATTTTAGTTGTGTTTTCTTCTTTTATTTTTTGGAAGAGACTACTTTTTAATTGTTACATTAGTGGTGAAGTAAAATCTTTCATGTCTTTTGCAAAGAGTTATTGGAGGTTGCTTACATTTTGATTTTATCCAGATGAGGTCACTTTTTGGATTACATTTCTTCATTTCATTTTAATCATGAGATTAACTAGAGAGAGCAGAGGCCACAGCCACATATCTAAGCCTAAGATTTATCCAATAGCTAATGCTGCTTAATCTGACTTCATTTTTTTAGAAGTCCTTTGCATCCAGTTGTTGACAAATAAGTACAACACCTGTAAATAATTTACTTTGGCACGGTGAAAAACATCTCCACGAACAAATTGATGTACATTGTGGAGGTGGAGTTGTTGAAGCAATATCTTAGAAATCTGTTAATGACCATTTTTAACTTTAGCACAACTGCATTATCTGGTATTTCTGATTGCACAATTAATTCTACTCGTTATCTATGCGCTGCAATAAAAGTGCAAACAAGTGCAACCTTAGTTTGGTGTCGTAGTTGTAAGCCTCTGTAATTCCTTATTACTAAGATTCCAAGTTTTCTCTCTAGTATTTCCTACCTTCCGTGTGTCCTTTGTTCCTGAAACATCAAGAAAAAGACGAGAAAAACTTAAAAAGAGGAAAACTCGGGCATGAAAAAGCTTGTCTAGAAGGGTCTATATTACAATTTGAATGAAATGGCTTTAGCCTGTGAGGACTGAGGAGTTCTATGTATTAGTCATGGAATTAACAACCAAATACCGCTGTTGGCTCATGGCGCAATCTATGAACTTCAACTGACAAGAAAACTAACAAGGCTTAACTATGAACTAAAAATTGCTTTCCACAAATAGAGATGGTTGTTGGCGTTCCCGATTCATCCTCTAAGTAAATGGCAAGAGCACTATCAATGATGTTGATATTTCCTTCCTTTTTGTGTTCTTTTTTCTTGAAACCTTTTCAACAAAGTAATTTTTAAAGCTTTTTCTTCGTTTTTCAATCACAACACTTAATCTTTTACTTCTTGTACTTTCTCATTGCTGCTTGCTATGCAAAAAGTCCTATTACATTTTACTTCATGTTGTTGTTACTGCTGAATAATTATTCATTGGAGTAGATGCTTGATTAAACAATTTTGTTTTCCTGGTTACTGTGCTCACTGTTCACGTGTTTTCAGTTTATACATGGTCCATTGTGGTTGGAAAGGTGGATACGGGATGATCCAACTATTCATCAGAGCAAAGGCTTTGGCTTCAGTCTGTGTTTCAGCTTGGCTTGTTGCTTTATGTAAATTGGCCTGGAATGTGGATTTCGTAGTTCGTACTGCCCTGGTTGATTTTTTGTGATCGTGCAGCTTCAACTAGCCTCAGTGCCCTTCACATTGCATGTTGGAGTAAAAGCTCATTATTGTGGTAGAGTAATTTTGCATGGAGGTTCCAAGTACCTGGCTGTAGTTTGAGGTTTTGTAGATTTTCATGCAAGTTTGCTGACAACTACAGTGCATTCTTGCTGTCACTTTGTGACAGGCCTAGAATTACTCATGCTGCTAATTGTTTATGAGGTCTATGGGAATTCTTATCCCAGTTTGAAGTTATTCTTGTTCCTTACTTTTCAATGTGATTCCTTGTTGGTTCCTGGTTGTTTGTTCCTTTTTGTGTTTAATCCACCTGGATTCAATTGTCAGACAATGGATGCTTGAATATGCTTGCATTTCCCTTTTTCATATAAAATGTGAAATCATTTATCACCTCGATATATCTCATGGAAGCAGGAATTTTCTGGTAAAAATTCTTTTGCTCGTCTATTCTTCCCTCTGCAATTCTATATGTCACTCCATCTTATCTACTGATTTTCTCATAATGATATTTCCAGGTTTATGGACTTCCGTAGTTTGTCATGGCAAATGTTCTCCATGTTTTAAAGCGATACATCAAGTTTCTCGGACAGCCTCGGTATGCGATTTAGATGAATCCTAAGTATGTTTAAACGATGTTTTGATTTTGCCTGCTAAGTGAACCTTATAGACCTGATTTTGCCATTTCTATTGTAGGGAGTTCTTCCTGCTTTGCTAATGGTCTAACTACTAACTAGGTGTCTCACTTTCCGTGGCAAAACATCTATCGATGATGTTAATTATATCTATAACTTTCTTTAGCTGGCTTGAATGAAATTTCTACTGTTGATATAATGCGTGCAACCACAGATGCACGTATGTGGTACCGCCTTAGCCTTGTAGAGAAAGAATATTCACTTTTTTAAAGTCTTTGATCACCTTTTTGGCAATGAGAATTTCTCATTGTTATAAGGAGAAGTGTATATATTCAACTGAAGCTTGTAGGATGTAAAAATCAAAAATGACAGAACTACAATCAAGGAAAGATATGAATTGGGAAATATCTGGCAAGTAGTCTCCAGTCTCCATTATATGTCGAGATCTTACAAATACACTTTCTGTATTTTACATTATTCAAAAATGTGTATTTCTATCAACGTATGCATATATAATTCTCCATTCCTGAAGCCTATTTCTATTCAAAATTGGCTCTAGTCAGTTGTATTGACGCTTTACATGGTTCCCAAAACTGTTTCTGAGGAGACGAACCATTGTCTTTCAAAGATTGATGCAGAACATTTGCAGACTTCCGCTATCGTTAGAGTTGGAGTTTCCTCAACCTAGATATCAAGAATGAAAAAAAAAAAAAAAAAAAGATTTCTTAAGGAGATATTCATATTCGGACTGTGGTTGGCATACTTTTGGCTTGTTGAGGGAGCTAGGAATGGCTAAAAATGGGGCGACTAATGGCTAAAAAAAATTACATATTTTACCTAAAAAGTCGAACTCTCGAACTCGAGCTCAAATTTTGGAGCTCGTACATCGAGTTCGAGTTCGATTAGGGCTCGATTCGGGTGACGACTATACACCTTTAAGATTATGGTAACATTTTGAGGTATATGAAATAATATATCTTAACTATTTAATCACAAGAAAGCAAATGACATTGTGGAGAGCATAATCTACCTTAAGAAGGTCATCTAAACAATTTAATATAGAAATTACTTCTTATATATTAAAAGATATTACAAGAAAAAGAACATAAAAACTCAAGTTCTTTATGGTTACTGTGTGATGGTTGTGGGGTATATGACATTGGATGTGATGATTATGGATTGTACGACGTTAGATATTATCTATAGCCATTCAGCACTTGTGCATCAATATTCAAGAAAAAAAGCCAACTATTGGCTCTCTCTTATTAAAGAAAATTTAACTAAACCCAAAACAGAGTAAAGCGATTTATAAGTATTTTAAAGGTAATTAAACCTGATAATTGCCAAATATAAATATACAATCATTGATATCGAATAATTTTGTAAGTTACAAACTTTGCTCAGAATCCTATTTTTTTCACTAAACAATTATCAAAAAGTATGACAGATGAGTACCTTAAAATTATTTGATGTCTGAAGTCAATTCTGATCGTGGAGATTTATTCCTTCATGGTATCTTCTATCACTATAAAAGTCTAAGTATTAAAAAAAGGTGTCTAAATAGTAACTTACTTATGTGCAGAGCTTACACATACGTCCAAAATTATGGATAAATTTGTTTATGTTCATGCATGCAATTTATCCGAAAGGAGCAAGATTTTGTGTCATGAATGTAGACTTTTTGCTGAACCATTGTAGTTGCTGCGTTCATCTTTTACTTTACTACTTTCATTTCTCATGTTTTCTGATTTTAGGCAATTTGGTTTAATTTCCATGTCTATGACGCATTCAAAAGGCTAATAACTTTATGCTATTTGATAGAGTTTATAATTTCCATGATTGTTTGACAATGTTACGTCTTTGATATGCATATTCTTTCAGGATCAATTAATAAGATAAAAGTATTTGATAATTAATAAAAGATTATAATTGTTTTTCCCTATTGGATGCTTCGTTGATATTTTCAATCAATTAACAGAAAAACCAACCTTAAATCAATACGTTTAAGCACAATTAACAAATTAAATCCCAACATCAACATCAACAAGTACAACCAAAGAATAAATCAAACTAATCAAAAATTTTCAATAAATGAAATGAAATCACCTCAAATAATTATGAAATTATTTTCATTTGGCTTCCAAATGAATATATCACCTTTATTTTTATTTTTTTTAAAAAGTTTGGATATGTTGAATAGAAGAATGAATCTTTAAATCCTTTTTAACCAATTAAAAAGTGTAAATGAAATAATCAACAAGTACCAACAAAGATTAATAAATCAAACTAATAAAAATTTGAAGATTCTGAGTAAAAGCCACTTGCATATTTCAACATAGTAAATCAGAAGTTGAACCTGAAAGTTGATAACTATTTTTCAGCCTGAACATTCTGACGAATGTAGACTATTTTCTGGTATCAGCAAAAGACAATTACTATCAATTTCATATGCTTTAGATGTCACATTTTGGACTTTCGAGGCAGAGCAAGAGGAAGAACAGTAATAAGACTCACTGACTACACAATTCGTGAAATTGTATACTTAGAGGGAGGGAAAATTTCATTTACTTTACCTTATCGAGTTTTCATTCCAACAAAGTTGAGGGGGTGAATTCTCATATTATAAATTTTAGAATATATGAATTTATATATCATCTATTCACTTTATAAGGTTGCTTTATTCTTATACATATTTTAGGACTTTTTATCTAAGAATTTTTTTAACAGGTATAAATATTCTACGGTCTACCTAGCGTATAATAACTAAGAAAAATAACTAACAAAAATGGCAAAGGAAGACCAAAATACTAAAGATTATAAACCAAGCCCTTTGCTCAAAGGCAAAACCTTTTAATTGCTATTTATATGCTCCAAAGGCTTTGTATAGTGTCTAGAAGGTAGAATCAACTACAATCCTCTTGTTCATTTTTTTCCATTAGAAATTAAACTAAGTATGGCAATATGTAAAATAAAGATTCCACAAAATGTAGGAAAATCATAAAAATGTGGTGAGCATAAAAAGGAAAAAAGAAACAACTTTATTCTTCATTAAGATTTTTTAGATTATAATATTTTCATTTTAAGCTTAGAAGTTAGATCACTGTTCTAGAAGTTCGTCTATCCTAGTTTATATTTGAAACAACTTTGAACTTCATTAGGATTATTTGTATTATTATATATTCATTTTAAACTTAAAAGTTAGATTACTATTCTAGAAGTTCCTCTATCTTGGTTTAGATTTTTTAATTGAGGTTTCTTTGTCGAGATGTGTTATTTCCTCAATCCTTAAAAGTTGTAACGATTAAAATCAATTATTTTCACTCTTTTTCGTCCCTTGTTTTTTTCCAGGTTGTAATTTTAATATTTTCTTTTGCATATTTCTAACCAAGCATCCTACCTATATCATGAATTCTTAAAGGGTGGTATTAGGAAAGTAAAACTATATTGAGAGTTTCACTTAAGCAACACCTTTATTCATATAGGCCATAATGACTAATGAGATGTAAAGGACACATGATATTTTAAAGATATTACGTAGATACACTTATCATAACATATGGGGATAATAACTAAATTTGAAACCAATATATGTTCATATGATATATCATGCTTGAATAGAATTAGAATTAGACTTTAGGTTTGATTCATCGATAGTATGGATTGGGTATCTAATTTAGAAAGTCATTATCCGATTTGATTCGGTTATATCGGGTCTCGAAAGAGTAACTTGATTCCCGAGCTATATACATAAGATAGTAGATTAATCGATTATCCGGTCAAAGTAAGTTGGATGATTGAGTATTCGACTCGATCTAAAATTATATTTTTTAGTATCAAAAATTTTAAAAATATATAAAAAAATAACTACTAATTACACATATACTCTTATGAACTCTTGATGAAAAAAGAAGAAGAAGAAACTATTAATATTATACCATTGTATATAAAATTACAAAATTATTCTGTATATAAATTAAGTCGAATATTTTTCAAATTACAAATTTTTTACTCAATACTAATAATACTCAATTCGATTTTATTAATCAATTCAAAAATTTTATTTTTACGTCTCAAAACGAGTTGATCTGACGAGTTTTTATTACCGCCAAGTGAACATCTCACCTTGAACATAAGCCACACCATTAATAGACGAGGTGCCGCATGTCTCTTTTATTTTTCTCTGTAAGTGTGAAGTCATTTCGATCTCGTTAAAGAAAAAAGAAGCCATCTTTGTCTTCAACCGTGTATTGGGTACTCCCAAGTCTTCCGCTTTTGTTAGGTACGTTCTTTCATTTCTACAAGTGCTATTTGGGCTTTTAGGGCTTAGCATAAATTTGGGGGGTTTTTTCATGTTGAATTTTCTTTTGACTTCACTCATGTTGAATGTGCTGCAGAATAACTGTACATAAACTGTACCTGTAATTGGGCTAAAGTTTACAGCTTTCAGGGATTTGTGTGATGGCTTATGTTGTTTATTAGTTGCATCGTGTAAGAGGAAACCATCTTCTTAGTGTTTTCAGTAAATAATCCGTGACTCTATAGCTGCTTTTCTGGTCATATTTCTGCGAAAAGAAGCTGCTTCTGGTTAGTTAATAGGAGACGGTTGGTGTTACTTTGCCTTTCAATTGATGGAGCAGGGTTTGGGAGCAGAATCTGTTCCTCCACATGGATCTATTGATAAGTCTAGGGTGTTGGATGTAAGGCCTTTAAGATGTCTTGTCCCAATGTTTCCAACCTCTCCCGGCATGAATTCGGCTTCAAATCCCCAAGCTACACCTTTTGTTTGTGTTCCTCCAGCCGGTCCTTTTCCACCTGGGGTTGCACCATTGTATCCATTCTCTGTCTCAAATGGATCTCAGAGTAATCAAAA
Source organism: Cinchona pubescens (assembly GCA_025175665.1). NCBI lineage: Eukaryota > Viridiplantae > Streptophyta > Magnoliopsida > Gentianales > Rubiaceae > Cinchona > Cinchona pubescens. The sequence goes on along the minus strand of JANKKI010000085.1, from coordinate 1,910,932 downwards.
CCCCACTGCTACACCTGCTCAACCGGGGCCTTATGGTTTCACATTACAGTAGCACTGTACCTTCTCCTGTTCCACTAAATGCGTTTAGAACTCCACAAGCTAATGGGGGTGCAGGATGTTCAAAGAAGGGCAATAGAAACCGTGGAACTCAAAGTATAGTCATAGAAGACGATGGTCAGAGCGACTCTCCGAATCACAGTGACCCATATGTAATTAATGAATAAGGCAAACTCTTACAAAAAAAGGTATATTAAGTAAAAACGAAGGAGATCCTAGTAATATAATTAGATTAACTCTTACAGTTGTTAGAATAGCTGGAATTCTTGCAACCGTGGCGTGTGATGATTGGGATGAAGTTGCAGAAAGCTTTACTTCAACCATTGTGTATGGAACAGACCATTGCAAGAACAAGCTTTACTTCAGTTTGTGTTTCAGCTTGGCTTGTTGCTTTATGTAGATTGGCCTGGAATGTGGATTTCGGACTACCCTGGGTGATCGTGCAACTTCAACTAGCCTCAGTGTTATTCACATTTGACATTGGAATAAAAGGCTCATCACTGTGTTAGAATAATTTTCCATGGAGGTTCCAAGTAGCGGCCTACAGGTCGAGGTTTTGTAGATTTTCATGCAAGTTTGCTGACAACTGCAGAGTGTATTCTCGCAGTCTCTTTGTGACTGGCCTAAAATATTCATACTGCTAGTTGTTTATGAGTTCTATGGGAATTCATATCATAGTTCGAAGTTGTACTTGTTCCTTACTTTTCAATGAAATTCCTTGTTGGTTCCTGGTTGTTTGCTCCTTTTTGTGTTGAATCCATCTGGATTCAATTGTCAGATATGCTTGAATATGCTTGCATTTCCCTTTTTCATATAAAATTTGAAATCATTTATCACCTCGATAGATCTCATGGAAGCATGAATTTTCTGGTAGAAGTTCTTTAACTGTCTATTCTTCCCTCTGCAATTCTATATGTCGCGCCTTCTTATGATTTTCTCATAATGATATTTCCAGGTTTATGGACTTCCATCGTTCGTCAGGGCAACTGTTCTCCATTTTTTAAAGCAACACATCAAGTTTCTCAGACAGCCTCGGGTTGCTAATTAGATGAATCTATGTCTAAATGATGTTTTAATTTTGCCTGCTAAGTGAACCCTTATGGACCTGATTTTGCCCATTTCTATCGTAGGGAGTTCTTCCTGCTTTGTTAAAGGCCTCATCAGGTGTCTCACTTCCCGTGGCATAACATATCTTGATGATGTTGATTATATCTGTACCTTTCTTTAGCTGCTTGAATGAAATTTCTAAAGTTGATATAATGTATACAACCACAGAGGAGTGGTATCACCATAGCCCTTGTGGAGAAAGAGTATTCACTCTTTTAAGGTCTTTGATCACCTTATTGGCAATGAGAATTTCTTATTGTTATAACGAGTAAGTGTATATATTCTACTGAAGCTTGTAGGATGTAAAAATGAACTGTAATCAAGGAATAGATACTCAGACGAATACACTTTCTAAATTTTATTATTTTATAAAAATGTGCATCTCTATCAACGTATCATATATAATTCTCTAAATGTGTATATTCCGACAATCTATTCCTAATCAAAACAGGCACTAGTGCAACTGTTGCACTTTTTTGACATCTAGATGTGTATAAGAGACAGTGTTATACTGAGGAGATTTGTTTGTCTTACAAAAATTGTTAGTGAACATTTGCAGATTGCCGCTATCGATAAGTTAGAGTTTCTTAACCGAGTCGAACATGTGTTGCAAAAAGGAATAATTCTGCTTGTTTATTACGAATGACTACTGCTTTAAGTAGGTTTAGATCCTTTTTCTAATACTAGTAAGATTAAAACATATGCGCGTAATTATGCATAATTGAAATTGTTTAGTATATTTTTTAGCAAAAATTAATATATAAAATTGGTAAAATTAAATAAAGTAATCCTAAAAGCTAAGGTACAGGACTTTTATTAGTGAAAGTGTTCCCAGAAATTACTCGGTTGATACTCTAATTCCTGAGATATATATTCAATATAGATTGTCTGAATCTAATAAATTTCTATTTTCATTTGATTTTCTTATGGATAAAACTAATAAATTATTTAAGTAGTTATTTATTCTGTGATTTTTTTTTCTTGCATTTACTTTTAAAAACTTTCACAGCACCAATAATGCTAATTTTATAGAGTTGTTACTTTTCTTTTTTGCCAATGAATGTTAAAACTCTACTTTACTTGATTAAAATAAAGATTTTCATATCCTCAAACCAAGCACAACTAAATCTTTCAAAATGTTATCTTTTTTTTCATAGTTTTGTTATTAATTAATATACTTTATCATCTTCCTCAAATAATTTTCGTATTCGTTTTCAATACTTAAGTTTTTAAACCCAACTTCCAATGCGATATGATATCCAAAATTAGATTAAAAAAATTATTAAAATTTCAGATTTACTTTTTCCTTAAATATTAACTAATTGTGTGCTTTCACAATAGTAAAACAATTAATACCTAGTCATTTGATACATGATTAAGTCATAATATTTAATTTATAATTTAATCAATTACAGGATATAAATAGTATTCGGATAATATAACTTATAGCATACATCTATAATGAGTATAATTCCACAGTAAATAATTAAAATTACTTTACAGTCACATGTCTATGCAATAAACTTGGTTAGAATAATAAAGTCTTTGAATTAGTAAGGATCAAATTTTAAGAAAATAAAGGGTTTTCTTCTAACATTCCTACTATAATTTATATTTTGATGTAATCTTCCTCCTATTTTGTGAAATTATACGGATTTCACTATCCGGGTTAACCAACACACGTTTAATTTAGCTTCCAATACCTAAAATTGACAAGAATGATTATTTTCTATAGTAAGAATACATTTTATCATCTCAATTATTCTCAAAAGATTCATACTCTAGAATTAAAGTATATATGTTTGAATAACTCTCTAACCAACTTTATTCTAGATTTGTATGATTAAAAAAATTCCTAGGTAGTAATCCGACTACAGTTACTATTAACTAAAAAAATTGTCATCAAATCCTTGAGAATATGAAATAATGGATATATAATTGAATATAAACGTTAATTTTTTTGATTGAATCTTACAAATTAAAGTTCAGTTCTGAATCTAATAAATTTCTATTTTCATTTGATTTTCTTATGGATAAAGCTAAATCTAGAATAAATTATTTATGCAAACATATATTCTGTGATTTTTTTTTTCTTGTATTTACTTTTAGAAACTTTCACAGCACCAATGTATTAATGTAATTATTACTAGAGTTATAACTTTTCTTTTTTGCCAATGAATGTTAAAAACTGAAGTTTACTGGATTAAAATGGGATTTTCATATCCTCAAACCAAGCATAACTAAATCTTTCAAAATATCTGCTTTTTTCAGCAGATTTGCAATTAATTAAGTATACTCTTATCATGTATGAAAATACTTTTCAATTCGTTTTAAATGATTTAACACAGAAATCCAAAAGTGAATGCGATACGACATCCAAAATTAGTGATTAAAAAAAATTATTAAAATTTTAGATTTACTTTTTCCTTTAATATTAACTAATTGTGTGCTTTCACAATAGTAAAGCAGTTAATACCTCGTTATTTGATACATGACATAGTTAAAATATTTAATTGACAATTTAATCAATATCCAAGATATAAATAGTATACAATAATATAACAATAGCAAATATGTTTTAACATAGGAAAATCTATAATGAGTATGTATTCTATTTAAAATCATTCAGAATCACTTTACAGTGACATGTCTATCCAATAAGCTTGGTTAGAATAATAAAGTCTTTGAATTAGTAAGGATCAAATATTAAGAAACAGGGGGTTAGCTATTAACATAAAACTTAATTTATATTTTGATCAACACTAATCTTCCTTCTATTTTGTGAAATTATACGGATTTCACTATCTGGGTTAACCAATACATGTTGATTTAGCTTCCAATCCTAAAATTGACAAGAATGATTATTTTCTATAGTAAGAATACATTTTATCATCTCAATTATTCTCAAAAGATTCATACTCTAGAATTGAAGTAAGATACAGTTTGAATAACTCTCTAACCAACTTTATTCTCTTTTCGATTAAAGAATATATACACATCTTACTAGTAACTAAAAAAAGGTGTCATCAAATCCTTGAGAATATGGAATAATGGATATATAATTGAATATAAACGTTAATTTTTTTGATTGAATCTTACAAATTAAAATTCAGTTTTATTTTAATTTTCTGCTAAGAAAATAACAAACCATTACTTTGCACTAATTTCTGTGATATGTTTTAATGTATAAGTTATACAGTTGATCTAATTCATGAGGAAGATACTTGTTCAAAAACATCGGAGACACTCAAAAAGTTAATGAATTGAGTATTTTCAAAAACTAGATTAAGTTGAAAATGAAAAATTCGGAACTATTAGCCATATGCATTTTATTATTTCAACTATGAAGAATAAAAATATGCTAATAATTAGGTTAAATATTTAAAATATTTAGGTTTCTTATACGATTCTTTTACATATTATTCATTATCAATGCAAAAAATTTAAGTTTCAAAAATTTTATGAACAACCTGTCTCTTATACATGAATTAGATCAACTGTATTACTTATACATCTGTCTCTTTTCACATTTACATGTGTATAAGCTACAACATGTGTATATAGAGACAATGTTTGCCATCTTACCCATATAAACTGTCTAAAGAACAATTAAGAAATACTTAGAAATTAGTGAGACAGGAGTTTATTTTGAAATTATTGTTAATGTGAACTTATGGTCACTGTATGTTCAAATCTGCTTCCTTCACATTTGTTTTTTCAAAGATCAGTTTGCTTGTTCAAATGTTCCCCCCATTTATCTGTCTCTTACTTTATAGATGAAATCTGTCTCTTTGACAAAATCTAGATGTTATAAGAGACAGTTTAAATTTGAGTATCAATTATGAACGCTGCCAACTTATTGTCTCTGTATCTCAATCATGTTCATGTCATAAGTTGCAAAGTGTGAAAGCAAATAGCCTAAAAGAGATCAAATCCAGAGAAGCCTTCATTTCTTCATCTTGACTACTTTTCACATAAGACTAAATCTTTGGTCAAGAAGAAAATATAGAGATAAATTGGTTCAACTTGTAATTAGATTCATTATTGTAGAACTTTTTTTACCTTCAACGGTGGAGAACAATATACTCAGAGTTGATGAAATGGTGGTTATATGAGAGACTGTGATTGTTGATGGTGCAAGACTAAGATTTATGATAATCTGAAACGGAATGATGGTTATCATTTGATATTCTTACTAATTATTGTTCTACCGTTTCTTGTTGAGATTACATTTAAGTATCCAATTGAAAAAGGTAAATGTTTTTTAGTTCTACTTAAAATCAAGATCAGATAGAGTCCTAATGAAATTCAGTCTCTTTTCCTTTTGGTTGAGAGAAAACAGTCCATTTTTTAGTTGGCATTTTATTTTGTTACTGGGTTAATTGAGCTTTCTGTCTCTTATACACATCAAGATGTGTATAAGAGACAGCCCATTGGATTATATCAAATCCAATGGGTGCAGAAGTAGCCAAATTAAATTGCATTAAATATCTTCATGACAAGTCTTAACACTCACATGACAAAAGTGATGTCATATCAAGAGACAGCCTCTAAATTTAGGAATAAATTGTAGAAGTAATCATCGATTCTAATTATTAATTTCAAAACATGTGAGATCTCTCTTTTATACCACCATCTCATCAATGTGAGTATAAGAGACTCCACCGTTGAAGGTAAAAATCTTACAATGCGAGTTAATCTTTACACATCTATCTCTATAAGATGACAATAAAGATAATGTTAATTGGCACTTTACAGAGTTGCCACCCCTATGTATTCGTTCTTTACATTTTAATTAGTTCCAATTAAAATTATTTTTTGAAATTATAATTGATTATTTTTAATGTAATTATTATTCATATATAATTTGATTTCTTGTAAATATTTTCGCTAATAAACGAATATCAAATTAACATCTTACTACCTAGGAATTTTTTTTAAATCAGTATAAAATATATATTTTAGAATACATAACTTCTGTTATCATTTACTAATTATTTATTTATTTTATTTTTGATAAATTTTTTTGATAAATAACACATGCGAAACATGAACATTTTGCTAGTTTCATTTTAATCATGAGATTAACTAGAGATAGCAAGAGGTCACAGCCACAGTCTAAGTCAATTTATCGAATAGCTAATGCTGTCTAATCTCATCTAATGACCTTTTAGTTAAGGATAAAACAGCATCCAGTCGATGATTTTGGCAAATCATTAATCACCGCAATTAATTTCTTTTGTCATAGTGAAAAAATGAATGAATTGATGTATCTGTGGAGAGGTGGTAGTGGTCGGCCAACCCACCGGCCCGGCTCGGGAGTTACTGTAGCAACACGGAGCTAGGCCGGGCTGGCCACGAGGGCCGGCCTGGCCACTAAGTGTCGGCCCGCGGTCAACGGGCCGGCTGTTGAATTATTTAAAAAAAAAAAAGTAATTAATGACAGTTTTACCCCCAAACAGCTATAAAACGACTAGTTTTTAGGGGTAATGTTGAAATTTTTTTCTATAAATACCACACCAGTTTTTCAACAAATCACACAACAATTTCTCTCTACTTTCTCTTATTTTTTCTTTCTACTGTCTATTAATTAAATTATTCAATAACAAATTTCATAGAACTGTATAAGATACAGCTAGATATAGTATTTTAGAACTTTAAAATTATTTTAAGTTGAATATCAAAAGAAGATTTGGATATTTCTCAACTTCAAGTAGTGAAGTGCTCAAGTGGAGTTCAAGTATTCAAGTGTATAAATTGAAATTCAACATTTCAATTTTCAAGTTGATTTTTTCTTACTTTTTAATTTATTAATTGTCTTTATCAACTCTCTTATTTTTTTTTCTTTATTATTGTTTTGTTATATTCTTTTATTTGAAAATTTAGTAGCTTGCATCTTTAGTTTTCATATTACCACTTTATTTGTTTCTTTATCTAAAAAAAATTTCTATTACAAGAAAATGGATCAAGGATCACAAACACCCCACATCCCTGCTAGATGGTCCTACAATATTTGTTGATTTAAATGATATAGATAACCAAAATGAACAAGCCCTTAGTAAACAACCCACTACTACTAAAACGAAAAGTCTCGTTCGGAAATTTTTTGAAAGAGATGAAAAAAATGAAACTGCTACTTGTAAATTATGTGTTACACCTATATCATTTAAGCACAAAAATGGGGGGAACCAGAACACTTAATAGGCACATGAGTAAAAAATATAGTGAAGCTCAAGAAAAATAAAAAATGGTTCAAACACAAATTCACACCACACAAGGTATGGTAACGGGGAATTTTAAATATTCATATGAAAAAAATAGAGAGGAAATGGCTAAATGGATAGTTAGAGATGAATTGCCTTTTATTTTGAGTCAAAGTTCCAATTTAGAACATTACATGCACGAAACCGTGAACCCACAATTTAAAAAGATTCCTAGAAGTACTTTGAGAAGTGATATTAAAAGAATGTATAAGGAAAAGAAAAATGAATTGATAGCTACTACTGCATCAATTAATTGTAAAGTTGCCTTTACTGCTGCTTCTTGGAAAGCAATCACAAATGAAAATTATTTTTGTATCATTGCACATTGGATAGATGTAGATTGGTATTTATTGAAGCGAATTACAAGTTTTCAGTTTTTGAAGTTTACAAGAGACACAATGCCCTAGAACTAAAAAATTATCATAAATCTTAGTTTAAGACAGTTTACTTGAAAATTACATATCCAAGAACAATAATACCTCAAATAATACTGCAAGCGTGCCTATGTTAAAAGATATTTTCAAACCTATTTTAGGTGGTGAATTATTTCATAATAGATGTGCATTTCATGTACCTAATATTTGTGTTCAAGATGGTTTAAAAATGGTTGAAAATATTAGTAGTCCAATTAGAAGTGCGATTTGTATTATCCGTTCACCTACTACTTGTCAACAAAATTTCAAACGACTTTGTTTAGAAAATGGCATGAAACCTAAACATTTCCAATAGATGTACCCACTAGGACACATTCTACTTATCATACAGTTCTTCCATTGCTTGACAAACAGATTGCAGCAAAATTACTTTTCGCATTTTACAACGAGCACATTGGTTCAGTTAATGCAACTTATTTGGGCGAGGAGGATTTTAATCGAGTTAAAACAAAAGTAGAAATTTTAATGAACTAAGTGTTATTAAAGTTATTTTTTTAATCATAAAAGGAATGAGTTTTTTGATGATATTATTAGCGCAACGGAAGAAAAATTTGACGAGTATTATGAAAATATTCCATTGTTGTATTATTTGGCATGTGTTATTGATCCACGTAATAAATTGTATAAGTTAAATGCTTTCATTGAATATTTTAATAATCATAGTACCACAAATATCATAAACAAACAGTTACTCATAGAAATTACTAAAACAACTTTTGATGAATTATATGAAATTTACAAACAATACTCCCCCACGCAACAAGGTGCATTTTCTAGTTCATCTACATCAGATTCACAATATGTTATGCCCCATATAAATGTTAGAATACATTTGATCCTCACCAACTACTTTTTGCTTCAAAAAGATTGAGAATTGAAAATACTAATGAAATAACTCAATATTTAAGTAGTGATCCACTACATACAGGAGATAACGAGTTCAATTCCAATTTTGATGTTCTTTCTTAGTGGCGAAAGCATAAATGTCAATATCCTATTGTATCTCAAATTGCTAGGGATTTGTTAACAATTTCGGTTTCTATAGTTGCATCGGAAAGTGCTTTTAGTACATGTGGAAGAGTTTTAGATGAGAGAAGGGCTCGAATGACACCTGCAACTTTGGAAATGTTAGTGTGCTTAAAGGATTGGTTAGACGCTGAAGAAAGAAAACAAAGATTAATGATGCAAAATATCGACGAAGATGAAGGTAGTAGTAGTTCACCAAATTGATATATAGTATACATAAGATTTTAATGTTTAATAACTTTTTGTTTGGAGGTAAGGTTCTATGTTCCCCTCCCTATGCATATAGTAAATAGCTTATTAATTTTATTTAAATTCTTAAATTAGTTTTATAACTTGTAATGATTTGGAGGTAAGGTTCAATGCCCCCCTCCTTGTACCTTTTTTTTATTTTAGTAATATTAATATACATGGTAGGGGTCTATGCCAACACCCCACCATCTCAAGGTGATTTTTTTCCTAATTAAATATTTGTTACTCTATGATAAACAAATAATAAGTTATAATAATAAGTATTGACTTATACAACGAAGAAATAACTTGGTCAAATAAGTACTAGTTTGTAATAATAAAATACTAATTACTAATTTCGAACTTTGATTTTTGAATATTAACTAAGAACTTTAGTTTCGAATAATAAGTATTAGTTTGGACTTTGAACTTTAATTATTAATAACTTGGTCTAATATATAAGTGCCAATTTTAATTAATAAAGTACTATTATTAACTAGTAAGTAGTAATTCGAACAATTAATAAGTTATAATTTAATAAATTACTAATGAATAGTAAGTAAATGATTTTAAATTAATAATTTATTAATTTTAAAATAATAATTAATAAGTAAAAATTTAAATTTCAAGAAATGTATTAGTTTCGAATAATAAGTATTAGTTTGAAATATGTTGAACTTTAATTACTAATAACTAGATGGTCTAATATACAAGTACTAGATTTGTATTAATAAAGTACTATTAACTAGTAAGTAGTAATTCGAACAATTAATAAATTATAATTTAATAAATTACTAATGAATAGTAAGAAAATGATTTTAAATTAATAAGTTATTAATTTTAAAATAATAATTAATAAGTAAAAATTTAAATTTCTAGAAATGTATTAGTTTCGAATAATAAGTATTAGTTTGGATTGTGAACTTTAATTACTAATAACTTGGTCTAATATATAAGTACCAATTTTGATTAATAAAGTACTATTAACTAGTAAGTAGTAATTCGAACAATTAAAAAGTTATAATTTAATAAATTACTAATGAATAGTAAGTAAATGATTTTAAATCATAAGTTATTAATTTTAAAATAATAATTAATAAGTAAACATGTAAATTTCTCGAAAAAATATTTTTAAAATTTAAGTAAGAACTTAAATTGGAAGATCAGTCCTTGGGCCAGCCCGGGGGCCGGTTACGGGCCTATCCTTCCTTGTCCCGGACTAATGTGCCAGTACGCCGCAGACTGGCTCTTATACACATCTAGATGACCTGGAGACAGGCGGGCTTCCGGCCCGGCCCACCGCAACCTGTATGTGGAGGTGGAGTTGTTAAAGCTACATCTTAGAAATCTGTTAATGACCATTTTTAACTCTAGCACAGCTGTTTTATCTAGTATTTCTGATTGCAGAATTCATTCTTCTCTGTTATGTATGTGCTGCAATAAAATTGAGCAAACAAGTGCAACCCTAGTTTGGTGTCTTGGTTGTTAGACTGTAGAATTCCTTTTTTGTGAGATTCCAAGCTCTTTTCCCTAGTATTTTCTACCTTTCGTGTGTCCTTTGTTTCTGAAACACGAAGGAAAAGACAAAAACTTAAAGAGGAAAACTTGGGTATGGAAAAGCTTGTCCAGAAGGGTCTATATTACAATGTGCATGAAATGGTTTAGCTTGTGAGGTCCTAGGTATAGTTCTGTTTATTAGTCATGAAAAACAACCAAGTACTGCTGTTGGCACATGTAGTAATTTATGAACTTCAACTGACAAGCCTCAACTATTAGATAATTGCTTTCTACAAATAGAAATGGTTGTTGGTGTTCCCTATTCGTCCTCTATGTAAATGGCAAAAGAACTGTCTCTGATATGTTGATTTATTCCTTCCTATTTGTGTTATTGTATCTCGAAACCTTTTCGACAAAGTACTTTTTTTCTTCCGTTGCGCGTTTTTCAATCACAACACTTAATCCTTTACTTCTTGAACTTTCTCATTGCTGCTTGCTATGAAAAAAGTCCTACTATTACATTTTACTTCATGCTGTTGTTATTGCTGAATAATTATTCGTCGGAGTAGATCCTTGATTAAGAAATTTTGTCATCCAGGTTACAGTGCTCACTGTTCACTTATTTTGTGTGTTTATACACGGTCCATTGTGGTTTGGAAAGGCGGATATTGGATGATCCAACTATTTGTTCAGAGCGAAGGACTAGAAGAGGCTTCGGCTTCAACCTGTGTTTCAGCTTGGCATGTTGCTTTATGCAAATTGGCCTGGAATGTGGATTTCATACTGCCCTGGGTGATTCTGTGATCACGTAACTTCAACTAGCCTCTGTGTCCACATTTCATATCGGAATAAAAACTCTTTATTGTGGTAGAATAATTTTGCATGAAGGTTCCAATTACCTGGCTACAGTTCGAGGTTTTGTAGATTTTCATTCAAGTTTGTTGACAACTGCAGAGTGTATTCTCGCAGTCACTTAGTGACAGGCCTAAAATATTCATACTGCTAATGGTTTATGAGGTCTATGAGGATTTGTATCTCAGTTTGAGTTATACTTGTTCCTTACTTTTCAATGTGATTCCTTGTTGGTTCCTGGTTGTTTGCTCCTTTTGTGTTTAATCCATCTGATTCAATTGTCAGACAATGGATGCTTGAATATGCTTGCGTTTCCCTTTTTCATATAAAATGTGAAATATCATTTCCCACCTTGATATATCTCATGGAAGCATGACTTTTTTGGTAAAACTTCCCCTTCTCGTCTATTCTTCGTTCCCTGTGCGATTCTGGATGTCAGTCCATCTTATAGTTTCCTTATAATGATAATTTTAGTTTTATGGACTTCCATAGTTTGTCAATACTGTACTCCACGTTTCTCAGACACCCTCGGCTTGCTAATTAGGTGAATCTAAGTATGTCTAGGCGATCTTTTAATTCTGCATGCCAACTGCCAAGGGAACCCTCTATGGACATTGAATCATCAATCAGATTTGTCCTTTCTCATGTAGGGAGTTGTTCCTTCTGTGTTCATGGTCTAACTAGGTGTTTCACATCCTATGGTGTAACATCTCTTGATGATGTTGATTATATCTTCAACTACGTACCCTCAACTGCTTGAATGACATTTCTACTACTGATATACCGTGTAACCACAAATGCACGCATAATTTGAGTCAAATTTTAGTTTTGTGACTTTCAGATAAACACCATAGAGAGTCACGATTTACAAAATTACACCATATATGACTTGTAAATAGAGATCATAATATCACTTCATATTTAAACTTATTTGTTTTTATAGCTTGTATTTGAATTAGTAGTATCAAATCTAGTGGTATTTGTGGAGATGTTTGGTGTGAATGAAAAGGAAAGTCACAAAACTAAAATTTGACTAACTTATTAATTTAAAATCATTTTCTTACTATTCATTAGCTGAATCTCTTATACACAAACTAAATAATTACAATCTGTCTCTTATACACATCTAGAATGTATTGTAATCAGTTCTATATGGATTTATTATTACAAGAACCTGTCTCTTAAAAAAAAAAAAAATCCGGCTATGACTAAGAGACAGATTTCAAGATTCAGTTGCTCATCAAGAATCTGAAATGGAGGGTGAAGTCCCAATACAGCAGCACATGAGAAGTGTTGGTGCGAATGTAGGAATGGAGAAGGTGAGAGTTTCCATCGGAAGCCGAGAGAAGATGGCTCATAGAGTGCTAAGCAATGCTAGAAGAGGAGCGAAGGACTAGCAGCAAAAGCAAAGTGAGAGAGAAAATGAGAGAGGGTTGAATATAGGATCAGCTGCTGAAGCTGCTAGAACTATTTTGTGAAGCAAGTATTCTTTTTCTTTTCTATGTATCTAGACGGAAAATTCTTAGATGAACTCGATCCATGATATTATGTCATAGATCTGCTGATCTTCAATCAACCACATCACCTAATTGCGTGATGTAATTGATTCAGAACCAAAGAGTCCATGCACTATTGCATGAACGCGGTCCACCTAAGAATCTCTCTATCTAGACTAACATTATGATACAGTTGATTTGCTTGGATAATCAAATACTGGTGAGAGAAGAAAAAAAAAAAAAAACAGAGAGAAGAAAAAAATTTTAGTTCGACAGCTGTTACGAATGATTGGGGGATGTGTTCTCACAAAAGTTTGAATTTGAACCTCATTATTGTTTTTGTTGAGGTTTTTTTTTTTTTTGGGCAAACTTCTTTAGTTTATTGCATAAATATGATTCAAAATTGCGGTCATGGACTTCAAAGTTTCATATCGGTCTAAATAAATCGATCGCAGATCGGATAATACGTTAATTTAGAGATTAAAATGTCTTTGGAATAAATGAGAAAATTTTTAAAAAATATATAAAAGGCATTAATAAGCAAAAAAATGAAATAAAATCAATGAATAATAATATTATGTATAGTGACCTCAACTCTCAACTAACATGAATATAGATTTGTTCTTTTGCTAATAGGTTGTATGCCAATAAAAAGCATTAAATTTCCTGTACAATTTTCCAATAAAAAGTAGACAAAATATAATATAGTTTCACTTTTTGTTTCAAAATTTTTTTAGTTATTCAACTTCTTTCTGGACAAAATTTTCTTTTGTATCATCCAATATCTTCATATGTTCTTAGTAGTGTGAATCTCCAAATAAAATCATTTTATTGCTATGGCCTGGCATGAACTCAATTGTAAACAAACAATACATACTAAAAAAATGAAACTTGTATTATTATGAATTACAAATACTGATTGGATGATGTTAACTAAACATATTTGATGTTAATCAAACAAAATTAAACTTATTTGAAAACTAATTTTGGGTAATTGAACTTATAAAATTCAGTAGGGGTCAAAATATAATAAAAGAATAAAATACTAGAGTAAGAAGCAAGAACTAAAGAATTTAAAAACTACTAGGGAATTGATTAAGAGTAGACTGAAACTTGGAGCACTAAATCGCAATTATAGAATATCCATTCACATCTTCTTCTTAGATCATCAAATATCTATTCAAAGTCTCAAACTTCCCAAAAACCATCGTATACAAACATATATAAAAATAAATAAATAAATAAAAATCCAAAACTCCTCAAACTTCTTAAAAATCTGGTGCTACTTCATTGATGCTAGTTAAAGCGACTATTTCCGTGCAGATCATCATAGGTACGTCATTTCTCTTGGTATCTAAAAGTTTCACTCTCCTCCAAATCATGAGAGGAGTTTTGGTCACGAGTCGAGTACGAGTCCACTTAGTTTCAATCGAGTTATTCAACCCGAAATATTGGTGAATAACAGATTTTAGTTGTAGTACTCTTTTAGAATAGTATTCGAGACATTATTTAAATTCATTGACAAATATTATAACACATAAATTGAAATGAGTGTTTGGATAATGAAAAGTGTTTTATAAATACACTAAGAGTTTGAATAGCAATTTTTTTCTTTATCGATAATATATAAACGAATGTAAAATGAAATTACTAGTATCAAACTACACAATCTCGTTAAATTAAGCACAAAAATTACTCACAAACAATATTTACTTAATCTTCGGTCAAAATTATGAGAATCATTATAGAAGAAAGTGTTAAAAATTGTCATTCTCTATTTGAGATTTGGATTTCGAATAATTGATCAACTCATTAACTTAATAAAACTCATTTCATCAAAGAAATAAGGAAGAATAATACAAATTCATATTAATGGTGAAGTTTATGATTGTATTCCCAAATATTGACCAAACATCTCCTAAACTAATCAATTTAAAACCCAAATGAAATATTAAAAAACAATAAAAGTAAATATTTTTTAATGCGTTCATTCCTATAAAATAATTGTCATAGTTTTTACTAAATATCATTTATACTTCTCATTAATTTTCATTCACATTCCTTCCCTCAAAACCTGTACACCCACAACTAATGTAAATATGTGCCTTAATCTCTCCTTGTGTGTAGATATATACGTGTGTGTTTTGTGAACTAGTAAGGTGCACGTACTTTTGCACGTGTTGTTAATCCATGCTTTTTGTTAGCAATAATAAAGAAATAAATAGTATTAGAATAAATCACATTTAAATATATAAGATTGACCTAATAAATATTTAGTTTATTAATTAAGTAGATAAAGAAGGTAAATTCTACTTGAAGATATATATATATAACTCTAATGTTAAATTTTTGTCCACAGCTGGCTAATCAAATAATATAAATTAAAATGTAAAAGACAATGTGTGTTGTAATGCAATTGGGTGTTCTCAGTTCTTCTCATTTTTTAATCCTTATGGATATTATGACTGACTTTTCACTGTCTTTAAGAAAATATGGTACCATTTTGAGGTATGTGAAATAATATATCTTAACTATTTAATCACAAGAAAGCAAAGGACATTGTGAAGAGCATAATCTATCTTAAGAAGGTCATCTAAACAATTTAATATAGAAATTACTTCTTCTATATTAAAAGATATTGCAAGAAAAAAGAACATAAAAACTCAAGTTCTTTATGGTTAGTGTGTGATGGTTATGGGGTATATGACATTGGATGTGATGATTATGGATTGTATGACGTCAGATGTTATCTATAGCTATTCAGCACTTGTACATCAATATTAAAGAAAAAAAATGCACTATTGGCTCTCTCTTATTAACGTTAAAGAAAATTTAACTAAACCCCAAACAGAGCAAAGCGATTTATAAGTATTCTAAAGGTAATTAAACTTGATAATTACCAAATATAAATATACAATAATTGATAATAATTTTGTAAGTTACAAACTTTGCTCAGAATCCTATTTTCTTCACTAAACAATCATCAAAAAGT
Organism: Cinchona pubescens; assembly: GCA_025175665.1. Classification (NCBI taxonomy): domain Eukaryota; kingdom Viridiplantae; phylum Streptophyta; class Magnoliopsida; order Gentianales; family Rubiaceae; genus Cinchona; species Cinchona pubescens. The sequence goes on along the minus strand of JANKKI010000085.1, from coordinate 1,894,980 downwards.
ATAACAGATGAGCCCCTTAAAATTACTTGATGTCTGAGGTCAATTCTGATCGTGGAGATTTATTCCTTCATGGTCATCTTCTATCACTGTAAAAGTCTAAGTATTAAAAAAAGGTGTCTAAATAGTAACTTATTTATGTGCAGAGCTTTCATACGTCCAAAATTATGGATAAATTTGTTTCTGTTCATACTTGCAATTTATCCAAAAGGAGCAAGATTTTGTGTCATCAATGTAGACTTTTTGCTGAACCATTGTAGTTGTTGCGTTCATCTTTTACTTTACTACTTTCATTTCTCATGTTTTTTTATTTTAGGCAATTTGGTTTAATTTGCATGGCTCCATGACGCATTCAAAAAGCTAATAACTTTATGCTATTTGATAGAGTTTATAATTTCCATGATTGTTTGACAATGTTACGTCTTTGATATGCATATTCTTTCACGAGCAATTAATAAGATAGAAGTATTTGATAATTAATAAAAGATTAGAATTGTTTTTCTCTATTGGATGCTTCGTTGATATTTTCAATCAATTAACAAAAAAATCAGCCTTAAATCATTACGTTTAAGCACAATTAACAAATTCAATCCCAACATCAACATCAACAAGTACCACCAAAGAATAAATCAAACTAATCAAAAATTTTCGGTAAATGAAATGAAATCACCTCAAATAATTATGAAATTATTTTCATTTGGCTTCCAAATGAATATATCACCTTTATTTTTTATTTTTTTTTAAAGTTTGTCTATGTTACATATCTAGATGAATGTTTAAATCCAGCTAACGAATTAAAAAGTGTAAATGAAATAATCAACAAGTACCAACGAAGATTAATAAATTCTGAACTAATAAAAATTTGAAGATTCTGAGTAAAACTCACTTGCATATTTCAACATGAAGTAAATCAGAAGTTGAACCTGAAAGTCGAGAACTATTTTTTATGAACATTCTGACGAATGTAGACTATTTTCTGGTATCAACAAAAGACAATTACTATCAATTTCATATGCTTTAGATGTCACATTTTGGACTTTCGAGGCAGAGCAAGAGGAAGAACAGTAAGCCAACTCACTGACTACACAGTTCGCGAAATTCCATACTTAGAGGGAGGGAAAATTTCATTTACTTTACCTTATCGAGTTTTCATTCCAACAAAGTTGAGGGGGTGAAAGAGTCTCATATTTTATCTAAATTTTAGAATATATGAATTTACATATCATCCTATTCACTTTGTCTAGGTTGCTTTATTGAGCAACATATTTTAGGACTTTTTATCTAAGAATTTTTTTAACATGTATGAATATTCTACGGTCTTCCTAGCGTGTAATAACTAACAAAAATAACTAACAAAAATGGCAAAGGAGGACCAAAATACTAAAGATTATAAACCAAGCCTTTTGCTCAAAGGCAAAACCTTTTAATTGCTATTTATATGCTCCAAAGTTTGTAAAGTGTCTAGAAGGTTGAATCAACTACAATCCCCTTGCTTATTTTTTTCCATTAGAAATTAAACTAAGTATGGGAATATGTAAAATAAAGATTCCACAAAATGTAGGAAAATCATAAAAATGTGGTGAGCATAAAAAGGAAAAAAGAAACAACTTTATTCTTCATTAAGATTTTTTAGATTATAATATTTTCATTTTAAGCTTAGAAGTTAGATCATTGTTCCAGAAGTTCGTCTATCCTAGTTTATATTTGAAACAACTTTGAACTTCATTAGGATTATTTGCATTATTATATATTCATTTTAAACTTACACACATATATTATTATACAGAAGTTCACATATCTTAGTTTAGATTTTTTATTGAGGTTTCTTTGTGCAGAAGTGTTATTTCTAGAAAACTAGTAAAAGTTGTAAAGATTAAAATCAATTATCTTTCACTCTTTTTCCTCTCTTGTTTTTTCCAAGTTGTAATTTTAATATTTTCTTTTGTATATTTCTCCTGCTAGCTCTATCATGAATTCTTAAAGGGTAGTATTAGGAAAGTAAAACTATATTGAGAGTTTCACTTAAGCAACACCTTTATTCATATGATATAATTAGCGCAGTATTTGGTCCCACTTGTAGTCTTATGGTGTGGAATATTGTTATGATATCTATGACATAAGTTGATGTAAGCAAGATTTTATAAGATTTAATCTTGACCGCAGGGTCTACAAGTGGGGTCAAAAATCGAATTTATGTAAGTTTTTTCCGTATTCATATAGGCCATAATGACTAATGAAATGTAAAGGGCACATGATATTTTAAAGATATTATGTAGATACACTTATCATAACATATGGGGATAACAACTAAATTTGAAACCAATATATGTTCATATGATATATCATGCTTGAATAGAATTAGAATGTTAGACTTTAGGTTTGATTCATTGATAGTATGGATTGGGTATCTAATTAAAGTCATTATCCGATTTGATTCGGTTATATCGCGTCTAGAAAGAGTAACTCGATATCCGAGCCATATACATAAGATAGCAGATTAATCGATTACCCGGTCCAAGTAGGTTGGATGATTGAGTATCCGACTCGGTCTAAAATAATATTTTTTAGTGTAAAATTTTTTATGAATATATAAAAAAATAATTATTAATTACACATATACTCTTATGAATGAAAAAAAAAAGGAGAAGAAATCTATTAATATTATACCATAGTATATAAATTTATAAAATTATTTTATATGTAGATTAAGTCGAATATTTTTCAAATTACAAATTTTTCAATTCAATACTAATAATATTCGATTCAATTTTATTAATCAATTTAAAAATTTTATTTTTACATTTCAAAATGAATTGATGTAACGAGTTTTTATTACCGTCAAGTGAACATCCCACCACTAGTAGTAGTACTTAGGTACTCAATCATTTCACTTTGCCTCTAAACCACCAGCATCTCACCTTGAACATAAGCCACACCATTAACAGACGAGGTGCCGCATGTCTCTTTTATTTTCCTCTGTAAGAGTGAAGTCATTTCGATCTCCTTAAAGAAAAAAGAAGCCATCTTTGTCTTCAACCGTGTATTGGGTACTCCCAAGTCTTCCGCTTTTGTTAGGTACGTTCTTTCATTTCTACATGTGCTATTTGGGCTTTTAGGGCTTAGCATAAATTTGGGGGGTTTTTTCATGTTGAATTTTCTTTTGACTTCACTCATGTTGAATGTGCTGCAGAATAACTGTTGTACCTGTAATTGGGCTAAAGTTTACAGCTTTCAGGGATTTGTGTGATGGCTTATGTTGTTTATTAGTTGCATCGTGTAAGAGGAAACCATCTTCTTAGTGTTTTCAGTAAATAATCCGTGACTCTATAGCTGCTTTTCTCGTCATATTTCTGCGAAAAGAAGCTGCTTCTTCTGGTATAGTTAATAGGAGACGGTTGGTGTTACTTTGCCTTTCAATTGATGGAGCAGGGTTTGGGATCAGAATCTGTTCCTCCACATGGATCTATTGATAAGTCTAGGGTGTTGGATGTAAGGCCTTTAAGATGTCTTGTCCCAATGTTTCCAACCTCTCCCGGCATGAATTCGGCTTCAAATCCCCAAGCTACACCTTTTGTTTGTGTTCCTCCAGCCGGTCCTTTTCCACCTGGGGTTGCACCATTGTATCCATTCTCTGTCTCAAATGGATCTCAGAGTAATCAAAACCCCACTGCTACACCTGCTCAACCGGGGCCTTATGGTTTCAGTAACACTCTACCTTCTCCTGTTCCACTAAACGCGTTTAGAACTCCACAAGCTAATGGGGGTGCAGGACCTTCAAAGAAGGGCAACAGAAACAGTGGAACTCAAAGTATAGTCATAGAAGACGATGGCTAGAGCGACTCCCCGAATCACAGTGACCCATATGTAATTAATGAATAAGAGAAAACTCTTACAAAAAAAGGTATATTAAGTAAAAACAAAGGAGATCCTAGTAATATAATTAGATTACCTCTTACAGTTGTTATAATAGCTGGAATTCTTGCAACCGTGGAGTGTGATGATTGGGATGAAGTTGCAGAAAGCTTTACTTCAACCATTGTGTATGGAACAGACCATTGCAAGAACACGGTAGACCTGAGTTACAAACATTTGCCACATTATTTGAAGCCATGTCTTCTCTGTTTTGGTGCATTTCCAGAAGATCAAGAAATTCATGCCAAGAAGTTGATGTCATTATGGATTGCAGAAGGTTTTGTGCAAAATACTGAGCAAAAGAGACTAGAGGATGTAGCAGAAGAATACCTGATGGAATTAATCGCAAGAAACTTAGTTATGGTTGTCAAACAAAGATCCGTAGGTGGAGTTAAAGCTTGCTGCATTCATGATTTGTTACATGAGTTTTGTAAGGACAAATCCAAAGAAGAAAATTTTCTACCGGTGTTAAACTGCATGGATATGATGAAATTTCTACTTTTGATGAGCTCCCAAACCTTAAACGCATGTCCATTTGGTCTAAGGTACAGCATTTTAAGGGGTCAAAGCTATTTTGTCCACGTATATGTGGTCTACTGTTTAATCCAATTGAAGGATCAAATCTATGGATAGACGATATCTCTTTTATCTTCTGCATTTACAAACGCCTTAGATTTCTGGATTTGGAGCAAATTTATCTGCTGCTAAAGGTTCTTCCTTGGGAAGTAGAATCACCTGTTGAGTTGAGGTACTTGGGTGTTGGAGGTATGATAAGGTGCATCCCACCATCGATAGAAAACCTCTCAATTTAGAGACTTTTATTGTGAAATCTGGATGTACCGTTTCATTGCCAGATACCATTTGGAATATGACCAGGTTGAGGCATTTACAGGTCAAGTTTTGGAAGATTAGTTTCTATTTACCTAGTGAAAATCTTGAAAGCACCTCTGATTTGGAAAATTTAGTTACATGTTCCTAAATACTTCACTTATTTCTTTAGACCAAGTGGAAAACATCATAGGCAAGATTCCAAACGTCCGTGAACTGAAAATCCAACTCTCACAAGCAGAGGAATCAACAGGCTACTGCAACATGAGTCCACTCCAAAGTCTAGAATCACTCGAAGTGTCATCATTGCCACCGAATAATGTGGAGTTTTGTTTCCCCCCGACTTTAAAAGAACTGGTCCTTGAAGGATTGTGCCTGTCCTGGAGTAAAATGCAATTGATTGTGTAGCTACCAAATCAAGGTCCTTAAATTACTCTACCAGTCCTTCATGGGAGAAAGATGGGACCTGACAGACGGAGGATTCATTAATACTCAGATTTTTGAGTTTACACATATCATTGGATAATGTCGAGTGGACAGATACAAGTTGTGATGATCCCTTTACGTGTCTACAGAAGTTAATGTGTATAAGAGACAATTGAAAACGGTCTCTTCTTGTTCTAGATATCTTATCTATAGAAATGAAGTGATTATGGTAGACGAAGCAATGTACTAAAACTGTTAAAAGTTTGGTAAAGAAAATTGAGGAAGAGCAGAAATGCTGTGGAAATGAGAATCTAAAGATCATTATTATTGACTAGCCAGAGCAGGTAATCTTTAAGGGTAGATTCCGCATCAGATGTTGGGGTAAAATCAACTGTCTTCTTAATGCTCACAGGGATTGGGAGGGTGGATTCCATTCTTTTTGTTAGTTATATATCAATTTACGTCTACATTTTAGTTGTGTTTTTTTCTTTTTTGGAAGATACTACTTTTTAATTGTTAAATTTGGGTGATGTGTTTCTTTTGAAACTAAGGAGTTTATGACACTATACCATAGACCCGATCTATATAAAAATTTCTCATGTTTTTTCAAGTACTTTGTGTCCTGCTGCTGACAAATAAGTAGAACACCTGCAAATAATTTACTTTGTCACAGTGAAAAAACGTGAACGAATTGATGTATGTTGTGGAGGTCTAGTTGTTAAAGCAACGTCTTAGAAAATCTTCTGTAAATGATCATTTTTAATTCTAGGCACAACTGTTTTATCTAGTATTTCTGATTGCTCTGTTATCTATGTGCTGCAATAATAAATTAACAAACAAGAGCAACCTTAGTTTCCATCTTAGTTGTACTTGTTAGCCTATATAATTCCTAATTTGTAATTTTTTGTTTTTCAATCGATAACAATACTAAACCTACTCTTATGTACCTACCACTAAGAGGAGGCCCAACTAGTCCAAAGGGGCCAGAAGAACACTGCCTCTAACCAAATGGGTACACTGTTGTACCAGCTTAGATTTAAGTCAGGACCTGACACACCTCACACCCAAAGAGTCTCTACTTGTGGCCGACTTGCCTAAAGCAAGTTGATTTCCTAATTCGTAGGATTCCAAGCTTTTTTCCCTAGTATTTCCTACTTCTGTGAATCCTTTCTTCCTGAAACACCAAGGAAAAAACAAGAAAAACTTAGAGGAAAACTCGGGTATGGGAAAGCTTGTCCAGAAGGTATAGTCTATATTACAATTTGCATGAAATGGCTTTAGCTTGTGAGGTCCTAGGAGTTCTATTTATTAGTCACGAAATTAACAAGCAAGTACTGCTGTTGGCACATGTGGTAATTTACGAACTTCAATTGACAACGCTTAACTATGAAATAATTGCTTTCTACAAATGGAGATGGTTGTTGGCTGTCCTCCAAGTAAATGGCAAGAGCACTATGTATGATGTTATTTATTCCTTCCTATTTGTGCTCTTGTTTGTTGAAACCTTTTCAACAAAGTACTTTTCAAAGCTTTTTCTTTGTTTTTCAGTCACAACATTTAATCCTTTACTTCTTGAACAATCTCATTCCTGCTTGCTACGCAAAAAGTCCTACTATTACATTTTACTTCATGTTGTTGTTAATGCTGAATAGTTATTCCTCGGAGTAGATCCTTGATTAAACAATTTTGTTTTCCAGGTTACTTGCTCACTGCTCGCATATTGTATGTGTGTTTGTACATGGTCCATTGTGTCAGGTTTGGTAAGGCTTTGGCTTCAGTTTGTGTTTCAGCTTGGCTTGTTGCTTTATGTAGATTGGCCTGGAATGTGGATTTCGGACTACCCTGGGTGATCGTGCAACTTCAACTAGCCTCAGTGTTATTCACATTTGACATTGGAATAAAAGCTCATCACTGTGTTAGAATAATTTTCCATGGAGGTTCCAAGTAGCGGCCTACAGGTCGAGGTTTTGTAGATTTTCATGCAAGTTTGCTGACAACTGCAGAGTGTATTCTCGCAGTCTCTTTGTGACTGGCCTAAAATATTCATACTGCTAGTTGTTTATGAGTTCTATGGGAATTCATATCATAGTTCGAAGTTGTACTTGTTCCTTACTTTTCAATGAAATTCCTTGTTGGTTCCTGGTTGTTTGCTCCTTTTTGTGTTGAATCCATCTGGATTCAATTGTCAGATATGCTTGAATATGCTTGCATTTCCCTTTTTCATATAAAATTTGAAATCATTTATCACCTCGATAAGATCTCATGGAAGCATGAATTTTCTGGTAGAAGTTCTTTAACTGTCTATTCTTCCCTCTGCAATTCTATATGTCGCGCCTTCTTATGATTTTCTCATAATGATATTTCCAGGTTTATGGACTTCCATCGTTCGTCAGGGCAACTGTTCTCCATTTTTTAAAGCAACACATCAAGTTTCTCAGACAGCCTCGGGTTGCTAATTAGATGAATCTATGTCTAAATGATGTTTTAATTTTGCCTGCTAAGTGAACCCTTATGGACCTGATTTTGCCCATTTCTATCGTAGGGAGTTCTTCCTGCTTTGTTAAAGGCCTCATCAGGTGTCTCACTTCCCGTGGCATAACATATCTTGATGATGTTGATTATATCTGTACCTTTCTTTAGCTGCTTGAATGAAATTTCTACTGTTGATATAATGTGTTCAACCACAGAGGAGTGGTATCACCTTAGCCCTTGTGGAGAAAGAGTATTCACTCTTTTAAGGTCTTTGATCACCTTATTCTGGCAATGAGAATTTCTTATTGTTATAACGAGTAAGTGTATATATTCTACTGAAGCTTGTAGGATGTAAAAATGAACTGTAATCAAGCAAAGATTCAGGGGGAAAATGGGCAAGGAGTCATGTGTCCATTATACGTCGAGATCTTACAAATACAGATTCTGCATTTTACATTTTCCAAAAATGTGCATCTCTATCAACGTATACATTTATATAATTCTCCAAAACTGGCACATTCCGGAAATCTATTCCTAATCAAAACAGGCACTAGTCAGTTGCACTGACACTCTACATGGACTACAAAACTTTTTCTGAGGAGACACACCATTGTCTTACAAAAATTGATGCTGAACATTTGCAGATTGCCGCTATCGTAGGAGTTAGAGTTAGAGTTTCTTCAACCGAGAACATGTGTTGCAAAAAGGAATAATTCTGCTTGTTTATTACGAATGACTACTGCTTTAAGTAGGTTCTTGAAACCTTTTTCTAATACTAGTAAGGTACCGTACGTGCTATGCGCGTGTTTATAAATAATTGAAATTACTTAGTATAATATTTTGCAAAATTAATATATAAAATTGGTAAAATTAGATAAAGTAATCCTAAAAGCTAAGGTCAGGACTTTTATTAGTGAAAGTGTTCCCAGAAATTACGAAGATGAAATCGGGAGATATATATTCAATATAGATTGTCTGAATCTAATAAATTTCTATTTTTATTTGATTTTCTTATGGATAAAACTAATAAATTATTTAAGTAGTTATTTATTCTGTGATTTTTTCTTCTTGCATTTACTTTTAAAAACTTTCACAGCACCAATAATGCTAATTTTAGAGAGTTGTTACTTTTCTGTTTTGCCAATGAATGTTAAAACTTATACTTTACTTGATTAAAATAAAGATTTTTATATCCTCAAACCAAGCACAACTAAATCTTTCAAAATGTTATCTTTTTTTTCATAGTTTTGTTATTAATTAATATACTTTATCATCTTCCTCAAATAATTTTGCGTATTCGTTTTCAATACTTAAGTTTTTAAACCCAACTTTCAATGCGATATGATATCCAAAATTAGATTAAAAAAAATTATTAAAATTTCAGATTTACTTTTTCATTAAATATTAACTAATTGTGTGCTTTCACAATAGTAAAACAATTAATACCTAGTCATTTGATACATGATATAGTCATAATATTTAATTTATAATTTAATCAATATCCAGGATATAAATAGTATACAATAATATAACGATAGCAAATATATAATGAGTATGTATTCCACGAAAATAATTAAAATTACTTTACAGTCACATGTCTATGCAATAAACTTGGTTAGAATAATAAAGTCTTTGAATTAGTAAGGATCAAATTTTAAGAAAATAAAGGGTTTTCTTCTAACATTCCTACTATAATTTATATTTTGATCAACAGTAATCTTCCTCCTATTTTGTGAAATTATACGGATTTCACTATCCGGGTTAACCAACACACGTTTAATTTAGCTTCCAATACCACTAAAATTGACAAGAATGATTATTTTCTATAGTAAGAATACATTTTATCATCTCAATTATTCTCAAAAGATTCATACTCTAGAATTGAAGTATATAAGTTTGAATAACTCTCTAACCAACTTTATTCTCTTTTACTGATTAAAAAAAATTCCTAGGTAGTAAGACTACAGTTACTATTAACTAAAAAAATTGTCATCAAATCCTTGAGAATATGAAATAATGGATATATAATTGAATATAAACGTTAATTTTTTTGATTGAATCTTACAAATTAAAGTTCAGTTCTGAATCTAATAAATTTCTATTTTCATTTGATTTTCTTATGGATAAAGCTAAATCTAGAATAAATTATTTATGCAGTCATTTATTCTGTGATTTTTTTTTCTTGTATTTACTTTTAGAAACTTTCACAGCACCAATAAAGCTAATTTTATAGAGTTATTACTTTTCTTTTTTGCCAATGAATGTTAAAACTCTACTTTACTTGATTAAAATAGGGATTTTCATATATCCTCAAACCAAGCACAACTAAATCTTTCAAAATGTTACCTTTTTTTTCATAGTTTTGCAATTAATTAATATACTTTATCATCTTCCTCAAATAGTTTTCATATTCGTTTTCAATACTTAAGTTTTTAAATCCAACTTCTAATGCGATACGACATCCAAAATTAGATTAAAAAAAATTATTAAAATTTTAGATTTACTTTTTCCTTTAATATTAACTAATTGTGTGCTTTCACAATAGTAAAGTAGTTAATACCTCGTTATTTGATACATGACATAGTTAAAATATTTAATTTACAATTTAATCAATATCCAAGATATAAATAGTATACAATAATATAACGATAGCAAATATGTTTTAACATAGGAAAATGCATAATGAGTATGTATTCTATGAAAATAATTAAAATCACTTTACAGTCACATGTCTATCCAATAAGCTTGGTTAGAATAATAAAGTCTTTGAATTAGTAAGGATCAAATTTTAAGAAAATAGGGGGTTTTATATAGACTTCTAACATTCCTACTATAATTTATATTTTGATCAACAGTAATCTTCCTTCTATTTTGTGAAATTATACGGATTTCACTATCTGGGTTAACCAACACATGTTAATTTAGCTTCCAATCCTAAAATTGACAAGAATGATTATTTTCTATAGTAAGAATACATTTTATCATCTCAATTATTCTCAAAAGATTCATACTCTAGAATTGAAGTATATAAGTTTGAATAACTCTCTAACCAACTTTATTCTCTTTTACTGATTAAAAAAAATTCCTAGGTAGTAAGACTACAGTTACTATTAACTAAAAAAATTGTCATCAAATCCTTGAGAATATGGAATAATGGATATATAATTGAATATAAACGTTAATTTTTTTGATTGAATCTTACAAATTAAAATTCAATTTTATTTTAATTTTCTGCTAAGAAAATAGCAAACCATTACTTTGCACTAATTTTTGTGATATGTTTTAATGTATAAGTAATACAGTTGATCTAATTCACTGAGGAAGATACTTGTTCAAAAATATCAGAGACACTCAAAAAGTTAATGAATTGAGTATTTTCAAAAACTCGATTAAGTTGAAAATAAAAAATTCGGAACTATTAGCCATATGCATTTTATTATTTCAACTATGAAGAATAAAAATATTCTAATAATTAGGTTAAATATTTAAAATTTTAGGTTTCTTATACGATTCTTTTACATATTATTCATTATCAACTCAAAAAATTTAAGTTTCAAAAATTTTATAAACAATTTATCTATTTTGAGTTTTAAATACACTCGACTCGGATAAGAAACCTAACAATTTTCCTATTTACCTAAAGAAACCTACCAACATTTTTAAATAGTTAAAATGTTTGCCATCTTACCCATATAAACTTTCTTATACAATTAAGAAATTAGTGTTCAAGGAGTTTATTTTGAAATTATGGTTAATGGACAACTTATGGTCACTGTATGTTCAAATCTGCTTCCTTCTTTATTTGTTTTTTCAAGTTATACGATCAGTTTGCTTAATCAAATAATCAGTCAAAAGAAGTAAACTGGCCTCCAAATCTTGACTTTTAAGCTAAACAAAAATTTTGGACAAAGCAAGTTAAACGTGAGCACCTTAAATTTGAGTATCATTTATGAACGCTGCCAACTTATTGTCTCTGTCTCTCAATCATGTGTCAAAGTTGCAAAGTGTGAAAGCAAATAGCCTAAAAGAGATCAAATCCAGAGAAGCCTTCATTTCTTCATCTTGACTACTTTTCACATAAGACTTTATCTTTGGTCAAGAAGAAAATATAGAGATAAATTGGTTCAACTTGTAATTAGATTCATTATTGTAGAACTTTTTTTACCTTCAACGGTGGAGAACAATATACTCAGAGTTGATGAAATGGTGGTTATACGAGAGACTGTGATTGTTGATGGCGCAAGACTAAGATATATGATAATCTGAAACGGAATGATGGTTATCATTTGATATTCTTACTAATTATTGTTCTACCGTTTCTTGTTGTGAGATTACATTTAAGTATCCAATTGAAAAAGGTAAATGTTTTTTAGTTCTACTTAAAATCAAGATCAAATAGAGTCCTAATGAAATTCAGTCTCTTTTCCTTTTTGGTTGAGAGAAAACAGTCCACCCTTTTTAGTTGGCATTTTATTTTGTTACTTCTTTCCCTTCAATTCAATTAAATATATTCAAGATCATTAGAAAATGTTTGTACCATTGGATTTGATATAATATTTTGGGTGCAGAAGTAGCCAAATTAAATTGCATTAAATATCTTCATGACAAGTCTTAACACTCACATGAAAAAAGTGAATTCATTTCAAAGAAATAGGACACAATATGATCTTTGTGTTTTGAAATTAATAATTAGAATCGATGATAACTTCTACAATTTATTCCTAAATTTAGAGGACGATAAAATTTACTTCCACATACTAATTTCTGAATAATCTTACGTTGCGAGTTAATTTTGTCATCTATCTCTATAAGATGACAATAAAGATAATGTTAATTGGCACTTTACAGAGTTGCCAACCCTATGTATTCGTTCTTTACATTTTAATTATTCCATTTTTTTCTTATTTTTTGAAATTATAATTGATTATTTTTTTTGTAATTATTATTCATATATAATTTGATTTCTTGTAAATATTTTCGCTAATAAACGAATATCAAAATACTTCATCTAGAAAATAATTTTTACCTCTTGATAGTAATTTTAAATTTTAGTAATGATAAAGAATATATAAATATATTTAAACTATGAAAAATATTTTTATCTTTAACTGATCAAGTAATTAGTGGTGTCGTTAAAAAAATCATAATCTAATCGCATAAAAGAGAAATAGAAATAAGATACAAATATAGTATATTATTCTCATAAAAAAGAAAGTTTTTTCATTATTTGGGAAGAATTGTATTTATGTATAATTTTGTAACAATAAAAAACAATAGTAAAAAAATAAAAAAAGAATTGTGAAAATAGTTATGAAGGAAAGAGCAAATATATTAAATAATTTATATATTTTAGAATACATAACTTCTGTTATCATTTACTAATTATTTATTTATTTTATTTTTGATAAATTTTTTTGATAAATAACACATGCGAAACATGAACATTTTGCTAGTTTCATTTTAATCATGAGATTAACTAGAGATAGCAAGAGGTCACAGCCACAGTCTAAGTTTTATCGAATAGCTAATGCTGTCTAATCTCACTTCATCCTTTTAGAAGTCATTTGCATCCAGTCGCTGAATGCTGGCAAATAAGTAGAACACCTGCAATTAATTTCTTTTGTCATAGTGAAAAAAATGAATGAATTGATGTATGCTGTGGAGAGGTGGTAGTGGGCCGGGCCAACCCGGCCCTACTGGGAGTTATCTTGTAGCAACACGGGAGCTAGGCCGGCCACGGAGGGCCGGCCAGGCCACTAAGTGTCGGCCGCGGTCAACGGGCCACTGTTGAATTATTTAAAAAAAAAGTAATTAATGATGCTTTACCCCAAACAGCTATAACAATACCTAGTTTTTAGGGGTAATGTTGAAATTTTTTTTCTATAAATACCACACAAGTTTTTCAACAAATCACACAACAATTTCTCTCTACTTTCTCTTATTTTTTCTTTCTACTCTCTAATTCTATCTCCAAGTGCTATTATAATTTATTTCATACTACTTAAATTATAATATATAGTATTTTAGAAATTTAAAATTATCTTAAGTTGAGAGCTCAATTGAAGATTTGGATATTTATGCAAAATTCTAGTAGTGAAGTGCTCAAGTGGAGTTCAAGTACTCAAGTGTATAAATTGAAATTCAACATTTCAATTTTCAAGTTGATTTTTTCTTACTTTTTAATTTATTAATTGTCTTTATCAATAAACTTATTTTTTTTCTTTATTATTGTTTTGTTATATTCTTTTATTTGAAAATTTAGTATTTGCATCTTTAGTTTTCATATTACCACTTTATTTGTTTCTTTATCTAAAAAAAATTTCTATTACAAGAAAATGGATCAAGGATCACTAAACACCCCACATCCTGCTAGATGGTCCTACAATATTTGTTGATTTAAATGATATAGATAACCAAAATGAACAAGCCCTTAGTAAACAACCCACTACTACTAAAACGAAAAGTCTCGTTCGGAAATTTTTTGAAAGAGATGAAAAAAATGAAACTGCTACTTGTAAATTATGTGTTACACCTATATCATTTAAGCACAAAAATGGGGGGAACCAGAACACTTAATAGGCACATATAAAAAATATAGTAAAGCTCAAGAAAAATAAAAAATGGTTCAAACACAAATTCACACCACACAAGGTATGGTAACGGGAATTTTAAATATTCATATGAAAAAAATAGAGAGGAAATGGCTAAATGGATAGTTAGAGATGAATTGCCTTTTATTTTGAGTCAAAGTTCCAATTTAGAACACTACATGCACGAAACCGTGAACCCACAATTTAAAAAGATTCCTAGAAGTACTTTGAGAAGTGATATTAAAAGAATGTATAAGGAAAAGAAATGACACAAATGAATTGATAGCTACTACTGCATCAATTAATTGTAAAGTTGCCTTTACTGCCGCTTCTTGGAAAGCAATCACAAATGAAAATTATTTTTGTATCATTGCACATTGGATAGATGTAGATTGGTATTTACAAAAGCGAATTATTAGTTTTCAAATTTTTGAATACCCTCACAATGCCCTCGAAATTACAAGGTTGATTTCTAATTGTGCCTGTGAATATGGTTTACTTGAAAAAGTTATATCCATTTCTTTTGATAATACCTCAAATAATACTGCAAGCGTGCCTATGTTAAAAGATGTTTTCAAACCTATTTTAGGTGGTGAATTATTTCATAATAGATGTGCATTTCATGTACCTAATATTTGTGTTCAAGATGGTTTAAAAATGGTTGAAAATATTAGTAGTCCAATTAGAAGTGCGATTTGTATTATCCGTTCACCTACTACTTGTCAACAAAATTTCAAACGACTTTGTTTAGAAAATGGCATGAAACCTAAACAATTTCCAATAGATGTACCCACTAGGTGGAATTCTACTTATCATACGTTATCAAGTACTTTTGATTATGAAAAATTACTTTTCGCATTTTACAACGAGCACATTGGTTCAGTTAATGCAACTTATTTGGGCGAGGAGGATTTTAATCGAGTTAAAACAAAAGTAGAAATTTTAAAGCAATTTGAGTATGCTACAAACTTGTTCTCCGCTACTTATAGACCTTCCTCTCATGCTGTTTTACCTGAACTAAGTGTTATTAAAGTTATTTTTTTTAATCATAAAAGGAATGAGTTTTTTGATGATATTATTAGCGCAACGGAAGAAAAATTTGACGAGCATTATGAAAATATTCCATTGTTGTATTATTTGGCATGTGTTATTGATCCACGTAATAAATTGTATAAGTTAAATGCTTTCATTGAATATTTTAATAATCATAGTACCACAAATATCATAAACAAACAGTTACTCATAGAAATTACTAAAACAACTTTTGATGAATTATTTTATGAAATTTACAAACAATACTCCCCCACGCAACAAGGTGCATTTTCTAGTTCATCTACATCAGATTCACAATATGTTATGCCCCATATAAATGTTAGAATACATTTGATCCTCACCAACTACTTTTTGCTTCAAAAAGATTGAGAATTGAAAATACTAATGAAATAACTCAATATTTAAGTGATCCACTACATACAGGAGATAACGAGTTCAATTCCAATTTTGATGTTATTTCTTAGTGGCGAAAGCATAAATGTCAATATCCTATTGCATCTCAAATTGCTAGGGATTTGTTAACAATTTCAGTTTCTAAAGTTGCATCGGAAAGTGCTTTTAGTACATGTGGAAGAGTTTTAGATGAGAGAATAAAATTAATACGTATACATAGGATTTTAATGTTTAATAACTTTTTGTTTGGAGGTAAGGTTCAATGTTCCCCTCCCTATGCATATAGTAAATAGCTTATTAATTTTATTTAAATTCTTAAATTATAAGAGATAACTTGTAATGATTTGGAGGTAAGGTTCAACACATCCCTTCCTTGTACCTTTTTTATAATATTAATATACATGGTAGGGGGTCTATGCCAACACCCCACCATCTCAAGGTGATTTTTCCTAATTAAATATTTGTTACTCTATGATAAACAAATAATAAGTTATAATAATAAGTATTGACTTATACAACGAAGAAATAACTTGGTCAAATAAGTACTAGTTTGTAATAATAAAATACTAATTACTAATTTCGAACTTTGATTTTTGAATATTAACTAAGAACTTTAGTTTCGAATAATAAGTATTAGTTTGGACTTTGAACTTTAATTATTAATAACTTGGTCTAATATATAAGTGCCAATTTTAATTAATAAAGTACTATTATGTAACTAGTAAGTAGTAATTCGAACAATTAATAAGTTATAATTTAATAAATTACTAATGAATAGTAAGTAAATGATTTTAAATTAATAAGTTATTAATTTTAAAATAATAATTAATAAGTAAAAATTTAAATTAGTAAGAAATGTATTAGTTTCGAATAATAAGTATTAGTTTGAATGTTGAACTTTAATTACTAATAACTTGGTCTAATATATAAGTACCAATTTTGATTAATAAAGTACTATTATTAACTAGTAAGTAGTAATTCGAACAATTAATAAATTATAATTTAATACATTACTAATGAATAGTAAGAAAATGATTTTAAATTAATAAGTTATTAATTTTAAAATAATAATTAATAAGTAAAAATTTAAATTTCTAGAAATGTATTAGTTTCGAATAATAAGTATTAGTTTGGATTGTGAACTTTAATTACTAATAACTTGGTCTAATATATAAGTACCAATTTTGATTAATAAAGTACTATTAACTAGTAAGTAGATAATTCGAACAATTAAAAAGTTATAATTTAATAAATTACTAATGAATAGTAAGTAAATGATTTTAAATTTTAAGTTATTAATTTTAAAATAATAATTAATAAGTAAACATGTAAATTTCTCGAAAAAATATTTTTAAAATTTAAGTAAGAACTTAAATTGGAAGATCAGTCCTTGGGCCAGCCCGGGGGCCGGTTACGGGCCTATCCTTATACAGATGTCCCGGACTGGCTTGCCAATACGCCGCAGACCGGCCCTTGACAAGCAATCACGGACCTGGACCGGCGGGCTTCCGGCCCGGCCCACCGCAACCTGTATGTGGAGGTGGAGTTGTTAAAGCTACATCTTAGAAATCTGTTAATGACCATTTTTAACTCTAGCACAGCTGTTTTATCTAGTATTTCTGATTGCAGAATTCATTCTTCTCTGTTATGTATGTGCTGCAATAAAATTGAGCAAACAAGTGCAACCCTAGTTTGGTGTCTTGGTTGTTAGACTGTAGAATTCCTTTTTTTGTGAGATTCCAAGCTCTTTTCCCTAGTATTTTCTACCTTTCGTGTGTCCTTTGTTTCTGAAACACGAAGGAAAAGACAAGAAAAACTTAAGGAGGAAAACTTGGGTATGGAAAAGCTTGTCCAGAAGGGTCTATATTACAATGTGCATGAAATGGTTTAGCTTGTGAGGTCCTAGGAGTTCTGTTTATTAGTCATGAAAAACAACCAAGTACTGCTGTTGGCACATGTAGTAATTTATGAACTTCAACTGACAAGCCTCAACTATTAGATAATTGCTTTCTACAAATAGAAATGGTTGTTGGTGTTCCCTATTCGTCCTCTATGTAAATGGCAAAAGAACTGTCTCTGATATGTTGATTTATTCCTTCCTATTTGTGTTATTGTATCTCGAAACCTTTTCAACAAAGTACTTTTCAAAGTTTTTTCTTCGTTTTTCAATCACAACACTTAATCCTTTACTTCTTGAACTTTCTCATTGCTGCTTGCTATGAAAAAAGTCCAAGAGAAAATACTATTACATTTTACTTCATGCTGTTGTTATTGCTGAATAATTATTCGTCGGAGTAGATCCTTGATTAAGAAATTTTGTCATCCAGGTTACAGTGCTCACTGTTCACTTATTTTGTGTGTTTATACACGGTCCATTGTGGTTTGGAAAGGCGGATATTGGATGATCCAACTATTTGTCAGAGCGAAGGACTAGAAGAGGCTTCGGCTTCAACCTGTGTTTCAGCTTGGCATGTTGCTTTATGCAAATTGGCCTGGAATGTGGATTTCATACTGCCCTGGGTGATTCTGTGATCACGTAACTTCAACTAGCCTCTGTGTCCACATTTCATATCGGAATAAAAACTCTTTATTGTGGTAGAATAATTTTGCATGAAGGTTCCAATTACCTGGCTACAGTTCGAGGTTTTGTAGATTTTCATTCAAGTTTGTTGACAACTGCAGAGTGTATTCTCGCAGTCACTTAGTGACAGGCCTAAAATATTCATACTGCTAATGGTTTGTATAGAGATGAGGTCTATGAGGATTTGTATCTCAGTTTGAGTTATACTTGTTCCTTACTTTTCAATGTGATTCCTTGTTGGTTCCTGGTTGTTTGCTCCTTTTGTGTTTAATCCATCTGATTCAATTGTCAGACAATGGATGCTTGAATATGCTTGCGTTTCCCTTTTTCATATAAAATGTGAAATCATTTCCCACCTTGATATATCTCATGGAAGCATGACTTTTTTGGTAAAACTTCCCCTTCTCGTCTATTCTTCGTTCCCTGTGCGATTCTGGATGTCACTCCATCTTATAGTTTCCTTATAATGATAATTTTAGTTTTATGGACTTCCATAGTTTGTCATACTGTACTCCACGTTTCTCAGACACCCTCGGCTTGCTAATTAGGTGAATCTAAGTATGTCTAGGCGATCTTTTAATTCTGCATGCCAACTGCCAAGGGAACCCTCTATGGACATTGAATCATCAATCAGATTTGTCCTTTCTCATGTAGGGAGTTGTTCCTTCTGTGTTCATGGTCTAACTAGGTGTTTCACATCCTATGGTGTAACATCTCTTGATGATGTTGATTATATCTTCAACTACGTACCCTCAACTGCTTGAATGACATTTCTACTACTGATATACCGTGTAACCACAAATGCACGCATAATTTGAGTCACATTTTAGTTTTGTGACTTTCAGATGAGAGTCACGATTTACAAAATTACACCATATATGACTTGTAAATAGAGATCATAATATCACTTCATATTTAAACTTATTTGTTTTTATAGCTTGTATTTGAATTAGTAGTACCAAAATAGTGGTATTTGTGACCTCTAATAATAATGTAGATTACAAAAGGTTAGTTCAAAATTTTTTTTTGTTTTGTTTGTAGTGTATTCAATCTTTTTAAGGTCTTTGAACATCTTCTTGTCGATGAGAATTTCTTGCTGTTATAAGTGGATAATCAACTGAAATTTGTAAGAGGAAAGAATGAATTGTAATCCAGGAGATATATGAAGAACCAAAAAAAAAAAAAAAAATCCGGCTATGACTCTCCAGTCTCCATTTCAAGATAGAAGCTGCTCATGGAACTGAATCTGATTCCCCTCTTGAGCCTACTCTTTGGGATTGTCCTAAAGGACATAAACTCGGAAGCAAGAACTAAGCAGTCTACTGAGAAAGTGCATTCAAAAGAAAATGCAGGTGAAGTCCCAATACAGCATTTACATGAGAAGTGTTGGTGCGAATGTAGGAATGGAGAAGGTGAGAGTTTCCATCGGAAGCCGAGAGAAGATGGCTCATAGAGTGCTAAGCAATGCTAGAAGAGGAGCGAAGGACTTATAGCAAAAGCAAAGTGAGAGAGAAAATGAGAGAGGGTTGAATATAGGATCAGCTGCTGAAGCTGCTAGAACTATTTTGTGAAGCAAGTATTCTTTTTCTTTTCTATGTATCTAGACGGAAAATTCTTAGATGAACTCGATCCATGATATTATGTCATAGATCTCCTGATCCTCAATCAACCAGCCATCACCTAATTGCGTGATGTAATTGATTCAGAACCAAAGAGTCCATGCACTATTATAACATCAAATGTGCCTAAGAATCTCTCTATCTAGACTAACATTATGATACAGTTGATTTGCTTGGATAATCAAATACTGGTGAGAGAAGAAAAAAAAAAAAAAAACAGAGAGAAGAAAAAAATTTTAGTTCACGAATGATTGGGGGATGTGTTCTCACAAAAGTTTGAATTTGAACCTCATTATTGTTTTTGTTGTTTTTTTTTTTCTTTTTGGGCAAACTTCTTTAGTTTATTGCATAAATATGATTCAAAATTGCGGTCATGGACTTCAAAGTTTCATATCGGTCTAAATAAATCGATCGCAGATCGGATAATACGTTAATTTAGAGATTAAAATGTCTTTGGAATAAATGAGAAAATTTTTAAAAAATATATAAAAGGCATTAATAAGCAAAAAAATGACATAAAATCAATGAATAATAATATTATGTATAGTGACCTCAACTCTCAACTGTAACATGAATATAGATTTGTTATAAGATAGGTTGTATGCCAATAAAAAGCATTAAATTTCCTGTACAATTTTCCAATAAAAAGTAGACAAAATATAATATAGTTTCACTTTTTGTTTCAAATGTTTTTAGTTATTCAACTTCTTTGGCTGGACAAATAAATTCTTATACATCATCCAATATGTTCTTACTATTGTGAATTCCCAAATGAAATCATTTTATTGCTATGACCTTCCATGACCTCAATTGTAAACAAACAATACATACTAAAAAAATGAAACCTGTATTATTATGAATTACAAATCCAGATTGGATGATGTTAACTAAACATATTTGATGTTAATCAAACAAAATTAAACTTGTTCGAAAACTAATTTAGGATAATTGAACGTATAAAATTCAGTGGGGTCAAAAAATAATAAAAGAATAAAATACTAGAGTAAGAAGCAAGAACTAAAGAATTTAAAAACTACTAGGGAATTGATTAAGAGTAGACTGAAAACTTGGGGCTCTAAATCGCAATTATAGAATATCCATTCATATCTTCTTCTTAGATCATAAAATATCAGCCACCCATAAAAGATCTATTCAAAGTCTCAAACTTCCCAAAAATCATCGTATAAGTCCAACATGTAAAAAAAAAAAATCCAAAACTCCTCAAACTTCTTAAAGATCTAATGCTATTTCAGTGGAAAACGCCGTAAAAACTTAATTTAAGTTGGAGTTAACTTAAGCCGACTATTTCCGTTCAGATCATCAGAGGTACGTCATTTCTTTTCCTTCTCTTAGTATCTAAAAGTTTCACTCTTCTCCAAATCATGAGAGGAGTTTTGGTCACGAGTCGAGTACGAGTCCACTTAGTTTCAATCGAGTTATTCAACCCGAAATATTAGTGAATAATAGATTTTAGTCGTAGTACTCTTTTAGAATAGTATTGGAGACATTATTTAAATTAATTGACAAATATTATTACACATAAATTGAAAATGAGTGTTTGGATAATGAAGAAGTGTTTTATAAATACAGTAAGAGTTTGAATACCAATTTTTTCTTTACCGATAATAGATAACGAATATCACTAGTAAATTCATTCACATTCCTTCCCTCAAAACCTGTACACCCACAACTAATGTAATATATGCCTTAATCTCTCCTTGTGTGTAGATATATACGTGTGTGTGTTTTGTGAACTAGTAAGGTGCACGTACTTTTGCACATGTTGTTAATCCATGCTTTTTGTTAGCAATAATAAAGAAATAAATAGTATTAGAATAAATCACATTTAAATATATAAGATTGACCTAATAAATATTAGTTTATTAATTAAGTAGGTAAAGAATGTAATACTTGAAGATATATATATTATATCTATATTTATATATATATATATATATATATATATAATTACAACAATGTTAAATCTTTGTACACAGCTAGCTAATCAAATAATATAAATTAAAATGTAAAAGACAATGTGTGTTGTAATTCAATTGGGTGTTCTCAGTTCTTGTCTCCTCATTTTTTAATCCTCATGGATATTATAATTGACTTTTCACTGTCTTTAAGAAAATATGGTACAATTTTGAGGTATATGAAATAATATATCTTAACTATTTAATCACAAGAAAGCAAAGGACATTGTGGGGAGCATAATCTATCTTAAGAAGGTCATCTAAACAATTTAATATAGAAATTACTTCTTATATATTAAAAGATATTACAAGAAAAAGAACATAAAAACTCAAGTTCTTTATGGTTACTGTGTGATGGTTGTGGGGTATATGACACTGGATGTGATGATTATGGATTGTATGACGTTAGATATTATCTATAGCCATTCAGCACTTGTGCATCAATATTCAAGAAAAAAAGGCAACTATTGGCTCTCTCTTATTAAAGAAAATTTAACTAAACCCAAAACAGAGTAAAGCGATTTATAAGTATTTTAAAGGTAATTAAACCTGATCATTGCCAAATATAAATATACAATTATTGATAATAATTTTGTAAGTTATACAAACTTTGCTCAGAATCCTATTTTTTTCACTAAACAATCATCAAAAAGTATGACAGATGAGTACCTTAAAATTATTTGATGTCTGAGGTCAATTCTGATTGTGGAGATATATTCCTTCATGGTCATCTTCTATCGCTATAAAAGTCTAGGTATTAAAAAAAGGTGTCTAAATAGTAACTTATTTATGTGCAGAGCTTACACATACGTCCAAAATTATGGATAAATTTGTTTATGTTCATGCTTGCAATTTATCCGAAAGGAGCAAGATTTTGTGTCATGAATGTAGACTTTTTGCTGAACCATTGTAGTTGTTGCGTTCATCTTTTACTTTAGTACTTTCATTTCTCATGTTTTCTGATTTTAGGCAATTTGGTTTAATTTGCATGTCTATGACGCATTCAAAAGGCTAATAACTTTATGCTATAAATAGAGTTTATAATTTCCATGATTGTTTGACAATGTTACGTCGTTGATATGCATATTCTTTCACGAGCAATTAATAGATCTAGTTAGATAGAAGTATTTGATAATTAATAAAAGATTATAATTGTTTTTCTCTATTGGATGCTTCATTGATATTTTCAATCAATTAACAGAAAAACCAACCTTAAATCAATACGTTTAAGCACAATTAACAAATTCAACCCCAACATCAGCATCAACATCAACAAGTACCACCAAAGAATATATCAAACTAATCAAAATTTTTTGGTAAATGAAATGAAATCACCTCAAATAATTATGAAATTATTTTCATTTGGCTTCCAAATGAATATATCACCTTTATTTTTTATTTTAAAAAAAAGTTTGGATATGTTGAATAGAAGAA
The DNA here is from genome assembly GCA_025175665.1 of Cinchona pubescens. Lineage (NCBI taxonomy): Eukaryota > Viridiplantae > Streptophyta > Magnoliopsida > Gentianales > Rubiaceae > Cinchona > Cinchona pubescens. Next base: position 1,871,699 of record JANKKI010000085.1, on the reverse strand, counting down.
TGAATCTTTAAATCATTTTTAACGAATTAAAAAGTGTAAATGAAATAATCAACAAGTACCAACGAAGATTAATAAATCAAACTAATAAAAATTTGAAGATTCTGAGTAAAACTCACTTGCATATTTCAACATGAAGTAAATCAGAAGTTGAACCTAAAAGTCGAGAACTATTTTTCATGAACATTCATGACGAATGTAGACTATTTTCTGGTATCAGCAAAAGACAATTACTACCAATTTCATATGCTTTAGATGTCACATTTTGGACTTTCGAGGCAGAACAAGAGGAAGAACTGTAAGCCAACTCACTGACTACACAGTTCATGAAATTCCATACTTAGAGGGAGGGAAAATTTCATTTACTTTACCTTATCAAGTTTTCATTCCAACAAAGTTGAGGGGATGAAGGAGTCTCATATTTTATCTAATTTTTAGAATATATGAATTTACATATCATCCTATTCACTTTGTCTAGGTTGCTTTATTGAGCAACATACTTTAGGACTTTTTGTCTAAGAATTTTTTTAACATGTATGAATATTCTACGGTCTACCTAGCGTGTAATAACTAAGAAAAATAACTAACAAAAATGGTAAAGGAGGACCAAAATACTAAAGATTATAAACCAAGCCCTTTGCTCAAAGGCAAAACCTTTTAATTGCTATTTATATGCTCCAAAGTTTGTATAAGGTGTCTAGAAGGTAGAATCAACTACAATCCCCCTGTTCATTTTTTTCCATTATAAATTAAACTAAGTATGGCAATATGTAAAATAAAGATTCCACAAAATGTAGGAAAATCATAAAAATGTGGTGAGCATATAAAACACTAAATCATTATCAACTTTAGTATTTGTATAAGATTTTTTAGATTATACATATTTTCATTTTAAGCTTAGAAGTTAGATCACTGTTCTAGAAGTTCGTGTATCCTAGTTTATATTTGAAACAACTTTGAACTTCATTAGGATTATTTGTATTATTATATATTCATTTTAAACTTAAAAGTTAGATTACTATTCTAGAAGTTCCTCTATCTTGATTTAGATTTTTTAATTGAGGTTTCTTTGTCGAGATGTGTTATTTCCTCAATCCTTAAAAGTTGTAAAGATTAAAATCAATTATTTTTCACTCTTTTTCCTCCCTTGTTTTTTTCCAAGTTGTAATTTTAATATTTTCTTTTACATATTTCTCATCCTAGTAGCTATATCAAGAATTCTTAGAGGGTGGTATTATGAAAGTAAAACTATATTGAGAGTTTCACTTAAGCAACACCTTTATTCATATAGGCCATAATGACTAATGAGATGTAAAAGGCACATGATATTTTAAAGATCTTATGTAGATACACTTATCATAACATATGGAGATAACGACTAAATTTGAAACCAATATATGTTCATATGATATATCATGCTTGAATAAAATTAGAATTAGACTTCAGGTTTGATTCATTGATAGTATGGATTGGGTATCTAATTTATAGAGTCATTATCCAATTTGATTCGGTTATATCGTGTTTAGAAAGAGTAACTCGATACCTGAACCATATACATAATATAGCCGGTTAATCGATTATCCGGTCAAAGTAGGTTGGATGATTGAGTATCCGACTCGGTCTAAAATTATATTTTTTAGTGTCAAAAATTTTAAAAATATATAAAAAAATAACTACTAATTACACATATATTCTTATGAATGAAAGTAAAAAAAAAAAAAAAGAGGAGATGAAATCTATTAATATTATACTATAGTATATAAAATTATAAAATTATTTTGTAAATAAATTAAGTCGGATAATTTTTGAATTAAAAATTTTCGACTCAATACTAATAATACTCAATTCAATTTTATTAATCAATTCAAAAATTTTATTTTTACATTTCAAAATGAATTGATCTAACGAGTTTTTATTACCGGTCAAGTGAACATCCCACCACTAGTTGTAGTAATTGGTACTCAATCATTTCACTTTGCCTCTAAACCATGTGTTGTGGTCAAGTGAACATCCCACCACTAGTTGTAGTAATTGGTACTCAATCATTTCACTTTGCCTCTAAACCATGTGTTGTGCTTCGTATACAGGCAGTGCCAGCATCTCACCTTGAACATAAGCCACACCATTAACAGACGAGGTGCCGCATGTCTCTTTATTTTCCTCTGTAAGACTGTAACGTACGGGTATGGCTGCTTTGCTTATTTCTTTTTAACGTTTGATATCTGGGTAAATACTGAATACACCCTGAATTTTTTGCTACTGTACTACTAGGTTTTCCGTCATTTCAATTTCCTACCTAAATCTGCTTCTCATTTTTACCCTTTCAAGAGTGAAGTCATTTCGATCTCGTTAAAGAAAAAAGAAGCCATCTTTGTCTTCAACCGTGTATTGGGTACTCCCAAGTCTTCCGCTTTTGTTAGGTACGTTCTTTCATTTCTACAAGTGCTACTTGGGATTTTAGGGCTTAGCATAAATTTGGGGGTTTTTTCACGTTGAATTTTCTTTTGACTTCACTCATGTTGAATGTGCTGCAGAATAACTGTTGTACCTGTAATTGGGCTAAAGTTTACAGCTTTCAGGGATTTGTGTGATGGCTTATGTTGTTTATTAGTTGCATCGTGTAAGAGGATACCGTCTTCTTATTGTTTTCGGTAAATAATCCGTGACTCTATAGCTGCTTTTCTGGTCATATTTCTGCGAAAAGAAGCTGCTTCTCGCAATTAGTTAATAGGAGACGGTTGGTGGTACTTTGCCTTTCAATTGATGGAGCAGGTTTTGGGATCAGAATCTGTTCCTCCACATGGATCTATTGATAAGTCTAGGGTGTTGGATGTAAGGCCTTTAAGATGTCTTTTGCCAATAGTTTTCAACCTCTCTAGGCATGAATTCGGCTTCAAATCCCCAAGCTACACCTTTTGTTTGTGTTCCTCCAGCCGGTCCTTTTCCACCTGGGGTTGCACCATTGTATCCATTCTCTGTCTCAAATGGATCTCAGAGTAATCAAAACCCCACTGCTACACCTGCTCAACCGGGGCCTTATGGTTTCAGTGGCACTGTACCTTCTCCTGTTCCACTAAACGCGTTTAGAACTCCACAAGCTAATGGGGGTTATACACGTCCAAAGTGTATAACAGAAACAGTGGAACTCAAAGTATAGTCATAGAAGAAGATGGTTAGAGCGACTCCCCGAATCACAGTGACCCATATGTAATTAATGAATATTAGGCAAATCTTACAAAAAAAGGTATATTAAGTAAAAACAAAGGAGATCCTAGTAATATAATTAGATTACCTCTTACAGTTGTTATAATAGCTGGAATTCTTGCAACCGTGGAGTGTGATGATTGGGATGAAGTTGCAGAAAGCTTTACTTCAACCATTGTGTACGGAACAGACCATTGCAAGAACACGGTATACCTGAGTTACAAACATTTTTGCCACATTATTTGAAGCCATGTCTTCTCTATTTTGGTGCATTTCCAGAAGATCAAGAAATTCATGCCAAGAAGTTGATGTCATTATGGATTGCAGAAGGTTTTGTGCAAAATACTGAGCAAAAGAGACTAGAGGATGTAGCAGAAGAATACCTGTTGGAATTAATCGCAAGAAACTTAGTTATGGTTGTCAAACAAAGATCCGTAGGTGGAGTTAAAGCTTGCTGCATTCATGATTTGTTACATGAGTTTTGTAAGGACAAATCCAAAGAAGAAAATTTTCTACAGGTGTCTATTGCATGGATATGATGAGCTTTCTACTTTTGATGAGCTCCCAAACCTCAAACGCTTGTCCATTTGGTCTAAGGTGGTGCATTTCAAGAGGTCAAAGCTATTTTGTCCACGTATATGTGGTCTACTGTTTAATCCAATTGAAGGATCAAATCTATGGATAGACGATATCTCTTTTATCTTCTGCATTTTCAAACGTCTTAGATTTCTGGATTTGGAGCAAATTTATCTGCCGCTAAAGGTTCTTCCTTGGGAAGTAGAATCACCTGTTGAGTTGAGGTACTTGGGCGTTGGAGGTATGATAAGGTGCATCCCACCATCGATAGAAAACCTCTCAAATTTAGAGACTTTTATTGTGAAATCTGGATGTACCGTTTCATTGCCAGATACCATTTGGAATATGACCAAGTTGAGGCATTTACAGGTCAAGTTTTGGAAGATTAGTTTCTATTTACCTAGCGAAAATCTTGAAAGCACCTCTAATTTGGAAAATTTAGATACTTGCTTCCACTTTACTTATTTCTTTAGATAAGTGGAAAACATCATAGGCAAGATTCCAAATGTCCGCGACCTGAAAATCCGATTCTCTAAAGCAGAGGAATCAACGGGCTACTGCAACATGATCTACTACAAAGTATATAATCACTCGAAGTGTCATCATTGCCACCGAATAATGTGGAGTTTTCTTTCCCCACGACTTTAAAAGAACTGGTCCTTGAAGGATTCTACCTGTCCTGGAGTAAAATTCAATTGATAGGGGAGCTACCAAATCTTGAGGTCCGTAAATTACTCTACCAGTCCTTCATGGGAGAAAGATGGGACCTGACAGACGGAGGATTCATTAAACTCAGATTTTTGAGTTTGGTATCATTGGATATTGTCGAGTGGACAGATACAAGTTGTGATGATCCCTTTAAGTGTCTTCAGAAGTTAATGTTCACAAAAGTTTACACATCTAATTGAAAACGGTCCCTTCTTGTTTAGAGCATATCTATAATCTTGAAGAGATTGTATGGTGAAGCAATGGACTAACACTGTTAAAAGTTTGGTAAAGAAAATTGAGGTAGAGCAGAAATGCTGTGGAAATGAGAATCTAAACATCATTATTATTGATAGCCAGAGCAGGAAATCTTTAAGGGTAGATTCCGCATCAGATGTTGAGGTAAAATCAACTGTCTTCTTAATGCTCACAGGGATGGGGAGGGTGGATTCCATTCTTTTTGTTAGTTATATATCAATTTACGTCTACATTTTAGTTGTGTTTTTTTCTTTTTTGGAAGAGACTACTTTTTAATTGTTAAATTTGGGTGTTGTGTTTCTTTTCAAACTAAGGAGTTTATAACACTATACCATAGACCCGATCTATATAAAAATTTCTCATGTTTTTTCACGTCCTCTGTGTCCTGCTGCTGACAAATAAGTAGAACACCTGCAAATAATTTACTCTGTCACAGTGAAAAAACGTGAACGAATTGATGTTTGTTGTGGAGGTGGGGTTGTTAAAGCAACGTCTTAGGAAATCTGTAAATGATCATTTTTAATTCTAGGCACAACTGTTTTATCTAGTATTTCTGATTGCTCTGTTATCTATGTGCTGCAATAATAAAATTAACAAACAAGAGCAACCTTAGTTTCCATCTTAGTTGTACTTGTTAGCCTATATAATTCCTAATTTGTAATTTTTTGTTTTTCAATCGATAACAATACTAAACCTACTCTTATGTATCTACCACTAAGAGGAGGCCCAACTAGTCTGAAGGGGCCAGAAGAACACTGCCTCTAACCAAATGGGTACACTGTTGTACCAGCTTAGATTTAAGTCTAGATGTGTATAAGAGACACCCAAAGAGTCTCTACTTGTGGCCGACTTGGTAAAGCAAGTTGATTTCCTAATTCGTAGGATTCCAAGCTTTTTTCCCTAGTATTTCCTACTTCTGTGAATCCTTTCTTCCTGAAACACCAAGGAAAAAACAAGAAAAACTTAGAGGAAAACTCGGGTATGGAAAAGCTTGTCCAGTTGAAGGGTCTATATTACAATTTGCATGAAATGGCTTTAGCTTGTGAGGTCCTCGGAGTTCTATTTATTAGTCATGAAATTAACAAGCAATTACTGCTGTTGGCACATGTTGTAATTTATGAACTTCAATTGACAACGCTTAACTATGAAATAATTGCTTTCTACAAATAGAGATGGTTGTTGGCTGTCCTCCAAGTAAATGGCAATAGCACTATCTATGATGTTATTTATTCCTTCCTACTTGTGTTCTTGTTTCTTGAAACCTTTTCAACAGAGTACTTTTCAAAGCTTTTTCTTTGTTTTTCAGTCGCAACATTTAATCCTTTACTTCTTGAACAATCTCATTCCTGCTTGCTATGCAAAAAGTCCTACTATTACATTTTACTTCATGTTGTTGTTAATGCTGAATAGTTATTCCTCGGAGTAGATCCTTGATTAAACAATTTTGTTTTCCAGGTTACTTGCTCACTGCTCGCATATTGTATGTGTGTTTATACATGGTTACCATTGTGGTTTGGAAAGGCTTTGGCTTCAGTTTGTGTTTCAGCTTGGCTTGTTGCTTTATGTAGATTGGCCTGGAATGTGGATTTCGGACTACCCTGGGTGATCGTGCAACTTCAACTAGCCTCAGTGTTATTCACATTTGACATTGGAATAAAAGCTCATCACTGTGTTAGAATAATTTTCCATGGAGGTTCCAAGTAGCGGCCTACAGGTCGAGGTTTTGTAGATTTTCATGCAAGTTTGCTGACAACTGCAGAGTGTATTCTCGCAGTCTCTTTGTGACTGGCCTAAAATATTCATACTGCTAGTTGTTTATGAGTTCTATGGGAATTCATATCATAGTTCGAAGTTGTACTTGTTCCTTACTTTTCAATGAAATTCCTTGTTGGTTCCTGGTTGTTTGCTCCTTTTTGTGTTGAATCCATCTGGATTCAATTGTCAGATATGCTTGAATATGCTTGCATTTCCCTTTTTCATATAAAATTTGAAATCATTTATCACCTCGATAGATCTCATGGAAGCATGAATTTTCTGGTAGAAGTTCTTTAACTGTCTATTCTTCCCTCTGCAATTCTATATGTCGCGCCTTCTTATGATTTTCTCATAATGATATTTCCAGGTTTATGGACTTCCATCGTTCGTCAGGGCAACTGTTCTCCATTTTTTAAAGCAACACATCAAGTTTCTCAGACAGCCTCGGGTTGCTAATTAGATGAATCTATGTCTAAATGATGTTTTAATTTTGCCTGCTAAGAGAACCCTTATGGACCTGATTTTGCCCATTTCTATCGTAGGGAGTTCTTCCTGCTTTGTTAATGGCCTAATCAGGTGTCTCACTTCCCGTGGCATAACATATCTTGATGATGCTGATTATATCTGTACCTTTCTTTAGCTGCTTGAATGAAATTTCTACTGTTGATATAATATGTTCAACCACAGACGAGTGGTATCACCATAGCCCTTGTGGAGAAAGAGTATTCACTCTTTTAAGGTCTTTGATCACCAACTTATTGGCAATGAGAATTTCTTATTGTTTAACGAGTAAGTGTATATATTCTACTGAAGCTTGTAGGATGTAAAAATGAACTGTAATCAAGGAAAGATACTGAGGGGGGAATCTGGCAAAACTTTTTCTGAGGAGACACACCATTGTCGTCCAAAAATTGATGCTGAACATTTGCAGATTGCCGCTATCGTTGGCGTTAGAGTTTCTTCAACCGAGAACATGTGTTGCAAAAAGGAATAATTCTGCTTGTTTATTACGAATGACTACTGCTTTAAGTAGGTTCTTGAAACCTTTTTCTAATACTAGTAAGGTGCACGTGCTATGTGCGTATTTATAAATAATTGAAATTGCTTAGTATAATATTTTATAAAATTAATATATAAAATTGTTAAAATTAGATAAAGTAATCCTAAAAGCTAAGGTCAGGACTTTTATTAGTGAAAGTGTTCCCTGAAATTACGAAGATGAAATCGGGAGATATATATTCAATATAGATTGTCTGAGACTAATCTAATAAATTTCTATTTTCATTTGATTTTCTTATGGATAAAACTAATAAATTATTTAAGCAGTTATTTATTCTGTGATTTTTTTTCTTGCATTTAAATTTAAAAACTTTCACAGCACCAATAATGCTAATTTTATAGAGTTGTTACTTTTCTTTTTTGCCAATGAATGTTAAAACTCTACTTTACTTGATTAAAATAAGGATTTTCATATCCTCAAACCAAGCACAACTAAATCTTTCAAAATGTTATCTTTTTTTTCATAGTTTTGTAATTAATTAATATACTTTATCATCTTCCTCAAATAATTTTCGTATTCGTTTTCAATACTTAAGTTTTTAAACCCAACTTCCAATGCGATATGATATCCAAAATTAGATAAAAAAAATTATTAAAATTTTAGATTTACTTTTTCCTTAAATATTAACTAATTGTGTGCTTTCACAATAGTAAAACAATTAATACCTCGTCATTTGATACATGATATAGTCATAATATTTAATTTATAATTTAATCAATGTCCAGGATATAAATAGTATACAATAATATAACGATAGCAAATATATTTTAACATAGGAAAATATATAATGAGTATGTATTCCATAAAAATAATTAAAATTACTTTACAGTCACATGTCTATCCAATAAACTTGGTTAGAATAATAAAGTCTTGTGAATGAGTAAGGATCAAATTTTAAGAAAATAAAGGGTTTTCTTCTAACGTTCCTACTATAATTTATATTTTAATCAACAGTAATCTTCCTCCTATTTTGTGAAATTATGCGGATTTCACTATCCGAGTTAACCAACACGTTTAATTTAGCTTCCAATACCTAAAATTGACAAGAATGATTATTTTCTATAGTAAGAATACATTTTATCATCTCAATTATTCTCAAAAAATTCATCTTCTACACATTAAATGTGTGTTTTAGTACAGCCTCTAACCAACTTTATTCTCTTTTTACTGATTAAAAAAAGTCCTAGGTAGTAAGACTATAGTTACTTATTAACTAAAAAATTTGTCATCAAATCCTTGAGAATATGAAATAATGGATATATAATTGAATATAAACGTTGATTTTTTTGATTGAATCTTACAAAGTAAAGTTCAATTCTAAATCTAATAAATTTCTATTTTCACTTGATTTTCTTATGGATAAAGCTAAATCTAGAATAAATTATTTATGCAGTCATTTATTCCGTGATTTTTTTTTCTTGTATTTACTTTTAGAAACTTTCAGAGCACCAATAAAGCTAATTATTATAGAGTTATTACTTTTCTTTTTTGCCAATGAATGTTAAAACTCTACTTTACTTGATTAAAATAGGGATTTTCATATCCTCAAACCAAGCACAACTAAATCTTTCAAAATATTACCTTTTTTTTCATAGTTTTGCAATTAATTAATATACTTTATCATCTTCCTCAAATAGTTTTCATATTCGTTTTCAATACTTAGTTTTTAAATCCAACTTCAAATGCGATACGACATCCAAAATTAGATTTAAAAAAGAAATTATTAAAATTTTAGATTTACTTTTTCATTAAATATTAACTAATTGTGTGCTTTCACAATAGTAAAGCAGTTAATACCTCGTTATTTGATACATGACATAGTTATAATATTTAATTTACAATTTAATCAGTATCCAAGATATAAATAGTATACAATAATATAACAATAGCAAATATGTTTTAACATAGGAAAATGTCTAATGAGTATGTATTCTATGAAAATAATTAAAATCACTTTACAGTCATATGTCTATCCAATAAACTTGGTTAGAATAATAAAGTCTTTGAATTAGTAAGGATCAAATTTTAAGAAAATAGGGGGTTTTCTTCTAACATTCCTACTATAATTTATATTTTGATCAACAGTAATCTTCCTTCTATTTTGTGAAATTATACGGATTTCACTATCTGGGTCAACCAACACATGTTAATTTAGCTTCCAATCCTAAAATTGACAAGAATGATTATTTTCTATAGTAAAAATACATTTTATCATCTCCAAAATTATTCTCAAAAGATTCATACTCTAGAATTGCAGTATATAAGTTTGAATAACTCTCTAACCAACTTTATTCTCTTTTACTGATTAAAAAAAAATCCAAGGTAGTAAGACTACAGTTACTATTAACTAAAAAAATTGTCATCAAATCCTTGAGAATATGGAATAATGGATATATAATTGAATATAAACGTTAATTTTTTTGATTGAATCTTACAAATTAAAATTCAGTTTTATTTTAATTTTCTGCTAAGAAAATAACAAACCATTACTTTGCACTAATTTCTGTGATATGTTTTAATGTATAAGTTATACAATTGATCTAATTCATGAGGAAGATACTTGTTCAAAAACATCAGAGACACTCGAAAAATTAATGAATTGAGTATTTTCAAAAACTCGATTAAGTTGAAAATAAAAAATTCGGAACTATTAGCCATATGCATTTTATTATTTCAACTATGAAGAATAAAAATATGCTAATAATTAGGTTAAATATTTAAAATTTTAGGTTTCTTATACGATTCTTTTTCATATTATTCATTATCAACTCAAAAAATTTAAGTTTCAAAAATTTTATAAACAATTTATCTATTTTGAGTGTTAAACACACTCGACTAGGATAAGAAACCTAACAATTTTCCTATTTACCTAAAGAAACCTACCAACATTTTAAAATAGTTAAAATGTTTGCCATCTTACCCATATAAACTGTCTAAAGAACAATTAAGAAATACTTAGAAATTAGTGTTCAAGGAGTTTATTTTGAAATTATGGTTAATGGACAACTTATGGTCACTGTATGTTCAAATCTGCTTCCTTCTTTATTTGTTTTTTCAAGTTATCAGTTTGCTTAATCAAATAATCAGTCAAAAGAAGTAAGCTGGCCTCCAAATCTTGACTTTTAAGCTAAACAAAAATTTTGGACAAAGCAAGTTAAACGTGAGCACCTTAAATTTGAGTATCACTTATGAACGCTGCCAACTTATTGTCTCTGTCTCTCAATCATGTGATCAAAGTTGCAAAGCGTGAAAGCAAATAGCCTAAAAGAAATCAAATCCAGAGAAGCCTTCATTTCTTCATCTTGACTACTTTTCACATAAGAGTAAATCTTTGGTCAAGAAGAAAATATAGAGATAAATTGGTTCAACTTGTAATTAGATTCATTATTGTAGAACTTTTTTTACCTTCAACGGTGGAGAACAATATACTCAGAGTTGATGAAATGGTGGTTATATGAGAGACTGTGATTGTTGATGGTGCAAGACTAAGATTTATGATAATCTGAAACGGAATGATGGTTATCATTTGATATTCTTACTAATTATTGTTCTACCGTTTCTTGTTGAGATTACATTTAAGTATCCAATTGAAAAAGGTAAATGTTTTTTAGTTCTACTTAAAATCAAGATCAAATAGAGTCCTAATGAAATTCAGTCTCTCTTCCTTTTTGGTTGAGAGAAAACAGTCCACGCTTTTCAGTTGGCATTTTATTTTGTTACTTCTTTCCCTTCAATTCAATTAAATATATTCAAGATCATTAGAAAATGTTTGTACCATTGGATTTGATATAATATTTTGGGTGCAGAAGTAGCCAAATTAAATTGCATTAAATATCTTCATGACAAGTCTTAACACTCACATGAAAAAAGTGAATTCATTTCAAAGAAATAGGACAAAATATGATCTTTGTGTTTTGAAATTAATAATTAGAATCGATGATTACTTCTACAATTTATTCCTAAATTTAGAGGACGATAAAATTTACTTCCACATACTAATTAATTTCTTAACAATCTTACGTTGCGAGTTAATTTTGTCATCTATCTCTACAAGATGACAATAAAGATAATGTTAATTGGCACTTTACAGAGTTGCCACCCCTATGTATTTGTTCTTTACATTTTAATTAGTTCCATTTTTTTCTTATTTTTTGAAATTATAATTGATTTTTTTTTTGTAATTATTATCCATATATAATTTGATTTCTTGTAAATATTTTCGCTAATAAACGAATATCAAAAGTACTTCATCTAGAAAATAATTTTTACCTCTTGATAGTAATTTTAAATTTTAGTAATGATAAAGAATATATAAATATATTTAAACTATGAAAAATATTTTTATCTTTAACTGATCAAGTAATTAGTGGTGTCGCTGTAAAAAATCATAATCTAATAACATAAAAGAGAAATAGAAATAAGATACAAATATAGTATATTATTCTCATAAAAAAGAAAGTTTTTTTCATTATTTGGGAAGAATTGTATTTATGTATAATTTTGTAACAATAACAAACAATAGTTAAAAAATTAAAAAAGAATTGTGAAAATAGTTATGAAGGAAAGAGCAAATATATTAAATATATATTTTAGAATACATAACTTCTGTTATCATTTACTAATTATATATTTATTTTATTTTTGATAAATTTTTTTGATAAATAACACATGCGAAACATGACCATTTTGCTAGTTTCATTTTAATCATGAGATTAACTAGAGATAGCAAGAGGTCACAGCCACAGTCTAGATGTGAGTTTTATCGAATAGCTAATGTTGTCTAATCTCACTTCATCCTTTTAGAAGTCATTTGCATCCAGTCGCTGAGTGCTGACAAATAAGTAGAACACCTGCAATTAATTTCTTTTGTAATAGTGAAAAAAATGAATGAATTGATGTATGCTGTGGAGAGGTGGTAGTGGGCCGGGCCAACCCACCGGCCCGGCCTGGGAGTTACTGTAGCAACACGGGAGCTAGGCCGGGACCTGGGCCACTGAGTGCCGGCCCGCGTCAACGGGCTGGCTGTTGAATTATTTTTTTAAAAAAAAGTAATTAATGACAGTTTTACCCCCAAACAGCTATAACACGACTAGTTTTTAGGGGTAATGTTGAAATTTTTTTTCTATTAATACCACATCAAGTTTTTCAACAAATCACACAACAATTTCTCGGGCCGGCACATGTCTCTTATACACATCTAGATGTGTATAAGAGGTACATTCTATCTCCAAGTGCTATTATAATTTATTTCATACTACTTAAATTATAATATATAGTATTTTAGAAATTTAAAATTATCTTAAGTTGAGAGCTCAATTGAAGATTTGGATATTTATGCAAAATTCAAGTAGTGAAGTGCTCAAGTGGAGTTCAAGTATTCAAGTGTATAAATTAAAATTCAACATTTCAATTTTCAAGTTGATTTTTTCTTACTAACTTAATTTATTAATTGTCTTTATCAACTCTCTTATTTTTTTTTCTTTATTATTGTTTTGTTATAATCTTTTATTTGAAAATTTAGTAGCTTGCATCTTTAGTTTTCATATTACCACTTTATTTGTTTCTTTATCTAAAAAAAATTTCTATTACAAGAAAATGGATCAAGGATCACAAACACCCCACATCCTGCTAGATGGTCCTACAATATTTGTTGATTTAAATGATATAGATAACCAAAATGAAGAAGCCCTTAATTTACAACCCCCTATTACTATTACGAAAAGTCTCTTTCGAAAATTTTTTACTTAAGAGATGAAAAAAATGAAACTGCTACTTGTAAATTATGTGTTACACCTAGTTATATATCATTTAAGCACAAAAATGGGGGGAACCAGAACACTTAATAGGCACATTAGTAAAAAATATAGTGAAGCTCAAGAAAAATAAAAAATGGTTCAAACACAAATTCACACCACACAAGGTATGGTAACGGGGAATTTTAAATATTCATATGAAAAAAATAGAGAGGAAATGGCTAAATGGATAGTTAGAGATGAATTGCCTTTTATTTTGAGTCAAAGTTCCAATTTAGAACACTACATGCACGAAACCGTGAACCCACAATTTAAAAAGATTCCTAGAAGTACTTTGAGAAGTGATATTAAAAGAATGTATAAGGAAAAGAAAAATGAATTGATAGCTACTAATGCAGCAATTAAAATCAAAGTTGTAATTATGCCGCTTCTTGGAAAGCAATCACAAATGAAAATTATTTTTGTATCATTGCACATTGGATAGATGTAGATTGGTATTTACAAAAGCGAATTATTAGTTTTCAAATTTTTGAATACCCTCACAATGCCCTCCAAAAAATCCTTACAAGGTTGATTTCTAATTGTGCCCGTGAATATGGTTTACTTGAAAAAGTTATATCCATTTCTTTTGATAATACCTCAAATAATACTGCAAGCGTGCCTATGTTAAAAGATGTTTTCAAACCTATTTTAGGTGGTGAATTATTTCATAATAGATGTGCATTTCATGTACCTAATATTTGTGTTCAAGATGGTTTAAAAATGGTTGAAAATATTAGTAGTCCAATTAGAAGTGCGATTTGTATTATTCGTTCACCTACTACTTGTCAACAAAATTTCAAACGACTTTGTTTAAAAAATGGCATGAAACCTAAACATTTCCAATAGATGTACCCACTAGGTGGAATTCTACTTATCATACGTTATCAAGTACTTTTGATTATGAAAAATTACTTTTCGCATTTTACAACGAGCACATTGGTTCAGTTATTGCAACTTATTTGGGCGAGGAGGATTTTAATTGAGTTAAAATAAAAGTAGAAATTTTAAAGCAATTTGAGTATTTAGCTACAAATTTGTTCTCCGCTACTTATAGACCTTCCTCTCATGCTGTTTTACCTGAACTAAGTGTTATTAAAGTTATTTTTTTTAATCATAAAAGGAATGAGTTTTTTGATGATATTATTAGCGCAACGGAAGAAAAATTTGACAAGTATTATGAAAATATTCTATTGTTGTATTATTTGGCATGTGTTATTGATCCACGTAATAAATTGTATAAGTTAAATGCTTTCATTGAATATTTTAATAATCATAGTACCACAAATATCATAAACAAACAGTTACTCATAGAAATTACTAAAACAACTTTTGATGAATTATATGATCTAATTTACAAAGAGAATACTATCCCACGCAACAAGGTGCATTTTCTAGTTCATCTACATCAGATTCACAATATGTTATGCCTCATACAAATGTTAGAATACATTTGATCCTCACCAACTACATTTTGCTTCAAAAAGATTGAGAATTGAAAATACTAATGAAATAACTCAATATTTAAGTGATCCACTTATACATACAGGAGATAACGAGTTCAATTCCAATTTTGATGTTCTTTCTTAGTGGCGAAAGCATAAATGTCAATATCCTATTGTATCTCAAATTGCTAGGGATTTGTTAAAAATTTCGGTTTCTATAGTTGCATCGGAAAGTGCTTTTAGTACGTGTGGAAGAGTTTTAGATGAGAGAAGGGCTCGAATGACACCTGCAACTTTGGAAATGTTAGTGTGCTTAAAGGATTGGTTAGACGCTGAAGAAAGAAAACAAAGATTAATGATGCAAAATATCGACGAAGATGAAGGTAGTAGTAGTTCACCAAATTGATATATAGTATACATAAGATTTTAATGTTTAATAACTTTTTGTTTGGAGGTAAGGTTCAATGTTCCCCTCCCTATGCATATAGTAAATAGCTTATTAATTTTATTTAAATTCTTAAATTAGTTTTATAACTTGTAATGATTTGGAGGTAAGGTTCAATGCCCCCCCCCTTCTTTGTACCTTTTTTTTATAAAATTAATATACATGGTAGGGGGTCTATGCCAACACCCCACCATCTCAAGGTGATTTTTTTCCTAATTAAATATTTGTGTATACTATGATAAACAAATTATAAGTTATAATAATAAGTATTGACACATCTAGATGAAGAAATAACTTGGTCAGATAAGTACTACCATAGGAACAAAAAAAAATAAATTACTAATTTCGAACTTTGATTTTAGGTAAACATAAGAACTTTACACATCTAGATAATAAGTATTAGTTTGGAATATAACTTTATGGATTAAAATTGGTCTAATATATAAGAAATTTTAATTATTAAAGTACTATTATTAACTAGTAAGTAGTAATTCGAACAATTAATAAGTTATAATTTAATAAATTACTAATGAATAGTAAGTAAATGATTATTAGATTAATAAGTTATTAATTTTAAAATAATAATTAATAAGTAAAAATTTAAATTTCAAGAAATGTATTAGTTTCGAATAATAAGTATTAGTTTGAATGTTGAACTTTAATAACTGTTACTAATAACTTGGTCTAATATATAAGTACCAATTTTGATTAATAAAGTACTATTATTAACTAGTAAGTAGTAATTCGAAGAATTAATAAATTACTATTGAATAGTAAGAAAATGATTTTAAATTAATAGGTTATTAATTTTAAAATAATAATTAATAAGTAAAAATTTAAATTTCTATAAATGTATTAGTTTCGAATAATAAGTATTAGTTTGGATTGTGAACTTTAATTACTAATAACTTGGTCTAATATATAAGTACCAATTTTGATTAATAAAGTACTATTAACTAGTAAGTAGTAATTCGAACAATTAAATGTTATAATTTAATAAATTACTAATGAATAGTAAGTAAATGATTTTAAATGTCTCTAAGTTATTAATTTGTAAAATAATAATTAATAAGTAAACATGTAAATTTCTCGAAAAAATATTTTTAAAATTTAAGTAAGAACTTAAATTGGAAGATCAGTCCTTGGGCCAGCCCGGGGGCCGGTTACGGGCCTACCCTTCCTTGTCCCGGCCTGGCTTGCCAATACGCCGCAGACCGGCCCTTGACAAGCAATCACGGGCCTGGACCGGCGGGCTTCCGGCCCGGCCCACCGCCACCTGTATGTGGAGGTGGAGTTGTTAAAGCTACATCTTAGAAATCTGTTCATGACCATTTTTAACTCTAGCACAGCTGTTTTATCTAGTATTTCTGATTGCAGAATTCATTCTTCTCTGTTATGTATGTGCTGCAATAAAATTGAGCAAACAAGTGCAACCCTAGTTTGGTGTCTTGGTTGTTAGACTGTAGAATTCCTTTTTTGTGAGATTCGAAGCTCTTTTCCCTAGTATTTTCTACCTTTCGTGTGTCCTTTGTTTCTGAAACACGAAGGAAAAGACAAGAAAAACTTAAGGAGGAAAACTTGGGTATGGAAAAGCTTGTCCAGAAGGGTCTATATTACAATGTGCATGAAATGGTTTAGCTTGTGAGGTCCTAGGAGTTCTGTTTATTAGTCATGAAAAACAACCAAGTACTGCTGTTGGCACATGTAGTAATTTATGAACTTCAACTGACAAGCCTCAACTATTAGATAATTGCTTTCTACAAATAGAAATGGTTGTTGGTGTTCCCTATTCGTCCTCTATGTAAATGGCAAAAGAACTGTCTCTGATATGTTGATTTATTCCTTCCTATTTGTGTTATTGTATCTCGAAACCTTTTCGACAAAGTACTTTTCAAAGTTTTTTCTTCGTTTTTCAATCACAACACTTAATCCTTTACTTCTTGAACTTTCTCATTGCTGCTTGCTATGAAAAAAGTCCTACTATTACATTTTACTTCATGCTGTTGTTATTGCTGAATAATTATTCGTCGGAGTAGATCCTTGATTAAGAAATTTTGTCATCCAGGTTACAGTGCTCACTGTTCACTTATTTTGTGTGTTTATACACGGTCCATTGTGGTTTGGAAAGGCGGATATTGGATGATCCAACTATTTGTCAGAGCGAAGGACTAGAAGAGGCTTCGTCGCTTCAACCTGTGTTTCAGCTTGGCATGTTGCTTTATGCAAATTGGCCTGGAATGTGGATTTCATACTGCCCTGGGTGATTCTGTGATCACGTAACTTCAACTAGCCTCTGTGTCCACATTTCATATCGGAATAAAAACTCTTTATTGTGGTAGAATAATTTTGCATGAAGGTTCCAATTACCTGGCTACAGTTCGAGGTTTTGTAGATTTTCATTCAAGTTTGTTAACAACTGCAGAGTGTATTCTCGCAGTCACTTAGTGACAGGCCTAAAATATTCATACTGCTAATGGTTTATGAGGTCTATGAGGATTTGTATCTCAGTTTGAGTTATACTTGTTCCTTACTTTTCAATGTGATTCCTTGTTGGTTCCTGGTTGTTTGCTCCTTTTGTGTTTAATCCATCTGATTCAATTGTCAGACAATGGATGCTTGAATATGCTTGCGTTTCCCTTTCCATATAAAATGTGAAATCATTTCCCACCTTGATATATCTCATGGGAAGTAAGCATGACTTTTTTGGTAAAACTTCCCCTTCTCGTCTATTCTTCGTTCCCTGTGCGATTCTGGATGTCAGTCCATCTTATAGTTTCCTTATAATGATAATTTTAGGTTTATGGACTTCCATAGTTTGTCAAACTGTACTCCACGTTTCTCAGACACCCTCGGCTTGCTAATTAGGTGAATCTAAGTATGTCTAGGCGATCTTTTAATTCTGCATGCCAACTGCCAAGGGAACCCTCTATGGACATTGAATCATCAATCAGATTTGTCCTTTCTCATGTAGGGAGTTGTTCCTTCTGTGTTCATGGTCTAACTAGGTGTTTCACATCCTATGGTGTAACATCTCTTGATGATGTTGATTATATCTGCAACTACGTACCCTCAACTGCTTGAATGACATTTCTACTACTGATATACCGTGTAACCACAAATGCACGCATAACTTGTGTCACATTTTAGTTTTGTGACTTTCATACGAGAGTCACAATTTATAAAATTAAACCATTTTTATATGACTTGTAAATAGAGATCATAATATCACTTCATATTTAAACTTATTTGTTTTTATAGCTTGTATTTGAATTAGTAGTATCAAAATAGTGGTATTTGTGACCTCTAATAATAATGTAGATTACAAAAGGTTAGTTCAATTTTTATTTTTTTTTGTTTGTAGTGTATTCAATCTTTTTAAGGTCTTTGATCATCTTCTTGTCTATGAGAATTTCTTGCTGTTATAAGTGGATAATCAACTGAAATTTGTAAGAGGAAAGAATGAATTGTAATCCAGGAGATATATGAAGAACCAAAAAAAAAAAAAAAAATCCGGCTATGACTCTCCAGTCTCCATTTCAAGATAGAAGCTGCTCATGGAACTGAATCTGATTATATCTTGAGCCTACTCTTTGGGATAGTCCTAAAGGACATAAACTCGGAAGCAAGAACTAAGCAGTCTACTGAGAAAGTGCATTCAAAAGAAAATGCAGGTGAAGTCCCAATACAGCAGCACATGAGAAAGTGTTGGTGCGAATGTAGGAATGGAGAAGGTGAGAGTTTCTATTGGAAGCCGAGAGAAGGTGGCTCATAGAGTGCTAAGCAATGCTAGAAGAGGAGCGAAGGACTAGCAGCAAAAGCAAAGTGAGAGAGAAAATGAGAGAGGGTTGAATATAGGATCAGCAGCTGAAGCAGCTAGAACTATTTTGTGAAGCAAGTATTCTTTTTCTTTTCTGTGTATCTAGACGGAAAATTCTTAGATGAACTCGATCCATGATATTATGTCATAGATCTGCTGATCTTCAATCAACCACATCACCTAATTGCGTGATGTAATTGATTCAGAACCAAAGAGTCCAAGCACTATTACATGAACGCGGTCCAATAAGAATATCTCTATCTACAAGTTTGAATTTGAACCTCATTATTGTTTTTGTCGTTTTTTTTTTTCTTTTTTGGGCAAACTTCTTTAGTTTATTGCATAAATATGATTCAAAATTGCGGTCATGGACTTCAAAGTTTCATATCGGTCAAAATAAATCGATCGCAGATCGGATAATACGTTAATTTAGAGATTAAACATGTCTTTGGAATAAATGAGAAAATTTTTAAAAAATAGCCTATTTCATAGAGCTGTCTCTTAAACACCATCAATGAATAATAATATTATGTATAGTGACCTCAACTCTCAACTAACATGAATATAGATTTGTTCTTTTGCTAATAGGTTGTATGCCAATAAAAAGCATTAAATTTCCTGTACAATTTTCCAATAAAAAGTAGACAAAATATAATATAGTTTCACTTTTTGTTTCAAAATTTTTTTAGTTATTCAACTTCTTTCTGGACAAAATTTTCTTTTGTATCATCCAATATGTTCTTAGTATTGTGAATCTCTAAATAAAATCTCATTTTATTGCTATGGCCTGGCATGAACTCAATTGTAAACAAACAATACATACTAAAAAAATGAAACCTGTATTATTATGAATTACAAATACTGATTGGATGATGTTAACTAAACATATTTGATGTTAATCAAACAAAATTAAACTTGTTTGAAAACTAATTTAGGGTAATTGAACTTATAAAATTCAGTAGGGGTCAAAATATAATAAAAGAATAAAATACTAGAGTAAGAAGCAAGAACTAAAGGATTTAAAAACTACTAGGGAATTGATTAAGAGTAGACTGAAACTTGGAGCACTAAATCGCAATTATAGAATATCCATTCACATCTTCTTAGATCATCAAATATCTATTCAAAGTCTCAAACTTCCCAAAAACCATCGTATACAAACATATATAAAAATAAATGAATAAATAAAAATCCAAAACTCCTCAAACTTCTTAAAAATCTGGTGCTACTTCATTGAAAAGCGACTATTTCCGTGCAGATCATCATACATACGTCATTTCTCTTGGTATCTAAAAGTCTTATACACATCTAGATGTGTATAGGAGTTTTGGTCACGAGTCGAGTACGAGTCCACTTAGTTTCAATCGAGTTATTCAACCCGAAATATTAGTGAATAACAGATTTTAGTTGTAGTACTCTTTTAGAATAATATTCGAGACATTATTTAAATTAATTGACAAATATTATAACACATAAATTGAAATGAGTGTTTGGATAATGAAAAGTGTTTTATAAATACAGTAAGAGTTTGAATAGCAATTTTTTCTTTGTCGATAATAGATAAACGAATGTAAAATGAAATTACTAGTATCAAAATACACAATCTCGTTAAATTAAGCGCAAAAATTACTCACAAACAATATTTACTTAATCTTCGGTCAAAATTATGAGAATGTGTATTTTGATACTAGTAATTGTCATTTCTACATTTGAGATTTGGATTTCACATAATTGATCAACTCATTAATTTAATAAAACTCATTTCATCAAACAGGTAATAAGGAAGAATAATACAAATTCATATTAATGGTGAAGTTTATGATTGTATTCCCAAATATTGACCAAACATCTCCTAAACTAATCAAGGGAAAATCGCCAAAATAGTCCCTCAACTTTTTTACTTTAGCCAAAATAGTCCCTCAACTTTTTTGTATAAGAGACAGCTTGGAGATAATACTATTAGCCAGATATATATTTGGGAGATTATTTTTAGCGAATAGTCCTTATGTTACACCTGTCTCTTATACACATCTAGATGTGTATAAGAGACAGCACGTATATATCTACACACAAGGAGACATGAAGGGACTATCTTGGCTAAAAAAAAAAAGTTGGAGGACCATTCTGGCTACAAAAAAAGTTGAGGGACTATTTTGGCTAAAGTAAAAAAGTTGAGGGACTATTTTGGCGAATTTCCCACTAATCAATTTAAAACCCAAATGAAATATTAAAAAACAATAAAAGTAAATATTTTTTAATGCGTTCATTCCTATAAAATAATTGTCATAGTTTTTACTAAACCTATCATTTATACTTCTCATTAATGTTCATTCACATTCCTTCCCTCAAAACCTGTACACCCACAACTAATGTAAATATGTGCCTTAATCTCTCCTTGTGTGTAGATATATACGTGTGTGTACTTTGTGAACTAGTAAGGTGCACGTACTTTTGCACATGAAAAGTAATCCATGCTTTTAATAGCAATAATAAAGAAATAAATAGTATTAGAATAAATCACATTTAAATATATAAGATTGACCTAATAAATATTTAGTTTATTAATTAAGTAGGTAAAGAAGGTAATACTTGAAGATATATATAACTCTAATGTTAAATTTTTGTCCACAGCTCGCTAATCAAATAATATAAATTAAAATGTAAAAGACAATGTGCTTGTAAAGAATATGTTTCACATTGCGTAACATTGTCTTAATCCTTATGGATATTATGACTGACTTTTCACTGTGTTTAAGAAAATATGGTACCATTTTGAGGTATGTGAAATAATATATCTTAACTATTTACACACATAATCACAAGAAAGCAAAGGACACTGTGAAGAGCATAATCTATCTTAAGAAGGTCATCTAAACAATTTAATATAGAAATTACTTCTTATATATTAAAAGATATTGCAAGAAAAAGAACATAAAAACTCAAGTTCTTTATGGTTAGTGTGTGATGGTTATGGGGTATATGACATTGGATGTGATGATTATGGATTGTGTTGAACCCCAGTTATGTTAATCATGTTTTGATGATGACCAAAATCATACTAATGGTTTGCAAACAAGTGTCTCAGAACAATCTAGATTATGTATCGGATGAAAGGTTCATCTTAACACAATCAAGAAAAATGTATAAAGTTGAACAGTACTCTAGGACGGTCATATGCATCCTACAGCTTGATGAACTAGGACACATATGATCGTCCGAGACACTGTTCATCAAGCTGTAGGACGCATGAACGGATGTCCGAACCCACCGTCCGAACCCCTAACGGCTAGTTTTTAACAGCTAGTTTTTTGACCGTTAGAGCTCAAATTTCAGCACATATTTCATCTATAAATAGCCCAAGGACTTCCAAATGATGTAAGGAACTACTACATTCAATACAAACACTTGTAAGAGCTATTTGGGGAGAAATAGGCTAAAATATTGTGGGTTGTATTAGTTTGAGTAGTATAGTTCTCTTGGCTCAACTAGTGGGAATTAGTGTGAGCAAGAGTAGACTAGTGAGTGATCTTCAAGTGTAAGAGTGGAGGGATAACAAGTGTACAAAAGTGAGGTTGTAGTGTAAAATCCTTTGGCTCAACTAGAGGAACTTAGTTGGTGCAAGGGTGAGCCTACTTTGTGTACAAGAAGGTTATTGCCTCACCTTTTTTGAAGAGGCACTACTAGTGGATGTACTCCAAGCCTTTGAGAAGCTTGGGAGTTTGGTTTAATATTCTTTATCTCAATCTTTTATTTGTTCTTTAAGCTTTGATTGCTAAATATTTATCTTTGATCATTTGTGCTTAAGTATTCATT
Source organism: Cinchona pubescens (assembly GCA_025175665.1). NCBI lineage: Eukaryota > Viridiplantae > Streptophyta > Magnoliopsida > Gentianales > Rubiaceae > Cinchona > Cinchona pubescens. Next base: position 1,848,832 of record JANKKI010000085.1, on the reverse strand, counting down.
TGTTGCACAAAATTTGTATTTTCATTAAGCACTTCAAAAGGTTTGTTTTTTGAGACAACCTAATTCACACCCCTCTTAGGTTGCTTTTGGGGCCAACAGATTGTATGACGTCAGATGTTATCTATAGCTATTCAGCACTTGTGCATCAATATTAAAGAAAAAAAATGCACTATTGGCTCTCTCTTATTAAAGAAAATTTAACTAAACCCCAAACAGAGCAAAGCGATTTATAAGTATTCTAAAGGTAATTAAACTTGATAATTACCAAATATAAATATACAATAATTGATAATAATTTTGTAAGTTACAAACTTTGCTCAGAATCGTATTTTCTTCACTAAACAATCATCAAAAAGTATAACAGATGAGCCCCTTAAAATTACTTGATGTCTGAGTAGTCAATTCTGATCGTGGAGATTTATTCCTTCATGGTCATCTTCTATGTATAAGAGTATCAAGTATTAATCTACCTTTAAAAATAGTAACTTATTTATGTGCAGAGCTTTCATACGTCCAAAATTATGGATAAATTTGTTTCTGTTCATACTTGCAATTTATCCAAAAGGAGCAAGATTTTGTGTCATCAATGTAAACTTTTTGCTGAACCATTGTAGTTGTTGCGTTCATCTTTTACTTTACTACTTTCATTTCTCATATTTTTTTATTTTAGGCAATTTGGTTTAATTTGCATGTCCATGACGCATTCAAAAAGCTAATAACTTTATGCTATTTGATAGAGTTTATAATTTCCATGATTGTTTGACAATGTTACGTCTTTGATATGCATATTCTTTCACGAGCAATTACTAAGATAGAAGTATTTGATAATTAATAAAAAATTAGAAACAAGAACTCTATTGGATGCTTCGTTGATATTTTCAATCAATTAACAAAAAAATCAGCACTTAAATCATTACGTTTAAGCACAATTAACAAATTCAATCCCAACATCAACATCAACAAGTACCACCAAAGAATAAATCAAACTAATCAAAAATTTTCGGTAAATGAATGAAATCACCTCAAATAATTATGAAATTATTTTCATTTGGCTTCCAAATGAATATATCACCTTTATTTTTTATTTTTTTTTAAAGTTTGGATATGTTGAATAGAAGAATGAATCTTTAAATCCTTTTTAACGGTTGAAGACAAAATGAAATAATCAACAAGTACCAACGAAGATTAATAAATTGAACTAATAAAAATTTGAAGATTCGAGTAAAACTCACTTGCATATTTCAACATGAAGTAAATCGAAGTTGAACCCGAAAGTCGAACTATTTTTATGAACATTCGATCTCTTATACACATCTAGATGTGTATAAGAGACAGACCCTATAAGAGACATCTGCCTCGAATGTCCAAAATGTGACATTCTAAGGCAGATGAAATTGATAGTAAGCCAACTCACTGACTACACAGTTCGCGAAATAAGATACTTAGAGGGAGGGAATCATTTCATTTACTTTACCTTATCGAGTTTTCATTCCTTTCAAAGTTGAGGGGGTGAAAGAGTCTTATATTTTATCTAAATTTTAGAATATATGAATTTACATATCATCCTATTCATTTTGTCTAGGTTGCTTTATTGAGCAACATATTTTAGGACTTTTTATCTAAGAATTTTTTTAACATGTATGAGTATTCTACGGTCTTCCTAGCGTGTAATAACTAACAAAAATGGCAAAGGAGGACCAAAATACTAAAGATTATAAACCAAGCCTTTTGCTCAAAGGCAAAACCTTTTAATTGCTATTTATATGCTCCAAAGTTTGTAAAGTGTCTAGAAGGTTGAATCAACTACAATCCCCTTGCTTATTTTTTTCCATTAGAAATTAAACTAAGTATGGGAATATGTAAAATAAAGATTCCACAAAATGTAGGAAAATCATAAAAATGTGGTGAGCATAAAAAGGAAAAAAGAATATTATAATCTAAAAAATCTTATTGAAGAATAAAGTATTTTCACTTTTATCCTTAGAAGTTAGATCACTGTTCCAGAAGATCGTCTATCCTAGTTTATATTTGAAACAACTTTGAACTTCATTAGGATTATTTGCATTATTATATATTTATTTTAAACTCAAAAGTTAGATTATTATTTTAGAAGTTCCTCTATAAGAGTTTAGATTTTTTAATTGAGGTTTCTTTGTCCAGATGTGTTATTTCTTCAATCCTTAATCTAGTTGTAAAGATTAAGATCACAGTCAATCAAGGTTTTTCCATCTGGTTTTTTCAAAGTTCTACTTTTAATATTTTCTTTTGCTCCTCAAGCTGCTAGCTCTATCATGAATTCTTAAAGGGTAGTATTAGGAAAGTAAACTATATTGAGAGTTTCACTTAAGAATACACCTTTATTCATATGAGAAAGACTTAGGTAGACAGGTATTTGGTCCCACTAGTAGTTCTTATGGTGTGTAGATTAAATGTTATGGAATCTATGACGTAAGTTGATTGCTATTTATATGCATCCAAAGTTTGTAAAGTGTCTAGAAGGTTGAATCAACTACAATCCCCTTGCTTATTTTTTCCATTAGAAATTAAACTAAGTTTGGGAATATGTAAAATAAAGATTCCACAAAATGTAGGAAAATCATAAAAATGTGGTGAGCATAAAAAGGAAAAAAGAAACAACTTTATTCTTCATTAAGATTTTTTAGATTATAATATTTTCATTTTAAGCTTAGAAGTTAGATCACTGTTCCAGAAGTTCGTCTATCCTAGTTTATATTTGAAACAACTTTGAACTTCATTAGGATTATTTGCATTATTATATATTCATTTTAAACTCAAAAGTTAGATTATTATTTTAGAAGTTCCTCTATCTTAGTTTAGATTTTTTAATTGAGGTTTCTTTGTCCAGATGTGTTATTTCTTCAATCCTTAAAAGTTGTAAAGATTAAAATCAATTATCTTTCACTCTTTTTCTCCTCTCTTGTTTTTTCCAAGTTGTAATTTTAATATTTTCTTTTGTATATTTCTCCTGCTAGCTCTATCATGAATTCTTAAAGGGTAGTATTAGGAAAGTAAAACTATATTGAGAGTTTCACTTAAGCAACACCTTTATTCATATGAGAAAGACTTAGGTAGACCTGGTATTTGGTCCCACTTGTAGTCCTTATGATGTGGATTAAATGTTATGGAATCTATGACATAAGTTGATGTAAACAAGATTCTATAAGATATAATCTTGACCGCAGGATCTACAAGTAGGGTCAAAAACCGAATTTATGTAAGTTTTTTCCTTATTCATATAGGCCATAATGACTAATGAAATGTAAAGGGCACATGATATTTTAAAGATATTATGTAGATACACTTATCATAACATATGGGGATAACAACTAAATTTGAAACCAATATATGTTCATATGATATATCATGCTTGAATAGAATTAGAATTAGACTTTAGGTTTGATTCATTGATAGTATGGATTAGGTTATCTAATTTATAAAGTCATTATCCGATTTGATTCGGTTATATCGGGTCTAGAAAAAGTAACTCGATATCCGAGCCATATACATCTTTAGCATACGATATCGGATTAGGTAACCAATCCTATTGGAGATATGAGTCGGAGACTCAATCATCCAAATTAATATCTTTAGTGTAAAATTCTAATATATGTATAAATAACATTAATTACACATATACTCTTATGAATGAAAAAAAAAAGGAGAAGAAATCTATTAATATTATACCATAGTATATAAAATTATAAAATTATTTTATATGTAGATTAAGTCGAATATTTTTCGAATTACAAATTTTTCAACTCAATACTAATAATACTCGATTCAATTTTATTAATCAATTCAAAAATTTTATTTTTACATTTCAAAATGAATTGATCTAACGAGTTTTTATTACCGGTCAAGTGAACATCCCACCACTAGTACACAGTACTTGGTACTCGATCATTTCACTTTGCCTCTAAACCATGATGTTGCTTCGTATGCAGGCAGCGCTTACATCTCACCTTGAACATAAGCCACACCATTAACAGATGAGGTGCCGCATGTCTCTTTTATTTTCCTCTGTAAGACTGTAACGTACGGGTATGGCTGCTTTGCTTATTTCTTTTTAACCTTTGATTTCTGGGTAAATACTGAATACACCCTGAATTTTTTGCTGCTGAACTACTAGGTTTTCCGTCATTTCAATTTCCTACCTAAATCTGCTTCTCATTTTTACCCTTTCAAGAGTGAAGTCATTTCGATCTAAGCAAAGAAAAAAGAAGCCATCTTTGTCTTCAACCGTGTATTGGGTACTCCCAAGTCTTCCGCTTTTGTTAGGTACGTTCTTATCATTTCTACAAGTGCTATTTGGGCTTTTAGGGCTTAGCATAAATTTGGGGGGTTTTTTCATGTTGAATTTTCTTTTGACTTCACTCATGTTGAATGTGCGGCAGAATAACTGTTGTACCTGTAATTGGGCTAAAGTTTACAGGGCTTTCAGGGATTTGTGTGATGGCTTATGTTGTTTATTAGTTGCATCGTGTAAGAGGAAACCATCTTCTTAGTGTTTTCAGTAAATAATCCTTGACTCTATAGCTGCTTTTCTGGTCATATTTCTGCGAAAAGAAGCTGCTTCTGGTTAGTTAATAGGAGACGGTTGGTGTTACTTTGCCTTTCAATTGATGGAGCAGGGTTTGGGAGCAGAATCTGTTCCTCCACATGGATCTATTGATAAGTCTAGGGTGTTGGATGTAAGGCCTTTAAGATGTCTTGTCCCAATGTTTCCAACCTCTCCCGGCATGAATTCGGCTTCAAATCCCCAAGCTACACCTTTTGTTTGTGTTCCTCCAGCCGGTCCTTTTCCACCTGGGGTTGCACCATTGTATCCATTCTCTGTCTCAAATGGATCTCAGAGTAATCAAAACCCCACTGCTACACCTGCTCAACCGGGGCCTTATGGTTTCAGTAGCACTGTACCTTCTCCTGTTCCACTTGTTAATGCGTTTAGAACTCCATAAGCTAGGGGGTGCAGGATGTTCAAAGAAGGGCAATAGAAACCGTGGAACTCAAAGTATAGTCATAGAAGACGATGGTTAGAGCGACTCTCCGAATCACAGTGACCCATATGTAATTAATGAATAAGGCAAACTCTTACAAAAAAAGGTATATTAAGTAAAACGAAGGAGATCCTAGTAATATAATTAGATTAACTCTTACAGTTGTTAGAATAGCTGGAATTCTTGCAACCGTGGCGTGTGATGATTGGGATGAAGTTGCAGAAAGCTTTACTTCAACCATTGTGTATGGAACAGACCATTGCAAGAACAAGCTTTACTTCAGTTTGTGTTTCAGCTTGGCTTGTTGCTTTATGTAGATTGGCCTGGAATGTGGATTTCGGACTACCCTGGGTGATCGTGCAACTTCAACTAGCCTCAGTGTTATTCACATTTGACATTGGAATAAAAGCTCATCACTGTGTTAGAATAATTTTCCATGAGAGGTTCCAAGTAGCGGCCTACAGGTCGAGGTTTTGTAGATTTTCATGCAAGTTTGCTGACAACTGCAGAGTGTATTCTCGCAGTCTCTTTGTGACTGGCCTAAAATATTCATACTGCTAGTTGTTTAATGAGTATTATTTAATTCCTATCTTAGTTCAAGTTGTACTTGTTCCTTACCAAATACCAGGTCTACCTAAGTCCTGTCTCTTATACACATCTATTTGTGTTGAATCCATCTGGATTCAATTGTCAGATATGCTTGAATATGCTTGCATTTCCCTTTTTCATATAAAATTTGAAATCATTTATCACCTCGATAGATCTCATGGAAGCATGAATTTTCTGGTAAAAGTTCTTTTCCTGTCTATTCTTCCCTCTGCAATTCTATATGTCACTCCATCTTGTGATTTTCTCATAATGATATTTCCAGGTTTATGGACTTCCACAGTTCGTCATGGCAACTGTTCTCCATTTTTTAAAGCAACACATTAAGTTTCTCAGAACAGCCTCGGGTTGCTAATTAGATGAATCTATGTCTAAATGATGTTTTAATTTTGCCTGCTAAGTGAACCCTTATGGACCTGATTTTGCCCATTTCTATCGTAGGGAGTTCTTCTTCCTGCTTTGTTAATGGCCTAATCAGGTGTCTCACTTCCCGTGGCATAACATATCTTGATGATGTTGATTATATCTGTACCTTTCTTTTGCTGCTTGAATGAAATTTCTACTGTTGATATAATGTGTTCAACCACAGAGGAGTGGTATCACCTTAGCCCTTGTGGAGAAAGAGTATTCACTCTTTTAAGGTCTTTGATCACCTTATTGGCAATGAGAATTTCTTATTGTTATAACGAGTAAGTGTATATATTCTACTGAAGGTTGTAGGATGTAAAAATGAACTGTAATCAAGGAAAGATACAAGGGGCCAGGGGATGAATCTGGCAAGGAGTCTCCATTGTCCATTATACGTCGAGATCTTACAAATATACTTTCTGCATTTTACATTTTCCAAAAATGTGCATCTCTATCAACGTATACATTTATATAATTCTCCAAAACTGGCACATTCAGGAAATCTATTCCTATTCAAAACAGGCACTAGTCAGTTGCACTGACACTCTACATGGCCTACAAAACTCTTTCTGAGGAGACACACCATTGTCTTCCAAAAATTGATGCTGAACATTTGCAGATTGCCGCTATCGTTGGCGTTAGAGTTTCTTCAACTTAGATATCGAGAACCAAAAAAAAAAAAAGAAAAAAGTGATTTCTTAAGGAGATATTCATATGCGGACTGTCGTTAGCATACTTGGCTTGTTGAGGGAGCTAGGAATGGCTAAAAGAGGGCAAATAACGAGGAAAACCTATTGAAGTTAAGCAAGAGGGGTGAATTACAGGAAACATAGTATAATTACATACCAGGAGCCTCCTATAACATCCCAATTCTTCTCCGTGGGCTAATTTCTTGTGCAAGAGGTTCAGAAAGCTGGCCCTGTATTTTCTTTTCTGGAATTGATGGACTCACTTCCTTTGACAGACTCTGATAGTCAATTCAGCAGATTTACAGGAAGAAAAAGCTGTTTGTGAAGCAAACCAAAACAGATCAGATACTCACAAACTGGTTTGCCTCACTGTGGCCATCAACAGAAAAGAGTATCTTCAGTGCAGTTCCTAGACCAAGAACCTGAAGCTTTCCCCATAGACAACATTTCTCGCAGCCAACACAATCCGTCAGAGCACTGCAAGATGCAGAATAATCTTATAGACTTGATATTTTGTACGACACATTTACTACTTAATGTGCTGGAAAAATATAAAGGCAAAATTTTGTGCAGCTTTTAATGAATTATGCCAACAAAAAGAGCGTATAGAAACAAAGCAGGCACTTGTTGAGCTTCAAAAGGAGCCTGGAGATCCTTGAAGGAGCTTCAAAACGAGAACATGTGTTTAATGGATGTTAAAACTCCGCAGATTCCAATTCAAAGAGAATGAATTGTTTCACCCTTCAGAAAAAAAGTACATGTGAAATTCTCAAACTTCCATTTTAAGGGCATAGAGTTACCATATGGTAATCATTTTTGGTGAATGCAACCGAGAACATGTGTTGCAAAAAGGAATAAGGCTTAGCTAATTACGTTTCAACCATCTTTTGCAAAGAAATAAAGAAATACAGAATTAAATAATAATAATTGAAAAGAGTAAAATTGTAACAAAATAATTCTGCTTGTTTATTACAAATGACTACTGCTTTAAGTAGGTTCTTTAAACCTTTTCGTGATATTAGTAAGGTGCACGTGCTATGCGTGTGTTTATAAATAATTGAAATTGCTTAGTATAATATTTTGCAAAATTAATATATAAAATTGGTAAAATTAGATAAAGTAATCCTAAAAGCTAAGGTTAGGACTTTTATTAGCGAAAGTGTTCCCTGAAATTCAGAAGATGAATTCGGGAGATATATGTTCAATATAGATTGTCTGAATCTAATAAATTTCTATTTTCATTTAATTTTCTTGTGTGGATAAAACTGAATGTAGAATAAATTATTTAAGCAGTCATTTATTCTGTGATTTTTTTTTCTTGCATTTACTTTTAGGAACTTTCACAACACCAATAATGCTAATTTTATAGAGTTATTACTTTTCTTTTTTGCCAATGAATGTTAAAACTCTACTTTACCTGATTAAAATAGGGATTGTCATATCCTCAAACCAAGCACAACTAAATCTTTCAAAATATTACCTTTTTTTTCATAGTTTTGTAATTAATTAATATACCTTATCATCTTCCTCAAATAATTTTCATATTCGTTTTCAATACTTAAGTTTTTAAATCCAACTTCTGATACGACATCGAACATTAGATAAAAAAATTATTAAAATTTTAGATTTACTTTTTCCTTAAATATTAACTAATTGTGTGCTTTCACAATAGTAAAGCAATTTATACCTCGTTATTTGATACATGACATAGTCATAATATTTAATTTACAATTTAATCAATATCCAAGATATAAATAATATAGGAACAATAATATAACGATAGCAAATATGTTTTAACATAGGAAAATGTATAATGAGTATGTATTCTATGAAAATAATTAAAATCACTTTACAGTCACATGTCTATCCAACAAACTTGGTTAGAATAATAAAGTCTTTGAATTAGTAAGGATCAAATTTTAAGAAAATAGGGGGTTTTCTTCTGACATTCCTACTATAATTTATATTTTGATCAACAATAATCTTCCTTCTATTTTGTGAAATTATATGGATTTCACTATCTGGGTTAACCAACACATGTTAATTTAGCTTCCAATCCTAAAATTGACAAGAATGATTATTTTCTATAGTAAGAATACATTTTATCATCTCAATTATTCTCAAAAGATTCATACTCTAGAATTGAAGTATATAAGTTTGAACAACTCTTAACAGAGACAGGAATAAAATATGCAGTTGGGATATAGAATAATGGATATATAATTGAATATAAATGTTAATTTTTTTGATTGAATCTTACAAATTAAAGTTCAGTTTTATTTTAATTTTCTGCTAAGAAAATAACAAATCATTGCTTTGCACTAATTTCTGTGATATGTTTTAATGTATAAGTAATATAGTTGATCTAATTCATGAGGAAGATACTTGTTCAAAAACATCAGAGACACTCGAAAAGTTAATGAATTGAGTATATTCAAAAACTCGATTAAGTTGAAAATAAAAAATTCGGAACTATAAGCCATATGCATTTTATTATTTCAACTATGAAGAATAAAAATATGCTAATAATTAGGTTAAATATTTAAAATTTTAGGTTTCTTATACGATTATTTTACATATTATTCATTATTAACTCAAAAAATTTAAGTTTCAAAAATTTTGTAAACAATTTATCTATTTTGAGTGTTAAATACACTCGACTCGGATAAGAAACCTAACAATTTTACTATTTACCTTAAGAAACCTACAAAGACAACATTTGAAAATTGTTAAAATGTTTGCCATCTTACTCATATAAACTGTCTAAAGAACAATTAAGAAATACTTAGAAATTAGTGTTCAAGGAGTTTATTTTGAAATTATGGTTAATGGACAACTTATGGTCATGTTCAAAACTGCTTCCTTCTTTATTTGTTTTTTCAAGTTATCAGTTTGCTTAATCAAATAATCAATCAAAAGAAGTAAACTGGCCTCCAAATCCTGACTTTTGAGCTAAACAAAAATTTTGGACAAAGCAAGTTAAACGTGAGCACCTTAAATTTGAGTATCATTTACGAACGCTGCCAACTTATTGTCTCTGTCTCTCAATCATGTGTCAACGGTGCAAAAGTGTGAAAGCAAATAGCCTAAAAGAGATCAAATCCGGAAAACCCTTCATTTCTTCATCTTGACTACTTTTCTAAAAAGAGTAAATCTTTGGTCAAGAAGAAAATATAGAGATAAATTGGTTCAACTTGTAATTAAATTCATTATTGTAGTAACATCTATTTGAACTTTTTTTAGATTTAGATAAAATTATATACCTTCAATGGTGGAGAACAATATACTCAGAGTTGATGAAATGGTGATTATATAAGAGACTGTGATTGTCCATATTTGGAGCTTTACATATTTGTCCATCATAAATGAATAAATGCATGTTCAAGTTTTACTTCTCTAATTATGGGCAAATTAAGTAGTTCAAAAAAGGAAGAAACACGTGGAGGGAAAAACACAACCTACACTTTTATAATAGTATTGCGAGTTAATTTTGTCATCTATCTCTATAAGATGGCAATAAAGAGAATATTAATTGGCACCTTACAGAGTTTCTGCCACAAAGTAGATGAGTTATAGTAGAATACTTTCTCTAATCATAGGCAAATTAGGTAGTTCAAAAAATGAAGAAACACCTAGAGGGAAAAACACAACCTACACTTTTATAATAGTATAGATGTAGCCAAAAGTTAAGTCCACTAGAATGTCATTTGATCCTTTTCAATGCAAGTCTAAACCACTCCCAAGTTAACTAAATTCTATAAAACATTAGTTGCAACCATTGAGTTAGATTAATCTATACTATTATAAAACTTTGAGTATGTTGGATATCGTGCCCAAAATTAAATTCTCAAATAGAGAAATTAATTAAATTGACAACACAAATTTCTACTTTAATACAAGCATATTAATATTAAAGTAGTCACTCAGAATGATAACACTCACAAATAATATAACTCTTTATTTAAGCAAACACTGAAATTCTACTAAACACTGAGAATTAAACACTCAACTAAGAACTCTAAGTAAATAACTTAGAATTTAATTATTGAACTCTCAAAATAGAACTTGAACTTGGGATGCATTACAACTGAAACAAACTCCCTTATTTATACTACTAAATCCCCCAACAAGTGGTACTCAATTTTCTCTTGCATTTAATGCTCCAAACACGCTTGAAATTTGAAAATCCATCCAAGATCTAATCAGTTGGTGGAATAGATTTCGCCAATGTATCTCACATGTCTTACCTAAGCCATTAATATGCTAGGTTTTAACATAGAAACAAGCCAAAAAATGTGACTATGAATCATATCTATATCCATAACCCACTTTTGAAGAATATTGCACAAGCCAACAAAGTCTTTAATAAATGCAAGAAAACATCTCCTAACTTTGTTGACTAAAGGCATGCAGTGTTGCCTATTTTTCCAATACTCCTCCTCAACATCGACTTTCCTTGTAGTCATATTGAAAACTCTCTGAACTTTATAAATTTGGTGGGAGTCAAACTCTTGGTAAATATATCAGCAACTTGATTATCTGTGTTGACATAATTCAAATCAATTTTACCCTGCAACACTTTTTCACGAACAAAATGATAATGTACCTCAATATGCTTCGTTCTTGCATGGAAAAATGGATTCTCAGCCATGCATATCGCTGACTGGTTGTCACAGTATAATTGAACCGAGTCATCAGTTGCTTGGTGTAAATTCTTCATAAGTTGCACTAACCATGTGCTCTCTTGTGCTGCAGATGAAGCTGCTACTCTATACTCAGCTTCTGTACTTGACAATGACACAGTTGGTTGTCTCTTACTACACCATGAAACCGTTGTCGATCCAAGGTTGAACACATAACCTGTAGTTGACCTTCGTGTGTCATTATCACCGGCATAATCTGCATCATAGTACCCTATCACTTTACATTCTTCTCCTTTCTTGTAAAACATACCATAGTCAATGGTCCCTTTGACATATCTGAGGATCCGACATACAACTTCCAAGTGTGGCTTCTTTGGATTCTGCATGAATTGACTCACGACCCCAACTGCATATGATATGTCAGGTCTGGTCAAAGTGAGATAGATTAAACTCTCTATCAACTGTCGATACATAATAGCATCCTTTAGGTCTTTGCCCTCAACTAAGCAATATTTGGCATTGACCTCCATTGGAGTTGAAATTGGCTTACAATCAAGCAGGCCAAATTTTGTCCAACAAATCCTTAGCATACTTTTTTTTGACACAAGAACAAACCTTTCATTGGTCCTATCAATTTCAAGACCAAGAAAGTGTTTCAATTCTCCAAGTTCTTTCATCTGGAACCGTACAGACAAGTTTCCTCTGGTTTGGCGAATCTCATCTTTATCATCACCTGTAATGACGAGATCATCAACATACATAAGAACAATAGCTAACTTTCCTTCAGTGGATTTAACGAACAAACTAACATCTACTGGTGCTACAACATATCCACTTTGAAGTAAGAATTCAGCTATCTTACCATACCATGCTCTTGGTGCCTGCTTTACTCCATATAAAGCCTTTTTCAACTTACAAACGTAACCTGGTTGGACCATCTCTTCAAACACCTGTGGTTGCTCCATGTAGATGTCTCGATCAAGCTCTCCATATAGGAAAGCGTTCTTGACATCCATCTTCCAGAGCTTCCATGACTTGCTAGCTGCAAGTGCTGATAAAACTCGAATAGTGGTCAACTTTGCCACCGGGTTAAACGTTTCATCATAATCTAGCCCATACTTCAATGCGAAAATCTACGAACCACGAGACGAGCCTTGTATCTTTAAACTGAACCATCTGGATGAGTCTTAACCTTGTAGACCCACGTACAAGAGATAGGTTTGACATCTCTTGGTTTTGGTTTAAGATCCCAAGTTTTGTTTTGTCTGAGTGCCTGAATCTCCTTCTCCATGGCCTTCTTCTACTTGGTGCTTCGAGCTGCCTCCTAATAAGTAGATGGTTCAACTACTCCATCATCTTCTGTCAAAGCAACATTAGCATACCTGGGATTTGGCTTTTTTTGTCTCGTTGATTTACGAAGTTGTTCTAGATAATTGTCACCAACTTCTATCTCCTCATATTGACTCAATTTTTCATGTTTCAAAATCCGAGTACGCATTCCTATTTGCCAAGGACTTCTATTTTTCTCAGGTGAATCAACACTTTCCATATCTTATGTTGGTAAGAAATCTATCTCTTCTTGGCTCACTTCATCATTTGTGGTTAGTTGATCATCTGATCTTTTCAGCAACTTTTTCTCAATTTCTTTTGAATATGGTAGGACTGTTGCCTGTGGTGACCACCAAGATGATGCCTCATCGAATACCATATTTCGTGAGACATAGCACTTCCCACTAGCAGGATCAATGCATCTTTAACCCTTTCGTTGGTTATCATAACCTACGAATATACATCGCATAGCCTTCTTGTCGAACTTACTCTAAAAATGATCTGGAATGAAAACATACACACCCAAATACTCTGAAGTGAGTAACATTGAGTTTGACATTCCACAACTTCTCAAACAGAGAAATAAATTCAAGTTTGGGCTGAGGCAATCTATTAGTGACATGGACTGCCGTTTTCATGCATTCTATCCAAAAACGTGGAGGTACGTTTTTGGAATGTATCATACTCCTGCAAATCTCTGCAAGATGTCAATTCTTCCGTTTAGCTACCCTATTTTGCTGGGGCATACTTGGGCAAGTCAACTGTCGCCTTATCTTGTGTTCTTGCAAGAATCTGGTGAATTCATCTAAAATCGATGTATATTCACCTCTGTTATCCGTACGTAGGCACCTTATCTTTTGGCCTATTTCTTTCTCCACCATTTTCTTGAACTCTTTGAACTTGTACAAGGCTTCAGACTTTTCCTTCATGAAGTCAATCCAAACAAATCTAGAAAAATCATCAATAAGCGTAATCATGTATCTCATACCGCTTATTGATGGTTCCTTCACTCGACCAAACACGTCTGAGTGAACTAATTACAGAGGCACCTTGGCTCTAAACTTTGACTCATTGTATGGAAGTTGATGAGCTTTTCCATACTAGCAACTTGCACAAACAATGTCATCTCAGACATCTAACTGAGGAAGTCCCTTCAACATTGATTTCATCATCATGATCTTCAACTTGTGGTAACTCACATGCCCTAATCTAGCATGCCAAATATCAGGTGTCTCATTTTTTCTTGCCTTATCAACATAGGCTTCTTGTGCAGACATCACGTACACTATCTCCAACCGTTTTCCTTGCATTATTGGATAGCTGTACCTGTTATCTTCTCATTTTGATATACCTTAACTTCATCTGGTCCGAACAACACAAAATTGTCGGAAGCTATTAGTTGAGAAACTGACAGAAAATTTTTTTTCATTCTAGGTACATGGTAAACATGTTGCAACTCCAAGAGACAGGATGAGAATTATATTTAGGTAATATAATCGTATTACCAATATGAGTAATTGGTAACCTGGAATTATCAGCTGTGACCACTACTCGACCTCCTTTGTATTCTGTCAAATTTGTTAGCTTTCTTTTGTCCTCGGTCATGTGATTAAAACACCCAGAGTCAATAATCCAATCAACATTATAATTGATCGGATTGGTACTAACCATTGTAAGAGCTAACTCTTCTTTTTGATTAGTAGCACAACAAAATGCACACTCTTCAACTGCAAAGGATACTTGTACATCCCAATCTTTATTAGGTTCATTAACCATTTGGGAGGATGTGGCAACATTACCTTCAGCTGGTTTTGACCTACAAAATTTGGTGTGATGTCACCCTTTCTTACCACATTTGTAGCAATTGTCATTGTGCCATTTTTGGTTTCTTTGTGACCTTTGATGCCTTCTATCTTGGCTATCTACACCTTGGTTTTGGCCAGCTCTTCCTTGATTAGTGATTGTCGACTACTTCTTTTTTTTTTGCCTTCTTTTTTTTTGGTGAAGAGTGCATTTTCTTCATAATTAGAGGACACTTTAGATGTAGAACTATCTAAAGCTTCCTCATTGGTAAGTAAACTTTCCAACTCTGCTAGAGTTGGTTCCTTGGCCCATCCTCGGGTAGCAGTGATAAGGCCTTTGTATTCTAGCCTTAAACCATGGACAATAATTCTCCTCGTCCTCGTTTCTGTTATAGCATTTTGAGGATTCAATTTGGATATTTCATTGCAAATTGATTTAACTTTGCAGAAATATTGACCTACTGCCATATTTTGCTGTGAAATAGATAGTAACTCATTCTCGAGCTTCTGGAGCTTTACATAATTGATTTTTGCAAACAATGACGATTTACTAAAGAATGTCCCACGCCTCATTCGGTGTCATGGCATCTTTGATCCGCTGCAACAAGTCATCTTCTATAGCCATCGCCAAAGCATACATAGCTTTACAGGCTTTAGCTTTCACTTCTTAAGTGGCTCTGATTCCGTCGGTGGTGTTGTATCATCTCCACTGACAATAATCCACAAGTCTTGTCCAAGTAGGTAGAATTTCATACGAGTACTCCAGGAACCGTAGTTGTTAGAATTGATACTTAATTTATCAATATTTTCAACTGAGATAGAAATCACTGCCATAATCAATTTTATATGGCTCAAACCACAACCTATGTGTGATATAAAAAATTCACAGTATTTAAATGTGTTTCTGGAGAACCTCCTCTGGTGTATTTGCAAATAAAGATTCAACAAGAACAGGTTCGGGATAAACCCACTTTGATACCAATTTGTTGGATATCGGGCCCAAAATTAAATTCTCAAATAGAGAAATTAATTAAATTGATAACACAAATTTCTACTTTAAGTACAAACGTATTAATATTAAAGTAGTCATTCAAAATGATAACATTCACAAACAATACAACTCTTTATTTAAGCAAACACTGAAATTCTACTGAATACTGAGAATTAAACACTCAACTAAGAACTCTAAGTAAATAATTTAGAATTTAATTATTGAACTCTCAAACTAGAACTTGAACTTGGGATGCATTACAACTGAAACAAACTCCCTTATTTATACTACTAAATCCCCCAACAAGTGGTACTCAATTTTCTCTTGCATTTAATGCTCCAAACACGCTTGAAATTTGAAAATCCATCCAAGATCTAATCAGTTGGTGGAATAGATTTCGCCAATGTATCTCACATGCCTAAGCCATTAAGATGCTAGGTTCTAACATAGAAACAAGCCAAAAAATTTGACTATGAATCATATCTATATCCATAGCCCACTTTTGAAGAATATTGCACAAGCTAACAAAGCCTTCAATAAATGCAAGAAAACATCTCCCAACTTTGTTGATCCAAAGGCATGCAGTGTTGCATATTTTCTCAATAGAGTGATGTTTTTCCTTTAGGGTGTTTCTTCCTATTTTGAACTACTTAAATTGTCCATAAACCAAACATTTGTACACTCCTTAGTTGATGGACGAAACCATAAATTACATTACAGCTAATTCTATAAAACGATTTTAAAACTTTTAGAATTTGACTTGAGAAATACTTGCAAGTATGACTAAAGTCTTAATTAACTAATAATACTATGAACCAATTATTCAAAAGGATTACATAATTCGTAATTGTAGCCAATAAAATATACTAAAATTGTGTTAATCACAAAAGAGGAGATATAATAGAAAACTACTAATAATAGAATTCTATTAATCATACGAAACTTTTTTAGTGTCACCTGATGGTAATTAAAGCACATATAGACATTTTGAAAGTCTTTAATCCAGTCTCTTATTCATAACATGTCCTATATTTTATGACTATGATGAAGAGGATAGAGAAGCACTTGGTCTAAGGAGTAAGTAAACTTTAATTTATTCATTAAGCGCACGGTATGATTTTTGGAAAACTTCTTCATATATGTTGTTTTCTCAAAACGGGTATGTTTGAATTCTAATTTCACAGGACATATATCATAACCATTTGTATATGTTCTAAAGGTTCCATAAGCCAAAGCCATCTATATATATCAATTTATCAGTACAGCTTTCTAGATGGCATTGTACAACCAAACGCATGCACAATGACTATAATAGAAATGATGGTTTTACTAGCTACTCAGGATGATGGCTAAATTACAAGAAAGAAGGATATGATGATGGCACAATTACAAGAAAGAAGGATATGAAGATGGCTAAATCAGAAGAAGGATAAAACGTTCGTTTAATTTCAATTTCAAAATATGAAAAGTGCAAGGTACAAACTCAATCTTAGTTTTCTTCCGATTTGTATTATGATTAACAAATCTTTTACTTCTAAAATTTGGCTATAAACAAGAATGACACGTTGAAGAGATATAATAGGATCAAGAC
The DNA here is from genome assembly GCA_025175665.1 of Cinchona pubescens. Classification (NCBI taxonomy): domain Eukaryota; kingdom Viridiplantae; phylum Streptophyta; class Magnoliopsida; order Gentianales; family Rubiaceae; genus Cinchona; species Cinchona pubescens. The sequence continues at coordinate 1,831,755 of JANKKI010000085.1, read as the reverse complement.
TTCATATATTAGAATCCTATTTTACAGTTCTTTTTATATTTAATTGCCACCAACAAAAAAAAAAAAGAGAAAAAAAAAAGTAAAAAAAAATTAAGCATATTGAGACCGTGAAGTTAGTACTTAAATATATAGAGCATAAGATGTTGCCAAACCTGCCGACTACTCTTTTAGAATCAATTAGTAAATATGAACCCTAAAGCAAAAACTATAATATGTTTAAATTGCTCCTTTGATTGGACATAATGCAATTATATTTGTCTTGTATCTCATTTGGAGAGATTCATTTAATTCTGCACTACTTTAAATTTGGTTCAACCATTAGGCATAGTTGAACATTTAGGAGAGGTATTTGGTTCACATCCGGGAATCGGAATCAAATTTGGATAAGGAATGGATTTCATTATATTGATAAATTCATATATTTGAAACCCATGTTACAAGTGGGGAATGAAAGTAGACATTTTCTAATACTTTTATTCCCATAGAATGATTTCCATGTATAAGTGATTAACCAAATAATATTTATAGCTATCATTAATTTTGATTTTCATTCCTTCCTCTCATACCCATAAACCAAACATCTCCTTAATTGATTTGAAACATTAACTCTTTAATATGGGAAAGTCACCTTAAGAAATAAATGACTAATGAGACAGAAAAAAAGACCTATGTACGTAATATTAGATGCATATTTTTGTAGTTGATGACCCTTAAAATTAGTAAGTTAATTATTACTATCTCCTTCCCAATATATTCGCCACATTTGACTTTTTTTGGTCAATGAATGAAGTTTTTAAAACACAATCTTTTATAGATTTTTAAATTTTTTTAGAAATTTTAAACTTCATATCATAATACTTTATGTAAATTTTACATTTGTTAAAATTTTTTTATAATAAATCTATATGAATTATTAATTACAAAATTGATCTGGTTGATCAGAAATCGAATTGTGACAAAATAAATGAGACGGAGGGAGTATTAAATGTATTCTTAGGAAGCAAATGCATTTTAACCAGAAATTGATTAATATTTCAATACCAATAATGCAATGCACCAAAATATGTTAAAAAAATTGTGTGGGAGTCATTCAATTGAGTTTGAAGAAGTCAATATCACAATTAATTCAGATGATTAAACTCAAATTTATGCTGCTAGAACTTTTAAATTTCTATACATATATAAGAATCTTTTTCCCATTACTATATGTTTGAGAAGGAAATAATAATGAATTTAAGAAAAGGGTGAACCATTTTTTCAAACCAGGACTAACCTCCTCTCAAGTAATTGGAGAGAATTTCTCTCCAATACACCTTATAAAAATAATATTAAAAAATATTTTTTAAAAATCATATCCGTTCCTAATATAATTTACTACATATACTTACTATATAAAAAATTTGAAAATAAATTAATTAATTTTTTCCTTTTGATTAAACGTTTCAATTTTTGTCTTGATTTTACCCATTTTACATCGTTCAAATATTTCGTGCAAATTGAAGGACAAAACATTTATTGCAAATAAATTTGGTTTTAAAATCTGCTGATCTACTCATCGAAAAAAATTATTGATATAATTTGATAATTGTTATGAATTTTAGTTGTTTAAATATAATAGATCATTGGAGAGAATTGGAGCGAAATATACTTGAGAAGAGTCTAAGCCGAAGTATATATCTTCTTGGTCCCTGCAATTATTTGTACATTTCATGCATCATAGGTTCACTTTCTTTTGAAGTTGATGGAAGGTTGCAAGTTAAATTTCTGCATACATTTGATGTTAAAAATTATCCAACTTCTAGAATCATTTTCAGATGCATTCCACTTAACAAATCATTCCGGAGATACTTTTTATGTATAATATCTCAATTTTAAGATTCTTATCTTTTGTATGAACTAAAATATTGAAAAAAGTGACAACTCAATTTTTAATTGAATGAAAGTCAAGTTTAAGAAATTACATAGTTTGTGTTTCAGTGGATATGATAGTTTATTCTATACAAGAATGAAGGACAAAGATCAAACGGTAAACCAGAATTTGTTTTTAGCAAGTGTTGATAAAAACTTGAGATATATCAGCAAATGAATTTAGAAAAGTTACTATAGTGCTTTTGAGAAACTAAATTATGGCTATGACATTAAGTAAAAATAATATTTAATTGATAGAATTTGAATACAAATTCTAAAGTAGAATAACGACTTTATCAAAAAAATAGATATTAAAAATAGAGTTTAATCAGAAAAAAGTAGGAGAAGAAACTAGCAGAAGATTGATATAAATAAGCATATAAGGTTCAAATTTGAAAAAAAAAATGACAAACAAAAGTGTAGTTTTATATTTTACAAACGAAATAATAGTTTTAATTTGTCACGTTTAGTACACGTGTTTACTTAAATGTGACTTTACATGAAGTTCGTTCTACTGAGAAAATATTATGTGTCAAATACATTTGGGATTTTGACCCAAATTCAAACTTTATTTTGTCAGAACTAAGCTTTTCTTAACATTTTTGAGACTATGCTAGCACACATCACAGATTAGAATATTATATTGGAAGCAATAAGTAGATTAGTTATTGTAGTAGTTCCTACTTTAGAGCATTGTTTGGAACTTTTGCGAGGTTGATGTTGATTATTACTTCCTTGCAGCTTTTGCCATCGAAGGACAAGTGAAAGAAAAGAGTAGATGGTTTTCATAATTAAGAGACTTGACAAGAAAGTTGAAGGTTGTAAAAACTTATTTTACACGTATTCTTTACAGCCATTCTTCTTCTCATTTGCTGTGGAAACTCTCATTCCGTAGATTCTAAAATGGATCAGATCAAACTTGCAGAAGAGGCTTTAACACACAAGGGATGCTTTGCAGATATGAATCACATAAGCTCCATGATTCAGTCCAAAACTAAATTATTTTGTCCTGGAGATGATTTTTGACTGACAACTTATTTATATATAATTTTTTCTAATCTTGTATGCTTTTGTTTATAGTGGAAGCACATGTAGAGACTCATGAGGACCTCATGGCCAGATTCATACTAGCAAAAGCTCCAAGGAAAGAAAAGAACTGTATGATAAGGTTCTGGAGTTGAAAGGTTAGTCCTAGATATAATGAGTCCAAGTAGCACCCTGTCACAAATCTCATGGTTTGCAACGTTTGCTCCAGGAAATATTAGGGTCTTTTGCCGGTGTAGGCCCCTCAACAATGAAGATGTTGCTGCAGGGGCTTCAATGGCAATAAATTTTGAAGCTGCCAAGGATGGGGAGCTTGTTAGATATCGGGTTCAAAATTAAATTCTCAAATAGAGAAAATAATCAAATTGATAACACAAATTTCTACTTTAATATAAACGTATTAATATTAAAGTAGTCACTCAGAATGATAACACTCACAAACAATACAACTATTTATTTGAGCAAACACTGAAATTCTACTAAAAATTAAAAATTAAAGACTCAACTAAAAACTCTAAGTAAATAATTTAGAGTTTAATTATTGAACTCTCAAACTAGAAATTGAACTTGGGATGCATTGCAATTGAGCAGAAATGCAACCTATTTATAATAGTGAATTCTCCGACAATGGACAACATTTTTCTGCATCCATTTAATGCTCAACCATGCTTCAAATTTGAAAATTTTGCAGGATCTAGCAATCCCTAGAAAAGATTTTGGAAATATATATCCTACATGCCTAAGTTACCAATTTTCAAAGTTTAAAATATAGAAACAAGCCACAAAATTTGACAATGAAGTCTACCTATTCTCCATAGCTCACATTTGATGACTTTGATTAACAAGTTATGCTGCCATTTTTAATACTCCCCCTCAGCACAAACTTTCCTTGTAGTCATACCAAGCAATTCTCTGAACTTTATAAATTTGGCAGGATTCAAGCTCTTGGTAAATATATCAGCAACTTGATCATATGTTTTGACATATTTCAAATCAATTTCACCCTGTAACACTTTTTTACGAACGAAGTGATAATGCACCTCAATATGCTTTGTTCTTGCATGGAAAACTGAATTCTCAGCCATGCGTATCGCCTGACTGGTTGTCACAGTATAGTTGAACCGAGTCATCAGTTGCTTGGTGTAAATCCTTCATAAGTTGCACCAACCATGTGCTCTCTTGTGCTGCTGAAGCTACTGCTCTATTCTCAACTTCTGTACTTGACAACGACACGGTTGGTTGTCTTTTACTGCACCATGAAACCGCTGTCATTCCAAAATTGAACACATAACCTGTAGTTGACCTTTGTGTGTCATTATCACCAGCATAATCTGCATCACAGTACCCTATCACTTTGCATTCTTCTCCTTTCTTGTAAAACATACCATAGTAAATGGTTCCTTTGACATATTTGAGGATCCGACGTACAGCTTCCATGTGTGACTTCTTTGGATTCTGCATGAATCGACTCACGACCCCAACTGCATATGATATGTCAAGTGGGTCAAAGTGAGATAGATTAAACTCCCTACCAACTGTCAATATATGGTAGCATCCTCTAGGTCTTTGCCTTCAGCAAAGCAATATCTGGCATTGACCTCACACAGGTATTGGAGTTGAGAGTGATTTACAATCGAGCATGCCAAATTTCTCCAACAATTCTTTAGCCTACTTCTTTTGACACAAGAACAAACCTTCATTGGTCCTATCAATTTCAAGACCAAGAAAGTGTTTCAATTCTCCAAGTTCTTTCATCTGGAACCGCACAGACAAGTTTTTTCTGATTTGGTGAACCTCATCTTCATCATCACTTGTAATGATGAGATAATCAACATACACAAGAACAATAGCTAACTTTCTTTCAGTGGATTTCACGAACAAGCTAGAATCTGCTGGTGCCACAATATATCCATTTTGAAGTAAGAATTCAGCTATCTTGCCATACCATGCTCTCGATGCTTGCTTTAATCCATACAAAGTCTTTTTCAACTTACAAACGTAACCTGGTAGAACCATATCTTCAAACCCCTGCGGTTGCTCTATGTAGATGTCTCAATTAAGCTCTCCATGTAGAAAAGCGTTCTTGACATCCATCTGCCAGTGCTTTCATGTCTACTTGCTACCTGCAAGTACTGATAAAACTCGAACAGTGGTCAACTTTACCACCGGGCTAAACGTTTCATCATAATCTAGCCCATACTTCTGCGAAAATCCACGAGCCATGAGGCGAGCCTTGTATCTTTCAACTGAACCATCTGGACGAGACTTAGCCTTGTAGACCCACTTACAAGAGATAGGTTTGACATCTCTTGGTTTTGGAATAAGATCCCAAGTTTCGTTTTGTCTGAGTGCCTGAATCTCCTCCTCCATGGCCTTCTTCCAGGTGCTTTGAGTTGCCTCCTGATAAGTAGATGGTTCAATGACACCATCATCTGCTGTCAAAGCAGCATTAGCATACCTGAGATTTGGCTTTCTCTGTCTCGTTGATCTGCGAATTTGTTCTGGAGAATTGTCACCATCTTCTATCTCCTCATATTGACTCGATCTTTCGTCTTCTGAAATTCGAGTATGCACTCCTGTTCGCCAAGGACTTCTATTTTTCTCAGGTAAATCAACGCTTACCATACATCTTGTGTTGGTAAGAACTCTACCTCTTCTTGGCTCACTTCATTTTTTGTGGTTAGTTGATCATCTGATCTTTCTAGCAACTTTTCCTCCATCTCTTTTGAATCTGGTAGGACTGTTGCCTGTGGTGACCACCAAGATGATACCTCATCGAATACCACATTTCGTGAGACATAGCACTTCCCACTTGTAGGATTAATGCATCTCCAACCCTTTCGTTGATTATCATAACCAACGAATATAATCAACGAATATACATCGTATGGCTTTCTTGTCAAACTTGCTTCGAAAGTGATCTGAAATGAATACACAACACACACACCCAAATACTCTGAAGTGAGTAACATTGGGTTTAACATTCCACAACTTCTCGAATGGAGAAATAAATTCAAATTTGGGTTGAGACAGTCTATTAGTGACATGGACTGCCATTTTCATGCATTCTGCCCAAAAACGTGGAGGTACGTTTTTGGAATGTATCATACTCCTTCAAATCTCTGCAAGATGTCGATAACTTCTTCCGTTCAGCTACCCCATTTTGCTGGGGCGTACTTGGGCAAGTCAACTGTCGCCTTATCTTGTGCTTCTACAAGAATCTAGTGAATTCATCTGATGTGTATTCACCTCCGTTGTCCGTGCGTAGACACCTTATCTTTTGGCCTATTTCTTTCTCCACCATTTCCTTGAACTCTTTGAACTTGTTCAAGGCTTCAAATTTTTCTTTTATGAAATCAATCCAAACAAATCTAGAAAAATCATCAATAAACGTAAACATGTATCTCATTCCGCTTATTGATGGGTTCATTCACTCGACCAAACACGTCTGAGTAAACTAACTGCAGAGGCACCTTGGCTCTGAACTTTGACTCATTGTATGGAAGTTGATGAGCCTTTCCATACTGGCAACCAGCACAACCAATGTCACCTTGGACATCTAATTGAGGAAGTCCCTTCAGCATTGACTTCATCATCATGATCTTCAACTTGTGGTAACTTACATGCCCTAATCTAGCATGCTGATACAAAGATCAACTGTTTCATTCTTTCTTGTTTTATCAACATAGGCTTCTTGTGCAGACATCACGTACACGGTTTTCATCCGTTTTCCTTGCATTATTGGTGTACCTGTTATCTTCTTATTTTGATACACCCTGACTTCATCTGGTCACAAAATTTTCGAAAGCTGTTAGTTGAGAAACTGATAGCAAATTTTTCTTCATTCCAAGTACGTGGTAGACATGTTGCAATTCCACCTGGTGAGAATTGTATCTAGGTAATATAGTCGAATTATCAATATGAGTAATTGGTAACCTGGAATTGTCAGCTGTGACTACCACTCGACCTCTTTGTACTCTGTCAAGTTTGTTAGCTTTCTTTTGTCCCCGGTCATATGATTTGAGCACCCGGAGTCAATAATCCAATCAACATTATAATTAATAGAATTGGTATTTACTATTGTAAGTGCTAACTCATCTTTTTGGTTAGTGGTGCAATAAAATACATACTCTTCAACTGCAAAGGATACTTGTACTTAGATAGATCTGATCCCAATCTTCATCAGGTTGATTAACCTTTTGAGAGGATGTGGCATCATTGCTTTCAGCTGGTTTTGACCTGCAAAATTTGGCTTGATGTCCTTTCTTACCACATTTGTAGCAATTGTCATTGCTCCATCTTTGATTGCCTTGTGATCTTTGATTGCCTTTTGATCTTTGATGCCTTCTATCTTGGCCATCTGCACCTTGGTTTTGGCCATCTCCCCCTTGATTAGTGCTCGTCCATTGCTTCTTTTTCTTGCCTCATTTTCTTTTGGTGAAGATTGCCTTTTCTTCATCATTAGTGGTCACTTTAGATGTAGAACTGTCTAAAGCTTCCTCATTGGCAAGTAAACTTTCTAACTCTGCTAAAGTTGGTTCCTTGGCCCATCCTCCGGTAGCAGTGATAAGGTCTTTGTATTCTGGCCTTAAACCATGGACAATAATTCTCCTCGTCCTCGTTTCTGTTATAGCATTTTGCTGATCCAATTTGGATATTTCATCACAAATTGATGTATTAACCTTAGAGAAATATTGACTTACTGTCATATTTTGTTGTAAAATAGACAGTAATTCATTCTCGAGCTTTTGGAGCTTTGCATCATTGGTTTTGGCAAACAATGACGAAATAGTGTCCCACGCCTCCTTCGGTGTCTTGGCGTCTTTGATCCTGCAACAAGTCATTTTCTATAGCCATTGCCAAAGCATACATAGCTTTACCGGCTTTAGATTTCCACTTCTTAAGTGGCTCTGCTTCCGTTGGTGGTGTTGTATCATCTCCACCGACAATAATCCATAAGTCTTGTCCAAGTAGGTAGAATTTCATACGACTACTCTAGGAACCGTAGTTGTTGGAATTGATACTTAATTTATCAATATTTCCAACTGAGATTGAAACCTCCGCCATAGTCAACTTTATATGGCTCAAACCACAACTTATGTGTGATATAAAAATTCACAGTATTTAACTGTGCTTATGGAGAATCTCCTCTGGTGTACCTGCAAATAAAGATTCAACAAGATCTTCGAGTTCAGGATAAATCTCGCTCTGATACCAGTTTGTTAGATATCGGGTCCAAAATTAAATTCTCAAATAGAGAAAATAATCAAATTGATAACACAAATTTCTACTTTAATATAAACGTATTAATATTAAAGTAGTCACTTAAAATGATAACACTCACAAACAATACAACTCTTTATTTGAGCAAACACTGAAATTCTACTAGAAACTGAAAGTTAAAGACTCAACTAAAAACTCTAAGTAAATAACTTAGAGTTTAATTATTGAACTCTCAAATTAGAAATTGAACTTGGGATGCATTGCAATTGAAGAAATGCAACCTATTTATAGTAGTGAATTCTCCGACAATGGACAACATTTTTCTTCATCCATTTAATGCTCAACCATGCTTCAAATTTGAAAATTTTGCAGGATCTAGCAATCCCTAGAAAAGATTTTGGAAATATATATCCTACATGCCTAAGTTACCAATTTGCAAAGTTTAAAATATAGAAACAAGCCACACAAAATTTGACAATGAAGTCTACCTATTCTCCATAACTCACATTTGATGACTTTAATTAACAAGTTTTGCTGCCATTTTCAATAGAGCTTACTGTAAAATCAAATGGAATACCGAAGATAACATTCAAGTTTGATGTTGTCTTTAGCCCACAGCCAGGACAAAGTAGCTACTTGGCTTGGTAGTATATAAGTACTTGTTCGGTGATAGTGTTCATTTTTTCTACTACTTATATATCCATATATTTCACGTTGTTTGTTCAAATAGTTGATGTGTTCGAGGAAAAAGCCCTGTTCGCCACATTTGTTCTAGATGTATATAACGTATGTGTATTTGCTTATGGTCAAACTGGAACCGGAAAACTTTTACCATATGGGGTGCAGAAGAGGCACGTGGCGTAAATTATAGAACACTTGAGGCATTATTTTGCATCATTGAGGAGCGACAGAGCACTTTTTGATATGAAATATCAGCGAGTGTATTGGAAGTTTATAATGAGCAATGTGATACGAGATTTACTAGTCTGCAATTCAGGACTGGGTTCAGAGAGGTAAGTTAAGATACCCGTGCGTTTCTACTTCTTATGTTCTACCATGAAAATGTTATAATGTATAGAAAGTATATTATTCTTTTTGAGTCATAAATTTTATTGCCAAACTATGATATACTAGATTTCGTTATCAATCTGGATCGAAGAGGGCCAATTGTTTTAGATAACTCACGAGAAACTTTACATCGACTTTGCACGTGTTTCAATATCACTACCTGTATAAGAATTCCTAATAGGATACCACTGAAGTTGTTAAGCTAATCATCTGCGATGTATTTAATCTTCGTTTTGTTTGATTTTTAGATTGGAAATAAAACAAGTTGGAGAAGGGATGCATCCGGTTCCAGGACTGGTTGAAGCTCGTGAACAATATGAAAGAGGTCTGGGAAGTCCTACGAACTGGTAGTAATAGTAGGGCAGTTGGGTCAACCAGTGCAAATGAGCACAGTAGTCGGATCGCATTTGTAGTTCACTTATTGTGTCATATCATGTATCAATGAGCTATTTCGGTGCCTAAACTTTGTATCTTATTTTGTAACCAGCATACATTGTGTAATGGTAAAAGGAGAAAATTTGTTGAATGGAGAATGCACAAGAAGTAAGCTATGGCTAATTGACCTAGCCAGAAGTGAGAGGATTGCAAAGACAGAAGTACAAGGTGAAAGGTTAAAGGAGACTCAAAACAGCAACAAATCTCTTTCTGTACTTGGAGATGTCATATATGCTCTTGCAACTAAGAGTCCGCACATACCTTTCAGGTATCAACAGTGGAAATTTGTGCAAATTAAGAATTAGAAGTAAAACATTTTGTTTTCTAAATCTCTTCACTTGTTTTTATTTTAGGAACTCCAAGCTTACTTGGTTCAAGACTCTCTAGGTATTTCATTTGCATTATCCCTGTGAAAAAGTGCAATATATTTATGACAATTTAAGTTGCTATTGAAATATTTTAACTATTGCATCATCCAAATTCTGATATATTATGGGGAAGGAAAATGCAATCAACTAACTTGTGCGTATATTTCAATCCACAGGTGGAGATTCAAAGACATTGATGTTTGTACAGATTAGTCCCAATGAGAATGACCTGAGTGAGACTCTATGCTCACTGAACTTTGCAAGTAGGGTACGAGGAATAGAGTTGGGCCCTGCAAAGAAGCAAGTAGAAAACAATGAGCTTTTAAGATGCAAACAAATGGTGCCAAAAGAAAAATATCCTTTTACATCGCTGCTTTTTGCTTTTGTTATTTTGCGAAGACTTTATTCACCAAAATAGGATTATATTTTTTTTTGTTAGATTGAAAAGAAGAAATGAAGCACAAAGACATCCAATCAAGAAACTGGAGGATACAGTTCAGGGCCTAGATATAAAGATCAAAGAGAAAGATATGAAAAACAAGAACCTGCAAGACAAGGTATGCTGTTGTGAAATGAATTTCTTGGTTTTGCTTATGAAGAAAAATACCAGGGAAAGTCTTCCTAGAAATTCAGTGATCAAACTTATTTTACAATTGATAAAAATGTATAAATGGTATGTTAGACTGTTGTTTGCATAATAATTTACATAAACTTTGGTCGTTGTGTAGATTAAAGAATTGGAATCACAGCTTCTTGTAGAGAGAAAGCTAGCAAGGCAGCATGTGGACTCTAAAATAGCAGAACAGCAGCAACAACAAATGACACAACAGCAAGAAGAGCAAAACTCTGCACTTACAAGGCTCTCTCAGATCTTTTAGTGAAAATAAGGATTACCTACTCGTTGAAAACAACTTTAAACTTCTATTCGTCCCAACCTTAAATGGTTTCTGTTAGCCCGAAGTAACATAATAGGGGGATAAATTAGGTTGTATAAAAATAATTTGAAATATTGCGCAATAAAAAGAAACTGAGATAAAATACAAGTGATAAATAAAGCAATTTAAGATTAAAGCAATAAATGCAGTGAGATAAATAAATAAAAGTTAAGATTAAGATACGTGAGAAAAGCAAACCAAACTCTCAAATTTCGCAAGTGTACAGTGTATATCCACTAATTTGTGCCTTTTCAAAATAAATGAAATAATAACCTTTTATACACCAAGTAAGATCATTCTTACTCAAATTAAATACTTTCAGTTAAGCTAAGAGTTTTACACACAACTTCACTCTTGTATAATTTTTATCTCTCTATTTTTTGCACTTGAAGATTCCCCTCTTGAACCTACTCTTTGGGAAAGTCCTAAACAACATAAATTTGGAAGCAAGAAGCTGAACAGTATACTGAAAAAAGAACTTTCAAAAGAAAATGCAGGTGAAGTCACCAATGCAGCAGCACATAAGAAGAGTTTGTGTTAGTGTGGGAATGGAGAAAGTGAGTGTTTCTATAGGGAGTCGGGGGAAGATGGCTGATAGAGTGCTCAGCAATGGTAGAAGAGTAGCGAAGGACACGCAGCAAAAGCAAAGTAAGAGAGAAAAGGAGGTGGAATATTGGATCAGCAGCAGTGAATCTAGAACTATTCTGTGAAGCATGTATTCTTTTTCTTTCCTTTGTATCTAGACTAACATTATGACACATTGATTTGTTTGGATGATCAAATACTGGTGAGAGAAGGGAAAAAAAAATAAGCAAAGAGAACAAAAAAAATTTCAGTTCAGTAATGAGTGAGGGGTAGTGTTCTCATAAACGTTAGAACTTGAACCTGATTGCTTTCCTTGTATTTTCTTTTCTTTTTTTTTTGTTGTTGACATACTTAGAGTCTTGATTGCGTAAATATTAGTGAATAATAAATTTTATTTGGAGTACTATTTTAACACATTATTCAAGACATTATTTGGATTATTTTACAAATAACAAACATATTAAAATGAGTGATTGGGTAATAAAAGGTGCAAGTAATTTTTGTAAATAAGGATTTAGATATAATTTTTTCTTCACAAATAATAGTAAACGAATGTAAAACGAAATTACTAGTATCCAAATATACAATCTCGTTTGTTTTCCTTTATGCATGGTATCAACTCGAGCACAAAAAAATGCTCACAAACCTAGTCATCTACTCATTAGTCAAAATTATGACAATTATTATAGAATTAAAGTGTTAGAAAATATCATACAAACTCATAATAATGGTGAAGTTTATGATTTTATTCTAATTTTTGAATATTAACCAAACATCTATCATTATAGAATGACTGAGTTAAAAAATGTTATATAAACTCACATCAATAGTGAGATTTATAATTCATTTTTATCTTGAATGTTAACCAAACATCTCCTAAACTAATCAATTTAAAATTCAAGTCTAAGTAGAAAATGAGAGTGAGTGTAACACCTTGGATCTCTTATAACCCAATATTTTATAAATAATATAATATATCTTTCTCCCTACACTAAAAAAAAGTTAAAAATATTTAAATCAAGTTATTAATAGTCCATGTTATAAACAATATACTATCATCTCTCACTTTTGATGTGAGACGGAACGTTACAACAAATATTTTTTAATACAATAATTTCCTTTATAAAATAATTCTGTATTTACCAAACAACCTCTATAATTATCATTAATTTTTTATTACATTCCCTCCTCTCAATAAAATCCCCTTAATAAATACTCCATGATCAGCAGGAATCCATGGAGTGATTGACCAAGTCCGTGGGACTGAAGGAGTGATGAGATCAATATGGGTGACGAGACGAGAGTAGTGGGTGCAGGCAGGTTCTCTTTCTTTGATATCATTTGATAATAATAATAATTATGGTTGCATCTTTTTCAGCAATTTCATATGCATAGTAGACTTAATAAACCCACAACTAGCATTTAAGTTTTGTTAGCTTGGTTTTTTTTTGGGTGTAGGAAGTAGCTTATGAGTTTCTAAAACAAATACTGATATTATATAAGAGTGCAGAATTGCCCTTCGTTAAGGATGAATTCTCGGGGCAATAGCTGAATTACTAGTTAATACTAGTCGATATCCAGTTATTATTATTTTTTTCTTACTTTTAATGTTAATAGTTGAATAACATATCTATTTTTATGATTTATTTATTTATTATTTTTAAAGTAATTATTTATTAGTTTTACTAATAGTAACTTATTATTTATAAGCTCTGGTATGTCCTTATCTATTTATATTTATATCTATCTATCTATCTATCTATCTATCTATCTATCTATCTGTCTATCTATACTATTATATATATGCAAGTTATTTCTCCCAATTTTTGTTTCTCCCTCAAATTGGTTCTCCCCTCAATGTGTTTCTCCCCTTTTTGTGGTGACTAAAATACCCGCCCTTAATGAAATACAATTACCAATTCCCAATAGAAAACATATGTAAGTGTCTCTCTACTTTTTTTGTAATGTCTAAAATACCCGCCCTTAATGAAATATAATTTCTAATTCCCAATAGGAAAACATAATTAGATTACTCATTATTTATTCTACCTATTTTTTAGGATACAACCACCTATTTTAGCATAAATACATAATAAGATGGAAGATTTTTATTTGTATAAAAATATTTATTATAATCTAAAATTTCAAAAAATAAAAAAATGAATCATATAATTTCTAATTCCCAATAAGAAAATATAATTAATTAAATTACTTATAATCCATTCTACCTATTGCTTAGGATACAACCATCTATTTTGACATAAATACACAATAAAAAGGAAGACTTTTATTTGTATAAAAATATTTATTATAACTAAAATTTTAAAAACTAAAAAATGAATCTAATAATGACTAAATTAATCAAACAAAAATTATGTCTTATGTATAAGAAATTAAACAGATTAAACTAATTTATTCTCCATATTATGGATAGGTATAATATAGCATATTAAATTTATTACAAAAAAATTGAAGTAATAATTTATTCTTTTGCCTTGCTTTAAAATGTATCGAAATCATGAAAATATCCTTTATTTTATTCTAAAATGCATGAAATGCTAATGAAATAGATTGTTTATTCCTTAACTTATTACAAAATTTTGGCATAAATACATAATAAGAATGTATATAATTCTAAGTATAAAGAGGAGTAGAAAAATCATTTATATTTCATCAAAGAATAAAATAAAAATATTATATTTTGTAACTGTTATATATGTTTAAATTGTTTCTATTTTTTATTCATAATAAAAATAATCATTTATAACTATTATAAATATTATATTATTCACTACAATTATTTTCTTTTCTCTAATTGTTCATTCAAGTATGCCCAGGAAACTTAATTAGATATTTCTCCCTGCTTGCTTTATATATAAGGTTAATTACACTTCACCACTTTTTAGTGTCACTAATAGGTTAATACTTAACATTATCTATTGACCAGTAAAGTATTTCTATTATATCAACTAAATATGTTGACTATTTTATCCCATTATATTCAAATATTTTTTTTGTTTAATTTTGTCTGATGAGAAAACTTTTTATACAGAGAATATTTAATTCATATAAAATTTGTTGAAAAGATGTATCGAAGTTGAAATTTGGCATTTTTGCTAGCCTTTTTGGTTGGGATTACTTGGAGAAGATGACAAACTCATCTGGCCGATATTATTTTTTAAGCACAATTTTCTTTAACTGACAGTCAACTATAATAGTTTTACTACTTTTGATTATAATGACTTTTTTAACTTGAAGTTTTAGTTAATATGTGAGATATATCCATGAGTACATAATTTTTGAGTATGTTCCAACTTAAAAATCACAAAATTAATAATCATATAAATAAATAATTAAATTTATATAAAGTGAAAAAATAGTTGAATATACAACACTATTTTCTTATTTCTTTTAAGTCTGTATTACGATTAATTTAGATTTGTTTTTTCTGTCCTACATGAAGAAAAGAAAATTAACCAACTAACGACAGTAAAGCTCACGAACAAAATAAAAAACTCAATGTTTAATAGTTATAAAAGTATTTGTTAATTTTAAACCTCTTTAATAGTATTTCTATCACTAAATCTTTATTTTTAATAACATCATTTTATATAATATTAGTTTAGACAAACGATTGATGAATTAGAAAATAAATTCAACCTATTATAAAGATACAATGCATATACCCAAAATATTTGAAATAATGATTGTAACAATACTCTAAATAGTTATAGGTATATAATGAGTTTAAATGTCAAATTCAGAAACTACAATACCAGTTGTTATAATATATACTATAACAATAAAGAAATATTGGTTTGGACTAGCTGGCTATCGATAAGGTAAAAAATATTAAACCAATTATATGATTCATGCTCAAAATAGTTTAGAATAATTATTACGAGACCTATAAAAATACTACGTTTAAATTGTAAGAATGACAATATAGAAAAAAAAAGAAAAGCGGATAAGTACTCTAAAAGACAACATATATTATTCAAATATAGTCATACTATTAAATACTCTAAAATAATTACAAATATAGATTAATTTTACATGGCGATTTTAAAAATTATAATGTAATTCTTCACTATTTAACAAAATAATAAAGACGTAGATTAAATATTTTGGTATATAATAAAAGGAATTAATTGAAAAAGTACAAAAAATAAAAGAAATATAAATCTATGCACTTTTATTAGCCTTCATTTTGTTTATATATTTAATAAATGCAAATTTAATTTCATACTAAACTATTACATCAAAATATAATATTAGAATTAATTACATTCGATATCATTCAGGATGAAAGGAAGAGTTCAGAATATCAATATTATCATAAGGTTAAGAAATATGAAAAATACCAATATATCCTCTATCTGGATACATAATTAATTTACACAATACGTTAAAAAATTAATTAGAATATAAATTATAGAAATTACATATTATTTTTTATGTCTTTAGAATTAAATATTTTTCATTTGAGTTGTGTGCATTTAGAGTAATATAGAGGATTTTTTTCATTAATTTTCTTTATGTTTGAGTTTTGTGCATTTAGAGTAATATAGAGGATTTTTTTCATTAATTTTCTTTATATTTGAGTTGTGTGCATTTAGAGTAATATAGAGGATTTTTTTCATTAATTTTCTTTACATTTCAAAGTAAGATAAAAGAATAAATTTTTATTTTTGCCTTTTGATTGTGATTCTAATATAGTACGTGATACCTATCCATATTATACAGAGCATATTAGTTTAATTTGTTGGTTTTCTTATACAGGAAACATAATTTTTATTTGATATATTTGTTTTTTATATTTGGGTTTGTTTTTCTTATTTTTCAAAATTTTATTGAATCATTTTTGTAATTATTACTATATATTATTTAATCTCCTAAAATATTTTCATTATAAAGGAAGTTTGACACGCTGCATCTATTAGATGATGTTTGATATTTGATGGTGATTTTATCCTTTACAAATAATAAAGAATATATAGATATATTTCAAAAAAGTTTAATATTATGGAAACGGTCCTTGCCTATAATTGATTAAATTATTGGTGATGTCACTATTAGAAATTATAACCCATGAATCTAAAAGAAAAATAAAACTATTTTAGATTGGAGTTAACTACATTTTATGCCATTAAAGATGAATAAAGAGCTTAGAACATCAATTAAGTATTAAGAAGTGAAAGTTATTATAGCTTTAAGAGATAACATCACAATACATTTTCTATATTTTTATATATTTTGCATAATATGTTAGCAAAAAATTAATTGTGATGCAAAATATATATA
Source organism: Cinchona pubescens (assembly GCA_025175665.1). NCBI lineage: Eukaryota > Viridiplantae > Streptophyta > Magnoliopsida > Gentianales > Rubiaceae > Cinchona > Cinchona pubescens. The sequence continues at coordinate 1,814,885 of JANKKI010000085.1, read as the reverse complement.
AAATCTCACTTAAAGTAATAATGTGTAATTTTAGTCATATTTAGAACTACAATTTCATTAGCATTTTGTGTATTGTAGAGTAAGATAAAGGATTGTTTTATTTAACATTCATTGCATTTTATAGCAAGACAAAAAAATAATTTATTATTTCAATTTTTTATAATGATTTAATAAATTATATAATGCCTATTTATAATATGAAGAATGTAGTAGTTGATTTGTTTAGTTATCCTATACATAAGGCATAATTTTTGTTTGATTTATATATTATTTACATTTTAATTAGATTCATTTTCTTTCTTATTTTTTGAAATTTTTATTAATATTTTTTTTTGTAATTATTATCCATATATCATCTGATTACCTATTAATATTTTTGCTACTAATAAAATTATGCAAAATAGTTCATCTATATAATGTTTGATACTTGATAATGATATTATCTTTTTTGTAATAACAAAGAATATGCACATATATTTAAAAAGTTGAAAACTATGAAAAAATATCTTAATCTTTAATTGTTAAACTAATTGATTGGGACACTATATGAAAATTATAATCTAGGCAACTAGAAGAGAAATATATATACAAAAAAAATACAATTATCATACGTTGTTCTCATAAAAGAGAAAATTTATTTAATTTTTAAGAAAAAAATAAAATTTATATATAATTTTGTAACAAATAACAAATAATATTGAAAATTTAAAAAAAAAAAGTTAGGTGAAAATCATTACAATGAAAAAGAGCAAATATATTAAAAATATATAAATATTGTATAAAACAGTTAAAATTTTCATACTTGATTATCGTTCATTGATTACTCATTTATTTTTTTCAAAAATATAAATTTTTAATAAATTAGAAATGTTCAAAAATATTTTTTTTAATAAATTAGAAATCATGTTACAAGTGCGAAGCATGCGCTTTTTTTTAGTTGACTTATATTTCTCTTTTATCAAATTGTCTTGATTTTATGCCATTGTTGACACCCTCGAGTAATACAATGTACTTCATTGAAATAATTCATGTTCATAGCTTTCTTTCATATTTCAGAATTTATCAAAATTTACCTTTCTAAACTATTGATTAAAAACATTTAATGGATGTTAAAACTCCAGAGATGTATTAGTTATTTGATATTAGATTCCAAATCAAATAGAATGAGTTGTTTCATCCTTTAGAGTACATGTGAAATTCTCAAACTTCCCTTTTAAGAGCATATAGTTACCATATAGTTAATCATTTTTGGTGGATGCAACAGAGAAAATGTGTTGCAAAGGAGTAAGTCTTAGCTAATTAGTTTTCAACCATGTTTTCGCAAAGAAATAAAGAAATACATAGTTAAATTAGTATGGGAGTACGTACTTTTCACATTTGAAAATATTAATTGTTTGATTTTATTACTATTCTATAAATTAAAAAGTAAAGGGAGATATTAACTATTTAATTTTTTTAAGGGATAATTTCAGAAACCTCCCTTGAGGTTTAAGCTAATTTCACTTAGAACCCCTGAACTTTAAAAAATATCACTTACCTCCCTTATTTTAAACTTTTTGTAACATTTTCAGCCCATTCTTTTAAAAAATTAATTTAAGTGGAGAGAGACTATTTTCCTTCCAATTTTACCCCTATTTCAAAGCTTTCATTGATTAAAAAGGTTGGAAGAAAAGAAAATAAAGTATAAAATAAACAGTAGGTTGTAACTTTTCATATCCTTTACTAATTAGTGTCAAAAAAAATATATATTTTAATTATTTTTTATTTTACAAGTTAATGATTTCCAAAATAAAATACCAATAACATTTTTTAGTGTTATATTTTATGTATACTTTCGTATTCCAAATTTTTGTTCAAAACGACACATACGAACATATTAATACATTCCTAATTATTAGTAATTAAGTTAGCTAAAAACCTTTATCAAAAAATTCATTTAATTTTTTAAGAGTTTATGATTTCCCAAACAAATTTGAATCATATTTTTTTTTATAATATATGGTAATTTTTTTAAGTATTCAAATTTTTGTTTGAATCAACACACACTAGCACATTACATAATCATATTTTTTTGTAGATAAATTTATTAAATTTTATTTGAAAAATACATATTTCAATTTCGAGTTTTCATTTACAAACAAAATAATACTAGTTATATTTATTTATTATATCATATGATGTGTTTTGCGTATTCAAAACTTTTATTTAAATCGATCCCAAAAATACATTAATATGCGCAATATTTTCATGAATTTACTGGCCAAAAAATTTATTGAGAGAATATTTTTTTTTATTTACAAGTTTGTAATTCCCCTAACAAAATACTAATTATGTGTTTTTACGTGGTGAAGATTTTTGTTAAAACATATAGAAGTAATCAAATTAATATATGCACATATTTTTAAAAAAAATAAGTTGATAAAAAATTAGTTAGAAACTAAAAGGGTGTCACGTGAAAATTGTCAGAAACCTCAGGAGTGGTTTTTGAAACTACCCTTTCATAATATGACTGTGATATATGGGGTCTAAATGTCATTTTATGCATTTTAGTACATAAAGGGATGTGTATAAGAGACAGGAGGTAAGTGATATTTTTAAAAATTCAGGGGAACTAAGTGAAATTAATATTAACCTCAAGGGAGGTTTATGAAATTATCTCTTTTTTTAATTCACTTAATTTTTCGGTTATATAATTTATGTTTCTCATTTTAACTAAGGCACGGAATTTTTTTGTAGTTCGTATGAGTTTAGAGAAATATTGGCTCATAGGTTATTTATGCATTTTCTTTAGATATACTTTGTTAGAAATATAAGAGATTTGTTTAGTTTCATAGTTCAAGTAATTTCATGAAAGCTAAATGATTGTGTCTTGTGAATAACACATTTATCTTGCAATTTTTAAAATAGAAGTCCATTTTTTCGATTGAAAATTATATATCTTGAAGTATTCTAAATGAGCTCATTGGCATTCTATTTAACTTTAAAATAAGAAAGTTTAAAGTATCATCAAACCAGAGCACAATGTATGATAGGAAATATATTAGAGTTTATTATTATATCCATTATTTGAGTTTAGTAATTAAAGAAGATAGTGTAGCTTGAAAAATGTTCGATTTTATAGAGTTTATTGAAACCCTTTATTTTATTTAACTATTCAAGTTCTATCCTAACAACTTTGGATTTATCAAGTGCATTAGGTATTTGATTATTCTAAAATCCCTATACCTCTTTTGGAACTAACTTGATGGAGGAACCATTTGCATGCAAATACCAAATACATATTTGTAATTTAGGATGCAACATCTCTTTAAATATATAGTTTGCTCAATTATTGAAATTATATCATGAAAATAGAAAAAAGTAAAAAATAGTCTACCACCATTTAGCAATTTACAACGGTAGATATTTTATATCATAAATTTTATTTAATAGAATAAGATCAACAACATATAGTCGCTGTAGCTATCAACTTGTATAGTAATAATTAAAAAATAACAATAAACATTTAGTATTTAAATTTTATTAGACAAACTACATTGTAGTGAAAAATCTAATTAGTAACTGATTTGATATCCTTATTTTTTAGTATGTAATTTATACAGTTACTAATATTCGACATTATATATTTACAAGTCCAAAGACAATAACAATAATTTTTTTTGAAAATGACAATAATTATCTACAAAGAATTTTAACTAACATAATTTAGGAACAAATTTTTTATTATAGAAAAAGCATAACTTTTATTAAATGTGTTAATTAATCAATGCATTAAAAGGGACTAAAAACAAATTAAGAATTGCAAGATAAGGATTATGGTCTTTTAAGAAAAATAAAATAGGTGTAGATCACATTTGTCACCCCTTTCTTGCTCAACCAATCCGTTTAACAATAATCAAAATATAGGTTTTATATTATATTTATTTTTTAGTACTCCACAAACAAGTAAACTCAAATTCTTTTTATATTGTGGACAATGAATGTCTTTTATCATTACAAAGTCTAGACAACAATGTTAGAGACAAAATAAATGTCATTGGCAGAAGGAAGAAGAAAATGCAGACAATATCTATGAAGGATAATGTCTTTGTTAATTCAAATTTAGATGGCCATGAGTAGGGGTGTTCGTGGTTTAGTTATTGAGTTGGCGAGCTTTCAGATTTTTGTGTTGAAAAAATAAAACCCAACCCAACTTAAATAATATTGAAACCCAAATAAACCCAACCTAAGTATTATTTGGGCGGGTTACTTGGGTTAAAGTTTTCCAAAAAAAAAATATTAGTGTAAGATCATCCATTACAAATTATTTTTTGTCAAATGTTAAATAAATGTTAGGTGAAGAATGAAAATCAAATGAAGTATAAGTTTTATGAAATGGTTAGGAAAATAATAAAAATAAAATATTATAAGTAAATTATATGGGGTTATCGGGTAGGTTTAGATTTTGGAAAGCAAAAAGCCAACCCGAGTAACCCAACCTAAGTAATCTGAAACTTGATAGCCTAGCTAATTTAGTCCCAAATCCATTTGGATTGGGTTGGTTTTTCAAGATAGGTTGGGTTTTAACACTCCCAGCTTTTAGGCTTTTAAGCAATTTTATATTTCCCTTGTTCTTATATTTTTTTTCTGTTTGTATCAAAAATAGAAAAAATTTCTGAATTATTTTCTCAAAAAATTTCAATTTTTTTTTACATGATAGGTTCTACTTTTTTTTTTGTTTAAAGATAATGTCTACTATTATTTAACTTAATTCCTAATCTTGAAAATTTTTTATTTGCATAGTTGTATAATTTATAGAATTCATCCTTGAAAAATCTATACTGTATGGAACTCTCTATTCTATACAAAAATATTATTCTAATAGTAATTTAATCATTAAGATTGAAAGTATATTTTAAAATTGTGTGCTTTTAAAAGGTTAATATTTTGTTTTTATCAAAATACAGTTTTGGGGAGGAATTAGAATTAGGATAANTTTCATATTTTTAATTTGGAGGATTAAATTGATAATCTTTCAATTTTAGGGTCACATTAGAACATTTATTTTAGTTTTGAGGACCAAATTAAGACTTTTTGAATTTGAAAGACTATATTGGAATATTTTTTTTCCAATTTGAACGGTGAAATCTTTTCAATTTAAAAGGTTATATTGAGATTTTTGCTTAGTTTGAATGGTCAAAATGATATTTAACTGTTTGAAATTAAAATAACCTCATTTTCTTTCTTTGCCTTTATTTGTTAAACAAAATTTTCTATTTCTTTTAATAGTTTTTATTAAATTATTAGTTTCTCTAAATGCATATAAATGTTGTTTAGTCTATTGATGTATCCACAATCTATATAGATTGATAATAAACATATTCATAATTCTATTTAATGAGAATTTTATTAATTCCATTAAGTTTTTTTTTTATAACTTTATTTAATATTCATCGTCAATTTCTAAATATATCCCAAAATTATATTGCTTCAATCAAATTTACTATTTTAAATGAAGTCTCAAAAAATTAGTTTTTATTTCATGTGTAACCTTTTCAGGACTTTTTTTTTTTTTCTTTAAGGGTCCAAAAGTATAGGTGAAATATGTAAATTTATTTTTCAAGTAAATATTATATTTTTGTTATTGTTTGATTTCTAAAACCCATCCAAAATTTTTTTTTTCCTACTTTTCTTTAATTTCTGAAAATCATTCTAATATTTTATTACATAAAGAAATTTATCTCATTCAAATTTATTTCTTAATATGAAATTTTAATAGTAAGTTTTGTTTCTTGTTTTACTCTTTGAGGAGTATTTACATAAATAACCTAAAAAATTATCAAAAATGCATTTAAGTTAGGAACATAACAAAGTCATTAAATTTTATAGTGAGAATAATTTGGGAAAGAAAATCTAAAACTAATTGAAACTCCTTCATTTATTCTAGTGTATATTCAATTAATTTTCTTTATAACTTTATTTAATATTCATCTTTTATTTTAAACTATCCCAAAATTTTACTCTATAAGAAAATTTGCTTCAATCAAACTTAATTCTAAATATAATCTAAAAGTTTAATTTTATTTTCTTTGCACCTTTTATAATTTTTTCTCATTAAGAGTCCAAAAGTTTAAATGAAATATGTAAATTTATATTTCAGGTAAATTTTATTTTTTTTATTATTCTCAATTTCAAAATCCGTCCCGATAAAATTATTTCCTACTCTTTTTTAATTTCTAAAAATCATTCCTAATATTCTATTACATAAGAAAATTTAATTCAATCAAATAATTTCCTAATATGAAGCCTTAAAAATAGGATTTATTTCCTCTTTTACTCTTTGCGGAGTAGTTACATAATAACTGAAATAATTATAAAGAGACATTCAAGTTAGGGAACATAACAAATTAATTAATTTTTATGGTAAGGGTAACTTCAGAAAAAATCTAAAATCACTAAATACATTGGCTCATTTAATTTAGTATAGATATATTCAATTATTTTTTAATAACTTTATTTGTAATATTCATCTTTTATCTTTAACTCTCCCAAAATTGTGTGAGGAAATTTGCTTCAATCAAACTTAATTCTAATTATAAGTCTAAAAAATTTAATTTTATTTTCTGTGTACTTTTTTATAATTTTTTCTCGTTAAGGGTCCAAAAGTATAAGCGAAATATGTAAATTTATTTTTTTATTATTGTTGATTTCTATAATCTATCCCAATAAAATTATTTCCTACTCTTATTTAATTTCTAAAAATCTTTTCTATTATTCTATTACATAAGAAAATTTACTTTAATCAAATTTATTTCCTAATATGAAGCCTTAAAAGTATGTTTTATTTCCTCTGTTACTCTTTGAGGAGTATTTACATGAATGGCCTTCATAATTATAAAAAGAAATTGAAGTTAGGAAACATAACAAAGTATTTAGTAAGGGTAACTTCAAAAGAAAATCTAAATAACTAAATTATATTGGCTCATTTAATATAGTACTAGTCTAGGAGCACGTGCTTTGCACGTTTAGATTTCTGAAAATACTAATTGTTTAATTTTGGTTGCTATGAATTAAAAAATAAAGCATATTTGGAGATGATAACTATTTGGCTTTTAGTTCACTCAATTTTTGCTTATATAATTTCTACTTAAGCATTTAACTAAACCAAAGAATTTTTTGTAGTTCATATGACTTTAGAGAAATATTTGTTCATAGGTTATTTTTACACATTTTGTTTAGATATAGTTTGTTAGAAATATAAAAGAATTAGTTAGTTTAATAATTCAAGCAATTTTATAAACTCTAAATAATTGTGTCTTGTGACATAACACGTTTACTTTATGTCGCGCCCCTTTGCGCGCTTACCGACCAGCGGTTTGGCCGGCACCGGTGGGACCGGCACCGTCGCCACGTGTGGTGCTCGTGAAATAGGTGATTGAATGCAAAAATCCTACTTACAATTTACAAACATAAATTACCTACTTACTATTACAAATTTAAATGAATCACCTATTTACTATTACATAACGGGGCCTTTAATGCACGACTATGAATTGTATAAAAACAATCTAAACTAGGGAAAACAAGACTGGAGTCGCCACCCGGTGTAGTGGTACGCCGGGACACAAAAAATACATCAAAATTTAAAATGTCTGAAATAAACCCTAGTTTAGATTGACAATCTGGTCCACGTAACTCAAGAAAATGAGTTCGGGAATCCTGTTGTAAAATGGGAAGGTTTGGAATGGATTTGAATTTCCCGCGGCACCCACTTTACCCCGCGTTGGACCGGTTGCGTGATTTTATCGCGTTTCCCTTTTCAATTTTAGTATTCATTATTGCCGGCTTTGTAGCATACGTGTGCTTTGAGATAGTTTAAAAGTAATAAAATATGTACATGTTAATGAGGAAATGAAAATAAATGGTAAATATTAACATTGACAGGTAGATTTAGCCCGAGTCCAATTAAAAGTCGCACACATTGAGCTTGTAGTGCCCTTTAACTCCCAAGGGGCAAAATAGTCATTTATCATGCACACCGGAGTTTATTTCTAGCCCATCGATTTATATTATTTAAACAATTATTAAGTCCTGGGCTAAATTGAATTTGATTCAAATATTTAACGTCTAGTTGTGCAACTAATCCAAAATTTGAGGGCAAAAGAGTAAATTCACATAATTTAACAAGTAAGATAAGGCATAAATATTATATTGAGACCAACAAACATTAAAATAAAGCACCAATCATCACAAAATCAATTAATCAAAAAATATGTGCAAAGATCAAAGTCTATTTACAATTTAATACTCATAAGGGCAAAACAGTAATTTCACAATCAAAGGGTAATTAAAACGTATTAAAATGCCAAACAAAAATCAAAGTAAAACTTGGTGGTTATTGACATAAAACATGTAATTTGGAAGAAATTTGAAGAGAAAAAACAGTTTGATATTAAAGAGAATTCCTTAAGGGCCTAAATGTAATTAAAAAAAATTATTTGAGGGCTAAAAATGCAGAAATCTGAAATCTGGAGGGTCAAAACGCAAATAAAATTTTTCTGAAATTTTGGTAATTTTTTTGGAAATGCCACGTCATCGAGTACGTGGCGCAATCTGGCGGTGCCACGTCATCGATGACGTGGCATCAAGTGGGCCCTATCAGAAGGGCCTAAATGTAATTTAAGAAAATATTCTCGGGCTAAAATAAAAAAAAAAGAGAAATCTGGAGGAGTAAAATAGAAATAAATTTTTTCTAACCTTTCATTTTTTTGTGCAGATTTTTGTGGTCTACCAGCCTTCTTCCACCACGCTTTTGACCTACCAGATGAACGATTTTGCTTTGGGTTTGAAAAGAGAAGTTGTAGCTCCAGGAATCCTCTACAACTTGTATTCTTTGAGTTTACTCCAGTTCTTCCTACATCGCTTGAAATATTGGCTCAAATTTGGTTGTCTGGAAAATTTTTCGGACTTAGAAATTTTTCTGCAGATCCTCTGGACCAGAAGCCTTTTTCTACCACGTTTTTGACCCTCCAAATGGACGATTTTGCTTAATATTTACAAAGGTAAGTTGTATCTCCAGGAACGCGCTAAAATTTTTATTCTTTGAGTTTAGTCTAATTCCTTTCCGATCGTATGGAATTTTGGCTCAAAGTTGGCTGTTTGGCAAGTTTTTTAGGCTTAAGCAAATTTTTTCTCTGCAGAAAAATTTTTCCTTCCACTTTAGACTGATTTTTTGTGCTTTTAATGAATTGGATTGAGTGTAAAAATGGTACAAGAGCATTCCTTAGATGTGGGGAGTAAAATCACTGAAAGTTTATTGGTGAAAAATGGGTGAAAAACGCAGAAAACGTGGCCAAAACAATCTGTCGAGTTGATTGTTTGGCGCGTGAAGCGATCTGTGATCTTGTTCAAGCGCTGAACTTTTTTTTTTTAAAAATTTTAAACCAATTAATTAATTTAATTTCTAATTTAATTAATAATTAATAATTTAATAATAATTTAATTAATTTTTTTAAATATAAAAATTCAATAATATTAGAACTCATTCTTAGTATTTCAAAAGCATAAAACGCAAAAGAATAATTAAACATCATAACCATAAATTAAGAAGGAATTAAAGGGTAAATTAAAAGAAAATCAAAGAGCAGGTTAAAAATACATTAAAAAGAAAAAATTAAAAGAAAATTGAGAGACAAATTAAAAGGAATATAGGGGACAACTTAAGGGACAAAAATAGGTGTCTACACTTTATAATTTTTAAAATAAAAATCTATTTTCTCGATTAAGAACTATTGAAATATTCTACAATGAACTCATTAGTGCTCTATTTAACTTAAAAAAAAATAGGAAAGTTTAAAGTATCACTAAATATAGCACAATGTGTGGTAGGAAATATACTAGAGTTTATTATTATATCCATTCTATAAGTTTAGTACTCAAAGAGGGTAGCGAGTCTTGAAAATGTTAACAATTTATAGAGTTTATTGCAACCCTTTATTCTCTTCAATTATTTAAATTCTATCCTAACCACTTTGGATTTATCAGGTGTATTAAGATATTTGATTATTCTAGAATCCTTATACATCTTTTTGAACCAACTTTTTTGATGAAGGAATCATTCATGTGCAAAAACTAAATAACAATTTCTAGTTTAGGAAATAAAAATTTTCTTAAATATATAGTTTACACAAGTACAAGTATTATATATAACATGAAAATAAGAAAAAAGTGAAAAATAATCTGGTCATGTAGCAATTTATGGTGTAAAATTTAGTGATTAATTCACTATATTAAAATTACAATCTGTATAGTAGTACATTAAAAGGTAGATATTTAGTATTATAAATTTTATTTGATGGAATAAGATAAACAATATATAGTTGCAATGGCTATCAACTTGTATAGTTATAAATTCAAAAGTAACAATAAATATTTAGTATTTAACTTTTATTAGACAAAATACACTTTAGTTAAAATCTAATTAGTAACTAATTTGATATCCCCATTTTTAGTATGTTATTTATACGATAACTAATATTCAACAATAGATATTTACACGTAGAAAGACAATCACTAATTTTTTATGGGAGGATAATAATTATCTACTTAAGAATTTTATTTAATATAATTTAGGAATTCTATTTGATTATAGGAAAAATGTAATTTAGATTAAATATATATTGAATATTCAATGTATGAAAAGGAAACTAAAGCAAAGTAAGAATTTTTAGATAAGGATTATGTTATTTTAAGAAAAATAAAGCAGGTATGGATCACATTTTTCACCCTCTTTCTTACTCATCAAATCAATTTTACAATAATCGAAAAGATATGTTTTACATTATACTCCTATTTATTTTTTAGAAAAAAATGTGACAAAAGTCAAATTCTTTTTATATTCTTTAATGTTTCTTTCTATCATCAATAAATCTAGACAGAAAAATGTGTTTGACAAAATAAATGGCATTGACAAAGGAATGTGAAAATATAAATCTATATTTGTATAAGGATAATGTCTTTGTTAATTCAAGATTAGCTGGTTTTGAGGATTTTAAGCAAATTTTGTGTCTCCTTTGTTCTTTTATTTTTTCTTTTTTTGTGTAAAAAATATAAAAATAGATTTCGGACTTATTCTCTCAAAAGAATCCAAAAGTTTTATATGTGATAATTCCTACTTTTTTTAATTTAAAAATAATTCCTACTATTATTTAACTTAATTCCTAATTCTAAAAAAATTTTATCTTGATACGTGTATAATTTCTAAAATTCATCATTGAAAATTAGATAATAAATAGAACTCTCTATTTTGTATCTAAAAATTTTAATTTAATAGTAAAGTAATCATTAAAATTGAAAGTATATTTTAAAGAAAAATCATTTATAAAGCCACAAATTCAGAGCCACATGCCAAAGCCACGCCACGTGGCAAAATCATATCAAATCATGAACCCCAAATTTGTGATCCTTACTTGGTCAGATTTCGTTCATTCTTTTCTGAATCTAGTGATAAATTAATGGCTTTTGTCACTTTGACACTTTGTATAAATGCACTCTATTTTAAAATTGTGTACTTCTAAAAGGTTAATTATATTTTTGGTATCGAAATGCAATTTGAAGGATAATTAATTAAAACAAATTTTTTGTTTGGAAGGTCGAATTCATAATCTTTCAATTTTTTAGGCTACATTGGGACATCTGTTTTAGTTTTGAGAACCGATCTGAGATTCTTTAAATTTGGAGGACTATATTGAAATATTTTGTCAATTTGAAAGGTCAAATCGAGACCTTTTCCATTTAAAAGGCCATATTGTGTTTTTGCTTAATTTGAATAGCCAAAATAGTATTTAACTATTTGAAATTAAAATAATATTGTCTTCCTTCTTGAACTTTATTTGTCAAACAAAATTTTCTTTTCCTTTTAATATTTGTTAATAAACTATCAGTTTTTTAATTGCATGTAAATATTGTCTAGTTTATGAATGTATCCACAACTTATATATGTTGATAATAATTATATGCATAATTCTATATAATGAGAAATTTTTATTTCATTAAGGTTTTTTTAAAACGTTATTTAATATTCATCTTCAATTCTCGAATTCTACTCTGTGAGAAAATTTACTTCAATCAGAAATTTAATTCTAAATGAATCTCAAAAAGTTAGTTTTTATTTCATGTGCACCTTTATAGAATTTTTTTTTTCTCTTTAGGGATCCAACGGTATAGTGACACATATAAATTTATTTTTTCAAGTAACTTTTATATGTTTATTATTGCTTGATTTCTAAAACCCATCCATAAAAAAAAAAAATATTTCCTACTCTTCTTTAATTTTTAAAACTCATTCCTAATATTCTATTGCATAAGAAAATTTATTTCAATCAAATTTATTTCCTAATATGAAGTCTTAAAAGTAAGTTTTATTTCTTATTTTACTCTTTGAGAAGTAAACTAAAAAAAGGTATTATATAAATAACCTAAAAAATTATTAAAAAAGGCATTCAAGTTGGGAACATAACAAAATCATTATATTTTATAGTGAGGCTAACTTAGAAAATAAAATATAAAACTAAATCAAACACATTCATTTATTAAATTATATATTCAAATAGTTTTCTAAATAAATTTATTTAATATTCATATTATATTTTTAAATATATCCAAAATTTTACCGTATGAGGAAATTTGCTTCAATTAATCTTAATTCTAAATATAAATCTAAAAATTTAGTTTCTTTTATTATAGTATATATTCAATTAATTTTTAATAACTTTATTTAATATTCACATCTTATTTCTAAATCTATCCCAAAATTCTACTCTATGAGAAAATTTGCATTAATTAAATTTAATTCTAAATATAAGTCTAAAAAATTTAATTTTATTTCCTATTTACCTTTTAAGATTTTTTTCTCATTAAGAGTCCAAAACTATAAATGAATATGTATATGTATTTTTCAAGTAAATTTATCTTTTTATTATTGCTTGATTTCTAAAATTCATCCCAATAAATTATGTCCTACTCTTCTTTAATTTTTAATACTCATTCCTAATATTCTGTTAAATAAGGAAATTTTACTTTGATCAAATTTATTTCTTAATATGAAGTCTTAAAAGTAGGTTCGGAGAATCTTTGAATTTGGATTGAGGACTATAATGGAATTTTTAATTTGGAGGGTCATAATGAGACCATTTCCATTTAAAAGGCCATATTGTGTCTTTTTTTTTTTTAATTTGAATGGACAAAATGGTATTTAACTCTTTGAAATTAAAATAAAATTATTTTCCTTCTTTAACTTTATTTGTCAAACACATTTTTCTTTTTCTTTTAATAGTTGTTAATAAACTATTAGTTTTTTTAATTACATATAAATGTTGTCTAGTCTATCAACATGTCCACAACTTATATATGTTCATGATAACTATATGCATAATTCTATTTAATGAGAAATTTTATTTCATTAAGTTTTTTTTTTAAACCTTATTTAATATTTATCTTCAATTTCTAAATCTATCCCTGAATTCTACTATGTGAGAAAATTTACTTCAATCAAATTTAATTCAAAATGAAGTCTTAAAAGTTAGATTTTATTTCATGTGTACCTTTTTAGGATTTTTTCCTCTTTAAGGGTCCAACACTATAGTGACACATATAGGAAATTCATTTTCCAATTGAATTTTATATTTTTATTATTACTTGATTTCTAAAACACATCCCAAAAACAAATATATTTCCTACTATTCTCTAATTACTAAAACTGATTCCTAATATTCTATTGCATAAGAAAATTTATTTCAATCAAATTTATTTCCTAATGTGGAGTCTTAAAAGTAGGTTTTATTTCTTCTTTTTCTTTGAGGAGTATCTAAAAAAATTATAAAAAAAAGGCATTCAAATTATAATTTTTTAACAAAAGAAAAAGAAGTTTTATAGTGGGGATAACTTAGAAAATAAAATATAAAACTAAATCAAGCACCTTCTTTTATTAAAGTTTATATTCAATTACTTTTTTAAACAACTTTATCTAATACTCATTTTTTTAAATATATTCCAAATTTTTATAAACAACTTTATCTAATACTCATTTTTTTAAATATATCCCAAATTTTTACTCTATCAGAAAATTTGCTTCAATTAATCTTAATTCTGAATATAAATATAAAAATTGTTACTTTTATTAATTATAGTATATATTAAATCAAATTTTTAATAACTTTATTTAACATTCATCTTTTATTTCTAAATCTATCTCAAAATTCTACTCTATAAGAAAATTTACTTTAATTAAATTTAATTCTGCGTATAAGTCTATAAAATTTAATTTTACCTTTAAATTTTTTTTTTTCGTTAAAGGTTCAAAATATAAATGAATATGCAAATGTATTTTTCAAGTAAATTTATATTTTTTATTATTGCTTTATATTTCTAAAATCCATCCCAATAAATTTTTTCATACTCTTCTTTAATTTCTAAAACTCATTCCTAATATTCTAATAAACAGGGAAATGTTACTTTAATTAAATTTATTTCTTAATATAAAGGCTTAAAAGTAGGTTTTATTACCTATTTTACTCTTTGAAGACTATTTACATAAATAACCTAAATAATTAGAAAAAAGGTATTCTAGTTAGGGGAGACAACAAAGTAATTAAATTTTATAATAAGGGTATCTTTGGAACGAAAGAAAATCTAAATCACTAAATCAAACTTCCTCTTTTATTATAGTATAGATAGATAGATAATACTAATTGAAAAGAGTAAAATTGTAACAAAATATTTCTGCCTGTTTATCACAAAAGGCTACTACTTTAAGTAGGTTCTTTAAACCTTGTTCTGATAGCATAGGTAGCCAAAAGTTGAATCCACTAGACTGTCATTTGATCCTTTCCCATGCAAGTCTAAACCGCTCAAGTTAACTAAATAAAACATTAGTTGCAACCTCATTAAGATTGATTAATTTACTTCAATGTGACTTTACATGAAGTTCGTTTTATTGAGAAAATTCTTTGTGTCCAATACATTTGCGATTTTGGCCCAAATTCAAACGTTATTTTGTCAGAACTAAGCTCTGCTTAACATTTTTTAGACTATGCTAGGAGTGAGTATATTAGTTATTGTGTTATCATAGTAGAGCAGTTCCTACTTTAGAAGGCAAAGTCAAAATTTTAGAGCATTGTTTGACTGAACTTTTGCAAGGGTGATGTCGGTAATTATTTCCTTTCAGCTTTTGCCATTAAAGGACAAGTGAAAGAAAAGAACAGACATTGTGTTTGATTTTATTTGAAGGAAGGATTTGAAATGTATGAATTTGAATTGGGTGAATTTAAAATGACATGAAATTTGGGTGAATTTCAAATTCACTCATTTAACCATTAAAATCATACTTCTCGTTGTTAGTGGATTTCAAATCCACAACTAAATCGATTATCTTATTTGGATAATATATATTAAAGGTGTTAAAAGTATAATCCATATCGACTAGCCAAAAAGATCCTGAACAAGTTTCTAGGCCACTCCACTTATCACCAACTGGTTTTAAAATGGAAACCCATGTTCTTTAACATGGTATCACAGCTAGCCCTCAGGTGTTTTCCTATCCATCCACACGTGTCTTGGGTCCTGTCCAGCCCCTTCTAACGGGCTCTCTTCTGTCTAATCTGTTCCAACGGGGTCTCATACGTCTGACCCACTTGTACATCTACAGGTTCCATGTCCAACCCAAGTCACGTGTGAGAGGGGGTGTTAAAGGTGTTAAAAGTATAAATCCTACCTCCACTAGCCAAAAAGATCCTGAGCTAATTAATAAGTTCCTGAGCCATTCCACTTATCACCAATTGGTTTTAAGATGGAAGCCCATATTCTTTAACATTATATATTAGAATTTTAAATCAAATTCACCCAAATCCCTCCATCCAAACACAATGAGAAGGTTTTCATCATTGAGGGACTTAATAAGAAAGTTGAAGGTTGTAAAAATTTATTTTACATGTTTAATATGTGTTTCTTTATTGCCGTGCTTTTTCTCATTTTCTGTGGAAACTTTCATTCCACATAATCTTAAAATGGATCAGATAAAACTCTAAGAAGAGGCTTTAACATACAAAGGATGCTTGGCAGATATGACTCACATAAGCTCTAGGATTCAATCCATAAGTAAATTATTTTGTTCGGCAGATGATTTTTGACTGACAACTTATTTCTATGTAACATTTTTTCTAACCTTATATGCTTTTGTTTATAGTGGAAGCACATGTAGAGATTCATGAGGACCTCAAGGCCAGATTCATCAAAAGCTCCAAGCAAAGAAAAGAACTGTGTAACAAAGTTCTGGATTTGAAAGGTTAGTCCTAGATATTATATGAGTTCCAAGTTTCACCATCTCACAAATCTCATGGTTTGCTCCAGGAAATATTGGGATCCTTTGCCGGTGTAGGACCCTCAACAATGAAGAGGTTGCTGCAAGGGCTTCAATGGCAATAGATTTTGAAGCTGCCAAGGATGGGGAGCTTACGTAAAATCAAATGGAACACTGAAGAAAACATTCAAGTTTGATGCTGTCTTTAGCCCACAGGCAGGACAAGGTAGCTCCTTGGTTTACTATTGGCTCAGTGATAGTGTTCATTTTTTCTAGTACTAACGTATCTATATATTTCACATTTTTTGTTCAAACAGTTGATGCGTCTGAGAACATAGCCCCATTCGTCACATCTATTACCTTCTAGATGGATATAACGTATGTGTATTTGCTAATGGTCAAACTGGAACCGGGAAAACTTTTACCATGGAGAGCACAGAAGAGGCACGTGGCATAAATTTTATAACACTTGAAGCATTGAGGAGAGATAGAGCACTTTTCAATATGAAATATCAGTGAGTGTACTGTTGGAAGTTAATAATGAGCAGATACGAAATTTACTAGTCTGCGATTTAGGACTGGGTTCAAAGAGGTAACTTAAGATACTCATACGTTTCTCGACTTCTTATGTTGTACCTTGAAAATGTTATAATGTATTGAAAGTATAATTTTTTTTTTTGAATTATAAATGTTATTACCAAAACTAAGATATGCTGGATTTTGTTATCAATCTGGATTGAAGAGGGCCAATTGTTTTATATAACTCACGAGAAACTTGGATGGATTTTGCATGTATTTCAAGATCACTACCTGCATAAGAATTCCTAAATGATACAATTGAAATAATAAATCATAGGATACCATAATTGAAGTTGGTAAGCTAATCATCTTATATTGTGATTTATTTAATCTTCGTTTTGGTTGATTTTTAAATTGGAAATAAAGCAAGTTGGTGAAAGGATGCATCCCGTTCCATGATTGGTTGAAGCTCATGTGAACCATATGAAAAGGGTCTGGGAAGTCCTGCGAATTTGTAGTAATGGAAGTGCAGTTGGATCAACCAGTGCAAATGAGCACAGTAGCCGGTCGCATTGGTTAGTTCACTTATTGTTTCATATCATGTATCAATAAGCTATTTCGGTGCCTAAACTTTGTATCTTATTTGTGACCAGCATACATTGTGTCATATTAAAAGAAGAAAATTTGTTGAATGGAGAATGCAAAAGAAGTAAGCTACGGCTAATTGACCTAGCTGGAAGCGAGAGGATTGCTAAGACTGAAGTACTAGGTGAAAGATCAAAGGAGACCCAGAACATCAACAAATCTCTTTCTGCACGAGATATCAATCTGCTCTTGCAACTAAGAGCTGTATGGAGATCCGCATATCCCTTTCGGGTACCAACAGTGGAAATTTTTGTAAATTAAGTGTTGGGAAAAAAACGGGAATAACGCAAGTGGAATAATTACCCAAGAAATTTTTTTTCACCACTTGAATAAATAGTAAGACTGACCCGAACAGTAAATAAATAAATGAATAAAATCAACAAGTACAGAACATACAGGATTTTTACGTGAAAAACTCCTTCAATGTGAAGAGTAAAAATCACGGGACCTAGTCTAAAAATATTTCACTATTAATGGACCAGTGAGTATAGCAAAACGAGTCTCCAGTAAGTATCTGGAACTCAAACACGCCCCTACTTACTACCAAAAGAGAAATAAACAATTTGACAGTACACAATAACCTAAATTACAAGTATAAAAGTCCAACCACTAGACAAGAGAAAATAACGATTTGACCGTACAGAATGTAGCCCATACCGCGAGAATAATATATTGAAATCTCACTGCAAATAGAGTAAAATTTACCGTCAGATCAAAACACGTGTCAATCTGCTAATTTTCTCCCCTAAAAAATATGGCATCACTACTACTGCCCAAAAGTATTTTAACTAATTATTTCTCATGGCTTATTCACAAAGCCATATGACTTTTTATAAGCCTTTTTGTTTCCTTTTCTCATTGGGCCTTGCGCCCTTGTTAGGAAACAAACCACATATGCATACATGGCACCTAAGCTGTTTAGTATTATGATTCCTTTTCCATCTTGGTTTTGGTTTCTTCTATTAGTGGGTCCCTCATATTGAGGAGGACCACACGCAACAAACTTTTCCTCCGACTCAATTGGAGTATTTACCAAACCGACAACCAAACGAGAAGTCTCGAACTTTTCTCTTATCAGAGATTTCGTCAACATGTCTGAGCCGTTGATATCCGTATGGATTTTTGTAAGCTCAATCATCTTAGAGTCCAAAACATCTCGTATCCAATGATACGGCACATCAACGTGCTTAGATCTCCCATAAAAAGTCGGATTCTTGCCGAGATGAATAGACACAAGATCACTCTAGCTATCATAGTATAACATATACTGCCTCTGAGTAAAACCAAGTTCATGCATGAACTTCATTCAAAGCAATTCCTTACAAGTTTCGATACTAACAATGAACTTTGCCTCAGTCGTAGATAATGCAACAATCTTCTGCAATCTTGATTGCCATGCTACAACTCCCCCCACAAATGTAATTAGGTACCCTGAAGTAGATTTTCTTGTGTCAACATCCCCAACCATATCTAAATCTGTGTAACCACAAAGAATAGGTTTATCAGTCCCAAAACACAGTTTCAAATTCGATGTATCCCGGAGGTACCTCATAATCCACTTCACAACATTTCAATACTCTCTGCCCAGATTTTTCAGAACCTGTCTAACAGTACCAACTGCATGGGCAATGTCTGGCTAGTGCAAACCATTGCATACATCAAACTCCTTATTGCCGTAAGGAATGCGTTGCATGTCTTCTTTCTCTCTATCACTAGACAGAGCCTGTCTAGTGATAAGCTTAAAGTGCATAGCGAGAATACTCAGTGCTTACCACTTTAGATTTATCCATACAAAACCGCTGCAAAGTCTTTTCCACATACATTTGTTGAGATAACTATAACTTCTTAGCCACTCTATCCTGAGTAATCTGTATGCCAAGAATCTGCCTTATTGGTCCGAAGTCTTTCATGGCAAAAGACTTACTGAGCTCTTTCTTCAACTTGTCAATTTTGTCAGAATTATGACCAACAATCAACATGTCATCAACATAAAATAGTAAAATGATGAAGTCATTGCTAGAGAACTTCTGCATGAACACACAATGGTCGGAAGTAGTCTTCTTGTACTCTTGTTGGATCATCACCGACTCAAACTTCCTGTACCACTGCCTAGGAGAATGTTTTAAGTCATACAAGCTCTTCTTCAACCTACAGAGTAAATAGTTCTTGCCCTTCACCACAAAGCCTTCTGGCTATTCTATATAAATTTCCTCCTCCAAACCACCATAAATGAATGTGGTTTTGACATCCATTTGCTTCACTTCAAAATCAAGACAGGGGTACGCTTGCTGCCAAACCAAGTACCACTCAGATGGAAGACATCTTCACAACAGGAGAGAATATTTCTGCAAAGTCAATACCCTTCTTTTGACTGAAGCCTTTGACCACCAATCTAGCTTAGTATTGTGGAAGTGAAGATCCTTCTTCATTCTTTAATCTATAGATCCACTGATTTTCAAAGCTTTTCTATTTTTTGGTAGCTTCAAAAGCTCAAATGTGTGGCTATCATGTAGTGATTTCATCTCATCATCCATAGCCTCAACCCACTTTGCCTTCTACATTTTTATAGCCTCATTGTAGTTCTCTGGTTCTCTCCCATCAATGAAGAGCACATACACATGATGAATAACGGGCAGAGGGAACTCTAGCCCTTGTCTACCTCCTTAGTGAAATTTCAGGTTCATTAACTCCATCAGCAAGATCATCTGCCTCATTAGTAGCATAGTCAGCATCACCCTCACCTTGGTCGTCCTGATGTCGTACCTCATCATATTTTCATCAATGGTTTGAAATTGTTTGCCAATATCTTCAATGGTTTGATCCTCCATGAAGATAACATCACGACTTCTCACAAGTTTCATAAAAGCTAGATCATAAAATCTATAGCCAACTCATCATGGTCATAGCTAGCAAAGATACACTGTCTAGTCCTGACCTTTAACTTAGACCTCTCATCTTTTGGCACATGCACAAACTCTTTGCAACCAAATATGCGTAAGTGGTCATAGGATACCTCCTTGTCGTACCATACACGATCAGGAACATCAGTCTGCAAAGAAATAGCGGGAGATAAATTAATAACATGTGAAACAGTATATAATGTCTTACCCCAAAATGTATGTGGTAATTTTGCTTCAGAAAGCAAACATCTGACTTGCTCCACCAATGTCTTGTTCATGCTTTCTGCCACGCCATTCAACTGAGGAGTTTTGGGAGGCATCTTCTGGTGTCTTATACCCTGCTGTCTGCAGTAGTCATCAAACGGTCCAAGATATTTGTCACCATTATCGGTATGTGGGGAATACATTTCAGCTTCTTATCTATCTTCTTCTCAATAGAAGCTTGAAATTGTTTAAAAACACCAAGCACCTGATCTTTTGACTTAAAGGCATGCACCCATAATTTCTTTGAACAGTCATCAATAAATGTGACAAAGTAGAGTGCACTACCAAATGTTTTCATTGGATCACAGAGATCTGAATGGACTAACTCAAACAACTATGATTTCTTTGTTGGAGGATGACTTTTGAAAGAGACCCTATTCTGTTTCCTTGCCAAGCAATGTGCACACCTTTCCAATTTAGCAGTCTTTAACCCAGAAAGTAAACTCTTCTTGGCTAAACAACTTAGTCCCATCTCACTGATATGGCTATGCCTCTTGTGCCATAGCTCCGAAGAGGCACTGTTTTCAATTGCATTGATATTATCAATGCACACGGAAACCTTGGTCCAATACAAACCCAAACTCTTCTTCCTAGGTGCCACAATCAAAGAACCCTTGGTTATCTTGTACTGTCCCTTATCTGTATAGTGCCCCAAGATGGGTACTAATATAACTCTCATCATGCAACACACCAGTCAAAATCATATTCAGACAAACATCTGGTGCATGTCTGACATCTCGCAGAATCAATGTAACTCCAGTGTAGGTCTTCAATACAACAATCTCTACGCCAACTATCCTCGACTGACCATCATTAACCATCTTCAATATCCCGAAGTCACCGGGAGTGTAAGATGTAAAGAAATCCTTCCTTGATGTCACATGAAAGCAGACACCACTATTGACGACCTAATTTGATTCATCACTGGCAATATTGATCAAATTTTCATTCCAGAGAATTGCCAAATTCTCTGTTGTAATGGTAGCAACATGATTATCACTGTCACCATCCTTTTTTTTTTCTTGTTTACCTTTGTTCTTCCTTTTCAGCTTGTTGCAATTTTTCTTGATGTGTCCTTTCTTGCCACAACGATGACACACAAAATTCTCGTACCTTGTCTTCGATTTGCCCCTACTCTTACTTCTGCTGGATCCTTCTTTATCTCTCACACATGTTTCTACTCTTTCCCAATTTTTCATAATTAATACTTCGGACTATGAAGTCGATGCCTCTTGAGTTCTTTGTCTCACCTCTTCATCAAAATGGCCTTCTTCACATACCTCAAGGTAATAGCACCATCAGGAGCAGAATTTGTCAATATGATAGGAAAATTCTCCCAAGAATCTGGTAGAGTATTCAGCAACAAAAAATCCCATAATCTCATCTTCAAATCTGACACCTATGCCTGACAATTGGTCAAAACACGCTTGAAACTCATTCACGTGATCAGAGATAGAGCATCCTTCTTTGTACTTTAAATTCATAGCTTGTTTTATAAGAACAACTTGTTATTGCCAGATTTTGAAGCATATAAGGACTCAAGTTTCTCCCACAGGGTTCTAGCATGTTTATCTCATCAAAAAAATACCGGTAAGTGTAATTTCTTCACAAATAGTTGATCATTCATCTTGCCCTTCCATTTATGATAATTAGGCCATTCAAGCTTATCATCCTACTGTCGAATTGGGTTCTATATTTATTCAAGTAAAAAATCCGAACAAATATAACTTGGCTCTGATACCATTTGTTGGGAAAAAACAGAAATAACACAAGTGGAATAAGTACCCAAGGAAATTTTCCCACCATTTGATTAAATCGTCGGACTGATCCAAACAGTAAACAAATAAACGAATAAAATCAACAAGTACAAAACACATAGGATTTTTATATGAAAAACCCCTTCAATGTGAAGAGTAAAAATCACGGGATCTAGTCTAAAAATATTTCAATATCAGCGGATCAATGAGTACAGTAAAAAAGTATCCAGTAAACACCTGGAACTCAAACATGCCCCTACTCACTACCAAAAAAGAAATAAACAATTTGACAGTACACAATGATCCAAATTACAGGTATAAAAGTCTAACCACTAGACAAGAAAAAATAATGATATGATTGTACAGAATGTAGCCCATACCGCCGAAAATATTATACTGAAATCTCACTGCAAACAGAGCAAAATTCACTGTCTATCTACGGATCGAAACACGAACCTGTTGATTTTCTCCCTTAAAAAATATGGCATCACTTCTACTGCCTAAAAGAATTTTAACTAATTCTTTCACATGGCTTATTCACAAAGCCGTATGGCTTTTTATAAGCCTTCTTGTTTCCTTTTCTCATTGGGTCTTGTGCCCTTGTTTGGAAACAAACCACACATGCACACACGATACCTAATTTGTTTCGTATTATGATTCTTTTTCCATCTTGGTTTTGGTTTCTTGTGTTGGCAGGTACCTCCAATTGAGGAGGACCACACGTAACATTAAGAATTAGAAATAAAACAGTTTGTTTTCTAGATCTCTTCCCTTGTTTTAATTTTAGGTACTCCAAGCTTATTCACTTACTTCAACACTCTCTAGGTATTTCATTTGCATTATCCTACCTGTGAAAAAGTGAGATATATTCCTGATAATTTTAAGTTGCTATTGAAATATTTTAACTAATCATCCAAATTTTGATATATTATGTGGAAGGAGGCTATCGACTAACTTGCGCGTATATTTCAATCCACAGGTGGAGATTCAAAGACATTAATGTTTGTGCAAATGAGAATGACCTGAGCCAGACTCTATGCTCACTAAACTTTGCAATTGGGCACTTCAAAGAAGCAAGTAGAAAACAATGAGCTTTTAAGATACAAACAAATGGTGGCAAAAGAAAAATATCCTATTACATCTCTGCTTCTCGTTTTTGTTATTTTGCCAAGACTTTATTCACCAAAATAGAATTATATTTTTTCGTGTTAGGTTGAAAAGACAAAACAAGAAATGAAGAACAAAGACATCCAAATCAAGAAACTGGAGGATACGGTTCAGGTCCTAGACATAAAGATCAAAGAGAAAGATATGAAGAACAAGAACCTGCAAGACATGGTATGCTGTTGTGAAATGATTTTCTAGAAAATTGTCTTTCTAGAAATTCAGTGATAACTTATTTTACAATTGATAAAAATGTAGGGAAGATGTGTTAAGACTGTTCTTTTGCATAACATCAAAATTTACATAACCTTTGGTCTTTGTGTAGATTAAAGAATTGGAATCACAAGTTATCATTGAGAGAAAGCTAGTAAGGCAGCATGTGGACTCTAAAATAGCATAACAGCAGTAACAACAAATGAGACAACTACAAGAAGAGCGAAACTCTGCACTTATAAGGCCACCATTGGCAACCAGAACAGCTGGCTCTCTCAGATCTTTTAGTGAAAATAAGGATCAACAAGGAAATACCATTCACCTGCTCACTGAGAACGACTCTAAACTTACATCCGTCCCAACCTTAGACGATCTTACCAAACACAATGAATTGATGATGGAGAAAGAAAATAATCCTGATATTGCATATTTATTTCCATTGCCAAAGCGGACAGGCAGAGTTTCTATTTGTCCAGGTGCACACAGGATTCCACCTACACAACTTCTACAGCACAACTCTCTCATTCCTTTCCCAAGTCTATACCATTAAGAGCCAAGGTGCCGCCATTGCTTCAGTTCTACCATCGACACCAATGCAAGCTAACAAGATAGAAGATACTAATGGGGCTAAATCTGACTCCCCTATTGAACCAACTCTTTGTGATAGTCTAAAGAACATAAACTTGGAAATAAGAAGCTGAGCAGTCTACTAAGAAAGAGCGTTCAAAAGCAAATGTAGGTGAAGTCACCGATGCAGCAGCACATGAGAAGGATTGGTGTTAATGTGGGAATGGAGAAGGTGAGAGTTCTTATTGGAAGTCAAGGGAAGATGGCTCATAGAGTGCTCAGCAATGCTAGAAGAGTAGCGAAGGACACACAACAAAAACAAATAGGGAAAAGGAAAGAGGGTGGCATATAGGATCAGCAGCAGCTGGACCTATTTTGTGAAGCATATATTCTTTTTCTCTTCTTTGTATCTAGACTAACATTACGACACAGTTGATTTGCTTGGATGATCAAATACGAGTGAGCGAGGGGTAGTGAGGGAAGGGAAAAAAACAAAAAGCAAGGAGACAAAACAACAAAATTTTCAATTCAAGAATGAGTGAGAGGTTGTGTTCTCACAAACGTTAGAACTTGAACCTAATTGCATTTTTTTTTTTTTTTTTTTTTTTTTGACAAACTTGAGTCTTGCTTTCGTAAATATTAGTGAATAACAAATTTTATTTGGAGTACCATTTAGCACGAGACATTATTTAGACTAGTGATTTTGTTACACTCTATGTGTGTCATTTAAAAGAAAAATTGTAAATATAACATTAATTAAATAATTCAATATTGTTAAATTAGAAAGATTTTTTTAAATACATTTAAGAGGTAGTTTTTTGTAAGTAATTAAAGAATTGAGTTGTTTTAAACCTTTTTTTTTTTATTACTTGATGGTAGTTATTTCTTCTTCTTTTTTATTTGATGGTGGTTATTTTTTAAAATTTAAAATTAACTAATTAAGAACCCAAAGAAAGAGATCACCATACCAAATGAGACTCTCCCTTTATATATAGTAAGATTATTTGAGAAATAACAAACACTAATAATTGAAATGAGTGTTTGGATAATAAAAGGTGCAAGTAATTTTTGTAAATAAGAATTTTGATAGAAATTTATCTTTACCCATAATAGTAAACAACTGTGAAAGGAAATTACCAGTATTGAAATATACAATCTCGTTTGCTTTCCTTTATGCATAGTCAACTCAAGCATAAAAAATTGCATCCAAACGTAATTAGCTACTCGCTAGTCAAAATTATGAGAATCATTATAGAATTAAAGTGTCAGGAATGTCATACAAACTCATAATAACAGTGAGGTTTATGATTCCATTCTAATTTCTGAATATTAACCAAACATCCATCATTATAGAATGACTATGTTAGAAAATGTTATATAAACTCGTATCAATACTGAGGTTTATGATTCTATTCTGACTCTCGAATGTTAACCAAGTATCTACTAAGCTAATCTATCTATCTATACTATATTAAAAGAGTCAATATAATTTAGTGATTTAGATTTTCTTTCCGAAATTACCGTTACTATATAAAATTTAATTACTTTGTTATGTCTTTTTATAATTATTTAAGTTATTTATGTAAATACACCTCAAAGAGTGAAAGAGGAAATAAACCTACTTTTAAGGTTTCATATTGGGAAATAAATTTAATTGAAGTAAATTTCCTTATGTAATAGAATATTAGGAATAATTTTTACAAATTAAAGAAGAGTAGGAAAATATTTTATTGGGATGGATTTTAAAAATCAAGAATAATAAAAAAAATAAAATTTATTTGAAAATAAATTTACATATTTTATTCATACTTTTTGTCCCTTAACGAGAAAAAATTATAACAAGCACGCAAAAAATAAAATAAAATTTTTTGGACTTATATTTAAAATTAAGTTTGATTGAAGCGAATTTCCTCATAGAGTAGAAGTTTGGGATAGTTTAGAAATAAAAGATGAATATTAAATAAAGTTATTTAAAAAATTAATTGAATATATATTATAATAAATGAAGGAGTTTGATTTAGTTTTAAATTTTCTTCCGCCAAGTTACTCTCAGTATAAAATTTAATGACTTTGTTATATTCCCAACTTAAATGCATCTTTTTATAATTTTTTAGACTATTTATGTAAATACGCCTCAAAGAGTAAAAGAAGAAACAAAATCTACTATTAAAATTTCGTATTAGGAAATAAATTTGAATGAGATAAATTTCTTAACGTAATAAAATATTAAAAATGAGTTTCAGAAATTAAAAACGGGTATGAAATATTTTTTTGGATGGATTTTAGAAATCAACCAATAATAAAAATATAAAATTTACTTGGAAAATAAATTTTCATGTTTCACCTATAGTTTTGAATATGGTTGGCAACGAACCGAGCTGCTCACGAGGAGCTCGCAAGTAGCTCGGTCAAAAACTCGACTCGAGCTTGAGCTCGAAGCTCTTGATGAGTCGATCTCGAGCACATGTATATTATGCTTGAATGCTCGTCGAGCTTTTCAAGTACCATATAAATTTTTTTTAAATTTTTTATTATATATAAAATTACTAAAATGTCTATATTTTGTAGAAAAATTACATCTTTTACCCAAGAAAAAGACGACTACTCGAGTTCGAGCTCATTTTACTTATTTCGAGCGAGCTCGAGCTTAAATTTTGAAGCTCATTTGAGCTTGAACTCGAGTTCGAGTATTATAAAAAATTTTGAGTTCAAGTTCAAGTATGCACTATTCATGCTCGATTCGGCTCTTTTACACCCCTAGTTTCGAACCCTTAAAGAAAAAAAATACTAAAAAGGTACATGTGAAATAAAAGCAAACTTTTTGAGTTTTCATTTAAAATTAAATTTGATTGAAGTAATAGAATTTTGGGATACATTTAGAAATTGAAGATGAATAATAATTAAAGTTATCAAAAAAAATTAATGGAATTAATAAAATTTCTCATTAAATAGAATTATGCATATGATTATTATCAACATATATAGACTGTAGATACATTAATAGACTAGACAACATTTATATGCATTTAAAGAAACTAATAATTTACTTAAATCAACTATTAAAAGAAAAAGAAAATTTCGTTTAACAAATAAAGGCAAAGAAGGAAAATAAGGTTATTTTAATTTCAAAGAGTTAAATACTATTTTGTACATTCAAACTAAGTAAAAATCTCATAAAAAAAATTAGTTCCTAAATTATGTTAGCTAAAATTCTTAGTATATAATTATTGTCATTTTATAAAAAAAATTATTGTAATTTTCTTTGGACCGGTAAATATCTAAGATTGAATATTAGTAACTGTATAAATTACATATTAAGAAATAAGGATATCAAATCAATTTCTAAATAGATTTTCATTAAAATGTACTTTGTCTAATAAAATCTAAATACTAAATTTTTATTGTTACTTTTCATTATTACTATACAAGTTGATAGTTACTGCCACCATATGTTGTTGATCTTATTCTATCAAATAAAATTTATAATATTGAATATCTATCTTTTAATTTACTACAGATTGACAGTTTTACCATAATGAATTAATCACTAAATTTTTCGTCCATAAATTGCTAAATGGTGGTAGACTATTTTTTCACTTTTTTTCTATTTTTATGATATAATTTTTGTAGTTGTACAAACTACATATTTAAAGAGATGTTGATTTCCTAAATTAGAAATTACTATTTGGTATTTGCACACAAATGGTTCCTTCATCAAGTTAGTTTCAAAAGAGGTATTGGGATTCAAGAGTAATCAAATACCCTAATGCACTTGATAAATCCAAAGTTATTAAGATAGAACTTGAATAGTTGAAGAGAATAAAGAGTTCTAATAAACTTTATAAAATTGTCAACATTTTTCAAGACTACATTATCTTTTTTTATTACTAAACTTATAATGGATATAATAATAAACTGTAATATATTTCCTACCCTATATTGTGCTCTGGTTTGATGATACTTTAAACTTTTCTATTTTGAAGTTGAATAGAGTGCCACTGAGCTCATTTAGAATACTTCAATAATTTTCAATCGAGGAAATTGACTTCTATTTTAAAAATTGCCTTCAAGGTAGATGTGTTATTCACAAGACACAACTATTTAGCTTTTATGAAATTGGTTGAACTATTAAACTAAACAAATTTCTTATTTTTCTAACAAAGTATATCTAAAGAAGATGCATAAAAATCACCATGAGCAAATATTTCTCTAAACTCATACGAATTATAAAAAATTCTTTGGTGTAGTTAAACAATGAAACATAAATTATATAAGTAGAAAATATAGTAAACTAAAACAATTAAATAGTTAATATTTCCAAACATGATTTACTTTTAATTCATAGCAATAAAAATTAAATAATTAGTATCTCCAAACGTACAAAGCACGTACTCCATACTAGTACTATTATAAAAGTATGGATACGTTTTTCTCTCCAGATGTTTCTTCTTTTTTTGAATTACCTAATATACCCATTATTAAAAAATGAAAACTTAAAAACGTGACAAAAATGTAAAGATGTCACACGTTTAACTCATACAATAATTCTTAATTGTAATGTTCTATTGATATCCCACAAGACTTCGTAATTCTAATTGTTCTAGAAAACCATGGTTAAACTCGTAATTGGGTGTGTTATTAAAATAAAGCAACATTAACCACAAAGTTACCGGAGGAAAAAAAAAAGTAACTAAGCCTAGCGACTCTTACTTCGTTGGCTGGAGCAATTCATGACATAATATGTAGCATAAGACCTATTAAGAATTGCATTCATGATATAATATAATATGTAGTTTAAGACCCATTGTAGTGCAACAAACGTCAATTAATCTATTGAAATACTTTTCAAGACAAAAATTATTATTATATTCTGTATATTAATATAATTGAATCAAAGGGTGCTTAATATTAGAATATATATTTTTTGTCTATCTTAACTAAAAAAAATATAACATTTATTATTTTAGATAAAAGTTTCTATAAAATCAAGACATTCTTTTTCCTTGAAGATGAGAATTTCTATTATTGTTTGATAAATTTGTGTGTGTGATTTACAAGTGGTATTTTCACTACTATAAAAGTCAATGGGTATTTTTTTTTTCTTGTGGTGTTTCTTCTTTTTCTAAACTATCTAATATATCCATGCTTAAAGAATGAAAGCTTGATGTGTCTAGGTAATTTGAATCCCATGACTTAAATCACATAAAAGTGTAGTCTTACTATTTAAACTAAACTTCATTAACAAACTTAAATTAATCTATTGAAATATTTTTCAAGACACAAATTCCTATTATATTCAGTATATTAATATAATTGAATATGTTAGACCAAATCAATCAAAAATTTGCACGAACAGAATCAAAGGGCGCTTAATATTAGAGTATTTTTTTTGTCTCATCTTAACTAGAAAAATAACAATTATTATTGTATATAAATGTGTAAATAAAATCAAGACAATCTCTTTCATTGAAGATGAGAATTTTTATTATTGTTTGATAAATTGGTTTGTGCAATGAACAAGAGGTAATTCTCACTATTATAAAAGTATGGGTATGTTTTTCCCTTGGGCTATTTTTTCCTTTTCTAATACCTACCTATTATATCCTTGATTAAAGAATGAAATCTTGAACCCAGGTGACTTGAACCCATAACTTAAATTACAAAAATATTTAATCTTACCATTTGATCTACATTTCATTGTCTGAAAGCTTAGAAACGTAGGTATTTATGATGACAAAATACAAAGATACCACATATTTAATTGATACAACAATTCGTAATTGCAATGTTCTATTGATATAAGACTTTGTACATCATTCTAATTGTTCTAGGCATAAACATGGTTAAGATAATGACTCATAATTAGGTATATATATTATTAAAATTAGGCTACATCAACCACAAAATTATCGGGGAAAAAATAAGTAGAAACTAAGCTCTTACTTTATTGGCTGAAGCAATTCATGACATAATATGTAGCTTAAGAGCTACAGGAGCAATTAATTTATTGAAATTTTTCAAAACACAAATTTCTATTATATTTCATATATTAATATAATTGAGTTGAAGGGCGCTTAATATTAGAATACAATTTTTTTTTTTTTGGTCTCAGCTTAACCAGAAAAAGTAACATTTATTATTTTAAATAAAAGTTTCAATAAAATCAAGACAATCTTTTTCTTTGAAGATGAGAATTTCTATTATTGTTTGATAAATTGGTTTGTGCAATGAACAAGTGGTAATTCTCCCTTTTGCTGAAGCACCCATGTACCCGACCTACTTTGCCATTTTAAAGGTAACAAAAAAATTATGAAAGAAGTAATATTTAATTAATGTTGATTAATTTTCCTAGGCAAAATGATCAAACAATGATTTTTTTTTTTGAAAAAAGAATTGAATTTCATTTATGCTCCAATATATATTTGTAATTATTTTCTTTAGTTTAGTGTTTTTTATATAAATATATTGATTTCATGAGTTTTTGTAGTTAAATAAGATTTTTTATCTATAATATTTATTATAGGTGTGTTGCTACATTAGTTGCAACCAAATAAAGCTAAAAAGTGGAACTGAAAGAACGCCGGCAAACTTGTGGGTAGTAAAAATTTTCTTCCAATTGATTCTCAAAATGAATGCGCAAAACAAAAAAAACAAAAAAAAAACAATATATATATATATATATATATATATATATATATATGTATATATATTCAAATGAAGAGTTAAACATATATATTTGGTGTGTTCGTTTGGATTGAAAATATTTTTCAGAAAATTTTTTGGTGCCAAACACCGGAAAATATTTTCCAATTTTCCTTCCTCTGGCTGAAAATAACTTACGAAATTTTTGAGGGTAAGTTATTTTTCGGATAATTCAAGAGTGACGTTAAACCTCAAATACTTACTTTTAGAATTTTGTTTGCTAAACTTATTTTCGTTTTTAACTCTTTTTCATTTGTTTTTCTCTCAATTATGGGTCCCACACTAATATAACTATCATTATGCATATTTTACTACTATATTGTACTATCATTTAATTTTGAACAAAATTAATTTTTTATTAATCACAATTACTTGTAAGGTATTTATTACCATTGTTATAAGTTAAGATTTTTAAAACTTGTATCTATAAAATTAAAGATAAAACCTTTAAAATTTTTTATTCCAAAATATTTTCATTTTGTCAACCAAACACCGGAAAATTGTATGGAAAATGAACTTTTTCATGTAAAATATTTTCCAAGGAAAACATTTTCCTCAAGAAAATATTTTCAATCCAAATGAACACATTAGTTGAGAGGTTTATGTCTTTGGACTCTTAATTATCACAACTCTGGGTGTGTTCATTTGGACAATAGATAGGGCAATAGAAAATGTTTGCTAAAATGGGGTATTGATAAAGTACTCACTGTAACTGTTGATAATGTTAGTTCTCATGATTTAGGGTTGTCATATTTAAAAGAAGGCTTAATAGATGGAAAAAAACTGTCTTAAATGGTAAATGCTTACATATAAGATGTGTTGCACATATTTTAAGTTTGATTGTGAGAGAAGGATTAAAAGATTTAGATGATTTCATTGTTAGAATCAAGTCCGTTGTAAAATATGTGAGAGTCATCTTTACCAGTTAGAGTTCAAAGGTTTAAATCTTGTATTGAGAATGAAAAATTGATAGTAAAAGTGGTGTATGTCTTAATGTTGAAACTAGGTAGAACTCTACTTACTTAATGTTGGAATCAGATGTCAAATTTCAAAAAGTATTTGAATTACTAGAGATGGTAGACAACAAGTATGTAATGTACAGGAGTTAACTCTTGATGTAAGGACCGTTAGAAATTGAGAGGGAGAAATGATTGAAAGTGTGATAGATAAAAGGATTCTAGAATTAGGGAATTGCCTAGTGAATTTGATTGGAATTACACTCGCAATTTGTTGCCTTTTCTTAAGATTTTCTATGACACTACAGTGAGACTATCAAGTTCACTTTATGTTACTGGAAATCAGTACATTGTGGAAATTTATGCTATTGAGTTTATTTTTACTAGATTAATGAAAGGTAGTGATGAGAATTTAGCAGCCATGGCCTCTAGAATGAAAAAGACGCAAGATAAATATTGGGTAAAATATTGACAAAATCAATGTGTAATTTTTTGTTGCTGTTGTTCTTGACCTCCACTTTAAATTGCGATATGTTCATTGGGTGATTGAGAAGATATATAATGCTGAAAGTTCTCGTTTGTTGAAAAAAAAAAAATGAATACGGACTTGAAAAACATGTTTGACATTTATAATGCAAAATTACCTCCAAAGATAGTAAATCTGACTCATGTTGTTGAACTGAGTAATAATGAAATTGGCAACTTAGTTGGGGCAGTAGAT
Source organism: Cinchona pubescens (assembly GCA_025175665.1). Taxonomy (NCBI): domain Eukaryota; kingdom Viridiplantae; phylum Streptophyta; class Magnoliopsida; order Gentianales; family Rubiaceae; genus Cinchona; species Cinchona pubescens. The sequence continues at coordinate 1,782,144 of JANKKI010000085.1, read as the reverse complement.
TATATGAATTTTATGCATTTTGATGAAGAAGATAAATGTGATGGTTTAGAGAATGAAACAAAATTGGATGTTTACTTGTTTGAAAAACTTAAGGAACGTAATGATCCAACATTCAACATTTTAAATTTTTGAAAAGTAAATGCTCCAAGATACCCGGTGCTTTCTTTGATGGCACGAAATGTACTTGCCATTCTAGTTTCTACTGTGGCTTCAGAATCAGCTTTTAGTGTAGAAGGCCATGTTTTTTCTCCCTTTCGCAACTCTTTTACTACTAGGATGGTGGAAACTCTTATTTGTGTTCAAGTTTAGCTTCGAATAAGCCATGAATCTCTATATTTGTAAGAACTCCTAGAAGAACTTGAAGAAATAGAATCTGGTTCTCCCATTCTTATTATATATTTCATATTTGATATGTAATTTATTTTTAAGTGACACTATTAATTCCTAATTATATTTTTAAAAAACTTGCAGAATATCAAACTTAACTGATGAGCATCCTGTGGTCAACATTGAAGACTGAAGAAAGCAAGAATCTACTCTTTACTTGTAACATTATGTTCTTTTGTCGTTTGTTGTTGGAATATGATAATATGTAATTGAAGACATTAAGTTTAGGTCGAGTTTTCTTTTTTTTTTTTTTTGGTATGCAAGTAAAGGATAGTGAATTGCAATGGACTTGCAATAGATTGTATTTTCATGTTGATGTTGTAGACTAGTTGTATTCTTGTGGACTTGTGTTTTAATCTTAATCGAGTTTGAACCTGTTGAGTTACTGATTGGATAGGTACGGTGTTGCCGGAACAAAATTGAAAGTAAGGTCTCTTTTTGGGATCACACAAGATCGAGTATTTGTTGGTCTTGAACCGCTTCAATCGAGTAACCGGTCATCCGAATACCTGAAATTTATAGACCGGATATGGTTCAAATTATTGGCGAACCGGTAGGACTGATTCATGTCACTCCACAGGTTCATGAATCCAGTATCCGGACCATGAATACCCCTAAATGTAAATACGTGCCTTAATGTCCCCGTGTGTGTACATATACATATGTGTTTTTTAAGATTTAAAAGTTTATTATAGTAGTACATAAGGTTTTTTTTTTTTTTTTTTGGGTAGAAAGTGGCATATCAGTTTTTAAAACAAATACTGATATTGTACAAAAGTGTAGAATTTCCCTTCTTTATTATCTGGTAGATGTCCAGCTAAAGTTTTCGGCATTCCAAAGGATGAATTCTTGGGGCAATAGCTGATTTACTACGTTAATGCTAGATATCGAGTGTTTTTTTTTTTTTTTCCTCTAATGTTAATAGTTGAATAACCCTATTTTTATGATTTAATTTTTATTATTTTTAAAGTAATTATTTATTATTTTTACTGATAGTAATCGATTAATTATAAACTCTGATATGTGCTTATGTATTTAGATAATTTAATTGCTGGACTAAATTTGCTTTCTTTTCAAAATAACTATGATTTTGTAGCAATATAGAGTTTGTGATGAATAAGTAAATAAATCAGAACCAAAATAAAGGAATGAATTAGATGAAGAATTAAGAAAAATCATTCACCAAATCAATTGATCCTTCTGTATATAGTCCATAAACAAATGAACTAAAATTACTTAACTTGTGTAGTCACCGTACTCCCACGGTGAGAGCTGTGGAGGTCCATATGGGCAACGAGAGTGGAGGTTGCAGGTTCTCTTTCTTAGCAATCTATAGAAATCTATACTAATATACTACAACGGAGGCCTCCAAGCAGCATAAGGAGGCCTCCACGTGACAGAATGTGTGAAACGTGGCCCACCAGCACTTAAGGCCAAGGAGTGAAGAGAGTAAATATTTAAGTAAGTTTGGTTTATAGTTTTACTTATAAAATCTAAATTAAATATTATCGAATTTATTTTATAATCTAAATTAAATATTATCGAATTTATAATATCAACTAATTTAAATAAATTTTTATAAAATTTATTTTTAATCGCAAAATTTAACGATAAGATCTAAAATCGAATTTATAATAATATTTTCCATGAAAAGTTATGGTATGCAAACGTTGTAACCACTAATAGTAACCTACCCTTGTGTCTTCTACTCTGAATTGAAAGGGTACGTCACATGAGAGTCCCCTTCACAGTATACATAGACATGTACGGATAGAGTTTCAAAAGTAAAACAGGAACACCTTAAAGAGATAAATAGCATTAAGGAAAAATTGATGCCGTTTGGACAGTCAATAATAAAATATTATTTGGTAAATAATATCAATTATCTTTTGAATTTAGTAATTTTTGAAAATAATGTTAATTTTTGTAAAAATAGAATAATTTTTTATATATAAAATAATATTTTGAAATAACTATTTGGATTGAAAATAAAGAATACATATTATTTGTTGGACCCATTTAAAAATAAAATAATTACACAACTAATTAGATAACTATGGATAATTTTGTTTAATTCCTTTATTGATTTCCCCATTTATAGCAGTTGAGTTTTTATTTTTATTAGATTTTGAGTAATCCGGCTTGCCAAATAAGTTACATATTTCGAATCATGATTGTCAAACGCTTCCGTTCATCTATTCGATTTATCTGTTATTTTAATATTAGATTGTCCTTGAGAATGGAGTGTCGATTTTTAAAACATATTCCAAAAAAAATGACATTGTTTGACATTTCCAAATTAAATTTAAGCCTACAAAATATAGCATTATAATTTGTTAGCAATTAGAGATAGGCCTCTAAATAAATCGCGTCTAGACCCGTTTTATGAGAATCATTTATTTGAGTTTAGATCAATGTGTAAATCCGATTACAATATTCGATTTGGATTTATTTAATTATTGTATAATAAACCAATAGGATATGGATCGGTTGTTTTGATCCGATAATATATTTATTTATTTATTTCTAATATAGTTTTTGCTCTAATGTAAAATACATGTATGAATATGATTATGAATTAAATCTTCTGTTTTTACAATTAAAAAAAAATTCTATAAAAATTTGAAATTTTTATATATAAATTTTTAAATTTATAAAATAATATCGATATTTGGATCCGACAAAGTCTGACGAATTCGAATATGGATCTCCTTTTATAGATTTAGACAAAAACTAAATTCGGATCCGAATCTAATAATATTAAACAGATTTGCGTATGAATCTGCAAGATTTAGCCTGGATCCAACCCGTTTACATGCCTAATTGGAGCTCTACTTCAGTTATTATCAAAAAGTTTAAAAACAACAATGCAATAGGCCTGTCAATGGGTCGGGTCTACTAGAGTCGGTTCCGATCCGATCTGGACCCGTTTATCTCGGTATGAGTTTATGACAAATTTCGATTAACTGGATTCGATCCGGACCCGTTTAGCTATTATAATAAATGGGTCGGATCTGAATCTTTGTGTTACTACTCGATTAAGATCCGATTAAAATATTTAATATATAATAAAATTATTGTATATTAGTATTATTTTATATGTATATATACATATAATTTGTATTTAATGTATAATACATGCATAAATATTAATTATAAACTAAATACTTTTTTATAATTAAAAAAAAGAGAAAATTCGATAAATTGTAATAGTTCTATATATAATTTTAAAAGTTATAAAAAAAATATTAAGACCTCTATCCGGATCCGACAAGACCTGACGGATCAGGGTATGGATCTACTTTTGTAAACCTGTCGGAGATCCGGATTCAAATCCGATTATATTAATCAGATCTGGATTTGGATATGTTAGATCCGACTCGGAACCGACCCGTTTATAGACCTATTCGTATACAATGTAAATAGAAAAGTGACAATTGTAAATATTCTTCATTTAACCTCACCACACTGTGTTTGACGAAGACACGTTATTTAAAATTATTTACGTAATTATTAATTGAATATATTTTTTAAAATATAAATAATGAATATGATATGAATAGTGTAAATAATGGATTGTGTGAATAATGAATAAGACAAAACATGAATAGTGCGAATTATTTGAAAAAAATGATTTGCTGCCTATTATTTGCTATCCAAACAGGCCCTTTGTTTCTTTATTAGTATTTATTAATTATTAGCATAGTATTTGATTTTATGTTGATTTGTTTAGATATTTGTATTCTTCGATTAAATCCTTTACAAGCAGAAGCAGTCAACTACATTTTTTCAATTTTTATTATGTTTGTTGTTCGTTTCCATGTGGTTTTCGTTATATCATCTTTTTTTTGTACTTTTTGGTGCTATACTTTTTCAATTCATAAACTGGCTTAGAAAGTGCATTAATGGAGTGTGCAAATATAATAGCAGCACCATTTGAAGTGAATCGACGGCCCCAGGAGGTAAATATAAACTCTACTTCATTTCTTTCTTGGCCAAAAAAAAAAAAAAAAAAAAAAATTCCTTTTACAGTTTAGTCAACCAAAAACAAAATTTAGAATTCCTTTCTAATGTTGCCTCTTTTATGTAGATGGTTCATATTTATAATACCTCCAACCAAGCAAGTAAAATACAAATACAAGAAAAATAAGTTGTAGCCCGTGCATTAGTACGGGTATAAAATTACAATATAGGTTATCCTACGAAGTGTATTCGTCTAGATTCTTACATGAATTTTCTAATGTTATAATTGAGTATTAGAATATTTTTATGTTACACATGCATGGCATAAATATTAGTAACATTTTTTTTTTATATATTTCTTAATTAAATCTTGGAAGGAAAATTTGCACCCAAAAAAATGGAGGATAATAATTCTCTTGGAGTTCCAAGCATGAGGGGAACCATATTCCTAACTACTTCCTAATTACATTTTGTCTCTTTTTTCTAAGAAGTTAAATTTAAATGTGACTAAAAATCAATTATATACTTATGGTAAAAATGGGGAATATTTTGGAATTTCCATAGTTATAACATGGAAGTCTCTATATTTTATTTTTGCGAAAATGACTTTTCTCTGAATATTTGATTTCTCTTATGTTATTTTACATCCCATTTGATTGCAAAATTATAATGATATCATATGAGATTAGTTGGTTGTTTCACACTCATTTCTTGCCATATATATCACTCTCACCAGTCCTCAATTTGTCCCCACGGAATAAAGTGTATAAAAATTATGAGTTTTCTATAGGGAGAGAATTATGGAAATTGTGTACATAGCTCTTTTCATCTTCCAATCAAATTGCTATTTGATTTGGTAAGTTTTTTTACATAAGATTAGCTTTGTGTCTCTTTTTTACTTTCATGTATTGTTCATTATTTACTTTTATTTTTTTCTCATTTTATTTAATTATATTACACTGTCACCACTCACCAAGTTACATAAGTTTATCCCGTGCTAAGTACGGGTTACAACCTAGTAATATACTAAAATGGAGGTCTCTAAGCAGGGAGAGCCTCCACGTGGCACTAAGAAAATTGTTAATTGATGATTAGGGGGATAGAATTCAGGCTAAAGAAGAGAGTTTCACTTCTAATAGAATTCTAAAGTTGCCAACGGTTTGAGCCTCCTCTCTATTGCTCTTAACAAATTTAAGCCTCACACTCGAGGGTTACAACTCCTGTTTCATTTAGGTTCTTCCTGCCAAACATTTCTACTGCCAATATGCAATTACAAAATGATGCGTCGGCTTAATAGGGACACAAATTTATCGCACAGAAAAGTTAATAAAGAAAAGTAAATTGCTAAAGGATGTTGTTTTTTCAATTTCAATTGCGGTATCAGGTGTCTTTTTTATCTTACGTTCATTGATTTCTTAGTTTTCGTCGCATAATAAACTTTTTAAATATGTTATTTCTCTTTTCTTTTTTTTTTTTAAAAATAGTGATAAAACCCCATTGTGGAGAGAGAATTCTTTATCCAGTTTTCTTCTTTTCCTGAAAGTTTACATATATTTAGGAAATTAGAATTTAGCTTTACATGTTCAAACATTTTGGGAAGATTAGATGATTGTTGCTTAGCTTTCTTTACAAAGTTGGTTTTCATTTTAAAGGTCCAAACATTTTTTGTAAAAAAAATGTGTTCAGACATTTTGGAAGATTAGGTTTTATTTCATTGTTTCATTTTTTATCCTTTTGCAACGAACTATTTAAACGAGGGCTAAAGGCACACCCTAAGTGTGTGCAATTTTGGACAAATGTTAATAATAAAATTAATTTGAAAATATATCGTAATTTAAAGGTAGGTTAGGAGTTTAAGGAAGTTATTTGTGATAATGAATCAAAGTTATAGAAAATTAATAGTAAATTTTTTTTAAAATTAATTATAAATTACTCATGCATTATTAAAGTAGTATTTTGTACTCTCTACTTTCCTTTTTAACTTTTCCTTTCTTTTAATACAAGAAATATAGTAAGGTGAGAATTCTTTTCTTTCTCCGCAAAAATTACTTATAGAGCATTTTAGTTTTACATATCCATACTAACTATTCTTCCCGTGCTAAGCACAGGATTTCAAACTAGTTTCATATGTATAATTGATTGAGTCAACTCACAACTACTATTAGTCCGGTGTCTTGATGTCTATATATCTATACTATATTAAAAAGTCAATTTGATTTGGTAATTTAGATTTTTTTCTCATAGTTACCTTCATTATAAATTTAACGATTTTGTTATGTCCTCCAATATCCTTTTTATAATTATTTCATCTATATATGTAAATAACCCTCAAAAAATAAAAGAAGAAATAGAATCTATTTTTAAGGCTTCATATTAGAAAATAAATTAGATTGAAGTAAATTTCCTTATGTAATAGAATATTTGGAATGAGTTTTAAAAATTAAAGAAGAGTGGGAAATAATTTTATTTATGTAAATATTCGTTAAAGACTAAAAATCTGAGAAAATAAAACGTACTTTCAATATTTTATATTAGGAAATAAATTTCATTGAAGTTAAAAAATCATAAAAAGATTCACAGGAAATAAAAAACTTCATATTTAGAATTAAAATGGATTGAAATAAATTTCCTCATAAATTAAAATTTTAGAATAAGTTTAGAAATTAAAAATGAATATTAATAAAGTTATTTAAAAAAGAAGTTAATAGAATAAAATATTACCATTAAATGGAATTACGAATATGACAATTAACAACATATATAGGTTGTGTGAAACTCAAACTTTTTGACCCACTAGTGATAACTAAGCCCAGAATCTTGTATAAATCCCTAAGCCTTTGTTTGGGGTTAAATAGATATTTGGCAAAAAATTTGGGTTAAGATATAATTATTCAGGAGTATTTATTGTTAATACACGGAATTAATGGTCATATTGGAACCGACGGCTATTACTTGAACAACTAGGGTTTGAGGAGAAAATTAAAAGTAAAGACATATCGACGATTTGATAAAGGGATTATCGCCAAATTATTGAAGGTAAATATATTCATTTTCTTGTGTCATAGTTATTTATTGGTATTTGGTGGAATATAAGTTAAGTAATACTTAAATTGTATTCGGATTTAATTTATTCTAGGAGAATAAATCATAGAGTTTAAATTGTATATGGGTTAATTGGGTTATTGAGATTATTTAATTATTATAGTATGTGTTAAAGAGATTTTGGATGTCATCAAATCTTGACGACAAGAAGGATAACCGATAGTGGTGATTTGATAATTTGAGAAACTAATACTAGTATGCATATAGCTGTTGATGTTAATTATCTATAGGGAGTAAGAAATCCAAGGCAATGATGAAGTAACCATGTCTAGTTGGGAAATTGGTAGTAGGGGCCAAGTAAATAAATTTCGCTGTTTAAGCTTGCGGTCGTACAGCTTGACAGGCAGTTGGGTCGTACACCCTTTTGTCCGGATTTTTTTTTTTATCACATTTTGGTAATTACTTGATTCTATTTAAGATGTTTTACATATATATATTTGGGATTTTTTTAGGTATAATTAAACTTATATTGGTGTATGTTTAGTTGTGAATTTATTGATAGAATTGAGGTGACTTTAGTAAGCAACGATATTTGGATTAATTGGTAAGTGGTGTGGCTTTTTTTCATAGTTTTTAAGTACTTTTGATCTATTAAACGATAATGTTTATATATAAATTTGGATCGCATGTGAGATATTTGGACTCTTTATTTTTGTATCAAATATACATAAGTGGCATTTTAAATGACTCGTGCATGTATCGCTTGATGTACATCTTCATGAATGCTCCGTTTGAATATATTTGCTCGCATGTGATATTTGTTTGGGTTTTTAGTAACTTTGGTTAAGTTAGTAAGAATTAGTTCTAAATTAGTTTTGATCCAATACGGTACAGAAATAGGTATTTTTGGCCCCGAAAGAGGTAGAGGCATTGTGAAACCCTACATTCTTGGGGCCCAATTGTAATATTAGGAAGTATCATTTAATACCTAAAGTAAGTTTTGGTGTTAATTACTAACCTAATAAACTTGAGAGGCTAATATTGCAATTTTCAAACCCCACTCTGCATTCCACGTTGAAGCGGTTGTAAAAAAGTATGTGTATATATATATATAAAATAACAATAAATAAATAAATATATAGAACTTATTCTCTGTTCTGATAACTAAGGCAAGGGAGTGAACAACAGACAAGGGGGAAAGAAGATAGAGAAGAGTCACATGCCTTACGCATAGAAGGTAACCTTAGAATCCTTTTGCTAAATCATTCATATAATCTTTACAAGGAAAGAGGTATGATGAATTATTTTTCAATTGTAAATGGAAAAAAAAATAAAATTATTGTGATTGTTATTGATGAAATTGATTTTGATTATCGAGCTAAAGAAGAAACGTTGGAATTGAGAATTTGTGTAGGAGTTATTGAAGTTACTGTTGAACCCCAATTATGATAATCATGTTTTGATGATGACCAAATCGCACTAACAGATGCCTTTGAAAACAAGTGTGCAGAAAAACAGGGAGGCTCGGACGCAAATGATCATCCAAACAAAACAACCAGAAGAATCCACGGATGCAAATGATTGTCTGAACCATCGTCCGACACAAAAGAATCTGAAGCAGTTTCGAAGGAAGAACAGCGTCCGATCATATTTCCAAAAGACATTGCTTCGATCGGACGCAGGTTCGGAAGCATCTTCGGATGTCCGAACGTATACCCTCAGAGAACGGATGCAGCATCGGACGCAGAGGTTAGCAACGGCAGTCCGAAAGGTCCAACGGCTAGTTCGTTCGGACACACACCCACTGCATCGGCCGTCCGAAAGGTCTAACGGCTAGTTTTTCAGTAAACAGAAAATAGCCGTTGAAAAGTTGTTGGAAGCAGATTTTAGGTAACTATAAATACCCCTACGCCTGAATTAATCAAAGAGACTTCCACATTGATTACAAATAATTCTTGAGCTATTTGAGAGAAATAGTGGGTACAAGTGTTGTAATAGTGTAAGGTAGTTTTGTGAAAAGAATTTAGAAGTGTAAGAGTTCTTCAAGTGTAAGAGTGGAGAGATAACAATTGTAACAAAGGGAGGTTGTGAGTGTAAGCTCAACTAAAAGAAATTAGTGTGAGCAAGAGTGATCCTCATTTGTGTACAAGAGGTTATTGTCTCACCTACTTTGAAGAGACTTTTAGTGGCTAAACTTCAAGTTGTGAATTTGGTAGTTGCCTTGTAAGAAACTCTTTGTAGTTGTAAGCTCCGAGCTTGAGAAGCTTGGGAGTTTGGTTTGATTCTCTTAATCTCAATATTCTTATTTGTTCTTTAATCTTAAATTGTTGAATATCTATTGTATTCATTTGTGCTTAAGTTTTTATTTGGTGCATAAAATTTGCATTTTTATTAAGTACATAAAGAGGTTTGTTTTAGATACAACCTAATTCACCCCCTCTTAGGTTGTTTTTTGGGCCAACAATTGGTATCAGAGCATTGGTCTCTTTATTTTTACGTAAATTGCTCAAGATTAGAGTAAAGATCATGGCAACCAATAATGCCTTGTTTTTAGAGGGGCATTCTATTTCTAGACCTCCCATGTTTAATGAAATTAATTTTGTTTATTGGAGGGATAGAATGAAAATTTTTGTTCAATCTATTAATATTGAATTGTGGTATATTATTTGTGAAGGTACTTTTGAGGCAAATATTCTTGACGAAAATACTCATAAATTAAGGTCTAAGACTAGATATGAGTTAAATGCACAAGATAAAATAAATTTATCTTTAAATGCAAAAGCCATTAATATTTTGTATAATGCTTTGGATGTAGATGAGTTTTCTAAAGTAAAAGGTTACATATCGGCCAAGGAGATATGGGACAAATTGAAAGAAATCCATGAAGGAAGTGAAGATATAAGAGAGCAAAAGAAGTCACTTCTTGTGGCTAAATATGAATCCTTCAAAATGGAACCTCATGAGAACATTGACAAGATGTATTGTGGGTTCAATGATATGGTAAAGGATTTGGCAATGTTTGGGTAAAGAATATTCCTTCGGTGAAAAGAATAGAAAATTTTTGAATACTTTACCTAAGGAATGGGAACCTAAATCCATTGCCATAGAAGAGTCTAAAAATTTAAATTCTATGCCCATTGATTCATTGATCAATTCTCTAACCACCTTTGAATTGAAGTTGAAATACAAGGTACAAGATGAGGAGGCAAAGGGAAAAAGAAGCAAAGCATTTAAAGCTTCATCAAAAAGGAAAAAATACTCAAGAAAGCCTCACTTCAACAACTTCCAAATCACTTGGGATGATTGCAATTTGGATGGAGGGGTTGAAGAAGAATATGAGAAGGCTCAAATGGCTTTTATGGCACTTGGCAATAATGGGTATCCTCTAGTTGTGATTCTTGTGATGATTCATGTGATAATGATGATGATGATGTTGAATCATTTATTTTTAAAATGCATGAATGTTTGAAAGAATCATATGCTAAGAACAAAGAGTTAAAAATTAAAGTTAATACTTTATTGAGTGCCAACTCAAATCTTGTGCATGAAAATAATTCTTTGACAAAAGAAAATGACGTTTTGAAAGAAAAATTTGTTGGAAAAACCAAGATAATGGAAGAACAAGCTTCATTAAAGAAGAGATTGGATGATCTTGATAATATTTTGAAAAAGAAGAAAGAAAATGTTTTTGAAAACAAAAGAATTAGAAATATGTTTTTGAACAAAAATTTTATTACCTTTAGAAAAATGATTTGTGCTTTGTTAAATCTAAATCTTCTTTTTATGGCAAGAAGAATATTATTTGTAATTATTGTCATCAACATGGCCATATAAAAAAAAATTGTTATGTTAAAAGAAATGAAAAATTAGGAATAAATTCTATTTGGGTGATTAAGCATGTTACTAATCGAATTGGACCTAAGAAAGTTTGGGTACCAAAAATTGTTGCTTAACTTTGTATGTAGGTATGCTTGGAGAGCACCAAGGAATTCAAGATAGATTACCTATGAAAGGTGTTCAACTCAAGGCATATGATCTAAGATGATATTGAAATGGGTAACATCTAAAATTTTGTGTGCTTTCATTTATCAAGTTGAACTATTTTCTCTTGAATACTACTCATCTATGTGTTTGAATTTGTTTAGAATGCTAGGAAATATGTATCCCCAATTTTTATCTATAATAAGTCACTACTTGCAAAAGAAAGGGGGAGCATTCTCTTTATTAAATGGATTTTTTTTTTTTTTTGCAAAAAATTGCATCACACATGCTTTATTGTTTTGATGATGTGTTTTGGTGAGGAATGAGAAAAAATTATTTTGATCCTAATTCTTTGCATGAATTCCCTCATATCTACTTGAAAATATATTCTTGAAGAAACGTTTTGCATAACTTGACTTATTCACCATGTACTCGTATTGAATTATATTCACCTTTCAAGAGGGAGAATAAACTTAGGGGGAGGTTAACTTGCATTATTTATCTTTTGTTTTGATAATTCCAAAAGGGAGAGAAATAATGGACAAATTCTCCTTATGTGTTGTATTTCATATTTTATGGTTGTTTTTTGAATTGTCCAACTGAATTGTCATCATCAAAAAGGGGGAGATTGAACCCCAATCATGATAATCATGTTTTGATGATGACCAAATCGCACTAACAGTTTGAAAATAAGTGTGCAGAAAAACAGGGAGGCTCGGACGCAAATGATCATCCGAACAAAATAACCAGAAGAATCCACGGATGCAAATGACTGTCCGAAAGACAGAGCTTCGGACAATGGTAATCGTCCGACACAAAAGAATCTGAAGCAGTCTCGAAGGAAGAACAGCGTCCGATCATATTTCCAGAAGACATTGCTTCGATCGGACGCAGGTTCGGAAGCATCCTCGGACGTCCGAATGTATACCCTCAGAGAATGGATGCAGCGTCGGATGCAGAGGTTAGCAACGGCAGTCCGAAAGGTCCAACGGCTAGTTCGTTCGGACGCACACCCACTGCATCGGCCGTCCGAATGGTTCAATGGCTAGTTTTTCAATAAACAGAAAATTCTAGCCGTTGGAAAGTTGTTGGAAGTAGATTTTTGGCAACTATAAATACCCCTACGCCTGAATTAATCAAAGAGACTTCTACATTGATTACAAATAATTCTTGAGCTATTTGGGAGAAATAGTGGGTACAAGTGTTGTAATAGTGTAGGTAGTTTTGTGAAAAGAGTTTAGCAGTGTAAGAGTTCTTCAAGTGTAAGAGTGGAGAGATAACAATTGTAACAAAGGGAGGTTGTGAGTGTAAAACTCTCGGCTCAACTAAAGAAAATTAGTGTGACCAAGATTGATCCTCATTTGTGTACAAGAGGTTATTGTCGAAGAGACTTTTAGTGGCTAAACTTCAAGTTGTGAATTTGGTAGTTGCCTTGTAAGAAACTCTTTGTAGTTGTAAGCTCCGAACTTGAGAAGCTTGGGAGTTTGGTTTGATTCTCTTAATCTCAATATTTTTATTTGTTCTTTAATCTTAAATTGTTGAATATCTATTGTATTCATTTGTGCTTAAGTTTTTATTTGGTGCATAAAGTTTGCATTTTTATTAAGTACATAAAAAGGTTTGTTTTAGATACAACCTAATTCCCCCCTCTTAGGTTGCTTTTTGGGCCAACAGTTACGACTGCGTGGGTGATTAAAAAAACCTATTGTGAGGCATGAATTACAGTAGTGTGTAAAAAAAAAAAAATTTAATGTACGGCGCGAATAGCAAGCCTTACGGCCTGCTGCTAATGTTCAGACAGCAAGCCTCGGCTTGCTGCTAATGCATTCTCATGCTTGGCTATTAATGAATTGGAAACCATCATGACGTGATCATTGTCATGATGATTTCAATTCATGATTAGATTGGATAATATTAGCTAATGGTTGACAATAAAGGGATCGGGTCATGGTGTTATTTACGTGGGAATATTTTAAGGAATTATGGGTGTCTTTTGTTATGTTAGGATTAAATTATTTTAATTGTATTTTTAGGTGAAGGGATCCTTGGAATTTGAGTATTTAAGCTAAGCTAGTATTTATCAATCAACTATTCAGGTAAGTGGTTCTTTATTTTCCTTTTATTGTTTTATTCAAATCTTTTACAAATGTATATGTTTAAAAATACTTTACGATATAAAAATCGAATTGAGTACATTGGTGTGTATTGCATGTGGATTATTGGGATTATATTTGTAACTAAACTATGGAAGCGTGTAGGGATGTGTTGAATGTGTCTGCATGCTTGAAAAGCTCATTGGTAAACATGCACTTTTGGTGAGAACAAGTTCTCATTACTGTTACTGCTATTGCTGCTACCATTGGCGCTGTCTAGCGGGTTCCTAATAGTTAGACCTAGATATCTAGTAGTTGATAGGCCTATGTGAACCATGAGCTAATCGTTGAATATTACTGTTATTAATAAGTGCATGGTATTTGAAATGTTATATGCATGAATGGCTGATCACTTTTTATATACTTGTACCATTATGTGCCCAATTCGAATAAAAGGAAAAAAGTGAGCTACTTGTTGAGAAAATGTGTTTGCTCACATCACCCCATAATTTTAACATTTTGCAGCTCCTGAGACTAATGGCACTTATGATGAGTCCGGGGTGGATTATTCATATTACGGGGTTCAAGATGGGATAGATCCCAATGAGTGGGGACTGTGATAGATTGATTATTTTTTTCCTGTCTAGTTTTAGTTATTCAGTTGAATAAGGCCTGTGTGCCATATTAGACTTGATTATTTTATTAGTACAATTGTTCTTTCCATTCAAATAGATGTTTTAGTTTGGTTTTGCTCATGAGGATATTGGCACTTTATTTAATGGCAATGATTATTGTTTATGGTTTAAGTCTTGGCTGGATACTCTAGCCTAGCACTCCAGGGTTTTATCCTATGGTGCGGGGTGTCGTAGTCCCGATTTTGGGGCGTGACATTTAGTGGTATCAAAACCTAGATTTCAATCTAAGTTTGACTAAGTTGAATGATGACCTAAGAATGTATTGAAGGTAAAGGAACTACTTATGATGCATGATATGAGGATGGCCAACACATCAACCATGTTGAGGGTCGTTATGTTTCTTTTGACTTCGATACAAGGGTAGCAAAAAGTGGGTTTGACTGTAGTTGGTCTAGTAATTTAATATTGTAGATATGTATACCTAATGTGATATTTTTACTATTACTTACCGCTACTTTGTGTGTAGGATCATGGCACTAAGGAAGGATAAAAGAAAATAAGTTCTTGTATCGCACGAGGAAACTCACAACGAACAAGAACTTGAGTGGAATCAAGGAGGGTGGAGGAACCCTATGAAATGACTGACTACGATGAGGAGAATGTTGAGATGAATATCCCTATTGGAGGAATATTGAGAGATGCTAGGAGGGCCACCCTGAGGCGCATGAGCGGGAGGTTCGAAACGCAAACCCCAGCAAGCTGAGGTTACTGCAATGGCATCTGCCATGGCTCAAGCTTTCAATACCTTCATGCAACAAATTGCTACTAATCTACCACGTCCTTCCCAACCTATACCTTGGGTTAAAGATTTGGAGGATTAAGATTACTTTGTATTAATGAAGAAGGTGCGTACCCCAACCTTCAATGGAGAGGATGATTCTGAGAAAGCTTACAAGTGGTTGACAGAAGTTGAGGAGTTGTTGGAAATGCTACAGTTTCCTGACGATCTCAAACGCCAGGTTGTCAAGCCTTTCCTCATTGGGGAGGCATCTAAATGGTGGAAAGCTATGTCACCTGCTTTGTTAGCAAAGGGGCCCGTTTCCTGGGATGACCTTAGGCAAGCATTTTTGGAGCACTATTTTCCACTTTTCCTCCGAGCTGATAAAAGAAGTGAGTTCACTTCATTCAACCAGACACCTAGGATGTCCATCGTCCAGTATGCTCATCGATTTCATACTCCTGAGCGTTATGCTCTCATTATTATGGGCAATAAGGCTAAAAAAATCAATTTCTTTCGTGATGGTCTACTTATGGATATAAAATCAGAGATTACAACAGTTGATCTCACCATCTATCAACAGGTTCTGAAGGCAGCAATGTCAGTTGAATCCCAATTGAAACGGATGCAATGCACTTTACATGGGAACAAGTAGGGGAATGTTCGTGTCAATTCAGCCACAGATGATAAGACTAGTTGTACCGCAGGGCAGGGAATTCAAACCAGCAGCTCTATTCAGATCTAACCCTGCTCTTGCCATTTCCGGTTCCTCCCGTAGGATCACCAAAAAAGGGGGATCTTTAGCTGCTCCTAAGCCAATAGGACCCCCGATTACTAAAGAGTGTGGTTATTGCCACTGTCGCCATCCGAGAGAATGCAGATAGCGGCCGGGTGCATATTTAGCATGTGGAAATTTTGACCACAAGATAGCCAATTGCCACTAAATGCACCTAGGGTAGCTCAGACCAATGATCAAGCAAGAAATGTTGGAGGTGGACCTGGAACACCAAATGCTTGAGTCTATGTTATGACCCAACCAGGAGAAGATGGATCTAACGAAGTGTGACAGGTACACTACTGATTAATAATGTGCCTACTTATGTGCTTTTTGACTGTAGTGCCTCTCTTTCTTTATATTTTCTAGTCCAAAAAGCATGCTAGAAAATTGGCTATGACACCTGATTGGTTAGATGAACCCCATAGGGTAGGAATCCCTGGTGATAGGATTATAGAATCTAGATGGGTATACCGTAACTGTAGGGTGACACTAGAGGAATGGAAATTTGGAACAGACTTCGTGTAGATAAATATGTCAGAGTTTGATGTGATTTTGGTTCTGGATTGGCTATCCCGCAACTCTGCTCATGTCGATTATTGAAACAAGAAGGTGAGATTCCACTACCCAGGAGCGAAAGTGCTAGTTTATCAAGGATGTATTGGGAAGCAAGTCAAACAGAAAACTCTAGTATTGTCATCCATGCAAGCACGGAAGGCACTAAGGAAAGGTTGTGAGGTTTTTTTAGCTTATGTGGTGGATACTGAGAAGGAAGGGCCGAAACTAGAGGAAATCCCGATAGTGAAGGATTTTCCAGAGGAACTTCGAGGACTACCATTAGACCGTGAGGTAGGATTTGA
Source organism: Cinchona pubescens (assembly GCA_025175665.1). Classification (NCBI taxonomy): domain Eukaryota; kingdom Viridiplantae; phylum Streptophyta; class Magnoliopsida; order Gentianales; family Rubiaceae; genus Cinchona; species Cinchona pubescens. The sequence goes on along the minus strand of JANKKI010000085.1, from coordinate 1,765,630 downwards.
GATCAATCTCCTACCAGGCTCGTGGCACCAATCTCAAAAGCCCCTTACTGGATGGCACCAACAGAACTCAAGGAATTAAAGGAGCAATTGCAGGAATTATTGGCTAAGAAGTTTATCCGGCCTAGTGTATCACCCTGGGAAACTCTGGTGCTGTTTGTGAAAAAGAAAGATGGTAGCATGAGGTTGTGCATTGATTATCGAGACCTGAACAAGGTCACCATCAAGAATAAGTATCCCTTACCCCGAATTGATGACCTGTTCGACCAATTAAAGAATGCATCAGTGTTCTCAAAAATATATTTGAGATCGGGGTATCACCAGCTAAAGATCAAGGTAGAAGATATCCCAAAAAGTGCTTTCAGAACCAAGTATGGCCATTATGAAATTTTAGTTATGCCATTTGGTTCAACTAATAAGCCTGCTGCCTTTATGGATTTAATGAACAGGGTATTCAAACCGCATTTGGACAAGTTTGTAGTGGTGTTTATAGATGACATCTTAGTGTACTCCACCAATGAGAAGGAACACACAGGAGCACTTAAGAGTGATTCTTCAGATATTAAGAGAGCAGAGATTGTATGCCAAACTCTATAGATGTGAGTTTTGGCTAAAAAGTCTTGCATTCTTAGGGCATGTTATATTAGGAAGTGGCATTACTATTGACCCCAAGAAGATTGAGACTATTACTAATTGGTCTCGACCAACTAATGTGGCAGAAGTACAAAGCTTTTTAGGAATAGCCGGCTATTATCGAAAATTTGTGAAAGGGTTCTCCTTATGAGCCATTCCATTGACTCGCCTTACTCAAAAGAAAGATAGATTCGAATGGACAGATCAGTGCGAATCAAGCTTTAAAGAATTGAAAAAAAGGCTAGTATCTGCACCAGTGCTGACACTACCCTGAGGGTCAGAAGGATTTGTTATATATAGTGATGCATCAAAAGATGGCTTGGGTTGTGTTTTAATGCAAAATAGTAAGGTTATTGCATATGCTTCAAGACAATTGAAGCCTCATGAGCAGAATTATCCTACCCATGATCGTCTGGAATTGGCAGTAGTGGTCTTTGCACTAAAAATTTGGAGGCACTACTTGTATGTTGAGCAATGCGAAGTATTCACAGATCATCAATGTCACGCCCCTATACTGAGGACGTAACACGCCGCACTCCCAGGGTAAAACCCCGAAAATGCAAGGCATAATATCATGAGCAAACTAAACAACCATAAAAAAGAAAAAACTGCAAAAAGTAAATTTTCCAAATCTCATTTGCACTATAACGTAATTGTCGTCAACGTTCATAGCACTAAGATAAAATAAAATAAAATATCCAATCAAATTTAGATCTAACAATGTCCATAAGAAACTAAAAGATTAACTGAATAAATCCTAACATCTAACTCTAAGCTATCCTTTTGAACTTCACTGTCCTCAATAATCCACTTGATTTTCGAACCCAAATTCAAGGCTATTTATTTCACCTACAAAAATAAATGTGTATAATAGGGTGAGCATACACGTTGCTCAGTAAGAGATTCGAATTCCCTTCCAGATGTTGGGACGAGTATGTTATATTATATATATCTCCAAACTTGTTACCAACATCATAATCATGCATACATGTGTATAAATACACAATTGAATCACCGCACAAGAGGTTTACGTACTAATATAGGTAAGTGGCATTATCAAGTGTGCAAATAATTGTAATACAATTTCAAAAGAAAATCAATTACAAAAGTACCATCACAATACAACAATCAATCAGTGGCTCATGGATTCTCTATAGTTTTGTTGGCAAGCTGGATATCCAATCCTAACTACTATAACCCGTTAGGAAAAGAGCCATAACAAAGTCCAACTACTATAAACCGTTGGAAAAAGGGCCATACAAAGACTCGTATAGAGCATTGGGAACTACCTCCCACCAATTCCACCAAAGATAGCCAAGAGCCAAACAATACAATAGTCAAAATATCAAGCATGCATCACACAAGTAATTTATCATGTCAAATTGCCACTTACAATACTTTTATATAATCAAACAAGAAAAGTATATTCAACTATACTCGATTCGGTTTAATACGTAAATATAATTTCAAGCAAGAGTTTTATAAATAATTATTTTTTTGAAAATATGAAAGAAAATTAGAACCCCTTACCTCAACGACTAATCGAAATGCTATGCTTAACTCAAATATTCGGGTTCCAACGAATCCTCGTCACCTATAGCACAATTTCGATGAAATTTAATTCACAATCAATCACTACCTAAAATCCTATTAAAATAAACATTAAAATGTTTCTCAATCATTATTTTATATATATATATATATATATATATATATATATATTGGTAGCAATCTTGCTGCCAAAGACAATCCCCTTCAAACGGCTGCAACATGCAGCCTTATAATTGGGTCAGGCTTCCTGCCAAACTCAATTCCAAGAAGAATGGCTGCACAATTCCAAGAAGAATGGCTGCCATGTGCAGCCAAGATTCCATGCGTCATAATAATTTTTTTTTTTTTTTTAAATCATCAACTTGTTTTGGCAGTAAGTTACTATTCAGCCAAATCAAAATGTCAATTCCAATCAAAATAAGGCTTCGGCCATAACGTGTCGGCTTCCCCCCTTTTTTTTTTTTTTAATTACCAACATAACTTCACAAATTCTTAAATAAAAAGAGTTAGTATAATTTTCATATCAAGAGTTTTAAATATGAATCCTAATTCCATAAACACAATTGAATTAATTCCATAATTTCATCCATAAACATATAGGAAATCATCCAATAACAAGGTTTAATGTAATTATCTCCGAATTCTTGCCAATTATCAAAAAATTCTTCCCCACTTGTTGGCTCTTGGTGACCCTCTTGTTCTCTTGACAACCCTAGACTCCAAGGAACAATTATTTTTTTATCAGATAGGAGGAATCGTTACTTGTAAAAATAGATAAATGGTAAACTCTTATAATTATTCTTAAGTCTTCCCTTTTTGTCAAAATTAAATTTTTAACCCCAAATCTATTATTATGGGCCTTAAGTATAATTAATGGATCAAGGCCCACAAAACTTGGCCAGTTTTACAATCAAAGCCTAAAGTATCTTTTAACTCAGAGAGAACTAAACATGAGACAAAGGAGGTGGCTAGAACTGTTGAAGGACTATGACTTGAAAATCAGCTATCACCTAGGAAAGGCGAATAGGGTAGCTGATGCATTGAGCTAAAAATCGACGGGTTCCATGGCAGCTATGTTGGCAAAACAATTCGAGAAAATGAACCTAGAGGTTGTTGAATGTACAAATAATGTTTTAGCAGCCTTGACTTCTCAACCAACTCTTATTGAGCGAATCAAGTAGAGGATGCAGAATGTGTAAGAATCAGAGATAGGGTACATAATAGTGAACCGGGAGAATTTCATATCAGAGATGACAATAGTTTGTGGATGATGGGATGACTTTGTGTGCCTTGTGATAAAGAGTTAAGGAAGGAGCTAATGATTGAAGCTCATAATTCTAAATTTTCAATACATCTAGGTAGCATAAAGATGTATAAAGATTTAAAGCAAAACTATTGGTAGTCAATGGCATGAAGAGAGAAATAGCGGATTTTGTGTCTAGGTGCATGGTGTGATAACAGGTGAAAGCAGAACATCGAAAATCGAGTGGACTTCTTAAATCGTTTGAGATACCGAAATGGAAATGGGAGCATATTACCATGGATTTTGTGGCAGGGCTACCTAAGAGAATACTAGGTAATGACTGTGTGTTGGTGATCGTGGATCGACTTACCAAGTCAGCTCACTTTCTACCCATGCGTGTCACTGCTTCAATGAAAAAGTTGGTGGAGCTGTACGCCAATAATATAGTGAAGCTGGACGGAACCAGTGAGCATTATTTTAGATAGAGACACCAAGTTTGTTTCTCATTTTTGGACAACTTATCAGTCGGCAATGGGAACTGAAGTTAGACTCAGTACTGCTTATCATCCTCAAATAGATAGTCAGTCTGAGAGGACCATTCAGACATTGGAGGATATGTTACGAGCGTGTGCCATTTACTTTAAAGGCAATTGGGATGAACATCTAATCTAGTTACCTCAGTCTTGCTTATGGAGTTCTCATATAATAACAGCTATCACAGTAGCATTGGTATGGCTCCGTATGAGGCACTCTATGAAAGAAAATGTAGAACTCCCTTGTACTGGAATGAGGTTTGCGAGAGAAAGTTGACCGGGCCGGAATTAATACAAATGACAATTGAAAAGATTTTCATAGTATGGAAGAAACTGAAAACAGCACAGGATAGACAGAAAAGTTGGGCGAATATGAAAAAGAAACCTGTGGAGTTCCAAATAGGGGATAAGATGTATTTACTGGTGTCGCCGACAAAAGGTGTGGTGAGATTTAGAAAAGAATGAAAGTTTGAAATCTTGAAGAAGATTGAGGATTTGGCCTATTAGCTGGCATTGCCTCCAGAATTGTCAAGGGTACATGATGTGTTTCACGTATCTCAATTACGAAAATATATATCTGACCCGGCTCATGTGATAGAGTATAAGCCACTATTAAGCAATCGATACGGGCAGTCTCATGAAGAGATGCTAGTCAGATGGAATTGTCGATCAGAAGGATCAAGTGGTTAGAAGGAGAACCATACCTTATGTGAAGATATAGTGGTCAAATCACTCAAAGAGAAAAGCTACATGGGAATCTGAGGAGGAAATGTGCAACCAGTACCCTCTTCTATTCGAAATACAAGGTACGTTTAGTTTCGAGGGCGAAACTATTCATAAGGGGGATGGAATATGAAACCCTACATTCTTGGGGCCCAATTGTAATATTAGGAAATACATTTAATACCTAAACTAAGTTTTGGTGTTAATTACTAACCTAATAAACTTGAGGGGCTAATGTTGCAATTTTTAAACCCCCACTATGTATTCCCCGTTGAAGCGGTTGTAAAAAAAATATTATATATAAATAAATAATATAAATAAATAAATAAATACATATAACGTATTCTCTATTCTGATAAATAGGGCAAGAGAGTGAACAACAGACAAGGGGGAAAGAAGACAGAGAAGAGTCACACGCCTTATGCATAGAAGGTACCCTAGAAACCTTTTGGCTAAATCATTCATTTAATTTGTACAAGGAAAGAGGTATGATGAATTATTTTTTCAATTGTAAATGAAAAAAATAAGTAAATAAAATAAACTAAGTGCGATTGTCATTGATGAAATTCAATTTGATTATCGGGCTAAAGAGGAAACGTTGGAATTGAGAATTTGTGTAGGAGTTGTTGAAGTCACGAGTGCGTGGGTGATTGAAGGTACCTATTATCAGGCATGAATTATAGTAGTGTGTTAAAAAAAAAAAAAGGGTTTGGTGTACGGCTCAGCAAGCCTTACGGCCTGCTACTAATGTTCAAATAGCAAGCCTTACGACTTGCTGCTAATGCATTCTCATGCTTGGCGATTAATGAATTGGAAACCATCATGATGTGATCATTGTCATGATGATTTCAATTCATGATTAGATTGGATGATATTAGCTAATGGTTGACTGTAAAGGGATCGGGTCATGGTGTTATTGCCGTGGGGATATTTTAAGGAATTATGGGTATCTTAATATGGATTTGTTATGTTAGGATTAAATTATTTTAATTTTATTTTTAGGTGAAGGGGTCCTTGGAATTTGAGTATCTAAGCTAAGCTAGTGTTTGAATTAACTATTCAGGTAAGTGGTTCTTTATTTTCCTTTTATTATTTTATTCAAATCTTTTACAAATGTATATGTTTAAAAATACTTTACGATATAAAAATCAAACTGAGTACATTTGTGTGTATTGCATGTGGATTATTGGGATTATATTTGTGACTAAACTATGGAAGTGTGTGGGGATGTGTTGAATGTGTTTCCGTGCTTGGAAAGCTCATTGGTAAACATGCACTTTCGGTGAGAAGTAGTTCTCATTATTGTTACTGCCATTGCCACTGCCATTGTCATTGAATTGCCGTTGGCCTTATCTAGCTGGTTCCTAATAGTTAGACCTAGATATCCAGTAGTCGATAGGCCTATGTGAACCATGAGCTAATCGTTGAATATTACTGTTATTAATAAGTACATGGTATTTGAAATGCCATTATATGCATGAATGGCTAATCACTTTTTATATACTTGTACCATTATGTGCTCAATTCAAATAAAGGAAAAGTGAGCTACTTACTGAGCAAATGTGTTTGTTCACCCCATAATTTTAATATTTTGCAGCTCCCGAGACTAATGGCACTTATGATGAGTCCTGTGGATTATTCATATTACTGCGTTCAAGATGGGGTAGATCCCAATGAGTGGGGACTGTGATAGATTGATCGTTTTTTTCCTGTCTAGTATTAGTTATTAAGTTGAATAAGGTTTGTGTGCCATATTAGACTTACTTCTTTTATTAGTACAATTGTTCTTTCCATTCAAACAGATGTTTTAGTTTGGTTTTGTTCATGAGGATATTGGCACTTTATTGTAATGTCAATGATTATTGTTTATGGTTTAAGTCTTGGCTAGGTATTGTAGCTTGGCACGCTAGGGTTTTATCCTGTGGTACGGCGTGTCGTAGTCCCGATTTTGGGGCGTGACAGGCATACTACCCTATTCCTTATAGGTATAAAGTTTTGACAGGATAATCCTATATTATCAGCAAGTCCTTAGTGACTTTTGAGCCATTTGTATTGTTTTGTCTTGGATTGCTTTTGTACGATTGACTGACATTTGTATTTATTGAGCATATAAATCTTAATGATTTTATCACTTACTTATAAGTATTGATTACATAGAGTGTGTTTTGTTATTATTTCGTATGTGACTCCAATTTTATATAAAGTATGTATGCATGTATGTAAAATGATTTTGAACTTGATAATTTATATATGTAGCATGCGCGATTCAGTGGGACTACCACTGCTTACTAAGTTCATGTTTTGCTCATCCCATTATTTAATTTTTTTTTTTTTTTTTTTTTCAAGGTAATCTTAGATTTGACTAAGAGAAGTGAGCAAGGATTTTATTATGATTAGCCTTATGTCCTCTGGGAAAGGTGAGGGCACTACGGTCATGGGACTCCGAGAGCAAGGATTGACAGTGTATGTTTATGTATAAATTATACGGATCGTATGTGAGATATTTGAATATTTTGTTCTTGTATCAAATGTACATAGGCGGCTTTTTAAATGACTTGTATGCATGTATCGCTTGTTTTATGTCTTCATGAATACTCCACTTGAATATGTTAACTTACAAGTGACATTTGTTTGGACTCTTGATAAATTCGGTTGAGTTGGTGGGAATTAGTTCCAAATTAGTTTTGATCCAATATGGTACGGAGATAGGTATTTTTGACCCTGAATGAGGTGGGGGAATATGGCTCTATTCCTAATGGGTATAAAGTTAGGAAAGATATCCTGTACTGCCAGCAAGCCCTTAGTGATCTTTGAGCCATTTGTATTGTTTTGTTTTGGATTGTCTTGGTACGATTGATTGACATTTGTATTTGTTGAGCATGTAAATTTTAATAATTCTGCCACTTATAAATATTGATTATATAGAGTGTGTTTTGTTATTATTTCATGTGTGACTTCAATTGTAGATAAAGCATGCATGCATGTATGTAAAACAATTTTGAACTTGATAAGTTATATCTATAGCATGTGTGATCCAGTGGAAGGGAACTACCACTGCTTACTGATATCGTATTTTGCTCACCTCATTATTTAATATTTTTTTGTAGGCAATCATAGATTTGACTAAGAAGAGTGAGCAAGGATTTGATGGTTTTGAACCTTGTGTCCTTTGAGAAAGGTAAGGGCACAGCGGTCACAGAACCCGGAAGCGGAGCATGACAAGTTGTGGATACATTCATGGACTAGATAACATTTAAATGTAATTAAGGAAACTAATAGTTTATTAACTAGCCTACCAAAAGAAAAGGTGTTATAAAATATAGAAAGGTAAATTAAAAGAGATAAGAATATTAAGGAAGGAGTAGAGCTATTTTCTTTTTCTATTCAAGTGTATCAAACATGGATTACAATATTTCTATTTAAAGGCATATATTAGGTACATAAAGAGATGTGATAAATATTCATGAATAAGTATATTAGTATGGTACATTGATTTCTCATAAGCAAATATATTGAAGGTTTATTGATCTATAAATAGATAAAATGTCTATGAGTTGAGAATGCAAATGGATATCCATATTCAATGTATTCATAACACTCCCCTTAGATATTCATGTATTAAAAAATATGTCTCGTTAAAATCTTATTAGAAAAATCTATTAGAAAAAAAACCCTAGTAATAATAATGGTTGCATCTTTCCAACCAATTTCATATTCATAGTTGACTGACTAAACCCACAATTAAAATTGGTCAGGTGTCTCAATTTCTATATATACTAATAATGATTGCATATTTCTCAACAATTTCACATTCATAGTTGACCGACTAAACCCACAATTAATATTGATCCGGTGTCTTAGGGTTTGTTTGCTAAAATTAAAATATGAAATTTAAAAGATGAAAATTAAGTGTTGAAATTTTAATTTACTGAATTTATAAAATTATATCTATTTGATAATCGGTTGAATATGACTACTGAAATAAAATATTTTATCCTGTTATATATGATATAGTTCGACGATAATATTATATTTTATCTTTATAGTAGGTTAATTTTTTAAATATTATACTTTTAATGCAAGTAAATAATTTATTAATATAGAGTATGTGTGTGTGAGAGAGAAATATACTATATGCAAGTGTGTGTTTGTGTGAGAGAGAAAAGAAATATAGTGTGTACAAAGGTGTGATTTTATGTGAGAGAGAAGGAATATAGTGTGTGCAAGTATGTGTTATGTGTGAGAGAGAAGGTAGTATATTTAAGTGTATATTTATGTATGAGAGATTGGAAATGTTTGCAAATGTGTATTTATGTGTGAGAGATAATGAATATAGTGTATGTAAATATGTGAATTTAATTATATATATGAGAGAAGAAATATAGTGTGTGCATGTATGCGTTTATATATAAGAGTGAAAGAATATAGTATATTCAAATATGTGTTTATGTGTGAGAGTGAAGGAATATAGTGTGTTCAAATATGTGTTTATGTGTAAGAGACATATATCAGAATTAATATAATGTGTACAAGTGTGTTTGTACTATGTTTGTACATGTGAAAAGTATGTGAAATTAAAAAACAAATAAGTGAGTTTTGATATACTAAAAAGGTATTCATGATATTAAGTGATAGACATTTTACTTAAAATTTTGTATAAAAAATAAGTAGCACTTAATGTATTTAGAGGTAGAAAAATTTCGTTATCAAACACACTTAATATAAAAAGTACTTAATGAAATAAATTTAAGCACTTAATGAGGTTATCAAACATCTCCTTAATCTCTATATATTTATATCTATTAGGACTGGCAATTTCTGATACGACCTGATAACATGACACGAAATTAAAAGGTAATGACACGACTTGAAATTTATCGAGTCATTATTGGGTCAACCCGTTTATGACATGAAATTAAATGAGTTGGGTTGGGTCAATCCATGGGTTGACACGATAACCCATTAAGTTACTGTATGAGCAAACTTTGCTAAAGTTTTTTTCTTTATTATAATTTCTTAATATTGTATACTTTAAAATTGTGAATAATAGATTTAATATTAGATTATTATATCAAACATAATAATTATTTTAAATATTATCCAAACATTTTTAATAATTTTTATTATGTATTTTAAGTTACTACGATAACAAGGTTAGTATTAACAATTGTTTAAATTATTAAATAATTAAAATTTGAGATTTTAATTCAAATGGATCGCAAGTTATGTAATTTGTCAAATAGGCTGATAGTCTTTATCAATAATAAACGGGTCTGGCACGAACCCGAATGGGTCAAAGACAAACACGACACAATAAGAAACGAGCCCCACATGACACGACACGAATACGATACGATACGATGGGTCAGAACTGATACGACACGATAACCTAATAACCTGATCCACTAACACCCATATATTATCTATACTATATTAAAAGAGCCAATATGATTTAGTGATTTAGATTTTTTTTCTGAAATTATCCTTACTGTAAAATTTAATTATTTTTTTATGTCCCCTACCTTGAAGAATGCCTTTTTATAATTATTTATGTTATTTATGTAAATATTTCTCAAAGAGTAAAAGAGGAAATAAAACCTACTTTAAGGTTTCATATTAGGAACTAAATTTGACTGAAATAATTTTCCAAATGTAATAGAATATTAGGAATGAGTTTTAGAAATTAAATAAGAGTAGGAAATAATTTTATTAGGATGGATTTTAGAAATCAATAATAATAATAAAAACAAAATTTACTTGAAAAATAAATTTACATATTTCATTTATACTTTTGGACCTCTAACAAAAAAAATTGTAAAAAGTAATGGGAAATAAAATTAAATTTTTTAGACTTATATTTAAGTAAACATGAAATTAATTTTTTTTTTTCATTTAGATTTTCATTCTGAAATTACCCTTACTATAAAATTTAATTACTTTGTTATGTATCCTAACTTCAATGTCTTTTTTTATAATTATTTAAGCTATTTATGTAAATATTCCTCAAAAAGTAAAAAAAGGTAATAAAACCTACTTTTAAGGCTTCATATTAAGAAATAAATATGATTCAAGTAAATTTCCTTATGTAATAGAGTATTACGAATGATTTTTATAAATTAAAGAAGAGTGAAATAATTTTATTGAAATGGATTTTAGAAATCAAGCAATAATAAAAAGCTAAAATTTACTTGAAAAATAAAATTACATATTTCATTTGTATTTTTAGATCCTTAACAAGAAAAAAATCCTATCAAACGTACATAGGAAGTAAAACTAAATTTTTTAGTCTTATATGTAGAATTAATTTAATTAAAGCAAATTTCCTCGTTGAGTAGACTTTTGGGACAGATTTAAAAATAAAAGATGAATATTAAATAAAGTTATTAAAAATTAATTGAATATATACTATAATAAATGAAGAAATTTGTTTTAGATTTTTAATTTTTTTTCCCAAATTACCCTCACTATAATATTTAATGACTTTGTTATGTTCCTAACATGAATGTCTTTTTTTATATATAATTTTTAAGCTATTTATATAAATAACTCCTTAAATAGTAAAAGAAGAAATAAAACCTACTTTTAAGACTTCATACTATGAAATAAATTTGATTAAAGTAGATTTTCTTATTTAATATAATATTAGGAATGAATTTTAAAAATTAAAGAAGAGTAGGAAATATATTTTTTTTTGGGATGAGTTTTACATATCAAGCAATAATAAAAATATACTATTTACTTTAAAAATAAAGGTACATGTTTCACCTATATTTTTTAACCCTTAAAGAGAAAAAATCCTACAAAGGTATAAATGAAATAAAAACTAACTTTTTGAGAGTTTGTTTATAATAAATTTGATTGAAATAAATTTTATCATAGAGTAGAATTTTGGGATAGATTTAGAAATTGAAGATGAATGTTAAATAAAGTTATAAAAAACTTAGTGGAATAAAATTTCTCATTAAATATAATTATGCATATATTGTCAACATATATATGTTGTGGATACATTAATAAATTGGACAAAATTTATAAGCAATTAAAGAAACTAAATATAGTTTTTAACAACTATTAAAAGAAACTAATCTTTCTTGATGACGAAGGGCAACTTAAGTGGTAAGATATTTTCTCTATGACCTAAAACATGGTTATTTAAATTTCAAAGAATTAAATAGTATTTGCCTATTCAAACTAAGTAAAAATTTTAATGACTTTTTAAATTGAAAAGGTCTTGAATTGACCTCCAAATTGAAAAATTATTCTAATATAGTCCTCCATATTCAAAAAGTCTCAATTTAGTCCTCAAAATTAAAATAAATATCCCAATGTGACCTCCAAAATTGAATGATTATGAATTCGACCCTCCAAACTAAATTTTTTTTCGAATTTGCCCTCTAAACTATATTTCGATTCACAAAATACTATTAACCTTTTAAAAGCACACAATTTTAAAATATACTTTCAATCTTATTGATTACTTTACTTTTAGAATAAGATTTTTGTACAAAATAAAGAGTTCCACCTATTTTTTTTTTCAAGGATGAATTTAGAAATTATAATCAAGCAAGTATGCAAATAATTTTTTTTTTAGGATTAAGAATTAATTAAGTTAAATAATAATAAGAATTAATCTTTAAACAAAAAAAGTAGGACTTATCATGTGTAAAACTTTTTGACTCTTTTGAAAGAATAATTCTAATTTTTTTTTCTATTTTTGATAGAAAAAAGGAAAAAAAAAACAACAAAGGAGACATAAAAATTGTTTGGAAGGCTCAAGACCATCTAAACTTGAATTAACAAAGACATTATCTTTCATAGATATGGTCAATATCTTCACCTTCCTTTCGCCAATGTTATTTATTTGGTCTCTAATGTTGTTGTCTGAACCTTATAATGATGAAAGAGATTCATTGTCCAGGATATGAAAAGAATTTAGTTTCTGTATGATGTAATAAAAAACAAATATAAGGTAGAATTCATCTTATCAATTATTGTTAAATTGATTGGATGAGTAAGAAAGAGGGTGAACAATGTGATTCGTACCTATTTTATTTTTCTTAAAAGAATATAATCCTTTTATTATCTTACAATCTTACTTAACTTTTAGCTCCCTTTTTTTTTATGTATTTAATAAGTAGCACATATTTAATCTAAGTTATGTTTTTCCTATAATAAAAAATTAGTTCCTAAATTATACTCTCTGCATCTAATATAATTGTCACCTAACATATTTACACAAATTTTTAGGTAACTATAGATTTCTATCAAATGTCCACAAATGCCCTTATTAATTTTAATTGACTTTATATCAATAAAGGATAAATATTTGAAATAGGAAAGTTTTTATTAGGAGGAGAGAGAAGAAAGAATATAGGAGAATAAGATGATGAATTGATTATTGGACCTAGTGCTTATCGGATTTTGGAATATTTTGAATGCTTGGGAAGGGCAAATTTGAAATTTAAGCATTGCAAATAATCTATTTTAGGTAATGTGATATTTTTATTGGGACATCCCAACATAGGAAGTGTGATAATATCTCTAAGGCAGAGAGAGTATTAACTAAAATTCTTTATAGATAATTTTACATTATCCTCCTACAAAAAATTATTGTTATTTTCTTTAGACTTGTAAATATCTAATGTTGAATATTAGTAACCATATAAATTACATACTAAAAAATAAGGATGTCAAATCAGTTACTAATTATATATTAACTAAAGTGTACTTTGTCTAATAAAACCTAAATACTAAATATTTATTGTTACTTTTGAATTACTACTATACAAGTTGATAGCCACTGCAGCTAGCTATATATTGTTGATCTTATTCTATCAAATAAAATTTATAAAATTGAATATCTACCTTTTAATTTACTATTATACATATTTATAGTTTTAACATAATAAATCAATCACTAAATTTCATGCAATAAATTGCTAAATAGTGGTGGCTTATTTTTTTATTTTTTTCCTATTTTCATGATGTAATTCCTATAGTTATGCAAATTATACATCTAAGAGAGATTTTATTTCCTAAATCAGAAATTGCTATTTAGTGTTTACACATGAATGATTCCTTCATCGAGTTGGATTCTAAGAGAGGTATAAAGATTCAAGAATAATCAAATACCTTAATGCGCTTGATAAATTCAAAGTTGTCAGGATAAAGCCTGAATAATAGAAGAGAACAAAGGATTCCATAAACATTATAAATTATCAATATTTTTCAAAACTACACTATCATCTTTGATTACTAAACTTACCGTATGGATATAATAATAAATTTTAATATATTTCATGTCATAAACTAAGCTCCAATTTGATGATATTTTTAAACTTTTCTATTTTTTAAGTTAAATAAAGTACCAATGAGCTCTTTATAGAATGCTTCAATAATTCTCAATCGAGAAAATGGATTTCTATTTTAAAAATTGCAATGTAGACGTATTATTCACGAGACACAATTATTTAGATTTTATAAAATTGCTTGAACTATTAAATTAAATAAATCTCTTATATTTCCAACAAAGTATATCTAAAGAAAATACATAAAAATACCTATGAGCAAATATTTTTTTAAATTTATACGAATACTACAAAAAATATTTCGTCTTATTTAAACGTTGAAACAAAAAATATATAAATAAAAAAAATAAGTAAATTAAAAAAATCCAAGAGTTGGTATCTCCACTTTACTTTGTAATTTATAATAATAAAAAACAAATAGTCAATATTTCTAAATATGTAAAATACGTGCTCCTATACTAATAATAATGATAGTTGCATCTTTCTCAGCAATTTCATATGCATAGTTGATTGACTTAGCCTACAATTAATATTGGTCCGGTATCTAAATTTTATATATAATAATACTGGTTACATCTTTCTCTGCAATTTCACATGCATAGTTGACTGACTAAACCCACAATTAATATTTTGTTTCGGAATCTTAAATCTCTTTCAGCCAAACTTGTCGGCATGCTGACTGCTGAATTAGCACTATTTTTTTGTACATTTCCTTGGATGAATAGCTTTGGGAAATTAAAGAGAATAGACTTGAACAATATTTATAGTATTCAGTGAGTTCTTTACTCCTAAATTCAGTCCTAATACCTGCACTGATCAAGAAGGTTGAGACTTGGGAGCGAAAGAAAGATACCAGAGAGAAACACCTGCATTCCATGGCGGCCTCCAATCTTGTTGACTCTATCGTCCGTCATCTGGAATTTCTCCAAGACAATATCAAAGATTTCGATTTGGATTACATTCAGCGTCCTAATTGCTTGGAAACAACCAAGCGGGAGTTGCAATTTCTGAAAACATTCCTGCTGTGGTCAAGAATGTGGAGAAACAAAGACGTGTATATGGAATCTTATCGCCTAGGGGAAGTGGAATCTTATTACCTTGGGCAAGACGTGAATGTGGAATCTTATTACCCTGGGGAAGTGGACTTGCAATCTTTCTGCTCTATCATTGAAGATACTTTAAACAGATACGGGAAACAAATACAATCTTTTTGTCGTGGTATTACTGGTACATCATCATCGGAATGGTATTCCGTCAGTGATTTCCTTCGCGATGTGGTTTCTAAATTTGGGAAAAGCATTTGGGTCGAGTCTTTTAGGAAAAGCATAATGGATGTATGCATAACTTTGTCAGAGGACTTCAGCTGTTTGCAACTGCAATCCAGTAGTAGTTGTTGGATCATGATGAGTGATGATGAACTTGTGGACTTCCTTGACTCTGTTTTACAGAATCTGGTCTATCTTCTCAGCGTCAGCGGTGACATGATGGCCATCAAGGGAGATTTTTTAGCTGTTGAGGCCCTTGAAGACAAACTAACAACATTGAAAAATTTTGTGGGCTTCGCCAAATTTTTTTGTGTTGAGGAGGTTGAGGGGGCCGGTCGGAATTTGGAACATCCGTTCACTCACATACAATTTGTGGCTATGAATGCAGCAAGACTCATTTATCTGTACTTCGTGGATTACCATTCTGATTTTGAAGTCCAAAGGAAGACGCATTCCACGATAATTAAATCACTTCGGAAGGGTAATCCTGTTGATCTCCAAATCTACAAGACCTACATCAAAGTCCTTGCAGCTTCATTACAGTAACCACGAAGATGGATAAGCATCTACTGATGGACTTCAATGATTCTCTCATAACTTGTCTCTGGGAGCTACTATTGTGCAAAACCTGCTTTGTGGTTTCTGTCAAAGCTCCAATGCAAATACTCTATGAGGGACTGAGATTCTTGAGGAGCATTCTGCTGAGGAAGCCGCAGGAGCAGATGGGTGATCGGCTAGACGGAAAAATTGTTACCGTTCTTAGAGAGGCGGGAATTGCAATTTGCTCTCTCTATCTAAATGAAGTGAACAAAGCAGATGATGTTGGCTCCTCCTCGGTGGTAAGAGATTCTCCTCATGATGATTATTGTGCTATGTTGGTTAATATCGACAGAGATATCCACCTTATTAAGTCTCAGATCGCTGGTTCAAGCATGACAGAAGGTCTTCCTTCCTATCAAATCTTCAAAGAAGAAGAATTTCACAAGACTTCCAGTCTTAAGACATCAAAAGATAGAGTACCAACAACCCATGAAGTTGTAGTTGTTCACAAAACTTAAGGATGAGGCAAAAAAAGTAATTGATCGAGTGGTAAAGGGATCAGAAAACTTGGATATTATTCCCATCGTGGGAATGCCTGGACTTGGTAAGACAACTTTAGCCAAAAAAGTCTATAATGATCCTTCAATTGTGCACCACTTTCATATTCGTTTTTGGTGTTCTGTTTCTCAAGTATATGACACGAAAGGTTTGTTACTTCAAATGTTGCTTGATGATGGCAAATACTCTGGGGAGAAAGAAGAAGATTTGCTTCAAAAGCTTTATCAAAAGTTGAAAGGAAATAGGTATCTTCTTGTTTTTGATGATGTCTGGGACATTCGGGTATGGAATGACTTAAAATTTTCATTCCCCAATGATAAGTATGGTAGTAGAATTATCTTCACAAGTCGATTTTCTAATGTGGCTTCAGAGGTTGAAATTGGAAGGGAACCTCATAATCTTCGCCCACTCACTGAAAGTGAGAGTTGGGAATTGCTGCAGAAGAAGGTGTTTGGACAAGAAGATTGTCCTCAAGCACTACATGGACTTGGGATGGAAATAGCAAAAAATTGCAAGGGATTACCTCTTACAGTTGTTATAATAGCTGGAATTCTTGCAACCGTAGAGTATGATGCATGGGATGAAGTTGCAGAAAGCTTTACTTCAACCATTGTGTATGGAATAGACCAGTGTAAGAACACGGTAGACCTTAGTTACAAACATTTGCCACATTATTTGAAGCCATGCCTTCTCTATTTTGGAGCATTTCCAGAAGATCAAGAAATTCATGCCATGAAGTTGTTGTCATTATGGATTGCAGAAGGTTTTGTGCAGAACACTGAGCAAAAGAGATTAGAGGATGTAGCAGAAGAATACCTGATGGAATTAATCGAAAGAAACTTAGTTATGGTTGCCAAACAAAGATCCATAGGTGGAGTCAAAGCTTGCTGCATTCATGATTTGTTACATGAGTTCTGTAAGGACAAATCCAAAGAAGAAAATTTTCTACAGGTGTTTCCATTGCATGGATATGATGAGCTTTCTACTTTTAATGAGCTCTTCCTTGAAAAATTGTCAGGTTTGGTCTAATGTTGAGCATTTTAAGAAGTCGAAGCTATTTTGTCCACGTATACGCAGTCTACTGTTTAATTGGATTGAAGAGTCAAAGATGTTTTGGTCTAGTATGGCTGATATCTCATTTGTCTTTTGCATTTACAAACTTCTTAGAGTGCTGGATTTGGAGCAAATTTATCCGGTGCTAATGTTTTTCTTTGATATTGTCTTGGAGAAATTGTTGACTTGACGTACGATAGAGTATTGGAGGCGACATGAGGTCTTATCCACATCTAGATGATAGAAGAGACAGGTCAAATTTAGAAACTTTTATTGTGAAAACTGAAAGCAATCGTGTTTCAGTGCCATATACCATTTGGAATATGACCAAGTTGAGGCATTTACACATCAAGGATTGGGATTTTAGTTTATATTTATGTAGTGAAAATCTTCAAAACACCTTTGATTTGGATAATTTACAACTAGATACATTTTCCACTTTACTTGTTTCTTTAGACCAAGTGGTAAACATCATAGGCAGGATTCCAAACGTCCGCAAACTGAAAATCCAACTCTCAAAAGCAAAGGAATCAACGGGCTACTGCAACATGAGTCCACTCCAAAGTCTAGAATCACTCGAAGTGTCGACAGTATCATTACCAGCGAATTATGTGGAGTTTTCTTTCCCCATGACTTTAAAAGAATTGGTCCTTAGAAAATTGCGCCTGTCCTGGAGTAAAATTCAATTGATTGGGGAACTTACCAAATCTTGAGGTCCTTAAATTACAGATCGAGTCCTTCATAGGAAAGAGATGTCCACTTACGGATTAAGGATTCAAACTATTTGTGAGTTTGAATTTTTGGATATCGTCGAGTGGACAGATACAGGTTGTGATGATCCCTTTCCGTGTCTTCAGAAGTTAGTATTGAAAGAATCATCGAACTTGGAAGAGGTCCCTTCTTGTTTAGAGAGCATCTATCAGTCTTGAAGAGATTATGGTCAAGCGATGTGGTGACACTCTGTCTCTTTTTGTTAAAGAAAATTGAGGAAGAGCAGAAAAGTTATGGAAATGAGAATCTGAAGATCATTATTATTGACTAGCCAGAGCAAATAATTTTAAGGGTAGATTCCGCATCAGATGTTAAGAGGTAAAATCAACTGTCTTCTTAATGCTTACAGGGATTTGGAGGGTGGATTCCATTCTTTTTGTTAGTTATATATCAATATACGTCTAAGTTTAGATGTTTTTTTTTTTTTCTTTTTTGGGAGAGACTACTTTTTAATTGTTAAATCTGGATGTTGTGTTTCTTTTCGGATCAAGTAGTCCAAGACACTAATGCCATAAATCCAATCTATATAAGAATTTCTCATATTTTTACAAGTCCTTTACGTCCTGCTGCTGATAAATAAGCAGAACACCTGTAAATATTTACTTTGTCATAGTGAATAACGTGAACGAATTGATGTATGTTGTAGAGGTGGAGTTAGTTAAGCAAAGTCTTAGAAATCTGTAAATGATTATATTTAACGTGAGGCACAACTGGTTTTATCTAGTATTTCTGATTGCATTCTACTCTGTTACCTATGTGCTGCAATAATAAAATTAACAAACAAGAGCAACCTTATTTTCCATCTTAGTTCTACTTGTTAGCCTATATAATTCATTATTTGAAATTTTTTGTTTTTCAATCGATAATAATACTATTCTACTCATATGTATCTACCATTAAGAGGAGACGTAACTAGTCCAAAGGGGTCAGAAGAACACTGCCTCCAACCAAACGAGTACACTATGTTGAAAAATTTTCAAAATAAGAAGAGTTACAATTTTACATAATTGGTAGTTGTAGTGTTTATTCAATTTAATGGATGTACATATTCACTAAACCATGGTTGGCTGAATAAGTGTGTCTCACAATAAAAAGACATTTGAACATCTATAAATACAATAACATGTATATGGCAGACAAGATATATTTTTTTCTTCATCCACTCTAGTTTTTCCTACATACATAAGACAAATTTATCAGAAGTTTGAGTGTATAGTGGATTGATTTTGTTAGCGCAAAACACAGTCAATCACTAGGCTTCATTGTATCCTAAAGGTTATTTACAAGACTCTTTTGCACACCAATTATGGTATAGGCAAATTAAACCTTAAGGAAAGTGACATTGTAATGCGCCTTGAACCCATCTCTTCTTCCAATTATGCGGTTTTATGGTACACATTTATAATTTTGTTAATTTTGTTCTAACATTCTTAAGGTTTAATTTGTGTCCATGAAAGTTGGATTTCTGAGAAAATTATGAGAGATGGCAATGGAACACTAATGGAGAAAATTAGAGAAGATTTGATGGAATCATTTTCTAGTTGAACACTCAGAGGAGTTTATATACATGCATAGTGAGAACAACACCTAAAAGGTATGTCTAATGTATTTTTAGACATGTTAAAATTATACTATTGGAAAGAGTATTCAAAAGAATTATTTCCTTCATTAATTATGGGATAAGGTGTATACATCTATTTTTGAAAAATATGTCTAAATATTTTTAAATATTTATGAAATGTTACTTGTGTAGAAAATATAATTGAACAATTTGGATTCAAGATCCATGAAGAAGAATAACAAGTAAAAAAATTACTATTATTTAATTATTGTATACATAATAGTATAATTAGTAATCTATTATGTATTCGTTTGACATTTTATATAGAAAATTTTCATTAAGAATGTGAAAGTGCATTCATGACATAATATATTGGACCTAATGGATATAGAATTTGTAAGGAATTATTGAATTGATTTTCTTGTGATTTTTTTGGATTAAAGGTTAACCAAATAAAATGACTTTGGAATGAAAGTTAGCTTGTATAAAAGGAGTAAAATGAAACTCCTTATTGAACTAATTAAGGAGTGTGAGAACCAATATTATAGAAAATTTTTGGTCCACAATTCTCTTAGTAAAGTCTTCATAAATGAAGATTTTTAGAGAATAAAACATTTGAATGTAAATTTGAATTATTGATATTCTTGTACTATATGAAAAACATGATAGAAAATAATATAATAGTTGCGTCTTTTTGTTTGAAAAGGTTTGGGTCCTTTTATGAAGTGACACTTACAAATAGTTGTGACTTTTAATTAAAGGGACATGTCTTTAATTAAAAGAAGTCAACTAGTATAAACCAAAAGATGTGTCATTCCAATAAAAGACACATGAGTAAAAGTATTATGACTTTTAACAAAATAAGACACATTGTTTAAAGTTTGATCTTATGAAAAGATCATTTATCAATTAATGAATTAATATGTATATTTGGTGGAGGTGTGATTTCTTAAAAATATAAGAAATGCATATTTATAATTGATCCCACCAAGGTTAAATTAGAAGAATTGACTTCTAAAAATAAAACGGAATGGTTATGGAATTATTTTCATTGGTGTCTAAACTAATTCTGGAATATCATTGTAATAGGGAATTATGCTTTGTAGAGTATAGCCACATTCAAATTTACAATGATAAGTTGAGACACATAATATTAAAAATAGCTATGTAAAAGAATTATCGTTTGATATATAAAGCGATCACTATTACTTTTGCGGATCTATTAACAAAATAGATTGATAAATAACAAAAAGTTTTACATAAGATCTTGTAAATCAAAGGGATAGGGTAAAACCCGTATCATAAAATCACCAGTGGTGGTATCTCGACTTAACGCTTGACGTCAAGTCTTAAGTTTAATGAGACAAAGTACACTATATGTGTGATTGCCAGCACTATAATGTATTTGATATCTATCCCAGGTAAAGTGCTTGGTTTCTATAAGTTTGAATGAGGATGAATAATATGCTCTTAATGGACTAATATTTAAATAAAGTGTTAGCTGTGGAAACACTTTTGATGATGTCCGCCTATGTGAGTGGAAGTGTGGCCGCTTCTAGGAGTTTAAGGGTTTTAACTCTTACAGCACTCAAGAAAGGATGTAGACACATGGCCAAAACAAAGTGTCAGCGGATACTAAGTTACTCAAAATATAGAAGTTAATGTGTGAAATAGATACAACTCATCAATAAAGATTAGTGATTCAAAGATTATTACATCTATCATGCTACTCAAACTTGTTGGAAATTTAATTCACTAAATAAAGGTTCAAATCGAAAGATTTTATACTATGCACTAATTTTTAAATTTGTCAAGTTCATATTATTTTGAAAAAGGTGGAGGACTGTTGAAAAATTTTCAAAATAAGAAGAGTTACAACTTTACATAATTAGTAGTTGTGTTGTCTATTCAATTTAATAGATATATCTATTCACTAAGTCATGGTCAGATGAATAAGTGTGTCTCACAATAAAAAGACATTTGAACATTTATAAATACAATAACATGTATGTGGTAGACAAGATATATATTTTTCTTCTTCTAGTTTTTCTTACATACATAAGACAAAATTGTCAAAAGTATTTTTGTTAATTTTGTTCTAACACACTATTCTACTAGTTTAAGATTTAAGTCGGAAATAATCCCGACACACCTCATGCCCAGAGAGTCTCTGCTTGGTGGCCGACTTGCCTAAAGCAAGTTGTTTTTCTAATTCGTAAGATTCAAAGCTTTTTTACCTAGTATTTCCTATTTCTGTGTATCCTTTGTTCCTGAAACATGAAGGAAAAGACAATAAAAACTGAAAACTCGGGTATGGAAAAGCTTGTCCGGAAGGGTCTATATTACAATTTGCATGAAATGGCTTTAGCTTGTGAGGTCCTACGAGTTCTATTTATTAGTCATGAAATTAACAAGCAAGTATTGCTGTTGGCATATGTCGTGATTTATGAAATTCAACTGACAAGGCTTAGCTATGAGATAATTGCTTTCTACAAATAGAGATGGTTGTTGGTTGTCCTTCAAGTAAATGGCAAGAGCACTATCTATGATGTTGATTTATTCCTTCCTATTTGTGTTCTTGTTTCTTGAAACCTTTTCAACAAAGTACTTTTCAAAGCTGTTTAATGGCTTCGTTTTTCAATCACAACACTGGATCCTTTTCTTCTTGAACTTTCTCATTCCTGCTTGCTATGCCAAAAAGTCCTACTATTATATTTTACTTCATACTATTTTACTGCTGTATAGTTATTCCTCGGAGTACATCCTTGATTAAACAATTTTGTTTTCAGGTTACTGTGCTCACTGCTTGCGTATTTTATGTGTTTATACATGGTTTATTGTGGTTTGGAAAGGCTTTGGCTTCAGTTTGTGTTTCAGCTTGACTAGTTGCTTTATGTAAATTGGCCTGGAATGTGGATTTCGTACTACCCTGGGTGATGTTGTAATCGTGCAGCTTCAACTAGCCTCTGTGTCATTCACATTTCATATTGGAAGAGAAGATTATCATTGTGTTGGAATAATTTTCCATGGAGGTTCCAAGTACCAGACTACAGGTCGAGGTTTTGTAGATTTTTTGCAAGTTTGCTGACAACTGTAGAGTGTGTCTCAGTTTGAAGTGGTACTTGTTCCTTTACTTTTCAGTGAAATTCCTTGCTGGTTCTTGGTTGTTTGCTCCTTTTTGTGTTCAATCCATCTGGATTCAATTGTCAGACAATGGATGCTTGAATATGCTTGCATTTGCCTTTTCATATAAAATTCAAAATCATTTATCACCTCGATATATCTCATGGAAGCATGAATTTTCTGGTAAAAATTATTTTCCTATCTATTCTTTCCTCTGCAATTCTATATGTCACTCCTATTGAAAATGGCAGCACAACTTGTCAATAAAAGTCATCAAATGTGAGCTATGGAGAATAAGTAGAATTCATTGTCAAATTTTGTGGCTTGTTTCTATGTTTTAGCTTTGCAAATTGGCAACTCAGACGTGGGATGTATATTTCCAAAATCTTTTTTAGGGGTGGCTAGAACATGCAAGATTTTCAAATTTGAAGCGTGGTTGAGCATTAAATGGAAGAAGAAAATTATCCATTGTCGGGGAATTCACTACTATAAATATGTTGCACTTCTTCAATTGTAATGCATCCCAACTTCAAGTTCTAGTTTGAGAGTTCAATAACCAAATTCTAAGTTATGTACTTAGAGTTCTTAGTTAAGTGTTTAATTCTCAGTGTTTAGTAGAATTGCAGTGTTTGCTTACATAAAGAGTTGTATTGTTTGTGAATGTTATCATTTTGAGTGACTGCTTTAGTATTAATACGTTTGTTTTAAAGTAGAAATTTGTATTATCAATTTGATTATTTTCTGTATTTGATATTCTAATTTTGGACCCGATATTCAACAAACTGGTATCAGAGTGAGTTTATCCTAAACCCGTTTTTGTTGAATCTTTATTTGTAGGTACATTAGAGGAGATTCTCTAGAAGCATAGTTAAATATTATGAATTTTTGTGTGACACATAGATTATGGTTTGAGTTATATAAAGTTGATTATGGCAGAGGTTTCTATCTCGGTTGGAAATATTGATAAATTAAGGATCAATTTGAACAACTACTGTTCCTGGAGTACTCCTATGAGAATTCTACTTACTTGGACAAGACTTGTGGATTACTGTTGATGGAGATGATACAACACCACCAACGAAGGCAGAACCACTTAAGAAGTAGAAAGCTAAAGTCGGCAAAACTATGTATGCTTTGGCAATGGCTATAGAAGATGACTTGTTGCAGCGGATCAAAGATGCCAAGACACCAAAGGAGGCATGGGACACTCTTTCATCATGGTTTGCAAATACCAATGATGCAAAACTCCAAAAGCTCGACAATGAGTTATTGTCTATTTCACAACAAAATATGATAGTAGGTAAATATTTCTCTGAGGTTAAATCAATTTTCGATGAAATATCCAAATTGGATCCTCAAAATGCTGTAACAGAAACAAGAATGAGGAGAATTATTGTCCATGATTTAAGGCCATAATATAAAGGTCTTATCATTGCTACCCAAGGATGGGCCAAGGAACCAACTCTAGCAGAGTTGGAAAGTTTACTTGCCAACGAGGAAACTTTAGACAACTCTACCATCAGTCTAAAGTGTCCACTAATGATGAAGAAAAGGCATTCTTCACCAAAAGAAAATGAGGCAAGAAAAAGAAGGAGTGGACGAGCACCAAACAAAGGGGAGCTGGCCAAAACCAAGGTGCAAATGGCCAAGATAGAAGGCATCAAAGGTTACAAGGCAACCAAAGATGGCGCAATGACAATTGCTACAAATGTGGTAAGAAAGGACATCACGCCAAATTTTGCAGGTCAAAACCAACTAAAAGTAATGCTGCCACATCCTACCAAAAGGTTAATGAACCTGATGAAGATTAGGATGTACAAGTATCATTTGCAATTGAAAAGTATGCATTTTGTTGCACTACTGATCAAAAAGATGAGTTAGCTCTTACAACGATAAATACCAATCCTATTAATTATAATGTTGATTGGATTATTGACTCTAGTTGCTCAAATCACATGACTAGGGACGAAAGCTAACAAACTTGAAAAAGTACAAAAGATGTAGAGTGGTAGTCACAGCTAACAGATTCCAGATTACCAATTACTCATATTGGTAATGCGACTATATTACCCAGATATAACTCTCACCAGGTGGAGTTGCAACACGTCTACCATATACATGGAATGAAGAAGAATTTACTGTCAGTTTCTCAACTAACAGCTTTTGGCAATTTTGTATTATTCAGACCAGATGAAGGCAAAGTATATCAAAATGTGAAGATAACAGGTACACCAATAATGCTAGAAAAATGGTTGGAGATAGTGTACGTGATATCTGTACAAGAAGCCTATGTTGATAAGGAGAGAAAAAAATGAGATAGTTGATCTTTGGCATGCTAGATTAGGGCATGTGAGTTATCAAAAGTTGAAGATCATGATGATGGAGTCAATGCTGAAGGAACTTCATCAGTTTGATGTCCGAGATAACATTGTTTGTGTAGGTTGCCAGTATGGAAAGGCTCATCAACTTCCATACGAGGAGTCAAAATTCAGAGCCAAGGTGCCTCTGCAGCTAGTTCAATCAGACGTATTTGGACGAGTGAAGGAATCATCAATAAGCGGTATGAGATACATGATTACATTTATTGATGATTTTTCTAGATTTGTTTGGATTGACTTCATGAAAGAAAAGTCTGAAACCTTGGACAAGTTCAAAGAGTTCAAGGAAAATGTGGATAAAGAAGTAGGCCAAAAGATAAGGTGCATATGCACGGACAACGAAAGTGAATACATATCAGATGAATTCATCATATTCTTGCAAGAGTGCAAGATAAGGCGACATTTGACTTGCCCAAGTATACCCCAGCAAAATAGAGTAGCTGAACGGAAGAATCGACATCTTGTAGAGATTTGCAGGAGTATGATACATTCCAAAAACGTACCTCCACATTTTTTGGCAGAGTGCATGAAAACAGCCGCTCATGTCACTAATAGATTGCCTCAACCCAAACTTGAATTTATTTCTTCATTCAATAAGCTGTGGAATGTTAAACCCAACGTTACTCATTTCAGAGTGTTTGGGTGTGTGTGTTATGTATTCACGTTCTAGATCACCTTCAAAACAAGTTCGACAAGAAGGCCGTATGATGTATATTCGCTAGTTATGATAACCAACGAAAGGGTTAGAAATGTATTGATCCTACAAGTGGAAAGTGCTATGTCTCATGAAATGTGGTATTCGATGAGGCATCATCTTGGTGGTCACCACAGACAACAGTCCTACCAGATTGAAAAGAGATGGAGGAAAAGTTACTGGAGAGATCAGATGATCAACCAGCCACAAAGGATGAAGTGAGCCAAAAAGAGGTAGAGTTCTTACCAACTCAAGATGTGATTAGTGTTGACTCACCTGAGAAATACAAAAGTCCTTGGCAAACAAGAGTTCATACTTGGATTTTAGAAGATGAAAGATCGAGTCAATACAAGGAGATAGAAGTTGGTAACAATTCTCCCGAACAACTCGCAGATCAACGAGTCAGAGAAAGCCAAATCCCAAGTACGCTAATGCTGCTTTGACCAG
The DNA here is from genome assembly GCA_025175665.1 of Cinchona pubescens. Lineage (NCBI taxonomy): Eukaryota > Viridiplantae > Streptophyta > Magnoliopsida > Gentianales > Rubiaceae > Cinchona > Cinchona pubescens. Next base: position 1,739,252 of record JANKKI010000085.1, on the reverse strand, counting down.
AAGATGATGGAGTGATTGAACCATCTCTACTTATCAGGAGGCAACTCAAAGCACTGAGTGGAAAAAGACCATGAAGAAGGAGATTCGGGCACTCAAACAAAACGAGACTTGGGATCTTATTCCAAAATCAAAAAATGTCAAACCTAACTTTTGTAAATGGGTCTACAAGATTAAGACTCGTCCAGATGGTTCAGTAGAAAGATAAAAGACTTGTCTCGTGGATTTTCACAGAAGTATGGGTTAGATTATGATGAAATGTTTAGCCCAGTGGCAAAGTTGACCACTGTTCGAACTTTATTAGCACTTGCTGCTAGCAAGTCATGGAAGCTCTGGCAAATGGATGTTAAGAATGCTTTCTTACGTGGAGAACTTGATCAAAATATTTACATAGTGCAACCATAGAGATTTGAAGATATGGTCCAACCAGGTTACGTTTGTAAGTTGAAAAAAGCTTTATATGGATTAAAGCGGACACCAACAGCATGGTATGGCAAGATAGCTGAATTCTTACTTCAAAGTGGATATGTTGTGATGCACTTGTAGATTCTAGCTTGTTCGTGAAATCCACTAAAGGAGGTTAGCTATTGTTTTTGTGTATGTTTATGATCTCATCATTACAGGTGATGATGAAGATGAGATTCTCCAGACTAGAGGAAACCTGTCTGTTCGATTCCAGATGAAAGATATTGGAGAGTCAAAGCACTTTCTTGGTCAAGAAATTGATAAGACCAATAAAGGTTTGTCCTTGTGTTAAAAGAGGTATGCTAAAGATTTGTTGGAGAAATTTGGTATGCTCAATTGTAAGCTAATCTCAACTTCAATGAAGGTCAATGCCAGATATTGCTTTATTGAAGGCAAAGACCTAGGGGATGCTACTATGTATGGGTAGTTGGTAGGAAGTTTAGTTTATCTCACTTTGACCAGACCTGACATATCATATGCAGTTGGGGTCAAACTCTTGGTAAATATATCAGTAATTTGATCATTTGTGTTGAATATTTTAAATCAATTTCACCCTGCAACACTTTTTCACGAACGAGTAATGATAATGTACCTCAATGTGCTTTGTTCTTGCATGTAAGAGTTAATTATAATGACTTGTGTGGTGCATGTAAATACTATAATAGATTTTACAAGATCATTTCCATTCTACTTGTGAGAATAAAAATGATCACTATTATAATAATAAATTATAAGTTCATTACTTAGGCTTTTAAATATCTTTACTTGCCATACATATTCGGGGAACAAGAATCACAGCTCTACTGTTTGGAGATATGATTAAACAGTTTGACAGAACATTTAAGTCAAATCACACCTACATCATGTCAAATCCAAAATTCGGCAAAATAAACAAAAAGTACCACAATGTCAACCCAACAATTGAACTAAAATTCTTGAGAAACACGACAGTCAAACAAGCAGAAGAAAATATCAACAAACCAAGCATCAACTACAAGCTCATATCCTTCACCAATGTGTCAGGCATGAACAAAGAACAAACAACAGGTACATTTATTGATCTTTTTCAAGACCTACATATATATTCATACACGATGAAGAGTAAGTACACATATAATTTCTTGATTTCAAAAGAAATAAAATAACCAAAACTATTACAAATGTAGATTTGATGTTGTCAAAGTAATTCTATGGGGTGATATGGCAATTAACGAAGGCAGCTTATTAGAAGATCAAGTCGGTGAAAGACCAATTGTGGCTATTACTATGTTCAAAAGAAAGTATTTCAAGGTATAAAATTAAGAAATGTAAACCTTGTAAACTCTAACACACATTTTCCATCTCTCTCGCAATCAAATAACTACCTTACTCTTTCGTACATTCATTATCTTTCACACTCTTTTATACATCAATACACTACTATCTTATTCAAATAACAATTTTTACTAAATTTGCATTTTACAGGAAAAGTTTATCTAGATACATCTGATATATCAACTCTATATATAAACCCTGTCTATCAACAATTTCACAAACTGCAGAAATAGTAAGATAATCTCTCCATGTCAACTAACAAGCATAACATATATAACATGTGTTTGGGCATTACTAAATTTAGAGGTGCCTTGTATGTTCATACAGGTTCACAACCAAAAAACAAAACGGCCCTATAGAAGAGTTACTTATGATCAAAATGTTTGAGAATACACAGGAAATAAATTTAGAAGATGTCATACAAAACCAACAATCACTAAAAGAGGCTAGATTAAAATAAATAAGTTAAATTTCAACATACATACCTAATTAATAAATTAATTATTCCTAAATTTCAAAATTGCAGGGTGCACTTTACTATTTTATAGGAACTATTGATATGATTGAGAACAAATGAAAACCTTGGTATGATGCCTGCCAAATTGTATAAGATCAGTTATACAAACAGATGATGTAGTAGAGTGCAGAAGTTGTTTGGATTCACAAATCATTCAAAGGTACATCATATTTTAATATATATACACATTGCTTATCAATATGCCAAAAACTAATAAAATATTTATTCATATTTTTATATAGGTATCGGCTGACATTAAACGTCATCCAAGGGACTGCTAGATGCAGCAATTGTTACATTGTTTGAAGATGCTAGAACCGTTTAAATTGGATGCTCAGTTAATGATTACATACAATCAATAGCTAAGGTATATTATATAAAACTACAAATTCTATATTTACAATCAACTTTAACATGTAAAAATTTCATCTAACAATATAAATATAACTGCAGGATGAGAAATCATCAAAATATTTTAGACATTTGGAGACAATAAGTAACAAGCAATACAAGTTCCTCATACATTTGGATGAAAGAGCACAAACACAAGATAATCATTTGATAGTAGTTACAGAAGCCATTGAATAGATACAGCCCAAGCAAAAAAAGAAAAAGAAACAAAACAAGCACTACCAACTGAGAAAAAAAGGACAAAGAAGAATTTAAAGAGCAACAATTCACCAACACAGAAGAGCATCCAGATCGATAGCCAAAAAAAAAAAGGGAATGACGATAACATGACAATAGCAACTATTGTCAAAAGAATTAAAAAAGAGAAGAACTAATACCAAATTTTCTCCTATTCAATTGATCAATTGGTTTATCATAAACAGAACTTTGCTTTGTTATTTACATAGATTTTTAATTCTTTGACCAATTAGGTTACCAAGAACAATACTTAGATACTTAGATAACCATGAACAATACTTAAATTTGATATTTTACATTGATTTTCATTTATTTAAACATTATAATTACTAAATGTTACTTTTACAATCTTATTTGTAGTAGTTCTTGCTGATTACATATATTTTATTCTTTACATTTTTTTAATACTTTCCTTGGGTTAAATGTAGATAATACTGTGTGGATCCTCATTTAACCATTTATTCGCTCTTCTTTGAGTAAAATACCCATGATGTTATGCAGAATTCTTGACACTATTCACACAATGTTGCTCTCTCCTACATGTTTCTTTTACACCAAGTCTTTGAGATTTTGCCCGGCCGTAAATCACATTTCTTATACTTATTTTCCTAGACATATCAATTGCTTCGTCATTATGGCCTTTTTGTGATTAGTTTTTTGGGGCATTAAACTATTTTGGGTTCTTATTTTGACCATTTTGCTTTTTAGTTTTTGTCAATCTATCTTATTGCAATACTATAATAAAACACAATAAGTCCCTGATAAATTATAAATAAAAATTATGTGTGACATGTGCAATGCACCTAGTACTAGAAAAAAAATGTGTTTCGCAGATAATGTAATACTCTTGATTTATTGGACATCTTTATTTTTTTAAAAATAAACAAATAATTAATGAATGATAACATAGCGTAAAAAGTGTAAACATGTTATTTGTTGAACTTTTTTATATAAAATTATATATTTTGCAATATATATTTAATATTTCTGTAATTTTCTTTGTAACTATTTTCACCTTTCTTGTTTTAATTTTTTTCAATTGTGTTTGTTATTTGTTAAAACATTATACATCAATTCCATTTATTCCCAAATAATTAAAAAAACTTTCTCTTTTATGAGAACAACAAATGACCTTATTTGCATCTTATTTCTATTTTTTTACTCCTAGACGCTTAGATAATGATTTTTTATAACGACATCACCAATTACTTGATCAGTTAAAGATATAGATATTTTCTATATTATTAAAGTTTTTAAATATATTTGTATATGCTTTGTCATTTTTCTAAAAGATAATATCACTATCAAATACGAAACATCATTTTATAATTGAAGCATTGATATTCTTTAATTAACGAAAGATGTTTACATGAAATCAAATGATTTATGGATAATAATTTCAAAAATTAATTACAATTTCAAAAAATAAGAAAAAAAAAATTTGATTAATAGGTAAAGAATGAATACATCAAGAAAATTATTATAAAAATTTAAAATCTAATTAAACTAATATATTCTCCATATTATTAACAGGTTTACATAGTATATTAAAATTATTATAAAAATTTAAAATAATAACTTGTTTTTTTTATGTGGCTCTTAAATGCACCGAATGTTAATGAAAATAATTCTTTATCTTACCATAAAATACACTCAATGCTAATAAAACAAGTTATTATTTTAAAGATTCTATAATTACATTTTACATAAATTGGAATGTTATATAAATTTCTCATAATTAATTATCGTTAATATATTGTGTAAACGCGAATACATATAGCGACCATATTGGTGTTTTTTTTTTTAAATATTTTAAACTTATGATAATATTTGTTTTAGTATACTATTAAAACTTTGAAGTTTGATCTCTTCATCTATATTGATGGCACATATGGTTTTATTTTGATCCAAATTAATTTCTATTTCTTTTTTAAGTTGATTTATCTTTTCGCATTATAATTTGTTATAATGATACCACTAATGATTTGATCATTTAAAAATAAAGATTTTTTTCATAATATTAAATGATTAGATATATCTATATATTATTTATCATTGCGAAAAGATAAATCACTATCAAATATCAAATATCATTTTATAGATGAAGTGTATTAAAATTCTATATTATTAGGAAAAATATTTACATAAGATCAAATAATATATGGTAGTAACAACAAAATGATTAATTAAAATTTCAAAAAATAAGAATAAAAAATGAACCTAAGTAAAATGTAAATAAGAAAGACATCAAATTAAATAGATTAAACTAATATATTCTCTATAATATAAATAGGTGTCGCGTAATAAATTAAGATCAATGTCAAAATATAAAATAAAAGGTTGTTCTTTTATATTGCTTTAAATATAGAAAACATTAATAGAAAAAATCATTTATCTTACTCTAAAATATATAGAATTGTACTAAAAAATATGTAGTTCTAAATATATCCAAAATAACACGTAGTTTTTATATAATGTCTATCGCAATTAATTTTTTAACATATTGTGTAAATTATGTATCAAAATAAAAAAATATTGGCATTGCCTATGTTTCTTAACCTTATGATAACATTCACTTTAAGATTTCATCGATATTCTAAACTCTTCCCTTCATCTTGAATGGTATCGAACGTGGTTAGTTATATTTGATATAGTATTTTTTAAAAAATTAAAAGTGTGTGAATTTAATCAAATTTTTGAAATATATAAAAAATTAAAGCTAATAAAAGTGTGTGAATTTTATTTTTATTTTTTACATACTTTTCCGATTAGTTCCTTGTATTGTTTACCAAAATATTTAATATACATTTTTATTGTTTTATTAAATGGTGTAAAAATTATATTGTAATTTCCAAAGTTGACATGTAATGCAATATATATCTGCAGTTAATTTAGAATATTTAATAGTATGATTTTATTTGCATAATTTATTTTGTCTTTTACATTACTTAATTACTTATTTTTTCTATATGTCATTCTAATAATTTATGCATTGTATTGTTATAGGTTTTGCAATGACTATTCTAAACTAATTTAGTAATGCATCGTACCATTAGTTGAAATTTTTTTACCTTATCAATGGTTAATCTAAACCAATATTGTTTTATCAAAAACTATAACAATTAGCATTGTTGTTTTCAAAATTAACATTTCAATATATATATATTGGTAAATACTTAGAGTACTCAATACTATCAGGTGATTTATTTGCATAATATGTATTTTTTTTATATTAATTACTTATTTAAGTTTCTATATTAGTACCATAAATTATATTTAGAATTCTTGTATATGCCACAATGATTATTTTGAGATATTTTAGACATTGTATTGTATCATGGGTTGAATTTATTTTGTATTTCATCAATAGTTACTTAAATCAATATTTTACTAAATGATATTTTTTAAGATAAGAATTTTGTAATCAAATATTAATATTAAAGATATACAAAATTAACAAATACTTTTATTTTAATTAAAAATTGTGAGTTTTCTATTTCGTATCAAGCTTTAGTTTCATTACTTGGTTAATTTTTTTTCTTCATGTAGGTAAGGAAAAAACAAATCTAAATTAATCGTACTAAAAATTTAAATGAGAGAAGAAAAAAGTGTTATATACTCTATTTTTTTCAATTTTATATATATTAAATTATTTGTACGATTATTAATTTTGTGATTTTTAAGCTAGAGGAATACTTTGATATTGAAAAGGGAAAAGTAAGTTTAAAGTGAAAGAATATATATTAACACTAATAAATTTGAAAGTCGATCCAATGATTTAATTTATCTGCTACGATGAACAACTAATTTGTTATTATACGTTGATCCTAAGCACAACAATTTCATGTTGTAACAAAAAAATTACATGATTAATCACATTATAATAGAGCCACAAGTTTTATACTTTTACTCAAAGTAGTTATAGATGTTATTGGCATAGAGAAATATATAATTTGAGTCTAATTAACTAATATGCAAGAGAGTACTTGAATAAATAGTTAGAGAAAAGAAAATAATTATTTGTGAATTAATAATATATAAAATAGTTATTAAAAAACTGTTTTTATTATTTCTCTGTGGCAACGATTTGAATACAAATAACCAATATAAAATAATATTTTTAAGAGATATTTTGATCAAATATAAATAATTTTTCTATTCTTAAAAATTTATACCTTCTTATTATGTCTTTGTGTCAAAATTTTGTAGACCTAACATAGGGAAGAAACAATTTGAATATATAATAGTTATAAAAACTACTTTTATTTTATTTTTGATCAAATAAATTATTTTTATACAAATAAAATTTTTACCATCTTAATACATTTATACTCAAATTTTCATATATATCTAAAGAAATACGTTATAAGAGTTTAAAATATATATAATAAATAATAGTCATATTATAAAAGATAGATAATCTTATTATATTATAAATGGAGAGTATTTTAGATTGGTTAATTATAATTCATGAAAGGCATGTTAGGCATAATTATTTAATTAAGGGTGTATTAGGCAGGACAAAAAAAATAGATTATATATTTCGAGTAGGATTGTATGACTAAAAATAGGTAGTGGTTTCCTAAAAAATAGGTAGCTAGATTAGAAAAGGAGTAATTTAATTATGATTTTCTATGAATTGTATTTTATTAAAAGCGGGTATTTTAGGTATTATAAAAAAGGAAAAAAACATTTGGGAAAAAAAAAAGAAAAAACAAACTCACAGGTAATAGATAGATAGATAATTCTCCAAAACTGGCACATTCCTGAAGCCTATTTCTATTCAAAACTGCCACCAAGTCAGTTGTATTGATGCTTTACATGGTCCCCAAAACTGTTCCTGCGGAAACAAACCGTTGACTTTCAAAAATTGATGCTGAGCATTTGCCCATCATTAGAGTTGGAGTTTCTTCAACCTAGATATCGAGAAAGGAAAAAAAACAGATTTGTTTAGGAGATATTCAAATGCGGGCTGTCATTTGTTAGAACAAAAATTTGAGAAAATGGCTTTAAGGCACGTTACAAATGTCGTTTTCCTTAAGGTTTAATTCGCCCTTGCTATTAGTGTGCAAAAGAGTTCTGCGAATTAATCTGTAAGATACAATAAAACCCTTGTCTGATTTATGTTTTGCACAAACAGTATCAGACCTAGAGTCTTCAGAGTTGTCTGGATGATTTGTCAGAAAGTTTAAGTGGATGTGAGATATTTTAGGAGAAAAATTAGGCTAAGGAATTTCTGTAGTACGTCATTATTTGTCTAATTGGATATATATAGAAGACTCATGTCTGATCATAAAGAGACACACCTATTATGAATTTAACTACCACATGGAGAGTTACAATCCTTGAAGAATACAATACAACTGTCTCAGAAAAACATCTAACATGTGAAGAGTTACGACTATACAGAAACTGGTAAAGAGTTACTACTATTCAGAAAACTCTTCTAAAAGTTATTACGTAAAACAAACTCCTAATTATTTTGAAATTCTCCAACATTCCTCCACCATTTCAAAATAAACTGACAAGATTGGAAACCAATGCATAAATACAGGTATATTTCGATTTGAACCTCTACTTAGTGAAGCATATGTCAACAAGTCTGAATAGTTTGGTAAATGTAATAATTTTTTAACCAGTGATCCTTTTGACAAGTTGTATCTACTCCACACACTGATTTCGACAACAATGAATGCTCATTTAATTTAGCTGACACTCTTATGGCCATGTATCTGTACCTAAATCCTTTTAGTAAGTGTTATAAGAGTAAAGCTCTTAACTCCTAGAAGCGGCCACACTTCACACTTACATAGGTGGACACCATCAAATAGTGTTTCCATAGCTAACACTTTAATGATCATTAGTCTATTAAGAACATGTTGCTCATCCTTCTGCAAACCTATGGATAACCATGCACTTGACCTTGGGATGAATATTGAATATACTATAGTGCTTGCAACCACTCTAATAGTGTACTTTGACTCATTGAACTTAAGATTTGATGTTATATCAAGCGTTAAGTTGAGGTTCCACTATTGGTGATTTTGTGATGTAGGCTTTAACCCGATCTCCTTAGATGTCTTGTACACAAGTTCCCGTGTAAGATCCTTAGTCAATGGATCAGCCAAATTTTGACTAGATCGCACAAAAGTTACAGTGATTACTCCATTAGATATTAATTGTTTGATATAGCTATGTCTTAGGCCAATATGCCTAGACTTTCCATTGTACACTTGACTATACTATAAGAGGCTTTTGAGAGTGTAGCTTCACTATCACAATGGATTGATATTGGAGACATTGGTTTAGATATCAAAGGAATTTCATACAATGAATTCCTTTACCATTCTGCTTCTTTGCTTGCAGAAGCTAGTGCAATAAATTCTACTACCATGGTATAATCTGATATACAAGTTTGTTTCTTGGATCCCCAAGAAGTTGCATCTCCACCAAACATAATTAAGAACCACTAGTTGAAGAGTGATCTTTATCACTAATCCAACTAGCATCTGAATATCCTTCTAAAACTGAAGGATAACCACTATAAGTGATACCATAATCTATGGTTTTCTTTAAATACTTCAATACCCTTCTTATATCTTGCCAATGCAGATTACTTGTAACTTGTATATCTGCTTAACTTATGCCAACTGCATAAGCTATATCAGGCCTTGTACTTTTTATTGTATACATTAAGCAACCAATAACTTTAGCATACTCTAGTTGAGCAACAGGTATATCAGTATTTGGCAGAATTAATTTAATGCTTGAATCACAAGGAGTAGAAATAGGATTACATTCAAAGTGATTGAATTTCTTCAAAACCTTTTCAATGTAATGTGATTGAGATAATGTTATACTATTATGATCACGTATAATTTTTATACCAAGTATAACATCAGTTACTCCCATATCTTTCATAGCAAAATTATTAGACAAAAAATTTTTAGCATCCTCAACTTGTTGTAAGTCAGAACCGAAGATTAACATATCATCCATATAAAGACAAATAAAAATGCCTTTTCCATTGTGAAACTTACTATAAACACATTTATCAGATTCATTAATCTTGTATCCATTTGACAAAACTACTTGATCAAATTTTTTATGCCACTGCATTGGAGCTTGTTTCAACCCATGTAACGATTTTACAAGTTTACACACTTTGTGTTCTTGTCCAGGAACTACAAAGCCTTCAAGTTGCTCCATATACACTTCTTCATCTAATTCACCATTTAAAAATGCCTTTTTAACATCCATCTCTATTTGGTGAATTACTAGATTATACATAGAAGCCAGTGCCATTAAAACTCGAATTGTAGCAATTCTAGCAACTGGTGCATATGTATCAAAGTAATCTAGTCCAGGTTTTTGTGTATATCCTTTAGCAACAAGTCTAACTTTAAATTTGTCAATCGTTCTGTCTACTTTCATTTTCTTTTTCTTTAATCCATTTGCAACCTATTGGTTTAGAACCAGGTGGAAGGTCAACTAATTTCCATGTTTTATTTTCCATGATTGAATCCATTTCATCTTGTATTGCTTCTTTCCAAAAAGCATCAGCTTGAGATTATATTGCCTCATTATAAGAAATAGGATATGTTTCTGTATTAAAACAATAATCTATTTGTTTGTCTACTATTTCTCTAGTACATTCAACTAGATACATAAAGAAATCTGGACCATAGGTTTTTGTTCTTTTAATTCTTTTACTCCTTAATTCAAGATTTTCATCTTTTCTATCTTCTGAGAGTTCACTCCTTGAATCAAAATCTGTTAATTGATCCTTAGGCCTAGAAATTGAATTAAATCTATCTTCTTGAAATATTGCATCTCTTGACTCAATAACAGTATTAATTGTCATTGAATCATTAGGCTCTATTACCATAAAATGGTAAGCCTTGCTATTTTGCGCATATCCCAAGAATATACATTCAATTCCTCTGTCACCCAATATACACTTTTTGATCATACATCTTGACAGCTGCAACTACAACCCCAAACTTTAAAATAATTTGAATTTGGCTTTCTTTTCTTCCATATTTCATAAGGAGTATTTTTGTCCTTTTATTAGGAACTCTATTTAATAAGAGACAGAGCTGTTAATAACTCTTCACCCCAAAAACCTTATCCAAATCCAGAATTAGACATCATAGCATTCACCATTTCCATTAAAATCCTATTTTTTCTTTCCGCAACACCATTTTGTTGTGGTGAATAAGGTGTTGTGGTCTCATGAATTATTCCGTTGGATTCAAAAAATGTAGGAAAATAGTATTTGCATCTCATCTATTAGATATCAAGCATTTAATGGATTTTTTCACATTGCAATTCAACTTCATTTTTATAAATTTTGAATTTTTCTAGAACGTCATCTTTAGAATGCAACAAGTAAACATAACAAAATCTTGAACAATCATCTATGAATGTGACAAAATATTTTTTACCTCCTATAGTAGGTGTGTTATGCATGTCACAGACATCACTATGTACAAGTTCAAGTAATTTTGAATTTCTTTGAATTTTTGAAAATGAATTTCTTGTTATTTTTGTAAGCATGCAAGACTTCCATTTTTCTTCATTTTTATCTATTTGTGGAATTAATTCCAATTTAATCATGTCATGCATACGTTTAAAATTTACATGTCCAAGACGATTATGCCATAAATAAGAGGACTCAACAATATAAGTAGAAATATTATTATTATTATTATTATTATTAATGTTGAGTTTAAACATTCCCTCATACAAATAATCCTTCCCTACAAATATGCCTCCCTACAAATATGCCTCCCTTAGTAAGTATAAATTTATCTGCCTCAAATACAAGTTTAAAACCAAACTTGTTCAACAAACTACCAGATACAAGATTTTTTCTAACTTCTAGAACATTTAAGACATTGTTCAAAGTTAACATTTTTCCAGAAAGTAAATCTTCATGTGCCTTTCACAATAGCAGTTGAAGAGTTCCCATGAAGAGTACATTACCATCTTCAATCAGTTCAAATGTTTTGAAGAAACTCTTATTTTTGCAAAAATGTCTTTTCCCACCACATGAATCTTGGATTCATGACCAGATTGCTCTTTTTCTGGATCATTCTGCTTTTCATCTTGCTTTCTCATTTCTTCCTCAATGCGGAGATGATTTGCCAAATCTTCAAGAGAAAGTTCTTCCTTTTTATGTTTTAAATTTCTCTTGACATCTTTCCAAGACAGTGGAAGTTTATCAGAGGACACAATAATAGATTCATCCTTATTCAAATTATGTTGCTTAAAATTATTTAGAATACGATCAATTTCACTTAATTGTTCATCACCGATTTTCCATCAATCATTTTAAAATTGAAAAAATGACTAACAAGAAATTTCTTACTTGTAGCATCTTCTTTCATGTATCTTGCCTCCAATTTGTCCCACAATTCCCTTGAAGATGGAACATTTTGGTATGTGTCAAAAAGTCCTTCAGACATACCCCTACAAATGTAGTCATCATTCTCCCATTTTTGCCTAGCACGGGTATTGGCAAGTGTCTCTTCGTCAATTTCCATAATTAAGTTGGCTTGGGAGTGTTGAGAACATAGACCACATTGAGAGTTGCAAGAAGAAAGTGCATCTTTTTCTGCTAGCTTTGAAAACTACCTCTATCAAAACGTTCCAATTTGACAAAATCTGTAGCCATTTCCCTCAAAGTCGTGAACCCCATTGTTGCTCAAAAATTAAACCTTAAGAATGTCGGAACAAAGATTTGAGAAAATGGCTTTAAGACACGTTACAAATGTCGTTTTCCTTAAGGTTTAATTCGCCCCTACTATTAGTGTGCAAAAGAGTTCTGCGAATTAACCAGTAAGATACAATAAAGCCCTTGTCTGATTTATGTTTTGCACAAACAGTATCAGACCTAGAGCCTTCAGAGTTGTCTGGATGATTTGTCAGAAACTTTAAGTGGAGGAGGAGATTTTTTAGAAGAAAAATTAAACAAGGAATCAAAAGTAAGTCAGATTATTTGTCTAATTGGATATATATAGAAAACTCATGTATGATCATAAAGAGACACACCTATTAGCAGGAATTTAACTACCACATGGAGAGTTACAATCCTTGAAGAATACAATACAACTCTTCAGAAAAATAACTAACAGATGAAGAGTTACGTTATACAGAAACTGGTAAAGAGTTACTACTATTCAGAAAACTCTTCTAAAAGTTATTACGTAAAACAAACTCCTAATTATTTTGAAATTCTCCAACATCATTAACATACTGTGCTTGTTAAGGGAGCTAGAAATGGCTAAAAAAGAGCAAATAATAAGGAAAACCATTTGAAGTTATGCGATAGGGGTGAATTACAAGAAGCAACCACAGTATAATGACATACCAGGATCCTCCTACAACATCCCATACGCTTCTCCGTGGGCTAATTTCTTGTGCAAGAGGTTCAGAAAGCAGGCCCTGTATTTTCTTTCCAATTGATGGATTCACTTCATGAACAAATTTGACAGATTCTGATAGTCGATTCTGCAGGTTTTCAAGAGCAATTACTTCATTTCTTTGTAGTTGCAGCTGTCAAGATGAGAGACACAGGATATTAAACAATTGTAGATGATTGCAGGGCTCCAGGAAGAAAAAGTTGTTTGTGAAGCAAAGTGAAATAGATCAGATACTCCCAATCTGGTTTGGCTCTCTGTGGCCATGAACAAAAAAGAGTATCTTCAGTGCAGTTCCTAGACCAAGAACCCCCAGAGACGACATTTTAGCCGACACAATCCATCAGAGCACTGCAAGATGGAGAATAATCATTCTAATTGGGACTAATCTGTACGACATTTTTCACAGCCAACACTCACGAGAAACTTGGATGGATTTTGCATGTATTTCAAGATGACCTGCATAGAATTCCTAAATGATACAATTGAAAAAATAAATCATAGGAAACCACTGAAGTTGGGAAGCTAATCATCTTATATTGCGATATATTTAATCTTCATTTTGGTTTATTTTTAGATTGGAAATAAAGCAAGTTGCTGAAGGGATGCATCCCGTTCCAGGATTGGTTGAAGCTCATGTGTTAACAATATGGGAGGTCTGGGAAGTCCTACGAACTGGTAGTAATGGAAGGGCAGTTGGGTCAACCAGTGCAAATAAGCACAGTAGCCAGTCGCATTGGTTAGTTCACTTATTGTGTCATATCATGTATCAATGAGCTATTTCGATGCCTAAGGTTTGTATCTTATTTGTTACCAGCATACATTATGTCATGGTAAAAGGAGAGAATTTGTTGAATGGAGAATGCACAAGAAGTAAGCTATGGTTAATTGACCTAGCCGGAAGCGAGAGGATTACTAAGACAAAAGTACAAGGTGAAAGGTTAAAGGAGACTCAGAACATCAACAAATCTCTTTTTGCACTTGGAGATGTCATATCTGCTCTGGCAGCTAAGAGTTCACACATCCCTTTCAGGTATCAACAGTGGAAATTTGTGCAAATTAAGAATTAGAAGTAAAACATTGTCTTCTAAATCTTTTTCCTTGTTTTTATTTTAGGAACTCCAAGCTTACTCACTTGCTTCAATAGACTCTCCAGGTATTTCGTTTGCATTATCCTACCTGTGAAAAAGTGAGATATATTTCTGACAATTTTAAGTTGCTATTGAAATATTTTAACTAATCATCCAAATTTTGATATATTATGTGGAAGGAAAATGCTATCAACTAATTTGTTCGTATATTTCAATCGAACAGGTAGAGATTCAAAGACATTAATGTTTGTACAGATTAGTCCCAATTAGAATGACCTGAATGAGACTCTTTGCTCACTAAACTTTGCAAGTAGGGTACGAGGAATAGAGTTGGGCCTGCAAAGAAGCAAGTAGAAAACAATGAGCTTTTGAGATGCAAGCAAATGGTGCCAAAAGAAAATATCCTTTACATTGTTGCTTCTTTCACAAAATAAGATGCAAGCAAATGGTGTCAAACTGGAACCGGGAAAACTTTTACCATGGAGGGTACAGAAGAGGCACGTGGCGTAAATTATAGAACACTTGAGGCATTATTTCGCATCATGGAGGAGAGAATAAGAGCACTTTCCAATATGAAATATCAGTGAGTGTATTAGAAGTTTATAATGAGCAGATAAGAGATTTACTAGTCTGCCATTCAGTACTGGGTTCAAATAGGTAACCTAAGATACCCGTACATTTCTCGACTTCTTATGTTGTACCATGAAAAATGTTATAATGTATTGAAAGTATATTATTCTTTTTAAACTATAAATGTTATTGCCAAAACTAAGATATGCTGGATTTTGATATGAATCTGGATAGAAGAGGGCCAATTGTTTTATATAACTCACGAGAAACTTACATGGACTTTGCATGTCTTTCAAGATCACTATTTTTATAAGAATTCCTTAATAGGATACCATTGAAGTTGGTAAGCTAATCATCTGCGATGTTTGTTTGATTTTTAGATTGGAAATAAAGCAAGTTCTAGAAGGGATGCATCCGGTTCCAGGATTGGTTGAAGCTCATGTGAACAATATGAAAGAGGTCTGGGAAGTCCTACGAACTGGTAGTAATGGAAGGGCAGTTGGGTCAACCAGTGCAAATGAGCATAGTAGTCGGTCGCATTGGTTAGTTCACTTATTGTGTCATATCATGTATCAATGAGCTATTTCGGTGTCTAAACTTTGTATCTTATTTGGAACCAACACACACTGTATCATGGTAAAAGGAGAAAATTTGTTGAATGGAGAATGCACAAGAAGTAAGCTATGGCTAATTGACCTAGCCGGAAGTGAGACATCTATTGCTAATACAGAAGTACAAGGTGAAAGAGTTAAAGGATGACTCTGAACATCAACAAATCTCTTTCTGCACTTGGAGATGTCATATCTGCTCTTGCAACTAAGAGTCTGCACATACCTTTCAGGTATCAACAGTGGAAATTTGTGCAAATTAAGAATTAGAAGTAAAACATTTTGTTTCTAAATCTCTTCCCTTGTTTTTATTTTAGGAACTCCAAGCTTACTCACTTGCTTCAAGACTCTCTAGGTATTTCATTTGCACTATCCTACCTGTGATGCATTAAAAAGTGAGATATATTTCTGACAATTTTAAGTTGCTATTGAACGTGGAAGGAAAACGCAATCAATTAACTTGTGTGTATAATTCAATCCACAGGTGGAGATTCAAAGACATTAATGTTTGTACAGATTAGTCATTAATGAGAATGATCTGAGTGAGGCTTTCTGCTCATTGAACTTTGCAAGTAGGGTACGAGCAATAGAGTTGGGCCCTGCAAAGAAGCAAGTAGAAAATACTGAGCTTTTAAGATGCAAGCAAATGGTGCCAAAAGAAAAATATCCTTTACATCGCTGCTTCTTGCTTTTGTTATTTTGCGAAGACTTTATTCACCAAAATAGGATTATCTTTTTTCTTGTTAGGTTGAAAAGACCAAACAAGAAATGAAGACCAAAGACATCCAAATCTCTTATAAGCTGGAGGATACAGTTCAGGGCCTAGATATAAAGATCAAAGAGAAAGATATGAAAAGCAAGAACCTGCAAGACAAGTTATGCAGTTGTGAAATCATATGTATTTCTTGGTTTTGCTTATGAAGAAAAAAGTTTTCCTAGAAATTTAGTGATCAAACTTATTGTACAATTGATAAAAAAGTTAGGAATGGTATGTTAAGATTGTTGTTTGCGTAACATCATAATTTACATGACCTTTGGTCTTTGTGTAGATTAAAGAATTGGAATCACAGCTTCTCGTGGAGAGAGAGCTAGCAAGGTGGCATGTGGACTCTAAAATAGCAGAACAGCAGCAACAACAAATGAGACAACAACATGAAGAGCAAAACTCTGCACTTATATGGCCACCGCTAACGACCAGAACATGTAACACCCCCGATCCCTGAGTTGGCCCAACAACTTTTGAACGAAATCAACGGGCTCAAAATGCTTAACCGAAGTTGTAAGTAGCCCATGGCCCAAGGTATTATAAATAATACATATCCTCTCCCACTTTCGATGTGGATAGGGCATCACAATCACCCCTCTTTAAGGCATTGCGTCCTCGCAAAACCCGAGTTGGGACCCAATAACATAGAATCACATACAATACATAGTATAGCCCAATACCATTGACCCAATCTCACCCCGTGCAGAGACCACACGAGGTTCGTACCAACTGGGCTGGCCTAACAACTTTTGAGCGAAATCAACGGGGTCAAAATGCTTAAGCCAAGTTGCAAGGCTCTCTTATATGTACTACATGGCTTACGACCAATTTTCTGGACTTCCAATTTTCTGGACTTCCAAGCGCGGCGCTCTCCACGATGACTGAATTACTTCAGAAGCGTAACCCTGTCATCTCCAAATCTACGAGACTAACCCGCTATTTTCGGGTTAATTAAAAATAGAAAAATAAATTTAAAATTTAAAAGATTTTGAATACTAGAGTTTTAGTTGAGAAATATATATATATTATAACAAAACCTCTTTTAGTGACGAGCCATAACTAGCTGACATGTGGCATATTAGATAAAAAAAATTTACTTGGTAAATAATAGATTTGAAAGATAAACTATTGGCATAGTTACTTAATCTTATATTTAACTACTCTTGGAAAAATTTTTTAGAATCTCAATTTATGCACAACTCTTATAATTAATTTTTTTTCCAAAACTATAATAAAATTAAACATGCATTATAAATCATAATATAAGTATCAATTATTAATTATAAGTTAAGAAAATAAATATTTATTAATTATGCAAAATTTAAATCTATATATCATTGTTAGTAAATTAATTTACATAACCTGATTATATTATATTTAATCAGTGTTTATCAAAAGAACAATAATTTATTATATCACAAATAAAAAGAACAATTATTTATTATATCACAAAAAAGATTAAAAAAATGTGTTTATATCAATTTCATTGTTATATCTTCTTGAAACTTTATATTTATTAGTAGTTATTTACTCAATATTAATTATTCAACCTGACCTGATTATATCAGGTCGAGAAAAAAATGACCTAGTACTCAGTTCACATGCATATGGTACGCGGTATTCAATTCATATGCATATGGTACCTGGTCAAAGAGGGTTGGATGATCAGGTACTTGACCCGGTGTCTAATATGATATTTTTAATATCAAAATTTTTAATATATATATAATGACTAAGAATTACACATATACCATTATAGAATGAGAAAAGAAAAAATTCATTAATATTAGGCCATAATATGTAAAATTATAGAGTTAACCCTATATATGGACTAGGTCAGGTACATGCCAAATAGAAAATTTTTTGACCTACTACCTGACCTAGTAAGAGTAATACCTGACCCGTTACCTAACTCGATTTTATTAACCGATTTGCGTACCCTATTTTTACAGTTTGAAATGGACCGTTTCATCCAATTTTTTGGGTTGACGGGTCAAGATGAACACCCCTATTGTTTTAATTATTATATATATATATATATATATATATAGAATTTTCATATTGTCCAGATAGTATTTATTATTACACTATATCTAAATGATATCATTCTTGAGTACAGTAATTACATTCAATTAATATTTATAAAAAAGAACAATAATTTATTATATCACAAAAAGATAAAAAAAAGTTGTAAGATCAATTTCCTTTTTTTTGTATTATATTTAATTATTCAATATAATGGAGATTATTCTTAAGTAATTATATAATCGTGATATATTAAAAACTAGTTTTAATGTTTTGTCTTATTATTTGTGTCACCATTGACTATATTACTTTTTGTTTGTTGATTTAAAGATATAACTAATATACTTGAAAGAAAAATAATAAAAATTAGTGTGACTTTTACCATGTGATATCAATATTTTTTTTTCCAAAAATGTTATAAAATTAAATATGTATTATAAATCATCATATAAGTATGAATTATTAACTATAAGTTAAGAAAATAAATATTTATTAATTATGCCAAACTTTTACCTATAAATATTGTCTCTAAATTACTTTTAGATGTGTATAATAATTACATCTAATTTGTATAAGAGACAGTAATTATCTTTAAATGATACTATGTCTAAATGATATCATTTCTATATATTAATAATATTCAATTCATTTTTATCAATAAGAACAATAATTTTTTTATATCACCAAAAGATAAAAAGGTGGTAAGATCAAATTCTTCTTTTCACCTTATTGTAACTTTTTATTTATTGATAATTAATTATTCAATGTCAATAGACGTTATTCTTAAGTGATTATATAATCATAATACATTATAAAAATAGTTTTAATAGCATGTTTTATTATTGGCATCACTATCAGTTGTTTTACCTTTTATTTGTTAACTTGGAAATATAACTAATATACTAGAAAGAAGAAAAGTAAAAATTAGTGTGACTGTTATCGTATAAGATCAATATCTTCATTGCATTTTCTTGCAATTTTATATTTATTGGTAATTAACTATTCAATGTCAATAGACATTATTCGTAAGTGATTATGTAATCGCAACACGTTAAAAAATAATTTTAATAGTATGTCTTTTTTATTGGTATCACCATTAATTGATTGTATTACTTTTTGTCTATTGATTTAGAGATATCACCTCTAGACTGGAAGAAAAAAAGAGTAAAAATTAGTGTGCTTTTATAATAGTTGTTTACAAGAAGTCCAATGATTATAATTGATTTTTTTTTCCAAAAGAGTTACAAAACAAATAGTATGTTATGGAGTATTACATAAGTATTGATTATTAACTGTACATGTTAAATATAAAATTATATTGGTTAGAATAAGCTAGAAAAATAAATATTTATTTATTTGAAGCAAATTAGGTAGACACATAAGGGGTTATTCCTAATAAATTGAAAGAGGTGTAACCTAACTATCTATGAGTAATATCATCCTTGAAACCTAATTAGACCATCATAATACTTTTATCAAAAAATTGATAAAGGATAATTGCAAATTTAATCCAAAAACTATTTTTAAATGTTTCAAATTTATAAAATCAAATTACATATATTTGATATGTTTAAGTTTATCTTCTCTGATCAAAACTATATTGTTCAAACAAATACATGTCATGAGAATTTATGTGGTGGGACAAACTATCGCCAAAATCATCAGCAATTACAAGTCAATGATGCATCCATATTCAAGAAAATAGAGTTACTAATTCACAATACACATCTTATAATTAGTGTCACCCTATGTGTATTGTTTATATCTATGTTGCAAAATATTAATTCACCGATAATTTTATAAATTTAATCACAAACAATTTTTTATTTTTATTTTTGACAATAACAATTTACAAATCCTTTTATTTTTATATAAGTTGTACTACTCTAAAAGAGGAAAATTATGTTTTAAAATTAAATACAATCTTGACCAAATGACACGCAAACATAAGATATAAACAATACACATAGGGCTGTCAAAATTACTTATTTATATACTTAATTTTATAACTCCTACTTTTGAATTTTGCTTTCTTAATTTTATGTTTTACTAGCCTAAATCCATGTGCTATGCACAAGACAAAAGTATTATTATTACTTTCTTTTGTTTATGTTCATTGTTTTAATTATTAAAATATTTATACCAACAATATGTACTATTTGATTTTTAAATTTCATATTACTTTTTATTCCTGTGCATAGCATTCTACGCTAGCAAGTATAAAATAGTAATACTTACTAATATTGGAGACTAGCCTAAATTTTAGGAGAAATTTTAGGATTTAATTGTCTATAAATTTTAGATTTTGGGGTTAGAATAAAAAAAAGCTATAATATATTTTGAGGATAATCGTGAGAAGATGAGAGGAGGATTTTTCCAACACCATAAACAAAAAGTAAGCTTTCTTCTATTTTATTAATATTAATTTTCGTAATTATTTATTTTACTTTTAGTCTTTAATTTATCCTAAATTATTAGGGATCATGTGGATTTAATGGTAGAATTTATTGACGTAATTTTTATTGAGTTAACAATATATTTTATTTGAATATTTTTGTTTTTAAAATAATCTAAAATTAAGAATATATTTGTGGGTCAAGATTAATATTTTTATGGTTTAATTTCAAATTTATTTAATCTGAAAAATTAGAATATATCAAGAATTATATAGAAATCTAATTTTCTATAAACTATTTGTTGGAGTTTTAAAAATAAATTTAAACAAATACGATTTTACAAGAGGGAGGAAAAAGAATCTTGAAAAAATATGTGTATATGAGCAGCTTTTCATGGACGATGATGAACATGGTGTATTTATAATATTTACAGATCAGTCCATTAAGTGTTGTAAGATTTTCACTAAGGCCCAAAAAGTTTTTAATGTAATTAGATTGGGTCCTTTTCAAGTTTTAAAAACTATATTTTGACCCAAATGATTTTGAAATAACTCAATCAGTTCCTGAAAGTATTTTTAAATTTATAAAAAGGTCCCTAAAGTTTATAATTATTTCACATAGACCTTAAAAGGTTTCGAGGAAATAGAATTGAGATATTTTGATTTTTTATAGGTAAGGATTCGCGAGTTTCGGATTACTTAAAATAAACTCACGTGCTTTGGATTATGGGAATGTAAGTGGTTCTAACCTCTTTCATGTTTTAAAATCTCTTTTTGTGAAAATTATATTTTTGTAACTCAATATTATGGTAAGTATGAAATTCGGATTGAGTATGGTTAGTTTAATGTTTCATAATATGAAATTAGTAAGTAGCACTTTGACCGAATACGATGATTATATGATGTATGATTTCTTATTTTTATATGAAAAATGATTTGGCTCTTGGGCTAACTTTGTGACATCGGTGGGAACTAGTTCCTAATTCTCCACCTAGCAGAAGGTAACTGGCCTATATTTGACTCCACCTAGCGGAGGGTAGCTGGCCTATGTTTGACTCCACCCAGCGGAGGGTAGCTGTCCTATGTCTAGCCCTTGTCTAACAGGTATAATAGTTAGCATTGGATATCTAGGTTACCGATTAAACCTTAGGAAATCCTTGAGCCCAATATTATGAATATGTACGATGGATACGTATTGTTATTATTCGATTTTACTCTATGTTATGGATATGGAATATTCATTTTTATTTGCCACTTACATATATGTAATTGTTTGAAACTTGTGATTTTTATAAAATTGTAGAAGCTTATATATGTATATGCATTCTCTAACGTGTGATCAAACGTGATTTATAAAATTATATTTATATAACGTACTCAATCCGATGAAAGAGGACTTTGTCCTCGTGGCAATGTGAGGGCACGGTGTGTTGCGACCCCGATTTTGAGGCGTGACACTTACATCAAAGTCCTGTTAACTTGTTCATTACAAACCACCAAGATGGATAAGCATATACTGAGGGACTTCAGTGATTCTCTGATATCTTGTCTCTGGGAGATACTATGGTGCAACACCAACTTTGTGGTTTCTGTCAAAGGTCGAATGCGAATACTCTACGAGGGACTCAGATTCTTGAGGAGCATTTTGCCGAGGAAGCTGCAGGAGGATCAGATAGCCGATCAACATCAACTAGATGGAAAAATTGTTACCATTCTTAGAGAGGTAGGAATTGCAATTTGCTCTCTCTATCTGAATGAAGCAAAAAAGGTAGATGATGTTGGCTCCTACTCGATGGTAATATTCTCCTCCTGATATTACCATCGCACCTGCTATACACATCAATGTCGATAAGAGATATCCAGCTTATTAAGTCTTAGATCACCGGTTCAAGCATGATAGGAGAAGGTCTTCCTTCCTATCAAATCTTCAAAGAAGAAGAATTCATGAAGTTGTAGTTGAACTTAAGGACGAGGCAAAAAAAGTTATTGATCGAGTGGTATGGGTCTCTTATAACATCTAGATGTATTCCCAGACAGAATGGAATGCCTGGACTTGGTAAGACAACTTTAGCCAAAAAAGTCTATAATGATCCTTCAATTGTACACCACTTCCATATTCATCTTTGGTGTTTTGTTTCTCAAGTATATAACACGAAAGGTTTGTTACTTCAAATGTTGCTTGATGATGGCAAATACTCTAGGGAGAATAAAGAGCTTCAAAATAAGAATGAAGAAGATTTGCTTCAAAAGCTTTACAAAAAGTTGAAGGGGAATAAATATCTTGTTGTTTTTTGATGATGTCTGGAACATTTGGGTACAGAATGACCTTGAAAATTGAAATTTTCATTCCCAAAGATAAGAATGGTAGTCGAATCATCTTCACAAGTCAATCTTCTAAAGTGGCTTAAGAGGTTGAAATTGGCAGGGAACCTCATAATCTTTGCCCACTCACTGAAAGCCAGAGTTGGGATTTACTGCAGCAGAAGGTGTTTGGAAAAGAAGAATGTCCCCAAGCACTACATAGACTTGGCATGGGAATAGCAAAAAATTGAAAGGGATTACCACTTACAGTTGTTATAATCACTGGAATTCTTGCAACTGTGGAGTATGATGCTTGGGATGGAGTTGCAGAAAGCTTTACTTCAACCAGTGTGTATGGAACAGACCAGTGCAAGAGCACGGTAGACCTGAGTTACAAATATTTGTCACATTATTTGAAGCCACATCTTCTCTATTTTGGAGCATTTCCAGAAGATCAAGAAATTCATGCCAAGAAGTTGATGTCATTATGGATTGCAGAAGGTTTTGTGCCAAACATTGAGCAAAAGAGATTAAAGGATGTCTCAGCAGAAGAATACCTGATGGAATTAATCGAAAAAAACTTAGTTATGGTTGCCAAACAAAGATCCATAGGTGGAGTCAAAGCTTGCTGCATTCATGATTTGTTACATGAGTTTTGTAAGGACAAATCCAAAGAAGAAAATTTTCTACAGGTGTTGCATGGATATTATGAGCTTTCTACTTTTAATGAGCTCCCAAACCTCAAATGCTTGTCCATTTGGTCTAAGGTTGAGCATTTTAAGAAGTCAAAGCTTTTTTATCCACGTATATACAGACTACTTGTCACACCTCAAACTCGGTATAATTAAAACAACCTGTAATTTAGAATGTGGCACCGGCATACCTCCCAAGAGGATACAAAGCCGTCTATTACGTTTATAAGTAACAATTGCCAAAACACACATACACAACCTATATAAACACAAGCCCAAATATTTATATAAGTTCAAACCATGAACATTACAAGTTGTCAACCTAGAAGGAAAGCACAACTACAACATCACACTAGAGAATCACCATAGGCTTATATATATACAACTACACAAAGCCTTGTATACAAGGTGAAACATAACAAAACTGATTCTACTCAACAGTATATCAAAACTCTGCCAGAAAGTAATCTAAACGTGATCACCTGCAAGGGCATAAGGTAAGTGGGATGAGCTTTCATTTGCTCAGTGAGTAATTCAGTCATATCTCCACTGGATTGAACAAGTTAAAAGTGCATATTAAATTTCATAAAAATCATTTCACAACAATTCAACCACAATCAAGCATCATATATGCATGACATACACAACTATAATAGACACATTTCCTCATATTTTGTTCTATTTAATTCTTACAATCTATTTCTTTTTCATTTGATGTCAGCTAAAGAATATGTTGTCGTCACTATTATAACCCATGACAGGGCCGTTTGTCCACTATTGTATCTCGTGGACGGGCCGTACCGACATTTTAGCATAGCAATTCAACAGTCTTTCCCATTCCTTTACTAGTTTAATGAGTCCTCAATGATACCAAAGATAGCATAATAAACAATCATTCACAGACATATAATCACCAAACAAATTATCCATATGCTCAATCCAATTTAATACACAAATAGATTTTAAAACAATCATTTAGTATAAAAGTACTTAAGAAATCAGTTTTTAAAAACAATAGAAATATGAAAAAGCCACTTACCAAGTAATCAAAATATTTCCAATTCGAAATCCAAACTACTTGAACTCCCATTAATCCTTCCTAAATAATAAAATCAGAACATAATCATCTCCTCATAACCTAAAAGGTAATCTACAATAATATTAGCCACATTAAATTCTAATAAGGCATGATCTATAGCATAACAAGGTTAGCTATGACATTTTCAGCACTGATAGTGCTGAACAAGAATGACCATAACTCAAGTTATATTCGTCCAAAAGCCACAAAACTGATTTCGATAGAAACTAGACTCAATTTACTAGATGTTTCAAGAAGACAACATTTACCAGTTCAAAACACAACTTATCTTATGACGTCCTAGATATGCTCAAAAATGGCTCGCAATTCAGAAAATACTCTGCTGCAGAACCAGATTTTCAATCCACTTTATGGACAAACTGCTGTTAATATACTGAAAAACAGAACAACATCGTTATACCGTTTCGAAGGACTGCGAGTCTAGTTTCGAACCCAACAAACGGTGTGAAATTTTGATATTCCTACACTGAGATATGACCAAATTTCTAAAGTTACGCTGTGCTGTTTGCGAATTTCTTGTTACGAATTTAGCAAATTTCTTGCCTTTTTCTTGATTATTAAACCATCCAAATCCTTTAAATTCATACACATACATCCATGGGTTTAAATTTAACAACAAAGAGCAAGAAAATAAATCCTATTACACCAATTCTAACCATTAAATCATCACCACAAGCTAGGATTTTGAAACCCACTATATTCTTGAGAAATTCTTAAACTCCATCTCTTAATCTATCAAATTAGCTAATTGAACTCAAGAAATAAGGAATTTCTTACCTCAATTCTGGAAATTTGTGGTTGAATTTGTTGTTTCTTCTCCTCCCTCAAGCTCTTGGAAGTGAAACCCTTGTTCTAACCGAAAGAATTGGGAAAATAGAACAAGAAAATTGTTTAGTAGTTTATAAACTAGTTTAATTATTTAGATTTGACCCCAACCTTGTCTCTAATTATAAATTTACCTCAAAAACTTCTAATCCTTAATATTAACATGGTTAAAGTATGACAAGGATATTTTGGGTATCACATACCAAATCTTGAGGTCCTTAAATTACTGTACAAGTCCTTCATGAGAGAAAGATGGGACCTGACAGACGGAGGATTTATTAAACTCAGATTTTTGAGTTTGGAATCATTGGATATTGTCGAGTGGACAGACACAGGTTGTGATGATCCCTTTCCGTGTCTTCATGCTTTAGTATTGGCATATGTTTTTCAATTGAAAAGCATTCCTTCTTGTTTAGAGCATATCTCTAGTCTTGAAGAGATTATGATGAAGCAATGTAGTAACAGCCATGCTGTTAAAAGTTTGGTAAAGAAGATTGAGGAATAGCAGAAAACCTATGGAAATGAGAATCTGAAGATCATTATTATTGACTAGCCAGAGACAGAAATTTTTTAAGGGAAGATTCCACATCAGATGTTAAGAGATAAAATCAACTGTCTTCTTAATGCTCACAAGGATCTGGAGGGTGGATTCCATTCTCTTTGTTAGTTGTATATCAATTTACTTCTGCATTTTAGTTGTGGTTTTTTCTTTTTTGGATGAGACTACTATTTAATTGTCAAATTTGGGTGTTGTGCTTCTTTTTGGACCAAGTGATCCATGACACTAATGTTCCGTCTATATAAAAATTTCTCATGTTTTTTCAAGTCCTTTGCGTCCTACTGCTGACAAATAAATAGAGCACCTGCAAATAATTTACTTTGTCACAGTGAAAAAATGAACGAATTGATGTATGTTGAAGAGGTGGAGTTGTTAAAGCAACATTTTATAAATCTGTAAATGACCATTTTTAACTTACTAGGCACAACTTTTTTATCTAGTATTTCTTATTGCAGAATTAATTCTACCCTGTTATCTTTGTGCTGCAATAATAAAATTGAACAAACAAGAGCAACCTTAGTCTCCTTATTTGTAGTTGTTAGCCTATATGGTCCTATGTATCTACCACTAAGAGGAGGCCCAATTAGTTGAAAGGGCTAGAAGAACACTGCTTCTTACCAAACGGGTACACTACTGTACCAACTTAGATTTAAATCAGGAATAATCCTGATAGATATCACACCCAGAGAGAGTCTGCTGGTGGCCGACTTGCTTAAAGCGAGTTGGTTCCTTATTCGTAAGATTCCGAGCTATTTTCCCTAGTATTTCCTATTTCTGTGTATCCTTTGTTCCTGAAATATCAAGGAAAAGACAAAAAGAACTAAAAGAGCAAAAACTCCGGTATGGAAAAGCTTGTCCAGAAGGATTTGTATTACAATTTGCATGAAATGGCTTTAGCTTGTGAGGTCCTAGGAGTTGTTTTAGAGCGCTATTTATCAGTCATGAAAGTAACAAGTACTGCTCACATGTCGTAATTTATGAACTTCACCTGACAAGGCTTAACTATGTGATATATAATTGCTTCTACAAATAGAGATGGTTGCTGGTTGTCCTCCAAGTAAATGGCAAGAGCACTATCTACGATGTTGATTTATTCCTTCCTCTTTGTGTTCTTGTTTTTTGAAACCTTTTCAACAAAGTACCTTTCAAAGCTTTTTCTTGGTTTTTCAATCACAACACTTAATCACTTACTTCTTGAACTTTCTCATTGCTGCTTGCTATGCAAAAAAATCCTATCCTTGATTAAACAATTTTGTTTTCCAGGTTACTGTGCTCACTGCTCGCGTATTTTATGTGTTTATACATGGTCCATTGTGGTTTGGAAAAGCTTTGGCTTCAGTTTGTGTTTCAGCTTGGCTTGTTGCTTTATGTAAATTGGCCTGGAATGTGGATTTCGTACTGCCCTGGGTGATGTTGTGATCGTGCAACTTCTTGAGCAACTGGCCTCAGTGTCATTCACATTTCATATTGGAATAAAAGGTCATCATTGCGTTAGAATAATTCTCCGTGGAGGTTCCAAGTACCGGGCTACAGGTCAAGGTTTTGTAGATTTTCATGCAAGTTGGCTGACAACTGCAGAGTGTATTCTCGCAGTCTCTTCGTGACTGGCCTAAAACATTCAAACTGCTAGTTGTTTATGAGTTCTATGGGAATTCATATCTCAGTTCAAAGTTGTACTTGTTCCTTACTTTTCAATGAAATTCTTTGATGGTTCCTGATTGTTTGCTCCTTTTTGTGTTTAATCCATCTGGATTCAATTGTGATATATGCTTGCATTTCCCTTTTTCATATAAAATTTGAAATCATTCATCACCTTGATAGATCTCATGGAAGCATGAATTTTCTGGTAAAAATTCTTTTCCTGTCTATTCTTCCCTCTGCAATTCTATATGTCACTCCATCTTATGATTTTCTCATAATGATATTTCCAGGTTTATGGAGAACAGACTTCCATAGTTCGTCATGGCAACTGTTCTCCATTTTTTAAAGCAATACATCATGTTTCTCAGACAGCCTCCGGTTGCGAATTAGATGAATCAAAGTATGTCTAATTGATGTTTCAAAGTGAACCCTTATGGACCTGATTTTGCCCATTTCGTAGGGAGTTCTTCCTGCTTTGATAATGGTCTAACTACTAACTAGGTGTCTCACTTCCCGTGGCATAACATCTCTTGTTGCTGTTGGTTATATCTGTAACTTTCTTTAGATGCTTGAATGAAATTTCTACTGTTGATATAATGTGTCCAACCATAGACGAGAGGTATCACCTTAGCCTTGTGGAGAAAGAGTATTCACTCTTTAAGGTCTTTGATCACCTTATTGGCAATGAGAATTTCTCATTGTTATAAGAAGTATATATATATTCAACTGAAGCTTGTAGGATGTAAGAATGAACTATAATCAAGGAAAGATATTTAGAGGGGGGTTCGGAATATATGGCAAGTAGTTTCTCCCGTCTCCATTATATGTCGAGATCTTACAAATACACTTTCTGCATTTTACATTTTTCAAAAATGTGTATCTCTATCAACGTATACATATATAATTCTCCAAAACTGGCACATTCCTGAAGCCTATTTCTGTTAAAAACTGGCACCTAGTCGGTTGTATTGACGCTTTACATGGTCCCCAAAACTGTCTCTGAGGATACAGATCGTTGTCTTTCAAAGATTGTTGCAGAACATTTGCAGATTGCCACTATCATTAGAGTTGGAGTTTCTTCAACCTAGATATCGCTTCATCATAATCTCTTCAAGACCTGTCTAGTATACACATCTAGTCGTAAGCATAGACTACTCCCTCAGGGAGCTAATATGCTATAAAAAAGGGTCTCTGATGAAAACCATTTGAAGTTATACAAGAGGAGTGAATTACAGGAATAATAGTATAATTACATACTAGGAGACAGCATCCGATTACTCTTCTCCGTGAGCTAATTTCTTGTGCAAGAGTTTCAGAAAGCAGGCCATGTTTTTTCTTTTCAATTGATAGACTCACTTCATGAACAAATTTGACAGATTCTGATAGTCGATTCAGCAGGTTTACAAGAGTAATCACTTCATTTCTTTGCAGTTGCAGCTGTCAAGATGAGAGACACGGGATATTAAATAGTTGTACATGGTAGCAGGTTTCCAGGAAGAAAAAGCTGTTCGTGAAGCAAATTGAAGCAGATCAGACACTCACAGGTTGGTTTGAGTCACTGTGACCATCAACAGAAAAGAGTATCTTCAGTGTAGTTCCTAGACCAAGACCCTGAAAGTTTCTCTATAGACGACATTTCTCACAGCTAACACAATCCATAACATTATTTTTTTCTTGTTAGGTTGAAAAGACCAAACCAGAAATAAAGAACAAAGACATCCAAATCAAGAAGCTGGAGGATATGGCTCAGGTCCTAGATATATAGATCAAAGAGAAAGATATGAAAAACAAGAACTTGCTAGACAAGGTATGCTCTTGTGAAATGATTTTCTTGGTTTTGCTTATGAAGGAAAAAGTATTCCTAGAAATTCAGTGATCAAACTTATTTTACAAATGATAAAAGGTAGGAATGGCATGTTAAGACTGTTGATTGCCTGATATCATAATTTATAATCTTTGGTCTTTGTGGAGATTAAAGAATTGGAATCACAGCTTCTCGTGGAGAGAAAGCTAGCAAGGCAGCACTTGCTGTGATATCCGTTCTATATTAGGAGTGGAAGGAAATATTATATTATTTATATCACCTTAGGTCATGAATTACTTATAACTTGGTTTAAATATTTTGAACCCGTTGATTTCGATCAAAAGTAATTCGACCAACCCGGAATCCGAGGTGTTACAGTTAGTAGTGGAGCGAATCTTATGTATTCTTTACACAGGGTGAGATTGGATCAGTAGTATTGGGTTATGCGTGTGTGACATGTTATTGAACCCCAACTTGGGTTTTGCGAGAACGTAAAGCCTTATCTCATATTTAAAGTCGTGTGGTTTTTGCACGGAGTGAGACTGGACCAGTGGTATTGAGTTATGAGTACGTGACAAGATATTGGTTCCCAACTTGGATTTTGCAAAGACGCAAAACTTTAAGGAGGGTTGATTATAGTGTCCCATCTCATATCAGAAGTGGGAAGGAATATTATATTGTTTATAATACCTTAAGTCATGAGTTACTTACAACTTGATTTAAACATTTTGAAGCTGTTAATTTCGCACAAAAGTCACATTTTGAATCCGTTAATTTCGCTCAAAAATTTTTGGGTCAGTCCAGGACTCAAAGTATTACATGTGGACTCTAAAATAACATAACAGCAGCTTTCGCTCAAAAATAACATTTTGAACCCATTAATTTTGGTCAAAATTGTTGAGCCAGTGCAGAAGTGTTACATGCGGACTCTAAAATAACAAAATAGCAGCAACAAAAAATTGTCAAGGCAGTCCGGAACCTGGGGTGGTACATGTGGACCCTACAATAACAGAACAGCAACAACAACATCAAATGAGACAAGAAGAAGAGCAGCAAAACTCTGCACTTATAAGGCCACCATTGGCAACCAGAACAGCTGGCTTTCTCAGATCTTTTAGTGAAAATAAGGATCACCTGCTCACGGAGAACAACTTTAAACTTTCATTTATCCCAGCGTTAGATGGGCTTACCAAACACAATGAATTGATGATGGAGAAAGAAAATAATCCTGATATCACAGATCATTTTCCATTTGCCAAAGCGGACAGGCAGAGCTTCTATTTGTCCAGGTGCACAAAGGATTCCACCTACACAACTTCCACGTCGCAACTCTCTCATATTTTTCCAAAGCCTATCATTAATAGCCAAGGTGCTGCCATCTTCATAAAAAATTTTGACAACGCGCCGTTTGTAGAAACCATTCTATACTGATACTGATTTGAAGGGGTATTCTTTCAGGAGCTATTTGTATTCTTAAAATGCGAACTAAACTTAACTCGTATTTCATAAATGCGAGTCCCAAAATTGGCATGAGTTCCTTAAAAAAGTTTCTTAGTTCGTATTTCGGGAATACGAACTGAAGGTTTAATACATATTTCTAGACTACAAATTTTGGAATTATTTTTTTTTTTAAATTGCTTTGTTCGTATTAGAGAAATACGAACTAAAATTTAGTTTGTATTTTTTGAATACGAACTATGCCTAAGTTTAAAAACCCTTCTTCTTTTCTCGTCAGTCAGTCGCGTACAAAACCAAAAATAAATAAAAACCCAAAGCTTCCCTCCCAAATCTGACACCACCAGACTAGCAAACCTTATCCATTTTCCACCATCATCTCTGCCTTCCACAAAACAAGTCAACCACTATCATCTCCGCCTCACAACCATCATTGTCCACCATTTTCAGGTTTTTTTTTTTTCAATTTTAATTTTTTCCATTTTGTTACTTTGTACTTATTGTTAGTTTTCAAAGCTATTTTCATTTTTTTTTTTTTTTTTTTAGTTTGTACTTAACATTTCAATGTTAGTTTTTAAAGCCATTTTTAGCTTTTTTTTTTTTTTTTTTAATAAATTTGAACTTAACGTTTCAATGTTAATTTTTAAAGTCATTTTCAATTATTTTTTTGTTGTGATTTGGTGGTTTAATTTACATAAACTAGTAGTTTATTGGTTTAAAGGATTTTCGGGTTGGTTGTAAAAGATTTTACTAGTTTGGTTGGAATTTAGCTACAGGAACTTGGATTACAATCCGTAGTTATATTAACGGACTGTCTCTGTATGCTGTAGATGTTGTCTGGGGTTAAATCAATCCCAATTTTGCTGTCTCTCATTTAGTTTTTGATATCACTACATTAGCGAACTGCAAACTCGCATTAACTCGCATTTGGAAAATACAAGTTAAGTAAAAAATTTGAATTCATTTGGGGTGGACAAAATCTAAGATGATTATATTTAAAACTTAAAAGAATTCATAAATGCTATCCAATTCCTTAGGTATTTTTGGTTCTTTTCTTATGGTTGCATATGGATCATGTGTAAAGTTCTGCAATAGTAGTTCAACATTTGTGTTTTTACTTGGCCATTTTCTTTAAGGACTTTCGCAAAGTAATTTGCTTCTTTAGGTTTGTTTAAGAACAGATTAGAACAGGTTTATTAGTCACTAGCAACTATTTTCCCTTCCCAAAAGAGGGGTCTATGGAACTACACTGAAGAATGGGGTCTAAATATGTTCATGTATATAGGCACATGACATTTGACAGATCCTGTCATAATGCCCTCTTTTGGGAAGGGAAAATAGTTGATGAAGGCGAGACTATTTGGTACCGTCTGGTGAGGAGCAATAAGATATTTCAAATCCGTTATAGGATTGGATTTAATGAGCTGGTTGACAATATCTATGAGTTCATGGAGGTTGATAAAGGCCGATGCAAGTTGAATATCGTGTTCAAACTTCTATGTGGTCGCTTTACTACTGCATTGGAGGATGATGAACGTATGGAGAACATTTTTGGTATGTTTGAAAGAGATCCTATGTTCATTGCGGGGGTGTACATCGAGAAGGGAACCTGAAGAAATCGCCCAATTCCCTAAATCCAACAATAACCATGGGATGTATGTGACAGGGTCAATGACATCCTTGGTGCAATCATAAATGGACAATGTGCAACTACAATCCTACGCACAGAGTCTTTCTGGTTATCAAAGGGTGCTTGATTATTACAACCCTATAGCTTCTTTTGCAATGTCAAATTCAATGTCGCCTGATCATACTGTTGGCGCGACAAGTGGTGAAGGGGCTTGCATAAATGAAAGACCAAGTACTCTCCATACAGAAGGAGCCGAAGAGAACACGGGGTATGTGCATGGGCTCGATTCAATTCTAGATTTAGATCACAATATGCCGGATGTTTTAGAGGGTGATTTTGATGATGACAATGACTCATCGTGGCATCAGGCGGAAGAAGATTATGAGTTAGAGTTAGAGTTAGAGGATATATCGAAGCCTAACTCTAATGATGATTTCAACACAATTTTGATGGTTGCTAGATTCAAGATGATGTTCCTGCGTATCATCATAGTCCACATAGAGGACTGGCATTCTTCAATGATGTTGGACACATGGATCAATATGACCCTATGGATCGTAGTGATGATAAGGGGATGTTTTACTGGAATGAGAAAAAGAATGCTATTTGGTTGAATATGTGCTTTGTTAGCAATAAGCAACTGAGTCCCCTTTGTGGTATGAACCTTAGGCCTATCATAGGTTCTGTCTCCGCCATGTTCGAAGCAATGTGATGACCAAGTTCAAGAAGGTGCATGTGAAAAAGTTATGTTGGTCACTTGGTGTTAATATACAGATGCATAAGTGGAATAAGCACAAAGAAAATTGCAGCGCGAGTGCTTAGAGACATGGGCATACCTTAATGACATTGGCCTTGAACAGTGGTGTCTTGCGTAAGATGGCAACCACAAGTAGGGAATGGCGACTACAAATATATCTGAGAGTTGGAATAATGTCTTGCGAGGGGCTAAACAATTACCGATCAAGGCTTTAATTGATTGCACATTCCATTGAACCAGTGAAATTGTTTGTTGACAACATTGCAAAAGCTAAATATTGCCACATGCCTCTTATGCCAATACATTGGAAAAAGTTGAAGGAACTTGACCAAAAAAGCCGAGACCATAAGGTGATGACCTTTGATCTTTCTACAGGCATATACAGAATCAAGACATACAACCGTATAACTGAACTTGGTGGTAATATATAAATTGTCAAGTATTTAGACAAAACATGCTCCTGTAGTAAATGGCAAATGTATAGATTTCCTAGCTGTCTCTGGGATGGCTGTTTGCAGGTTTAGGGGTGATGAACCTATACGTATTGTCAGCGATCACTACACTACTGTCAGATATCATCAACAGTTCACGACTAGAAAGATTGATCCAATACCGGACCCGGCTAAGTGGCCAAATACAGATTGGGAGTTACATGGAGAAAATAGTTTGTTCATCGCCCGACATGATGGCCGAGTGCGTGCAAGTTGCATTCGAAATGAGATGGATGTCAAGGACCCCGGTGAGCCGGGAAGAAGGTGTAGCATATGTCGTCATCCAGGGCACAACTGCAAAAAAAATGTCCCTCTCTCCATTGTATTTTTAGCAGAATTGGCCTTTTATTGTATTGTTGAAATATCTTATTTGTATAATTTGACCTTGGTCGGGCATGTGTTTGTTTATGTAAGTTTGACGCATTTGCAATATCTTGACATTACATTAATTAACATATTTGTTTCTTTGTTGTTGTAATTGCACATAATTTAGAATATTTTCTCACTTATTCTCTTTATATATCAGTTGCTAGTGATGGGTAATAAACCAAGTGGCGGTGTTCATCCCGGACCATATATTCATGATATTATACCCCCTACATCACAGCATAGAGCATGGGCGTTATTTGATGGTCATATTGACTCTGACGTACCACTAGGTGTCAGACGTTATGATGAGGCATTTTGGCATTATAGACCTATTCCTGAGTGTGTTACGGATTATATTACTGTAACTGGGTTTGCTGGTGTTACGTTGTCTAGATACATGTTCAGGTCAATCATGTCTTAATCACTAGTTTTGTGGAGTGGTAACAACCCGAGACTCATACATTTCACTTGCCGATAGAAGAGGCAACAATCACACTACAAGATATTGAGGTCTTGTGGGGTTTGTGCATTGATGGAGCATCAGTTTCAGGGAAGGATATTTCTCATACACACCATGAATAGGTAGACTTCTGCCAGCAGTTGTTGGGTATTACGTCTAGTGGGACAACATAAAGGCCGCCTAAAGTTTTCCTACTTATCTGTTGTATTAGATCAATACATCCTAGATAATGCACCAAATGAGATGTGTAAACAGCATGCATGGACATACATACTTCTGTTACTTGGTGGACTTCTCTTTCCTAACCATTCAGGTAACATGGTGCCGTTACGCTTTATGATGCTGTTAGAGATTTGGAGACAGTTAGACATCTTAGTTGGGGATCTGCAGTATTAGGTTTTTTTGTATCGTGGATTGTGTGATGCTACTTCACCCACTATGAAGGGCAAGTATTGGTCTGTGATGCTTTCCTTTTGATACAGATATTTTTTATGTTCTACATAAAATGTTAATTCTATTTTTATTATTTATATAATACTAACTATACGACAGTTATGGATTTGGGAATGCATACTGACTAAGCGACCAGATAGATGGAGCTGTCGCAGGAGTTTCACGGAGCATGTCTCTAGGTACATACTTTGGCAAATGATAGTTTAATTTCATATATCGTAAAATATTTATTTCTTTAATATTAAACTTGTCGTGACACGTTGTTCAATAGATAGGATGTGAATTTTGATTTCCGTAAAATAATAAGACATGTCTTACCTGTGTTTCAAGATCAGTTACATGGCTTACAACCCTTCAGAGGTATTGATTAATTTCATTTTCATCTAATTACATATATTCTGATGTTACTTAAATGAACATTAATCAAATAACAAAATATGGCAGCCATACACAGATGATATACTTGATTGACCTCCCTATTATTGCACTGATGGTCGTCACATATGGCAATGTGTATCTCAGTCACATATCTTATACGTTGGAAAGTCGTGAAGTGTCCCCTTCCTCATCGTGTTATGTGACAATTTGGAATGCACCAACCTATTCCGAATGAAAGATTAATTGTTGATCATAATGTACTTCATGCGACAGGTCGTCATGGTAGGCTAAATGATACGTGTCAAACTCTAAATTCACAAATTAACTACGTACTAACACACGTTTTCGCAAGTGCACGGGTCGGATAGTAGTATATAGGTAATAAGGATCGTTTCCACGAGGATCAAATTGGTCAATTACCGAATACTTAGTATCAATCACTATTTAGATGATCACAAATTGAAAGGAATTATTTTTGGATTTTTTTTATAAAAATAAATTAATTAACAAA
The DNA here is from genome assembly GCA_025175665.1 of Cinchona pubescens. Lineage (NCBI taxonomy): Eukaryota > Viridiplantae > Streptophyta > Magnoliopsida > Gentianales > Rubiaceae > Cinchona > Cinchona pubescens. The sequence continues at coordinate 1,703,007 of JANKKI010000085.1, read as the reverse complement.
CTAACCCTAGAAGATTACGAAAAATAAATTTGTGTGAATTAAATGACGAAATAAAAAATTTAACTACGAAATAATTAATTGACAAAAAATCCTAACTAAAATAAAATAAAATAAATCTAATGGAAGAAATTTAAATAAATAACAAAATTAAACTAAGAACTAATCCTAAATTAAAATTAACTAAACTAGGCAAAAAGCAATTAAATAATTAAATAACGAAAATTGAAGCGAAATAATCAACTAATAAATACTGAGCGTACACAAACCCTCCGAAGATTGTCACAGGTTCTCCGGAGAATCCACGATTCCAAAATCACGAATTGTAATAAATCTATGGATAAATCCTTGAAATCGAAATTTAAAAATTGCTAAAAAAATTAATACGAAAAATATAAAATTGTCCAGAGAGAACCCTAACGACTACTCTAAAAAATAGGAAAATGGCTATTTATAAAAGTGTTGGGCTTTTCTTTTAATAAAGAACTTGTGGCCCCCACTCTTGCTGGTCATCTTGGACTTCTTGTCACTTTACTTGATGCTTTTGAATTCCTTTTTGTTATGGCCCACTTGCTTGTTTGCTTGTTGACTCCTTGCTGCACCATATAACTTCCTTGCTGCAGCAAGGAAGAAGGGAATTTGGCCAGGCTCAAACTTGAGCCTGGCTTTTTCCTCTTTTTAATTTAGATTTTCTGTCAAGAGAAAATCTTCAATTTGTGATTTTTAAAATTATCCTTTCCTACATAACACAAACAAACTAATATTACTAACATAATTTTAACACAAATTTAACACTAAAAATTACTAAAACACATTAAAACACACAAAACCTAATTTTAATCTAATAATCCCAAATCACACACAAAACACTTAAAATTAGGGTTACAACATCAAATTAGGGTTCATAGTAAATAAATTATCTCCAATTTCTTAGACTTATCAACTCCCCCAACTTAACGTTTTGCACGTCCGGGGCAAAAATAAAAGAAAAAGAGTAACACAATAACATGACCACTAACAAAGAGAAAATCCATACAAAACTAACTCTTCCCTTGTATCAATAATAATTTTTTACGAAAAGTTCAATTGAATTCCACACACATATAAGAAAATTTTGATCCATAATCCCACATTCACTCTTCATGACAATGCAACCACTCTACTCGCAAAGAAAAGGTATGGAAAGCAGAATCACTTCCTAACTCATCTTCACAAACTTATATTAACTACAGTTTAACAAGTGACAACGTAATCAAACATTCGAAAGAATGTTTCCATCCCATAATCACTAATACAAATTAATCCGGATCAAAGATCAAATAGGACTTTTCAGCTTCTAATGTAGGCTAAGGGACATAGGATAGGATAAATTTGGAAAAAGTATCTGAATCACCTTAGTTACATTACTACAGACATTGAAGATGTGTATAAGTCCAAGTGTTATCATGTCCTATGTTGTCTATAATTTAACCAAAAATGATACCATAACGTCGGACACTCTTGTCACACGTTAGACTGTAGTTAATATAAGTTCTCTAAAAAATATACACAGCTGAAAGGATTCTGCAGATGTGTATAAGAGACAGATTTTTTTCTTTTCACTTTTTTCAATTTTTTTTTATAATAACAACAATAATAACAATGCCAACTAACTGTTAGCAATAACTTTATAACCAATAAGGACTTCCCCAGTCAAAATATTCTCTTTAATTTTCAGTCCCAATAAACAACATATCTCAATTTTTCACCAAAAATAACTTAATAGTATTGATGTTGTCAACACCAACTAAGGTGATGGGTAGAAAAATGGGAAAACAAAACAAAAGGATAAAATGGCTAAATAATGTGGTTATCAATGAAGAATAGGCTTATAGGCTAAAAAAGGGACTCTAGGGATAATCATAAAAAAGTAGGCTTTTTAGGCTCAAACGGTCCAAAGAAATTGCCTATATCATGTCTTTAGTCCAAACTTCATTCATATTTCGCAAATATGGATGATCTCGACTAATATGTCACAAGCTAAATCCAAGTTGCAATAAGTAGTCAAGAATATCACTCATTTAAAAATTAATGAAACTGCTACACATACTCACATATTTCACACATTGTCATATAAAAGTGATGTCACATTCCATAAATCAATGGGATCAAAGAACAGAAAAATTCCTATACACATGTGGATTCAATAATTCAATTTTTTTCCAAAAACTATTGATACAGAAAAGAGTCAATTAAGTACAAAAACTCCCCTAAGACAAACATTAACAAAATAAAAATATAACACCTAAAATAACCTATACGACGAAAACACAAAACTACACTATAGATCTTTCCCCCCAACTTGAGTGAAACATTATCCCTAATGTTTCCACAAAAGTGGAAGAAGAAACAAAAACAAACACAAATATCACTACACATAAAATGAACAGAAAAGGAAAAGAATGTAACACGAATAAATAAAAAAGAAAAAGGAAATAAAAAAACTCCCCTAGTAAAGCCAAGGAGGCTTTCCAAGAATATTGAAGTCCTTTGTAAATTTGCTCCATTGAATTCCACATCTGGCACATTCAAGGACCACGGGATCTCCGGCATAAGTAAACATGTCCCCAACTCCTTCTAGGATGTATTCATCATTATCCATTCCTTTAACTAACTTTTTTTCTACAAAAAGATATTTCAAATGGTTCCTCTTTATTGATTAATTGGGTAATCTTACACTTGTTCAAAGGATAGGTTGGTGGGCCTTCTAAACAAGTGTTGAATGGCCCGATTGTTGAGAATTCAAGTCCACAAGGCCCATTACATTCAGTTTGAATGGTTTCACAACCCATTGACTCCATTTGCTCTTCATATTGGACATTACCCCCAAACTTGCATTGTTCCATCGACATTGATGATTCTTGATTTAAAGGTTACACATTCACTACATCATCACCATACCATTCTTCAGGGTTTGGGTGGTCCATAGGAACATTTTGAGTCTCACCTACCAACACATCAAATTGAGGTTGAAAGTGTTGAAGACGGCTACTATTTTGCTCCATGTCAGTCATTGTCATCATCTCCAACCATGCATTCTCCTTTTCTTCATAGGTTGGCGAGGCTTGATATTCAGGCGGGGTTGGAATTGCCATGGGGGCTCCTTGAGCTTCATTCCCTAAATATGTCATGATGATGTTCGGCACAATAGGCTTGTATATTCCTCAAGGATTTAGTTTGATTCTCTAGGGATTTAGCTTGATTCTCCATGAATTTATTCATCATTTTCATCATTTCTTCCAATCGTGCCTCCTCTCCTCTTTCAACAGGTAGTGGATAATGACAAGTTTGATCTTGATAACTCCCATAACAAGAATCTGGATGGTTGTACCATCCCATATCATCGTCTAAGGAGTAGGTTGAATAACAATCAACATGCTTATTGGTCATGCCTCTATAATTATAAGAATGATAATATCCTTGGCATGATTCACCGCAATACATTCCTTGCATGTTCATTGCCAAAAACACATAAAGAAGGTGAGAAGAAATTAAACAGAAAAGAAAAATCTAAATTAGTAGTAATACTAAGTAGCTCGATATTGCCTAGATATTTGATCCCCGACAACAAAGACAAAATTGCTTGATCCATTCTTTTTCTTAATTCACAAATTAACTGTGTACTAACACACGTTTCGCAATAGGTGCATGGGTCGGATAGTAGTGTATAGATAATAAGGATCATTCCCACGAGGATCAAATTGGTCAATTACCGAATACTTAGTATCAATCACTATTTAGATGATCACAAATTGAAAGGAATTATTTTTGGATTTTTTTTTATAAAAACAAATTAATTAACAAACTAACCCTAGAAAATTACGAAAAATAAATTCGCGTGAATTAAATTACTAAATAACTAATTTAACTCTCTTTTGTTTTGTTTTCCCATTTTTACTACCCATCACCTTAATTGAAAAATCTAATTGAAGCAATTTTTCGTAATGTGTATTAAGAGTTAGTCTATAGAAATTTGTGATAATCTAAAAGAGGATTGAAGAAATTAAATAATTAAACAACAAAAATTGAAGCGAAATAATCAACTAATAAATACTGAAGCGTACTCAAACCCTCCGAAGATTGTCACAGGTTCTCCGGAGAATCCATGATTCCAAAATCATGAATTATAATAAATCTACGGATAAATCCTTGAAATCGAAATTTAAAAATTGCTAAAGAAATTAATACGAAAAATATAAAATTGACTAGAGAGAACCCTAACGGCTACTCCAAAAAATACCTGGAATCTAATTCTAATTCTCTTATAATTTTATGGAAAAAAATGGCTATTTATAAAAGTGGTGGGCTTTTCTTTTAATAAAGAACTTGTGGCCCCCACTCTTGCTTGTCATCTTGGACTTCTTGTCACGTTACTTGATGCTTTTGAATTCCTTTTTGTTATGGCCCACTTGCATGTTTGCTTGTTGACTCCTTGCTGCAGCATATAACTTCCTTGCCGCAGCAAGGAAGTCTCCTGCCAAGGTGAACTTGGCCAGGCTCAATGATTGAGCCTGGCTTTTTCCTCTTTTTATCATTTTTTTTTTCTTTCAAGAATGAAAATCTTCATTTTGAAACTTTCAAAATTATCCTTTCCTGCATAACACAAACAAACTAATATTACTAATATAATTTTAACACAAATTTAACACTAAAAATTGACTAAAACACACAAAATCTAATTTTAATCTAATAATTCCAAATCACACACAAACACTTAAAATTAGAGTTACAAAACATCAAATTACGGTTTATAGTAAATAAATTTTTCCCAATTTCTTAGACTTGTCACTTATACGCTAATTGCCTCACAGTTCATCAAGTTTATGTCGATGCTTGGATAGCACGTTCAAACACAATTGAGACGAGTATTCCATATACAGATATTATGAATGCATCTTTGGATTACTTGCATTGGTATCGACCGAAAACAGTTATATATATATGTAATCCAAGTCGACAAATTGATTTCCTTGAGGGCTACCAAGGTGACAGTGTACGAGTAGATTATCTGGTAAGATTCTAGTTATTTTTATTTTTATTCTAAACTTTTTATTTATTGTGTTAACTTATTCTATCACACTTTTATGTAAATGGATTGCATCTGTCAAATGTACCACATGACCCTAAACTTGGTTGGGGATGATGATGATCAGGTTAGAACTACTACTTGGTACACATTTTAGAGATTTTGCAACTCAGTCTCTATATGAAGTAGGATAGGCTGGGCATCTTTAACTTGCTCGTGCAGTTGTCCCCAATTATCATCCAGAACCAGTTCCACATCCATGAGGGTACGGCGCACCACTCAATCTGGACGACAACGCAGTGGTGGTCGTTGCGCATACAGAGTTAGGTCACCTGAGCCGAGCCTAAGCATGAGCCCGAACCTCAGCCTAAGCCTGAGCCTGATGCAGGATTGCATGATATGTATGGCGATGATGAGAATACACATATACCTACGCCACCCCACTCTCTGGCAGGTCCTCGTGCATCTATGCCATTTTCTAGTGACCAATTCATTCAACAAGACACATTCCATTGGAGTCATCGTCATCAATACCTTTCCGTGGCCTAGATAGCATTTCGCTGGGAACTAGTCCTAAATATTTGTCACATCCTGGTTCTGGAGACCCCGGCATCACTCTTACTCAAGAACAGTTTAACAGAATACGTGATCACATCACAATTTTATGTTCACCGATCAAAAAGGATACACAAACCGAAGGATTGTGGCACTGGTGGGAAACTTGGGGAGCATAGGCATTGATTATCGTAGTATGAGAGTAGGATGACTTGTGTTATTGATTATTGTACTACTAGTTGTGTTATTGATTATTGTACTACTAGGGTAAATTTGTCTTCTTTTGTCTATACGTGTTAACCTTGTTGGGTTTTTTATTTATATTGATAACCCTTGTTGGTTATGGTTGCTCGCAGGGAGAATCTCTAACAAATAGGAGAAACTCTGTCAAAATTTATTAAAACAAGTAATGATTAAATGAAAGATTATATTACTACTACAACTTAAACTTTTTTATTTCTAAATTAATTTCATAAGTATTGACTATATAATATTATTTACTTACAACACTTTTGTTATGACAGTTGAACGTCAAAATCAACATTAAAAAAATCTCTAAATATGTATATATTGCACTTCTATGTTATTGTTTTTTGACACTTTAATGGTTTTTTGGTCAATTTAAAGTATGACGTTAAGATGTTTGGGTCATATTAAGACCTATTGTCCAATGCTTTCGCTTCAACTAAAAAAGGAAGAATGCTTCACCTAAAGAAGGAAGAGCCAGTTAAAGGGAAGGTTAGTTCGTATTCATTGAATACAAACTATCCTTGTTCGTATTCCACGAATACGAACTAAGAACTTTTTTTTAAAAAAAAAATTATGCAAAATTTGGACCTAACTCGCATTTAGAAAATGCGAATTAGGCTTAGTTCGTATTCCACAAATACGAACAGCACCTGACAAAACTCTCCTACAAAACCACCACTGGTACAGAACACTTTGTAGAAATGGCACGTTCTTGGAAATTTCTCTCATCTTCACTTCTACTGACACCAATACAAGCTGACAAGATAGAAGATGCTAATGGAGTTGAATTTGATTCTCCTCTTGAACCTACTCTTTGGGACAGCCATAAACAACATAAATTGGGAAGCAAGAAGCTAAATGGTAATTACTGAGAAAGAGCATTCAAAAGAAAATGCAGGTGAAGTCACCAATGCAGCAGCACATGAGAATAGAGGTGTTAATATGGGAATGGAGAATCTGAGAGTTTCTATAGGAAGTGGGGGGAAGATGGCTCATAGAGTGCTCAGCAATGCTAGGAGAGTTCGAAGGACACGCAGCAAAAGAAAAGTAAGAGAGAAAAGGAGAGAGGGTGGAATATAGGATTAGCAGCAGCTAGAACTAATGTTGCACAATAGCAGTGTGTGGTACGGTTAGAAAAATAGGGTACAATCATTTTATAATTGATAACATAGGGGTATGCTTAATCAGTACGTACTTTCTGATTCGTGGTATGATGGAAGTAGAGTTGTCTTAAGAAATTTGAATATATATCATGTATACAAATAATCTATTACTTAATTGTACTAGAATTTGATTTATATTATGGTTTTAATTGTACTAGAATTTTATATGTATTTAGAGTTTTAAGCTAGTTTGCTTACATTTTAGTAATAGAAGTATTTTGGAATGCTATAATGACCGTATTGATATGCGAATGTACTATATTCCGGTACGCATGTACCAATACAAAAATCGAAAAGAGAAGAAGCATATTAAGTAACACTAATTAGAACTATTTTGTGAAGCATGTATTTCTTTCTTTTTTTCTTTGTATCTAGACTAATATTATGACACAATTGATTTGCTTGGATAATCAAATACTGGTTAGAAAAGGAACAAAAAACAGACAAACAAACAAAAGAGGAATAAGAAAAAAATTTCAGTTTAGGAATGATTGAGGGGATGTATTCTCACAAAAGTTAGATTTGAACCTCCTTACTTTCTTTGTATTTTTTTTCTTTTTTTGGGCAAACTTCTTTTTTTGATTTCGTAAATATTAGCATGGTTTAAAATTACGGTCACAGATTTCAAAGTTCTACATCGATCTTGATACGTTAATTTAAAGATTAAAATGTCTTTAAAAAATGAAAAAAATTTAAAAAAATATATAAAAGACATTAATATGCAAAGTTGCAAAGTGAAATAAAATAAATGAATAATATTATTATGTATAGTGACCTCAACTCTCAGGTAACATGAATATGGAGTTGTTCTTTTGCTAATAGGTTGTATGCCAATAAAAAGCATTAAATTTCCTATACAATTTCCCATTAAAAAATAGATGAAATATAATATATTTTCATTTATTTTTTTTTTGAAAATGTTTTAGTTATTCAACTTCTTTTTGGACAAATTTTTCTTTTTATTATCTAATATGTTCTTTGTATTGTGAACCTCCAAATGAAATCATTCTATTGCTATGACCTACCATGACCTCAACTGTAAACAAATAATACATACTAAAAAAATGAAACCTTTATTATTATGAATTACAAATCTAGATTAAATGATGTTAACTAAACATATTTGAAGTTAATCAAACAAAATTAACTTGTTTGAAAACTAATTTAGGATAATTGAACTTATAAAATTCAGTAGGGGTCATAATATAATAAAAGAATAAAATACTAAGGTACAAAGTAGTTGCTTTAATTCTTACTTTGTAATTTAGGGATTGATTGAGAGTAGACTGAAAGTTGTAGTATGTAATATAATTGCAATTTAAGAACATATCTTCTTCTTAGATCCGTCATCAAGATCAACCACCCAAACCTTAGTACATCTCCCGACCGATTAGAAACTTCCCATAAAAGATCTACTCAAAGTCTCAAACTTCCCAAAAACCATTGCAAACAAACATTTAAAAAAAAAAACCAAAACTCCTCAAACTTCTTAAAGATCTGGTGCTACTTCATTGGAAAACGAAATAAAAACTTGGTTTAAGTCGGAGTTCAGTTAAGCCGACTATCTCCGTTTAGATCATCAGAGGTACGTCACTTCGTTTTACTCTCTTAGCATCGAGAAGTTTCATTCTCCTCTGAATCATGAATCAACTCGGCAAATTCGGGCGAGCCTCTCCCGAGTTTTTGATTCGTTGCGTTGAATCTGCCTAACTTGTCCAGTTTTGGCAAAATTTCCCTTCTTTATTATCTAAATGGATATTCAACTAAAACCTTTCGGCATGCCAATGGCTGAATTACTAGTTAAATAGTAGGTGATATCTAGTTTTTTTTTCCCTATATAATTTCTTATTTTAATGTTAATAACTGAGTAACCTGTATGCATAGTTGACTGACTAAACCCACATTTAATATTGGTCAGGTGACTTAATGTCTACACACACAATATTTCAATGACTAATTTCTTTGTTTTTTTTTCTCTGATTCCTAAAAGATACTAGTAATATCTGTTTATATATGTATGTATGTATATTTCAATGACTAATTTCTTTGTTTTTTCTCCCATTCCTAAATTAATTGTTCTAATTGCTGGAGATGAAAAAATTAATTATATTTTTAAATTATGCTTTTTACGATAATCAAAATTTCACATATTCGCACTGAAAAATGAAAGTTTATTTCAGTTATTATTGATTAATATCGCAAGCTAAACGACTTTTATTACCATTGTTATTACTATTATTTATTAATATTAATATTATTTTGCTACTATTCTGTTAAATTAATTGCAGAAAAAATTGGGGAAAAAAAATGGAGGATATATTCGTGGCATACTCTCGATATTCTCAATGCTTCTTGCTTTAATAACGCTTTATCTATGGAAATGCCGACTGGACTCACGGTCTCCTAATCAACATTAAGAATAATTAGAACCTCAGGTTTTATTAATTTATCAAATTTATTTAAATTATAGAAATTTAATATTTTTAATGCATTTTTGTTTTAGTTTTTAAATTGTTAGGTTTTATTAATTTATCAAATTTTTTATTGCTTTTTTGTTTTAGTTGAATTGTTTAAACTAATTAATTATTATATATTGATAGTAAAGCACAACAACCTCATTTTTGTAAAAAATAATAATAATAATAATAAATACATGATTAATCAATTATAATAGATTAAAAAGTTTTATACTTTTATTCAAAATATTTGTTAGATATTATTGATATATGAAAATATATAAAACAACAAAATGAGTATAATTGAATGAACAATTAGAGGAAAGAAAATAATTGTAACGAAACTGGTGATATATAATAGTTATAAAAGATTTTTTTATTAGGAATTAAAAAAAACAATTTGAACAATATATAACTGTTATAAATAATAAGTATTTGTTTATTATTTGCTGAAGTATAATGTTTATAAGATACTTATCTATGTTCTATACAATTATTATTGTATTATGTATAAAATTTAATAAAAACTTAAGTCTTTTAGAAATTTTAAGTCATAAACAATAGAAGTAAATCTATATCTGTATAAGAGATTTTTTTTTAAATATAATTTCTTTTTACAAATAAATTTTTTTACCATCTTATTAAACATTTATTCAAAAATTTTACATAAATGTAAGGGATTTTGTTATATTATATTGATATATATATATATATATATATATAATAAATATATAGTAGTAATATAAATTATAAAAATATATAGTTTTATTAGATTGAATAGAGATTATTTTAGATAGGTTGTTATACTTCATTAAGGAGCGGCTTAAAAAAAAATTCTTTAATGACTTGTAAGGATTTGTTTGGCATGAAACTATTTAACTAAGGGTATGTTAGGCATGACAAAAATAGGTAAATAAAAATACGACCAGTAATTCAATTATGTTTTCCTATCAAAATTTATGTTTCATTAAAGATAAGTATTTTAGGTATTACAAAAAAAGGGAAGAAACAAGAATTGGGAGAAATAATTGGTGTATATATATATATATATACATACACACACACATACACACACTCTCTAGAAAAGAGCACGTTGCACGTGTAACATTCTTGATTAATTTATTGGAAATTAATCAAACAAAATTATGTCTTATATATAGAAAAAATAAATTAAATTAAACTAACACATTCTCCATATTATGGATAGGGATCAAATAATATATTAAGATTATTATAAGAAGATAAAAATAAGAAATTGTTTTTTTTATCTTACTTTGAAATGCACAGAATGTTAGTTGGAAAAAAAAAAAACATTTGTCTTACTTTAAAAGTGCACTCAACTCTCATGAAAAATATTCAGTTCTAAAGACATCCAAAATGACACGTAGTTTTTAATAATTCCTATCAGAATTAAATTTTTTCAATATATTATGTAAAATATGTATGCATGTAAAGAATGTTGGTCTTTTTTTCATGTTTCTTAAACTTATGATAACATTTATTTTAGGACTCCATTGACATTCTGAATCTTTTTTTTTTTTTGGACTTCTGAGCTCTTTGATTCATCCTAAATGCCATCAAATATGGTTAGCTCCAAAATTTAATTTTTACATGGTATTTTATATAAAATTAAATTTTCATTTATTAAATACATAAACAAAATGTGAAGCTAGTAAAAAATGTATGAATTTTAATTTGTCTTTTGCAACCTCTTTTGATCAAATCTTTGTATTGGTTACATAGACATTTAATAGTAATCTTTGTTATTTATTTTATAGTGTAACGAATACATTGTAATTTCCAAAGTTGACATGGAAACTCAATCTGTATTTGTAATTAACTTTAGAGTATTAAATAGTATGGTTTTATTTGTATAAATTATGTTGTTATTTATATTGCTTACCTACTTATTTGTGCTATATTTTATCATTCCTACCATTTATATATATAGTATTCTTATAAGTCTTGCTATGATTGCTCTACAATATATATTTTGAGTATACATCGTACTATTCCATGAGTTGATTTTTTTCCTCATCAAGGGTTACTCTAATCCAATTTTTTGGTTCTTTTATCAAATGTTCCAATATTATTAGAGTATTTAATAATGTGCTTAATTTGCATAATATTTGTTGTTTTTATACCAATTGTTTAGCTAAGTACTTTTTTCTATTTTGTCACATCCACAAATTATATGAGACATTCTTATGTATTAAAATGATTATTTTAGACATATTTTGGGCACTCATCGTATCATGGGTTGAGCATTTTTTGTTTTACGAAGTGAAATTTAGGTTGTAAGGTACTTTCTTTATAACTTATTGGTCATAGAGTTCGAGTTACTAAAGGGAAGGGAAGTGATTTTTTCTAAAGGATAATAATATTAAAGAGATATTAAATAACAAATATTTTTATCTCAATTAAAGAATAAGAATTTTTTTTATGTAAATTATAAAATTTGTATTGGTATGATTATCAATTTTTTGATTTTTAAGTTGAAACAAAATTTTGATATTAAAAGAGGTTTTATTGAATGTAAACTAAATAAAGTCAAACATAATGCATAAAATTTCTTAGGGGCTTTTCCTATTCTTTTTTTTTTTGTTAAATGTTAGTGAAGTTAAATATTTTTGGCAAGGGTAAACTTAAAATATTTCTGAAATTAAGCTATTAGCATTAATAAATTTGAGAGTATGCAACAACTTAACTTATCTGTTATGATGAGCATAAAATTAATTATTAGATATTGATCGTAAAGCACAACAACCTCATTTTGTATATATAAAAATAAATACATGATTAATCAATTACAATAGAACCAAAAGTTTTATTTTTTATTCAAGATATTTATTATATGTTATTAATATATGAAAATATATAAAGTAACTAGAAATGAGTATAATTAACTAAAATACAATAATATAGTTAATGAACAATTAGAGGGAAAAAAATAATTGTGGTGAAATTATAGATATATAATAGTTATAAAAAATAGAAACAATTTAAACATATAAAAATGTTATAAATAATATTTTTTAATATATGCTAAAGTATAAATGATATTTTATATCTTAAATTTTTCTTACCTTCTTATTATGTATTTATGTCAAAATTATGTAAAAACTCAAGGAAGAAATAATTTGAAGATACATAATAGTTATAAAGACTAATTTATTTTACTTTTGCTTAAAATATAATTTCTTTTTACAAATAAAAATTTCTACTATCTTATTATGTATTTATTCCAAAATTTTGCATAAATCTAAAGAATTTTGCTATATTAATTAATCACAAAATATAGTTGGTAGTATTCTTAAAAATAAGTAATTAAATAGATGAGGAATAATTTAATAATATTTTCCTATAGAGATTTGTATTTCATTAAGGGTGGGTATTTTAGGCATTACAAAAATGGAGAAACAAAAATTGGTTATACTTTCCTATCGAGATTGAGAATTATATTTTATTAAGTGCAGTATTTTAGGCATTTCAAAGAAGGGAAGAAACAAAAATTAAGAAAAATAACTCGCATATATAAAATAATACTAGAAAAAAAACACGTACTTCACACATGTAACACTTCTAATTTTTTGAAAATTTTCATCTTCTGGTTAAAAAAATAAATGAATAATCAGATTACCAAGTATGAAAATTTTACCTGTTGAGGTTTTTTATACAAGATTTATATATTTTAAATATATTTTTCATATATTTGCTTTTTTAATTGTAATTATTCTCATTTAATTTTCAATATTGTTCGTTATTTATTACAACATTATATATAAATTTCATTTTTTTAAAAAAAAATTAAACAAATTTTCTCTGTTATGAGAACAATATATGTAGGGTTATCAATGGGTCGGATTATAATGTTATCGTGTCATGTCAGGTGTGACTCATTTCTTATCGTGTTTTCATGTCGTGTCGTGTCGTGTGGGGCCCGTTTCTTATCGTGTCTTGTTCATGTCTGACTCATTCGGATTCGTGTCGTATTCGTGTCTGACCCATTTACTATTGACATAGAGTATCAGCCTATTTAACAATTACATAACTTGCGATACATTTGAGTTAAAATCTCAAATTTTGATTATTTAATAACTCAAACAATTATTAATACTATACCTTATTATTATAGTAATTTAAAACACATAATTAAAAGTATTGAAATTTTTTGGATAATATTTAACATTATTATTATGTTTGATTTAATAATCTAATATTAATTCTATTATTCACAATCTTAAAATATATTATATTAAATTATAATAAAATAAAATTTTCACTAAAATCTGTTCATACAGCTAATGTTACACGGGTTATCGTGCTCAACCCTACGGTTGACCCAACCCATCTCGTTTAATTTCGTGTCATAAACGGGTTGACCCAATAATTACCCGATAAATTTCGGGTCGTGTCATAACCTATTAATTTCGTGTCGTGTTCGTGTTTTGTTATCGGGTCGTGTCAGAAATTGTCAGCCCTAAACGTATGATAATTGCATTTTTTTTATATTTCTCTTCTAGGTGCCTAAATTATAATTTCATATAGTGTCACCACCAATTAATTAAACAATTAAAGGTTAGGATATTTTCATAGTATTGAACTTTTTAAATATATCTGCATATTCTTTGTTCTTTATTACAAAAAAAGATAAAATTATTATCAAGTATCAAATATTATTTTATTGATGAAGTATTTTTGGAATTCTATTAATATCAAAAATATTTACAAGTAATCAAATGATATATGGATAATAATTTTAAAAAATGATTAAAAAATTTCAAAAAATTATGTTTCTTGTATAAGAAAACCAACAAATTAAACTAATATGTTCTGCATAATATGGATAGGTATTACACAGTATATTGAGATCATAAACAAAAGGTGAAAATAAAATTTTATTCCTTTATCTTACTCTGAAATGTATATAAAATCAATGAAAATCTGTCTCTTATACACATCTAGATGTGTATAAGAGAACTTGAATGAAAAATATTTACTTATAAAGATATCCAAAATAACATGTAATTACTATAATTTCTATTCTAATTTATTTATTTTAACATATTGTGTAAATTAATTATGTATATAGGTAGAGAATATATTGGTATTTTTCATGTTTCTTAACCTTATGATAATATTGACTGTTCTAAACTCTCCTTCATCCTGAATGGTATCGAATGTGGTTAATTCTAAAATTGTATTTTGACATAGTATGTTAGTATAAAATTAAATTTACATTTATTAAATATATAAACAAAATGAAGGCTAGCTAATAAAAGTGTATGGATTTATTTTTTTATATTTCATACTTTTTTAATAAATTCCTTTTGTTATTTACCAAGACATTTAATCTACATATTTGTTGTTTTGTTAAATATTTAAGAAATTGCATTATAATTTTCAGAATCGACATGTAAAATCAATCTATATCAACAATTATTTAAGAATATTTAATAGTATGATTACATTTGAATAATTTATGTTGTCTTTTATAGTATGTACCTGCTTATTTTTTCTATGTCGTCATTCCTACAATTTATACGCAGTATTCTTATAGGTCTTGCAATAATTATTCTAGACTATTCTAAGAACGAATCATACAATTAGTTGAACTTTTTTATCTTATCAATAGTTACTTTCAACCACATTGATATTTTTTTTTGTTATTTCATCATGTACTGTAACAATTTGTATTGTAATTTCTGAATTTGATATTTAAACTCAATAGATACGTGCAACTATTTAGAGTATTGTTACAATTATTATTTTAGAATATTTTGAACATATGTATTGTTCCATGGGTTGAACTTATTTTATAACTTATCAATATTTCCTCTAAGAGAAGATTCTGTAAAATGATGTTATTAAAGATAAAATTTTAGTAATCGAAATACCATTAAAGAGATATAAATTAACAAATACTTTTATCTCAATTAAATATTGTGAATTTTCTATTTTGTTCTTGAGCATTACTGTCTTTGCTTACTTAATTTTCTTTTCTTCATGTAGTGCGGGAAAAAATAAATCTAAATTAATCGTAATATAGACTCAAAAGAAATAAGAAAATAACGTTATATATTGCACTATTTTTTTCACTTTATGTATAAATTTTAATTTTTTATTTGTATGATTATTAATTTTGTGATTTGTAAGTTGGAATCGTATATTCAAAAATTCTATAATAATTGGTATATATCTCCTGTTAACCAAAATTTCAAGCTAAAGAAGTCATTCTAATAAAAAATCATAAAACCATTATAGTTAACCATCAGTTAAGAAAAATTGTACTTAAAAAATGATGTCGATCAGATTTGTTATCTTCTTCAATTGATCTTATTAGCCAAAAAGGCTAGCAGAAATGCCAAATTCAAGTTCAATGCATCTTTTCATCAAATTCTACATGAATCAAATATTCTCTTTATGAAAAGTTTATTTATCAAACAAAATTAAATAAAAAAATTAGAATATAATAGAGGTAAAATGAAGAATATATTAGTTTAATTTATTTAATTTCTTATACATATAAGACATAATTTTTGTATGATTATTTTAATCTTTACATTTTAATTAGAATCATTTTTTTTTTCTTTTTTGAAATTTTAATTATAATAAATATTTTTATACAAATAAGTATCTTCCATCTTATTATGTATTTATGCTGAAATAAATGGTTGTATCCTAAAAAATAGGTTGAATAAATGATTAGTAATTTAATTATGTTTTCCCATGGGAATTAGAAATTATATTCATTACAGGCAGGTATTTTAGGCATTACAAAAAAAGTAAAGAAACACTTAAATGTATTTCCCAATTAGGAATTGGAAATTATATTTTATTAAGGGCGGATATTTTAAATATTACAAAAAAGGGAGAAACACTTATATATATATATCTATATGTGTCTATTGAAATGGAAAATATATTTCATTAAGGGTGGGTATTTAATGCATCACAAAAAAGGGGAGAAGGAAAAATTGGGACATTATAATCCTGTCTCTTATACACATCTAGATGTGTATAAGAGACACGTGTAATGACATGATTTATTATCATAAATCTAAAAATAAATGAATAATCAGTCAATAATAACATAGAGTACAAAGTATAAACATTTTATCTGATGAATTTTCTTATGCAAAAGTTATATATTTTAAAATATATATTTCATATCTTTGCTCTTATCTTCGTAATTATTTTCACCTTTCTTTTTTTTTATTAATTTTTATTTTTTGTTATTTGTAACAATATTATACACCAATTTCATTTCTACACAAATAATTAAAAAAACCTTTTCTTTTAATGAGAACAACATATGATATCTGCATCTTATTTCTATTTCTTTTCTATGTGCTTAGATTACGATTTCCTATAGCGACACAATCAATTATTTTATCAGTTAAAGCTAACATCATTTTATTGATGAAGTATTGATATTTTTTTATTAGCAAAAAATATTTATAGAAATCAAATGATATATGGATAATAATTACAAAAATAATTAATTTTAATTTCAAAAGGTAAGAAAAAATGAATCTGATTAAAATGTAAAGAATGAATATATCAAAAAAATCATTATAAAAATTTAGATCTAATTAAACTAATTTGGTCTCCATATTATTGGTAGATATCATAAACTATATTAAAATGTTATAAAATAATTAAAATAACTAATAAGTTGTTCTTTTATGTTTCTCTAAAATGCACCAAATATTAATGAAAACAATCATTTATCTTACTATAAAAAGCACACAGTGCTAATAAAAAAAACATGTAGTTCTAAATATGTCCAAAATTACATGTTAATTTAAGTGTGATTTTATATAAATTTCTATCGCAATTAATTTGTTGTTAATAAATTGTGTAAATGTGTATAAATATAGAGAATATATTAGTATTCTTTTATATTTCTTAAACTTATGATATTACTCACTTCAATATTCTATTGAAACTTTGAAGTTTGAACTCTTCATTCATATTTATGGCACAAAATGTGGATAATTCCGATCCAATCCAAAATAGTTTTTGTTTCTCTTTTAGGTTACAGGTTATAATTTGTTAACAATAAAGATTTTTCTATAATACTAAACTTTTTAGATATAATTATATATATTTTACCATTAAAAAAAGAGAAAATCACTATCGAGTATCAAGCATTATTTTGTAGATGAATAACGTGTTAAAATTCTTTTATTAAGGAAAAATATTTACATGAGATCAAATAATATATGGTAATAATTACAAAATAATTAATTAAAATTTCAAAACCTAAGAAAAAATGAACTAAGAAAATGTAAAGAACAAAGACACCAAACTAAATAGATTAATTAAACTAATATATTCTCTATAATATGGACATGTATCACACATTATAATAAGATTATTATTAAAAGATAAAAATTAAAAAGTTGTTCTTTTGTCTTACTTTAAAATGTATAGAACATTAATGAAAAATATCCTTTATTTACTCTAAAATGCACGCCACTCTGATAAAAAATATGTAGTTCTAAAGATATAGAAACTAACACATAATATTTATGTAATTTCTATTGCAATTAATATTATAACATATTGTGTAAATTATATATCAACATAGAGAATATATTGTCATTTTTCCATATTTCTTAATATTATGATGATAACATTCACTTCAGGACTTCATTGACGTTCTAAACTTTCTTCCTTTCATCTTGAATGGTATCGAATGCGGTTAACTCTAAAATTATATTTTGATATCGTATTTTACTATGAAATTAACATTTGTATTTATAAAATGTATAAATAAAATTAAAGCATGTACTTGCCTGAGGAGGAGCATTCTCTTCTGATTCGAGGCGATATTCATGCATGATCCAATCAGTTTTTTGGTGCCCTTCCTTTGTAGAACACAAGAGTTTTCCTCATCCCAATGAGTTTTGATTTATCATACATGACTTATCTCTTCCTGTTGCTTTCCAGAATCCGGCAATGGTTGCTCTGTTGGTCCTTGTCCCCGTTGGATACTTCTTATCTTTATGACTGAAAAAATACCACTCATTTTGCTCTTCATATCCGATACGGCATTTATCTGTCCAAATACATTTCTTATTGCTCAATTTTTTTTCAAGCTTTTTAGGTAGTTTTAAAGAAACCCTAAAGATTAAGTACAACGTATGACTAAAGAAAAATGGCTACCTAAAAAATGTCCTGGGAAAAAAGGGGGAAATTCTACCGTCGTGAATTCCATCACGTTTGAATTTTAAAAACTTACGCAATACAATATTATGTGTTTTAAATGTACGATTTTTTTTTTTTTTGTCTTTTTTTAGTAATACCTTATATTGTTTATCAAAATATTTGATCGACATTTTTATTGTGTTGTTAAATAGTGTAAAATTACATTACAGTTTCCAAAGTTTACGTGTAACACAATCTATATCTACAATTATTTTAAAATATTTAATAGTATGATTTTATGCATAATTTATATTGTCTTTTACATTACTTACCTATTTATTTTTTCTAGTTGTATGTCTAGTATTCTTATAGGTTTAGCAATGATTATCTAAATTATTTTGGGTATATATAGAAATTTTTTTACCCCATCAATAATTACTCTAGACCAATATTTTTTTGTCAAATACTGCAACAACTACCATTTTAGTTTCCAAATTTGACATTTAAACTCAATATACTAGCAAATATTTACTTCTCCCAAATTCAATAGTATCATTTATTTGCATAATCTAATTATATCTTCAAGATACTTACCTAAGTATGTTTTCTAAATTAGCAAGTAATAGATTATGCATATAATTCTTGAAATCTTATAATGATTATTTGCTAATATTTGGGCATTGCATCTGTCTCTTATACACATAATTTAGATGTCTATCTTTAACTGATATTGTGGTTTACAGTAACTATTGATTTTCCATAGAAAATAAATAGAATAAGGATTTTCTAATCAAATATTACTATTAAAGAGATATAAAACTAACAAATACTTTTATCTCAACCAAAAATTATAAATTTTATATTTAGCTCGGAACTTTACTTTCGTTGCTTGGCTAATTTTCTTTTCTTAACAAATCTAAATTAATTGTAGTAAAAATTTAAATGAGATAAGAAAACAGTGTTATATGCTCCACTATTTTTTACTTTTATAAATATTGAAATTTTTATTTGGATTATTAATTTTGTGATTTTTAAGTTGGAGGAAAACTTTGATATTAAGTCTCGTAGATTTGGAGATCAACAAGGTTATATATATATATAACTGTATATATATGTTATTCAAATCCAATCAAGTCAAACAGAACACATAAAATTTGTGAGTTACATTTTATCTTCTTCTATTTGTTTTCTATTAAATGTTAGTGAGATTGAACTTTTTTATAAGGTAAGCTTAATTCTATAAGTAAAATAATATATTAAAACTAATGAATTTGAAAGTCTAATAATTTAACTTATTTGCTACAATGAGCAACTAATTAATTATTATATATTGATCATAAATCTAATAACATCTGTCGACCCAAAACTGACATCATTAATCACATGTGTATAAGAGCCAAAATTTTTATACTCTTACTCAAGATATTGTAGATGTTATTGGCATATAAAAATATATAAATTTTAAAAATGAATCTAATTAACTAACATATAAGAGCATACTTGAATAAATAGTTAGAGAAAAGAAAATAATTATTTGTGAATTTGTTCTTATAATTTTAAAATAGTTATAAAAAACTATTTTTATTAGGAATAAAAAATAACAACAATTTGAATATTATATAACCAGTTATAAAATAATATTTTTATTTATTTTTTGCTCAAGTATAATTTGTATTCTTAAAAATTTATATCATCTTATTATGTATTTATGCTAAAATTTCTTAATAACTTAAGGAAGAAACAATTTGAACATACATAATAGTTAAAAAAAACTACATTTATTTTGTTTTTTCTCAAAGTTTTTTATACAAATAAAATTTGTACCATCTTTGCATTTATGCACAGTTTTTCATATAAATTTAAAGAATTATGTTATAGCATTTTGAAATATTCATAATAAAGAATAGTAGAATTATATAAGATGGATTTATTATACTAATTGGAAAGTATTTTAGATGGGTCAATTATACTTTATGAAGGGAATGTTAGACATAACTACTTAATTAAGGGTATATTAGCTAGGACAAAAAAGGAGAAAAATAATAAATTATCTCGAGCTAGAATTATATGACTAAAAAACAGGTGGTATTATCCTAAAAAATTGATAGTTAGATTAGATGAGGAGTAATTTAATTATACTTTTATAGGAATATATATTATTAAGGGTGGGTATTTTAGTTATCATAAAAAAGGGAGAAACAACTCGCATATATATATATATATATATATCTAATGATATCCAGCAAACCTGTTGGGTCACATAATCTTCTACTGCACACCCTATCTCACTTTATATTCCACCATTTAATGATCTGCCAAGATCGTTTTAAAATATAATTATAGTTTTAGTGAATGAATTTGGCATATTTTGTAGTGAGACAGGAAGTGATATAGATGATCTTTAGCGACTTGGCGGCAGCACAGGATCTTCTATCTCACACCCTATCTCACCCGTTCCACCACCTAATAAACTGTCAAGATTTATAAAATAATCTTGATAATTTATTTGACAGTGTGACAGAGAGTGACATAGAACAAAAGATACTCAGCCGCTATATTAGTAAGTTTTGATTTTTTTTTTTTTTTGGACATTTCCTTGGAAGAATACTCAGGGTACCAGTAGTACTCGTAGCTTTGGGAAATTAAAGAGAATAGACTGGTTAACTAATTTTATAGTATTCAGTGAGTTTTTTACTCCTAAATTCCTAATACCTGCACTGATCAACAAGGTTGAGACTGGGGAGCGAAGGAAAGATAGACAGCGAAAGAGCTGCATTATATGGCGGCCTCCAATCTTGTTGATTCTATTCTGCATGATCTGGATTTTCTCCACGATGAGGTCAAATTTGACTACAACCTTTTTGTCGTATTACTGGTACATCATCATCAGAATGGTTTTCCATGCTCGATGTGGTTTCTGAATTTGAGAAAAGCATCAAGTCTTTTATGAAAAGCACAGAGAAGTATGCATACTTTGACAGACGACTTCAGCTCTTTGCAACTGCAATCCAGTAGTTGTTGGATCATGATAAGTGATGATGAACTTGACACTTAGTTGACTCTATTTTACAGAATCTAAAATAATGAGTAGAAATAGATCAAGTTATTTGCTCTGTCTCTTATACACATCTAGATGTGTATATTCAAGACAGAACAACGTTGAAAAATTTCATGGGCTTCGCCAAATTTTTTTGTGTTGAGGAGGTTGAGGGAGCCGGTCGGAATATGGAAAATCTGTTCACCCACATTCAATTTGTGACTATGAATGCAGCAATGTTGACTTATGTGTGGTACTCAGATTCCGACCATTATTCTGGAGTTCCAAGGAAGATTTGCTCATTTGATGTCATAAGCGTAACCTTGTTGATCTCCAAATCTACGAGACTTACATCAAAGTCTTGATAACTTGTTCATTACAAGCCACGAAGATGGATAACCATATATTGAGGGACTTCGATGATTCTCTGATATCTTGTCTCTGGGAGCTACTATTGTGCAACACCAGCTTTATGGTCTCTGTCAAAGGTCAAATGCAAATACTCTACGAGGGACTCAGATTCTTGAGGAGCATTCTGCTGAGGAAGCCGCAGGAGCAGATGGGTGATCAGCTAGATGGAAAAATTGTTACCTTTCTTAGAGAGGCAGGAATTGGAATTTGCTCTCTCCATCTAAATGCAGCAAACAAAGTAGATGATGTTGGCTCCTCCTCGGTGGTAAGAGATTCTCCTCCTGATGATTGTTGTGCCATGTTGGTTAATATCAACAGAGATTTCCAGCTTATTAAGGCTCAAATCGCCGGTGCAAGCATGATAGAAGGAGGTCTTCCTTCCTATCAAATCTTCAAAGGACAAGAAGTTCACAAGACTTCCAGTCTTAAGACATCAAAAGTTAGAGTACCAACAACCCATGAAGTTGTAGTTGAACTTAAGGATGAGGCGGAAAAAGTAATTGATCGACTGGTAAGGGGATCAGAAAACTTGGAAATTATTCCCATTGTGGGAATGCCTGGACTTGGTAAGACAACTTTAGCCAAAAAAGTCTATAACAATCCTTCAATTGTATACCACTTCCATATTCGTCTTTGGTGTTCTGTTTCTCAAGTTTATGACACGAAAGATTTGTTACTTCAAATGTTGCTTGATGATGGCAAATACTCTAGAGATTTGCTTCAAAAGCTTTATCAAAAGTTGAAGGGAAATAGGTATCTTGTTGTTTTTGATGATGTCTGGGACATTCGGGTATGGAATGACTTGAAATTTTCATTCCCCAATGATAAAAATGATAGTAGAATCATCTTCACAAGTCGATTTTTTAATGTGGCTTCAGAGATTGAAATTGGCAGGGCACCTCCATAATCTTCGCCCACTTACTGAAAACGAGAGTTGGGAATTGCTGCAGAAGAAGGTGTTTGGAAAAGAAGATTGTCCTCGAGCACTACATGGACTTGGGATGGACATAGCAAAAAATTGCAAGGGATTACCTCTTACAGTTGTTATAATAGCTGGAATTCTTGCAACCGTGGAGTGTGATGCTTGGGATGAAGTTGCAGAAAGCTTTACTTCAACCGTTGTGTATGGAACAGACCAGTGCAAGAACACGGTAGACCTGAGTTACAAACATTTGCCACATTATTTGAAGCCATGTCTTCTCTATTTTGGAGCATTTCCAGAAGATCAAGAAATTCATGCCAAGAAGTTGATGTCATTATGGATTGCAGAAGGTTTTGTGCAAAACACTGAACAAAATAGATTAGAATACGTCGCAGAAGAATACCTGATCGAATTAATCGAAAGAAACTTAGTTATGGTTGCCAAACAAAGATCCATAGGTGGAGTCAAAGCTTGCTGCATTGCATGATTTGTTACACGAGTTTTGTAAGGACAAATCTAAACAAGAAAACTTTCTACAGGTGTTGCATGGATATGATGAGCTTTACACTTTTAATGAGCTCCCCAACGTCGAAAGGTTGTCCATTTGGTCTAATGTTGAGCAATTTAAGAAGTCAAAACTATTTTGTCCACGTATACGCAGTCTACTGTTTAATTGCATTGAAGAGTCAAAGCTATTTTGGTCTAGTATGGCTGATATCTCATTTATCTTTTGCATTTACAAACATCTTAGAGTGCTGGATTTGGAGCAAATTTATCAGGGGTTAGAGGTTTTTCCAAGGGAAATAGAATCACTTGTTGACTTGAGGTACTTGGGTGTTGGAGGTGACATGAGAGACATCCCGCCATCGATTGAAAACCTCTCAAATTTAGAAACTTTTATTGTGAAATCTCTCAATTGTGTTTTTGTGCCACATACCATTTGGAATATGTCCAAGTTGAGGCATTTACACATAGTAGATGTGGAAGGTTAGGTGGTCTTTACCGAGTAAATATCTTGAAAACACCTCTAATTTGGATAATTTAGATACACTTTCCTCTTTACTTGTTTCTTTAGATCTCGTGGAAAACATCATAGGCAAGATTCCAAGCGTCCGTGAACTGAAAATCCAACTCTTACCAGCAAAGGAATCAACGGGATACTGCAACTTGAGTCCACTCCAAAGTCTAGAATCACTCGAGGTGTTGACGAAATCATTGTCACCGAGTCATGTGGAGTTTTCTTTCCCCTTGACTTTAAAAGAATTGGCCCTTGAAGGATTGCGCCTGTCCTGGAGTAAAATTCAATTGATTGGGGAGCTACCAAATCTTGAGGTCCTTAAATTACACCGCGATTCCTTCACAGGAGAAAGATGGGACCTGACAGATGGAGGATTCATTAAACTGAGATTTTTGAGTTTGGAAGCATTGGATATCGTCGAGTGGACAGATGCTGGTTGTGATGATTCCCTTCCACATCTACAGACCAGTGTCTGTTCACAAAAGTTTTGGAATTGGAAAAGGTCCCTTCTTGTTTAGAGTGTGTCTCTAGTCTTGAAGAGATTATGGTGAACGAATGTAGTGATACTGTTAAAAGTTTGGTATGGAAAATTGAGGAAGAGCAGAAAAGCTATGGAAATGAGAATCTGAAGATCCTTATTAACTAGCCAGAGCACGAAATCTAAGGGGTGGATTCTGCGTCAGATATATTGAGGTAAAATCAACTGTCTTCTTAAAGCTACATGCATTTGGAGGGTGGATTCGATTCTTTTTGTTAGTTATATATCAATTTATGCCAAAATTTTATGTTAAACAGAGATAACAGAGGCCACAGCTACATGCCTAAGCCTAAGATTTATCCAATAGCTAATGTTGTTCAATCTCACTTCATGTTTTTTACAAGTCTTTGCGTCCTATAAGAGACAAATAAGTTGAACACCAATAAATTTGGCGATTGCATGAAATTTGTCAGTAGCAAATATGAACAAATTGATGTACATTGTGGAGGTGGAGTTGTTAAAGCAACATCTTAGAAATCTGCTAATGACCATTTTTAACTCTAGCACAACTGTTTTATCTAGTATTTCCGATTGCAGAATTAATTCTTCTCTGTTATCTATTTGCTGCAATAAAATTGAACAAACAAGTGCAACCTTAGTTTTTGCCCTGTAGAATTCTTTATTTGTAAGATTCCAAGTTTTTGCCCTAGTATTTCATACCTTCATGTATCCCTTGTTCCTGAAACATCAAGGAAAAGACAAAGAAAAACTTCAAGAGGAAAACTCTCTTATAGAAAAGCTTGTCCAGAAGAGTTTATGTGATGCCAATTCCGTCCCACATCGAAAGTGGGAGGGATATCAGTAGACTATTAACAACTTGGCTTAAACATTTTGAGATGCTTATTGTTTTCAAAAGTTGTTGGGCCAGCCATGACCCGAGTGTTACAGTCTATATTACAATTTGCATGAAATGGCTTTAGCCTGTGAGGTCGAGGAGTTCTATGTATTAGTCATGAAATTAACAACCAAATAAACCAAATAACTTCAACTGACAAGGCTCCAAGTAACTTCAACTGACAAGGCTCAGCTATGAGATAATTGCTTTCTATGTGATAATTGCTTTCTACAAATAGAGACGGTTGTTGGTGTTCCCTATTGGTTCTCTTAGTAAATGGCAAGAGCACTTTCTATGATGTTGATTTATTCCTTTCTATTTGTGTTATTGTATCTCGAAACCTTTTCAACAAAGTACTTTTCAAAGGTTTTTCTTGTTTTACAATCATAACACTTAATCCTTTCCTTCTTGAACTTTCTCATCGCTGCTTGCTATCAGACAGCAAAAAGTACTACTATTACATTTTACTTCATGCTGTTGTTACTGCTGAATAATTGGAGTAGATGCTTGATTAAACAATTTTGTTATCCAGGTTACTGTGGTCACTGTTCACGTATTTTGTATGTTTATACATGGTCTATTGTGGTTTGGAAAGGCGCATATTGGATGATCCAACTAATGCAAGACCCAAATCACATTTTAATTTTGTGATTTTCAAAGGGTCACGGTTTACAAAATCACACCATATATGACTTATAAATAGAAGTCATAGTATTACTCTGAATTTAAAATTACTAGAAATTATACATATACTTTGCACGTGTTATGATCAGAATGCTAGATGCATAATAAAATATTTATTTTTGTTAATTAAATTTGATTTAAGAATTTATATCATTAATTAATTATTATTGTACTTCAACATATTTTATTGTTGTAATTTATATTCCAATTACATTTCTTTGAAAAGTTATATACGTATACTAACCTGTGAAAACATTGAACAAGTGAGAACTAAAAAATTCTGAATGCTAATTTCTTTAAAAGATGTGTGAACTTTCTAAACAAAAAGAAGAAACTTTTATTGTTTTATCATTACTCAAATTTATGGATATCACATGAAGTCTTTTTTTAATTATTCACAATTTAATTCTTGATCTCTATATTTTTATATTGTTAAATATGTTTATGAATAAATCAATTATCTTCATTCAGCACAGATAGTGGTTGGTTTATATATAATATTTGGTTGATTTTAATTATTTTTACTATATATATATATATATATATATATATATATATATATATATAACTTAAATCAATTATAAATTAACATTCATAGGAATAAAATTTAACTTCAATAATGTTCTAACAAAATATTTTGATACTCTAAATCTATCAATTTGACCAACATTCATAGGATTAAAATTTAACTTTAATAATTTTCTAACAAAATATTTTGATACTCTAAATCTTTTTATACTTCACATGTAAAACTACATTCTATGCTGGTAAGATTATTATGCATATACATATTTCTTATAACTCTTTCAAAAACTATAGAATGATCGACTTTTTATTTTATTTTATTAGGCACTTAATATTAACCTTTAGTTTATATCATTTTCGCCAAAAAATCAAAGTTGACAAAATTAATAATATAGAGTCTCATATACACATGTAGATGTGATAACTACTGGATTGATAAAAAAGATTGAGATATAATTTTTTTTTATCAATGAATATGTAATTTTTTTAACATAACTTATTTGTCAAATTTCTTAAGTTTTAATTTTTCACTTAATTTTTTCGAAGAAATGTAGCTTTGAAACAATAAGAGATTAGAGATACAATGTATATTTACATACTTTCTCTATTATTTCTTCCCACACCCTTTTTATACACGAACATAATTATTCACATAAAAAATAATAATTTATTTACATAAATGTTCAATAACATAAAAATTCTCATCAACAGGTAATTTAGGATTTTGTGACATTTACTAATAATGTAAGTTATGTAAACCAATTGTTGTCATCCTAAAATTACACTCAATATTCGTGCTTTTCATTTTCTCTCCTTTTCATCATCGTCAATATTCGTGCTTTTCATTTTCTCTCCTTTTCATCATCGTCAATATTCGTGCTTTTCATTTTCTCTCCTTTTCATCATCGTCTTCTCTTTTAACTATATAGTTTAAAGTAAGCAACAAAATAATATTTCTAGCAACTTAAAAAACAATGTCACGTGCATACCATATTCTATATGACAACCATTAATAGGTACAAAAAAACAGAGAAGGTATGTAAATAAAGGCATTTTAAAATGTAGCATTTTAAAATTCACCATTTATTTACCTATATATAACAAACCAAGAATTGAAAAAAGAAAAAAAAAATCAAACTTGAAAAGAACTAATAAATATAAATGAACAAACACATATGCAATAATAAATAATACATTTTCGTTGTATGCCTAAAGTAATAAAGGTAAAATTGTCGAAATGAATTGTTTAGTAATTTCTTTTTTAACTTGGATTGACATGTTATAATAATTCAAAAATTAGGGAATATTTATAAAAATTTAAAAAGACTCACTTAGTCCTGTCTCTTATACACATGTCTCTTATACACATCTAGAGACAGTATAAGAGACAGGTTCAGAACTCACTGTAGTGAGTTCTGAACTGTCGAGGCCAAATGGTCAAAATGGGTAACGACTGAGGAGAGGGGTGGTTGAAGGTTCTGTTTCTCAGCAATTTCTTATGCATAGTTGACTGACTAAAACTCAACTAATATTAGTCCAATTTCTTTTAAAATATATAATATTTTTTGATACGTGATATAAATATTAAAATATAATATATTATTTTTAAAATATGCATATATATATATATGTATATGATATATTTGTACCTATTATAATGTATTAATACATACAAATTAATATATGATATAAAAAATTATTCAATAAATTCGATAACGGTTGCATCTTTCTCAGCAATTTCGTATGCATATAAGAGACTGACTATTAAGATATCAGAGCCAAGCAATCTTTTATCTTTAGCTGTTTATACACACAAAAGTGAAAATATGTTTTCACAAATTTTTTCGCAATAGCAATGTCGAATGTGTCTAATTATTTTATTTTATTATTTAATGAACGAATAAAATTTTTTAATTAAAATTTATAATTAAATTTAAAAAATCTTAATAATTTATTAAATAATAAGATAAAATAAAAATAAAATATATTTTGCTAATTTGTCTCTACATGTCTTTAAAAGTTAATTTTAAGTCCAGGTCTATAATGAATGAGTAATATTTGTAACTTCATTTGTTTTAAATTTGGAGAGTGCATTTGAAAGTCTCTTTTAGCTAAACTTTGTCGGCGTGCCGACTGAATTAGTACTACTACGACTATTATTATTATTATTATTATTATTATTAATATTTCTTTGGATGAATAAGCGGAAGAGAAAATAGCCTTTTTAGTCCTTCAACTTTTTTACTATAACAGTTTTAGTCCCTAAACTTGATTATTTGCACCAATATAGTCCTTAAACTATTTTTTGTTAGACAATTTGATCCTCAAAAAAGTTTGTTAACCTCCTCTGTCCGGTCAGTCAAGGGCCATTTGTCAAAAGCCCAGGCCATTGTCTTGAATTCATTCAAAACAAAACCAAAAAAAAAAAAAAAGGAAAAATAAGTAATACTCTTGCACATTTAGCAGCCAAAAAAATCATATTTTCCCCAATTAATTTGTATTAAAGCCAACCCAAAAATTTTTTATCAAATGATTCAAACCAAATTCAGTGTCTTAGAACATAGTTATCAAAATAGAATAGGAAGAAATTGAGGCATAATTAAAAAAAAACAAGCATTAGGTGATAACAAGCAATAAGTCCAACATAGTATTAATTAAGACTTCCCAGACTCAAAATATTAATTTACAATGAGTAAATCCACACATAATATCAGGTGATCCTAGCCTACAGTCCCCATGAAAATCGCATAAAGATCCATCACCTTTGGAGTTTGTATCTCGAGCTCAGATGATCTCGAAAGACCGCCATTATTTGGCGGCCTCCTTTCTTGTTGATTCTATCATGCATGATCTGGGGTTTCTCCATAACAAAATGAATGGTGCTTTTGGTTTCCTTAAAGTCAAAGCAGGATTTATCATTTCTGAAAACATTCCTGCTGTGGTCAAGAATGTGGAGAAACAAAGACGTATATGTAGAATCTTATTACCTTGGGGAACTGTACTTTCCATCTTTCTGCTCTATCATTGAATATACTTTATACAGACATGGGAACCAAATACAATCTTTTTGTTCTAGTACAACATCATCAGAAAGGTTTCCCATCCATGATTCCGTGCTCCATGTGGTTTCTGAATTTGAGGAAAGCATCATCAATATATGCATAAAAGACTTCAGATCTTATACATTCCAGATCTGTAGTAGAGACAAAATCATCATGTCTGATGATGAACTTGTGGACTTCCTTGACTCTGTTTTACAGAATCTGGCCTGTCTTCTCAACAGTGAGATGATACACTTCAAATAAGATGGATAATCTGGTCTTTCTCAACAGTGAGATGATACCCTTGAAGATGGATAAACATATACTGAAGAGAGATTTCATCGCTGCTTTTCTCCCACACGTTGATGCCCTTGAAGCCAAGATAACTACATTGAAAAATTTCATAGGCTTCGCCAAATTTTTTCGTGTTGAGGTTGAGAATTTGGAACATCTGTTGACCCACATTCAATTTGTGGCTATGAATGCAGCAAGGCTCAGTTACATGTACTACGTGTGTTCCCACCATGATTTTGAAGTTCAAAGAGAGACGCTCTCCAGGATGAGTAAATCACTTGAGAAGGGTAACCCTGATGATCTCCAAATCTACGAGACTTACTTCAAAATCCTGATGACTTGTTCATTACAAACCACCAAGATGGATAAACATATACTGATAGACTTCAATGATTCTCTCATGACTTGTCTCTGGGAGTTACTATTGTGCAAAACCAGCTTTATGGTTTCGGTCAAAGGTCAAATGCGCCAATACTCTTTGAGGGACTGAGATTCTTGAGGAGCATTCTGCTGAGGAAGCCGCAGGAGGAGCAGATGGGTGATCAGCATCAGCTAGATGGAAAAATTGTTACCATTCTTACAGAGGCAGGAATTGCAATTTGCTCTCTCTATCTGAATGAAGCCAACAAGGTAGATGATGTTGGATCCTCCTCGGTGGTGAGAGATTCTCTTCCCCATGATTGTTGTTGTGCTATGTTGGTTAATATCGACAGAGATATCCAGCTTATTAAGTCTCAGTTCGCCGGTTCAAACATGATAGAAGAAGAATTTCACAAGACTTGGAGTCTTATGACATCTAAAGGTAGAGTACGAACAACCCGTGAAGTTGTAGTTGAACTTAAGGATGAGGCAGAGAAAGTAATAGATCGAGTCGTAAGGGGATCAGAAAACTTGGAAATTATTCCCATTGTGGGAATGCCTGGACTTGGTAAGACAACATTAGCCAAAAATGTTTATAATAGTCCTTCAATCCCTATAAATTGTACACCGCTTCCATATTCGTCTTTGGTGTTCTGTTTCTCAAGTATATGACACGAAAGGTTTGTCACTTCAAATGCTGCTTGATGATGGCAAATACTTTAGCGAGGATGAAGAAGATTTGGTTCAAAAGCTTTATCAAAAGTTGAAGGGAAACAGGTATCTTGTTGTTTTTGATGATGTCTGGGACATCGGGGTATGGAATGACTTGAAATTTTCATTCCCCAATGATAAGAATGGTAGTAGAATCATCTTCACAAGTCGATTTTCTAATGTGGCTTTAGAGGTTGAAATTGGCAGGGAACCTCATAATCTTCGCCCACTCACTGAAAGCGAGAGTTGGGAATTACTACACAAGAAGGTGTTTGGAAAAGAAGATTGTCCTCTAGCATTCCGTGGACTTGGTATGGAAATAGCAAAAAATTGCAAGGGATTACCTCTTACAGTTGTAATTATAGCTGGAATTCTCGCTACTAAAGAGCATGATGGTTGGGAAGAAGTTGACAAAATGTTTAACTTCATCCATTGTGTACGAAACAGGCGACCAATGCAAGAATACATTAGAGCTGAGTTACAAAAATTTGCCAGATTATCTGAAGCCATTATACACATATAAATGGTAGCATTTCTGGAAGATAAAGAAATTCATACCAAGAATTGAAGTCGTTATGGATTGCAGAAGGATTTGTGCAGAGCGCCGAGCAAAAGAGATCTAGAGGATTTAGCAGAAGAGTACCTGACGGATTTAATTGACAGAAACTTAGTTATGGTTGCCAAACAAAGATATATAGGTGGGGTCAAAGCTTGCCGCGTTCATAATTTGTTACATGAGTTTTGTAAGGCCAAATCCAAAGAAGAAAATTTTTTACAGGTGTTGCATGGATATGATGAGCTTTCTACTGTTAACGAGCTCCACAACCTCGAAAGGTTGTCCATTTGGTCTAAGGTTGAGCATTTTAAGAAGGCGAAGCTGTTTTGTCCACGTATACACAGTCTATTATTTAATCTTCTATTGGATCCTGTTCTGATATCTCATTTGTCTTTTGCATTTACAAACATCTTAGAGTGCTGGATTTAGAGCAAATTATTCTGCGAGTACCGGTTTTTCCAATGGAAGTAGAATCACTTGTTGAGTTGAGGTACTTGGGCATTGGAGGTGGGATGATGTTTATACCACCACATATAGCAAACCTCTCACATTTAGAAACTTTTCTTGTGCTGAGATCATTGCGACATACCATTTGGAATAGGACCAAACCCGTTTCATTGCCAGATACCATTTGGAATATGACCAAGTTGAGGCATTTACACATAGTAAGTCGGAGTGTTTGTTGGTCTTTACCTAGTGAAAATCTTGAAAACACCTCTGGTTTGCATAATTTAGACACGTTTTCCACTTTACTTATTTCTTTAGATCAAGTGGAAAACATCATAGGCAAGATTCCGAAAATCCGCGAACTGAAAATCCAACTCTCAGAAGCAGAGGAATCAACAGGCTACTGCAACATGATTATGCAGTCCACTCCAAAGTCTAGAATCACTCAAAGTGTCGACGGTTTCATTGCCACCGAATCGTGTGGAGTTTTCTTTCCCCATGACTTTAAAAGAATTGGCCCTTGAAGGATTGCACCTGTCCTGGAGTAAAATTCAATTGATTGGGGAGCTACCAAATCTAGAGGTCCTGAAATTACTCAACCGGTCCTTCACAGGAAAGAGATGGGACCTGACAGATGGAGGATTCATTAAACTCAGATTTTTGAGCATGGAAGATTTGGATATCGTCGAGTGGACAGATACAGGTTGTGATGATCACTTTCCTTGTCTTCAGAAGTTAGTATTGAATAGATCTTTGAAATTAGAAAAGGTGCCTTCTTGTTTAGAGTGTATCTATAATCTTGAAGAGATTATGGTGAGGCGATGTAATGACACTGTTAAAAGTTTGGTAAAGAAAATTGAGGAAGAGCAGAAAATCTGTGGAAATGAGAATCTGAAGATCATTTTTATTGACTAGCCAGATGCATGTAATCTTAAGGGTAGATTCCGCATCCGATGTTAAGTGGTAAAATCAACTGTCTTTTTAATGCTCACTGGGATTTGGAGGGTGGATTCCATTCTTTTTGTGAGTTATGTATCAATTTACGCCTATATTTTAGTTGTTTTTTTTTTTTTTTCTTTTTTTGGAAGAGACGGCTTTTTAATTGTTAAATTTGGGTGATGTGTTTCTTTTTGGATCAAGGGGTCTATAGCACTATGCCATAGACCCGCTCCATATAAGAATTTCCCATGTTTTTACA
The DNA here is from genome assembly GCA_025175665.1 of Cinchona pubescens. NCBI lineage: Eukaryota > Viridiplantae > Streptophyta > Magnoliopsida > Gentianales > Rubiaceae > Cinchona > Cinchona pubescens. Next base: position 1,669,789 of record JANKKI010000085.1, on the reverse strand, counting down.
AGTCCTTTGCGTAAATAGAACACCTGCAAATAATTTACTTTATCACAGTGAAAAACATGAACGAATTGATGTATGTTGTGGAGGTGGAGTTGTTAAACTCTTAGAAATCTGTAAATGACCATTTTTAACTCTAGCACAACTGTTTTATCTAGTATTTCTGATTGCAGAATTAATTCTACTCTGTTTTCTATGTGCTGCAATAATAAAATTGAGCAAACAAGAGCAAACCTTAGTTTCCATCTTAGTTGTACTTGTTAGCCTATATAATTCCGTATTTGTATTTCTTTTTTTTCAATCGCCAAATGGATACACTACTGTACCAGATTAGATTTACGTCAGGAATAATCCTGACACACCTCACACCCAGAGAGTCTCTACTTGGTGACTGACTTGCCTAAAGCGAGTTGGTTTCCTTATTTGTAAGATTCCAAGTTTTTTTCCCTAGTATTTCTTACTTCTGTGTATCCTTTGTTCCTGAAACACAAGGAAAAGACAAGAAAAACTTAAAGAGGAAAACTCCGGTATGGAAAAGCTTGTCCAGAAGGGTCTATATTAGAATTTGCATGAAATGGCTTTAGCTTGTGAGGTCCTAGAAGTTCTATTTATTAGTCATGAAATTTACAGCCAAGAACTGCTGTTGGCACATGTCGTAATTTATGAACTTCAACTGACAATTCTCAACTATGAGATAATTGTTATACAAGTAGAGATGGTAAACAGTCCCTCCAAGTAAATGGCAAGGGCACTATCTGTGATGTTGATTTATTCCTTCCTATTTGTGGTCTTGTTTCTCGAAACCTTTTCAACAAAGTACTTTTCAAAGCTTTTTCTTGTTTTCCAATCATAAACACTTAATCCTTTACTTCTTGAACTTTCTCATTTCTTCTTGCTATGCAAAAAGTCCTACTATCACATTTTACTTCATGCTGTTGTTACTGCTGAATAATTATTCCTCGAAGTAGATCCTTGATTAAACAATTTTTTCCAGGTTACTGTGCTCTCTATTCACGTATTTTATGTGTTTATACATGGTCCATTGTGGTTTGAAAGGCGGATATTGGATGATCCAACTATTCGTCAGAGCAAAGGACTAGAAGAGGCTTCGCTTCAGTCTGTGTTTCAGCTTGGCTTGTTTCTGCTTTGGCCAGTGATTATGTAAATTGGCCTGGAATGTGGATTTCGTACTGCCCTGGGTGATTTTGTGATCATGAGCTTCAACTAGTCTGACTAAATTGTGTCCTTCACATTTCATATTGGAATAAAAGCTCATTATTGTGGTAGAATAATTTTGCATGGAGGTTCCAAGTACTTGGCTACAGTTCGAGGTTTTGTAGATTTTCATGCAAGTCGCTGACAACTGCAGAGTGTATTCTTGTAGACACTTTGTGACAGGCCTAGAATATTCATACTGCTAATTGTTTATGAGGTCTGTGGAAATTTGTATCTCAATTTGAATTTATACTTGTTCCTTACTTTTCAGTGTCATTCCTTGTTGGTTCCTGGTTGTTTGCTCCTTTGTGTTTAAACTTTAATCCATCTGGATTCAATTCATTTCCTCTGTCTATTCTTCCTTCTGCAATTCTCTATGTCACTCCATCTTATGATTTTCTCATAATGATACTTCCAGGTTTATGGACTTCCGTAGTTTGTCATGGCTGCTCGGGTTGCTAATGAGATGAATCTAAGTATCTCTAAATGATGTTTTAATTTTGCCTGCTAAGTGAACACTTATGATATCGGACCTGATTTTGCCATTTCTATAGTAGGGAGTTCTTCCTGCTTTGTTAATGGTCTAACTACTAACTATGTGTCTCACTTCCCGTTGCATAACATCTCTTGATGATGTTGATTATATCTGTAACTTTCTTTTAGCTGCTTGAATGAAATTTCTACTGCTGATATAATGTGCAACCACAGATGCACGTATGACCCGAGCGGTGGTATCACCTTAGTCTTGTGGAGAAAGAGTATTCACTCTTTTAAGGTCTTTGATCACCTTAGGAAAACCATTTGAAGTTATGCGAGAGGGGTGAATTACAGTAAGCATAGTATAATGACATACCAGGAGACTCCTACAACATCCCATACTCTTCTACGTGGGATAATTTCTTGTGCAAGAGGTTCAGAAAGCAGGCATTGTATTTTCTTTTCAGTGGATGGACTCACTCATGAACAAATTTTACAGACTCTGATAGTCTATTCAGCAGGTTTACAAGAGCAATCACTTCATTTCTTTGTATAAGGTTGCAGCTGTCAAGATGAGAGACAAGGTAGCAGGTTTCCAGGAAGAAAAAGCTGTTTGTGAAGCAAAGTGAAACAGATCAGATACTCATAGGCTGGTTTGGCTCAATGGCCATCAACAGAAAAGAGTATCTTCAGTGCAGTTCCTTGACCAATAACCCGAAGCTTTCCCCAGAGGCGACATTTCTCACAGCCAACATAATCCTTATCAAATTGTAGGGAGATTATTGACTTATATACGTCTCTTTTACCAAATTGTCTTGATTTTGTGCCATTATTGACACCCTCGAATTAATACTATATTCTTCATTGAAATAATTCATCTTCATAACTTTCTTCCATATATCAGAATTTATCAAAATTTAGCTTTCTAAACGACTGATTAAAAACATTTAATGGATGTCAAAACTCCGTAGATGTATTAGTTATTTGATATCAGATTCCAAATCAAAGAGAATGAATTGTTTCACCCTTTAGAGTACATGTGAAATTCTCAAACTTTCACCATTTTAAGGGCATAGAGTTACCATATGGTTAATCATTTTTGGTGAATGCAACCGAGAACATGTGTTGCAAAAAGGAATAATTCTGCTTGTTTATTACAAATGACTACTGCTTTAAGTAGGTTCTTTAAACCTTGTTCTGTTAGCATAGGTAGCCAAAAGTTATTCCACTAGATTGTCATTTGATCCTTTTCAATGCAACTCTAAACCACTCAAGTTAACTAAATTCTATAAAACATTAATTGCAACCGCATTAAGATTGATTAATCTATCTATCTATCTATATTATACTAACATCAAATGAGAGAATTTGATTTAAAAATTTAAATTTTCTTTCCAATTTACCATTGTTATAAAATTTCAAGAGTTTGTTATATCTACAAACTTGAATGCCTTTTTTGTAATTGTTTAGACTATTTATGTAAATACTCCTCAAAGAGTAAAATAGAAATACAACCTACTTTTAACACTTCATTATAGGAAATAAATTTGATTGAAATAAAAGTAACAATTTCTTTATGTAATAAAATATTAGGAATGAATTTTAGAAATTAAAGAAGAGTAGCAAATAATTTTATTGGTATGGATTTTAGAAATAGATCAATAATAAAGAAATAAAATTTACTTGAAAAATAAACTTACATATTTTAGTTATACTTTTGGACCTTAAAAAAAAAAAAAAAAAAAACTTAAAAAGCTAAAAGAGGGGAGAAAAAAAAAACTAACCTTTTTTAGACTTAATTAAGTAAAATTATTAACAAATAACTTAATTGAATAAAATTTCTCATCGAATGGAATTACACATATAACTATTATCAACATATATAGGTTGTCGATATATTAATAGACTAGACAAAACTTATATGCAATTAAAGAAATTAATAGTTTATTAACAAATTTATTAAAAGAAAAACTCGTTTCAGAAAAGAAAAAGAAAACAAGGCTATTTTAAAGGGTTAAATATCATGTTGGCCTTAAAACTAAACAATAATCTCAATGTGGCTTTTTAAATTGAAAATGTCTCAATTTGAATAAGAAATTGAGATTAAAGGATTAGTGCTCCAAATTGAAAAATTCAAATTTTGGTCCTCTAAACTAGAACAAATGTCATGAAAAAAAAAAAACCTGAGCAACCTGTCAAAATAATTATTAGATGTTACAATTGTAGACCGGCTTCCCCACACGGCGTGGGTGGGTACGTCCAGGGTCAGTAGTATCGAAAGATCGACTGGGTTTTACTTACACTAGCCCTACTACCAGACTAATGTAGCCCAAAACTAAAAGATTACCAATTCGACCCCCAAACTAAAAATATATTCTAATTTGCCCTCTAAATTGAAAATGTATTTCGAAATAGCAAATCCTTTAATAGCACCCAAGTTTAAAATGGACTTTCAATCTTAATGATTACTTTATAGTTAAAATAAAATTTTTTTAAGTAAGTTTTTGTGCAGAATAGAGAATTCTATGTAGTATCATTTTTTTTAAAGATGAATTTTAACAATTATACAAGTATTGGAAAAAATTAAATTTAGGATTAGGAATTAAATTAAATAATAGTAAGAATTATCCGAACAAAAAAAATATAATAATAGGACTTATCATGTATAAATCTTTTAGACTCTTCTAAGAGAATAATTGACAATCTTTTCCTATTTTAGATGCAAAAAGAAAAAGAAACAAAAGAGTAAAGGAGACATAAATTGCTTAAAAAACCTTAAGATCATCCAAAATTGAATTAACATGCATTATCATTCATAGATATTGTCAACATATTCACTTTCTTTCGCCCAATGCCATTTATTTTGTCTCTAATATTGTTGTCTAGATTTTGTAATGATGAAAGAGATTTATTGTCTAGAATATGCTCAAAAAAATTTAGTTCCTATATGGTGTACTAAAAACAATTGTGTGCATAATTTATCTTTTCAATTATTCTTAAACCCACTGGATGAGTAGGAGAATGGGTGAAAAATGGGATCCACTTAGCTTGTTTTTCTTAAAACATCATACTCCTTTTTCTTTAAAAAAAAAGATATACCTTCCCCCTTAATTAGTGACACGAACCCATGATCTATAAGTTATACGGAAATGTCTTACTACCTAAGGTGCACTTCATTGTCAAAAAGACCATTCTCTTTATCTTTCAGTTTCTTACTTTACTTTTAGTTCCCTTTTCATGCATTCTATAATTAGTATCTATTTGATCCAAGTTATGCTTTTGTCTATAATCAAAATTAATTCCTATATTATATTATTCTAAAATTATTGACAGATAATTATTGTCTTCATACGAAAAGCGATTATTATTGTCTTTGGACCTGTACCTATCTTTATTAAATAGTATTAGTAACCGTATAAATTACATATTAAAAAACAGGGATATCAAATCAGTTACTAATTAGATTTTACTTAAAGTGTACTTTATCTAATAAAATTTAAATAATGAATGTCTGTTGTTATTTTTGAATTATTACTGTACAGGTTGATAGCTACTACAGTTATATGTGGTTGATTTTATTCTATCAAATAAAATCTATAGTAAATTTGTTGAATATACCTTTCAATTCACTATTATACATATTGATAATTTTAACATAATGGATTAATCATTAAATTTCGCACCGTAACTTACCAAATGGTAGAATATTTTCCACTTTCGTATAGTTGTGCAAACTACATATTTAGAAGAAATCTTTAATTCCTAAATTCGAAATTGCAATTAGTATTTGTATACGAATGGTTCCTTTAAGTTGGTTCTAAGGTAGGTCTAAAGATTCAAAAATAATCAAAAACCCTAATGCTTGATAAATCCAAAGTTGTTGTGATAACACTTGAATATTTGGAGAGAACAAAGGATTTTAATAAACTTTAGAATTCGTCAACATTTTTTCAAGACCACACTCCCCTCTTTGATTATTAAACTTACAGAATGGATATAATGATAAACTCTAATACTATTTCATGTCATACATTGTACTCTAGTTTGACGATCCTTTAAATTTTTCTTATCTTCAAAGTTGTACAGAATACCAATAAACTTATGGAAAAATAGAGACAGCTTTCCATAAGTTTAAAATACTTCAACAATTCTCAACTAAGGAATTGCTTTTGTTTATAAAATTGTAAGGTAGATGCGTTATTCACATGACATAATTATTTAGATTTCATGAAATTGTTTGACCTATTAAACTAAATAGATTTCTTATGTTTCCTTCAAAGTGTATCTTAAAAAAAATAGATTAAATCATGTATGAGCAAATATTTTTCTATACTCATATGAACTAAATATATATCAACTTGGTCGATATCTGATAGAAAAATTCTTTAGCTTAGTTAAGCATTAAGCAGAAATTATACAAATCTAATATTAAAGTGAACTAAATATTTTAAATAATTAGTTTCCCCAATATGAGATGTACTTAATTTATAGATTTACAATTATAGCACATGCTTAACATGTTTAAAGATAAATTAATTCATATTAGGAAATAAATTTGATTGAAATAAATTTTCTTACGTAATAGAATATTAGGAATGATTTTTAGAAATTAAAAAAGAGTTTTAGATAATTTTATTGGGATGAATTTTAGAAATCAAGCAATAATAAAGAAATAAAATTTACTTGAAAAATAAATTTATATATTTCATATATAGTTTTGGACCCTTAACAAGAAAAAATTATAAAAAGTATACAGAAAATAAAATTAAAATTTTCAGACTTATATTTAGAATTAGGTTTGATTGAAACAAATTTCCTCGTAGTGTAGAATTTTCGGATAGTTTAGAAATAAAAGATGAATACTAAATAAAGTTATTAAAAAATTAATTGAATATATACTATAAGAAATGAAAGAGTTTGATTCAATTTTAGATTTTCTTTCCCAAGTTACCCTCACTATAAAAATTAATGACTTTGTTATGTTCCCAACTTAAATGTATTTTTTAATAATTTTTTAGGCTATTTAGGCAAATACTCCTTACGCAAAAGGAAAAGAAGAAATGAAAACTACTATTAAAACTTCATATTAGGAAATAAATTTGAATTAAATAAAGTTTCTTACGTAATAGAATATTAGGAATGAGTTTTAGAAATTAAAGAGGAGTAGGAAATATTTTTTGGGGTAGAGTTTTAGAAATCAAGCAATAATAAAAATGTAAAATTTACTTGGAAAATAAATTTAGATGTTTCACCTATACTTTTGGACCCTTAAAGAGGAAAAAAAAATCCTAAAAAGGTAGACATTAAATAAAAACTAACTTTTTGAGAGTTCATTTAAATTTAAATTTGATCGAAGTAAATTTTTTCATAGAGTAGAATTCTGTTATAGATTTAGAAATTGAAGATGAACATTAAAAAAATTAATAAAAAAAAACATAATTTTGTTAATAAAAAAGCTCATTAAAGAGTATTATGCATTTGTATATTATCAACATATATAGATTGTGGATACTTTAATAGACTAGACAACATTTATATGTAATTAAAGAAACTAATAATTTATTAAAAACTATTAAAAGAGAAAGAATTTTTTTTTTTTTGAAAAATAAAGGAAAAGAAGGAAAACAATCTTATTTTAATTTCAAATATAAAATACTAGGCCATTCAAACTAAGCAAAAATCTCAATATGACCTTTTGAATCGAAAAAGTCTTGATTTCACCCTTTAAATTGAAAAAAAAATCTATCTAATATAGTCCTCCAAATTCGAAAAGTCTCAATTTGGTCCTTAAAACTAAAAGAAATGTCCCAATGTGGCCCCCAAAATTGAAATATTATCAATTTGACCCTCCAAACTGAAAATCTATTCTAATTTGCCCTCCAAACTGTATTCTGATAAAAAAATATCATTAACCTTTTAAAAGCACACAATTGTAAAATATTCTTTCAATCTTAATGATTAAATTACTGTTACAGTGAGATTTTTGTACAGAATAGAGAATTCCGTATAGTATGCATTTTTCAAGGATGAATTTTAGAAATTATATAAGTATGTAAATAAAACTTTTTTAGGATTAGGAATTAAATTAAATAATAGTAGGAATTATCTTTAAACAAAAAAGTACGACATATCACATAAAATTTTTGGACTCTTTTGAGAAAATAATTCTATATTTTTTCTATTTTTGACACAAAAAAGAAAAACAAAAGAACAAAAGAAATATAAAATTGCTTAAAAGCCTCAAGGCTAGGGTGTTTAAACACAACCTAACTCGAAAACTCAACCCAATCAAAAAGAATTTGGGGCTAAATAGGTTGGGTTATCAAGTTTTGGGTTACTAGATTTGGGTTACCGAAGCACATTGGATTGGGTTTTATTTTTCAAAATCCAACCCAACCCAATAATTCGACATATAATTTACTTATATATATATATATATATATATATATATATATATATATATATTTATTATATTTCTAACCGTTTCATATAACTTGTACTTTATTTTCTTTTCACTTTTCATCTAACATTCATTTAACATGTTCTATAATTTTTTTCCTTTTCATTCTTGAGATAACCATTAAATTTTTGACAAAATATAATTTATAATGGCTGATTTAGACTAATGTTTTTTTTTTTTTTTTTTTTAAAAATTTTAACCCAAGTAACACGAAAATTCGAGTAACTTGCCCGAGGTTAGGTTTACTTGGGTTTCAATATTATTTGGTTTGGTTGAATTTTATTTTTCTAACACAAAAATCTGAAAACTTGCCAACCTAATAACCCAAACCATGAACACTCCTCCTACTCATGGTCAACTAAACTTGAATTAACAAAGATATTATCCTTTATTGATATGGTCAACATTTTTACCTTTCTTCTGTCAATGCCATTTATTTTGTCTCTAATGTTGTTGTGTAGACTTTGTAATGATGAAAGAGATTCGTTTTTCCAGAATATTAAAAGAATTTGACTTTTTGTGTAGTGTACTAAAAAATAACATGTCTTTTCAATTATAGTTAAATTGATTGGACGAGTATGAAAGGCGGTGAAAAATGTAAGCTAAACCTATATTATTTTTCTTAAAATAACATAATAATATCTTGCAATTCTTACTTTGTATTTTAGTTCCCTTTTCATACATTGAATAATTAGCACATATTTAATCTAAATCGCGCTTTTCCAAAAATAAAAAATTAGTGCCTAAATTATATTAGTTAAAATTCTTAATAGATAATTATCGTTGTTTTTATAAAAAAAAATTATTGTTATCATCTTTGAAAGGTTTAAATCTAATGTTGAATACATTTAAGTTGTATAAATTATATACTAAAAAATAGGGGATATCAAATCAGTTACTAATTAGATTTTAACTAAAGTGTATTTTGTCTAATAAAATTTAAATACTAAATATTTATTTTAACTTTTGAATTATTACTATACAAGTTGATAGTTACTGCAACTATATGTTGTTGATCTTATTCTATCAAATAAAATTTATAATATTAAATATCCACCTTTTAATTTACTACTATACACAGATTGATAGTTTTAACATAATGAATTAATCACTAAATTTCATGTCGTAAATTGGTAAATGATAGTAGACTATTTTTTATTTTTTTTCTATTCCTATGATATAATCTATAGTAATTAGGCCTCCAAAACAGGGAGGCCTTATACGTGTCTAGATTTGGAAAGAAAGAAAGAATCAAATCAAACTGAAATGGTTTTCAGTACAATATCAAACTGAAATTGAAAAGAAACGTCCACAAACGAAGTGAGGCCTTTGTGCTGGAATGGTACTTTTTAAACCAACCAATCAAACCAAGGATATTAGGAAACTCTCCATTAACTGCTTCTATTGATAGAGAAACAAAAAGGCTACATGTTGATACAAAATCGTCAGTATAATTTCAAAACTTTTTTCAGTAGTCTCTCAAAATTATGGAAGCCTCTTTTTATCTTTTTGCAACTGATTCTTTTTAAGTTATGCCACTCAAGTTTTCTGAAAAACCTCTTATTTTTTCATAATGTAAGTTTGCTCTTAATGAAACCTTTTTTTTTCGGTTTTCTTTATTGTAGAGATACAATAATATATCAAATTTTAATTTGGCAGTGAAAACTTTTAATTGAATAATATTAGTTATATATAGCATTAGACATTGAATATAGTTGAGGTTGACTTTGAAATAAGTGTTGAGGTTATGTTAATTGGTTCTTGATTCTTGATAATAATTTCTGCATGTTTCAATTTTGATAATGTTTTACCTTTCAATATTTGATTTTACATACATAAAATGCATATAACATGTTGATATCTATTATATGTTTGAAATTACAAGTTAAAAACAAATTAATTAGTAGGTAGTCTTGAATTTATGCCATGTTCCTAAATTTTTTTTTGCATGTTGGGTGATAAATTTAAAGTTTACTATTATAGTTACGTTTTTGTATATGCATAAGTCTAAACTGTTATGAAACTTTTTTATTTTAAAGTTACATGAATTCTTTTGTATTTGGTGTCAGTGAGAAAAAAATGTATTTTATAATGAAATTTATTCTTTTTAGAAATAGCTATAAATCTTCTATATCAAAAAGTCAAACTGGCAAACAAAGGTGTCACATGAAGATATTGATTTATTACAAGATTTTTTCTTTTTTCAAATTTAGTTGTTGCATGATTTCTTCTTTATTCTTAACTTCCAATATATTAGTATTTATTTTCTTCTTCTTTTAACAATCAATTGTTGTTGACTTGAATATTTCTTTAATTAGAATATGATAGCTAACAATCAAGAATTACAATATTTTTTTGTGTTACCTTTTTTTGTTTTATTATGTTCTTTAATATTCTCATCTCTAACAAATGTTAATTGAGATTATAATAGTCACGACTCATGAATTATATTAATTTTGTTAATTTTGTATAAATAGAATGCATGGGATTACATGCTAGTAATATATTAAAATTGAGGCCTCTAATATTTAGAGACTGCCATGTGGCATTACTATGTGTTTCTAGGTGGCTAAATTTTAATGCAATGAAATGTGACATTCTATCTAAAGAGTCATGTATACAAGTTAAACTATTCTATGAATAGCACTCTTATGACCTTTAAAATAGTTAATTGTAATGAAATGAGATGTGCCATCCTATTTGAAGAGTGATGTCATATGGAAGTTATGACTATTTTATGAATAGTCAGGACTTTCAAATGTGACAAAGTGTGTGTGTATATATATATATATATATATATATATATATATATATATAAACATTTAGAGCATCCAAATCTAAATTTTGGGGAAAAAAAAAAAAAGTTTCGATGGAGCCTTGATATCAACTCTGAGGATATATATTCATGCATATTAAAATAGGTTTATATTTCACATCCACATGTATTTTTTGTCTGAAATTTATGTAGTTTATGTGATTGGTTTCCTATGATATTTGATCTTCCATAGAATTCTTTTTGGGATTAATTCTTTGTAGTAACAATTAACATGTAAAAGTAAATTGATATACATTAAGTACTTTTTTGTCCTATTTTCATTTTTTCTTTGTCTATCCATTTACCGATTCTCTTTTTCTTCCCTCTCCATTTGTATGAATAAATTAGATGTAGTTGAATGTTAGTGTGTGTGTAATTTCAAGTAAATACTATAGGTAAGAGCTATTAAGCATGAATAAGAAAATATTATTTTTCAGGTTTTTTAATTTTATTTTCAGTACTCTTTAAATTGTTTAATAAATACAAAATGTGCCTTTTGAGTATAATTAAAGTTGTATTTTTTGTTTTCTTGAGAAAGAAATCAATATTTTATTTGTGAAAATCAACAAAAATAAATTTATACTTGAACAGTTTCAATTTGAACAATCCACATTGCTAATACAATGTTATTTAGAAAACATTTATAAAATAGAATGGAATTTGGATAAACTTAACAATTTTATTTTTCTTTACTTTTGAAATAAATACCTGTGCTTATGCACGGGTTGACAAACTAGTAATATACTAAAACTGAAGCTTCTATGCTTGGAGTTCTCCATGTGGTAGTCAATGGAGGCCTTCATGTGGCGAAATCAAAATGCAAAACATTTGTATCGATATATGTGAAGAGTCATGTCATATGAAATTTAAAGTATTTCACCAATAATTATGTCTTTTAAAGGTAACTTTTCTAGACATCCATTCAATCTCTATAAACATATTTCTTTGATTATTTGCATTCATTTGCATACTATATTATTTTGTTTTCTATCCTACAAGGATAACTATTCTAGATCTCTTAAAATCTTATTTGCAAAATATTGGAAAGTAGAAAACTAAGAAAAAGCTTTGTGTTGTTTTTAGGTAACATGCTTACCTCCTTTTCATTGTTCTTGTTTTTCTGGTGCCTCCTAATGAGTGATTAGTTTTAGTTTTGAATTTAATGCAACATTGTCGATCAAATATATAAATAAAAGGAAAGAAACTAATGTGAATTACTACTTCTAACCTTAGGAAATTATTAATTCAGTATTTTTTGAATGTTATTTGGCTCATCTATAATAACTTCAGTTTACTACAAGAAAAAATAATTTGTATTTCTTAGACAAAATTTAGTATGATAACTTATGTTATAATTGTCCTATACCCGTGCTTATGCACGGGGTTACAACCTAGTTAACTCCTATAGTTGTGCAAACTATATATTTAATAGAGATTTTGTTTTCTAAATTAGCAATTGCTATATAGTATTTGCACACGAATGGTTGTTCATCAAGTTAGTTCCAAGAGAGCTATAGGGATTCAAGAATAATCATATACCCTAATACACTTAATAAATCCAAAGTTGTTAGGATAGAACTTGAATAATTGAAGAGAATAAAATGTTCTAATAAACTCTATAAATTGTCAATATTTTTCAAAACTACACTACCCTCTTTGATTACTGAACTTACAGAATGGATATAATGATAAACTCTAATATATTTCCTATCATACATTGTGCTCCAATTTGATGATACTTTAAACTTTCCTATTTTTGAAGTTGAATGGAATACCTGTCTCTTATACACATCTATTGATGTGTATAAGAGACAGTCTCTAATTTATCACATTTATTTTGTAAAAGAGAAAGAATAGATGTGTAAAGATTGTACTTTGCATTTAATTCATATAAATAAATTGTTAAACTTTTAGTATATGTGTTACAAGCAAAGTACATGCTCCCATACTGGTACTATAATAAAAGAGGGAGATTGATTTAATGATTTAGATTTTCTTTCCCAAGTTACCCTCACTATAAAATTTAATGACTTTGTTATGTTCTAAAACTTAAATGCCTTTTTTATAATTGTTTAGGTTACACATTTAAATATTCCTCAAAGAGTAAAAGAGGAAATAAACTTACTTTTAAGACTTTTTCATATCAGGAAATAAATTTCCTTGTGTAATAGAATATTAGGAATGAATCTAGATATTAAAGAAAAATAAGAGATAATTTTGTTGGAATGAATTTTAAAAATCAAGCAATAATAAATAGATAAAGTTTACTTAAAAAATAAATTTACATATTATAATTATTCTTTTGGATCCTTAAAGAGGAAACGCCTAAAATGCTAAAAGAGAAAATAACACTAACCTATTTGATACTTAAATTAAATAAAGTTATTAAAAAAGAATTAATTGAATAAAATTTCTTATTAAAAGGAATTACGTATATAACTATTATCAATATATATAGGTTGTCGATACTTTAGTAGACTAGGCGTTATTTCTATGTGCTTCTCCGTTTGTTTCATGGGATGACTTGGGATTGGATAAATAACCTCATATCATCCCGTGTTTGGTTAGATTTTAATACGGGATTATCATCCCACTTAACTAATTTAATCTAAAGTTCCCTGGACTATATATTAAATAGTATATCCTCCTGGATGATCCTTTGGTAATATTAATCCTACCAGGCTGGATAAAATATAAAATGCCTAAACTACCAATTAAATTAATATTTTCTTGTATTAGTTTTTTTTTTTTTTACTTGAAAAAATTATCATTATATCACTTTTTTTTTTAATTTTAGGTGAAATAATATATATTTTAGTACATGATGCATCCTTGTTCTTGTATTTTATCATTTTTTTTATTTTACAAAGTATAATGTCTTATTTTTATTTATTTTTATTTAAATGTTTCTTTTTTATAAAAACATATATTTTCAAGAACAGTAAATACTATTAACTAAATGAAAAGATCTAATTGAATCAAGACGCTATATTCTTTCTAATTCATGAACGTAATCACTAGTTTTTTTTTTTCTCTTATAATTCTACATAGTACTACTACTACAAATTTTATCATTCCTTGATAATTTATGTATATATTTTAATAATTTTATTAGTTTATTTATTTTTAAATTTGACATTATATGACTTAAAAACTATTTTATGCATAAAATTTTTAAAGTAATTAAGAATAGTGGGTAATAGTAAGAAAATAGTTCAATAACTACAATTCTCTTCTATCTATCATTTTCAATAAAAATACAAAACTATATTATTATCAAAATATCCTATTAATATCCTATTAATATCCTAAACAAACCAAATACAGGATTATAATTCGAGAATGACACATCCGAGGACTATTATCCATAGATGAGTTATCCGAGGATGATTTATATGTGAACCAAACAGTAATAGTTTATTAACAAGTCTATTAAAGGAAAAAGAAAAATTTGTTGGAGAAAGGAAAAAGAAGGGGAAAAAAGCTATTCTAAAGGGTTAAATACCATTCTAGTCCTAAAACTAAGTGAAAGTCTCAATATGGCCTTTTAAATTTAAAGGTCTAAATTTGACCCTTCAAATCAAAAAAAATTCCAATATAGTCCTTCAAATTGAAAAAGTCTCATTTTGATCCGCTAAACTAAAATAAATGTTCTAATGTGGACCCTCAAAACTGGAAGATTCTCAATTCAATCATCTAAACTAAAAATTTGTTCTAATTTGTCCTCTAAACAGAAAATGTATTCTAGTGCAACCAAATATCATTAACCCTTTAAAAGCACACGAGTTTATGTTTTCGATCTTAATGATTACTTTTAAGACTTCATATTCAAAATAAATTTCTTTATGTAATAGAAAATTACAAATGAATTCATAAATTAAAGAAGAGTATAAAATAATTTTACTATGATAGAATTTAAAAATCAAGAAATAATAAAGAAAAAAAATTACATAGCAAATAAATTTACATATTTTGGCTATACATTTGGACCCTAAAAAGAGGGGAAAATACCTAAAAAGCTAAAAGAGGAATTTAACTAGCCCTTTTGAGACTTAATTCAATAACGTTATTAAAATAGAACTTAAATGGATAAAATTTCTCACCAAATACAATTACGTATATAAATTATGTATTAAATTCAAATTCAAATTCGAATTCTCAAGTAAGAAATACAATTTCGAACTTTCCTTCGTGATGCATAAAAAAATAATTACCAATTTAACAATGATTATCTAAATTTTTTCAAAGGGAAAAAAAAATCTACATCCATAAGGATTTGCTATTAATTTTATTGATCAAAATTTAGCTAATAAACTATAACAAGGCTCATTTCTCTTTGAAACGTACATAAATCAAAGCCCCGGGCATGGGCAAATAATATTGCCAAAACATAAATCGTACCACCACAGTAATATTTATCATAATGTCAAGACTACCCTTAAAAACATACCAACTAAAATTTTGCGGGCTCTAACCAGTCTTTTGCAACCCATTTGTCACCATTGCCTCCTCCTAGTCCATCAGGCGGCCCTTCCATTCCCGCTCCTCCACGAACCACCGCCAATCCTTCCCATAAGGGCAATGACCCACCACCACAAGCCTCATCTTTTGGACCATCCCCTCTGTCGTGCTTTCTCCCACCACCGCCCCTTACCTATGTCTCCTCTTCAATGGTTTAGCCCTCCATATGGTTCTCTCTCCCCAGCATCAACGCCTTCTTTTCCCCCACTATAACAAACCTCCTCTTGACCCATTCCTCCCTTTTGTTCTCTCTCTTCCCTTATCACTCTAATGTCTCTCTTCATACATTCTCAGATGGGTTGCCTTGATGCCAAAATTTGGCTGTCTAACTTTAGATTGGACAAGATGGAGTCGGAAAATTTATCAAACAAGTTGTGTGCGTTTTGTGTTTGGCTAAGGAATCATCAAAACTTCAACTCCCATGAAGACTGAAAAAAATCCTCCAATTGTTTGGTATGTTTTGCGCATGCGTTGGTTGCAAAATTGGTGACGACGGCATCGTCTTCAACTGCTTGGCGAAGCCTCTGATTCTCAGAAGGAAACAATAGCACTACTGGCGACGTCCACGCTGCATGCCATTTCCATTTCTTTCTTTATGTTGGAACCACACTATTTTCTTATTTTTTTTGAGGAAAAGAAAGAAGGGGTTGACTTTTGTTGCGGTTCGTTCGTTCGGACAAGACTTGAGCAATTGGGAATTTGTAATTGAGATGGAGTTGTGGGCTGTCTCTACTATAATCCTCCGTGTAGAATTTCGTTTTGTTCAGATTTTTTCGAACTTAAGAAAAATTGCCCCCAAATTCAGAATTTGAATAGTTTGATCGGAGAAATTCTTGGCCCATCGAGTGTTAATTGGGATCTGAAAGACTCCTGCAAAGAACAAAGGGTGGTGGTGCACCGGTGATGAGAGAAAAGCTCGTGGAAGAGGAGGAAAATGAAAATAATAATAATTAAAATAAGGGTAAATTTGACATTTTACGTACAAATAGCTGTGGCAATAAGGATTTTGCTGTGACAATATCATTGCCCTTCCCATAAACATCACCGTTATTTTCCCATCACACACGATATCCAAAATTTTCAGTTCTTAAAATCCTTTTTGTTTTGCAAAAAAATTAAATTAATTTTCCAACAGTTTTTAATTAAATTATAGCCGGGCGGTTGGGTGATGTTGGCTGAAGATTTACAGCTTTACGCTGGGAAAGACAGCGATGAAAAAATAAAGTTCAGCAATTTCTGTCTTTTTTTTTTTTTTCACTCGTTATTGTCATTTAGCTAGAAATTTGCTGTGACAATATCATTTGCCTCCTGGGTTGGCCTAGTGTCACCTGCTAATTCTATAATTTTATTAAAGGAATTATTTTATTAATTTTAAAAATTTATATAGTATAAATTTTGAAGAAAATTTTCTAATTTTTTTTAGAAAATTATTTTTTTGATTTTAAAAATTTATACAATACAAATATTTAAATCACATGATATTATATTATATAAATATTTAAAATATATATAAAAAATAATTCATTAGAAAGAATTGTAAAATTTTTCAAAATTTTAAAATATATAATAATGCAATATATAATTTTTTAAAATATTTTTTTAGGGCGACTATAAAATTTTGCGCAAGTATTTATTATTCTAGGAATAAATCTGATATTGGGCCTCACCTGTAAAACTTCTGATGTCATTAAATTTTATAAAATATTTTTACATTTGTATTAAGATCAAAGATTTCATAACATTTAATTTGCACCACAAAATTTACAAGTGAAGTCATAGATCAGATCTACCTAAATCTTTTCCATTATTCTAGCGTTAACCAGCCAAACTTGTGGGCATATTGACTGCTCAATTAGTACTAAAGTAAGTAGCACTCGTTTTCTTTTAGTTTTGGGAAATTAAAGAGAATATCAATAGAAGATTTATTTTAGAGAAAATTCTACACTCCTTTTTTAGGTAATCATTCTTTTATATTTTAAGAATTATATAATACAATATTATAATTTTAAACCATTTATATTATATAAATTTTTAAAATTAAAAAAATGATTCCCCCAATAAAATTGTAAAATTCTCTTATTGAGTTTTGAGTTTTTACTATTAAATTCCTAATACCTGCACGGGCAATGACATTGCCATAGCAAATTTGGATAAAATAACAAAATTGCCCTCTCTAAGTTGGCAATTCCTTTCCACCATGTGTATTTTATTCAAGAGTGTGGGTCCTAAGAAAAGCATTCGACTCCCCTCTCTTTGGAAAAATTTAAATGTGTTATTATATTTTATATTTTTTTAAATTCTTTTAAATTATCGAAATTAATAAAATACAAGAAAAATCAAAATATGATACTAAGAAGATTTTAGTCAGTTAATTAAATTTTCTTTATTTTTAAGATTTTTAAAGAATGAATAATGTGAATTAAGGACAAAATGTATATTTTTATAATGTTTCAGAGTAAAGTGTAATTACACTTATTATGAGGTATAGGAGGACCATTTTGCAATTTTTTTTAAAAAAAATTAAAGCAACTTTATTTAGATTTCGCCCTTGCAAAGTGTAATTACACTTGGCCCCTGAACAATAAGTGTAATTACATTTTGCCTCCCTTAACTATAGAAATATATACTTTGCCCCTATTCAAATTAATCATCCTTTAAAATTTTAAAATATCAACAAAATTTACTTAGATGACTAAAATAACCTTAGTATCATATTTTTATTTTTTTATGTATTTTATTGATTTTTGATAGTTTAAAAGAATTAGAAAAAATAAAATATAGTAACACATTGATATCTTGGATTTTTGGGAGTGAAAATGTAAGAAACTGTTAAATTATATTATATCCAATATCGCAATATGCTCAAAATATGCCAAATTTTAAAAGTATAAACTACTAAGAGGCATCGAAAAAATCTTAAATTTTAATAAAAATTTTATTTTCATACAATACCTTCTTAGAAAATTTTTTTCATAGAAAACAAGCTTATTTGGAAATTGTTCTACCACTCCGTTAAACATTCAAATTTGAAATAATATAAAATGAAATTCAAATATTTCAAAATTTTAACCAAGAAATATATTGATCTAGATTACATTAAAATATTTTATAGTTTATTTTTATTTATTTTTAAATAATTATCACATCACTATTAAAATTGAAGTACATAAAAATCAAAATATAGTACCAAGGGTATTTTAGTTATTTAACTAGATTATCCTAATAATAGTTTTATTATTAGTAATAGATGAATAGTGTCATTTGGGGGCAAACTGTATATATTTATAGTTTAAAGGGATAAAATGTAATTACCCATATAGTGCAGGGAGACAAAGTGGTATTGTTCTCATTTTTTTTTTTTTTAACATGGTCATTTTGCAATTTTTTATTTATTTTTAATAGTATCACCATGTTAAAAAAAAAAAATTGGGACCAAAATTGATTAAACACTTTAAAAAATGCTTAATCAATTTCAAAGTAGAAAAATTATAATTTCAAAATATTTCAATAAACAATCATATTTACGTAATAAATTTTAAAAACCCAGTCTTCTAAGAATTGGCCATGCTTGCACCTAAAGAAATTGGCCATACTTGCACTAATCAAGAAGGTTGAACCGATCAAGAAGGTTAGGTTGACTTTGTGAGTGAAAGAAGAAAGACAGCAGAGAGAAAGAGAGAGAGAGCAGAATTATATGGCGGCCTCCAATCTTGTTGATTCGATCCTGCGTGACAGATCTGGAGATTCTCCACGACAACCTCAACAAATCCAATTTGCATTCCATTGAGTATCATGATTGCTTCGGAACAACCAAGCTGGAGTTGATACTTCTGAAAACATTCCTGCTGTGGTCAAGAATGTGGAGAAACAAAGACGCATGCGGGAAAGTGGACTTTGCATCTTTCTGCTCTATCGTTGAAGATACTTTAAACAAATATGGTAAACAAATACAATCTCTTTGTTGTAATACATCAGTGTTTATTTCATGCTCAACGTGGTTTATGATTTTGAGGAAAGCATCAAGTCTTTTAGGGAAAGCATCATCAATGCATGCATAACTTTGTCAGAGGATTTCACCTCTCTGCAATTGCAATCCAGTGGTAGTTGTTGGATCATGATGAGTGATGGTGAACTTGTTGACTTCCTTGACTCTGTTTTACAGAGTCTGGTTGATCTTCTCAGCATCAGGGGTGAGATGATAACCGTAATGGGAGGAATTTTAGCTGTTGAGGCCCCAGAAATCTTTGTTTGAAGACAAGCTAAAAACATTGAAAATTTTCATGGGCTTCGCCAAATTTTTTTGTGTTGAGGAGGTCGAGGGGGCCTGTCGAATTTGGAACTTCTGTTCACCCACATTCAATTTGTGACTATGAATGCAGCAAGACTCACTTATCTGTGCTACGTGGGTTACCACTATGATTTTAAAGTTCTAAGGGAGATGCAATCCACGATGAGTACTCTGTTGATCTCCGAATATGCGAGACTTGCATCAAAGTCCTGAAAACTTGTTCATTACAAACCACCAAGATGGGTAAGTTTATACTGAGGGACTTCAATGATTCTCTCATAACTTGTCTCTGGGAGCTACTATTGTGCAACGCCAGCTTTATGGTTTCTGTCACAGCTCAAATGCAAATACTCTACGAGGGACTCAGACTCTTGAGGAGCATTCTGAGGAAGCCGCAGGAGCAGATTGGTGACCAGCTAGATGGAAAAATTGTTACCATTCTTAGACAGGCAGCAATTGCATAAGATCAGCGATTTGCTCTCTCTATCTGAATGAAGCGAACAAAGTAGATGGTGTTGGCTCCTCCTCAGTGGTAAGAGATTCTCCTCCTGATGATTGTTGTGCTATGTTGGTTAATATCGACAGAGATATCCAGCTTATTAAGTCTCAGATAGCCGGTTCAAGCATGATAGAAGAAGCTCTTCCTTCCTATCAAATCTTCACACAAGAAGAATTTCACAAAACTTTTAGTCTTAAGACATCAAAAGGTAGAGTACCAACAAACCACGAAGTTCTAGTTGAACTTAAGGATGAGGCGGAGAAAGCAATTGATCGAGTCCTAAGGGGATCAGAAAACTCGAAAATTATTCCCATTGTGGGAATGCCTGGACTTGGCAAGACAACTTTAGCCAAAAAAATCTATAATGATCCTTCAATTGTACACCACTTCCATATTCGTCTTTGGTGTTCTGTTTCTCAAGTATATGACACGAAAGGTTTGTTACTTCAAATGTTGCTTGATGATGGCAAATATTCTCTAGGGAGAATAAAGAAGATTTGCTTCAAAAGCTATATCAAAAGTTGAAGGGAAATAGGTATCTTATTGTTTTTGATGATGTCTGGGACATTCGGGTATGGAATGACTTGAAATTTTCATTCCCCAATGATAAAAATGGTAGTAGAATCATCTTCACAAGTCGATTTTCTAATGTGGCTTCAGAGATTGAAATTGGCAGGGAACCTCATAATCTTCGTCCACTCACTGAAAGCGAGAGTTGGGAATTTGGAAAAGAAGATTGTCCTCAAGCACTACATGGACTTGGGATGGAAATAGCAAAAAATTGCAAGGGATTACCTCTTACAGTTGTTATAATAGCTGGAATTCTTGCAACCGTGGAGTATGATGCTTGGGATGAAGTTGCAGAAAGCTTTACTTCAACCATTGCGTATGGAACAGACCAGTGCAAGAACACGGTAGACTTGAGTTACAAACATTTGCCACATTATTTGAAGCCATGTCTTCTCTATTTTGGAGCATTTCCAGAAGATCAAGAAATTCATGCCAAGAAGTTGATGTCATTATGGATTGCAGAAGGTTTTGTGCAGAACACTGAGCAAAAGAGACTAGAGGATGTAGCAGAAGAATACCTGATGGAATTAATTGCAAGAAACTTAGTTATGGTTGCCAAACAAAGATCCATAGGTGGAGTCAAAGCTTGCTGCATTCATGATTTGTTACATGAGTTTTGTAAGGACAAATCCAAAGAAGAAAATTTTCTCCAATTGTTACATGGATATGATGAGCTTTCTTCTTTTAATGAGCTCCCAAACCTAAAACGCTTATCCATTTGGTCTAAGGTTGAGCATTTTAAGAAGTCAAAGCTATTTTGTCCACGTATATGCAGTCTACTGTTTAATCAGATTGAAGGGTCAGAGCTATATTGGTTTAGTATCGCTGATGTCTCGTTTGTCTTTTGCATTTACAAAGATCTTAGAGTGCTGGATTTGGAGCAAATTTATCAGCCGCTTGAGGTTCAAAATGAATGTCCACCTTCCAAGGGAAGTAGAATCACTTGTGGAGTTGAGGTACTTGGGCATTAGAGGTGAGATGAGGTTTATACCACCATCTATAGCAAACCTCTCACATTTAGAAACTTTTATTGTGATAGCTGGATCTTATACCATTTCATTGCCTGATTCCATTTGGAATATGACCAAGTTGAGGCATTTACACATGGTAGATTATGATGCTTGTTGCTCTTTACCGAGTGAAGCTATTGAAAACACCTCTGATTTGCATAATTTAGACACCTTTTCCACTTTACTTGTTTCTTTAGTCCAAGTGGAAAACATCATAGGCAAGATTCCAAACGTCCGCAAACTGAAAATCCAACTCTCAGAAGCAGAGGAATCAACGGGCTGCTGCAACATGACTCCACTACAAAGTCTAGAATCACTCAAAGTGTCGACGGTATCATTGCCACCGAATCATGTGGAGTTTTCTTTCCCCGTGACTTTAAAAGAACTGGCCCTTAAAGGATTGCTCCTGTCCTGTCCTGGGAGTAAATTCAATTGATTGGGGTGCTACCAAATCTTGAGGTCCTTAAATTACACAACAACTCCTTCACGGGAAAAAGATGGGACCTGATAGATGGAGGATTCATTAAACTCAGATTTTTGTGTTTGGAAGAATTGGATATTGTCGAGTGGACAGATACTGGTTGTGATGATCCCTTTCCGCGTCTTCAGAAGTTACTGTTCAGACAAGTTTTGGAATTGGAAAAGGTCCCTTCTTGTTTAGAGCGTGTCTCTAGTCTTGAAGAGATTATGGTGAAGGAATGTTGAGACAGTTAAAAGTTTGGTATGGACAATTGAGGAAGAGCAGAAAAGCTATGGAAATGAGAATCTGAAAATCTTTATTAGCCAGAGCACGTAATCTTAAGGGTAGATTCTGCATAAGATGTTAAGAGGTAAAATCATCTGTCTTCTTAATGCTGACAGGGATTTGACGGATGGATTCATTCTTTTTGTTAGTTATCACTGATATCAATTTACTTCTACATTTTTTGGATTCCATTTTTAAATTAGTGTAATAGTAAAATTTTTCATGTCTTTTGCTAGGAGTTATTGGAGGTTGATTACATTTTGATTTTATCTAGATGAGGTCACTTTGTGGATTACTAGCCACAAGTCTAAGCCTAAGATTTACCAAATTGCTAATGCTGTTTAAGTTCACTTCATGCTTCTAGAAGTCCTTCGCATCCAGTTGCTGACAAACAAGTAGAACGCCTGCAAATATTTTACTTTGTCATAGTGAATAACATGAACAAATTGATGTACGTTGTGGAGGTGGAGTTGTTAAAGCAACGTCTTAGAAATCTGTTAATGACCATTTTTAACTCTAGCACAACTGTTTTATCTAGTATTTCTGAGTGCAGATTTAATTCTACTCTGTTAGCTATTTGCTGCAATAAAATTGAACAAACAAGTGCAACCTTAGTTTGGTGTCTTGGTATTAAGCCTGTGTAGTTCCTTATTTGTAAGTGTATATTGCAGCTCATAATCCAAGTTTTCTGCCTTGTATTTCCTACCTTCCGTGTTTTTTTTGTTCTTGAAACATTAAGGAAAAGGCAAGAAAAACTTAAAGAGGAAAACTCGGGTATGGAAAAGCTTATATTACAATTTTTATGAAATGACTTTAGCCTGTGAGGACCAAGGAGTTCTATGTATTAGCCACGGAATTAACAACCAAATACTGCTGTTGGCACGTGGTGCAATTTATGAACTTCGACTGACAAGGCTCAACTATGAGATAATTGCTTTCTACAAATAGAGACAGTTGTTGGTGTTCCGTATTTGTCCTCCAAGTAAATGGCAAGAGCACTATCTATGATGATGATTTTTTCTTTCCTATTTGTATTCTTGTTTCTTGAAACCTTTTCAACAAAGTACTTTTCAAAGCTTTTTCTTCGTTTTTCAATCATAACACTTAATCCTTTACTTCTTGAACTTTCTTATTGCTATTTGCTATGCAAACAATCCTATTACATTTTACTTCATGCTTAAGATGCTGTTGTTACCTCTGAATAATTATTCCTCGAGTAGATGCTTGATTAAACAATTTTGTTATCCAGGTTACTGTTCTCACTGTCTATTTTGTGTGTTTATACATGGTCTATTGTGGTTTGGAAAGGCGGATATTGGATGATCCAACAATTCGTCAGAGCGAGGACAAGAAGAGGCTTCGGCTTCAGTCTGTGTTTCAGCTTGGCTTGTTGCTTTATCTAAATTGGCCTGGAATGTGGATTTCATACTGCCCTGGGTGATTCTGTGATCACGTAGCTCCAACTAGCCTCAGTGTCCACATTTCATATTGGAATAAAAGCTCTTTATTGTGGTAGAATAATTTTGCATGGAGGTTCCAATTACCTGGCAACAGTTCGAGGTTTTGTAGATTTTCATTCAAGTTTGTTGACAACTGCAGAGTGTATTCTCGCAGTCACTTAGTGACAGGCCTAAAATATTCATACTGCTAATGGTTTATGAGGTCTATGAGGATTTGTATCTCAGTATGATTGAAGTTATACTTGTTCCTTACTTTTCAATGTGATTCCTTGTTGGTTGTTTGCTCCTTTTGTGTTTAATCCATCTGAATCAATTGTCAGACAATGGATGCTTGCATATGCTTGCGTTCCCCTTTTTCATATAAAATGTGAAATCATTTCTCACCTTGATATATCTCATGGAAGCACGACTTTCATGGTAAAAAATCTTTTGCTTGTCTATTCTTCCCTATGCAATTCTTATAATGATAATTTCAGATTTATGGACTTCCGTAGTTTGTAATAGTGTACTCCATGTTTCTCAGACAGCCTCTCGTTGCTAATTACATGCATCTATGTCTATGATGATGTTTTAATTCTGCATACCAACTGCCAAGTGTGGACATTCAGATTTTGCCATTTCTGCTTGAATGATATTTCTACTGTTGATATACTGTGTAACCATATATGCACGCATGAATAAGTCACATTTTAATTTTGTTACTTTCAGACGAAGATAGTGATTTATAAAATCACATCATATATGACTTACAAATAAAGGTCATAATGTCACTTACAATTTAGAGTTATTAATTTTTATAACTTATATTTAAATTAGTAGTGTCACAAAGTAGTGGTGTTTGTGACCTCTAAAATATTGTAGGTTGCAAAAGATTAGTTTTTCTTGTAGTGATATTCACTATTTAAAGGTCTTTGGTCACCTTATTGTCGATGAAAATATCTTATTGTTGCAAGTGGATATCCAACTGAAATTTGTAAGAGGCAAGAATGAACTGTAATCCAGGAGAAACATGAATAACTTAAAAAATAAAAAAATAAATAAAAAATGTAAGGACTCTCCATTATATTTTGAGGTCTTACAAGTACACTTTCTGCATTTTACATTTTCCAAAAATGTGCATCTGTGTCAATGCATACATTTATATAATTCTCCAAAACTGGCACATTCCTGAATACCATTCCTATTCAAAACTGGCAATAGTCAGTGTATTGACACTTTACATGGTCTCCAAAACTTAGAGTTTCTGAGGAGACACACCAATGTCTTTCAAAAGTTGATGCTGAACATTTGCAGACTGCCACTATCGTTGGAGTTTCTTCAACCTAGATATTGCGAAAAGGAAAAAAAAAATTTCTTTAGGAGATATTCACGTCATTAGGCATACTGGGCTTGTTGAGGGAGCTAGGAATGGATAAAAGAGGGCAAATAATGAGGAAAATCAATTGAAGTTATGTGAGGGGTGAATTACAGGAAGCATAGTATAATGACATACCAGGAGCCTCCTACAACATCCCATACTCTTCTCCATGAGCTAATTTCTTGTGCAAGGGGTTCAGAAAGCAGGCCCTGTATGTTCTTTTCAATTGATGGACTCACTTCATGAACAAATTTGACAGACTCTGATAGTCGATTTAGCAGGTTTACAAGAGCAATCACTTCATTTCTTTGCAGCTGCAGCTGCAGCTGTCAAGATGATAGATAGACACGAGATATTGAATAGTGAAAACATATCAAAGAGTGGTGTAAATGGTATTTGGTTTCCAGGAAGAAAAAGCTGTTTGTGAAGCAAACTGAAGCAGATCAGATACTCACAGGCTGGTTTGAGTCACTGTGGCCATCAACAGAAAAGAGTATCTTCAGTGCAGTTCCTAGACCAAGAACCTGAAGCTTTCCCCAGAGACGACATTTCTCACACCCAACACAATCCATCAGAGCGCTGCAAGATGCAGTATAATCTTTTAGACTTGAGATTTTGCATGACAAAGTTACTACTTTAGGTGCCAGAAAATAAGAACGAAAAATTTTGAACAGCCCTTAATGAATTCTGAATAGCTCGACCGAATACGCTTCACAATATTGCTAAAAAAATGGAAAAGAGGAGAATATATCTGTACTACCAATTATACTAGTAACCGGGAAGGAATGAAGGAAAGAAAATTAAGTCTCATATCCTCAATATTATGGACCCTCAAGAAATGCGAGGCATTTAAATGGCATGCATGTAAATACTGTTAATCGTTGTGCAATCAACTGTGTTGCAAAGAGGGTCCCCTAGCAACAGTAAGGCAGCTGTTATGTTGAAACTAAATAAGACAAATCATGTAAATAATAGATACCTAATGTTTCTGAACTGCTTCTGAATCTTAAGCTTCAGTTCGGATCCACTTTGTCCTTGCCACATCTTTGCCTCATCAAAGGGACAGGGGCAAGCAGCCTGCAGTTTTGGATTGTAAAGTAGCTGGCGTATTAAGGACTGTGTTTTCAGATCCTCATCATGGTTTCCTGTGTCATATTCAGCCTGCTCCAAGTAAGTTGTTGCCTGTGGAATACATAAAAAGGGTCAAATTGATGTTTAACTAAAAAAATCAGTCAATGGAATCGACAATCAAGTAAGGACACATGCATCGAGTACTCACTTTTGTCACAGCCCGGAGAACAAAAAGAAATGTGAAGTACAAATTTCTGACGCGATCAGGATATCTTAAAACACGATCATACATCAAATCAAGATTTTTACCCCACTGAAATCAATGTAAATCAGTCAAGTTAATGGCAATTCATTTCTAAGCAGCACAGTTTGAGCTGTTAATTTGGATAATGCTACAAACATTTGCTATTAATGCAAATGATAACCTGACTTAAGTTCTCATAAACAAGTTAAAACAATCTCCATAACAAGAAGCAAGAGAAAAGGAAAAAAAATATTTCATAAGATGAGGCAAGAGCAAACCAGGTTCTTTGTTTCATCAAGAAGGTAGTCAGATGCTATATGTATGGAAATTGAAGAGTGAAGTCCAGATATTAACTTGTACAAAACTTTTTTCTCCTGACACAGCTCTCCAGAAATATCTGCACCATAAGGTCAAGATAAATAATTCAAATTGAAACACATAGGCAAAAATAAGGAAAGAGCAAATCCAGGTCAACCACAGTGAGTTAAACATTTAAGATTAATAAGGTCTAACTACAAAAAAAAAAAAAAAATGGTATCATCTTATCTTTCTATAAATTTAAGTTGCTGCCTACAGATCAGTGCAATTTTTTATAGCCTTTTTTTTTGCGGGGGGAGAGGAACTCCGCCTATGTCGAGCTTTCTTGGCATAGCCGGTCCCAAGCCCGGGTAAAAGAGGAGGGTTGCGTTAGGTTGACAGCTAGCGTAAAACTTTGTCAATCTTATGAGATGAATCCAATAAGATATTTTAATGGCGTAGCAGTTGACCCTACTTAATGGGAATAGGCTTGGCTTGTTTGTTTGTTGTTTTTGTTTTTTTTTTTTTTTTTGAGGGGGGGGGGGGGGATCTGAAGTGTCAATACACTGACTAATGGCAGTTTAGAAAGGAGTAAAACATCAGATGTGATAGAGTAGATAGCCATGATTTTTCATGGAGGTTTTGGCTCTAAATTGTCTTTATCTGCAAGCCCATGTAAACTACTTAAAATAGAATCAAAAGTTTTACCAAGGATCAACTCACATTGTGGACAATTTTCTGAATATATGGCATCCCAGATTCTTCTGGCAGATGGTCCAGTATAGCCAGTATAACGTTCAGGGTTCAGCCTAGGAGATTTACATATGTCATTTCACCTGCAAATTAACTCCAATTTGTCAATATGTGAAATTTCACAAACCATTCTTCAAGGAAATGGCATCAATCGTTGGAAAGAAAACAAGGTGCCGTGTTTACATTAAACTAAAAACTCCTATTCCAGATGTGATGATCAAAGTTCAATCACGAAATAGGATCCAAGAAGAAAGAAAGATGAGTAGAAGATAACTCAAAGCTTAATTGATTATACAAGGTTACGACAACCTCATCATTTGGGAAGGTGAATGCAAGTAAAAATATAAAATAGTCATTATAAGGCATATCTCCTATGAATAACCAAGCAAAAGGAGACAATATAATTACTATTATCAGTCTCATCGTCATGCGTCCATGGGTTGTCGACTACCATCCAGCCCCTAAAAGCCTTAGAGTCCAGCGTGCGATCAACAGCATCCTGTAAGCATTTTCCTTCTTGACACTTCAAATCATCAGATGGAAGACTATAATGTGATGCCTTCCTTAAAAGGCTCTGGAAATTCATTTTCTGGGCACTCACATACGCTGCAATCACGCAACTTGCACATACCATCATCAGGCCAAAATGGGCAGTCACACCACAGCTTAACCTGCAGTTAAATTTTCTGTAAACATTTCAAGTTTGATATAAACCACATCAGAAATCCCCAGGGGAAAGGTACAGCACCAGCTATAACAGATTTTTTTTTTTTCCTCAACTTTTAATGGTCTTGAAACTTTCAGAACTGTTCTATAAGCCTGACTAGATATTAACCAAATCAGTAGAGCCTCACTGTCTAAGTTGGTAAAATGAAACATTATATATTAATGGCAGTATTCAGGATTTCTATGAAACTGAGGCTCGAGGCTTCTATGAATATTCTTTGCCTATTTACTTTCTGGATATGAAGGTAGTAAAGAATATGGATGGTCCACGAACCATCCCCAAACCATTCATTTTGGCTCATCATACGCCCAGAAAGCAGAAAAGCCATGACTTCTTTATTTCTAATACCCTAACGTCATGAAAAATGTACAAGAACAGTGCCAATACCTTTCAGTACTAAGAGCTACCATATGTTAATCCCAGAATTCTGCAGATAACCAATTTGATATTTCTCAAACTACTCGTGAAAAGTTCTTCAAACTAGAATTCTGTCGAAAGGCCCTTGAACATGCCTCAACAGTCAATATCTATCAAAATACTAACAGATACATTTGGCTACCCAAGATATGTCGGCCTCGCTCCCAATGCATCATAAGTAACCCTTTAAATCTGACAAGATTTCTTTGGCTAGAGATCAACTATATCACTTAACTAACATAAATGCCTGAGTACAACAGAAGCATTAGATATTTCTCGCAAGCGAAAGGCATCAACATGGATATTTGTCTGCCTACAATTGTGAAATACTGAAACTCCCACAAGTTCTAGATAGTCTAAATTTACATAATAGACTGAACTACTGAAACTCCCACAAGTTCTAGATTGTCTAAATGAACATGATTCATTGAACATGTCTGAAGTCTAAAATGCTTCCCTTATAGAACACTTGCACTCAAGCAGAAAATATAAGAAAACAACTTCGTCACTAACACATCCAGATCATCATACAAAAGCTATGTTGCTTCAGACAAAATAAAATTGTACCGGACCTTAAAGTATCGGAAAAATGGAGTTTTGATGAGCTCTTGGAGTAAAGGGTGCAAATCTAGGTGTGTTGAAAACACTGTCTCTTAGAGATGGTTGAGGACTGCAGTCTCTGATTACCATACAGTATACTTTCTGAGTCCTGCACCAAAACAAGACGCAATGAATCATAAACAAACAAACAAACCAAACTTTAATCCCATTAAGTAGGGTCGGCAAGAGGTAATGAATCATAATCACTTTAATTACCACATTTCAACTCCTTCAAATGTCAAGTAGTCTCTCTGATCAAGATTTGAACTTTAACATATTCAAGAAACATCACCATCAAAACTCCAACATCTATTTAAAATCCCTTAATTATAGTAAAATCTCAAAATAATACAACACAATTAAACCACATAATTGCACTAAAAGGTTGCCCTTTTTGCAGTAGTATTTTTTTTTTTTTTACAACCACAACTTTAAATTTTTCGCCTTTTCTTGCAAGAATATTCCATCAATACTAGTAAAAAACACTTCCAATATAACTAATAAGTACTCCAAAAACACAAAATCAAGATCAAGAAACCAATTTTACCATTAAAAGAAAAGTAATAGAGACAGAAAAAGAATAATTCAAACCTGAGGGCACTGACAAGAATTTGGATTCTTGGGAAACTTTGATGCCACTGATATTGCAATTAAAACCACCAAAATTGCCCCAATTGCAGCCCAACCCAATCTCCTTTTCCCACCCCTTTTCTCCTTCTTCTCATTCTTCAATTTCTTTAAAACCTCAGCTTCCACCATTACAGCAATTTATATATACACAAAAATTAAATAGCCAAAATTTGAATCTTTTTCTTCTTGAGGACTAAAAAAAATGGATCTTTATAAAATCTGAAAAAACCCACTCAAATTTCCTTTTTGGGCTTTTCAGGATTTTGGTTATAAATTTTTTTTTTTTTTTTTTTTTGGGGGATTATGGGCACATCGGATTTTTTTCAGACACGTATGCATTGAAGAAGAAATTAGACAAGGGAAAGAACGATACTCTCAATGATCTGCACGTGTGTATACGCGATGAAAACTGAACACGTGGCAGTACAAGATGGGATGTGCAGGAGACCTTAGTTAGGTAGCGAGTGGGAAGTTCAAAAGTGCGCATCGAAGAAAAGTAAGTTCGAGGGAAATTAGACAAATGACGATCTTCCAACCAATAAGAGGGCTCCAATTAACCACGTAGGATTGAATTCGCTGGCTTTGGCTGGCTTACTGTGCACCGGATTCACTTTGTAATTCCACAAGCATGAGACTTAAACCAATGTTTTGAAAACCAGACGGCTCAGAGAAGGTTGCCTGTCGGATTTACAATTCAATGAGTTAGATCGGTTGAACCAGTCGGTTCATTATCTGGAATTAACTTTAATTGTTTTTTTTATGTTGTATAATTTCAAATAAGTTAAAATATATTTTTATGAAATTCAAAAATTAGAAATGAAATACTATTTTTTGAGAATTTTAGTTCTAATATCTAAAAATACTAATCAAATTTTCAATAAGAAAAAAAAAATTTGTATAAAAAATCTAAAAAAATAATCACTTAATAGTTTAGATTTTAATGTGTTCAATGTTTTGCTATTTTGGAGTTTGTTTCATGATTTTTTTTTTTTTTTAATTTGTTGGCTTTATTTAAACCATTTTTTAATCTAAAAGTATAAAAATCGACAAGGGCCGATTGAACCAATTTTCTTCCGGTTTACAATTTTTTATGATTCTGACCAATTTTAACACAGTTTGCATATATAAATAGACCGGATCAATAATTTTTTAATTCGTGGTTCGATCGATTGAACCGACCGGTCCTATCCAATTTTCGAAACACCTACTAAAACCCTCTAGGACCCTTGAGCCTAATCAACATAAAAAAAACCAAGAAGGTATGGCATAGCAGAAGACAATGTTACAAAACTACCTATATAGTAGTATTTTGTCTAAAGTTCCTCTTTTGTTTTGGTTGTTTTGTCTTGCATATATTTTAACTGATAAATATCAGTTCAATCATCCGATAGTATAATACACAATCTCCTTATTGGCCTCATTTTATTTTCACTCGCACTTCTTCAAGTGAAAATACACATAAGAGTCAATGATTGGCTCCTTCTTGCATCCAGATGGATAATCAGATGGATTTTAAACTCATATCTATTTGTTGGTTTTATCCGATATTTGAAGGGGTCAAATTAGGTTCCAAATAAAAAGAAAATGACAAATAAATAATTCGTATAGTAGTTGATTAAGGTCTCCTCCAAGGAATGCTTATTAAGCAACATTTTCTTGACATGACACGAACTTTCTTTTTTGGGGTTTTCTCTAGACTGAGAATTGATACTAGCAATTGGACTATGAGGGATGCCTAATAAATTAAGATCATAGGTAATTATTGAAGCTTCTCTTGGATTTTGAATGATATAAGCCTGGCGATTGCTCATTCACATGTGAAGTGCTAGTGAAGGAACTATATGGTGATGCATAGGATTGAGAGTAATAATACCATGTTGGTATAATTGATTTTCAGGAGATACACATTTATCTGTTCTGTTATCCTTGTGATCAAATGAAGGTGAGATACTGAAAAAGGAAGAATGCCTGAAGTTTTACTTGAAACTATTAACAGCACTTTCCAGCAAAAAGTACAATAACGCTTGAAATTGTGAAACATATACAGTTTAACTGGACTAAGATTCCACAATTTATCTGCCTGATGTTACTGGCTTTAACCCTATTGATCTTTTGCACATTAATTCTGCAGAGATATGCATACTCTCGGTTAGATGGAAATACGCATCTGTAGCCATCCTTCATTTGATGACTTGCTGTTGTATTGTTCAAAAAAGGGAGAACAAAATTGGTTGATTATCAAGTTCAGGAAGTTGACATTTTCCTGCCCCTTCCAGGATGGGTGCTACTTGTTGCCCTATTTCCTTTTCATGTGTTAATCTTTGACAATGTTGAAAACTGATGACAGATTGTATCCTCAACATTCCTATTACTAATATTTACTTCACAAAGGCCACTTGACTCATTTCAAGATTACTACTTATCTTACAGTCCAGCACTCATCAGTCATCAAGTCTGTTGGATATTTCTGATCTGTCCTGGCTATGGAATCATTCTGCCAACGGACATATCGCGTAATGTGGGATGGAGAATGGGGTGTATGATAGTTCAGTCCCTTCAAAAGCAAATTCTTGCAAACCATAAGAATTACTGCTTATTACATATCATGACTTAGCAAGCACTAGTTTTCCTGGCCTAAAACTGAAAATGATGTATAATACTGACACTTTGGGTCTTCCACATTTAAATTATGCACGTTTGGTCGAAATCATGTCTACTGCACAAAGTTGGAAATAAACATGAAAAATTTCTTTTTCATGTTAACCAGTTCGTGCTTTGTATTCATGAATCGTTTATACAACTATATAGATTTGGATTTTGTAGATATAATTTTATAAAATATGTCTCTTATACACACTAGATGTGTTTAAAGAAGGATCCAATAAAAAATAATTGAGCTGGCTGTATTGATTGAATATATTACTGTTCCTAAGATAGTTTACATTTTGTTAATTGCAGATTGATGGTATCTTTACATGTCGTTTGATTCATTGAATTGAACAAGCTAGATAGGACAATTATATGCATTATCCTATATAATGAAAACAATAGCAATTTAGGCATCAATTTCTGACCAACCCCTTCAAAATCCTGTTGCTTAGGTAGGATAAAAAGATTCATATGTTAGTTTGGTAGGAGATCCTTAATCAGGACAGAAATTTCTTGTTTAAGCAATAATGTAACATATAATTCCATTTGGAGCAAATAAAGCCAACCTGTCAGTATATTCTATCTTGGCACTCCCCTCAATTTCTCCCCCTAACGGCATCACACAAATCTAATCAACCTCAAAATCCTGTATTTTGCTC
Organism: Cinchona pubescens; assembly: GCA_025175665.1. Taxonomy (NCBI): domain Eukaryota; kingdom Viridiplantae; phylum Streptophyta; class Magnoliopsida; order Gentianales; family Rubiaceae; genus Cinchona; species Cinchona pubescens. The sequence continues at coordinate 1,636,331 of JANKKI010000085.1, read as the reverse complement.
CATGTGACTTTCACTTTCACTTCAACCACCACCCATTATTTTGATCATTAATTCCCATTTCTTTTTTGTCTCAATGAAAAAACTGTTGCAGACAAAATTGTATGCTATCTCATTCACAGTAGACACACATACAAAGACACATTTCTCTCTCATTTTCATCTCTTTAAGTTGTTTGGTGGTCCAATATAGGACAGCCTTAAGTACTATTGAAAGGTTTAACCAAGTGGAGGGTTTAAAGGTGTAATACACCGGGCCGAACTGCCTAATAACTTTTGACCTGAGATATTATATACTATTTATATTCACTCCCACTTTTGATGTGGAACCGAATGTTATAAAAGGGTTCTTGGAATTTGTTATCCTTTTCTCAAGTTCCTTTTTGTTTGGCATAATTTTGATGGTTTGGCTTTCTGTTGCCAATCATGGCTTGTTTGTTGACATTTCATGCAACCAATTTGGTAGGTCAGCAGACAAACAAGAAGCCAGAGCCAACTGTATTAGGGAAAGATCCATTGCCTTGCTATATTTCTTTAAAGGGATTAGGTACAGCATCTTTTTTAGTTGAGGCTGTTATTGTGGTAGTTGATTTTGTTTATTTCTCTATCCTTCTATATATCCCTCTCTTTCTCCATTAATTCTTTGTATTCTTTATTTCCATGTGGGATCTAAGTAATGATTAGAAGTTCATATGACTGATGATGATCAACTAATAATAGAATTGTAATTAAGGTTGATGATCCATGTGATAATGTGAATGAGTAGAGAGGGATATGAAAGAACTAAACAATTTCATGTTCAAAGTAAAAGTTCAAATTTGATGAACTAGTAATTAATTAATTAAACTAGTTTTTCAATCACAATTAGTAGATTAGACTGATTCAATGCACTTGACAAAATGTGTGTATGGCAAGGGAGGATGTCTGCCTTGACTTGTGCTATTCTGCTATTGTGTTCTTATGCATGCACACATACATGCTTCTTTAATCTCCTCGTTTTTAAGTATCATGTGTATTCCATTCCCAATTCCCCAAATCTCTTGTACACAAGATGTGTAATTGAGGAAATCAAAGTGTGTCTATAATTGAGGAAAGATAGAAGATTTTCATGGTTTGCCCTGTTTATTCTTATTCTTATCTTTGATTTGTTGCAAGGGAGAAGTGAAACAAATACATGAGAGTCGAACTCAAATATTTGTCTAACAATTATAAATTGTCAAAATTTTACACACACAAAAGAACTTCATTCTTTACATTAAATTTTTTTTCCATCCTCAAATGAAGAATTTCATCGCTCTCTCCTTTTCTTTTTAAACAACAAATTGAAGCAATCAAAACAAAATTTGTGGCTAATTGAACTCAAATTGAGATAAATTCAATGAAGTAATTAGCCTTCTTAATTTCATATTGGCTGGGACCTGCGATCTCATCAATCATCCATTTTACTAGGAAGCCTGTCGTAATGGAACCCTCATATGGACATACCACATCCAATGTCTCAATCGTATAATTCCAGGGACATACATTGTGCCATGTTCGGGTTTTAATGCAGATACATTTGTGGCACATGTATTTTCCTTCTCCAATCCCACTTCAATTTTGTTTCGTAGTTAGTGAAAAGGGGATTGAAAAAGACCAATCAAAATACAAACCTCTTCAAATCATTAGTATAAAATCAACGTGAATTTCAGGTAACATTTGTGAAACAAAATTTGTTGGTCGGAGAAAAGAAAAGAAAAAAAGTAAGATGAATTGTCCACTGTAATATTTGCAAAACCTTAATATTTTGATATTTTATTCTCTATTCTCTCGATTTCATTTTGTGTCTGTCATTATTATCGGATCTGATCACACTATTTATTGTTTGAACTATCTCTATAAACACATACATGAATGCTAACTTCTATATAACCATGACAAATCTTGATTCCGAGGAACTATTGGCACAAATTTTGGCCAAACCCCACAATCACGTGACAAAAAAAATGATGGCTCCAAAAAAAAATAAAAACGAAAAGAATTACTGTACGAAAACATTTTGGGCAACTTCAGCCCAATGATCACGTGCCAATGGCAGAATGAATTATTTGTTTCATTTTTTTTTCCCATTGAATTATGAAGCATTAACTCTTTAGGTAGGCATTATTGATGAATTATACTATGTACCAAAAATTATTTTCTATTGGTGATATTTTTTTTAACCACTATAATACTATAATATTTTATAAAATTTATTCTACTTCAAGAAAGAGATATGAACCGAAATTGAATCTCAGCTGATAGAAGAAGCGACATTGTAGGCCCGGTGTTGACCACGTGGCAGACAGCATCGTCTAACGTAACAACTGGGTCCCAGAATAAGTGGGAGAATGGCGGTTACGTGGACCCATCACATGGGTCCATCTATTTCTTTGATACTATGCCCATTCTTCCATTCAATTAACTTTTGTTAAACATTATTTATTAATTTATGATTGTTAATTATTTGATAAATCATTCTTATTTAGTAAAATAAGTTGAGTCGGCTATAGGTAGCCGATTCCTCCCGGCGGCGGCGGCGGCTCCGGTGACTTTCGGCCTAAACATTTTTTCAATGTGAACAGTGAAAATGATGTTGAAGTTGATAAGGATGATGGCGCAAAAGTCAAAGATTAAGGTTTAATGAGGTGGCATTTTAGAATTTTGAGGCTGTTAATTGCTATTTAATTAAGGCTGTAAATAATGAAGATGTTGTTTATTTTCACTAGATTCCTGGCCCCTGGAACGTGGGTAAGCAATGTGAATACAATACTAAAAAGAGTTCACCAAAAAAAAATTTTAATCCAGTTTAAGAAAAAAAGAAAAGAAAAGAAAACAGTATTTCTAATGCAACTAAAAAGAAAATTAGTAATAATTTGATCTAATTCAACTTAAATATTAAGACGCTTTAGAGAATATAGTGTAGTATTAATCATGAGTTCGACTCATTAGAAAATAAAGAGAGGATTAATTTTTTTTTTCTTAAGTGGAAAAAAAAACCAAGTGCTCCATGATTTATAAGTTATTATCTTTGTATATCATAACCATTTAAAGTAAATTAGTATTATAATAAAGAGCTTATTTGGATGACTGCTTAATATTTGTTATATACACCACTTCAATTTCACTCCTCCCTATAATTAGAAAGATTTTTCAACTATTTATAATTGTTCTCAAAAAATTATAATTTCACATTTACGACTATAAAATAAAAAATATTCTAGAAAATTTAATACAAGTTAAATTGGATAGTAAATAAAGCACTTCTAGCAGCACATGAGCAACGACATAATTCGGATAAACATGACGAACATTAACTAAATTTCTCAAGTTACAGCTCAAAATTCCCTTTGAAATGTAACTAAACTGTGTGTAAAATATTTTGTCAAAATTTAAAGTTTTTGAAAATATTATTATATCTCAAAGCAGTACCATAAAGTAATTCTGATATGGAAGAGAATGACTCGAGGATAAATCATGGTCATTTTCCTTCCTTCATTACATTATACTATACGTTCAAAAGGTACTGTTCTTTTACAAAATCATCACAGGAAACAACTAAAAACGGAAAAGCAAGAGAAACAAAGAAAAATGTAAATAAGGGAAATTTTACAGTTATTTTTAGGAAATTATTTTTTTAATTTTAAAATTTTATATAATATAAATTTTTTAAACATATAATATTATATTATATAAATATTTAAAATACAAAAAAAATAACTTCTTAAAAAAGACCCTTATATTTCTTTATAAATTATTTATGAATTTAGGTGAAAAAACACACAATGCACACACCAATTGGTCTTGGTGCATTACCAACTTCCACCATTACCAAGGTCATCTGTTTCCACGGCAGGTAAATTAGTCTTGAATTCAGCAATGACATTTACTTCTCCCTTCACTTTTTCCTGCAATCAATAATATCTTAACATAAAAGTCCGCTTTAAACTGTATTCTAATAGTAACACTAAGGTACCGTTGTATATACTTTAAAATTCAATAATATAGATATATTTAAAACGTATAATGTTTTTTTTATTTTTTTTAAGGGTAAGTACAAAAATTAAGAATGTTATTAAAATAACTTGAATTTTAAGTAAATACTTGATCTTATATGATTAAATTATAATGATTAACAATAAATATAAAAGAGTCCAAATATTAATTTCTTTTCTCACACTAATTAATAGAGTTCAAAAGAGATAAGAATAAAATTAGTAAGAAAAAATTAATATTTCATTAAATTTTTAAAATGATATTTAAAATAAAATAATAATTTTTTTCTAAAATAACACTTAAAAAAAGAATATAAATAATATTATATTATAAAAATACTTCAATTATCACAGTATAATATACTAACCGGACTTTAAAATTTTTTATACACCAAACCTAATAACCTTAGCATGAGAAACCACAAAGACAAAAGTTAGCGTTTGGTAGCTGCCGTACTTAAAAGAGCCCTTAATTATCGCCACCTCAATCCTACATAATAATTATTATGTATTATTGTTATTATCAATTCCCACAAACCAACCACTATTAATTTATCATCTTAATGTCCCCACATTCTATTTCACTTGATAGGTTTTCAATACAAGGTACCGATCTTATACAGAAGCTGCCAGCCTCCAAATTCTTCCAACCTCAATTAATATTATTGTCACTTTTTTCATTCTTTATTTATTACTCCTATCATCTCTTTTAATCGGTCAACCTCCCAAACACCTATCTATAATAGTATAGAAAATATTTAAATAAATTTAATTTATTTATAAGATATTTTATTTTTAGTGTAATGCTCTCCTACTCATTCTTCTCTTGTTTCTCCAAAATTGGGTCAACCAAACACGTTATTAAAATTTATTACATGTCCCCTGGTCCCTTATTTATTGTCTATGACATCAATGCTTTATAAGCTACCCTAAGGTGAACCCTCTAGAGCTCATCTTCTCATTTTACAAAGAAGTCATGATGGAAGAAGAAACCCTGTATCAACCCGATTCCAGACTTTGATTTCAGCTTCTCGAGTTGTACAACTACCACGACCGACCGCACTTTCAGTGCTCGCAGCAGTCTTGCAAGAAGTAGCCTCACTCTCAGCTTCAACGACTCTCGTCTTTCGTCTACTTCAACTACTACTTCCTCCACCTCTATACCTAATCTCCATAATCGTCCCCACCGCCGCCACGATCCCAACTGGGCAGCTGTTAAGGCTGCCACTACGCTCTCCTCCGACGGAGCGCTCCACCTCCGCCACCTCAAGCTCCTCCGCCTTGTTGGCTCCGGGAACCTCGGCCGAGTCTTCCTTTGCCGCTTACGTGACTACGATCACGCTAACTTCGCTCTCAAGGTAGTCGACCGGGACTCACTGACGTCGAAAAAACTCTCTCATGTGCAGACCGAGGCTGATATTCTCTCTGTCTATAAGAGACACCCTTTTCTTCCTACGCTCTATGCTCATTTGGAAGTCTCGCATTACACTAATCCTATCTCATTATTATTGTCCTAACATGGAGATCTCCATTCCTTGCTCCGCAAGCAACCTAGTAACCGGCTACCGATTGATGCGGTAAGGTTTTACGCAGCTGAAGTATTAGTAGCTCTTGAATACTTGCATGCAAATGGGATTGTTTACCGTGACTTAAAGCCGGAAAATATACTAGTCCGAGAAGACGGCCATATCATGTTATCGGATTTCGATCTATGTTTTAAATCTGATATTTCGCCAAAATTGGAATGTAAGACGTCCCACATCAATAATAGGAGAAGAAAAACGGTAACGGAATTCGTAGCCGAGCCGACGACGGCGTTTTCAAGATCATGCGTTGGAACCCACGAATATTTGGCACCGGAATTGGTCAGCGGTAACGGTCACGGTAACGGTGTGGACTGGTGGGCTTTTGGGGTGTTGATCTATGAACTTTTGTACGGCACGACACCGTATAAAGGTGGTAGTAAAGAGTCCACCCTGCGCAATATAGCATCGACAAAAGGAGTGAGATTTTACGTGGATGAGAGAGAAATTGAAGAGCCGGCTGGCATGGCTGAAGCTAGGGACTTGATAGAAAGATTGCTGGTGAAGGATCCGAGGAAAAGGCTAGGGTGCGCTCGGGGTGCAACGGATATTAAACGGCACCCATTTTTTAACGGAGTTAAGTGGCCGTTAATCCGGGCTTACCGGCCACCGGAGGTACGTGGGTTGGCGGTGAAGAGGAGTAAGAGTAAAGCTCACGTGAGTCACGTGAGTGGACTGTCATCCCTTAGAAGAAGGCGTTGCTGGTGGAGGCTGCTTTGTAATTATATGAAAATTAAGGGATCTAAATATGGTTTAAATTCTAATCAAAATTATTACAGTTGTTTTGTGAATAATAAGGATAGAAAATCTGTTTGAGCTCATGGATTAATTAGTCTTTTTATTCTGTTTAAACTCTTTTTCTTTTTTTCTTTTTTTTTTAATCTCTTTTATATATCCTTTAGATATATAAGTTTAAACTTCTTTAATTTGTAAAAGTAGGGGGAAAGGAAAAATTATTTTTTTTGGATTAGATGAGATTTCATTTACAAGTTCATTAGATTTGTAAATGAAAGGACAGGTAATATTTAAAAAAAAAAAAAAGTTATGATGTATATCTTTTAATTGTTTTTTATTTTTTTTAATTTGCAATTCAGTTTTCAAAAGAACTACTCTTTTTGGTCTTCAATTTTTTTCATAAGTTTTGCATTTTTTTATCTTGATGATAATAATATTGTGATTATGAGGATTGAGGTGGCAATAATTTTAATAATTACAATGCTTTCTTGCATAAAAGTTTTTGGTGTTTTGTCTGTTAAAAAGCAGCTTCAAATCCAATACTATAAGTCAGTGAATTATACTGTTAGAAACATATGACAGCATGTGGAAGTGACATGGAACTGTATTTTAATGGAAGCAGCTAGCAAGAAATAGAAAAAGGTCTGACTTTCAATTATAACTAATTATAAGTAGATGCGTACTAAATTCTAGATTCACTTGTCGAGGTTTGAAAGACAAGTTTAGCTGGAAATTTCTTTCGATACAGATCACCATGAGCATATATATATATATATATATATATATATATATATATATATATATATATAACAACTGTGATTGTTTGTATGTTCCACAAACAATCACAGTTGTTCGACTTGCAATTACTTATATATTACATTAGTTGCATTCGTACCAGCCATACCACAAACTATTCCTCTTACTTTCAAAACCAAAGTTGCCAGATGTGGGGGCATTGAGGTGAATTAGGGAATTCAAAATTGGTGAAAATTTAGTTAGGTTTGGTCTACGAAAATAAAAAATGCAAATCAGACATACACTGAACTTACATAAGAAATATGCTTGGAATTCAGATTTATTGGTTTAACCAACATTTGTTTTCTTGATAAATTTATTATTAGTGCCTCGTGAAGGAGTGATAAAAATCAGGGTTGATAATTAAATATAATTTTATCATTTGAATGAGCGATTCGATAAATGATCTTAAATTTGTGAATTATTGATGGAAGAATTTGGATTAAATGAGATGACATATATGGCCTAGGGTATGGGCTGCATGCCGAAGGGATTTATTTCAGATGGTAAAATAACTAAAATATGGGCTTATGCCCAAACAAGCTCATATTTTAGCATAGGATTTAATTGAGAGAAACAAATTTCGGTCATGACATGAGTGATCCTCGAAATTATTCCAAGCCCCATTTATATGCATTTAATTTTGACCTATTATTTTATTTTTAAAAATAATTATTAATTTTCTCAGAAAAAAAAATAAAAAATCATGAAATCAGAAGTCGCTCTGGTGAGATTGCCAGAAAAAAGGCCTAGGTATACAGGCCTTTGGTAGTTTAATGAGATTGTGTGAGTCCAAATTCTCTGGCCCAATTCACATGTTAAGAAGTTCAACCCCCTCAACTTGTAGAATCCATTCGTAGGACAATGAGATTTTGATACGTCTAATATTGTCTGTAATGTGTAATGCTTAATCGCACATCTAATAGTTATAAACTTATAATCCCACAGTCCGATTGAGGAAAATGATATCTTTATGGGGATGTAAATAGATATAAATAAATTGATACCCTAGTATTCAATTTTGTTGATTATTTAACAAGTTTAATATTTTGTTTATATTTTAAACCGAATTCAAACGAATTTTATCAAGTCGAACTCAAATTTAACCCGAATAGTTTGAAATTTTTACATCTTGTTCGAAACGAATAATAATAATAATGAACGTTAAATTTTATTCAAACTTAATTTGATTATTGACAAACCAAACTCGAACAAGTTCTTACCTAACTAAATTCGATTCAAGTTTCAATATTTTGAATTAATCACATAATATTAATCGTTTTATATGAAGTTTTTGCTCCTCTTTCATTTCATTAGGCAAAACATATAATTTTTACACTAACATATGCCATCACATGGATAATATATATTATTAATGCAAGAACTGGAACAGAGTTAGTAAAAAGGCTAATGTAGCTTAATATAAGAATTTTATTTGCATATAATGGATAGATTGAGATTATGGCGACTACGGATTCATAACGTGGGAGGTTTGATTGACAGGTTGTGGAGGGGATGGTAGTTGTGTTCGCTTGCATCACAATAGCCAAGAAGTATATCACTTTCTTCAGAATTGATGCCAACAGCACCGAGCATAGTAGGCCAACAATGATGTTCAATGGTACGTATTGCATTGCAACAGTTTGGTCCGAGGTACGTTTCGCCATTCAGAAAGAACAGAACAACTTCACCAGTGCAAGATTGGAGCTCAAACAATGAATCCCAGCAACTCGTCGTGCCTTCTTCTTCGTCTAGTTTTAGCCGTTCCCAAAGGGTTGTTTTGCGCTCGATCAGTTCCCTAGACATGGCTGTGAATGATGCGAAACAAAATACTAGGAAGGCTGTTTGGAGAATTGGCTTGGAAGAGTTGTAAAATGCCATTGCTTTTAATTGCATTGTGGTTCTGTTGGATGAGGAAGTGTGGATATTTATATAGGCCGGATCAATGCAGATGAAGAGACAGAAAGGAGTTAGAAAAACTGATCATGTAGTCATTGAATAAAGAGAAAACGAAGCGTCACACATGATTATGAATAGGAGGTTCTGAAAGGGTTTTTAGACATAATTGAAGATGAGTTATATTGATTATTAATGTTAATTACACGTAATGAAGTTGACTTATTGAATTGATTGTTAATAACTAGCAGTGATTATTGTACTGATCATGGATATTGGTTTCTTTAGTACAGGTACGTCAAGAATCATCATGATCCAAAAGTGTAAATAATCTTGGACAGGGGTAAAAAAACATCCAGTATACTTTTTTAGTGAGTAGTTTTTTGCTAGTCACTCTACAATTGTCTGATTGTCCATAAAGTAGGGCCCATCTAAAAAGCAAGGCCCCTTGCTTTGTGAATGTACGAAGAAGTGATCCAAATTCTTTGAGCAGCTGTAATTGCTGTAAATTCCATGCTTTGTATGATTGTAACCATGAACTGAAAAGCAATGTGAAATAAACCGCTAAGAGCCATAAGGAAATTGACAATCCTCAACAGTCTTGGATTAGAATAATTAGAGAGAGAAATAAGCATTAGGAGCATAAGATTTTGTTTACAGTAAAACATGAATTGATTTCCTTTAGTTCATATCAGAATTCAGAAGCTATGAAAAAGATTGACAATTGAAATACAGATTATCCTGTCTCAAAGATATTGCTTTCATAAAACATTATTACCAGGACTAACATATCAACCTGCATCAGCTCTTCTCCTAGGATTAAGCATAGCCTATGGATCCTCACAACCTGCAAATATACAAGAGATATCCGTGTCATTCCAGACTCGTAACAACATTTATCTCCAAGTTCAAAGGCTTTTATATAAAGTTGGCAAGCTGAAAAAAAAATCCTAATAAACGGTGATATATTATTAAATTTCCTAAGATACCTTTATAAGAGCCATCCTCATAAAAGGAGTTTCTGATGTTGGAGATGAAGGTGAATTACTCACAGCTTCCCTAGCATCAATCAGCATTGCTACGACTTCTTTCATTGTTGGTCTGTTGAGAGGAGAAGTACTAGTACAAAACAATGCTATCTTGAGAACAAGAGATATCTCTTCAACAATCCTCCTTACACTAAGGTCTAGCCGTTTGTCATATATTTCTGATGTTTGTTCAACTTTATGGATTGATCGTTTTACCCGAGTAACTAAATCACCTCCCAGATCAAGGGGTTGAACAGGTGACTTTCCAGTAATCAGTTCCAATAGAACAACTCCAAAACTATAGATATCACACTTCTCCGTCACTTTCATTGTGTAAGCATATTCTGCAATGAAAACAAAAGCCTTAGATTTGTAATACCTTTTTCTTAGATAAACATCAGGGAAAAAAGTATCAGAACTTCATTTCTAATATACTTACCAGGGGCAATATAGCCATATGAGCCAGCAACAGCAGACATGGATTTTGAGTAGGATAAGTCAATCAACTTTGCCAAGCCAAAATACTCCAACATGTGCCTGGAACGATTCATCAAGTAAAATGTTGTTTGATTTTATATCCCGGTGAATGATCTGAGGCTTACAATCATAGTGAAGATAACACAAGCCCTCTGCTGCTCCAAGAGCAATTTTATAGCGAGCATTCCAGTCAAGAACACATTTTTCATTGCCATGAAGAATTTCTCCTAGGCTTCCATTTGCCATGCACTCATAAAGGATAAGATTGGAATCTTGATGATAGCAGAAGCCATAAAGCTTTACGATGTTCCTATGGCTAATCTTCCCAAGAGTGGATACTTCAGCATGGAAGCTGTTGTCTGCACCAGGTCCTTCTCCACGGCCTTTCAGTTTCTTGACCGCAATGACTTCACCATCAGCCATTACAGCCTTGTAGACTGTGCCACAAGCTCCCCTTCCGATAATTGCACTGTCCGAGAAGTTCCCAGTAGCTTCCACAAGGTCCTGATATGTGAAACCTTCTTTTGGAGAATAATAGTTGTCCAAGATGGACATCAGGCCTTACTTGGTCTTCAAGGGAGACGAAAGCAGGTTTTTGGCGCTTTATTACCCAACAAAGAGCAAGAATGAAAGTGAAAGAGATTAATCCAACAATAGCACAGACAATGCTAACTAATTTCTCTTTGGAAGAACCTTGCTTCAACCAGCTCAATCTTGGCGCTGATGAGGAGTTGTTGGAAGATGAATTACAACGGTACGACCCCAATCTGCATAAACCAGCATTTCCTGCAAAATTGCTTGAATCCATCTTTTGAAAATTAGAAGTGTTTGGCACTGTGCCAACCAGGTTGTTGTTGGAGAGGTTGCAGATTGTGAGGCTCTGTAGGCCTCCAACTGCACTTGGAATTTCACCAACAAGCTGATTGTCATTAAGGTATAGTGATTCAAGCATTTGCAACTTCCTAGTTCTGTCTGGAATGTTGCCACTAAGAATATTATGACTAATGTTGAGGGAAATCTGAAGAGCAGTAAGCTTACCTAGCTCAACAGGATTAATATTGCCAGAAAAATAGTTACCCCCCATTTGCAGATCAGTCAGGCGTATCAGGCCGCCTAAACTACTTGGGATTGGTCCACTGAATCTATTATCTGATAGCATGAGCAGTTCCAGATTTGCTAGCATGCCAAGTTTCTCCGGGATATATCCCGTAAAAATGTTCCCACTAAGATCAAGCCTCTGAAGTTTAACACAATTTCCCAACTCATGAGGAATGCTCCCAGAAAGTTTGTTGGCAGAGATATTGAATGCAACAAGATTCACAAGATTACCAATCTCTGGTGGGATGATTCCAAAGAAATAGTTATCTGATAACAACAACCTCTCTAAATTCATTAAGTTGCCTACTTCTGGGGGTATCAAACCTGAGAACCTGTTGTGATATAGCTCCAAAGCCGAAAGATTCTGAAGTTTGGACAGTTCAACAGAAAGGCTTCCAGTGAGCAGATTGTCTCCTAACATAAGTGTCTCCAGGGATTTGCATGTCTTCAGGCCATGTAGAAGGTATGTTTCCAAACAACTTATTTGATCCAAGGCTGAGAAAAATCATTTTCTGGAAGTTGCAAAGTTGAGCAGGTATGCTGCCCACAAGATTGTTCTTGGACATGTCAAGAACGGTTAGGTTGCTGTTTAGTCCAATTAACCGAGGAATGGTTCCTTCAAGATGGTTATTAAACAATTGTAAATTCTCCAAACATGTCAGATTTTGAAGCTCTAAAGGGATTGTGCCAGTCAAATTATTTATAGACAAATCTAAATTCCTAAGCTGCTTCAACTGTCCAAGCTCCTTAGGAATATCTCCATGTAAGAGATTTTCAAAAAGATGAAGCAAGTGAAGATTAGGAATTTGGCCCAACTCCTTTGGTATGAAGCCACTCAAGTGATTTTCAGACAGATCAATCTCAAATGCACTTGAACAATTCCCCAATTCTTTTGGAATTGTTCCATTTAACTGATTTGTGTATATGTACAATCTTTTTAGGTGAGATAACTTCCCCAACTTTTTAGGAAGGGAGCCAGTGAATGAATTTTGATGCAAAGCAAGTAATTCCAACCTGCTAAAATTCCCTACTTCAGGAGGAATCTCACCATAAAAAAGATTCTGTCAAAGAATCAAGCTTGTCAGATTCACAAGCTTTTGAAGCTCTACTGGAAAAGAGCCCTCCAACTGATTTTCAGCAAGTCCAGGACTTGCAAGCTCACACAGTCACTAACTTCTGCAGGAATTGGACCTGACAAATAATTTCTACCTGCCCTTATGATCCCAAGCCTTTTCAATCTCCCAATAGATGATGGAATAGGTCCAGTAAGATTGTTACTGTATATTACAAGCTCTTCTATTGAAGTCAAATTTCCAATTTCCTCGGGGAGTTCTCCAAAAATATAATTCTCACATAGATAAAGTTCTCTAAGGGAGGGAATTCTGTAAAGTTCAGTTGGAAATTCACTGTGGAACCTATTAGTGCAAAGGTCTAAAACCTCGAGATTTCGACAAAATGCAAAATTCAGAAGGAATAGGACCAGAAATGAAGCATGAGACACATTTAACTCAATTAAGTAAGGAGCTTATGGCAGCTTGAAGATAAAGTACCGGATAAATTAAGGCGATTGAGATGAATGGAAATCACCTTATAATCATCATTACAGCCTATGCCAGTCCAGTTGCAAGGATTAAAATCCGATGGATTCCAGCTTTGCAGATTCCCACTGAGGTCTACAAGGGATTTTCTGAACTCCAAGAGAATTAGTCCCTCTTCGTTCAATGATTGAACAGAGATGATCATGCAGCTAAAGAGTATCACAAAATGCAAATGCTTCTGAATTGGAGAAATCCTATAACTTCCCATTTTTTAGGAGAAAAACAAGAATGATCATGAGCCAGAAAGCAGAAAGGAAACAAAAGGGATGCCTGCAGAAAGATCAAACTATTTTTTCCTGCAGAGCTGTAGCATTATAATCAAAAAAAAAAAAAAAATTCTGACAAAGGAAATTATGTTAGATAGACCATTGTAACTACTAAATAGTGGCAACTTGCAAGGCTAAGACAATCTGATTCTTGAAAGCTATCATTAAGAAGGTACAACAGGACATCAAAAATGCCCCATAAACCACGATGTAGAAATGTGTTTTAGCCATGACTATTCAATTTCAGTTTTTGGTTGTGTGAGAAGGTATACTAATGAAATGGATAAGGATAGGAGAGAAAGAGCACAACTTGTAGTTATCGAATATATGATACAAAGTACAATACTAATATATGATTAACAATATTGGCATGCACGAATTGGTACATAATTTGCAGGGTTACTATGTAGCCTATAGGGACTAGAAAGAAAAAAAAAAGTTGCATTTTCACCTATGTGACAGATTGACAAGGCAAGAAACAAGAGATAGACCGTGAAGGTCACGATCCAAATTTAGAGAGAAAAGATAGAAATAGTCAACGGAACTTTACAGTGGTGAGTGCATGAATGTGCATGTGAGTGAGTGCTGTTGGTGGTTTTTTGCTGCAGAAATTGCACAGCCACTTGAATCTCATCTTCTGGTAGACATGATCATCATTTCTTTTTCTTTTATTGCTTGAAAAATTTGATGCTTTTGTGAGGGTGGATTGAACTTTATACTATGCATGTACACTAAATAGGGACAAAGATTGAGATTGGTCATGTGAATTCTTGGATTATGATCTAGGCCATTGATTCTTGGCCTAACAATATGGGATGATATGAAAGTTGCCAATCAGAATTCTGAGATTTTTTGGCATAAATCCCTTTTTTTGTGTATAAGAGACAGGTTTGTTGTTTTCTTTCCTTGGTTCCTGTTATATTGTCTCTTAATTTGCATCTAGATGTGTATAAGAGACAGACACTAAGGACTGGTTAGGGATACACCATCCCCTTGTGTCCTTAGTGGATGGATGAATTGGAATCTCTAGCAGCACCTGCCGACTTTTGTCATTGGGTTTGGCAATCTTGGAAAACTATATACTCCATCCCTTCTAGAGCATAGATTTTTTTGGTCAGATGAATTAGATGACATCAACCATCTAATCTCTCTCAAAACATAGTAATTTCTCTTTTGTTTGGGGTCGAACACTTTTTATTCAAGGTGCTTATATTTGACTAAATCAAAATAGATTGGTATTTTCCTTATGTTTAATTATCGATCTTCCATTCCTTATCAACAAAAATAACACCACCAACCCATTCACAATAGTGCTATATGCTTCGGCTCTTGATAAAAATGGGAATTCATGGTGTCTAAAGATTGAATATAATTGATGTATGTGTAGCAAAAGAAAAACTTAATTCAATTTCATGCTAGTGTATATTAAAGGGGGACACTGTTCAGGTTACTAGAAAAACAAATTTTCAACAAATTTCAAACCATAAAATTAATATTGAAAATATTATTAAAGTGCGAACAGAGTTTAATTCTTCTATCATTTTAATTAAATTAAGTGTGATAAAATTATATATTACTAACATAATAAAATAACGTAAATACTTGTACAAACACACATACATACACATCTAGATGTACACATATATTGCATGTGCACTTAAAAGTAACACAGTATTGCTCAAAAACCTAACTAATAATCCGTTTTGCTTAGGTTTGTTTACTTTTTAGAAAAACATTTGATTTGGAAGAATAGAATAAAAACTTTTTTTGCCGGGGGGTGTGGAAAGAGCCAAGGAAAAAAGAAAGCAAGGAACCAAAAGGCAAAAGTTAGGATAAGCCCATATTGAATTTCAGGTAGGCCTGCCAAACTAAAGACTAAACTTAATTTATACCTGGGCCGATCCTCGTATAAATCTAAGAAAAAATGATTGGATTACAAAAGACTTATACATCAGCTAGAATGTGTATAAGAGTCAGGGTTATAGCGATTCATGAAGCAAGCCGAGAATGTGTCTTCTTTACCTTGACACTGGAGCCACCCAAATCTTCTAGAAAAGTATAAGAGACAGATATTATATCCCACAGAGCACATCCTAAAGATAGAAGTGGTCGTTCTTATCCCTTAGTCCCGTCGAGCCTTTCCCTTCCCTTTAGTAGTATATATAGTTAGATAGGAGTAGATTAGATTATTTCCATTTGGAAGAGGGGAAAAAAAAAAAGACATAGCTGGTAGAGAGTAGAATGAAGTTATGGGTGATTACACATATAATAAAGGTGTAATTGACAAATCAAAAAGTGACAGACACCAAACTCTCTCCCCCCTTTATATATAATATAGATTATCACTATAAGCAATTGTTTAGACTATTTACTTACTTTTTTTCCCCATAACACGGGAATAGGTGGGAAGGAAGAAGTTGGGGAAGGGAGAGGATGGAAGATGTAAGGGTGGCAATTTTGGACACAATATGAATACAACGCAAAATTAACAGGTTTAAATACGATTTGAATTTAATTGAGTTGTTATCAAAGGATCTCAACCTGTTAATGACTTGAAATTAAAGAGATCGTATCGTGACCATAAACCTTAAATCTATTATCTTATCGAGTAACCAGACACAACTTGTTTAACTTGTTAAGATATCGAGTAATCCGAATGACTCGATAATTAATTGGGACATTTATAAAAATTTGGTACAATAATACATTTTTTAATGGTACATCGTGTCATTCGGGTTAATAGGTTAACGGGTTAATTATGGATCATCAAGTCATTTAGGATAAACTAAGTAACTGTTGTACGCATTAATGTAAAAAGTTTAACGGATTAATGAGTTATGTCGAATCAACTAGAAAATAATCGGGTCATGACACGACACGACATAACACGAATGTTTAATGGGTCGTGTCTATATTCAGATTTTCCGACACAAACTCGATAAGGGCAATGGGTTGTATTGGACATCTGTCTCATATATTCGAGAATCTAATAAGTTGTGGCCTTGAGGAAGAGTAAACAGTAGATTAAACTTTTCGAAGGGAATTTATGTTTTTCATTAAACACTTATTTTTTTGGAGTTCATACTTTTTACATACTGTTAATTTGAATAATTTCTTCCACTTTACCTTTTGAGACAAGCCACATAGAAGTTTAAAATATATTTCCAACACATATAGAGATTATTGGGTTAGAGGCCTATACTACATGAGGTTTATGATAATTTACCTAGATTAAAATTAAAATAGTAATGCAACATGCATGTTCAAAAATTAAAATTTAGATTTGAAGGTAAAAATAAAAAACGAGAAATAAGTTAGAGTTGGAAACCCTCAAATTATAGAAACCAGTTACTTATGTTTTGTTATACATCAAAAATGTCAAATTCCGGAGCAATTACCTATTTTCTTGTTACCCTTTTAATTCTAGGATTTGCCTCAGCCTACCTAAAGGTGGTGCAAATAATATAGTAGTAACTAAGTCAAAGTTATTAAACTCGGTTATTAACTAAAGTAGAAATATAGAAAAGTAGAGATATTGGAGAAACTATCAAATGTTTCAACTTTCTATTAGCTCCAAATGAGGTACCAAACGTCTCTATTTATAGGGTTACAATATAGGGGATTCATAAATATGATACATGAATCACGGAATCGATAAGCCTTTATGGGAATCAATAAGCCTTCACAAAATTCAAGGGGATGAATATCACATAAACCAATATATTTAGGGGATGAATGGACACCATATTTCTAAAATATATAAGAATTCATAACACCCCCCCTTGGATGCCCATTACACAAAGAATAGGCCTCGTTAAAAAACCTTACTAAGAAACAAACCAGTGGGAAAAAACCCTAGTGAAGGAAAAAGAGTACACTATTCAAAGTGTTTAGCAATGTACTTACTCCCCCTATTGAGAACTTTTATTGAGATATCTGAACCGACACATTCCAATTTTTTTGACTAATTTTTCAAATGTAGCAGTTGGTAGCGCCTTGGTAAATAAATCTGCCAAATTTTCACTTGAGCGGATTTAGTGCACATCAATTTTGGCCCTAGCACCATTCTTTTGAAGATCATGTGTAAAGAAGAATTTTGGTAAAATATGCTTAGTTCTATCTCCCTTTATATATCCTCCTTTTAATTGAGCAATGCAGGCAGCATTGTCTTCGAACAATACTGTAGGAATTTCTTCCTTGGAGGATAACCCACAATTCTTCTGGATATAGTGAGTAATTGACCTTAACCAGACACATTCTCGGCTTGCTTCATGAATCGCTATAACCTCAGCATGATTTGAAGAAGTGGCAGTTATAGATTGCTTTGTAGAACGCCATGATATAGCAGTTCCACCACATGTGAATAAGTATCTAATTTGAGATCGTGCTTTATGTGGATCGGATAAATATCCAACATCTGCATGTCCAATTAACTCTGGAGTAGATTTATTAGAATAGAACAAGCCAAGATCAGGTGCTCCTTGGAGATATCGAAAAATATGTTTGACTCCATTCCAATGTCGTCGTGTAGGAGAGGAACTAAATCTTGCTAATACATTCACAGCGTCAATAATGATATATCAGGTCTTGTATAATTAGCAAGATACATAAGTGCCCCTATTGCACTGAGATATGGTATTTTAGGACCAAGTAGTTCTTCATTTGTTTCTCGTGGTAGGAAAGGATCTTTATCAACATCAAGTGATCGAACGACCATTGGAGTACTCAATGGATGTGCTTTATCCATATAGAACCGTTTTAAAACTTTAGCAGTATAATTTGATTAATGAATAAATATCCCATCTTCCAGATGTTCAATTTCTAAACCAAGGCAAAATTTAGTTTTTCCAAAATCCTTGATCTCAAATTCTCTTTTTAGATATTCAACTGATTTTGAAATCTCTTCAGGAGTTCCAATAAGATTCAAATCATGCACATGAACAGCAAAGATCACAAAATTTAGTCCATTTTTCTTGATAAAAACACATGGACATATCAGATCATTTGTATAGCTTTCTTTAATCAAACTTTCACTGAAATGATTGTACCACATACGTCCAGATTGTTTTAAGCCATACAAAGATCTTTGCAATTTGATTGGACAATGATATTTGTACCACATACTTCAGGTAATTTAAACCCTTCAGAGATTTTCATGTAAATATTGTTATCCAATGTTCCATATAGATAAGCAGTGACTACATCCATCAATCGCATATCAAGCTTTTCATGTACTGCCAGGCTCACTAGATATCGCAACGTAATTGCATCCACTACAGGTGAATATGTATCATCATAATCAAGGCCTGGCCTTTGAGAAAAACCCCTGCACAACAAGTCGCACTTTATATCTCACAATCTAATTTTTCTCATTTCGTTTTCGCACAAAAATCCATTTATATCCAACGAGTTTTACACCTCAAGTGTTTGGACTACAGGTCCAAAAATTTCGCGTTTAGCAAGTGAATCTAATTCTAATTGATTCGCATCTTTCCATTTTGGCCAATCATTTCTATGCCAACATTCCTCAACCGATTTTGGTTCAAGATCCTCAATTTCTTCCATAATTTCAAGTGCAAGTACATTATATGCAAAAGTACTATCAACAATTGTTTTAACTCGGTCCCAATATTTCCTTGTAGTGACAAAATTTATAGAAGTTTCATTTATATACTCTTCTGGAGTATAAAACTTGTGCTCTTCGGGAGTTTGCATTTTGTCATTAGTGATCTTTTGAAATTCAGTACTAATATTCGACTCCTCTAGTAGAATATTTTGATTAATTGATCCTCTTTTCTTTCGAGGATTTTTATCTTTAGAACCAAGAGGCCGACCACGCTTCAGGCGTGCTTTAAGCTCATTTGCTATAGCACTTGTAAATTGTCCTACTGGGACATCTAGGTTAATTGGTACATTTATAGCATGAATATACGATTTCGTAACTCTTTTAAAGTCAACAAATACATCAGGTAATTGATTTGCAATCTCTTGCAAATGTATTATTCGTTAAACTTCTAGTTCGCAAGTTTTTGTACGAGGATCAAGAAAATTTAAGGACGAAATATTCGATGTGATTTTCTTTTTTTGGTTATTCATTTCCTCCCCCTAATATTGGGAAATGAGTTTCATCAAAATGACAATTTGTAAATTTTGCAGTAAATACATCAGCTGTCAAAGGTTCATGATATCTAAAATAGAGGGTGAATCATACCCAATATATATTCCCAACTTTCTTTGGGGTCCCATCTTAGTACGTTGTAGTGTCGCTATAGGGACATATACCGCACATCCAAAAATTCTTCAGATGAGAAATATTTGGCTCACAACCAAAAGCCAATTGAAAAGGGGAGTATTTATGGTCACTTGTTGGCCTTAAATGTATAAGTGTTGCTGTGTGAAAAATAGCATGTCCCCAAGCAGATATAGAGAGTTTTGTTCTCATTAACAATGGTCTAGCAATTAATTGCAATCTTTTGATAAATGATTTGGCTAAACCATTTTATGTATGAACATAAGCTACAGGATATTCAACACTAATGTCAATTGACATACTATCAAAAGCACGAGACGAATATTCACCAGCATTGTCTAATCGAATTTTCTTTATTGGATAATTAGGAAGCGTGCTCTCAACTTGATAATTTGAACAAGTAATCTTGCAAACGCCAAAGTTGCGAGTTGGTAAGTATGTGTACATGAGACAGGTCTTGTAGATGCATCTACATTATATCCATAAAAGTTCTTAAATGGTCCAGTAAGTACATCTAATTGTCTCTTATACACATGAATTCTTTCCAAAATGCAAGGGATTCATCCCACTTTAATTGGTGAAGGTCTCGTAATAAATTTTCCTTAAGAACAAGCAACACATGTAAATTCATTTGAATTTAACACTTTTTGATTCTTCAATGAATGGCCATGCGAATTTTCAATTATTCTTCTCATCATTATCGACCCAGGATGCCCTAGTCGATCATGCCAAATGACAAAATTCTTAGGATCAGTAAACTTCTGGTTTACTAAATGGTGCATCTAAGATGTGCACTAATTTTAGTGTAATATAGACCAGAAGAAAGAGAAGGGAATTTTTCTACAACACATTTCTTTCCAGAAATAAAAGTGGTAATATGCAAATATTCAATATTTGAGTTTTCCATGGTCTTAATATGATATCCATTTCGGCGGATATCCTTAAGACTTAACCAATTTCTTCAAGACTTTGTAGAGAATAGTGCATTATTTATAACCAATTTTGTTCCTTCAGGGAGACATATATTTGCTCTACACATCCTTCGATGTGTTTAAGAGACCACTTAAAGGTAGATAACTTTGGATATGTGGATGTGGCTCTTATAATTCTAGATTTATAAGTCTCTTATACACATGTAGATGGATCAATAAGAGATATAAATTCTTCGTCTTTCATTGATCCCAAATGTTTGTCAATATCCATACCTTCTTCAGGAAGGAAAATACAAAAGATAATTAATTTAATAGAACAAAAGTACATTTCATAACAAATGCACTGATTAACTAGGAAATATAGAACAAACTTTAAACTAATCTCTTTGACATTTTAACATGGGTTCACTTATTTTAGAAATGATGAACTGACAAAATGCAACCAAATGTTTTGGAAGCCTACCTGTCGAGACCAATGGCCCATATCACCGCACCAATAGCATAAATTATCAGAATCTTTCTCTTGTCTTTTTCCATTATTATTATCCCATTTCTGGTGAGAATGTTTGCCCTTATGACTTGATAAACCATGGTTACGAGTATCATGATTATAATAGTCATATCGGCCACGACCATGACCACGGCTACTGTTATGGTCACGACCACGGCCACGACCACGGCTACGATTTCTTCCACGTTCATAACTGGAAGACTTTGTCACATTCGTTTCAGGGAACGGATAGGAATCAGTTGGTCGGGTCTCATGATTTAGTATTTCATTAATAATTCATTATTTTGTTCAGCTACAAGAAGACATGAGATCAATTCAGAATATTTTTGGAATCCCTCAGCTACAAGAAGACATGAGATCAATTCAGAATATTTTTGGAATCCCTTCTCTCGATATTGCTGCTACAAGAACAAATTCAAAGCATGAAAAGTGGAGAAAGTTTTTTCTAACATATCCTCGTCAGTAATAATTTCTGCACATAATTTCAATTGGGATGTGATTTTAAACATTACAGAATTATATTCATTTATTGGATTCAAATCTTATAGTCTCCAACTGATTCCCTGTCATTATACACATTCTCAAGTCTTCTTGTAGCTGAGGGATTGTAAAAATATTCTGAATTGATCTCATGTCTTCTTGTAGCTGAACAAAATAATGAATTATTAATGAAAAATTCATGAGAGATGATAACTGAAGACCTATCCATTGTAACTCTATAAATAGAGAAGCCTCATTTGCTTCCATAATGGTGTCTCCAAGACCCATTGCATCAAGATGCGTTTCAGCATCAAGAACCCATGATAAATAATTCTTTCCAGAAATGCTAAGAGGTACAAATTCAAATTTAATAAGGTTAGCCATAAGAAAAGAAATTGATAAACAAACTTACCTAAATATTACTTGAACAATAAGATCTTCCACTTCACTATATTTCGCAAAGGCAGAGTCGTGCTGATAACATATTATGAAACTAAGTCAAAGTTATTAAACTCGGTTATTAACTAAAGTAAAAATATAGAAAGTAGAGATATTGGAGAACTATCAAATGTTTCAACTTTTTATTAGCTCTTTCAAATGAGATACCAAAGGCCTCTATTTATAGAGTTACAATATAGGGGATTCATAAATCAATAAACCTTCACAAAATTCAAGGAGATGAATATTACATTAACCAATATATTTAAGGAATGAATGGACATCCATATTTCTAGAATTTATAAAAATTCATAACAATAATAATAATAATAATAATAAGTACATACATATATTACTATATTACCTATTCTCCTTATTGAAATTTGTGATGGGCTTGGAGGAAGAATGGGTGGTGATGAGGTAATCTTGTATGGCATGAGAATAATAGTTGCGCTAGCGGAAAATGAAATACGAGCACAAACAAGATGATCTAATTGGCAATAAAAGTGCACACTTTTCGAGATGAATCCAATTCATAACAAAAACCCAGTTCTGATTCACAATGGAAAACCGGCCAATTTATGAATCCCTCTTATGCTGTTGAGTACATATGAGAATTTGGCAAGGCAAACCATCACTCTTGCCTTATGAGAGAGCTCAAGGTAGATTTTTGGGCTGATTTTATTGACAAAAAAGTAAGCTTTCATTTTTATTTTTTTACTACTTGGGGTTTGGGCCTCTTTCTGTGATTTTTTCATAATTCTGTGCTACGGAAAAAAAGTCACGGCCCAAATCTAAACTGTTAATTTTGGATTTTGTTTTGTATAAAGTGATTTATATTTTATGGAGAATTTTATAATTTTTTAGAGAAAATTGTCCTGTTAGATTTAAAAATTTATATACTATAAGTTTTTAAAGCATATTTTATAGTACTGGACAAGTTTTAAAATATAACGGTATTGTGCTATTACAAGACTATATGGTTTAGATCTGCACCAGATCAATAGAGCCGATCTGAGTCTCCAAATTTAATAGAATGTGAAAAACATGGTAGACTCAATTTGTCTCCAAAGTTCATTTTTGTTTCTTAGACTATCCAGATTACTATGAGATCAGTGAATTAAAGAAGTGAGTTGTAAATTTCATTTAACTAATAGTAATTGTGATGGTGAGAAGGAACCAAGATTATGTTTATTTAATTTTTGTGGTTAAAAAAATTAATTGAAGTTGGCCCAGTAGCTATTTGAACAAATTTTCACCCAAAAAAAAAAAAGATTTATTTTAAAAATTGAACTAGCTAATCTTTGAAGTTCACAAACTGGCAATGTCAAGCTGGTCTTATTCATAACATGGCAAAGTATTGGAAGCACACAGACGTTTACTTTTAGGATACAAATCAAGAAAAAAAAAAAAGAAAAAGAAAACAATCCAATTAATTAAAATTAAATAGTGCACTATTATACTTTAATCAATCCCATAATTCTTCTTCAATACCAGCACAAATTCATAAACCTTCTCAGGATCAGCAAGTGATTTAGACACACTCTCCCTTTGCATGCACCTTTTAGCCCATTCCACAAACTTGGGGCACTCAGTTCCTATTTTGAAGTTTCCACAAGTCTCATAGGCATGGAACCAACTATAAAAAGGAATCAAAGCCACATCCACGTATCCAAATGTTTTCACCTCCAAAGTAAGGCTTATCACCAAGTTGTTCTTCTAAGGTCTTGAGAATCTCTATGAATTCCTTCTTGGCTTCCTCCTGCTCTTCTCCTTTTGATTCCAATTATAGATGGTGCCATGCCTATTAATTAACATTGCACAATGCAAATGTTAATTAATTAATACCTCTACTATTGTCCATGTATATGAAGCTAGCTTATCTATTTAGTAGTGAACCTCATCTTTAATAATAGTATAAGTTTAGGACATCTAAAAGATTGTAAAGCAATAAAATTAAAAGTTTATCTTTCCAAGCTATACTATCAATATACAAAATATTTTACACGATAAGATGTTGATGTATGCTATAGGTGCAAATATAACATTTGAAAAGAAAAATAATTACGTAATATGTATCTACACTTGATTGTATAAAAACTTTTCTATACTATCAGTGTACATAGGAAAGATTAATCCTAATGTTGTGTTTGAATGGAAGAATTTGGGTGGATTTAGATTTAAAATTCAAATGCATCATAGGTTATCTAAATAAGATAAGGGTTATCTAAATAAGTTAAGGGATTTAATAAAATATTTGAAGTTCACTAATAAATGATATTGTGATTTTAATGATTAAATGATCAATGGATTCAAAGTCACCTAAATTTCATATTATTTCAAATCCTTCTGACAATTCAAATCCATCCATCCAACGTAACGTTCTAAAAGTAATGGGAATGATCACTAAAACAAAGCAAAATTAGCAATAAGAAATGCTAATGCTAGTACCTTTTGGTCAACAAAGTCAGCCCAAAATCTAGCTTGAGCTCTCTTGTAGGGATCAGATGGCAACAAGGGATTCTTTTCATGCCATACCTCATCAATGTATTGAAGAGCTACAAGAGACTCACAAATAGGTTTTGTATGGTGAATCAAAACAGGAACTTTTTTGTGAATATCTAGATTGGAGAAGAAATGGGCTCTTTTTTGGCAAGTTTTCTGCCTTGTATTCATATTCAACACCCTTCTCAGCTAGTGCTATTCTTAATCTCATGCCAAACATACTAATGTAGGCATCAACCAGTGTCACTTCTCCAAGAACCATTTTCCTAGAAATGATTTAATTTCTACAAAAAATTAGATAACTAATTTGATCAGTTATGAAAGGATCGGTGTACATGAGTATTACTTCAAGAATCACTATATATAAAAGAAAATATGTGGGAGTTGTAATTTTTTTGGAGTTAAAAAAGGTAGTACACATCTACAAGGATTGTGAGTATTTCGTCAGCAATGAAATAATATGCATAGTTTTTTAATTGGACCATATTTAAATAAGAGTTTATAATTGTTCTTATTCAGGTCCTAGTACGGGTAGAATTGTTTTGACAAAGTCTAGGACTGGGGAGCATTAATTAATTAGAATTAAGAGCAAGTTGGCCAACTATGGCTTATTGGCCCAGGAAAATCTAACTATATATAAAAAATAAGAGTTTTTTGGTGTGTAATTATATATTCATCTTATTTTATGTTTGATAGTTTTAAAACTTCTTCTTATAAGTACTACTAAAACTTCTTCCTATTTTTTTAATTAATAATTTTTAAAATTACACACATAGTGTGTGTCTTTGTCCACGGGTGTTAATAATGCAAGAATATTGCACAATTCAATATGTAATATTTTTACCCAAAAATAAATAAATAATATGAGTTGTATAGGGGGAGAAATGATATAAACTTTGCAACCAAGTGAAAGATATAAATATTTATACATGTAAAACTAAAATTTTATTCTAAACGAGAGAATAAAATAATATCGCGACTCGAACCGTTGTTAAATCATGAATATAATGGATAGTTAAAAAAAATAATATTCTAGTGTAAATTTTATAGTAGATGTGGTAAACTTTCGTGATCTGAAGTTTGAAACGTAAAAATATAAATTTTACATATGCAGAGATAGAATTTTAATTCTACTAATATTAATATTAGTGAAATAATGATCCAACAGGATTTGACTATTCTATATATACTAAACTAGGTGGTCCTGGCTATGTCTAGACCCACCGAAGAGTCTTGATTTGAAATTGTCCAAAGAAAAATGAGTCTCATCACAATTTGTATTAGTTAAATTTTGATTTATAAAATTAGTAGCAAATCGTTAAAGATGTAGATGTTTTTTTTTTTTCTTTGACAAATTTTAGATAAGTATTGTTAAACTAGTACTCATCTTTTCATACATCATGAATGTTTTGAATTTTCCTTTTAGTATACAATTTTTGAAGATTTTAATATGATTTGAAAATTTCTGGACAAAAAATTTTCTAATGCTAAAAAATCATAAACCTACCTCATACCCGGTATCAAGGTATAATTTTTTCAAGAAAGCACACATTTTACGCTTAGTGTATCTATACAAAATGACAAATAAAAATCACTAATATGTTACTAGATCTTGAAAAAAAAAGAAAAGAAATTCAGTTGAATTTGAATCTAAAATCAATGAACCGTGATATGATAAAATCTTACTAGCATTAGAAAATGGTTTTGAAATATGACTTTGTAAAGAATTTTTCTTTTACACCCAAGTGATTCAAAAAATATATATATATATAATTCATGTATGAAGTTCATTGGCACATTTTCGCTATCCCACTCTGTTTATTATTCCGAACAATATATAAACATCTTGTAAACTTAAGGAAATTCTATGGTTTCATTTAGGGGAATTATTCTCTTGTCTTGTAAACTTAAGGAAATTCTATGGTCTCATTTAGGGGAATCATTCTCTCCCCCATGTTTTGGATACCCAGTAAACTTTGGAAAATAAAAAACTACAGAAGATGAACAAATGGTAAAAATCCCAAAATCGAAGTGAGAATTGCTGAAATCGCATAAGATTAATACCCAGATAGAACTCAAGTGGGAAAAAATCTTCATCGTTTGTCCTGCAAAAAAGGAAGAGAAAAAGATTAGTACAAGAGTTTAAAAAAAAAAAAATACAAAGAAGGAAGGGGAAATAATGGAAATAACTGAAGGAGAAATCACAACCGGAGTAAAAAGGAAGATGAAGGTAAAGTAAGTGGTGGAAGAAAGGTTGTGTCAGGATGGTGAATTTGAATTGAAAGAATAATTTGAAATGAAAAAATTTAAATTTTGATAGATTTAAAATAATATGAGATTTGGATATATTTTTAATGTATTTATTTAATTATTAAAATTATACCCTAATTTGTTAGTAAATTTTAAATCTATAACTAAATCAATAAATTTATTTAAATAAATTATTATAGATTTAGATTTCAATTCATCAATTCTATCCAAATTGTTCCATTCAAACACAATGAAAGAGAAGATAGGATATGAATCCCCAATTATCTGGCCCAATCACAGCCGTGAGAAAGAGGGGTAGAAAACTTTTCGGAAAATCCCTAAATATAATCAAAACCAGTACGTAAAGGATGGGCCAATACAGTACACACTTGATTATTTTTCAGTCTTTGCATTTTATTTTGTCTAATGGTAAGGGCCCAAAATAAATCCAATCCAATCAGCTTTTTTTTTTTTGACAAAAGGATATGCTTTATTTATGGGCAGATCCATGTACAGTTCTGTAACTGTTTGGGTCTCAAGTTTTGATCTCAAGTGCAAAAGAACTACACCTGAAAACTGCTTAGCTAAAGTGATTTCTCACATGACATACACTTCAGTGTACAAGATTTAGGGAAATATGTGGCAAATTAGTATCTATGGATACACAGCCCTATGTTTACTATCCAAGTCCTTTATTTTGTTATGTATTGATTCACATTTGATAAGTAGCATTTTTCTCTCCCTAAAAGCATATCAAAAGGTGACTAATGTTATGTCAACCAGCCATTGTTCGTATATTATAATGGAAAATTTGATGAACAATTTAATTTGTTATTTAGAAAGACACAAGAAATAAAGATTTCTAATTAATTGAAAGTATTTACATACACTAGAAGTTTTTTTAATCCTTTTTATATACTCTAGTACTTTGAAGTCAAGATCAGACGAAATTAGACCAAGATTTGACGATGGTGGGTGTCACACGACTTCTACTTGACACAAGACCAACATGCCAGGTTAGAAGAAAAACCTGTTTTCAAATCAAAATTCACACACAAACTTTGTCCAACCAACCTACAACAACACTCGTGTTTAGTTTTCACTTGTTTTTGGCAATCGTGGCACACACAAGCACGAAATATAGGTAATCAACAAGAGTAAAATATAGCCAACACGAAAGTAAATAACACACAAGAAATTTACGGCCCAAGGCCAACCTTTGTAATACTTTTATTCCGTCAAAAGCTTACAACAGGAATTTACACAAACAAGTGGTATGCAGAACATTCTTAGCCTATATCTCACCATAAATGGCTTCAATGGCTTTTCATGGCTTTCATGGCATGCCAAGTCTCTGACTACCATATTTTTTATAGGGGCAATGCGGTTGACAAGCCCAATCGCCTAACTTTGCTGGACAAGTAAAATGCCTATAGTAGGCTACCTGGCCACCTGGCAGCACACCTGGCCTGCTCATGCTGAGAAGGTGGTAATAGACCGTAACCGCCCACTAAGCACATCTCAAGGTACTACCAGCATTCCTTGCCATTTTCTCGCACACGCAACCAACTAGTTCGGCCAAGTAATCCCACTGCAGCCCTACGAAGCCAACTTCCAACTGATTGCCAACTCCCATGCGTGTGCACTTGCCCAAAGTGCACGTTGCCTAATCGTTTCCCACAACTGTCCAGCACATAGGTAGCCCGTTGCCTACGTTCCTTGGCCAACTCGTTAGCCAACAAGCCTTGCCACTCACAAGGCTTTACTTGAGTTCCCAACAATGCCTAAGAATGCCACAAGCTATGCCCAATTCGTGTGTATGTGTGCACGGGTCCATTCGTGCCATTGTCCATTTGCCTATGTTTAACCAATAGCCGACACGATCATTCTTGCCAACGGGCCATGCCATGTCCCCCTCAAGGCATGAAGGATGGTCCTAAACAATGCCCAAGGCATGCCCAAGAGTGCCCAAACTTAGCTCTACCAAGTCCCCAGCCAGCCATGTGAGACTACCATATTCCCTTTATATAAGGCTTGGAAGAAAAATACTAAGTGACAGCAGTAGACACAATTTTATTGAAAATCAGTAAAGCCCCAAGGGGACAGCTATTGTACGGGTGCCCCCAATGTGCACCAAGGTTTCCCAACTAATTTTCAAGGTGAAATAAACCTCCATCATTCTTTTGTTTTCCACTTTGCCTCACACCCGACAACCTTCGTTCCTAAGTGTGCACGTTTTGCCTATCGGCTACCACCCGACAGCACGATGCCTAGCCGATAGCAACGTGTGTGCCTAGAATACCTAGACTACCTACACTAAACACTAAGGTAGTGTGCCAACACCCATCAGTCTTCCATACTGTTGCCCCCAAGGCAAGCATCCCCTTTTTAGCTAACTGTGCCGAATGACTTGCCGATGCATGCCAACCTAGCCAATACCCCATGTGCGAGCCCGATTGCACATTTAGGTGCCGACCCTTGCTATTTGCACATAACCTCTGCCCGAATGACCTGCCTGTTGGGAAAGCACATTCCTTTAGCCAACAGAACAAATGAAAAAGGGTCTAACAAACCTCCCCCACTTGAAGAGATTGATACCCTCATCAATGCCAATTGCTAGCCCTCTAGTTTTATCATTTGCCACTCGTATGGAACTCTCCCATTGCTGAAGTTAGTACCAGTCTCACTTCTTGTGTAGCTCCATTACCCGTTTTCCCACACGGATTCATCATTTTTCCCATTCATTTGGCTAAGTTTGTTACTACAAGCTTCTATTTTTTACTTAGGCTTCCTTTAAGCTGCATTTGTTGCCTTGACTTTGAATCCCATATCAAGTTTGTCACATTGTCCAGCCAACCTGCCTTAGCTATAACAATGTACATGGGCAACAAAATGTAGTACACAACATACTCTGCCAACCACTTAGCAACAACATCAGTCACTTGGCACATCCGCGTGCCATAAAATTAAACAAATATAGACAAAACTTGGTTAATTTAAACAAGGACAGAAGCAAATTACCACTTATATTCCATCTTAGGAACTGACCGTTGCACATTTGTGAGACCCATGGGTTAGTTTTCCGGCTTTGGTTCGAAACCAACACTGCGCCTGCCTCTGTTTTTCCTAACCAAATTGTTGTTTTGGCCAACACATAGCCAAGGCACCATGCACAATGCCCGTCCTTTGTCCGCATAAAAGACTTGCTTTAGTTTCCCCCGAACCAAGACTAACACAGCCACATAGCACACTCTCCCACTTATTTTTCGCCCCCCTCAATTAGCAAGACTCAATGTCCGACTGATTTTGCCCAAGTTTTGTAGTGTGTTTGTTTGCTACGTTCCCAACTGTTCTAACAAGCATCCTCATGCCCGTTTTGCTTGGCAGCCACCCACTGCCAATACTCTCTTAGCTAAGCAGCCCGCCTCCACTTAGCACCCGGCAGCCACCCACTGCTATATCCTTGCACCCGAAGGACCCCAGTGCTTACCAGCACTTAAGAGAGTTGGTTTTTATTGGTGTCTCACACCAACTGCAAGGAACCCATCCTAGCACAAGACGAACTGTCCTCGTTGGCTACAACAGCACTAAGTTGTTCTCTCTTGGGACATTCCTTTGCCATATGTGGTCCTTTGCAAATAAAACAATCACTAAACTTGTTAGTTTTATCTTTAACGAAAAGGACCTTATCGGCATCGGTCTCATTCACCACAACTTTTTTTTGTTCATCTTGTACTTACCATGACCATGATTTGGGTCTTTTTCTTTGTGGAAGTTGTTCCCATCTTTGCCAGTCTCATTGGTGATTCCCTGAAAATCAACCAACCTGTCTGCAGAAGTGATGGCTTGTTGCAATTCTGGACACCTCGCCTTTGCGACTCCATTTGAACCCACTTCTGTAAGCCAGCCATGAAATTGAACAACTTATCGTCCTCGGACATCCCACGAACGTCCAACATCAAGGAACTAAATTCCTTCACATAATCACGAACACTACTCGTGTGTTTCAGCCTTCGTAGTGCCTCTCTTGCAAGCCACGAAGTGTTAGTAGGAAAGAATTACCTCTTTAGTTCCATTTTCAATGCCTCCCACGTTGAAATTTAAAGAATGGTCTCATCACCTGCCCGTGTCTTCCACCAAAGTTTCGCAGATTCACGAGCAAAATACATGCTTGTGATGGACACTTTTTCCTCTTTAGGCATACCCGCTGCCTTGAAGTATTGCTCCATGTCCCAAATGAATTTTTCCAACTCCTTGGCTCATCAAAGTGTTTCGGGTCTGGAACTTTTACCTTACTCCTTAAAGAATGGCTTGTGGAACCAATTGTGTCCACCCCAGCAATTGCTTTCTTCAAAACAACCATATCGTCTTCCAGGTATGCAAGAGTCTCAAATTTGGCATTCCATGCCCGCTCAACTTGTTGGAAATGAGCACGAACGATCTCAAGTGCATCCCTGATCTCGTTAAAGGAAGTACGCAGCACATAGCCTTCTGAAATTTCACCCAACTACATCATTAGTTGGTCTACCAGCACTTTCAACCGTTAAACCTGTTCCACCTTGCCACTAGCCATGGGAGGAACGGCCAGAACACCTCAACCAAGTGCTCTAATACCACAATTATCACATAACTTCTACTTGACACAAAACCAGCGTGCGGGCAAGACGGAAGAAGAAGCCTGTGATGGCACCAAAATTCACACACGAACTTTAGTCAGCCAACCCACAATAACACTCGTGCTTAGTTCACTTGTTTTTGGCAACTGTGGCACACACAAACACTCACTCAAACGCAAGCACGAAATATAGATAACCAACAAGAGTAAAATACAGCCAACACGAAAGTAAATAGCACACAAACAATTTACGGTCCAAGGCCAACCTTTGTAACACTTTTATTTTGTCAAAAGTTTATAACAGGAATTTACACAAACAGGTGGTGTGTAGAACACTCTTGACCTATATCTCACCATGAATGGCTTCAATGGCTTTTCATGGCTTTCATGGCATGCCAAGTCTCTGACTACCACCCTTTTTATAAGGGCAATGTGGTTGACAAGTCTAACCGCCTAGATTTGCTGGACAAGTAAAATGCCTATAGTAGGCTGCCTGGCCACCTGGCACACTTGGCCTGCTCATGCTGAGAGGGTGGTAACAGTCCGTAACCGCCCACAGTGGGAATAAACATATCTCAACGTGCTACCAGCATTCCTTGCCATTTTCTCTCACATACAGCCAATTAGCTCGGCCAAGTAATCCCACTCAGCCCCATGAAGCCAACTTCTAACTGATTGCCAACCCTTGTGCATGTGCACTTGCCCATCGTGCACACTGCCTAGCCGTTTCCTGCAACTATCCAGCACGACGGCCCGTTGCCTACGTTCCTCGGCCAACTCGTTTGCCAACAAACCTTGCCACCCACAAGGCTTTACTTGAACTCCCAACAATGCCTAAGAATGCCACAAGCTATGCCCAACTCGTGTGTATGTGTGCACGGGTCCATTCGTGCCACTGCCTGTTTGCCAACGTTCAACCGATAGTCGACACGATCGTTCTTGCCAACGAGCCATGCCTTGTCCCCCTCATGGCATGAAGGAGGGTCCTAGGCAATACCCGAGGCATGCCCAAGAGTGCCTAAGCTTAGTCCCACCCGGCCCCAAGCTAGCCATGTGAGACTACTATACCCTTTTTATATAAGGTTTGAAAGAAAAATCCCAAATGACAGCAGCAGACACCATTTTATTGAAAATCAATAAAGCCCCAAGGTTGCTCCTAGCGTGCCCCCAATGTGCCCCAAGGTTTCCCAACTAATTTTCAAGGTGAAATAAACCTCCATCATTCTTTGTTTTCCATTTTGCCTCACACTCGACAACCCTCGTTCCTAAGGGTGCACGTTTTACCTATCGGTTGCCACCCGACAGCACGGTGACTAGCCAATGGCAACGTGTGTGCGTAAACTGCCCACACTAAACACTAAGGTAGTGTGCAACACCCAACACCCATCATTCTCCCACACTTTTGCCCCCAAGGCAAGCATCCCCTTGCTGCCTAAGTGTGCCGAATGACTTGCCGAAGGGTGCCAACCTTGCCAACACCCCATGTGCGAGCCCGATTGCACATTTAGATGCCGACCCTTGCCATTTGCATATAACCTCTGCCCAAATAACCTGCCTGTTGGGAAAGCACATTTGTTTGTTGTTGCTAATAAAACAAATGAAAAAGAGTCTAACAGTAGGCGATATCAAAGAATTTGTAGAATAACTAATATTAATATGACATGAGAAAAAAAAAAAATAAACCTGATCATCAATAGCACACTAGTCTTCTTCTTGAAAACCAACATAATTTTCCTGCACTTAATCTTTTCAAACTAATTCTACATGGTGACATATCGAAATCACGATACAATTAGCTTGTAATGAACAGAGTGTTTATTTACAACCATCTCACATAATTTCATTCATTAATTCTCCCCAGAGACAAGCAAAAAGATTTTTGACAAAAAATAAATAAATAAATAACTCATGAAAATTCTACTAACCATCTCTAAAGAACTATCATATTGTATACACAAATAGATGTACTAATAGTACATCTAGTACTTTAAAATCTTATACTAATATGTAAGTCTCTAAAATTAACAGAATATAGTTCCCTCAATGATATCACAAAACTTCCCACAAATTCAAATCCCATTTTCGCATTAAAACCTCACTATATTTATTCAATCCCAAGAATCTTCTTCAGAAAGAGAACACATTCATAAGCCTTGATAGGATGTACAAGGGACTCGGACACAGTTTCTCCGAGCATGCATCTTTTGGCCCATGCCACTAGCTTTGGACATTCTGGCTCTATCTTGAAGTTGCCTGCCCCATGTCTCCAATGCATAAAACCAACTGTACAGAGGAATGATGGCTGCATCTAAATATCCAAATGTTTCATCACCAAAGTAAAGATTATCTCCAAGTTAATTGTCCTTCCACAGGTTTCAGGATCTCTATGAATTCCTTCTTGAGCCTAATTCCTGCTCTTCGCCCTTTTTGGCCCAAAGATTCTGCTCCAGGATTATAAACCTGCATTTACCATTCATTTTCAATTCTCAAAACTTTTGCGCATCATAATTTTATCAAGAAGTATTTTCAATTTTGAATCTTCATTTATTTTTAATTCTTTTTTCTTTATGAATATAAACTTTGCTCCTTAAGGCATATAATCATAATATCTACGGGGAACGGACAAGAGCGGAAAAAAAATCTTTCCTGTCGTGCGCTTGATAAAATCTTTCCTCAAATTGTAGTAGTTTAGGGTGTGTTCGTTTGGATTGAAAATATTTTCTTGAGGAAAATCTTTTCCTTGGAAAATATTTTACATGAAAAAGTCAAATTTTCATACAATTTTCCGGTGTTCGGTTGACAAAATAAAAATATTTTGAAATAAAATTTTTTAAAGGTTTTATCTTTAATTTTATGAATACAAATAACAAATTCATGAGTTTCAGGTATTTAACCTCTAATATTTGTGTTTAAAAGTTAGTAATTGGAAATTTTTTATTATTGGGGTATTTTTTGTCCAAAATAACAAATTTGCTCTAGCAATAACGTCACTCATATTCTAATTGTGAATATCACCTAACTTTTAAACACAAATATTTAGAGGTTAAATACCTGAAACTCATGAATTTGTTTCATTAATTTCTATTATTGAGGCATACCCCAAAGATAAGATATCAAAATGGTATTTTTTTTCCCTAATATAAAACTTAGAATTTTAAAAATATGTCTTTAATACTCTCTCTCTATATATATGTGTGTATATATATATATATATATATATATATATATATATATATATATATTCAATTACTAAATTATTACCTTTAATGACATTATCTAGAATTTATGTATTAATTTAAAGGTAAAAAGAAATTAAAATTTCCAACAACTTAATTACGGGTGTTACACATGCAAAACACGTGCTTTTTTCTAATATATATATATATGTGTGTGTGTGTGGATGAAAAATTCTACAGTCCCTTTTAGGGAACCCTTCCCTTGTGCTTTAAGAACTTGTACAGTACAACACTATGGATTTTAAAAACTTGTATTGTACAAGTCCTTAAAACCAAGGGAATGGTTCACTCAACCGGATAAGAGAGAATTCCCCTATATATGCACACTCCATCCTAGAATGAAACTTTCACATACACACCTTCTCAACTTATTAATGATGTGATATAACCTCTTTGATATGTATAGTTTATCGATTTGGGCATGTATATTCTTATTTGGACATATCGTTTGGATTACTGGATATATATATATATATATCTATTATATTATATATATATGCGAGTTATTTCTTCAAATTTTTGTTTCTCCCCTCAAATTGTTTATCCCCTTTTTTGTGATGACTAAAATACCCGCCCTTAATGAAATACAGTTACCTATATGCGAGTTGTTTCTCCCCTCAAATTGTTTCTCCCCTTTTTTGTGATGACTAAAATACCCGCCCTTAATGAAATACAGTTACCAATTCACAATAGAAAACATATATAAGTGTTTCTTCTTTCTTTTTTGTAATGTCTAAAATACCCGCCCTTAATGAAATATAATTTCCAATATCTAATAGGAAAACATATTCAAGTGTTTCTCTACTTTTTTTATAATGCCTAAAATACCCGCCCTCAATGAAATATAATTTCCAATTCCCAATAGGAAAACATAATTAAATTACTCATTATTTCCTATTCTACTTATGTTTTAGCATACAACCACCTATTTTGGCATAAATACATAATAAGATGGAAGATTTTTAATTATATAAAAATATTTATTATAATTAAAAATTTTCAAATATATATGCGAGTTGTTTCTCCCAATATTTGTTTTTCCCCTCAGTGTTTCTCTCTTTTTTGTGATGACTAAAATACCCGCTCTTAATGAAATATAATTTCCAATACCTAATAGGAAAACATATGTAAGTGTTTCTCTACTTTTTTTGTAATGTCTAAAATACCCGCCCTTAATAAAATATAATTTCCAATTCCTAATAGGAAAACATAATTAAATTACTCATTATTTATTCTACTTATTTTTTAGGATGCAACCACCTATTTTGGCATAAATACATAACAAGATGGAAGATTTTTATTTGTATAAAAATATTTATTATAATTAAAATTTCAAAAAAAAAAAAGAATCGTATAATTTCAAATTTCCAATAAGAAAAAATAATTAATTAAATTACTCATAAATCTATTCTACCTATTGCTTAGGATACAACCATCTATTTCAACATAAATACATAATAACATGAAAGACTTTTATTTGTATAAAAATATTTATTATAATTAAAATTTCAAAAAATAAAACATGAATCTAATTAAAATGTAATGACTAAATTAATCAAACAAAAATTATGTCTTATGTATAAGAAATTAAACAGATTAAACTAATATATTCTCCATATTATGGATATGTATAATATATGCATATTAAATTCATTACAATAAATTGAAATAATAATTTGTTCTTTTGTCTTGCTAAAAAATATGAGCATATTGTTAGCTATAATGAACACTTAGAATAACTCCTCCCCTCAAACTATTTCTCCCCTGAATGTGTTTCTCTCTATTTTGTTATGACTAAAATATCCGTCCTTAATAAAATATAATTACTAATTCCTAATCGAAAACATTTATAAGTGTTTATTCCTCTTTTTTTGTAATGTTTAAAATACCCGCTCTTAATGAAATAATTTCTGTCAATACCTAATAGAAAAACATATTTAAGTATTTATTTACTTTTTTGTAATGCCTAAAATACCCGCCCTCAATGAAATATAATTTCCAATTCCCCATGGGAAAACATAATTAAATTACTCATTATTTATTCTACCTATTTTTTAAAATACAACCACCTATTTTATATAAATACATAATAAGATGGAAGATTTTTAACATAGCGTATAAAAATTTTATTATAATTAAAATTTCAAAAAATAAAAAACATGAATGATATGTATTCTAATTCCAAATAAGAAAACATAATTAATTAAATTACTCATAATCTATTCTACCTATTGCTTAGGATACAACCATCTATTTTGACATAAATACATAATAACATGGAAAACTTTT
The DNA here is from genome assembly GCA_025175665.1 of Cinchona pubescens. Lineage (NCBI taxonomy): Eukaryota > Viridiplantae > Streptophyta > Magnoliopsida > Gentianales > Rubiaceae > Cinchona > Cinchona pubescens. The sequence goes on along the minus strand of JANKKI010000085.1, from coordinate 1,599,340 downwards.
ATTTGTATAAAAATATTTATTATAATTAAAATTTCAAAAAATAAAAATGAATCTAATTAAAATGTAATAACTAAATAAATTGAACAAAAATTGTCTTATGTATAAGAAATTAAACAGATTAAACTAATATATTGTTCCATATTATGGATAGGTATAATATAGCATATTAAATTCATTAAAAAAATTAAAATAATAATTTGTTCTTTTGTCTTGCTTTAAAATGTATCAAATGTTCATGAAAACATCCTTTATCTTATTCTAAAATACATGAAATGCTAATGAAATAAATTGTTTATTCCTTAACTTATTATGAAATTTTGACGTAAATACATACTAAGAATGTATATAATTCTAAGAGTAGAAAAATCATTGATATTTCAACAAAGAATAAAATAAAAATATTATATTTTATAACTGTTATATATGTTCAAATTGTTTCTATTTTTTATTCATAATAAAAAGAATCTTTTATAATTATTATAAATATTACAAATTCACTACAATTATTTTCTTTTCTCTAATTATTCATTCAAATATGCCCGAAAAACTTAATTAGATCCTTCCCACTGTGTACTTTATATATAAGGTTAATTACACTTCACCTCTTTTTTAGTATCACCAATAGGTTAATACTTATTTACATTTTCTATTGACTAGTAAAGTGCTTCTATTATATCAACTAAACATGTTGACTATTTTATCCCATTATATTCTAATTTTTTTTTTGTTTAATTTTGTTTGATGAATAAACTTTTTGTACAAAGAATATTTGATTCATATAAAATTTGATGAAAAAATGAATTGAAATTGAATTTGACATTTTTGCTAGCCTTTTTGGTTGGGATTAGTTGAAGAAGTGACAAATCTGGCCGATATCATTTTTTAAGCACAAAATTCTTTAATTGATAAATAACTATAATAGTTTCACAGTTTTTGATTATAATGACTTTTTAACTTGAAATTTTAGTTAATATGAGAGATATATCCATGTGTATAGAATTTTTGAGTATGTTCCAACTTAAAAATCAAAAAATTAATAATCATACAAATAAATAACTAAATTTATATAAAGTGAAAAATAGTGGAATATATTACACTATTTTCTTTTTTCTGTTAAGTCTGTATTATGATTAATTTAGATTTGTTTTATTTTTGTCCTACATGAAGAAAAGAAAATTGACCAAGCAATGAAAGTAAAACTCAATAATAAAATAAAAAACTCACAATTTTTAATCGTTATAAAAGTATTTGTTAATTTTAAACCTCTTTAATAGTATTTCTATTACTAAATTTTTATTTTTAATAACATCATTTTATATAATATTAGTTTAGATGAACTATTGATGAGTTAGAAAATAAATTCAAACCATGATACAATGCATATACCCAAAATATTCTGAAATAATGATTGTAACAATATTCTAAATAGTTATAGGTATATAACGAGTTTAAATGTCAAATTCAGAAACTACAACACCGGTTGTTATAGTTATGCTATAACAATAAACAAATATTGGTTTGGACTAGATAGCTATTGATAAGCTAAAAAACGTTAAACCAATTATATGATTCATGCCCAAAAGAGTTTAGAATAATTATTATAAGATCTATAAAAATACAACGCTTAAATTGTAGGAATGACAATATAAAAGAAAAATAAGCGGGTAAGCACTCTAAAAGACAACATATATTATTCAAATATAGTCATACTATTAAATACTCTAAAATAATTGCAAATATAGATTAATTTTACATGTCGATTTTGAAAATTACAATATAATTTTTCACTATTAACACAATAATAAAGACGTAGATTAAATATCTTGGTATATAATAAAAGGAATTAATTGAAAAAGTAAAAAAAATAAAAATAAAATAAAACCAAACACTTTTATTAGCCTTCATTTTGTTTATATATTTAATAAATGCAAATTTAATTTCATACTAAAATATTATATCAAAATTTAATTTTGGAATTAATCACATTCGATACCATTCAGGATGAATGAAAGAGTTCAGAATATCAATATTATCATAAGGTTAAGAAACATGAAAAATACCAATATATCCTTTATCTGAATACATAATTAATTTACACAATACGTTAAAAAATTAATTAGAATAGAAATTATAGAAATTACATATTATTTTGGATTTCTGGATTAGAATTAAATATTTTTCATTCGAGTTGCGTGCATTTAGAGTAATATAGAGGATTTTTTGATTAATTTTCTTTACATTTCAGAGTAAGATAAAAGAATAAATTTTTATTTTTGCCTTTTGATTATGATCTTAATACGCTACATGATACCTAACCATATTATACACATATATTAGGTTATAAGAGACAGGTTTTCTTATACAAGAAACATAATTTTTGTTTGATATATGTGTTCTTTATATTTGGGTTTATTTTTCTTATTTTTTGAAATTTTATTTAATCATTTTTGTAATTATTACTATATATTATTTAATCTCCTGTAAATATTTTCATTGTAAACGAATTTTGATACGCTTCATCTATTAAATGATGTTTGATATTTGATGATGATTTTATCCTTTACAAATGATAAAGAATATATAGATATATTTCAAAAATGTTTGATATTATGGAAAAAGTCTTTGTCTATAATTGATTAAGTTATTGGTGATGTCGCTATTATAAATGTATAATCCACAAATCTAAAAGAAAAATAAAAACTATTTTAGATTGGAGTTAACTATATTTTATGCTATTAAATATGAATAAAGAGCTTAGAACGTCAATTAAGTATTGAAGTGAATGTTATCATAACTTTAAGAGATAATATCACAATATATTTTCTATATGAATATATATTTTACATAATATGTTAGCAAAAAATTAATTGTGATACAAAAAATATATAAAATCTCACTTAAAGTAATAACGTGTAATTTTAGTTATATTTAAAACTACTCTTTTATTAGCATTTTGTGTATTGTAGAGTAAGATAAAGGATTATAAATATTTAACATTTATTGCATTTTATAGCAAGACAAAAGAACAATTTATTATTTCAATTTTTTATAATGGTTTAATAAATTATATAATACCTATTTATAATATAAAGAATATAGTAGTCGATTTGTTTAGTTATCCTATACATAACGTATAATTTTTGTTTGGTTTATATATTATTTACATTTTAATGGTAGATTCATTTTCTTTCTTATTTTTTGAAATTTTTATTAATCATTTTTTGTAATTGTTATCCATATATCATCCGATTACCTATTAATATTTTCGCTACCAATAAAATTTCAAAATATTTCATCTATATAATGTTTGATACTTGATAATGTTATTTTCTCTTTATGTAATGACAAAGAATATGCACATATATTAAAAAATTCAATACTATGACAAATATCTTAATCTTTAATTGTTTAATTAATTGATGGTGATACTATATGAAAATTATAATCTAGGCACCTGGAAGAGAAATATATATATATATATATATATATATATATAATTATCATACATTGTTCTCATAAAAGAGAAAATTTATTTAATTTTTCAGAAAAAAATGAAATTTATATATAATTTTGTAACAAATAACAAATAATATTGAAAAAAAAAGATAGGTGAAAATAATTACAATGAAACAGTAAATATATTTAAAATATATAAATCTTGTATAAAAAACTCAACAGTTATAAATTTTCATACTTGGTTATTATTCACTGATTACTTATTTATTTTTTTCAAAAGTAAAAATTTTCAATAAATTAGAAGTATTAAACGTGCGAAGCACGTGCTTTTTTCTAGTATATATATATATGGGAATTGTTTCTTCCCTCAAAGCGTTTCTCCCTTTTTTGTGATGACTAAAATACCCGCCCTTAATGAAATATAATTTCCAATTCTCAATGCAAAACATATGTAAGTGTTTCTTCCCATTTTTGTAATGTCTAAAATGTCTGCCCTGAATGAAATATTATTTCCAATTCCCAATAGGAAAATATATTTAAATGTTTCTCTACTTTTTTTGTAATGCCTAAAATACCCACCCTGAATTAAAAATAATATTTCTAATTCCCAATAGGAAAACATAATTAAATTACTTATCATCTATTCTACCTATTTTTTCATAAATACATAATAAGATGGAAGATTTTTATTCATATAAAAATATTTATTTTAATTAAAATTTCAAAAAATAGAAAAAATGAATCATATTTATTATAAAAATTATAATTAAAATTGTTGAACCCCAGTTATGTTAATCATGTTTTGATGATGAAACAAATCATACTAATAGTTTGATAACAAGTGTGCAGAAAAATAGGTAGGTTCGGACGCAAATGATCGTCCGAACAAAAACAACCACAAGAGTTTCGGACGATGGTAATCGTCCGACACAAAGAAATTGAAGCAAGCCTCGGACGAAGAACAGCGTCCGTTCATATTCCAGTCTTTGTCACATTTAAACAGATTATGAAGATGTCTCTATTTGATCTAGATTTTTTAAAGACAGCTTATTTTACCCTCAGAGAATAAACGTATTGTTACTTAATTCAATAAAGCAGCGGCCGTCCGATCGGTCCAACGGCTAGTATATTCTATCTAGATGTGGTTAAGTATCAGGTCTGTCTCTTGGTCCACATCTAGTTTTCCAGTAAACAGAAAATAGCCGTTGGGAAGTTGTTGAAAGCAGATATTTGGCAACTATAAATACCCCTAGGTCTGAATTCTAAGTAAAAATAGACTTCTACATTGATTACAAACAATTCTTGAGCTATTTGGAAGAAATAGTGGGTACAAGTGTTGTAATAGTGTAGGTAGTGAGAAAAGAGTTTAGAAGTGTAAGAGTTCTTCAAGTGTAAGAGTGGAGAGATAACAATTGTAACAAAGGGAGGTTGTGAGTGTAAAACTCTTGGCTCAACTAAAGGAAATTAGTGTGAGCAAAAGTGATCCTCATTTGTGTACAAGAGGTTATTGTCTCACCTACTTTGAAGAGACTTTTAGGGCTTGTAACTTCAAGTTGTGAATTGGTAGTTGCCTTGTGAGAAGCTCTTTGTAATTGCAAGTTCCAAGCTTGAGAAGCTAGGGAGTTTGGTTTGATTCTCTTAATCTCAATATTCTTAATTGTTCTTTAAGCTTAAACTGTTGAATATCTATTGTATTCATTTGTGCTTAAGTTTTCATTTTTCAACACAAAGTAAAAATTTCTATTAGGCACTTAAAAAAGGTTTGTCTTTAGAGATAACCTAATTCACCCCCTCTTAGGTTGCTTTTGGGGCCAACAAAAATCACCTTTATTATAAATATATTTATTATAATTTTCAATTCCCCGTATAAAAATATAATTAAATTACTCATCATTTATTATACCTATTTTTTAGGATACAAACACCTATTTTGGCATAAATACATAATAAGTGAGAGGTTTTAATCTGTATAAAAATATTTATCATAATTAAAATTTCAAAAAATGAAAATGAATCTAATTAAAATGTAAAGATTAAATTAATCAAAAAAATTATATCTTATGTGTAAAAAATTAAATATATTAAACTAATATATTCTTCACATTACAGATAGGTGTCACACAGTATATTAAATTCATTATAAAGAATCCAAAATAATAATTTGTTCTTTTGTTTTGCTTTAAAATGCATCGAGTGCTCATGAAAATATTCTTTATCTTGCTCTAAAATGCACGAAATGCTAATGAAATAAATTGTTTCTTGCTTAATTTATTTTTTTTGCATAAATACATGATAATGAATGTATATAATTTTAAGAGTGTCTCTTATACACATATAGAAGTGTAAGAATGAAATAAAATTATTAATATTTAATTTGTAACTATTATAGTTTTATATTTTCAAATTGTATTTATTTTTTATTCATAATAAAAATAATCTTTTATAACTAATATAAATATTTCAAATTCACTATAATTATTTTCTTTTCTCTAATTATTCATTCAAGTGTGCCCAAGTTGGAAAACTTAATTAGATCATCCCCCCCTGTATGCTTTATATATTAGGTTAATTACACTTTACCCATTTTTAGTGTTATTGACAATTTAACACTTAACATTATCTTTTGACCAATAAAGTCATATTATTTCAATTAAACATGTAGACCATTTTACCCCCTATTATATTTTAATTTTTTTTGGGATCAATTTTGTTAATAAATAAACTTTTCATAAATAGAATATTTAATTCATATAGAATTTGATGAAAAGATTAATTGAACTTGATTAATTTAGCATTTTTGCTAACCTTTTTACCTGGGATTAGATAAGAAAATGACAAATATGGCCATCTAGATTTGTTAAGCAAAACTTTCCTTAACTGACGGTTAACTATACTAGCTTCACGACTTTTGGTTAGAATGACTTCTTTAAATTAAAATTTTGTTTGACAGAATAGATAAACCCATAAGTATAGAATTTTTGAATATGTTCCAACTTAAAATTTACAAAATTAATAATCATACAAATAAAAAAATTAGAATTTCAAAAAGTAAAAAATAGTAGAATATATAACACTATTTTCTTGTTTCTTTTAAGTCTATATTACGATTATTTTAAATTTGTTTTTCTCTGTACTATATGAAGAATAGAAAATTAACCAAGCAATAAAAGTAAAGTTTAGGAACAAAATAGAAAACTCACAATCTTAAAGTATTTGTTAATTTATATCTCTTTAACAGTATTTTGATTTCTAAATCTTTATCTTTAATAACATCATTTTATAAAATATTAGTTTGTCTAGAGGAATTATTGATGAATTAGAAAACAGGATCACTCCATGATACACTGCATATGCCCAAAATATTTTGAAATAATATTTGTATTTAAATGTCAAATACAAAAATTACAACACCAGATGTTACAGTATATAATAAAACAACAAAGAAATATTAGTGTAGAGTAACTATTGATAAGATAAAAACAGTTCAACCAATTGTATAATTCATGCCCAAAATAGTCTAGAATAATTATTGCAAAACTAACAAGAATACTGCATATAAATTGTAGGAATGATAATATAGAAAAAAATAAGCAGGTAAGTACTGTAAAAGACAACATAAATTATTCAAATATAATCATACTATTAAATACTCTAAAATAATTACAGATATAGATTGATTTTACATGTCGATTTCGGAAATTACAATGCAATTCTTTACTATTTAGCAAAATTATTAAGATGTAGATTAAATATTTTAATAAATAACAAAAAGAATTAATAAAAAAGTAAGAAAAATGAAGTAAATAAATCTATACACTATTAGTAGCCTTCATTTTGTTTATATATTTAATAAATGCAAATTTAATTTCATACTAAAATACTATATCAAATACAATTTTGGAGTTAATCACATTCAATACCATTCAAAATGAATGGAAGAGTTTAGAACATCAAAATTATCTTAAGATTAAAAATTATGAAAATTTTCAATATATTCTCTACCTGGATACATAATTACTTAACACAATATGTTAAAAATATTTAGAATAAAAATTATAGAAATTATGTATTATTTTGTATGTCTTTAGAACTAAATATTTTTCATTTGAGTTGCGTGTATTTTAGAGTAATATAGAAGATTTTTTTCATTATTTTTTTGGAAAATTCAAAGTAAGATAAAAGAGTAAATTTTTATTTTTACCTTTTGTTTATATCTATCTATATTATACAAAACATATTAGTTTAATTTGTTGGTTTTCTTATACAGGAAACATAATTTTTATTTGATATCTTTGTTCTTTATCACTTAGGTTTATATCTTCTTATTTTTTTGAAATTTTAATTAATCATTTTTGTAATTATCACTATATCATTTAATCTACTGTAGATATTTTCATTAATAAAAGAATTTTGACATGCATCATGTATTAAATGATATTTGATACTACTTGATAGTAATTTTATCCTTTACTAATGATGAAGAATATAGATATATCTAAAAAAAAAGAGTTTAATATTATGGAAAAATTCTTCATCTATAATTGATCAAGTTATTGGTGGTGTCGTTATAAAAAATTATAATCTAGGAACCTAAAAGAAAAATAAAAATTATTTTAGATTGGAGTAAACTACATTTTATGCTAATAAAGATGAACAGAGTCTGGAGTTTGGTGGTGATATGCAACATCCTGAATGGTATTGAATGTGGTTAACTCCAAAATTGTATTTTGATATAGTATTTTGGTATAAAATTAAATTTGCATTTATTAAATACAAAAACAAAATGAAGGCTAATAACAGTGTATGATACAGTATTTATTTTTTCATTTTTCATACTTTTTTGATTAATTCATTTTATTATTTACCAAAATATTTAATCTACATCGTAATTCTTTTGCTAAATAGTAAAGAAATAGGAATTGTCCTTGATAAATTTATGCATTATGTTTGACTTTATTTGATTTAAATTCAATAAAACCTCTTTTTAATATCAAAATTTTGTTTCCATTTAAAATTACAAGACTAATAATCATACAAATACAAATTTTATAAGAAAATACAATTATCTTACGTTGTTCTCATAAAAGAGAAAATTGATTTAATTTTTAAGAAAAATAAAATTTATATATAATGTTCTAACAAATAACAATATTGAAAAATAATAATTCAAAAAAAGATAGGTAAAAATAATTACAATGAAAGAGAAAAGATATAAAAATATAATTAAAAAATATAAATCTTGTATAAAAACAGAGCAAGCAAAATTTTTATAGTTGGTTATTATTCACTAATTATTCATTTATTTTTTAAAAAATAGAATAGTTTCAATAAATATATAGAAGTGTTACACGCGCAAAACACATACAATTTTCTAGTGTATATATATATGCACACTCCATCCTAGAATGAAACTTTCACATGCACACAGTCGTAACACTCATATGATCATTACCAAACTGTGGAGAACATCAATTTTCCTCCAATTTTCTAATACAAATTACATACATAGAAACAGTCCCCAACTAGAATAGTAGAGGCAAAGCCAAATTCCCTTTATTCTCTCAAGCCAATCAAACCAAACTAAGGATTCTGAGTCCCATAAAACAGGCAATGAGACAAGTAAAAAAAGCAATCCCATTTATGGATTCATGACTAGACTTTTATTTATTCCATCCCATTTATCCAAAAAAGTAAGGAAAAAGGACTTTATTCGATGCCAAGCCTCTTCTTCATTAACACAACAAAGTCATAAATTCTGTGCGGATCACCAATGGACTTGGCCACAGTTTCCCTCTCCATGCATCTTTTGGCCCATGCTTATCAGCTTTGGACAATCTGTTTCTATCTTGAAATTCCCACAAATTTCAAAGGCATAAAACCAACTGTAGAAAGGAACCAGAGCCACATCTACATATCCAAATTCTTCACCTCCATAAAAAGGCTTATCTCCAAGTTCTCCTTCCAAAATTTTGAGAATCTCTATGAATTCTTTCTTGGCTTTCTCTTGCTCTTGTCCCTTTGTAGTCCAAATCCTCCTTCCGGGATCATAAATCTGCATTCCACATTAATTGTCTCAAAAAACTGCATGTTATAATTCCTAATTATGTTGGGATGCAACATGTCGGGGCGAATGCAAGAATTATAATTTGAGAGGCGAGAGTTCTTTTTTTTTTTTGCAAAATTTTAGGGGCGAAATAATTTTTTTTAAAGGTTATAACAAAATTTTTAAGGGTAAAACTTACAAATATTAAATCTTCAATTTTAAAATCTTGGGACGGCTGTCCGCCCCACTCCTACATCCTCCTAGGGCAATATGCATGCTCTCAAGAAATATTTGTCACGATTAAAAAGTAAAAAATAAATTTTAATAATATTTATGCATTTTATCCCACATGTAATTTCCAAAGCAAGAATGTTAAAGTAAAAAATTAATCAACACTAAACTGAAAACAACCGTAGAAAAAAAAAAGATTTTGTCAGCTAATATGGTGTGATGCAGTGCGAAATAAGAAGTGAGATAAAAGAGTCATAACGTAATTCATGTCGAATAAATTTAATTTTTTTTATTGTGTGAACAGCATTGACCTTGATAAATAAAATAAAATGACATCAGTTTTCTTATTATTCACAATACAATCTAGTGAATAAATAATTGAACAACAGTTAACAACATTTGAATTTCTGAACAAACACAGTATAGAATCAGTAGTAATGAATCTCTTCATACCTTTTTGTCAATGTAGTCACCCCAGAACCTAGCTTGAGCTCTCTGGTAAGGATCAGATGGCATCAATGGATTCTTGTCATGCCACAGCTCATCTATGTATTGAACAATTATAAGGGACTCAGAAATAGGCTTTCCATTATGAATCAAAACTGGGACTTTCTTGTGAACTGGATTCATCTGGAGAAGAAGTTGGCTCTTGTTAGCCAAGTTTTCTTCTTTGTAATGATACCGAATACCCTTCTCAGCTAGTGCAATTCTCACCCTCATTCCAAACATGCTCACATAGCAATCCAACAGAATCATTTTATCACCTGACATTTTCTCAGATTATGATATTTTTGGCCTTCTTTTTCTATATAGTTGCTAGAATTTGATGAAAATTAAATTAAACTAGAAATGTTATAATCTTATGATGCATGCAGGAAAGATAAGAGTTGGAAAATGCTTTTTTTTATAGTAAATGGGAGGTCGGTGTATTGGATTAATTTTCTTGTTCAAATTATTCTGGTATCGTAGTAGTGGTAGATGGTTCTTGGAGATTTGGAACCTCCACAGTCCACCGCGGAAGTATATTCTTGCATGGACCATGTTGTTAGATAAGATCCTCAGATTCCATCTTTTTGCTGGCAACACATTCTTATCAATAATAGACGAACACAGAGTAATTTTGATTGTGAATGTTTGATATATAACACCACTAAACGATTTGGAAAAAAAAATTATGGTGGTTATAATTTTAAATAAGCATGACAATTCATCATTAATGGCATTGAATATCTTATTTATCATATTACATCGTGCTCTAATCATCGTTAGTGACACTGAATTCAACAGGCTTTTTAGAATTTTCTAAATTTTCAAAACGATTACGAGGCACTTTTTATTATTTTTATTGATGAATTAATGAATTTTAAATTATTTTTTAGCATATCCTCTAAAGTTTAAAACAAGACTTGTAGAGTTAAATGATGCATGTTGATTTAAGATTGTTATTTTAATTACAAAATTCACAAGTGCTCATAGACTAGATAATTTCTCTATAACTCCAATACATGTGTGGAAATATGATACTGTCCATATTGAAGAACATAGGATTAATAAGTGTGGTATCTCAACTAAAATATAAAGATGGCACTTACATGCAGTGAGCGTGTTCTTAGGACTGTTGATTGGGGCTTGTGAGTCGGGTTTTGCAAAGTCCAAACTAGGCTCACAAATTTATTTGAGTTTCGGGCATTAATCGGGCCAGACCAATCTCACAAAGGTGAAGTTCATACTCAGCTCACAAAATTATTCGGGTTTCGGGCTTTAATCGGACTAGCCCAAACTCACATTATCCAATAAAAATTTTTATAGTTTTTTTGTTAAAATTTTGTTTTTTGCACCCGATCAATACAATATGGAATAATATGTACTACTTATGTCAATAAACAACTATTAACTATATCATTGATCCACAATATTTCAACTAAATTGATTAATGATGTTAGGTTATTATTTTTAATTACCCGAGTTTAGGTAAGTTAATAGAATATTAGAATTATTAATCATTATCCACATAAAATTAAGTAGTACTATTTAATGTTGAATGAAATTAGTATTATATATATATATATGATATATATATATATATATATAGGCCGGGTTTTATTCGGGCCGAGTCTAATAAAGCCCAAACTCGGCTCACAATTTAATCGAACCTAATATTTGGCCCAAACTCAGCCCATCTCACTTTAACGTAGGTTCAACCCATTATTTTTTGGGTCGGGTAGGCGAGCTCGGGCCGGCCCAAGCCAATTGACAATCCTACGTGTATCATATGTCTAGCTGGTATTTTTAGTATTGTCAGGGATACTACGGTAAATTGAACTTGGGTGTTGGCTGGTACAAATTGATGGTTTGTTTGAATATGTTGGCTTGCTTGGACAACTTTGATCCTTATTGGTTATATATGGTTTGTATGTAGCCTTCCACTATCGTTTTGAACGTCATCATTGTTTCAAATTGGAATGAATTGGTTATAGAATGTCAAAATTGCTACCTTATTTTAGTCATTGATTATCCACTAATTATATCTGATGGCTAGAATTATTCTTCTCTTTTGTTTTTTATCGCAATGTTAGAACTTACATGCAATGTGGTATATACATATAAGGCAGCAGTAGTTTGTTCGCCAGAGTAGTTACTTTGCCAGAGCTTTTACGATTGGTACGGTTGTTGTTGATCGAGTTCGGAGCATTAGAAACTTGTCTGCAGTTGGTCGATTTCAGTATTATTAGACTGCAGGTAAGATCTTGTGAATTGCTATGCTTATAATTTTGTCTAAATTAGAGAAGTCTTAAAAATTGATAATCTATAGAATCTTAATTAAGAATTGTGCCATAGAATATTATTTTTCCTGTTCTTTTAAAAGTGATAGCTCTTTTATTTGTATATAGCCAGTGAAAATTGCATGCAAGCTTTATCCAAATAGTTTAAGATTTTAATATAATTAAATTGTTGTCCCTTAGTTACATGAGAAGTTTGGTCATGCTTTAACAGAAGTAACTTTTCGGATTTAGACTACATGTTAATAGACGAGTTTGTTCTTGAGCTTTTTATTTATTTAAAGTCTTTTTTAGGAATTTCATGATGATCTCTATGAATAGATTCTTCGATTTTGACTATGTTGCATATATGGTTGTGTCTATTCTTATTTTTAATTAGTTTAATGCTTACATACTATTAATGATGGTTAAGTTTTTTTATATTTAATTAATGTAGTGTGATCTGTTTTTAGGCAAAATTTTGTTAGATTCGTATGCTAAATTATTGAATGCTGTTTTCCCTTTAGCTTCATATAGAATTATATAAGAAAAAATTTCGGGGAATTCTACGGTCCTTTTTGGGGAACCATTTCCTTGGCTTCAAAATCTTGTACAGTACAAGCTTTTAAAGTACATAGTATTGTACTGTACAATCATTTAAAGCATAAGAGAATGGTTTCCTAAAAGGGATTGTAGAAATCTTCAAAAATTTATTGTACTCAATCTGTTCTCCTCTTATTGTAGATAGTGTTTTTAAATTTGAACTGATTAGTGGCTAATTGACCAATTTAACCAGGAACTAGATACTATACCGGTCCGGGTAAAAGTAAAAGCCAGATCATAGATAGAAAAAATCGACAAAGACCATAAAAATCTAAAGAAACTTTGAGAACCGGTTAAATCGATAATATGCGATTTTCAATTTCTTTCACAAATCTGAAGTATTTTTGCACATTCTTTCAAGAATCAAACTCAATCACCATCACCAATCTCATTAAATTCACTAAATCCATAACCAAATATCACCAATTCAACAATAAAAACATCAATAAAATCAAATCTAATGTCCAAAAGAAAAGGAAAAAAAAAAACAGATCCAATGAAAGGGGAAACGCAGTAGGGTTGACGAGGAATGGAAAGAATAGAGGAAGAAAGGATGGGACTAACGACGGGAGGGCAAAGAGGAAGAAGACAAAAGGAAGGAAGAGAAAGAGAATGGTAGTAATGAGCATAGGTAGGGCAAGAAAGGACGGGAGCGGGTAGGGAGAAGGGTAGGAGGGCGGTGGCTGCCTGGGAAGAAAGAAGCTGTGGGAGTGGAAAAGAGTTTTATTTTTGATAGGAAAAGAGTGGGTATAGGAGAAGAAATCTAATCTATTAAAGATTAGGGTTTTGTTTTTGATAGGAAAAGAGTTCAAAAATGAAAAAAAAAAAAAATTAGCAAAAATAAATGGTAGAAATTGGTTACAACGGGACTTGAACTTAGGACCTCCAACCAAAACAAAATGAAAAAAACACCTCTTGACCAACTCAACAACACACATTTTGGTACATGTTTTGGTGTAGTTAATAAATTATAAGTGTTTAACTCGGTGATTCAACCGGTCAAATTGGTTAAACCGCGAACCAGTAGCTTGATTGGTTCACACTCTGATCTGAGTTTAAAAACATTGATTGCAATCTCACTACAACTCATTATGGTTATCTTTAAAGTTCAACTTCAGAATCTTTCACTTCTTTGTGGTAATCTTCTGATCAATATTCAATATTATGTTTTCCCTTTATATATCTTTTAGCTAAATATTTTGTTTTCCCTTTATATCTCTTTTAGCTAAATATTTTGTTTAGCTGTAGTAGTTTAGTTATTGCTATTTATTGATAGTCATTTCTGCTGTGCAATCTTTTGTTTTTTTCTATTAGTTCTGTGGTGAACACTTAATATTATGCTTTGTTTTGCTATGAGTCTTAGTTAAAAGTTTTGTTTGGCCTGTAGTTGCTTGGTTTTAGTGTTTATCCATAGTACAAAATGCCTCTTAAGAGAAAATATGCTACTTTAAAAGAATTTTATGCCATAAAAGATAAATGATAGCATATTTAATATCAAAAATCTAAAGCTGCTAAAGATAAAGAACCTATTCAAGGTATATCTACATTATCATTGACAGCAGTTTGTGTTCCACCTGAGATTATAGAAAAGCAAAGTCACAATATAGATAAAGTTGAAGACCAAGCATCTGATTCTACATTTGCATAAGACGAGCATATGTCATGTTCAACATCAATGGAATTTTTCCCGAATCGAAAATTACTACAAAATCCTGAGTTTGTGGTCTATGATACTTTAAGTTTAGCAAAAAACAACCCCAGTGTATTCAAGAACAATATTGTTTCTTCTTCAAATAATTCTAGTCCTAAAAAACACAGGCACAGTAAAAAAGTAGGACGAAAGTCAATGATTGATCAGAAATCAAGTGATATATTAAAACAGATAGATACTGAACATGTTGTCTTATCAGAAGTACCAAATTGTGTTTACTGTGGTACAGATAGATTTGAGTATGAACCACCCCCACCTAGCTTTTGTTGTTCATCGGGTAAGATTCATCTTTTGCCTACTGAAATGCCTTGAGAATTGATGTCGCTTTATCATGGGGATTCAGAGAAAGCTAATGAGTTTCTGAAATGTGTTAGGAGTTACAACAATATGTTTGCATTCACATCTATAGGAATGCATGCTGATGAATTATCATCTAAAAGACATCGTGGTATTCATACTTTTAGAGTTCAAGGATAGATGTACCATTTTATAAATCAATTGGTTCCTACTGATAGTGAAAAATTGATAAATTTGTAGCTCTATTTTTTTGACAGAGACCATGTTAGACAGTGAATAGGTTGTCAATTTCTAGCAAGTTCAAGGAAACTCTTGTGGCTAAACTATCTGAAATACTAAAGATTAATCTGTATTTAGCTTTTTTCTGAAACTGACAAGATGTACCTAATTTGGATAACTATAGAATTATGCTTCAATCTAATCCTACCGTGAATCAACATAGGTATAACAAGCCCACAGTCTCACAAGTAGGAGCCTTATGGACAGAATCTAAAAAAAGTGAACAAAATACATCTCATCATATTCAAGTATATATAAAGGATGGAAAACCAGAAATAGTTAAACACTACTATCGGTGTTATAATTCTATGCAGTATCCTCTAATTTTTGTTAATAGAGAACCAGGATGTTATCCAAGAATAGAGCGATTTCCACGATATACAAAACCAAGTTTTGAAATGTAACTTGCCAAGATGAACAAGTCCAAAATCATAATATGATAAATGATGCAGATCAAATCATTCAGCTTCAAAGTAAAGGTATGCTCATTATTAATTTAGATCTTGCTAGTTGTAAACTAATCTGTTTTTTATTTATCTTAAATCTCTAACTTGAAATATATAATGTTCATGATTGTAGATTTTATTATTATAAATAACTTAACTATTACAGCTGTTGAAAAATAAAATAAAATGCAGTACAGTTTTATGTAGAGAATACTATTGTTACAAGTTGCAAATCAAAGTTGGTGATCAATCATTGCTTTTGCATATTCGAAGATTGCTCCAACAGTATGTAGTGGATATATATGTCAAGATAGTAACTTCAAAACTAGGCTTTTATAGATTAGAAGATAATCAGAATAAGCTGTGCACAAAACTTTACCAAGGTTTATTATACAGTATTTCTAAAAGAGAATCAGATTCTTCAAATATTGGAAGAAGGATTATTTTGCCTAACATCTTTCATTGGTAAACCCCGTGATATGCATCGACGCTATATTGGTGCAATGGCTTTAGCCCAAAAGTATGGCAAACTAGATTTTTTCTGACAATGACTTACAATCGAAATTGAGCCAGAGGTAAATAATAAATTGATACCTACTGATGAAAGAGAAAATAGACCAGATTTAATATCTAGGATTTTTCGTGCAAAACTACTAGCATGAAAAGATCAATTGTTCAAAAATAATGTCTTAGGTTAGGTTGCTGTATGTACTATGTTGTTGAATTCCAGAAAATAGGCCTTCCTCATTCTCATTTCTTGATTATACTAAAACAAAGTTCTAAAATGTTCTCTGCTCAAGTATATGACAGATTGATCAATGTTGAACTACCAGATAAAGAGGCCTATCCTTATTTATATTCTTTGGTTGTTAACCACATGATTCATGGACCTTGTGGTAAGCTTAATCCTGATTCTCCTTGCATGAAGGATAATATTGGATGCAAGACTTATTATCCTAAAGAACATCTTGAGACTTTGACACATTCACCATCATCATACCCTATGTATCGTCGCAGAAAAGATAATCGAACTGTGAAAATTCAAGGACATGGATTAGATAATAGATGAATTTAGATCTGTCCCCTATAGTCCATACTTATTATCAAGGTTTAACTATCATATTAATGTTGAAATGTGTTCTACACTACAAGCTATCAAGTATTTATACAAATGCATATATAAAGGCCATGACAAGCTAATATATTAGTTGACAAAGGCTGCAGCAGATGGAGTTATTGATGAAATCAAAACCTTTCAGACAGCAAGGTATGTCTCACCTGCAAGTGCAATGTGGTGAATTTTTAGTTTTGATTTGAATGAGATTCATCTTCCTGTCATTACATTACTTGTGCATCTTCAAAATCCACAACTTGTTTCTTTTTTAAAAAAATAGTCAGTCAAAAACATTCTGCAAAATGAATGTACATCAAAAACAATGCTAAACTAATTTTTTAGCATGAACAGGTCTAATGATAAAGTTAAAAATTTAGATTGTTTATATGTTCAATTTCCAAAAGATTTTGTATAGAACCAAAAATCAAAAGAATGGAATGTAAGACAACAAAAAAAGGCTATTGGAAGAATTGATTCAAGTGTTTATCCTTCAAAAGGAGAACAATATTACTTATGAATGTTATTGATGCATATGAAAAAACAACTTCTTTTCAACATCTTTTAACTATTAATGGCTATATATGTTCCTCATTTAGAGAAGTTGCTGAAAAACATGGCTTATTACGGGATGATAATAATGTTGAGCAATGTTTGATCGAAGCTGTGGCTTATGAAATGCCATCTACTCTTTGATTCCTTTTTGCAAGTATTTTGCTTCATTGCAATCCAAATAATCTAAAGGAATTATGGAATAAATTTTAGGACTATCTATCAGAATATATTAGCCAAAACAAAAGTATTCCTCAACATATTGTCCAGTAGAAGATTTTAAAGATCATAGATAACTTTTTGCAATTAAGGGGCAAAAATTATCAGATTTTGGCTTCAGAAATCTTTCGTTTCATTTACTTGAAGTAGATAAAGAACCAAAAGAGATTGAAGATGAAAAGAGCATCATTGCATCTGAAGAAGATCTTGCTATGAGTAAGTTACTCAGCTAAACCAAGATCAAAGAGAAACTTATGAAAAAAATACTTCATCGTGAAAATAATAATCAACCAAGAGCTTTCTTGGTTGATGGTCCAGGTGATATTGAAAAAACATTTTTGTATAAAGCCCTTCTTGCAGTCATAAGATCGAGAAAGTACATTGCATTAGCAATAGCTTCATCTAGAGTTGCAGTTTCTATTTTACCTGGTGGAAGAACAACATATTCAAGGTTCAAAATTTCTATTAATGATGATGACTCACAAAATTGCAATATCAATAAAAAAAAAGGTCAATAGCTCAGCGAATTCGAGAAGTTGAACTTATTATATGGGATGAAGAAACAATGGTAAAAAGGAAATCCATTGAAATTCTAAATCAAATACTTTAAGATAATTCTACTCTATTTGGTAGCAAAGTAATTGTTTTGGTGGCGACTTTTGACAAACACTACCAGTCATTACAAAGGGAAAAAGGACAAATATAGCGAATGCAAGTTTTATTATGTGCCCCTATTTGACCTAAACTTTAAAAAATAAGACTTATAGAGAACAGGAGAGCAAAGTTAGATCCTGATTTTTCAAGTTTTCTTTTGAGAATTGGAGATGAACATAAGACAAGTTATGAAGAAAGCCAGATTACAATACCAGATCCTTTGAACATAACTTTTGTTGATGATCAAACTTCATTGAATTAGCTTTTGGATATAGTTTTCCCAAATATGCGTGAGATGATACCAGATATGCCTATGATGATGAATAGAGCAATTTTAATGACAAGAAATGATTTTGTGCATGAAATCAATGATATTGTCATCAAAAAATTTCTAGGCACTGAGAAAACATATTTCAGTTATGATGAACAAGTAGAATCCTCAAGAGAGATGGATAATCAAGATTTACTTCATACATTGATACTTAAAGAATTGCCTTCTCATGAGTTGATATTGAAGAAAAACTGTCCAGTTATGCTTCTGAGAAATATCAATCCAATTGAAGGATTATCAAATGGAATGTGAGCAAAATTGATCTGCAAAGATTTCTGCAACAATGTTGTCAGAGAAAAAATTGCTCATGGCTCATTGGCAGGAAAATCAGTACTTATTCCACGAATACCATTACAATTTTCATAGGATGACATGTATTCTATTCCTCTTAAAAGAACTCAGTTTCCAATAAGGCAATGCTTTACTATGACTATAAACAAAGCACAAGGAAAAATCTTAAGTTTTGTTGGTCTTTATCTCAAGGAACCTATATTCTTGCACAGCCAACTCTATTTTGTATTATCAAGAGCTAAAATTTCAGGAAATGTTAGAGTCTTAATTAGGCCATTAATTGGAGATTTACAAACATCAAATCTGACAAAAAACATAGTATATGATGAAATCCTTTCATTAGTTTCAAGTAATTCATAGTTTAGCTTATGATATCTCTTTTGTGTAACATCTATTTTGTCTATATTATAGTATGATATGAGATCAATACTTTTTATTTTGAATCATAAGTTTAACATTATGTTTTGTTGTTGCTGCAGAAAATGAAATGCATATCTATTCTAATCTATGATTTTCAAATTTAACATTATGCTTCATTTGCAGAAAATCATGTACTGTTTCACAGTTTCTCATTGTTCATAGTTTATATCTGATACTTGAAAAATTGTTACATATCTTTGTTTGCAGAAAATGGAAAGTCGATGTATCCCCATTTATAATTTGATTGAAAAACAAGAAAACTATATTATCAAAGTGTTGCTGGTTGAAATATTTCCAATTAGATGATGCAAAGATTGCACAACAAATTATCAGAGATACCGATTTGTTGGTGATGCAGCAAGTTTTACACTAAACATGAACAATTTTACATATCTATCTTCTAGTTTTTTTTGTTTATATCAACTGTTTATTGTAACTTCTATAAATTCATCTTTAGTCTCATCAAATATGTGTTTTATACATTCAACAAAGCTCCATTCAAGCTGTGACCTACATAAAAGATGTTGCAGCTCTTGACCGTATCCTCGAACCTTATCTATGCAAGTTTACATTGGCAATGCATCTATCACAAAAGCCAGCCAACACAAATTCCAATTTGGTATATCTCCATTTCAACTTACGCTGACCCAAAGTTCTTTCATTCGCCAGATAGAAGAATCACAAAAATCAATTCCTGATATCTATTATCCATTAAGTCCATTCAATGAGCTTCACAAGTATATTGACCATGACAATATCAAGATCACTAAGTTAAACAATTTCTTTCTATTTTTTTTATAGTTCTTAGAATTATGTTTCTATGCTTAAATTCATTGTATTTCAACCACACTAATTCTATCACAGACATATTGTGTGCTTTATACAAATTCTGACATAGCGAGTTGTCCCTCGAAACAATAAACAAGTCTCAATCCAAGAGTTTATCATTGTGAATAAAGAGTAAATAATTTTGCCTCTAACTAATACGTTAACTATATAATAACTAATATAGTAGCATCTAATAAATTACATATTATGCACAGATGCAAACTAATTACATTGACACTCAATCTAGAAAGAATTCTTAGATGTTGATGCTGCACAACTCATTGATATTATTGCTGATATACCAACTGTTGTCATAATAGAGTAAAATGCAGCTCATTCAATAATAATATATAGAACAAACAATATAAAATATTCTCTTTTTAGTATTTGTTATCACTACTAATGATGTTTACTTTTCAGTCTTATCAATCAGCACACAAGCAATAACTATTCTCATGCACTATCCTCCAATTCACAAGTCGCAAAACTGCAAAATTGGTAATCGAAAACTACTTAAGCAAAATTCTTACATCTCATTAAAGATTATTTCTGATATCACTATATTTTGTGAATGACAGGGTTAAAGAAAACAATGATTACTGTTCAAAAGATTGTGCTTGAAAGATTGCATAAAAAAAAAGTATCAAAAAATTAAAATTCCATTTAACAATCAGCTCAGACAAATCCGCTACATAAAGAATATGCAACATATGGTATTCTTTGTCTCTTTCAGCTATTATATCTTTGGTACTTTCTAGTTATATAAGCAATCAATTAATTGTTACAGCCAAAAATAGTTTGGATCAAAGCAGAGGCACAAATAAAAAATGTTAATCAACGGTTATATATATTTACTTGTCCAAACTATTCAAAATCAACAGGAGCATAAATTGACATAGATTTTACATGTTTACATTGTAACACAACTATACCAAAGCTAAAAGCAAGGCAAATATATCAATTATCAAACAATACATATTCTTAGTTACATATGCTAACAAAATACATTTGTTAAATTTTCAATTCAAAATTTGAGATACAACTGGATGATGAAATTGCCATTCTCAATGGTCAAGAAGATGATAAGTATGCTGATTTTATTCTTGAAATTACACCAGATGAAATGGCTGCTATGGATATATAGGTAAGTTAAAAAATATGTTATATTTCCTTTAAACAATTTATCCAAAAACAACTATCTTAAATAAGATTTCTAAATCTGTCTCAAATCAAAAGAGTGACAGCAATCTCATGAGATCAATGAGAGACTCAAAGGTAAAGTACTATACTTCCAGATCAAAGTTTTAACATTCGAATCAGCAAAAGGCACTATCACTCGCTATCATGTTGTTGCTTGCTTGTCGCTTGAACCAGAAGCATTACCTTCTCCTATGGAAACATCCGGAGAGACATTTACACAAGCCATTGATTCATCCACACCTGCGTCACTGCTTTCTTTGCCTGTTGTTGAAACAAAATCAGATTTGGCGATTTCTACTTCCTCTGTCACTGCGCAAAATCTTACTAAATCACCTGGTAAAATAAGCATAAGTACTCAGCATCAGAAGCAGCTCAAGCACTTTAAAACAGACTGAAACATCAGTTGAATATATTCATGTCCATAATATCTTTTGTTATCTATCAGCAGCAATACTGATTATCATATCGCTTTTCAAATCTAAGGTATCGCTAAATATGTAGCTACATTGATAGTCACTATTAGTAGTAGTTTATATTTTGCATTACAACTAAGTAATCCTACTTAAGAGACAGGTATCTCCTTATGCATACATACTCTTTGTATACTTATCAAAGATAGAATTTTACTTTTGATTGGAGTAAACTTATAAAGGTATACATAGTTTCAATATGAATGTAAATCATTGTAAATATACTTCTTAGCAATCTTATCAATCTCTGCAAACTCATTCCCATGATCATTAAAATAAATCCGGACATGCTCACGCAACACGTGAACAGCAAAAACTAGTAAATATTAAGAATACATGTCTCTTCAAAACTAGGACAAAGTCACTTTGTTATTTCTAAGAGTAACTTTTATTCTTCTTCATGCCGCATGCATGCATGCATTTATTTTTTCCCTTTCTAATGAAAGTTGAAATAAGATATCTGAAAGCAAAATTCAAAACCATATATATAGCTAGCTATTCCTTTCTGATGATTTACTCAACTCCAAGCTTTTTCTTCAGCTCCAAAATGAAGTTATAGGCCTCAAATTGATCATAAAGATTTGTGGAGACAAGTCTCCATTTGTATGCACGTTTTACCCCATGTTAGACAAGTTTAGGGCACTCATGATCATCCATACTAAAGTTCCCAAATGTCTCTAAGGTATGAAACCAGCAATAATAGGGTATAAAGGCAATATCTGTGATTCCAAAGGTCTTTCCTCCAAAATATGATTTGTCTCCAAGCTCCGCTTCCAATAGTTTAAAGCAGTTTATGAGTTCATCCTTTGCTGTTTCTTGGATTTCACCTTTTGTTGTCCACACCATTCTTGAAATATCATAAAGCTGTATTATGTACATACTAAATTAGTCCCAAAATAGGATAGAATTGGCTAAGAATATAATCAGAAAGAAAAAATAAATAAAAAATAAAACTAAATAAACGAATAAGAGAATTGTTAATTATTACTTTATTGTCTACATACTCAGCCCAGAACTTTGCCTGAGATCGATCCTAAGGATCACTAGGCTGTAGGGGAGATTTGTCACTCCAAATTTCATCAGTGTATTGAACAATGATGAGGGATTCACAAACTGGTTCCCATTATGAACCTCAAGACAGGTACCTTCTTAATTATTAACAGGGTTCATTTCTAGAAGCAGTGAGCTCTTGTTGAAAAACTTTTCTTCTCTAGACTCGTAGGCTATGCCCTTGTCTTTCAATGCAATTATTACCCTGACAGCAAAAGGACTAAACCCATAGTCCAACAGAATCAATTCATCAGCTATTCTTACAAGTTTAATTTGTTAAACTTGAAGCCTAGGTTAAAAAAAAAAAAATGTTGAGAATTTGGTACCTAGCTAGAGAAGTAATTTGGAGCTGTTTTTTGAGTGTAGAGCAGCAATGTGGAGGTGGTATTTATAGGAAATTTTTTATAGTTGCCAACCAAAAAAATGAATAATTATATGAATCAGGAGAAGTTTCCTCTTTTTTTTTCAATTATTGGTTGCTGGCCTCATGACTGATGTTCTTCTTGTAGCATTAGCTATGCAATGAGCTAACGAAGCACTTGTTTATTATTTCTACTGTAGATTGTTAACCTGGCTTTACTCTACCTGACAGTGTAGTTTCAGTCTTTCAGAAGCCCTTCTCAGACCAGGAAAAATAAATGAAAAGACAGAGAGGAAGGTTTATTACTATTCATGGGAGGGGGAAAAAAGGATTAACATCCCTTGTTTATTTTGACGAAATACTTCCATCTGCAAGCAAATGATAGTCTCTTCCCCATCTTCATTTAAATAATAATAATAATAAATCATGTCACCTTCATTATGACCAAAGAATCGCCAGTTTAAGACCCCTTTCTGAACAAGCACATACGAATGAGGTAACAGGAAATCTAGAAATATGAATTTCTTGTAAAATACAAGAAAAAAAGACTTATAGTTGACGTCATCCTTTATAGACCCATAGTCATCAGAGCTTCAACCCCAGCAAAAAGAAAGTCGAGTTTGAACACATTTTTTAAAGAAACTTCAACATATCTATTCAAACAATACTTCACAGAGTAACAAAATGTCCTCATCAAAAGGGGAAGAGGATTAGTACAAATGTTAAGAGTAGTAATAATATAATCAATTGCAGATCTAATAGTTCAGTCCGGCCACATTTTGATGGGAAAATTGTAATGCATCCATAAAATGGGATTCTATGCTATGACATACTATCAAAAAGGTTGTCATACAGTATGAATATCATTTGTGTCATTCTCTACCTAATACACCACCTGAATGGAGAAAATTTTAGGTGATATAGAGACTCTTTGTATGCCTCATCTTTGAAGAATGATTATCTACTATCAATACTAATTGACTGGATGGCAGAGTTCGAACAATATAAACGATGTGATAAGTATATCTTGTGCCACTGACCAAACAGGAGATACTCTCAACTAAATCCAAATGCATGATTCCACAATGAAGATTCTCAGCATCACAAATAATAAGTCGACCCCAGCAAAGGCAATTGCTAGATGCTGCAAAAGTCATATATATAATTATTAGTTAAAGTTCACTTAGTACAAGAGACTGCAGGGAGACCAGCTATATCATTTATTCTTATACAGTATTGCAGTAACTCTTGGGAAAGTAAATGTTTTGCTTCAATGCATACCATGTTAGACTGCTGATGTACCAGATGGTTGTTTCTCATTGCTAAATAAAATGAGATGTTCTACAAGCCTCCCCTTCAACGATTTGGGGATTTTTGAAATAAAAGTTGATTTTGCATCTTTGATCAACAGCCTCCTGTATGACAAAAAATGCAGACATGAGAAAGCACATGAGCCGAAGTTACAATTAAATATGAAGAAGAGCAAATACAAAACAAAAAATGTATTGAAACGACATCTAATCAAATTTCACATAACTACATATAATACATAATCACTTAATGAATATTGCCATTATGAAAAATAGTAATGATACAAAAAAAAAAAAAAAAAAAAGAGAGTGATCACATTGTAACTTATGAGATCCAGTACAGCACACAGACTACATGAATTTTATCACTTCAAAATAATGAAATGCAATTTGAACTGGTTTACTTCTCTCATGTTTTTGGGTTTAAAAGTTAGTTCCTTCCATATTAACATATAAGAGAATCTAAATACAATCAAATTTTTGGACAAGTCAGTGTAACTATGCTATAGCCAAAGCTGCAGCATTAAGGCAAGATGACTCCATCTCCCAGTAATTCTTGTGAAAGTATTTAATGCCTTTTTCCTGACACTGCTACACATCAGGTAGACCACACACCCTAGCACAGCCTCTACATCCTTTACTCTGGTACAGGTCAGTGGGCTGAAGTTTAAAAGTATGTTGATCTCATCCAAACCAGAGATATCTATATATCAACACAATCAACTTCCAGATCATCCTTCCTCACTAGCTGGAGAGAATATCCTTAAATGGAACTCGTATCAATCTAGAAAACTGCTTGACAATCTTTCTGATATCCCTCAAAGCACACATGCAACAGAGGCATGGGAAGCTTTCGGTTGTTCAATTTATAAGCAAGAATTTTGTTGTCACATCTGCACCTTAAATGGCAGGATAGCTAATTACGTCCATCAGACAACAATCTGTCGGCATCCCTACAGAATAAAAGCCAAAGGATTCTAGGTTGCTAGCTGAGAAGGAGGCATGGAAAGTGTTAAACAGTGTTATTAAAACCAGACTCGGAACCGCTCCAATTTCACTCTAAGTTGATCAAGAACAAGATAAAACTGGCAAAATAAGACGGGCAAGACTGGTCCCTCAATTTTTCCCCATTTTTCTTTTCATTTTTGTTTCCCTTTGGAACTAGGACAGGTCCAATAAACCACCACTAAGCAGACCACTTTGCTCAGTGGTTCAGTTTTAGAAGTGTTGACAAAGGCTTAGAACTACTAATAAGTGAGAAGCTATCACATGTATGTATCACTGATAATAGAAGTTATCATCAGCATCATCAACAATTAATACTCAGTGTTGGAAAAAGTTTCTCAAGGAACATAAAAGAGATTATTAGGCTGTTTTCATGAGAAGCACATGATTAAGCAAATATAGTAAACAGCAATTATCATTATCATTATCAGGTCAAGAATTTTTCTCAGAATTATTTACATTAACATCACATCCGTTATATATTATTCTCCTTATTCCAAAATGATCAAAAGGGACTTCTATGGGATCAGAATCTTTGTGCTACTGCTTTATTCTTTAATTAAAGTCTTAAACTAACAGTTTCTAATATTTATATATTGCAATATAACATAAGAAAACTCCAGTCTTGAATCTTGCTAGTTAATCATGATGTGCAAATGATCCATCTGGCACTGAACTTCAACATATGACAAATTTAGATCCACATATTCTAGCAATTTGCTCAATTTTTCTGTAAAAATTAGTTAACAGTTAACTACAATGCATCAAATGTTCCACATTCAACTTAAAAAATGAATGCATTAGTTACACACTCAAATACTTGACAGGACACAACCTGAATTTCAACAACAATCGAGTTCTCCATAAATTTATTCTGCATCTATAAAGCTCAAGAAACTTACTTCACTTGGTCAATATTTGATGCATCATATTCCAGTCTAAAGCTTCCACACACAACTTTTTCCTAGACCGCATGAAAGTGTAAACTTCATCTAACCAACCACATGAAGCCAGAACTAATGCAGCTTCTTTCTCAATCCTGAAAAATACCGAAACAAGAATTAGATCAATAATCAATTGGAAGGACAACAAATAAGCTTATGAAGCTTTTTAAAGTGAGTGTTTGAGAAAAAATTGCATTGATTATGAAAGCACTTTGCAAGTGAAAAATCTCCTAACTTTAAGCATATTGCGCTAAAAGTGCCTTAAGCATAAATGTCTATTCTTAAAAGTGCATTATTGTGTCTAACCAAGTATCTCCAAAAGTCCAAAGCATGTTTTTCGCTTAATAATTAATACTTGTCAAAAAGCGCCACGCCCTCAAAAACACTTTAATGATAGACAGGAAAAGCAATAAATGTGCAGGTTTCATTCAGTTAAAAATTAGCAGGAAAAGCAACGAATCTATTACCATGACTGTGACCGCATCATTTGAAAAGGAAAAAGTCATTTTGCCTGTGTTAAGTCATAAAGACGACACCTATGACCGAGATCACGTCATTTAAAAAGAAAAAAGTAATTTTGCCTGTGTCAAGTCATAAAGACAAACACCTAGAATACACGCGCACACCAACACACAGAGAGAAATAAGCATGACATAACTAAAAGTGCACATGCCATTATCTATCAAGTAAAAAGTTGGCGGCCAATTTAAATGTTAGTTGGACACAAAAGCAATTTAAGATTATATCAGAAATCAGAATCATGCATCAGACTGGAGCAAGCTTATAAAAAGTAGTTCTCTCTATAAATTATTCTACTCATGAAAAAGTAGGATGAAACAAAATTGCAGCAATTACACCCACTAAAGTATCAGGGACATGCACAAGTACATAGTACACAAGGGAAATGGTTTGGAAATTCATTAGCAACCCCCAAGAAAAAAGATGCATAAGCTTATTAAACATAGAAACATACACTTTCTTGAAGTCTTCTACTTTGGCACGAGAGATTGAGAATCTTTTGCAAGCAAAACACAGGGATCTTTATCCTGTGATTTTCTTTTCAACCCTGAGCTATCAGAATGGGATTTATCATCCCCATTACACAACTCCTTCCGGTTGGGAATTCTTCCAATTGCCATGTTATTGCTCCCAGTGTGGTCATCTTCATGATGACCTCCTTTAGAGGAATCACCATTGGCAATCTGAATTTTACAGTTACCATTTGCTACTGGAAAAGATCTGCTCTTAACAGTATAAACGGCATAATCTGGTCTAGCTTTGCTAACACCATTACTATCTGTCAAATTTTGCACATTGTTTTGGATGTTCTCAGTATCCATCAAAGCTGTAGGATTGACAGTTTTCTCGACGAATGCTTTTTGATGAATAATAATTTTAATACCACCATTGGCAGGGTATTTTCTGGTGTCAGAATTTTCAGAAACAGTCAACTTCCTTGTAAGACCAGAAGGCACCTTATCAATTTTTGATGTGATCAAATTATCATTCAGAGAATGAGTTGCACAGAAACATGTGTTAAGTCCACCATTTTTTCTGATTGGTCTGACGTCAAGATTCTAGATACATCACCACCATTTGACTGTGCACTTTGACCCATTGGCATCACTGTCATTTGATTGATGGCACTTTGACCCATTGGCATCGCTACCATTTGATTGATGGCACTTTGCCTCATTAGCATCGCTGCCATTTGATTGATGGCACTTTGACCCATTGGCATCACTGCCATTTGATTGATGGCACTTTGACCCAATGGCATCACTGCCATTTGACTTCTGGCACTTTGACAAATTGGCATGACTACCATTTGGTTCATTGCACTTTGACCCAATGGCATCACTACCATTTGACTTCTGGCACTTTGACCCATTGGCTAGCAAACCAGTCTTGACAAGTGGTGGCCTTTGCTTAGAACGGGTGAAGAAAAGAACGTAAACCTTCTCTGACAGAACCTCTTGCAAGCTCGAAAGCGTGACATAAGAATCATTAGCAGCAATACCAGCGGCACATTGCATCCTGTTATTCAGTGGGCATGACAATTAAAATCATAATTGCCAAGCAGCAACGATCATACCTTGTAATTCAAGAATGTGTTTAACTCACTGATGGTGCACTGGAATACCTTTATATATGCATAATAATGTCCAGAATCAGGTGAGAAGCCTGAATGCACAATGGTACCACAAAGTCTATACTCTGGATGCAGATCCTGTGAAACAAACCGAAAATACGATCATTGCAACTAAGAACTCTAAAGTCAAAATGGAAAAAACAAAGATAATCCAAAGATTGCATGAAACAGAGAAAGCTAGATGTTATCAGGTATTCAAAATATATTTTGCACTTAAATAGTTAGCACACTCTTAACTGTCTATGGATCGAAGGACAGTTTAAGTTGCACCTGAATTGCCAAACTACAGAAATATGACTTATAGTAACACCACTCAAACACCATTCCCAATCATACAATAGGCACAGGCAGCTGCATGTCAGCTACAAACTGGATGCAGATCTGTTTAAAAAATTGGCCCTGGCATACCAAGAGCAGCTCAGATACCCAAAAACAGTAAAATCACTCGCCACCTCTTTTTGAATTATGAAATTTCCCTATATTGTTGTCTTGAAAAGTACTTAAAAAAAAAAAGAAACTGTTCATGAGCTTCCTGATGAATAGGACAAAAAGAACCCAGATTTTTATAAGCATCTAGGTGTATAATTTCCAGCCTTACTTGCCTCATCCACTCCAACTAGGCTTTCTGGCAAGAAGACCTTCACAACAAACTCCATACTTATCTCAGACAATGGTCCTAGGACCAGAAGGTGCAAAGTGAATTTCGTCCACCTTGTGGGCCAGAAGGAACTAGACCGGATCTCTACCTTGGAAGCATCACCAAAAGCTTGATTCTATTGTTGTCTATCCAATGATAAGTGTATGGATGGGAAGCTTGCAGAGTTGAAGGCAATTGGAGGTAGTCTAGTTTTTTCTTTCTTTCCATTTGACCTTTGAAAGATTAGTGAGTTGCATGCCAATACACCAATATTATCAAGATAAACATCACAAGGGTGATTAATAATATGCATCCTACAACTTCAGACAAGCTAATCAATTTCCAGTGTCATGCTAATCAAGTGTGTCATGGTACACTATTAAGAATAACACAACCCTGACTTAAAATTTTCCCTAATGATGGGGTGTGTTGGGCCATATAGTTAGAGGCATCTTCAGAAAGGAAAAGGCGTTTTCACTCTTTTTCTTTTTCTTTGATATATTTCCGGAATAATAAGTTTTATTCTAATTCAGAAAGACTCATTCTCTCAACTTATATGGCGGCGAATTTTATCACACTTAGTGTAGGCAAACTCCACCAACATTTTTAAGTTCCATTACATCGTCAATAGATGGAAGGTGCACCTGGGTTCCTTTGAACATGTAGCTCGAAAGCACTAAAACCTCCTCAAAAGCTATGGCCTTGTCGACCTTCCCACCAAAAATGCCCTCAAATCTCTGCCCAATTCAAACCATACATCACTAGTCACCAAAAAGAACAATTTTATTTATTAAATGCGGAGGAAAAAAAAAAAGGAGAAGAGTCCATATAATATCCCACCTTGAGCTGGATTACAAGAACATTTGGCGCTTGAAGTATAGACATTTGCTTCCTTGCTGCAACCAATTTCTTACAACTAAACAAGAATAAGTCCTCAATCCCACGCTCTAATAAAAAAAATAAACAGTGGATTGTGCATGCATGTGTATTCAAAATTGATGAAGCAAAAATGAAAGTACTTACTTATCACACTTGTACTTGTTATTTCCATCCAAAATCTCAGGCCGGAAAAAACATTGCAAAGCATCTTTGAGAGACCCACTATGCAAAATATCAAGGCTGATATCCATGATATCATCCACCTTGTTTGACTCTGCCCCACAGGACAAGCATTTTACTTGGCTCTGCAAAGCACCTCCAAAAATCTCTTTAACTATGGTATTTCCACTATTCCACTCTCCCCAACATTCCCACCTTTTCTTCGCTGCAGCTGTAATTTTTTCAGCCTCAAACACGTGTTATGACACGCATCTATCACATAACGCAAAAATTCATGTGCATCCTCTTGTCTTCCATGCCTAAAATGCTCAGCAAAAATCCTCAAACAGCTATTTATTTTCAGCGGTGAATCTAAAGCCGAATCTAAACTCAGGGAGCGTACAATTCTTTTCTCTAATATACAAAATGGACATTCTCTCTTCTTCTCAGATGCTGCCCCACCTGAATCACCTGAATCTCCCCCAACAAATAACAGCCAAATCAAATAACCCACAGAATAATAAGATATAAATTCCCAAAATTTTAACAAATTCCACATGAACTAGTTACAAAATGCAACAACTCACTTAAAATAATTCGGCAGTCAAATTCCAAGAAATATACACGTAATTAGCACGTGCATCTACAGATACATAAATTCTAAAACTTTTAACAAATCATACATACAGTACAAATACTCTAGTTAAAGAAAACACAAGATTTAAATCAACGTAGTTTTATTATTCTTATGAACAAATATGTCATAATTAACAAATTAACACAAGGAATCATACATAAACAGAAATTTACACTTAAAAACACAATAACCTAATTCCAGTCAAATTCGAAGAAATATACGGATAACTAACACAAATTATCATCCATATACATAAATAAATTCTTAATATTTTTAACAAATCACGCAACCTAATTTCACGGTGGAATTCAAGGAAAATTAACACACGTACTGCGTGTGGAATTTCTTAGAAATTATACGTAAAGTTCTCTTATTTTGCTGGAATTTGAGACAGAAATTGGCAAGGGGAGGGGTATAAGTGAGGCACTGAAGAACAGAGTTAAGATAGCAAGTATTGCCGAGGTTTTTAAGCCCTAGAGGCGGACCAGACTTGTGTTTTTGGTTAAGAGAGTTCGGCTGCCACGTCATTTGCAGTACGGCCATTAAAGACCACCTGATTCCGACGACGCCGCAGCATCGGTTGCCACCACCACGCCGCCCCACGACGATCGTATCACCCGCCCCTTTATTTCCTTCAAAAAATTAAAACTTTCTCGCTCTAAGAAAAAACAAAAAGAGAAAAGAATTTGAGTAATTAATCAGAAAATTAGAGTTTTATTGTGATTTATGGAATAATTGAGGATTAAAAAAAATTGGGGGAAATTCGTGGAGGGGTTTTTGTTATAACATCTAGATGAGAAAGAAGGGAAGGAAAGGGGATAGTTTCGAGACGACGAGGAAACTGGAAAAAAGTACGCACCAAACCCAAACCCAAACCCCCGGGAAAGAGGAAAAAAATAATGTTTCTTTTTTGTCGAGAAATTAATTCTTTCCCGAATATTTGGATTTGGGTTAGTCCCCTTTTGTTCCTTTTCAGGCAATTTCTGAAACTTAGTATAGAAAAAAAAAAAAGCCTTCATCCTGTTAACTTTGACAACTTATCCATAAAATTTTTTTATAAATTTTTAAAATATATAATAGGGTTAAAAGCAAAATGCCCCCTCCAACTATTACTTTAGTTGCAAAATACCCCCTAAACAATTTTAATAGGCATTTTGCACCATTTACATGTAGTCAATTATTTAAAATACCATTTTTGCTGAAAATTGACCATTATACCCCCAAGACATTAGTTAAGTGAAATGTCATTTTCTTTTTTTCTTTATTTATTTTCTCTCTCTTATTTTTCATTTTATTTTTTCTAACCCTTTTTCTCATTGTTAAAAAATTATATTACTTTTAATATTTTTTTAACTATAACATCTAATTTACATGCATCTTATGATTTAATTTTTAAATTAAAATATATTATAATAAAATAATGTATATTTTATTATAATACAGAATTTGCAATGAATTATTAATACTAAAATTAATGAATAAAAATGTACAAAAAAGATAGCCTGAAAAACTTAAAGAATTTATTCTAAGTATACAAATAAAAATTGTGCATGTAGAGTCATTCGGTTGACATATTTTGTCAAGTAAATTTATTGTATCTAATTTTACATGCATCTTATGATCAATAAAAAGTAATATAATTTTCTTGTACAATTATAATTATACAAGTGCATAATAAAATATGGTAAAAATTAAATCATAAGACGCGTGTAAAATTAGATGTTATAGTTAAAAAAATATTAAAAGTAATATAATTTTTTAACAATGAGAAAAATGATTAGAAAAAATAAAATGAAAAAAATAAGAGAGAGAAAATAAATAAAAGAAAAATGAAAATGACATTTCACTTAACTAATGTATTGGGGTATAATGGTCAATTTTCAACAAAAATGATATTTTAGATAATTGACCACATGTTAAGGGTGCAAAATGCCTATTAAAATTATTTAGGGGTATTTTGCAACTAAGGTAATAATTGGAGGGGGCATTTTGCTTTTAACCCTATATAATATTAGAAAATTCTATACAAAGTATAACGGAAAAGTAATATTGATAACTTATAGGATAAGTTTGGGGCTTATAGAAAT
Organism: Cinchona pubescens; assembly: GCA_025175665.1. Classification (NCBI taxonomy): domain Eukaryota; kingdom Viridiplantae; phylum Streptophyta; class Magnoliopsida; order Gentianales; family Rubiaceae; genus Cinchona; species Cinchona pubescens. Next base: position 1,566,218 of record JANKKI010000085.1, on the reverse strand, counting down.
TAAAGGTAAGAAATACCAGATACTAGTAAATTTTCTGATAGACCTTGCCATAAATCTTGTGTCATCAATTATTAACATAATTCATTTTCTTTTAAAATTGTAAATTATTTCTTACTTAAATTAGGTGACCAATTGAGAATCACAAGCTAGATATACTTTAATTTATCCAAAAATTTATGCCAGATACAACGTATTTCCAATTCTACTTGTAACCAACAAAATTCAATCCAAGAAGTTGCAGAAAAAATCCTAAATGGTTACAAAAAGGAAAGAAAATAAAGAAAGCTAATAAATGGATTTTCAACATAAATAAAGAAGCAGATATAAATAAATTTTATGGTACGATAAAAAATTGAATTGTTCAATATATAATTCAAGGGAAAATCGCTGAAATAGTCCTTCAACTTTTTTATTTTAACCGAAATATCCCTCAACTTTTTGGTAGCCAGAATAGTCCTTCAACTTTTATTTTTTAACCAATATAGTCCTTTTATCTAAAATTTATCAAAAAAAAAATCAATGAAAAATATTTTTATGGTGGCTCTACTATAAAAAGAACTTTTTTGGATAAAAATAAAAGTTGAAGGACTATTCTGACTAAAAAAAAAGGTTGAGGTACTATTTTGGTTAAAGTAAAAAAAATTGAGGTACTATTTTGGTTAAAGTAAAAAAGTTGAGGGACTATTTTGGCAATTTTCCCATAATTCAATTTCTATCATTCTATGGTTGTTTCTTAAATACTACATTATATAATACATTTTATTGTTCTTTTCAATAAAGAATTTTGTTTCACTATTATTTTGTTTTATTTGTTTTATGATGATTTCATGTAGTATTGCTAAAAAATTTAAAGAAATCTATTAGCAACATAATTAGATTATGAAGCTAAAATATTTATGATTTACTTGATATTCTCAAAACCAATAGATTGCCCGTAGTTCAGAATGCATTAACTAGTACTGTAAAAAATGTTTTATGAAAAGTAAATTACCGCACAAATCATGGTAATCCTCAATGAAGGTTCTTAATTACTAAGATTATTATACTTGTTAAGGGATTCCCTGGTTTTTCCAAATTTATAAATTTTCCACATCTACGAGACTGCGAAGTCTTTTTTTTTTTCTTGTTCGTTATATTATCTAGTACAATGACATTGACAGAAAGATCAAATCTCACCAACTTCACTAACCTTAGAGATTTGCAAGAATCTAACATCAACTTCAATGTTTCCACTATGATTTCAAGACCATAACAAATCTAATATCCATACGAGAAAAGGGATCTCATGTCTTGCACAATATCCTAGTATCTTGTATCAATTGTGGGGGAGGAAAAATAGAGAATGAATGTATATTAAAGGTGTTTCAAGCCGAAAACATCTCATCCATGTGTATGTCCAACCTTCTCATGTAAAAACTAAGGTTGAATGTCATGTTCCCAACTTTACACTTGCAACATCCTCTGCTCTTTCTTCTCCAGACTAGCAAGAAAATCAGCCATCCAGAACCAGCTGCGAATCAGGCTTTATTTCATACCAGTTGCAGAAAGAAGCACAGTATCTTCTCTGAAAGTAAACTTGTTTGCTGCATGATGCCTAAACAGAAGAAGGATCAGCAAATTGGTGCTGGGCTAGGATGTGGAAAAAAAAAATTTGTACTTACAAATCTCAAGAGTGAATTGCATGCCTACTCCTAATATCCATTTACTCGTTGGAAGACGAGGAAGGCACTAATGGAATGGATTGAGCAGGCTGAGACTCATTTGAGCTGACTCCAGAAACTTCCTTTTTTAACTTGAGATTATTATAGGCAGCTACACCTGCAATAGCTGCAAAAAGTGACACAGTGCCATTTAATTAGTAAAATATCTTTCACTAATCTAATAAAGAATTTGAGTAGTATAGACTTTAGTGCACTGCCAATGAGTCCTTGGACCAGTGGCATCCCTTTATACCACAAAACCTGCCTAGGGTAAACCAATCAATAATCTTAAGAAACAAGCTTCAAAAGTCAAGCTTTCACACATATTGCAAAAAATGTGTTGAGAACAAGCAAGAAGAAGAATTGCACTTGAGCAAGTAGAGTAAATTGACAACAGCAGGGAAAAGAGACAAATTTCAATACAAATGTCTAAAAATTTCACCATCTATTAAGTTATAAAAAGTAATTTCAGAAGATTACCAATGGCGTAACCAAACAGATTGATAAGTGTCAACTTTGTATCCGCAAAAAGAAGTGCAGAAAGTAGGACAACCACCCAATCTTTGACAACACCAGCCACACGGATAGTAAGAGCACTTGTATGTGAGATGACAAGAAAAACTGAGAGATTGAGAGCAAAAGTACAGAGAGAATTAAGAGTTAACACAAGGGGTGGGAAATTCCATGTCCCCCCTTCATCCATCTTTGGCTTCTCCAAAAATATCCACGGAATCAAGAGGCAAATAGCACTGCATTGTAAATCAATATCTTGGTTAAATTGGCAGCATATAAGTGTTGAGCAGAACAAAGAAACAATTATGGATCATAAAATTTTTGGGTGCCAATACATGCCTGCATGGGCTAACATAGTACATGACCGATATAGGATTTAGTTTGATACCCTTCCTTTTCACCAGAATTTCCATGAATATAAGCCTCAAAGCCTCTCCAACAACACCTCCCATTTGATAAACAACACCAACCCAGTTGATATCAATTTCGCCATAAGAAGCCACTAGTACACCAAAACTGATTATTGACATTATTAGAAGCATCCTATAACTCATCATTTCCAGTCCAGCTGCTACTCCAAGGATGAAAACAGCAACTGGCACTGCAAATACCAGCAAGAGTTGTATGACAGTATCATTACCCAAAGTAGGAAAATAGTTGTATGACCACATGATTCAGGTTACCAACACTGCCTCGATCTCAGGCAATGAAGAATGAGTCAGACATGTGGCATGAACGTGCAGTAATTACTCCATAATCTATCTTAAAGACCACATCCAAGATCAATTAGAAGAGTGAGGTACTTACTGATTGCTTTCAGCATTTGAGCAAATCTTGCCACAGATATATAGAGGTAAGCAGTGTTTCCCAGCCATAGTGTCATAGCAAACATTGCACCAATTGGTATGACTGATGTAATATATCTGTACATCAAGAAATTGTGGATAAGGAATTGTCATAACCAAAAGCAAACTAAATGAAAGGAAAAGAACAAGTAGGCAAGACAAAAAAGTAAATAGTTAACAATTACGAGAAAGAAATAAACTTATATCTTGAGGACAGAGAAGGAAGAAGAAAAAACTAAAGAAACTATACAAGTATATAAAGTTCTTTCGTAGGATTACTTGTCCAGAATAACCAAGTCAACAGGAAAAAATTGGCAAAGCAGCCCCATAAATGTCAAAAATATTGGATAAAAGAGTACTCACATATCAAGAGTCATTCCTTCCTCGACCTTCATAATCTGCAAGAATAGATAATTTTAAGTTACATTTTGCAGGTTGACAAGGATTGGAGAAAAATGTCCAGATGAAAAGCCCACACATTGTTTGATCAACTTTAAAATACATACCCTGAGAACTTTTGTGAGCACAAAGCATAAGACGGATGAGAAGACCATGTGAAGCAGAGTCAATCCAAGGGGATATGGGAAGTTTATTTGCTTCGAGGATAAAACCCACTGCAGTACACAAATTTCAGCAAAAATGCAAATCAAACTCTCGAACAACTTAGTAACATGGCTACGGGGAATGAACTAGGAAAACATAGTATTAAAATTTATTCAGCATTGCTCAAAAATAAAAAATTTATTCAGCATCCTGTCACTCAAGTGCGTAGAACTAAGTAAAATTTATTAAAATTCAGTTAAAAAAAAATTCGAAAGCTCTAAAGATAATTGGCATAGAGAATCAATAAAGCTGCACCCTTTTATGTTACCATAACACATTATGAAGCTACTCTGAAAATATATAGGAATAACAATACACTATTTTAGATAGTATCAGTTCCTAAATAGTTCAAACAAACAAATTCATCCAATATAGCCCCTCTTAGGAAAATACTAAAAATATTTAGCCCAAATTTTTATTATTATTATTTTTAAATCTAAAACCAGTTAATTTTAAAGTTTAACAACAACAACCCTTTTCAATTTTCCACAAACCAAATTCTTCCCCATTAATCTTCCCAATTTTCTCTCAGAAAACAAATTGGGATTTGACAGCATACAAATTCTCCAAAACTAATACTAATTTGACAAGCAAAAACACCACAAGAAAATGATCAATGAATTATCATAATAAATATGCAAGAATCAAGCAGAAAGTTGGGGGTGGACCTTGTTAAAGAAGATCTGGGCACTGGAGAGTGCGATGTAAAGAAGAATGTAAGCGTAGGTTACCATCTCGCTGCTGATTGCTTTCTTCGTGGGTGGATCTGCCATTTCTTGATAAATGGAGGGTTTACCGGAAAACGAAAATCACATGCCTTGAAAGAGGAAATATAAGTAGTACAGTAGTGGTTACTAACAAGGGAGGGAAAAGGATTTTTATTTTTTTATTTTTTTCCCGTTTTACAGCTGGTTAGGAGAGCAAGTAACGACTCTAAAAAATTGACCAATTGGAGAGTGTGTGGTGGTAGGAAAGGAGGTTTATTTGTTTATTTATTTTTTTAAATATATCCCTTGCTAATAAAAAAAAAAATTCTTTTATTTTCTTTATGTTGAAATGAGGAGCATTTTTTTTTTTTGAAAAAAATAAACTAATAAATATCAATTATTAAATTATTACATATAAGATCACTGAATTATTTTATTTTTTTTTGTAAATTTAGTTACTGAATTATTTTAAATGTATGATTGAAGTAACTTCTTCTATATTTTTATGATGATTGTGTGCTTACAAACACACTTAAAATAATTTACTGATCAAATTTACAGTCAAAGTGACTCTTAAAGTGATCAAATTTGCCAAAAAAATTAATAAATTTATATGCAACAATCTACTAATTATTGATATTTTTATTTTTTTTTTGTATTATGTAATTTTGCTTGTTTACTTCAAAATTTTGGATTAGAGTCTATTTACTTATTACTAGAATACTATATATTTTGGGTGGATCTGTACTAGCAATTCCGTTTAATAGGACGAGATTATCCGATTGTATACAAAATAAGAGTCTCATTTTTGTGAATGTCTTGCTTGACCATAGACTCGTCCCATAATCAGTGTCCATGGCCAGGTTTTTTTGAATGCCATGTTAATAAAACTAATTTTTTTAAGTTTATAAAAATTTTAATGGTGTAATGGTGTAAGGAAATTCTACGGTCTCTTTTAAAGAATCATTCTCTTGTACTTTAAAAGTTTGTATAATATAATATTATGTATTTAAAATATTATACAGTATAACTTTTTAAAGCCAAGAAAATAGTTCCTAACCTGATAATGTAAACGTTAAATTATTGATTATCAATACTTTCACCGTTTCACGTGAAAATAAAAAGTTCAATGCTCCACCAGTCTACCGTGCAACAACACTTAATCCATTGATTGGGTTGATCAAATTCATAATTTTATTTGACAGCGAGTCCAAGGGCCCAATACATTCAGCTCTTTGGGCCTTTCATGCCATCATTTTCATGTTCGTTCGAGTGTTTCGACAGACCATCTATCTATACTTCATATATAAAGATTGAATATTTTTTTTATTGGTATTCATCAATTTATAAACTATTTATTATACCCTTATATTAGAACATAAGAATCTGTAACTATATTTAAATAACTACTATTAACCTCTCACTGCCAAGTTCTTTTTATTTTTTTTCTTCTTAATTTTTTTAAACTACACACATAGCTGTGTGCCTTACAGTTTACACATTAGTCATAATTGCCATGAACGAAAATGTCTGGGAACAAATTTAATTTGAACTTGTTCATGTCAAAAAATGTCATATTTATTTATTAACGAATCAAATTCGAATAAATTATTTGATAAACTAAGTCAATGTATACACATTCTTGTCAAATTAGATGAAAACGCTAGAATTATATTGATTTGAATAATTATTATTTTTAAGATATTATTTGGATAATTTATTGTAGTAATTGTTTTCTATATGAAATATGAAATAAGAAGGTTTATATATGAGAGAAGAAGATGGTTGAATGTATATAAAATGATTTTAAAAAACCAAATTCCAATTCTAACTCTTTTAATATATATTAAAGAGTAAGGTGTCAAAAAGGTCATTATAATTTTAACTTGTATGAGTTTTAGTCATCAAACAAATATTATGATCGAAAAATTCACTAAACTTGTAAAAAAAAATTTTTTTGCCGCTTCCATCAAATTTCTCTGTTAATTTTTCCTTTATGTCAATAGCGTGCCTCACCTTTGCTCAAACAGGGAAAAAATTATCCAAAAAATAGCCTATTCACCCTCGTGATCAAAACCCCCCCCCCCCCAAGATAATTTCTCCTAAGACATTTCTACCTTTCCTTGCAACCTTAGATCCACCACTACTTTCAGATATCTTTCTTGCCTACCACCTTTCTTGTCTCCCCAATTCCCCCAAACCACCTCCACTCTCGCCATTAGTCCCAATGCACTCCCATTCCCATACTCCTATAGTTCCCTTTCTTCCTGACCATTACCTTTAATACCACACGATCCACACCCATTCTTTCGCAAGTCCAAGCAGCACCCCATCCCTGATCTTACCACCTCCCCCGCCACCTTCCATACCCCTATCCCTTCCCTACCACCCCCTACCCTCTAGATCCACTAATCCCATCCCTAAATCCACCCGACCCGACCCTAAATCTCCACCCCTCCCTTTCCCTTGTGAGCTCTCTTAGCTCCCAGATTTTCAATCCTCTCCCCCTAGCCCTAGATCTACCATCTCCGCCCTTTTTCCCTCGCGACCTCTTGTAGAGCTACCATCTCTACACTAGATCTACCACCTCAACCCACCGTCATTATTTGTGACAAAGGTGTTGCATTTCAATTTTTTTAAATATATATTTTTGGTTTTAGATTGTAACAGGATTTTGCGCTAATTAGGCATAATGTTAGATAAATGATTAAGACTGTTTGGATATTTGAATTGTAAAATTTATAAAAATTATTCTAGCCAATTGTAGATCATGAAGTAGGGTAAAGGAGGTTATTTTTTCAGATAATTTTGTCTTTGTTTGAGTCACGAGGAAGACATATGACCAACACAAATGGAGCAATTAACAGAGAAATCTAGACAAGTTTGTCCTTGTTTTAGTCACGGGAGAGGCACATAACTAAATACAAATAGATCAGTTAATGAAGAAATCGATGAAAACAGAAAGAAAAAAAAAACCCATTTTTTTACGAGTCTAATGATTTTTTCTGGCATAATATTAATTTAATGATCAAAATCTATACATATTTTAAGTATAATGACGTTTATGACACTTTGCCCATATTGAACATTAAGGAGGTGTTTAGTTTATGGGTATGAGAGAGAGGAATGAGAATCAAAGTTAATGATACTCATAGATGGTGTTTAGTTGAACACTATGAGAATCATTCTATGGGAATGAAAGTGTTAGAAAATACCTACTTTCATTCTCTACTTGTGACATGGGTTTCAAGTTGAGTAACTTATTAACATAACATGAAACCCATTCCTATATTAAACCAAACAAGTAAGGGAAAATGATATAAACCCATACCAATAGTGGGATTTATGATTCCCATTCCCATTCCGATTCCGATTCCCGAATGTGAACCAAACACCTCCTAAATATTGTTGGCGGGTTAAAAGCTACACAACCACGTAATAGAGAAGATAAGTACTCCATGTCTTTATTCAAATCCTCCGTATCTAATTTCATACTAGCAAATGGTCTACTGATTCATGTCATTGAATTGGAAAAATCAACCCAGCTTTAGACGATAAAATATCATGTGAAACACAAGTCCATTTTGATCAATTGTCGTCACCACAAAATATAAAGTAGATATTGTATTTAAATTTTATAAAATAGTACTATTATTTACTTTCGAGAAATAGATTAATACTAATAACCAAGGTTTATAGAATCGGATCTTACGTTGGATCATTTTGAAAATTGTAAAATTTGATCGTAAGTAAAATTGTAAAATCGTAAAATTATATTCTGAAATTATAAAAATATAACTTTTATTTGTTTTCAAAGTTAATATTGGATAGAAACTTGTGCAAATAAATATAAAAATATAATATTCATTACACAATAAATTTTTTTTTTACTTAAGCCCATAATATTTGACATTATATATTCAAAATGTAAAGTTTTCTACGTCAGCATAAATTTAATACTATTTTGTTTAAAAATTTAAAAACTACATAATATAAATAATCTAAACTCATGAAATGTACTATTTAAATAAAAAAATTATCAAAACATTAATTTAACATAGTAAATATAAACATCATTACAAGATTCTAATAATTTAATTAGTATTTACCTATAATAATGATTTTATTTTTAAAACTAAGAATCACAATTTATAAAATTGTATAATACAATTTAAGATTGTAAAGGTAAAATCTGAATTTTAACAAGTATGCTAACAACCGCGTGACGTCCTACGAATTTATATTCATTGCATGCTTGTGTTGTGTATATTTGAAAATGTCCCAGCAACTCTTAAGGAACTGCCTAACCAACTTTGTCTGTTGCTGGCGTACTCATATGCAGAGAGAGCCTAACATTTATTTACATTCAACTAAGGTGACATTTATTTACAGTTTGTGCTTGTGTTTTTGTCCACATTCAACTTATGTGGGCACCATGCCTAGGAAAAGTTTACATTTATTTTTGTCACGTATCAATAATTATTATTATATTTAATTTAAATCTCAAAAATGTTACGTATAAGCATGCATCTAGAATATTTAATTATTCGATGCTGTTCGTGATATTAAAATCTTAAATATTAACAAAATGAAAATAAGATGAAATGCTTGATAGTTTAAGGGAAAATATTTAGATATATTGAATTTTTAATTTTATTTGTAAATTTTGTAATAAGATTAAATTTTAAAAAATTTTATCTACATTAATTAATATCATAAATTTTTTAAAATTTAATTTACATCATAAAATTTATAAATAAAATTAAAAATTAAATTTATCTAAATATTTATATCCTAATTTAAGAACTTAGTTTCCTTGAAGACAAGGACTTGCATGTTGCATCTCATGACCATTATCCTAAGAGAGACTGGTAATGTTATGTATTTTAGTGAGAATTTCACCATGTAGTGACAAGGAGAGGAAGATAGTGACGTACTATTTTGTTATTACTATAATGACACATTTATTACATCAAAACCATACTTAACATAAGTAAACCACGAAAATATAGTAATAATAACACTTCACTAACATATTTGTACTGAAATTTCTGAAAAGAAAGAGTACTCTGAAACACACAAGAGGCTGAGGGTGTCCATAGTTCGGTTCAATCAAATTAAATTAGTTTTATAATTGATTTTTAGATAAATCAAACAAAGAGAGTAGTTATATAGTTTGGATTTAGTTATTAAAAAATAATAATTGAATAATTGAATTTTTATTTTTATAATTTTAATTTTTTAGTAACAAATTTTATATTTTTATTTATTTAACATTTTGATATTATTTTTTGTCGAATCACTTTTTAGTTTTTAGGCTTACTTTTATTAGTTCTAAATTTTTGTTTATTAATTTTATTAGTTTTATATTTAATTTTATATCTTATTTTTTATTTAATTAATGAATTTCGATTTATCTAATAAATCAAAAATAATAATTAACTAATCAACTAAAAAAAAATTAATTATGATTATTTGTTAAACCGACTGTAAAAAATAAAATTAAAAATTTTTAACAAACCAAGTGTTGTACACAGCCAACCATTTGCCCCTACTGATTGGATGTGGTTTAAAAACTCACCTCCAAATACTCATCCTCAAATTTGTGCCTCTCTTCATAATAACCCCTGCATTTGTCTTCTTCTCAACTCTTTATTTTATCACTTTCTTTCCATAACTAGTCAAATTGTTTTTCTTGGTTCAGTTCATCCCCTTTTTTTCTCCTTAAGTTTATCCTCTACTGCATGCATTCTTCTCAGTAGTCTTGCAAACTTAAAGGTCTGTTTCCTACTTCTTCTCTCTGCTCAAGACTTGGTATTTTTGTAGGTTCCAATTCTCTGATCATTATAACGATTAACTGTTTAGGCTTTTGTAGTTCAAATTTGGTTCATTTATTGCTTAATTCTTGAAATTCTTATTCAGGGCCTATTGCTTTTTATGTTGATATGCTCTTTGCTTATTTCAAGACTCATTCTTTACAGTTTCTATTGTTTCTTGATACACATATGATGATGATGGTGATGCATGTGCCCCTTTAAATTTTCAGATTTTGGAGGCCTCAAAAATCAGTTTTATTAGACATTATTTTTGTTATTGGAATTAAAAATCAGGTTTTGAAAAAGGATTTTAACTGATTTTTTTGTGTGTTTAGTCTTAAATCAGGATTTTTAGGAGGGGAAGCTTAAAGAATTAACTGAAAAAAAAAAAAAAACATGGAGATTACCAATGTTATGGAGTATCAGGCTATTGCCAAGCAGAAGTTGCCAAAGATGGTATATGATTACTATGCATCAGGTGCAGAGGATGAGTGGACTTTGTAATAGAGGAGAATAGAAATGCTTTCTCAAGAATTTTGTAAGTTGCTAACTCTTCAAGGATTATGATTTAGAGCCCAAATTAAGGTTTCACTAACCTTAATTAGTTCAGATTGATTATTTATTCTCTCTAATTATGCTATTGAATTGAAATCAATACAGGTTTAGGCCACGGATTCTGATTGATGTTAGCAAAATTGACATGAGGACAACTGTCTTGGGATTTAAAATTTCGATGCCTATCATGATTGCCCCAACTGCCATGCAGAAAATGGCTCACCCTGAAGGTTAGATATTTCTGGTCTTGTACTCCTCATTTTCTTGGTTTAGCAATTAATAACAGATAAGATAGAATATAATAGCATCGCATATTGATGATTGATTTGCTATACACACAGATTAATAGTGTATTAGACTTTGAGGACCTCCTAAAAGATATGCTGTTGTTTTCTTGGAATCTCCATTTGAATGAACAGCTCCACAATAATGCTTAACTTGAAGTTGCCCTTATAATGCCCGATGCTTCCAATTTTTTGTGGTTACAAGTAGTAGTTGGAATGATATTAGGTGGAGGTTGTACCCCTTAGACGCAGAAGCTTGATTAGTGACCTGTTGTTTTGATTCTTATATTTGCTTGTCAATGCATTCTAGTTTCAAATAAATAATAATTGCAGAATTGCTCTTGTAACATCATTTGCTATACATAATTGGATTATTTTCTTGAAGCAGTAAGCTACTTTGTATTGGATTCTATGATGTATCAGCATAGCCCTTTTACCTCCTTTGCAAATGAAAAGGGAAAAGAAGAAAAGGAGACTTTTTGTGTTTTTGTATATTGAAAAGGACAAGTACATGGAGCAGGAAAATCCTCTGTAGATCTATTAAACAATACGTGATCAAAGAAAATCAATTATTCACACTAAACATGCTTGTTATAGGTTCTGCAAGCTGATTGCATTGACTGATTCTGTGCAGGTGAGTATGCAACTGCAAGAGCTGCATCAGCCGCAGGAATGCAATTATGGTTAAGTATCTATCCTTGTCTAAATTAATTTGTTATGGATTTATTTTCAAAGACGACTCTAAACTGAAACCTCATCATGATAAAATCCTATAATCACATGCATTTAGCAATGTGTAGTCTGTCAACAGTATTATTGACATGAGAAATGTTGCAGACTTTTTCTTATGAGTTCCAATTTGAAGTTTGTGGAAGGAAGTTCCTGTTCGTATGATAAAATTTGCTCAGAAATAGAAAGATTTTAAGATATAGAGTGGCATGATAAAAGCACATTAAGAGACAAACATTGGAGCTGATAAGTTCCAAGAGTGTATACAATAATGACTAACTAACACATCACTTTGCTGGAAATTTCAGACATTGTCATCATGGGCTACTTCCAGTGTTGAAGAGGTTGCTTCAACAGGACCTGGCATCCGTTTTTTCCAACTTTATGTAAGATAAAAACAAATTTTTGTTTGACTAAGTATCCTTGTTCTGGCTTTAGATTCTTGGACCTGACTGACAAATTTCATACCTCCAATGTTCAGGTGTACAGAAACAGGAATGTTGTTGCTCAGCTTGTGAGAAGAGCTGAAAGGGCCGGTTTTAAAGCTATAGCACTTACTGTTGATACACCAAGGCTGGGACGCCGAGAGGCAGATATTAAGAATCGGTATGTTTCATTTCCAAGTTTATCATAGATGTTAGAATTATTACAATAAGTTGTTCTGTCTTTGAGCAACGCTGAAGAGAACTTTTAAATGAATCTTATTATTTTATATATTTATTTTTTGACAAACCTTATACAGGTTTACTTTGCCACCATTTTTGACACTGAAGAACTTTGAGGGATTAGACCTTGGCAAGATGGACAAAGTAAGTTGAAAAAAAGTAACGGGTTGATATAAATATCTATATATCTGAGATCTTATAACTGGTTTACTTGTCATCTTGTTTGCAGACTAATAATTCTGGATTAGCTTCATATGTTGCTGGTCAGATTGATCGCTCTTTGAGGATTGGAAGGTATCGTAGCTGCATTTTCAGAATTACTAAGATTTTGTTCAATGTCATGGATATTTCTCAACAATCTACCTCAACTAGTTAGCTGCTTGCATTTTGGCATGCCTTTTGAGTTTGAGTCGCTTTTTGTGGACATAATGTCTGAAAGAAATTCTCTAAAAGTTTACCTAACTCTTTGGCAAGTAATCTTGATAATTTATTTCTCAATGTGGACAGGATGTGAAGTGGCTCCAGACCATCACTTCATTGCCCATCCTTGTGAAGGGTGTACTCACTGCAGAGGATAGTAAGAACTATGGAGCTTTCTATAGTTATCTCTTTAATCACCAGGCGTTTAAAGTTACCTATTAATGAGTATACAACTCTTGCAGCTAGAATTGCCATTCAGAATGGAGCAGCAGGTATTATTGTATCCAATCATGGTGCTCGTCAACTTGATTATGTCCCCGCAACTATCATGGCATTGGAAGAGGTACCCAACCTTTTCAAGGCTTATCTATCTAGCTTTGCATATACCAAAAATTACTGTAGTTGGAATGCTTACATGATTCTTTAGTACAATATCGTGAAAATTTCAGGTTGTCAAAGCTGCACAAGGTCGTGTGCCAGTGTTCTTGGATGGAGGGGTCCGACGTGGAACTGATGTCTTCAAAGCCCTGGCCCTTGGAGCTTCAGGCATATTTGTAAGTTCATTAAACTAAGAAAATGTAGATTATGATCTTTTGTAATTTAGCTTATTGTTGATACTGATCTAATTGTGGATGAAATGGTCTATTCTACTCTACACGTCTTGCAACTTTTCCTGTTTTCATATGTTCAAATACAAATCATTTGAATATGTTCTGAATTTCAGATTGGAAGACCTGTGGTTTTCTCGTTAGCTGCAGAAGGAGAAGCTGGTGTTAGAAAAGTGCTTCAGATGCTGCGTCTAGAATTTGATATAACCATGGCATTGAGTGGCTGTCGATCACTCTCAGAGATAACTCGCAACCACATTGTCACCGAATCGGGATGCTCCGCGCCTTCTTCCAGCACCAAAGCTTTGAATGGTGACAACTATTGCAGTAAAATCCGAATCATTACATTTGTGTTTTCAAGAGCATCCCTTTTGATGTGGAACTCATGTATGTTTAAATGAGTCTACACTCTCCATTATGGTAATGTTAACGGTTTCGAGTATTGATGGAACGGCTTCATTTTCATAATTGGCCACGAGAGCCAAGTTTGTACATTCTTTACCTGACAGATACATCATTATGTGATTACCAGAACTACTTTTCTTGATGATTGATCAGAGTCACACAAAGGCTTAATACATAGTTTCAACTTCGAACCAAAGGATCAAGGTGTTTAGTTTTGTTCAAGGGATGAGGTTAAGAAGTGAAGTGCTTCCTTTATGTGAGTTTTCCCTGAGAGGTTGAAAATTGAAATCGACTTCATTGATTATGAGCTGTCAAAACATATAGTACACCATATCATCAGATTTTTAAAGCTTTCTTGCTAGAAAAATAACTTGAAAACAATGCAGAAACTAGAGCATCACTTGCCATTCTTTTTGACAGGATAGAAAATCACTCACGCATTCTAATTTGCTCAAAACTATAAAATTTTACTATCCAAATATTTTAATCCACCAAATGTAGAATAACAATTGTCCTGTCTAAACGATAAAAGATATATTTAGAAGCTAACAGGGTTGGCTCAGACGGTAAGTATGACAACTTACCTTAATAAATGTCACAAGTTTAACAATACCGTCTACACTTAATCCCTAAAAATCTTCTCTCTAAATCTCTAGAATCCTCTTTCCAATCTAAATCATGTGAATCATGCATACTAACACATGAAATTTGTATAGGACCATCATAAGATCAAACGTATGATTTGGGGGACGAAATAACATGTTTTTGAATTTAAGGGACGAAATATGATCTTTCACTAAAGTTGAGGGACTACCTGGTCATTCATCCAAAAAAAAAAAAAAACACACCCACGTAAAAATTAAAATGAAATTCAATATTTCTACTCTTGAAACGTCCCGTCTCCGACGATTCGCCACCTCTTCAGCCGTCACCACTACTTTTCCCCAATTCTCAGCCACCGCAATCCGCCCCTTTCCTCCTCCTATCCGCCAAAAACCACCACAATTTTTTATGTACTAGTGATCGGAGCTGGAAAACTAGAACAAATAATTCCCATCGGCCTGCCATTGTAACTAGCGGTATTTTTTTTCCCCACGTGAAATCTTAATGGTCCCTTTGTGTATATGATGATGTGTGTGATTTTGATGGTGTTTATGTGTGTGTTTTGTATTGGTATTTAATCTTCTTCATCTCAATCAAACATACTTGAAAAGTTTACATTTTTATTGTGCTTTTTTTTGGGGTTTAGGGTTTTGGAATGGTAGAATGATTTGGAATTTTTGATGAATTTGAGGTAGAATGAAATTATCTAAATTACTGAATACTTGATATGAAATGCATTCATCTCTCCTTATACTTGATATGCTGCATTTGGCTCATTGATCTAGTACCACTAGTGATACTTTTGAGTTTTAAGCAAATCTAAAGAATGTGAGGTTTGTGTTTCGAATTTCTTTGCGTTACTGGTTATTGTTAATTTATCTTAATAGGTACTTTCTGGATTTTGTTGATTTCTCTACACAAGGAAATTAAATTTTTGTAGATAAAAATAAAATGGACGTTGGAAGGAGAGGCCGAGCAGCTGTTGTGGTCCTCGGGGACATTGGCCGCTGCCCAAGGATGCAATATCATGCCCTTTCCCTGGCTCGCCAGGTCCATATATGAATCAAATTGTACACACACATTTTACATATGTAAATTATTTGTATTGTGAATTATAGGAATATGTAGCATCGCTTGAAAGCTGTAAGGTAGTTTCTTAGCCTGCAGCCATGATCTTCTAGACAAGATTTCAATTTAGTTTTTGTTGACAAAGTTGTTTCTCTACGGGTTTCCATGAAAACTTTTGTATCATCACTCACTGTCTTCCTATATGCATGTATATAACTGTGAAAATGGTTATAGATGACGCTAAAGTAAGGTTTTAAATATCTTTGGCTCAGAATTAATGATCATAATTACTAAAAGAGAGTTTTCAGAAATTCGGCTGCTTATAACCTGTTACATGGATTATATTTTGATACTGTGCAATGGTGTCACATGGATAATGCATATTAGCCTCTGCAGTTTCTTATGGTTTCTATTTCAATTCATTTGCAGGCTTTCTTAGAAGTGGATATTGTTGCATATGGAGGAATATATGTGTCTGTGATATATGAAATAGCCTTAGATGTTCATATATTAGTTTAAGTTCCATCAACTATTAAGTTGATGGATGATGATATAACTTTTCCTAAAGGCTGAGGCTTCATTTCTGCCATCGAAGGACTACAAGAGGAGATGATATAAGTGGATTTTGAGGCTTGTGGGAGGTGACAGTGTAATGGGTTTAATCATGACGCTAAGTAGTACTGAATGTCATTTCTACTCACGGAGGGAAACGGAACTTCCCCTTTGGGCCGGTTGTGGGAGGAGAGAGAGGGGCTCAAACCCCCAACACTATATTTTGCAGCCACTTGCTGTAGAATACCTTTATCTTGGCATCCCAATTAGGAGAAGTATTTTTTTGGTATTCACTTGTTATTCAAATTTCTTTCTTGATTCTAGATCCAATTTTTTCTTCTTGCACTTGTATTTTTGGGTCAACTGAATAAGGTGTAAAAAGTCTCTTTTACCAAGACTCTTTTTTCCTGCAAGTCCCTGCAGTACTGAAACTAATCAATTATTAGTGGATGGTTAAATTATCAATTTTTGCTATTTTAACACATTCCAAGGTTCTTGCTCATTCCCTTGATTTTTAATCTTTGAATTTTGTTAGGTTCCGATCCACACTCCGCCTTGTCACAGCACAAATCTATACATTTTCATAGAATGGTTTGACTATGAGATTGATAATTAAATTGCTCAAAAGTTAAAATTAGTTTCTCATGTAGTATTGTTTTGCTGTGTGGTTTTGTGTTTTTTGTTATGCAGACACAGTGGCCATCCATCCCTCGAAGTTTACCAAAGATACTTCGTCCCTTATTGTTTATGCTTAAGTCATTAGTTGAATTTCTCATGCTTCTTTGGTACCTTTGGTATAAAATACCCATTCCTGATGTTTTCATAGTGCAGGTGAGTTTGAACTTCTAAAGTTGTTTCCCTGAGGTTTCTTGTTCGGTAGAAAAATACCCATATGAATTGTGTATTTTCTTTTATGGTGGCAAGCAAGTCAGGTCAACAATATTGAGGATGTTGATTCAGTTCTCCATTTTTACTGATATACCAGAATATGGTTTACTTTTCTTGTTTCAGTAGAATTGGTGTAATATTGTGCTTATCTCTTAATAGAATTATAGTCTAGTTAGTGGACTGAAAATTGACTTTTATAAGAGACTAGATTGACTCTTGGTGTACTAGTTGATTGTGTCTCTTAAGGAAAAGGCAGTTAGGAATGAATTTGTACTACTTGTGATGCACATAAGCCTTGAGGGAAGGGGATCTGCCCCTGCATATTTTCCATTTCACACTTTCGCTGAAAGTTCTTAGGAAGAATGTGAACTTGTATTCTGCTTCTATACCTTTGGTTTTTAAATATATCATCACTACTTGTTAAAGTAACTTTACTTACTGCAATATGGAAGTATGAGAGCAAAAATCTGAAGTAGGTATCTTTTGGTGTATTACCTAATATTGGACTAGTACACTTGATTCATTTTCCCTATTTCTAGGATATATGAGCTGCTTGCTCATTATTGTGCCACTAGCTGTAGCTAGAGTAAACTTCCCAAAAAATGGTGGTCATGCATTGTCAATGTACTTAAGTATGGTTACCACATTTCTGGCCAAAATCTATCTATTATCTTGCATCTTGTCTTGATCTGCAGTCATAAACTTTGTTGTATGGTTTGTACTACTGCAGAATCCTCCATCAGTTCCTACCTTAGTAGCAGTAAATGGGTCAGCTGGCTGAGACATCCTGCTTTCGTAGTTGATTGGCACAATTTTGGTTACACTTTACTTGCATTGACTCTTGGGAGGAGTAGCAGTTTTGTAACAATATATCATTGGTAGGATGTCCTTTTACATTTTTGTGTGTAGTTAGGGGTTTCTTTGTTAGTAATTTATACATTCAACACACATATCTAGGATCGAGAAGCATTTTGGGAGGATGGCTAGTGGTTCCTTGTGCGTGACAAAGGCAATGCAACATGAATTGGATCAGAATTGGAGGATTAAGTAAGAGTATGAATTCCTCTTTTATTATTTATTTATTTTTGTATTGTACTGAATCTTGATTTGCCATATTTATCGGTTTCCAACATTCTCCTTTTTATGTTTTTATTTCTCAGAGCTACTGTTCTCTATGATCAACCTCCTGAATTTTTTCAACCTGCTTCCCTTGAGGAGAAGCATGAGGTATTAACAACTGTTTTTAATTGCATTGTGTTGATTTCAGAATTGTTAACTTCAAGTGTGTCAATTGTAGTTGTTCTGTAGGCTTGCAAAAAATCTGGGTCAGCCCTATGGTCTTCGAGATTGCATAAGTTATGGTAATGGAAACACATGTTTTTTATGTGACTTATGTTTTAGTCGGTGTCGGAAGAGTTCGTGCCAATCCTTGGTTTTCTTGTAAAATTGCAGGGATGAAAAGAATGAGTGATTGTGTTCCCAATTCAACTTTATTTGCAACTCAGGTTGGCACAGATATTATTCTGAAGCAGAACAGACCGGCAGTCATTGTAAGCAGCATTAGTTGGTAAGCTGTGGACTAAGTTTTCTCTCAAGTAGATGAAATAATCAAATATGACAATCTCATTTAACAGTATGTTGGGTGCTAATGATATTTTTCATAAAAAGTTATTGCTTCAATCATCTGAAAAGTGATAAACAAATTAACAAGTCTCGTCAATTTGAGATCAAATCTTTTAGGGAACACAACATATTACTTAATTTTTTCTAACGAACTAATTTCAATAGCAATAGTTCTCCACTGTTTTTGGATGCTTCAAAATCAGAAAGAAGGAGAAGAATGAAATGACAGGACCTTTGTATTTATTTAAGAAAATCTGGATGATGTTTTTCATAGAACTTGTCAATTTTTTGACACTAGATGCACTGTGAAAAGGTAATTTGGTGTCCTTTTTTCGCCATCTTTCCAAGTAATGGTGGTTGTTACCCTGAGGATTATTAAGACGTTAGACAGTTGAATGTTACTCTAACATATACATGAATCGTCTCTAATTCCATGCTATTAATTTTCAGGACTCCAGATGAGGACGTCGGCATTCTTTTGGAGGCAGCACTTATGTATGACAGACGGGTAGCAGAACAGTTAAACGAGGATGACTTGAGCAAGGATGAAATTGTATGGAATGAAATTCATAATGGAAAGCAATTTTTGTACCCAAGGTTGTTATTCATAATTACTGGTAATGACTGTTAATGTATTGATTTGATATTTTCGTTGATTCACTGTTGACAGAAACTTGACTGAAAGTGACAAGCTTCATTGTCTTTTCTGACATACTGAAGGTAAGGGACCTGAGAAAGAGAAATATGAACCGAAGATAAGAAAATTGAAACCCAAACGAGTAGCATTTCGGACTATGTGGTTGTCGGCAGAGGATTATCCATTCCTTCTTGGTAAGATTTGTTCGACATTTATTGCTTCTGATCTATTCTACTGGTGGATATCTGACTGTCCATTCATCTCTTGATTACAGGATCGGCAGACCTTTGTGTTTGTCTGCATACTTCCTCGTCAGGACTGGATCTTCCAATGACGGTACCATGCCAGAATTTAGAAATTTTTTATGAAGCGTAATCCTGATATACTAACAGTTCACACCAAAGTTGCTCTGTCTCATCCTGGAAGTGCGAGTCTTGTAGGTTGTGGATATGTTTGGCTGTGGATTACCAGTTTGTGCTGTTTCGTATTCTTGGTAAGATGTTTCTCTATACTCACTGTGGAATTCAGTGTTTTACACTTTTGACAAGCACGTGTCAACTATTTCTCTGATTTTGTCCAGCATTGAGGAACTTGTTGAAGTTGATAGAACTGGTCTGCTCTTTTCTTCATCCTCTGAACTTGCTGATCAATTCATGGTAAGCTCAAGTGTCATGGCTTAAGACATGCTGTGTCACATAAAGCCTGGCTTGCTAAGGAGTTTATAACATTAAAAGTTCCTATTTTTTTCATGTTCAGTTTTGGCCGGTTGAGGTGATTATTCCATGCTATTGCAAAGTATACTAAATCATTGTCAAGGCAATACTATGGAATTATGATATGGAAACTAGTGATTTATTTACATGACATACAATTTACAAGCACGGGCATCATAAATATCTACAATATGGACAATATGCTATTGCATCAAACTCACCAATTTAGTTTGTGTGAAGTGAAGTCTTACCTTAAGGATGACCTATAATGGAAAATTGGAACCGGAAATGGACCTCCCGGGTTTACGATAATGAGAGGGAGAACACAACTTAGGTTATGTACATAAAGGAAAAGCATATGTCAGCGAGTCTCTGCAAATTCTGCGTCTTCATCTATATTTGCAGCTTTTATTGTTCGATATTCATTGTGAGACGGGTGTTCAAGGGTTTCCCAGATGAATGTGATACATTGAGTAAGTTGAGGAAAGGGGTATTAGCAAAGGCATCTTCTGTAAAGTGGGCAACAGGATGGGAAGAGAACGCTAAGCCCTTAATATCTGAGGCAAGTAGACTCTTCTCGGCTCAAGTTACCTCAAGGACCTGATTTTATGAGAGGCTTTTTTGGGTTAATTAAAATTTTTTCATTGAAAAGATTTTTGTTAACTAATTTTAATATTTAAAAAAAAATCTTGGTATTTAAGAATATTTTTCTTGAAGCAACTTTTAGAAAAATGTTTAAAATGGTTGTATAGTTGCCTGTAATGGTCTACACATGGCAACATCTTATACTAGATATAGAAGTGCACGCGCAGGTTTATGACACAGACCGATATTTGTGGTATCTTCTTCTCTGTTAATTGTCCATTTTTAAATTTTATGCCATAAAAATGATGCTTGAACTAGAAATCAAGTGAATTGTCACCAAATTTTTGCATCTACACAAAAATTCCTCCTATGGAACCTGAAAACAACTAAAGATTGTGAGAGTGCTTGGTGACGGACTAACATTAACATGGTAAAGAATTACAACTGAATAAAATTTACAAAATAGTTTGAAGGAAAAAATTTTCCCATTGGCTGAATGTGCAGACTTGATATGCATACATATACACGTCTTCGTAAAGAAAAAGAGGATGTGTGGACTGAATTACACACACATACATATAATGAGTTTGCATCTCTATATACACATGCATACATAGAAGCATCAAGCTTGGAGTAATTTACAGTTTAAGGTTGATTTAGCAAAAAGATGTGGTTTTCCTTTCCTGAAGCTTATAAATTTTTGAAATTGAGTCGAACCTTGCAAATCTGTTGGTTCAGGTGCATTTTAAGTTGAGGATATTCTAGCCAAACCAATTAACGTCGGAGAAAAATCTTTTGCCATGAGATATAAACATCATCACTTCTTCCACAGCATTTAGAGCTATACCTTACAGTATTTACCAAGATAACTGGTCACCCTTCGTTGCAGGTTATTTCTCGGAACTTAAGCTGACTCCATTGTATAGTAGCATCAAATGTTTGGGCTCCTCGTGTTCATGAAGATGTTGCCATCTGAAACTTGGCCACCTTGGGTTCATGGGAGAACCATTTTATGGATCAAGATGCTTATATACATAAACCTGGAGTAATAATTTACACCTCACAGCTCCAAATGTACCTTCAGATGATTATCCACCAAGTTCCAGAGTCATTATTGTTCCCTGTTTCTCAGTGCAAATTGCTGCGCTTGCTCTTCTTGCATATGAACTGTTTTTAGACATTCTGAACAATAAACCAGCAGGGAGATCATGACCTTTTTTTTTTTTTCTTCGGGGAAAAGGAAGATTATGACTTGGGAAAGTTTATAGTCTGTCAGACAGGGAAGTATACCATTGTGCTTTGATTGGTTGTATAGTGCAACATTATGTGTTTTAAATATTTATACAATATGGTACTCTAACGGGACTACAGAATTTTCTTGTGACTTGTTTTGAACGTATATTGAGTGGATCCTATGGGAAATTTTACCATCTGAATTATTTCATTGTGTTTTGACGATTTATATAGTACAATAAGATGTGTTTTTAAAATTTGTATTGTACAAATCTTCAAGTGCAACAGTGCAGTTACTAATACCAAAATTATGCAATTAAGCTTTTTTCCCTACTTTATTATTAATATTTCTTTAATTTCGTTTCTAATAATGTATATTAGTACAAACCACTGGCAGAATAAATCTATCAATAGTCTCAAATTTTTTCCGCTGAAGCGTACAAAGCAGCACGTTTTCTCCTGTGAAATAAAATAACAAAAGCGGTATATTTATCAAGGGTTAATTAGACTTTACCCTCCGGTAAAATTGCATGTGTCTTGATTTGTCACTCTAGAAAAATTTATATGCACTTAATCTCTCTTATTAACAGTCAAATTTAACCATTAGTCAAAATGTTAGAGAGTTGACGAAGATACTGAGTTAACATTATATAGTTTTGGGATTAGTTTAGTCTATCCCCGATAATGATACAAATTTGTATTTTACTTCCTATGATGGCCTAAATTTTTACTTTAGATCCTATAAAATTAAATAAATGTCAAAATAATGACTTTTTTTACTCCAAAAGATCTTTATTATTTTTTTGGTTAATTAATGTTTTAATCCATTTGTGACCATCCTTAGATAATATCTAATTGACCATTTATGAATTCTAAGATTGAAATTAAGATAATTAGAGCTTTAAAGTAGGTATAATTATTTAAATTCGCGTATATTTTCTTATTTTGTTGGTAAAATTATTATTTTATCTTTGCTCTATAATCCTTAATAATTATATTAATGTAATTTTATACTTGATTTATATATATAAATAATTATATATATTTATACTGATCTTCCTCATTCAGCTACTCTCCAGAGCTTTAGAATATATATATAAATCACGTATAAAATTGTATTATTAGAGGGCAACTAAACGGGGAGGTTTAGAATGGCTATACTATATATAAAGGAAGAGTCCCGCTTGGTATGATAATCTCTTTCTTGGAGTCCTTTTAAAATTTTATAATTTAAAACTTAAAAACCAACACAGCTCATAACCCTTTATTTAAATTTTATAATTTAAAACTTAAAAACCAACACAGCTCATAACCCTTTATTTTCCTTAAATATATTTATTGAAACGTTAAAATTTGTTTGCAAATTATGAATAACTTAAAAAAAAAAAAAAAAAAGAAGCAAAAACTATCTATCAATTTTGGTTTTAAAAATATCTATAAATAATGTAATTGTTACATAATGTAAATTTTATTTTTAAAAAATAATTTAAAAATAAATTTTATTTTTATTGCACACAAAGTGTGCATTTTATCACTTATATATATGAATCACGTATTGCGAGTATAACAACGTTTTAATGGTCCAAGACTAACAGTGCTCTTTGTTTTCATCGCCAAGTGAGCAGTGCCACATTTTTCTTTCTCCTTATTCTCTTCAATTAGATCGCCACCCTTTCCTTAATTTCTCCGCCCGCCCCTCGCTATCTTCCTTTTTCTTTTCCACTTGTATAAATTTTCTCACCTACAGCCCACCATTTTTCCTATCTTCCTTCTCCTCTCATCAATAATACTAAATACCCTTTTGTGTACAACCATTTTTCCTGCAAACAAAACACAGACAGCAGAAAATGGCGGCCGTTTTGCAGACAATTGGGGCTGCTTCAGCAGCACTATCAGGAGGGTCCTTCCCAGATCACTCTTCCAAATTGTCTGTTTCCTCCATTCATTCACTCCCAGGTTTTCTTTTCTTTCCTTTTCTCTCTCTCTCTTTTTTTTTTTTTCAATCAAATTTTGAGAAAATTCAGGGAATGTGAAAAGAAGTTGAAAAGATTGGATTTTGATTACAAATGTTTTGGTGACCCAATATATAAAAAGTTGCAATTTTTAGCTTTTTTTTGTGAGGTTAAGAGTTGAATGCATGATCCCTTCCTTTCAAGATTGGATTTTTAGCAATGTAGATGGTTTTAGACAAGCATTTATTTTGTGGTTTTATTTGTTCTTTCCTTTTGTTAATTTTCCTGTGTTTTCCTCAGTGATTAGATCTGATGCAAGGCCTAATTTGAGTTCAATTCATGGAAGTTTCAGAGCTGGAAAATTAATCTCCAAAGCCGTTGCAGTCAGTACAATGTTACACTTTTCAATAATTTAACTGTTTATTCCTGTTAATTTCATTTCTTGATATGCATTGTCTAAAATTTGTAAATGTTTTATTCTTTTCTTTTTGTGCTATTTATTGGGTTTCAGACAAAGGGTGAGAATTCTGCTACTTCAGCTGCTTCAAAACCTGGGTATCTTCTCTGTTTATTATGCTAGTTTACTTGTTACCTTGTAGTTCCACTTATTTTATTTATGTCTTGTGTTTTGAATTCTTAATTGATATGGAGTAAGAGTTAATATTCTTGTTTTGTATGAGGAATTGCTATATTTTACGCAGCTCATTATATCAGTTATGCGTTGAGGTTGTTTCAATTATGTTTGGTTGTAAAGGTTGCATTCGGAAATGGATTTCCCTTTTTCCTTTTGTTTTGTGTATCTATGGATAGCTTGGTCTCTTGCAAATGAAGTTGTTTTTGGAACTTGGGATGTCTAAGACTCTAAGGTTTATTTTCAGCCTTGGTTTTACCCGATTGTAGGGATTTATGAATATCTGATTACGTTTTTCCTGGCTTGTATAGTTTTATTTGAGCAAGTATAAACTGCATCTTCCTTTTGTCACGCCTTGAAAGACAATGTCCTGAGCCCGACCTAAACAAGATGTTTTTTAAATGGAGTGCTTTTACTATTACATGGAGACATATATAGTTATAGCAAGCAACTATAGCTAAAGGTTCACACTTGTTTGTATAGTGATTGCTCCATTTTCAAAATTCTAACATCAGGTAGTGTCTGTATTAACATATCAAGTTGCATAGGAGAGGTTGAAATATGTTAAATGAAATTGTTGATTGTCTAACTAGGAAAATGCACACATAACATTGTCAGTGATGATATGCAAAAATTCTGAAAGTACCATGGTTTTAGATCTACAAGCCAGACATTGGAGCTTTGAGAAAATAGTCATTGAACGTAAATCAAGGCTTACAATTAAATTAAGAGGTGTAGTCCTCCATAGAATATGTCATCAATGAAAGGGCACAAGAATTCCTCGTACATTTAAAATGTCCAAAACAATCAGTCTATTTCAATATTTTTCTGAGGATCACGTTGTTGCACTTTTAAGAGAATCAATACATCTTAAATGAAGAAGAAAGACTAGCAGTTTTACCGATGTACATGGCTCAGAAGAAAGTGACAATCTTTGTTGATGGGTAATATGTGGAAATAACAGTTTTGGTTGTGACTTGTTCAGTGGAACGCTTGAAATAATGGATAAGATTTGTACAAATTCATATTCATTACTTGAAACAGTGGAATAACAATTGTTTTGTTTTTTATTGTGTTTGGATCGATGGATTTGGGGAAGGATTTGAAATCCACCCATTTGTTGAAGGGATTTGTAAAAGCCAAAATGGATGAATTTCAAATCCAGCCAAATTAGAAAGTTATTTAAAATCCTTCACTTCACACTTTTTAATTTGGCGGATTTGAAATTCATCCATTTCAACCTTACAAATCGTTCCAAAAAATGGGTGGATTTCAAGTCCTTCCCCAAATCTATTGATCCAAACACAACATTTATGTCTTCTGAGGGACATGTCTTTAATGTCATGATACTTTTATGAGTGATTCATTTTTAATTGATAGATGATAACTTTCTTCCCCTCCCTCCAAAACATTTTAGGCATGAACTCTTGCTATTTGAAGCCCTTAGAGAAGGACTGGAGGAAGAAATGGAAAGAGACCCACGGGTTTGTGTCATGGGGGAAGATGTGGGCCACTATGGTGGCTCATACAAGGTTACTAAAGACCTTGCACCCAAATTTGGAGATCTGAGGGTGCTTGACACACCCATAGCCGAAAACTCTTTCACAGGCATGGGTATTGGGGCTGCAATGACTGGTCTAAGACCAGTCATAGAGGGCATGAATATGGGATTTCTATTGTTGGCTTTTAACCAGATATCTGACAATTGTGGCATGCTTCACTATACTTCTGGGGGTCAGTTCACTATTCCAGCTGTGATACGGGGCCCAGGAGGTGTAGGGCGCCAACTTGGGGCAGAGCACTCACAGAGGCTTGAGTCCTATTTTCAGTCAATTCCTGGAATCCAGATGGTTGCTTGCTCAACCCCTTACAATGCAAAGGGCCTAATGAAGGCTGCCATCCGTAGTGAAAATCCTGTGGTTCTGTTTGAACATGTGCTTCTCTACAATCTCAAGGAGAGAATTCCTGATGAAGAGTATGTACTCTCTCTGGAAGAGAGTTACATGGCAGAGATGGTAAGGCCTGGTGAGCATGTAACTATCCTAACCTACTCCCGGATGAGGTACCATGTAATGCAAGCCGTCAAAACATTGGTCAACAAAGGATATGATCCTGAGGTCATTGATATTAGATCTTTGAAACCATTTGACCTTTACACTATTGGTAATTCTGTGAAGAAAACTCATCGTGTGCTTATTGTTGAGGAATGCATGCGGACAGGTGGTATTGGGGCCAGCTTGACAGCTGCAATAAATGAGAATTTCCATGATTATTTGGATGCACCAATTATTTGCCTGTCCTCACAGGACGTTCCAACTCCTTATGCCAGCACATTGGAGGAATGGACTGTGGTTCAACCTCCACAGATTGTGACTGCTGTTGAGCAGCTCTGCCAGTAACATCTGCCACGGCAATGGTGAAGTTTAGTTGCACCTAAGGTCTACCTTTCTACAAATATCCAGTCCTAGATGGCATTGTTTCAAATTGATTTACTTTGTACTGGAAGTTTTTTTTTTCTCTCTTTTTCTTGTTTTAGTCAGTTCCATTTTTGGCTAATGCTTTTTTCTTGGGCATCTAAATTGCAACAGAAGCAAGTACTATGATAACTATTTGTTTATGGACAAACTTATATGTAAGCATGTTCAACCTGAAAAATGTGCAAATGTAGTAACTGTAAATTTGATATCTCCTCTTTTGCATTCAAACACTTGATGAGTACTTATAGTATGTCAACGTTCAACTTCCTCTCATAAGAAAGGAATCTCAAGTGAATGGCACCGTGTTTCATGGAGCATGCTTAACTGTGATTGGAATAATTATGTTGTACAATTAGTGGCATGAAAAGATTAGTTTATGGCATACTCTTGTTCATGATAGTTTCCTGTTTTATATTTGCTCATTTAGCAAAAGATGTGTGAAAGCAGGTTAAAAGTGATGCAGTTACCTTGGTTCTTTAGGAGAAATAAAATCTTTATGGATGTGTTTTTAGGATAGATTATTAATCAGAGATAGTGCTTCTTGGTCTTCGCATAACAAAGAGTATGGCTTTTCTCCATGAGTTATTAGTACATGTGTGATAAATTAAAGTATGGCTTCATTATCTACACTTAGTAAGGGAAGTTGTCATTCCATAGTGCATGGGCCTTTCTTTGGTGCCAAGAACTTTCTGAAAGATCATAGTTTCTGTCTATATTATGATCAAACTTCTTTCAGTATTGAGATGCTCAAATTAGTTTACGCTCTTAAAGCAGAGCAGATGAATTTGACTGTTGTTGATATGTTTCTGATCTTAATGCTGGCTTCGCCTCTTGGTGGCTTTGTGTTGAAAGTAAAACTGAGCCATACTTGGTGTCTATCAAAACATAGCAGAAATTGGATTTAAATGGTCTCTTTGTTCTGGTTCGATGTTGGACTTTTACAACCCCCTTCCCCTTCTCTCCCCGTTGCATTGATGAATTATATGCCACCTTTTGTATCGCATTCTCATGCCAATTTTTACTTTAGAGCAAGTCTCTTATTAACGACTTGTTAAACCAGTATTTTTCAAGAGATTAGAAATTTATAATTTGTTGAATTTATTGAATACAATACCGCAATTCCCATGTCACCGTTTAGCAAGAACTCGACTGAAGAGATATTCTTGATTTGGTTGGTCCTAGAGTTTAGGTAGAAAAGGCTCTTTAAACATATATTGTCTGAGTAAGTTTTAGCTATTCAATCCGCAATGTAGAGTAGATATAACAACCATTAAGATGATTGAAAAATAAGGAAGTCTCGTTACTTTTCAATTATCCAACAATATGTAATACTTACTCACGGAATGAATAGCAAAGAATTTTTTCGTCTCTTTATTATCAAGTCGGCTTCATATCTTATACCGCGTGGAATGTGTTAAAATGTCTTCATTGACTGATTTGCTGGGCTGGAAATATCTGCTGGTAGACGTGGATTGTTGTGCTACAATCTAAGACTGAACTTTTTAGGTAAACAATGGAAGGTGGTTGAATTGTCCTATTCTCTTCTGTGGCTACTATATTCACTTATTCATTGACTATTATTGTATTATACATTTTTTTCCCCTATTTGCATTTCATCATTCATATGATTCCAGTAGAATTTATTAACCTTATTTCTGGTTTTGTGAGATGCCACGTTATACATTCGATATTGCATGCCAAACATCATGATATTGTTTTGATCTTGTAGTTGAGATTGATTTCATGTTGCACATGCTTGCTCATTCCTAATTATAGGCAAATTTTTAGCAGGCAAGGCATATATTGTTTTGATTTTCCAACTAATATTTACTACATTTATTTCTTGAAAAATTACACAATTCCGTTCAAGAATCATCTTATTGTATTTTAAATAATTCTTTAAAAATTTATATAATCAAACCCTTAAAATTAACAGAATATTTTTCTCAATAAAACTGTAGAATTCCATTTTATTTCTTTAGCTAACCACTAAGTAAGTTGTAGGGTGGTAGCTGATGTAAAGAGATCTTTCCTTTCTATATTTTTAAATGGGGTAGACACATTATAGATGTTTCGACCTTTTGGATTGTGAAAGTCTTGGCAGTCCAATGTAATGTTTGGCAAAGTCATGTGGCTGAGGCATGCAATGATGTCAAGCAACATCCAAAGCTATAGCCGTGAAATATTTAGGTAAACTTGATTTTTGGTCTCATCTATAAATCGTGTGGTCAAGATTAAATTTTAAAAAAATTTATTTACATCAACTGATGTCATAGATTCTCTAAACTTTAATTTACACCACAGAGTTTACAAATAAGACCAAAAACTGGGTCTACCTAAATATTTGTCGCTGTGCAATACTTCAATTCAACAACCCCTTGTAAGGCTTCAACACAATCTACAAGGACACAGTCTATTGGAAAGAATTTTCTTGATTTAGTTTCATGGTTGAATTAGAGCAATATTAAAGATTAAATTTCCTTATTCTAGTGTATGTGCGAGGTGATGAGACCCCTTTTCTCGAGAATTACATTTCATATCAAGAATATAATAACACCATTAATTGCTGATTCAATCGAAGAGATTTAATTTTTGTGTAACTCATAATATTTGTTGTTATTGAACAAATAAACTTATTTCATATCTTGGTAGTAAACTTTGAAAAAATTTTAGGTGGATTGATTTCATAGTAAATACTATGAATCTCTTGGTTAACAATTATCCGCATCATCTCAGATTACTAAAATAAATTTTTACAAGATGATTTGAATGATTATAAATCAAAAGAAATTTGATACTTATCGTATTCACTTAAAAATTTCTCGTAAACCTTGACGGAAGTTGTTCTTAGAATTCCATGTCACCATTCTTCATGGGGACCGATTTCTATCCTATAGACACGTTATGACATATAAGCCGTCGTCTCAAAAATTGAAGTAAATATAATTTTTTTCTTCCCCAAAGATAAAATGACGTTTTCAACTGATTCGGCTGAAAATGAAATTGGAGATCATCAACTTGTTTTTCGTTTTTGAAGTGTTGGTTTCATCAACCTCGTCCATTTAACATTGTCTTTTACTTAAACAATTCGAATTCCTAGAGTTCTTTTTTTTTTTTTTTTTTTTTTTAAAAAAAGGTGATGTGACCCACTTTTAGAATCCACAATATGTGGGGTTTAGAGCATCAATATCTTGTTTTCTGGTATCACTTTCACAATTATAGATGGTCCTATTATTGACCTAATAATGCCATGTGACACCTCCACTCCTCCATACCTAATATCCTCCCAATCTGCTAATGACCATTGGGCAAAAGTTCTTTTTTCCAAGTAGGAGGCCCAACCCAAGGGTGCAATATCTGGATTCTTCAGGCATGGACCTTCCAAAAATGTGGCAACCATATTCTTTTTAAATGTGGTTGAGATTAGCTGCATATTAGTGACGTTCACATCTAGACTAATAATCAATTATGTACGTACATGACAAAATATCAATCCATCAATAAGTGAAAATTTATTGTAATTTTTTTTTTCTAGAAAAGAAAAAAATAATCAATCGATTTAGTTAGTACTTTTGTAGGAATTTGACGGTATCTAATACACCACTAATGCCATATGGCTGCCTCACTCCTTGTATGGCATCCTCCTAATCAGCCAAATGAACATTAAGTGGCTAAAGTTGTTTCTGGGGTACGAGGAATGAATGAAATTCTTACATAAATTCGATTTACGATTTTATTTGTAAAATTTGTGATTTAAAGAGGGTTAAATGAGTTAAGTGGTTTATGTTGATATAAGAAAATAAAGATGTGGATCTCGTTTAGAATTTACTTCCTTCGTTTTAAAATAATTATTGTTTTAAGTAATTTTTTTTTGTTTCAAAATATTTGTCGGTTAGGAAAACAATAAAATATTAAATGATTTTTTTTAACTTTTATCCTTAATACCATATTAACAGAGAGAAAATTATATAGTTGGGATATTAATATAAAAGAATATATATTTTAGTTATTTTGAACGTTTTTTTTTTTATAAAATTGATACAATTTAATAACTTTTTAATTTATGCACACTAACTAAACACGATAATAGATAACAAAATTTAAAGGTGAAACTACATAATCAATTCATGTAAGAATTGTTCAGAAGAAGGGCACCATCCCTATATTCTACCAGAAAGATTAAGTGAAACCTTCCGAAGATGTGGCAACCAAATTCTTTTTAAACAACGGTTGAGGTTAGCTGCGTATACTATTAGTGAACGTTCACAATAATTTATGTACATGACAAAATCTCAACTGCCCGATTTTAATGATTTTTCTATGAATTTTGACAACATCTATCTATGTGATAAAACTTTTTCTTAATTAGAAATAATCTTTGGTGGTATGTTACTAGAAAGATCACAAATTATTATATATTAAGTCATTTCAGTGTCCAGCAATTGAGTAAACTAGCTGATGTGTGTTTACATAGTTCATTCTCTACACGAGTATCAATGCTAGCCCTTGTTGAGATGAAAAGCCAAAATGATAGTATAAAAAATATTAATTTACTTGAGTTTTCAACAGAGAAATTTCCAGAGTAGAGATGATGTTATGGTCCAAAGTAACTATAACACTATAGAAATTGCCAATGTTTCAGAACAAGAATTTATTAGGCGGCAGTTTATCAAATTCCAATATACTACTACCATATTGTTTTTTTAAAAAAAATTCGAATATATGCAAATGTTTCTTGTTCCTAGGTTCTTTATATTTCCAAGTTCCAGAAGTTTTGATTGGGGGTTGTTAATTATATTCTTTTAATCTTAAATATGCCCCTAAATATTTTATTATTTCTTTTAGCTAGGTGGAATTGCCTGTCCATATGTTGCTATATGGCCATTTTTCATGATTTACCAGAATTTTAGGACGTTGAAATTTTGGGACAAAATCCCTGAAAATAGTAGATCGAACTATCGAGATGTTGCATCGATTTCTCTGCTTGTATTAATTGTGTTTATAATTATTATAATGCTGATTGGTAACGTTTCAAGAGCTGAGAAGCTAGTCTTATGGTGTCCTCTATGCGGTAATTTTATAACTATGTTCAGTGAATCATTTTGTTGATTTCATAAAATTATATAATATAAATTTTTAAAATATATAATAAGATAATTTCCTCAACATAATTGTATAATTTTTTCCTTTATTATGTTGTGATGATGATAGCATTCTAGTACTATTAATTTCTAATTGTTGCTGCACAAATTAATTTGATCATTAGTCCACGTAATTAAGGTTTGTTTTAGAGTAGGAACTATTCTGCTGCTAGCACTAGACACAAATCAAATGATCTTTCTTGTTAATTAATGCATGTTCTATGCTGATTTTTCAAGTACGTACAAAGAAATTAAATTTACCAATAATAAGAATAATTCATGGTGGGAATATACTTATGATGTAAAGAGTTCAAACAAATTAGTAGTATGTCACACAGCCGCATGAAAAACATCAAACTAGGATTGGATTAATTATGATAGTACTAAAATAAATGAAGTTTGGCTTTGCATAATTACTTAAATCAACAGTACTTAAGAGTGCTGTCTCGTTATGATTAGCGCATGATTAACCACATTGCAAAGATATGGATTTTGTCGGAAAATACTTAGGTTTTACTTTTAGTAATTAAACCAAGAATCTTACTTATATGATGTCATTCTCTAATATTTAATCAAGACAAAATTCTCTCAATATTTGTCGGATTTTGTCTACTTAAAGAACAAAGATATTTAGGATATCACATGAACATATGTCAAAACACAAATAGAATATTGTCAACTACTCACCATTTAGCTCTTAATTACAAGCAAGTTGGACTCAAATTTCAAATAACTTGCTAATGGTTTTCTGACCTGCCCACAATGTACACCTATAATTAAGATCTTTCTAATGTGGGAATCTAACTTGCAAGGATGCAAATTTGATTTAGTTAGTTAGGAATATTTGATAGCCACACATGAAAACATAACAATTGATCACATAATTAAGGACATTGAACTAAATTTTGTACTAAGCATCATTAACAAATCAAAGAGAATATTGAGTGCTGTCTTGATTCTATTAGCCTATGTAAGATAACTAAAAACATTTGACAGTCATAAGTTGTTAGTTACATTAGATCATGTGAAAAATATATAAAAATTACGTGAATATTTCTTTATATGGAAAATATACTATCATACATCATGGGAATCGTCATTCTCCATTGGTCTTTTAGATGCCAGGTGATCATGCATGGAATATTCTATTCCTCTTTTTGATACTTAAGACGCGTGGCTTTAACCAATAATACGATGAATTCTCCAGTCATTTGGGCATCAGGCAGGGATCAATGGACACTTGCCTGTGTAAGTTGCCACAAAATAGTAGGTAGAAAATTGGGGTCAGAATTTTAAAAGTTTAAAAATCAATACAAAATCTTTTTGTAAATTAATTTCAAGGACTTCAGCAACATTATTGAAACTTGAAAAGAACAATAATTATACAGCCAATTTTATTTTTTTTTATTTTATATTTTTTATAAAAAAACTCACATTTTCTCCTACTTTCTAGGAATTCGAACCCATAATTAATAGGGCTTTTCTCATAAAAGAAGTATTTTATCACCTAAATTACACTTTGTTGTCAATACTACAAAGTTTTTACTTAGTTATATATGTTCACTTTGACTTTAGTGGAGACCACAACAATTTGGTTTAATATAATTTCCAAATTGCGGTTTGGACAAATTTTACAAATTCTAGGAGAAATTGGGATTTAAAGAACTAGGTAGCTTGTGAAGTTGCCAAATTGATTTGATAAAAGATTCAATATTCAAGAAAAAATTATGTTGGATTTATTACAAAAGCAAAAGTCCCTCTTGATAATTCCAACTTCATTATCATAGTAGACTTTGTTATTGTAGGTATCCGACTAACACTTCAGTTTAAATAAATATATAGAAGGATTTACTATTTCAGGAAATGCTTGTGTGTCTGCATTCCCGGTTAGAATGCTATAAAATAATCTGCCACTGATGTAATGGATTTCCAGGACTTTCTACTTATGTAAGCAAGGATAGTTTTATAATTCATGAATTACTTTACTTCTTTTTGTAGTGTCTTATTCGTGGAGGAATATTATTCTCCATAAATGGAAGTCCAACGGCAACATTTTATATTAAAAGGCCAAAGTAAAATAGGAAAAAAGAAAAGATGAAGAAACTGGCCTTGCCCAATATAAAAGAAAAAAACAAGACTAGATTATTGGCCTCACCCTTTGTTCTTTTAGAGGAATTGGGATTGCATATATTAAGTTGGAAAACCAAGGAGACAAAGGGTTTGTTCAAAGGTTAAATATTGCATTAAAAAAAATTTCAAATTCGATAATTCGTGGTTACATAGTAGTAACTAATAACAAGTAGTTCATGAGTTTTGCTAGTAATTAACAAAAATGTTAACCTTGGAAGCTAATTTAGTTATCTTAGAAAATAAATCTCTCTGTAAAATCTCATAAGTAATTTTTTTTTTTGAAAAAAAAAAAAAAAACTCTTAATTGTGAAAATATCTATATGCGCACTTCATATGAGTAAAAACATTGATCTTCTAAAAAAGATCAGCTAAAGATACAAGTTTTCTTGGCAACTATATTTATGGTTTCAGGATTAAAATATATTGACAAATGACAAGTCTTGCTATCCATTTACCTCATATATATATAGATGTAAATTACACTAGACGTGAGTATATATAGTCACGTCTCTTGCTAAAGTAGCAAAAGTTTATAAACATATACGAACAATTTTTACAAGAGGAAGATATAGATAATCTACATGTTAATATTACATATCTTGTATGATCATCAACAAGCTAATTAATTGCTTCTTTTCACATCTTGATGAGGTTCAAAAAAAAAACTCGATTTGTTGTAGGTTTGAGTGCTTCTTTCCCTTTTTGATGAGGTTTTTTTTTTCTAATCTATAATGCTTAACTGTTTTGACTGCAAGTGTCAAAATTTGATTTTTAAACTTCCAATACTAAGAAAAATTTAAATCGCTCTTGGTGATCAACTGTCTAATGGATACTGGTTACAATCTGCTTACCTAAATCATCAACTTATCAACTTTACTATAAAAGTACAATGAGAGGATGTAATCAATTTGTTTTAACATCAATTTCAAGCAATTTCCAAATTGCACGTTCTATATATTTGTTGTGGGGTTAACGCCGCCTATGCATGCATTTGAGGCTTTATTTCTTTTACTAGATTTTACAATAATATGTGGCAGCTCAAGAAAGGTTGCCTGTGTGTAGTGGAACAAACACCAACCCTTTAAAGAGGGTAGTGACTTTTCTTAAAAGAAAATCTAATTCACAAACATCATTGCTCACATCATTCTGTAATGAAGTTTTTGAGGGATAATTTTTTAGCCTCAGCCCCAACGTTTTAAGTAATTGACCAAATCCTTGCCTCATTTTGCAAATAAGCTTGTGTGACTTTTGTTCATCTATTTTTGTTTTTTCTTTTTTGGAGGTTAAATTTTACGATAAAATGAAGTTAGACTAATTTTTATATAATAATATAATAGGATTATTAACTCACATATTAAGAAGTTTTTACACCTTTTGCCTTAATTATGGGGGACATTTCATTAGGAGACTATAGTGTCAATATATAGTGCTTATTCCATTTCGTCAAATTTAGCATCAAAGATATTAGCCTCATTTTGTGGGGACAAAAATAAATACCCAAAAATAAACATGTTAATCTAAGTTTTCTATGATTTATTAGGGCAAGAGTCCCATTAGCTATGTACATTGTACCTCATCTCAACAAATGGATATGTCGTGTTCATATTCACATATCATGGGCTTTGAGAAATATAATCAACTCCTATACTTTCCATCAATAAAGGAGAGGAAAAGTGAAGGAAATTGCTCATCATAAAAAGTAGTACTACAAAATATATAAAGAGAGAAAAGAAAAAGAAGAGTACTCCTAAATCCTATATCACAAGGTTGCATAAATGAAGTTTGGTTGGTGGTACAATTGGTCGGTGGAGTGATTTGTAGAAGATGACAAGTGTCCTTTATGAATGATGTGATATGATATATATATATATATGATTCATTCTACATAAGCAATCAAAAACAAAAAAACAAAAAAAGAAAAAAAAAGGATTAATTTTTCGCAATTAATGCCAAAACCTCAATTTTAACACAACAATTTTGTTTTAAATGTCTATACATATTAATCGTACAAAAGTTCGCAGCATATTTAATTTAATTTTTTTTATTTATTTATTAAGGATACTATAGTTGTTAAATAAGAGCAAAGAGTGTGACATTAAAATTGATGTTGTGGCAATATTGCCAGCCTTAAGTTTGTGAGGCCTAACTGACCTTTAACAGGTTCAAATTGAGGCAAGTGTCTGACAAGTGATAACTACTGAAAACGAGTAATGCAAAACTCGATTTGCTCGGCGCTTTTCCTTCCTGTCTATTTATATATATCCGGTATAATAAAATTTGGGAGAAAGAAAAATTAACTCGTTTTGAACAAGAGCATGTTACTGTTTCCATAAGAGGGTATTACAATTATTACATGTTGTTTACTTATAAAAAAAAGTGTTAATAGTAACACTTGTGTACCTAGAACATGAATTTTTATTTTAAAATTAATTGGTGATACATGTTGTTTACTTATAAAAAAGTGTTAATAGTAAGACTTGTATAAGAACATGGACTTTCATTTTAAAATTAATTGGTGATAAGTGGAGTGGCTAAGAAACTTTTTAACTAGCTCAAGATTTTTTGGCTAGTCATGTGGAATTTATATTTTTAACACCTTCAGCACCTCCTTTCACACGTGACTTAGATTGGACATGAAATCTTGTTACAAGTGGGTCAGACGTATAAGAACCCGTTGGAAAATGCTCAACAGAACCTTGTTACACGTGGATAAGATATAAGATAGTCTGTTGGAAGGGGTTGGACAGTAGAGAGTCTATTTTAACGGGCTAGACAGGACCCAAGACACGTGTGGATGGATAGGAAAATATTTAAGGGCTCGCTCTGATACCATATTAAAAAATATGAATTTCTATCTTAAAATCAATTGGTGACAGAAATTTTTTAATTAATTCAAAATTTTTTTAACTAATTTCCGATGTGAATTTTATATTTTTAATACTTTAACAACTTGAAGTAAAATTTGTCTTAAATATAAGGTATTAGAGTTATACCAACTAAGTCAAATCTCGTTATAACATTTATGTGTATTTGGATCGTGCAAATTATCAATCATATTAAAATCTTATCTTTTGTAGAATATTCATTAGCATTAATTTTAAGTATGCCTCGATTCTTTCTATCATTTTCAGAACAATTATTACTACGCCTAACAAAACTGTGGAATCCCAAATTTATTCGCATTGAATACTTGGACAAGCTTTGCTCTGACTTTCTTACTAGTTATTCGTTGCATTTGCAGTTGTTAAATCATAAAGAAGAAACTTTTGGTTTGCGAATTGATGTTTTTGGAGAATGCATCTCAAAGTAACAAATGACTAAGGGTAGCATTCTAGTTTATTCAACAATTAGTTTGGTTTGTTATACTAACTATCTAATATAATAATGAATATTGCAAAATGCAGGCTTATATACTAAAATTTGCATCAATAAAATGCTCTAAAATGTTAAAGAATCATATCTCAAAAAACAAAAAGTTAACAATGAAAACGACACTTACTGTTTATAATTTTTTCCCACCACAATTTGCTTGGCTCAAACGTGATATGCATGGGAACACCACCATTCAATTGTTTGCACAGAATGAGATTCGACCCAAATTAAGCAAAATTAATTCACTCCGGTCATTATCTATTAGTGGCATTTCTTTAGAATTTGAATTTCTAAATTAATGAAGCATTCCTTTTTTTTTTCTTTTTTTTTTGATCTAAACAAAAAAAAAAAAACTAAAAAAAACTAAAAATTCCCTTATTCTATTTGCAAAAAATTTCCATTCATTTTTCTTTTTCTCCTCAAAATTCTTCTTTGACAGCCATCCCAAAAAGTTCTGCCCCCTCCAACTTTTGTTTGACTGGCTAACCTGCCCATTTATGTCTCTTTCACATTGTCAAACGTAATTCAAAGAAAAGAATTGGTCAACAGTAATCCATGTTATACTGATCCAGGCAAGAAAAGAAAGGCATGCAGTCTTCCAATATAGTCGGTGTAAATAACGAACCAGGATTTTCTAATCATTTTTTTTTTATTGGAATTTCTCAAGCTATGAAAACGACAAGTTAAAAGGAGGCAATTAGCAATCTTTGAGCAAAAGAATATATATATATATAAATGAAAAGCACAACAACATGGACTAGGTACATATAACATAGTACTGTAGAATAGTACTAACATGAACATTAATTTGTTAGAAATGAAGAAAACATAGTGTGAAACACTAGCACATTTTCTCAAGACCCTCAGTCAATTAGCTTCCTTTGCACTCCATGAAATTCATGCAAACAAACTTTTCACCTCCCAAAGAAATTAATTAAAGTCACTATGTGCCGCCTCTAACTCATATGTTGGGCCAATTATAATTTCATAAGCTAATAAATTACAACAAATTTTATGAATTTTTTGCAGTGTTAGATAATTTGAAACAAAGTAAATTATCAAAAACCATGACAAATAAAATAAGTAAAATTGAAAGAGTAAAAATTAAAAAGTTTAAATGGTCCGATTCTAATAGTTTGGGTGTTTCATAACAGAAAATACTTACATAGACCCGATTTTTTGCCCTACCTGTAGACCTTACAGTCAAGATTAAATCTTATAGAATCTTGCTTACATCAGCTAATGTCATAGATTCTATAACATTTAATCTACACCACAAAATTTACAAATGAAACTAAAAATCAAGTTTATCTAAGTATTTCATTTTCATAAAAAACCTTTGATACCCCCCATGAGGAAAAGATAGGGGGCAAAATAACATCCAATGAAGAGTTAGAGGAGGCAATCTAACAACAGAAACTTGATAAATTAGGACATTTTATTTTTTCATCTAAAGAAAAGAGTTATAACATCTTTAATTATCATTACAAAACTGAAAAGGGTAGCCTAAGTGTTACTACTACTTTACTTGAGAACAAAGAAATTATATCTTTTGTGCTTTTGCATTTATAGTGACTTTTGTTTTTCCCAGCCAAATTTGGCACCGAATTTGCTCATTATAATTGCAGACTGCCACCCAAATCCAGTATCCCTTTTTTCAGCAGGCAAAGATATGGTCAAGAAAGTTTGGCGCTTATGCCTTCTATTCATACCTAATTCTTTTTTTCCATACTTAATCTTATGGAATAGTGACACGGAATAATATATAATTAAATTAATTAATCAAACAATATTGAATTCAGGATTAATTTTAATGTTATTATAATTAAGGCATGGATGATTATAAATATGCAATGGAACTTCAAGATTAGAATGGTCATAATTGATTGGACATTTGTCGTATAAAACATCAAATTATTTTGATTCATTAAAAAAAAAAAAAAACTGAATTAGACTAATTAGCAACCTCTGTTTCCATTTCCAAATCTCTATGAAAGCTACAATTAAAAGAATTTTTTATGTATCATCTTTTTTTTAAAAAAAAAAAAAAGTTCTTTTGAAGGGAGGAATAAAATAGGATAAATTCCACTGATGTTTGGTGGCAAAAATACACTTGAGTTCGGTTGTTAAGCATTGACTCAGACGTAGGACAATAGTTTCAGGCACATTATTTATAGAAGAGACATCAATATCAGAGACTAATTCCACTGATACAGGTCACTGCCTACATATGTACTCTAAGCAATTAACAATCCGAAATTTATTGCCTGAAGCTCGTGCTACAAAATCGAAAAATATTACTCCCAAATGTCAGTAGACAAATTATCTTGTATTATTATTTTATAAAATTAAAAAAATATTAAATAATAATTTTTTTCACCTTTATCTTTAATGTCATATTAATGGGGAGATGATTATGTAATTAGAATATTAGTATAAATAGATAATTTAATTATTTTAAATTATTTTTTAAAAAAATTGAAACATTTTAATAGTTTTTTTAATTTGTATGTATCAATTAAAAACAAAAATTATTTTGAAATGAAAAGAGTATTCCGCTAAAAGCAAGATTTCACGTAATGCAACCTTGAATTTGGGTCATTGCTTCAAAATTTTAAAATCTTCTCGAGACCAATGCGGTAAGACATAAAATAGCACTAGATTGCAAATGATCCTGGGGGACTCAAGAAAACAAACAATGTTCTTGATATATGGATATAATAATTGGATTACCACACTCAATTGTAAAATTGTCATGTGCATCATTCTTGTAATGGTGTTGCATTTTTTTCCTCCACATTGTGACTTCGTGTGTTATAAAAAATTTCGTTAATCTTGAAAATATCTCATTCATCATTAATTTGTCACTCTTGGCAATAAATGGGGATTATAGTATCTCATTTATCTCAATTGAGTTGAATCATACTATAAGTAGGACGATTATACTATTAATTAAAAAGATGATAGATTGATTCTTTCTGTCTTCAGTCATTTATTTAGTGGGTGATACATAGATATCATTGTAAGCTGTTTAAATATATGTATTGGTGGTATGCTCAACTCTAACAAAATAAAAAATAACTTACTATCCTTCTAAATTTTTTTTTTCACCAACGAAAAACAATAAAAAAAAAAAATGGACCTCATTCATCAGTTGAGATCCTCAATAGCCCAAAAGTTACCAATAGTGATTCATTCAGCTATGTATCACCACCTCTCAAATAAAAAATTGAGAATTTTGAAATCAAGACACTAATCTTTCAACTTCCAAATCTGTATGAGCATGACAAATGCAACTAACACATAGTGGAAAGTTTGTGCGTCTTCTCTTTGTTAATTGGCTAATTAATGACACCAAACGGTTAACGATTTTGCCAATCATCAACTGCCACAAGCAATTCATTCATTTGCATGAATATTTAACAATTTTTGTAAAAAGACAAATGTTTGTATCATTTGATAACTTTCAATCACTTTTGAGGCATTGGTGCTATCAATTTTACACAGGCATCATCTCTTAGTGATTCAATTGAACCAATAAATTTTTCCTTTCCTTCCAAGTGTAACAAGAGCTACTGAAAGTTGACCTATTTGTCGGGAGATATCTTGAAAATTCCTGAAAAAGGGCCAATTGTCGCGTACCGACATGATTAATTGTATTAATTTCTATGTAGCCTCCAACATACACTACTTTTGTTTGATTTCATTTGCATAAAATTGATTGGCTCATTCAATGTATGTCCGAGAATTAATTGGTTGCCTAGGATTGATACTGTCGAGTTATAATTTACGTATTTCAAACAAGAATTTGTAATCACCTCATCAACATAAACAAATTTGTAATAACAATAAATGGTCAAGATAGTGGAAAATATTGGAAATAGTATAATCCATTAATTACAGAAAACAGAGAAGGATATATATATATATGATGAGACATGTACAATATTACAGTATATACTTCCTCATGCTAATTTATGTGAAAGAAAAAGAAGAAACCAGCTGAGCTCGATTACTGACTACATCAAAAGCTACAAGCTGGCCCTCCAAGAAATAAAATTAACCTCAAAAAAAAAAAGAAAAAAGAACAGAATTAGACAACCCCCCAAGAAGGGATTCTCATTGGGGGAGATTCCGGGGAGGTATCTGCAGCCATCCCTCTGGTAAATCCCCCTCTTATATAATCTATAAAAGATGAACTAAAAAACTTGGAAACATCGGACGACGTCGGTTTTTTGAGCAAATTAGGCCTGATTTGCCAAGTCATTAGCACTAATGAATGTGCCATGAAAACCATATGGAACTCTTGAAGGTAGCTTCACTGAGGCCTCTAACTCCAAAGTCATAGCGTTGACGATTTTTAACTCTGATTTCGATTTCTTCTCATCATGAACGAAGGCCAAAATGTATCCATCATCTTCATCTTCACCATTGGAGTCTCTTGGGAGAAAAAGAGGCTCACCACCATATTTTTCATCTCCATAAATGAACTTCTTCACTTCACCAGTGAAAAGGTCCACTTTTGCAAAGCCAGAAACTTTAGGCCATGGCTCAGCTATAGCCAAATAAGCATACCTGGTTTTTCTCCCAAGCTTGTTTCTGTTCACCATTCCTGCCTCCAGATTGACTGATCTCTGATCATCAGGATTTGATATGATTGGCCTCCTTGTAGACTTGCCAGTCTTCAAATTTAGCCGAATTTCTGATAAAACACTCTCCAATCCCTCGTCACATTCATTGAAAATTGAGTCAGGTGGAGTCATACATGATCCAATCACCACAATTTCATCATTTTCAGGCTCCTCCCAAGCATTCCACAAGTGAAAGCAGAAGCAATCAGGCACCTCCACCCACTTAATTCCGTTACCATCCTCAGCGTACTTATCAAGCACACCAAATCTTGAAACTTTCTTCTTATCATACACAACCGGGGAGCCACCGCGAATCATTTCAGACATCTTGAAAATCACTTGCTGATCAGGGATAACCACGAAATTCTCCGTGATCGCAAAATCATGCATCATAGTTGGCTCTGGAACTGGGATTTCAATATCTTTCGACTTCTTCCCATTCTTCGAAAACCTGAAGTATTTCAGATAAGGCTTCTGAATCACATCATAGCTAAGAGCAAACAGTATAATAAGCTCACCAGAAACAGGGTCCAATTTTGGATGAGCTATCATAGTGGACTTAAGCTGCCCATTGAAGTTGTATCTTTCCGCCGTTTTCAAATCCCCTGAAGGGGTGATTTTAACATGATATGGCAAGTCGTCTTCGGACATGGCTAGCAAACGATTGTTGAAGTAAACCAATCCGGCGTTTGCCACCCCGCTTCCTTGGCTATGATCAATTAGGCCAAACATCCCACGAGCATAGAAAAGCAGAAGCCTCGCTATTCCAGAATGACCATGAAGTTCCCCAATGGCCTTGGGAAAAACAGGGCGGCCTAAAGACTTTTCTTGGATAAGCCTCTGAGTCTCAGTGAATCTACAAGCATAGCTGGCAGAGCCGTTCTTGAATTGCACGGCGTGGACCATGCCGTCCCCATCGAAAAAATGGTGACCGGCTGCGGGTTCAAAGTGTGGATTAGCACCGTTTCTCACGTAGACACCTTGAATTGCTTTGGGAATGCTTCCAGTCACCGATCTAGATTTTGAAGTGATTGCCGGACGGGCTGTTCCGGCACCGGAGCAAAATTACCCGCAATTTGGACTCGAGGGTCGGCTGTTTTCGGCAAAGGGTGCTCCAATTCACGTGCCGTCAACGCGCCCTCCACCGCATCTAAGGCCATTGCCGCTGCCCTTTGTAGTACGTTCCACTGTGGGGTTGAAGACGACGATGTTGATCGCGATGGCGCTGGAGATGGCGACGGCGATGGCAACAGCGATGGAATAGTGGTTTTTTTTGGAGCGGAAATGGTGGGAGAAAGTGTTTGATAATTTGTAGCAGAAGTTGAAGAAGATTGCTTTGGGAAATGGAGTATTGGAGGTGTTTGTAAAGAGCAGTTAATGTGGTTATGTTGTCTACTGAAGGGTAGTATATTTGAATTTGAAGAGTGTCCCATATCTTTTCTTGATGAAGAAAGAAACATGGGTTTATTATTATTCACCCATATTGAATTTGTAGTAGTAGTAGTTGTAGCACTTGAAGGAGAAAACCATGGCTAGCTTTTTTCTATCTCGTTTGGTAGAGTTTTTTGGCAATGAGTTTTTGATATGTGATGCTTTTGATTTTTTCTTGAGAAAAAAAAGAGTAGAGCATAAGAGTGAGTGTGTTTTGGGGGAGAGAGGTGAGAGAAATGAGTGTATATATAGAAGAAATAGAGGAGATGGAGGTCCACTTCTAACATTTAGGTGATGCCCACGTGTTGGATGTATGGAAATTGGGAGAGAACTGCATAAGAAAGAAGGATTGCCAATTGCATGTATTTGACTATGTAGTGGGGGTAGGGGATACGGGACATTGTTTCTTCAACCTGTGACACGAATCCCCTTTCCTCACTTTCCCAGCCTATTACATGCTTAGTTTCTTTTTTCTTTTTTTTTTGAAATTTTTTTATATGAATTAGATCTACAGTAATTGAGATCTAGATTTCTTAATTCACATTCATCTACATAACTCTAATTCATTAAAAATAAATTTTTTTAAGATGATATGAATAAATATGAACGCTGTAAGAGATCTATCTCACTTATTATAAATCGAATCCATATAAAAATTTTTCATAGGAGACCAATTATATGCAAATATCAACTGTCTTCAACCTTTTGAAACTTTGAAGGGATTATGTTCTTGTCATATATGAATTTTACCTTCTCTATTAGTAATTATTGTGGAATAAATATTCTTATGTATCTTACTTAACTAGTAAAATTACCTGCCAGATGTTAAAAGTTTAGCAATGCAAAGCTCAATTACAGAGATCATAAACGAGATAGTTGTATAGAGAAATTATAGAATTTTTTACATTCTCGATAGACATGATGAATTTTATCATCTTTTATGTCGATTAGTTATTCTTGGCCTTTCTATATTTAAGTTCTTGAACACTTTCAAAATGCTTAACTAAAATAACCCCTACCTCTAATGCATCCAAACATCCGTAGAATGCAACTGTACAAAGAAGCTCGACGACT
Source organism: Cinchona pubescens (assembly GCA_025175665.1). Taxonomy (NCBI): domain Eukaryota; kingdom Viridiplantae; phylum Streptophyta; class Magnoliopsida; order Gentianales; family Rubiaceae; genus Cinchona; species Cinchona pubescens. Next base: position 1,521,627 of record JANKKI010000085.1, on the reverse strand, counting down.
TCTTTGTTTGTTGTGAGATAAGGAAAATAACTAAGCATTAACCAGTAACGTATAAGGGAGAAATTAAATAATGTTATCAAGGAAAAAGTGAGGCTAAGGTAGTTAACTAAGACTACCTTTTGCCTCATTTTATTAGTTTAACTTTTGGCACGTAAATGAGCTTTGTCATTGGGCCATATTAAGAGGTTGATTCAATATTACACCCATAATACAATATTAGTGATGAATGTGTGCTTGGTAGGGCTAGACAGAATACAACACTTTTGTACAAATATTTTTTTTGTCCATTCTAAGAACTTTGTTACTTTACTCTATCCAACCTGCCCTGTATTTTTGGACGTATATATTCGACTAATTTTTTAGGATATAATTAGATCAAATTCAATAAATTAGTGTTTTGAAGTAGTGCGATATCAACTTAGATCAAGCCGCAAATAAATATCTAAAAATTTGGTAATTTTTTAAAAGGAAAATTTTAAACAAATTCGACTCAAAATACTATACCATGTATAGCTTAATTTAAAATTAAACATTTCATCACTCATCTAACGCGAAAAAATATATCGTATAGTGTCGTGTATCGAGTATATAAAAAAATAACCCTTTTTAAACTACAAATTCTATCTTGCGTAAATTTTAATTTTATGACTTGAGCCATCACTACCTATAATCAATAATTAAATTAAGAAGACTTGGTTAATTAAGTTTGTATGTAAATGTGGACACAGATCGGAGGGTTGGGTGGGAGAGTGTTGGTGCATTCTTCTACTCGGTATAAGACCCCGCGTTCAAACCTCTTAAGTTACAGGTCATTAGCCCAAGACACGTGGCGGTTAATTTATAACCTAAATCGAAATGTAGGTCGCATCAAATGTCCCACACGCTTGGCCGCACACAAACATGCCCAATAGCGATTGTCCTCCTCTATTTAATTTGAACCTATATAATCTCATCTTATGTAAGCCATGTTGATGTTCACCAATAAAGTATGGAAAATACTTACATAAATTCGATTTTTAGTTTTACCTTAGATCTTACGGTCAAAATTAAATTTTTAATAAAATCTTTCTTAAATCAACTGATGTCATAGATTCCATAATATTTAATCTATACCACAAAATTTACAAATAGGATCAATGACCAGGTCTATCTAAGTATTTCTCATAAAGTATAAAGTCACCATGAATCTTAACTCATACTCAACAGCTTTTTGAGTGCCTATTGAAAATTGTTTATAGATTTTTTTTTTCTAAATTAAAAAATTATTTTTCAAAAAAGTTTATTGACAAAAAATAAAGGCAAATGATATTAGCATGCATTTTCTAAACTCTTACATACTTCTATTCATGTTTAATAAGTAAGGAGACTAAAAACTATTCATTAATATCAGACTGTTTTACATAGTTAAAGTATCATTGTTTTTATGATTACTTTAATATTTTCATACTTTCATATATATATATATATTTTTTATGAGTATGGTTATTTAATACTCTTATAACTGAAATAATGAAAGAATTTTGAAATGTGATTAGGGGAGAAGATATAGTGATGTCTGGAGACCTAATGATGCGATAAGGGTATTTTAGACATAAAAAAAAATTAGAATAGTATCATTAAAGGATGTTTTAGTGTTTTGTTGCTTGTTGAAAAGGGATAGAATTGCGTAAAAGGTTGAAAAAGGTGTGCAAATATCATTTACCAAATTAAAAACTGTTTTTATTTTTTATATATAAAAAATCTAAAAATTATTTTAAGAAGCAATTATAAATCTTTTTTTTTTTTTTAAAAGTGTATTTTTTTCAATTCAAAAAAAAAATATTCCTTTTCATAAACAAATGACTAGAAACCTTGAAGAGGTGGGAGTATAATTATAATCTACTTGTGGAGAATGACCTTTTTACAGATACCAACAATAGAAAGTCAATGTCAATCTTGTTTCTTTGTATATCAATATTATTATTATTATTATTATATCTTTCCATTCTTTTCTTTTTTCTTTTTCTTTTTTTTCAATTCTGTTGAAATAAATGAGTAACCTTCTTTGAGAGGAGCTCATATATGACAAGAATTTAAAAACTACATGCGTAATAAGTCTAACTTTTAGAAAACACTTATCTTATTATTTATGTCGATTCTTATTTCATTTTCTGAGAATGACTTGTCATATGTACTCAAATAGTAACTAAGAGCAACAGTCATGAGAACAGAACATTGTACTGTCTAATTACTTGGGCCTTTTTCCCACCTTCTTATGAAAAATTACAAACTCCTTTTTTAAACTGAAAAAAAATTAAAATATGATTGAGATATATATATATATATATATATATACACTGATTCCGTGGATATATTTATGTGATGCAATGTTATAGAATTTTATCGACTAAAAAGTGAAATTGGAAGAGCAAAAGTAAACGTGCAACATGAAAGAGTAAGTAAATATGAATTTCAGTGGCATTACCAAGGCAAATACTAAGTGATTTTTCTTTACCTAAATTTCACTTTTACCTAACATTTGCATTCCCATTATTTTCCAACATTTTTTGACCAACTCTCGAAATTCTAAGCATCCAGAAACTGCAGGGGGAGTAATAATTACCAACAATTTAAGAGTTAAAAGCCAATTCCAACTAAATGAAGTTCAAAAGTTTAAGGTTTGCGTTCGATAGAGTTGACATTCCAAAATAGTGGGTTTCCAACTTTAGGGCAAGAACTTTTACAACTATAATTTATCTCACATGCGGATCTAGAACTTCACAGTGGGCAAAATAATTCAAGAAAATGGCCTTTTTGACCCTACCTGTAAGTTTGGGACATTAATAATAATAATAATAATAACAATAATAACTAACAAAAGGCTAGTGCAATGCTTCTATATTTATTTAAACTTAATCATATTCTAACAAAATTAAGGCTAGTGCTCTCTAAAAGAAAAAAAGCATTATTAATTAGTATTTTATTCTAATCAGTTTATGTCCTTTTAAATAAAGAAGAAAGAACAAATGGGAGCAATTTTCATCACTGTTGTACGAGTTCTTAATTTCTAATTAATAATAAGCTAACAACCATATCTTGGCGCACATTTTATAATACAAAGCATATTAAACAATAATGAGAATTAGACCTTCAAATGTCATGGATGACTCTAATCCACAGGAAAAAGGGAACATAATTTATACCTCACAACACTAAACTAAGAGGGAAAAAAAAAAAACCATTGATTTGATGGGGTTGATCTTTTTTGTCATCTGCCGTCATATATCATAAAATAAATTAAACATTCTAAAGGTATCTACGCGTTCAAATTGTGACAATTATACAATGCGTTTGTGATCAGATATCCATTACGTTTTTCTTGGCATTTCCTCAATTAATTAGTTACATCAATTATAGTATTAATTAAGACACAGGAAGTTTAAGTTGGACTAACCGTAGCAACTTCCTTTTTATTAATTTCTTAATCATCATGTACTAATCCTTAGGATTTTATAAACTATTTATAGTACAATTAGTTCTTGATCGAAACAGCAATAATCATGCAATAAGAACCCCTCGATCCCAGGCATTAAGAAACTATATAAAATATTTTGAATGGACATCGATTTTTAGATACCCTACCCAAAGGAAAAAAAAATATGGAAAAATTTAATTGAGTTTTCCTTTTTTCTTTCTTTTTTTTTTTTTCTTTCTATTTTTCTTAAGCTGGAGACAAAAAGTATTTTATAAAATTACTCAAGTCGCTTTTCATTTAGGTCTTAATCTCATGACAAATTATATTTCGGCGAAGGACCAAAAAGTAATTACAAATATCTCAAGATCAAAGTCTTTCTAATAGGTAGACTATGATATAATTTTACGTTGGTTAAAGTCTTTTGCATGTTAATTAGTTTGTTGTTGTTACCATGAAAGAGGTTCCTAGAAAAAGAGAGGGTTGGGGAGGGGGGGGCGGGGGCGTGCGAGATGGACAACAAGAAGAAGATCACAACGAGCCCTTTACTTTCCACCCAAACATTTACTTTCCACCCAAACATTTGAAATTAACTTACTGTATGGGGGATAACATTAAAAGTATTATTTAGAAAATTTTATTCTAATAACCTTTTGAGTTATGATATATATGACATGTAAAAAATTATTGAAAAATGAGTTTAGAAAATCTTTTAAAATATTATTTGGAGATGGTTCAATTTAGACAAGAAAATTTTCCCATAATATTTTGTAATAATCGTCAATTAAATATATTTCTCAATTAAATTTCAATGTTACATATATCATGTCTTAAGAGTGTTGCAATATTTATTTTAAATAATATTTTAAATATTAGCTGTAAAAAACAAAGCCATGCGATCACAAACGATACAAAAACACTATTGTCAGTGACAATTTTTCATTCGACTGGAAGCAATACCACTGAACCAGTTAACAAGGATTTAATTATATAATGGGGACAATAACATCCATATCATAGCTCATTATGGTGGCTAATTTTGATTGGTTTGTGGTTCAAATAATCTGGTTAATTTATTGGTAGAATTAGGCCTCGATCATGAGGATGGTGATTTGAACGCGCATTTTGGTCATATATACTACCGGGTAAGAAAATGGAACTTTTAAGATATCTTATTAATGTAACTCAAGTAATTTCGCTGTTAGTTAGGTCAAATGGAATATTAATCTTTTTGTCGAGATTGAGGATAAAGAGGTAATCAAATAAATGAACATGTGCAATATTTGACCGCATACGTGGGTAGATTTAGTCTACCTTAATTGGATTTTGTCCAAGAGCATATTGTTGTGTATGTCACTAATTATTTCGTATACTTCATCTCAATTCTTATACGGATTCTATGTCACTTTTTTGAACATTGGTGATGTATTTATATCTTATAGATAAAAAAACAATAAAAACACACATGGTAAGCATCTAAAAAATGAGATAAGAGATTAAAACAATATATTTCACAAATTTTGCGCATTTAATGCTTAAAAGATTCAAAGTAAATTGTACAATTTGTGATTTGAAATTAACCATGTTCATATAAGAACTTTCGAAAAGAATATGCATCCGTGAATTATTAGTGACGAATATGGGTTCTCTAAAAACAAAATTATAATAATATGGGTGCATTCTGAAATTAATTTTGACGATTAGATACATAGTACGGGTAAAAGAAACTAGAGATTGCTTCTAATTGTGGTCATTTGGAAATTGAATTAAAAACTTTTTGGTCCTTGCAGAATTGAATACTTTGTTTGTATTGAATGCCTGTAAGTATTAATTTGGACTAAGAAAAAAAAAAAAAGAATAAAGAATCATGCTTAATGACATCTTCTTAGGCAAATAAAAAGTGAAGAAAATTTTGAACAAGAAGATTTACAAAAATTAAAGAGTACTCCAAGATATGTTTTCAGTTATTAGCATGTTCGCAAGAATCTCGGATGCAAGTTGCCTGCGGTAAACCCTTTCTGGTATTAAGATCAAATGCATAATTGGAGAATAAAATTAATTAAACAAAATCAAAATGCTTTAAAAAAAATCTAGGTTGATCATTGGCAATTATTACAAGATCGACTAAGCTGCTCCTTCGAGATCTCCCATGCATGATTTGCATGTTACAAACACATGTTAGCACATGCAAAGTTACACAAATTAAACCATCTCTAATCTTTTTTTGGTCCATCAGACGGGTGATTTGGTAGCTAGTTAGAGACACCAAATCAATCTTTAAGAAAAAACAAAGCAAAATTGATTATTTTTTACTATTAATTAACACTAGAAATAATTGATTGGAGTCTTATATTAGTAGGTTCTTTATTTATATATTTTTCCCAGCTATATTATGTTCTTGAATTATTAAACTGAGCATATAAGTAAAATGGTTTATGTACAAAAGCTTTAGGCTTGTGGGATCTGCATAATTCGACCTAGATTATAGTAATGCTCCTAATCAGTGTATCAAGAAATGCGAATACTCGAAAATCATGTGACTTTTTCGTTGGGATCATGTCCACTTTAATGCATGCACGTATAGAAGTATAGGACTAATTATAGAGTTACGTTACACTTATCGTAGTAAGCTGTGGTTAATTAATATGTTAATCAATATTCAAGTCTAATTAAACAAGCAACAAGTTGGAATTTTTTTACTTATATTTTTCCTACTTTGAATATGGGGTTTCCCATGTTCCCATTTGGTCATCTGATCACACCAAATTTTTAATGATAAAACGTACGCTTAACCTAGATTATAGAATCCATCATCAACCGACTTTACCTGAAAAACCTTCCAACTGCAAGATAATTAAGATATACATTAAATTAGTAACGGCTCAAATTAAACCAATTTTAATGAGTAAAGGTACGCTACAAGCTTCAAGAAGAAAACAATGGGTACCCATAATTCTTGGACTTTTTCAGCTTGGTCTGTTCATGCATTCTTGACAAAAAAAAAAAAAAGGGCCAATGGTTTTCAAAGATAAAATAGTTGATATAAATGCTTTAATTAACTTGATTAGAGACAAATTAATTTTTGCAGAAGCCAAGGATGACAGTTCTATTCAAACTTTCTATCCATGTCGAAAGTGTTCAAGATAATGCCTCCTTAAGAGGTCCATGGCCCCATTCGTAAGGGATTTATGAGAGAAGTCCACATGGATGCACTAGCAATAGCGAAAGGAGAAAATGTGAGGCAGGTGGATACTTAAACATGACTGGGCCTTCTTGTTGGATATCAAATTAACTTTAATATCATGACAATCAACATTATCATAATCTAGATTCTTCATATTTAATCATCAAAAATATAAATTAAAAATAAAATGCGGAAACATACCTGAATCCATAAGAATTTATATGATTCTTGAGTATCCGGATTTGATTCTTGAGTCTATGATTTGATTCTTGAATATTGTGGTTATTAATCTTCCAAATTACTATGTATATATTTTAGAGAATAGGGTTCTCACTTTTCTGATGATGAGATATAAAGAAAAGTAACATACGTAGAATTTGAGTACCATAACCTATATACAGAGATACTTTCCTTATTTTTCAAGTTTTGCCCATCATAAAACAAGAAATAAGATTTTAAGGTATCTACATATAAAAGCTCATACTAATTAGATGACTTAAACCCATTTATATTAAACCTTTATATGATACAGGATCACTTTATATTGAACCAATTAAATATGATAGCACATATTACACAATTAATATATATGTAAATGTCCAAAATCCATTATTCTCCCACTTGGACTACATATATATTATTGCATAAAATCTTATGAGTTCAAAACCTTTAGTCATCATGACCACAGTCATTCCCAAACAATCACGTCCATTAGTCATGTCAATATAGAATCAAGACGATTTTCGTTACATTAATCGTAACTAAACCCATTATTGGCCACATATATCAACACAACCAATTGACATAGATCAAGTATGGATGTCTAGTATGGAAATTACAAGTAATGTTCTTAAACATGCATGCCTATTTTCAACTGGTCCAACTTTATTCTTTATAGAAATCAAGGTGAAAATGAAGTCAGAGTAAAACATAAATTGAACACTTTATTTCTAAAACTAAATTCTTTATTTTTACAGAAAATATTCGTAAACATAAGATGTGTTTTAAAAAAATAAAAAAGTATATAAACTCCTGAATACAAACTCCCACTAATCTTGAATATTCTCAAAAGACATAACACCCATATGAGCAGTGTGCTCATGAAATATCTTGGGTGGTAATCCTGTAATAAGCTAATCCACAATCATGGAGTTCGTGCCAATATACTCTATAGACACGTGACCACTTTGAACTCTTTCTTTAACAACTAGGAACTTGATGTCTATGTGTTTAGATTTAGTTGATCTCCTATTATTGTTGGAATATAAAACTGTTAATTTATTGTCACAAAATAACTTAAGTGGTCTTTCAATACCATCCATAATTCGCAACACTATGACAAAATTTCGCAACCACATTCCATGATTGGATGCCTCATAACAGACTATAAATTCAGCTATCATAGTGAAAAGAGTTATAAGTGTTTGTTTAACACTGTTCCAAGAGATAGCTCCACCAGCAAGCAAATAAATATAGCCTGAAGTGGATTTATGACTGTCTTGGCATCCAACAAAATCAGAGTCACAATACCCATAATGATCTCTAATTTATCTGATTTCCTATATGTGAGTATGTAATGTTTTGTTCTTTGAAAACACCGTATGACCCTTTTGGCTGCTATCCAATGAACTATTCCCGCATTGCTTAAATATCTGCCTAACATCCCAATAATATATGCAATATCTGGTCGCATACAAATTTGAGTATACATCAGACTTTCTACTGCTGAAACATAGGAAATTTTTTGCATTTTCTTACTTTCAAAATCATTCTTAGGGCACTGAGCGAGGCAGAATTTGTCTCCCTTAACAATAGGGGTATCTCCTGATTTGCTATCTTACATACCAAATCTCTTAAGTATCTTTTCGACATAGCTCTTTTGTGATAATCCAAAAATACCCCTAGAGCAATTTCAAAGTATCTGAATCCTAAATACAAAAGAAGTGTCCCCAAGATCTTTTATTTCAAATTTTTGTGATAAAATCTCTTGATTTCGTGCAATAAGCCTATATCGTTACTGGCAAGCAGTATGTTATCAACATTGATAAAATCAGAAAAATGTACTTAGTCCACCAAACTTATGGTATATACAATCATCAACCAAATTTATCTCAAAATCAAACAAGATGATAATTTGATGAAGTTGTGGTACTAGTGACGAGAAACTTTCTTGAGCCTATAGATGGATTTCTTTAATTTACAAATCATATTCTTTGCATCTTTAGACACAAAATTTTTCGGTTGCACCATATAAATGGTCTCCTCAATGTCACCATTGCGAACGCGGTCTTTACATCCATCTGATGTAACTCAACATCAAGTGTGCCACTAAAGTCATTATTAACCTGAAAGAGTCTTTCGATTATATTGGAGAGAAAGTCTCTTTATAATCAATGTCTTTCTTTTGAGTAAAATTCTTTGTGACAAGACATGCCTTATATTTCTCCACATTACCTTTCGAATACCTTTTGATTTTAAATATCCATTTGCAACCAATGGGTTTCGCACCTTCAGATAGTGTGACGAGTTCTCAAACGCCTTTCATGGATTTAATTTCCTCATCATAGCATCAATACCTTTTTAAGAATTAGCACTATGCATGACTTGATGAAAATTGATCGGATCACCTTCCACCAATCCAATGTCATCCTCGTATTCTTGGAGAAATACGATGTAATCATCCAGAATCACACTTCTTCTTTCTCTAGTGGATCTCCTTAATGCCATTTGTTATTAAAATTGTTCAGTTTGTTTGTATTATTTTTTACGGGGAAGATTTTCAACATTATCATGTGGTACTGGTATTGCTTCTTAAACAATGTCAGGAATAGAAAGTTGATCATTGTTAATAACAATCGTAAGAAGAGAAATAGATTCTTCTTCAAAGACAAGGTCTCTAACTTTATCTCTCCCCTCAAACTCAATATCATCAAAGAATTGGGTATTTCTCATCTCAAAGAAAGATATAGATGTGGGATCATAAAATTTGTACTCCCGAAACCATTCAGAATAACCAACAAAATAGGTGCTGACCATTTTCGAGTCCAATTTCTTTTTTACAATTTGACCTATAAGGCCTTGCCTCAACTGGACACTTATACAGGACTTTTGCCAGTCCATTGTTCATAAGGGGGTTTTGGTTGTTGCCTTAGTTGGAACTCTATTAAGGATATAAGTTGTAGTCTTTAATGCATCTTCCTAGAGTGAATCCTGTAAAGTTGTATGACTAATCATACTTCTCACCATATCTTTTAAAGTTCTGTTTCGTCTCTCAACAATACCAATCATGCTAGAAGATTCTAACATGGTGTACTGTAGGACGATTCCACATTCTTCTTGGAATTTAGCAAACGGTCTAGGACGTTGTTCATCTGATCCGTCATATCTGCCATAGTATTCATCACCACGGTCAGATCTAACAGTCTTAATTCTTTTACCAAGTTGGTTCTCAACTTCAACTTTAAAAGTTTTAAACATGTCCAGTGACTGAGACTTCTTATGAATTAGATAAAAGGTAACCATAACGAGAAAAATCGTCTATGAATGTAATAAAATATTATTAATCATTTCCAAGAAGTCGTAAGGAATGACCCACAAATATCCGTATGTATTATTTCTAAGACGTCCGAAGATCTATTAGCACCTAATGTCCTTATGTTTGTTTGTTCCCCTTAATACACTCAACGCAGATTTGAAAATTTGACAAATCAAGAGGATCAAGAATTTCATCTGACACAAGTCTTTCAATTCTTTGTTTAGATATATGTTCTAAACGCTTGTGCCAGAGTAAAGCAGAATTCTAATTGATTAATTTGCGTTTAATACCACGTGAACTTATATGTAAGGTTTCATTGTATGAAACAATAGTTTCAAGTAAATAAAGATTATCATGAGAATACAAAAAACAGTATTAATAATATTTGAATTCAAAAAAAAACTAAATTGACTATTTCTAAATTAACAAAAGTAACCGAATTTATCCAAAATAGAAATAAAAATCAAATTTTGTCTAAAAGATGGTACAACATAAGTCTCTTTCAAATCCAAATAATAACTAATTTTTAATAATAACCTAATAGAAAATTCCTATTGCTTCAACTTTAGCTGGTTTGCCGTCGTCCACATAAATGAATCTTTCAGCATCATTCGACTTTCGATAATTCAGGCAACCCTGCATAGACACACTTATGTGAGTAGTAGTACCGGAGTCTATCCACCAAGTGTGTCTAGATACCGAAACTAAATGAACCTCAGAACAAACCAAAGCGAGAAGTGTACCTTTCGTCAAGCGTGATATTTGGTACAATCCTTCTCATGTGTCTAGAATTCTTACAAAAGTAACAACCAAATTGTTCAGTTTGTTTCTTTTGCTGTTTCTTTTGAAGTGGACCACCCCCAGCTTTTTTATCCCTTTTCCTTTTCTTGTTTTTGTCCTTAAAGATACTTATCAAGTGAGCACTTTCAATCGTTTCTTACTTCAATCTTTCCTCTTCTTGCACACAATGAGCAATGCGCTCATTTAGAAACCATTTATCCTTTTGACAGTTATAACTAACTTTAAATTGACTGAATTGAGCAGGAAGATAGAGATAAAAATCAAATGCACGAGCAAGTCCTCAGACAGCTCTAACTTTAGTGCCTTAAGTTTTAAAGTAAGATAAGACATCTTTAAGATGTACTCCCTTATATTTTCTTTTCCTTTATACCTCATTGAAATCAAGTTCGATAGAATTGTACTTGTTTCTACCTTATCGTTTTCACAAAACGCTTTTTAATTTCCATAAGGACTTCCTTGGCAGTAGCCTTTTTGGACACATCGTCCCTGAAGGTTTCCGAAATTGCACATTTCATTATCATAAAACTTATGCGATTTGAGCGATCCAACTTCTCATAGTCCCTTTTTTCTCTGTGAAACTATTATTCTAAGAGGGGTAGGTTGTTCAATCCTTAGTGCAAAGGTCTAAATCCATGCAACCAAGAACGATCATTACGTTCTCTTTCCATTCTTTAAAGTTGGTTCCATTCAACATAATGATGGAATTGATGTTGGCAGATATCATAAAAGCAAATGTATTAACTAAAAATAGAACAAATACAAAAAAATTTACATAAATTCCAAATAACATAAATAATGAATTCAAATAATAGCAGAGCCCATCACAAGATATCTAACACAATATTAATATTTAATTTTTACATAGAAATATTAACTTGTAAGTGGTATTCTTGGTGTAACAATCAAATATTGACAATAAATTCTGTCAAATAATAAGTTTATCTTTGGACTGATTTATTATTCACATGGAATTCCGAATAGTTAATTGACAATAAATTCTGTCAAATGATAAGTTTATCTTTGGACTGACTTATTATTCACATAAAATTCTGAATAGTTATCACATATTTATCACTACAAGTGTATATGTAATTTAGCCAAGTATTAAACTTCATTTGAATCGATAAATATCCGCATGAATTACAAATACATAATCATCTTAATATTCTAAAATAAATTGACCTACATAAGAGGGGCTATTTTGATAGCATGTTATATCAATTAATAAATTTTTGAACATTAAACATTCTTAATTAATTTGCTTTTTGCATAAATTTAATTATTTTCTCATAAAATAAATAAACAAACAAAATGCCAAAAGTTTTTATAAAAAAAATTAAAAAATAATAATAAAAAAGGGGGCTGTAAACAAGTTCATGGCCTTATCGTGAAGTTCATGACCAATACGGGAAGTTCATGACCTTATTGGTCATGAACTAAACCTTATGGCCATGAACTTCATGGCCGATCCCTTAATTTTTTTTTTATTTTTTTATTTTTGAATTCAAAGTCAAGTAGAGTCCAAAAAAAAAAAAGAGAAAACAATAATGAAACTAAAATTTTGAATCCAATAATTAAATCTGAATAAATATAAAATTATTGGATCCAAAATCTTAAATCCGTAATATAACCACAACTGTTATTTTGTCGAATTTAAGAACTAGATCCATATGAAATCACATAATAAATCAAATAAAAAAAAACTGATTTCTGAATGATTCAACATGAAGATACTCTGATACCACTTGTTGGGATACCAAATTAACTTTAATATCATGACAACTAACGTTTATCATAATTCGAACCCTTCATGTTTAATCATCAAGAATATAAATTAAAAATTAGATACGAAAACGTACCTGAATTCATAAGAATTTATATGATTCTTGAATATCCGAATATGATTCTTGAGTCTACGGATTTGATTCTTGAATATTGTGGTTATTGATCTTCCAAATTACTATGTATATATTTTAGAGAATAGGGTTCTCACTTTTCTGACGATGGGATATCAAGAAAAGTAACATACGTAGAATTTGGAAACTATAACCTATATATAGATATATTTTCTTTATTTCCCAAGTTTTGCCCATCATAAAACAAAAAATAAGATTTTAAAGTATCTACACATAAAATTGCATACTAATTAGATGACTTAAACCCATTTATATTAAACCATATAAAATCACTTTATATTGAATCAATTAAATATGACAGCATATATTACACAATTAATATATATATATATAAATATCCAAAACCCAACACTTCTAATCTAAACAAGAATTATAATTAATATGAAAATTGAATGTACATAATGTGCTAACACCACAACCCCGCTTTCCCTCCCCAAAAATCCAAAACAAAAAACGAAGAGAAAGGACTTCTTTCCCTTTCCCAAAAATCCAAAATAAAAAACAAGTGAAAGGACAAGCTTTTAAGTTTAATTTGGATGGTTGAATTTGAATTATAAAAAGAATTTAAAATGTGTGAATTTGAAATCATTCATTTAAATCATTAAAATTGCATTATCATTTGTGGGTATATATCAAATTCACTCTTATTTGTTTGAATACTCTAAGAAGAATTTGAATTTTAAATCTAATTTCAGTCAAATCTCTCTATTCGGACACAGTCTTAATTAGTATTGATAACTATTACATTATAGTTGTTTTGTGTCAATGTTCTAGCCAGTAGTATTCAATTTTCTCGTACTCTTTGTTTTGGAATTCAGAAAGCTATGCTATACCTATACATGTTACTTTGTTATCTACCCTTATACCATTGTGGACCAAACACAAGGTCACCTATGGAGTTCATCATTCATAGCCTTTACATGGAACTGTTTACCATTTTTCTTCATCAATTGCTTCACGTAAATGAACAAATAATTTGCTTTTCAAGCAGGTCCACTTCCAATATGGCTAGAGAGTATTGCAGGCAGTGATTTTATAAGCGACAATGCAAAAGAATTAAATTTCAACAAACACGTATTCTACCAGATGTGGATGAATTATGACTACAGTGATATAAATGAATTAGAACTAAAGATTCAATGACATTTATTATAGATTCAGTCTACCTAAAAAATTTTTTTACTTAATAGTACTTGATGTGCATTCTTGAAAAATATCTCCTCAAACAGACATTAAGGTTGTGACAGCACATCAGAATTAGCATAGTGTAATGAATTAATTAGTCTATAATCATCCTTTTGAGTTAATATATAGTGGATATATGCGAAGAACTTATAAATCTTGAACTACCAACTTGCTTAGGAAAAATGTTAAGTTTCAAAGGAATATAAAATAGTACACTAGTGGAAAGAGATATTTCTGGTGATTTTAGAGTAATTTTGTTAATTACTTTTCATGTGAACCAACGGAAGTTCTAAATTTCATTTCATCTACATAGTTTCATTAAATGGCCAAAAAAGAAAAAAAAAGAGGAAGTAATATCATTATGCTTTGGAATCAAACTTGCTCTAGGATAATGAGAGGAGAGGACAAATGTCAAATGGATTCCATTTTTTGTATCAAATAGATGCGACGTGTAAAATGAAATTGCTTTCGAGAAAAATGTGCGTCATGATGCAAAATGCACAATGATTGTTGTGATTGAAAATAATGAAACGCCATTGAGGCAACTTGTTAAATTAATTTCTATTCATGCATGAAAATTGACAACATAATTGGAATAGAAGGCACCGGAAAGACGGCAGCAATGTACCAATTACAAGTGATATAAGTTGACCCAGGCAGGTCATGGCAAAGCTCATCACAATTCACAAGTACGTGGAAACCTATATACATCATAACTGGAGTCTTGAATTGTGACTAGACAGAATGGAGACGAGGTGGTCAAAAAGCCCACTAGGAGCCACTTGGAGCTCCAATTGAGTTGCCACCCAAACTAATTGTACTGTGAGTGAGTGATCAAATTGGAGAAAAATGTCCCTACTTCAATAATAGTTATGCAAAACTACATAGTAATCTTTTATCATTCAGCAATGTGGACAGTGAGATTTATGGTTTGTACACTAGGGTATACATACAATGCAAGAGGGATTATTGTTTGTCCTTGCTTGGTTTGGAAAGTCGTTTTATCCTAAACAGAATTAACAACGGTTCTTTTTAGATAGTTAAAAATTTTCATTACTATCACGTTTTTTAATTATTTTTTTTATCTTACATATATTCCATCAAAAAAGTTGCTACAGTAATTATTCAAATAATATTTCAATAATAATAGCTATCCAAATGGAACCAATTTCGTTCTCATTTCTGACCCTTCAATTTGCACTTCTAATAACCACTAAATATTTGACTTTTTTTTTGGTCAATTTTGTTCTCATCTTAAAAAAAGAACAATAAGGCCAAAGTTAAATGGTGATCATCACAAGATCATTGCTGATGATATGCTCCTTTATACATGACTCAATTACACTAATGATTCCCTATTGGAAATTTTAATCTCCTCTAAACCAAATGGCTTGTCACACTTGCCAATTAGTATTAAAAGTTTAGTCAACTATGTTAAAGGAATAGTAATTGCGTAATCCTCATCCCAATGCTTTTTTGGAGTTACAGGTTTGCAGTGAGAATTGAAGTTTTCCCTCTAAACATAATGAAGGGATGCCACTTGTAGTGTTGGATATGCACATAATCTCACACATACATGGATTAGAAGTGACAGGGGTCAATCCAACAAATTGGTAATTCCTCAACAAAAATTAAACTAGAAATGTGTAAGCCAAAAAAATAATTAAAAAATTAAAAAGAGAAAGAAAATTTTCAGATTTTCCCTATTGGATTGGAGCCTCTATAATTGTAATTAGGTGGTGGAAAGGAATAAGACAAGATTGAAACCAAAATATTTTCTTGGGGATAATTGGGCTTTAAGGACAGTATGCTGCTTTGTCGGCTAAATGTCTAGGGGCCCACCCACCTTTGTTGCTGACCCAGTTTTGTTGGGTGGGGCTGACCTTCGATTAGACAAACTGACTAGCAGTCTTTGCCACTTAACTGGATGTTTGGTTTGTATTTAAAAATTGAAATTAAAATTAGAATAAAAATAATAATAAGTTTTTGTTTTTTATTTTATTGTATTTAATTTGAATTAAAAAAATAATTATGTTAATAAACTGATCATTTGAAACTCTAATCACGAATAAGAATAAAAGTAAATATTTTTTAATTCATTTCAATATAATAATTTCTATAATGATTAATTAAATAAATTTTATGAATATCATTAATTTTGATTCTTATTCTTTTTCCTTCTATTCATAAAAACTAGTATTTGACTAGTATCATGAAGTGTTCAAAGGTTGGTAAAGGAAAAGCTAAAATAAACTAATATTTGACAATAATACGACCATAATAAGATGAAAATGATTTTAAATAAACACACTAGATTTATACAAGTTAATTTTTTATAATCAAATGCGAATTGAAGTCGACAAGGCATTAGACAACTCGATGGGGCTGTAATAATTAGGGTTTACAAATTCAACTCATACTTGCCCAACTTTTTACTCGTCAAAATGTGGTTTTGACTTGTTAAGACTTAATTAAGAGTTTCCACGTTACCAAATTAACTTTTAATTTATAGGAAAAACCAAATTTGGGATTGTATTATTATATTATTGATAATGTACATAAAAACTTTAGGATAAAGTTTAAAACAAAGCTAAGTTAACGTAAATAATTAAAAACATATATAATCGTTAAGAAGATTAATTGTGCTCTTGTTGAAGTATATATAATGATGTTCATGATCTTGAGAGCCTTTAATAATTGGGTGTAGAGAATATCCTATTGATGCCATTCCAATCTAGATGCATACAAAACGTCGGACACTTGGCTGCTGCTGCTTGCAACATTTGCTCAGATGTGCTTTATGGTCAATAATCCAGAGTCTTTGTTTGAACAAGTACTTCTTCTTTTTGTATGAATTGTGAAGTGGGGAAAATCGCTGAAATAGTCCTTCAACTTTTTTACTTTAGTCAAAATAGTTCCTTTAACTTTTTTTGTAGCCAGAATAGTCCTTCAACTTTTATTTTTTTAGTCAAGATAGTCATTTTATGTGAAATTTATCAAAAAAAAGAAAAAAAAATTTATGGTGGCTCCACTATAAAATGACTTTCTTGGCTAAAAAATAAAAATTGAAAGACTATTTTAGCTAAAAAAAAAAAGATTGAGAGACAATTTTAAGTAAAATAAAAAAATTGAGAGACTATTTTAACAATTTACCCGTGTGAAGTGTGAACCTGCTATCTCGAGAGAGAGTTCAGGTCCAACAGGACATATGTCAAATAAACCAAACATGTAAATAGTTAGTTATTCTCTATCTACGAATTCACGTGAGTGATTTTATAGTCAGTAAATACATAGGTCATGTAATGTAAATATAATTTACATTGACATTATAATCTACGTGAATGATGTCATTTTGATATCACATAAATTAAGTATGCCTTTGAATAATTACATGATTTATAAATGAATTTATAAATTAAATTTATCCAAATATTTTTTAATTAAGAATTGCCTTTTTAAGTATTATTTAGCATATTATAATTCATGACTCTTTCATATCTAAGTATTTTATTTCATGTCATGAATTCATTCTATTTCTTTTAGAGCTTTTATTGCAATTTAGATGTAAAAAATTAAAAGAAAAAATTATTCTTCAATAAGCTTGATAAAATTGTGTCTTTACCATTTTGTATCTTTTAATATGCATGGAGAACTGGAAATAGTCTTCAATATGCATGGACAAATGGAAATAGAATTCCAAGAAAGGTGTACACTATTTATTATGTTCAATAACTTGTCCCAATAAAATTTTTAAAGCAATGCTTCAATGCCATATATCTCTAAATCTCAGCATTCTTAGCACGAGAAGATAAAGTCAGCAGGTATGTACAAAAAATTCATTCCATCAAATATTTGTGTCTAATTGTAATCCGTCTAAAGTGGTAGAGCACTTTAATTAATACTTAGAAATCTCTTTGTTTCTAACATGAAATGGTACATTGGATTTGTCAAAAAAAACACCAAATGACAAACTTTATGCACCTAACATCGGAAGCTTCAAGCATATCACATGCTTACCTAACGTCTTAGCTCAAATATGTATCATCCTCAAAGTAAACCTTCTTCCAAATAGATATATATGACCATTTCTTCCACAATCTTCACCTAATTTTTAATATACTATTTAGCGAGCTAATTAAAGTGATTAGAGTAGTGGTATATATATATGTTTTTTCTGCCAACTTATTTTGGCTAAGAACTTTTAACTTATATTATACGGCAATACTTCATCAACCTTTGGCGTGTTTAGGATCCATTCTAATCAATAAATAATTAAGTGAAATTATCACATAAAAGAAATGACTATTTTTGCGCAATGCATGTGTAATATACTTATTATACAAGAGGGTATACATATATTATACGCTCATGAACTCACATAATCAGTATATAAAAAATTAATTCATTTATATTTTAAGACGTGACAAAAGAATAACTTAAAAATAGTTGATAAGAATTTAAAATGTGAAGTAATAATGGGTATTTTAGTTTCTGGATAAGTAAAATGGAATTAAACATGTAAATTTGAATTCCTTGAAAGAGATTAATAAGAAATAATAGTAAAACCATTATATAGTTCAATTTGAAAGCTGCAACATTATCCAGCCGCCACTTGAGTAATATTCAGCATAGTTTCCTTAATCTTATCGATAATATAGCCTAAGAGTCTTCTATCTCACACTTGTTTCATTCACTGTCACACTACCAAATGAACCGTCAATATTATTTTACTAAAATTATTCTATAAAATCTTGACAATTTATTTAGCAATGTGACAAAGAGTAAAATATAGATGATGTAGAACAGAAGATCTTGTTACGATAACTAATTACTCCAATCTATGAAGAATATTTACACATCTTGATCATACGCAGACTATGCTGCGAAATTGTATGGTATCAGGCTTTAGGTTTAGTGTTTTGCTTCCATGTATTATTAACGTTGATGGAAAGTAAAAACAATGTGGTTAATTATGACATAGCAAGTCTTTTAAGTTAACGTGTGATTGCCACTAGCTTTAAAGACTTCATGAAGTCAGCTCATTTGTTCCACTAATTTTTGATCCGCATGCATTATTTCTTTTTGCCAACAAATCCACTAGGGTTCGTAGTCCTAGGTTTCATACGTAGTTGTAAATTCAACCACAGAGAGTTAACTTTATCTCTAACTTTTAATTTATTTAGTATCCAAATATAGCATTTCACTTTCAGCAAATTTGATTACCTTAATTGAAGTTACTCGACCAAGGCAAGTTTTCCAATTGCTTAGCTGATCATCATAAAACCTTAATGCATCTAGATCTTAGCCCAATGATTCCATTCCCAGATACGCAAGAAAGAAAGGTCCTTTCGGCAAATCCCTCTTGATTTCACAAACTATAGATTATTATCGACACCATTCTGTGTACTCACTTTGTGTGTAAAATGTATTTTATAACTTTCAAGTTCAATTCTTATTGTAGTTTAAATCAATATTCGGTAGAGTAGAAATTTTCTTAAGCACAAAATAATTTAATTATAGAGTATACATATCAAATATATAGAATATGAGATAAAAAATTTGTACACATTATAAGACAGAATATCTTGTATGCATTGCTAATTACACGAATCACGTCTTATCTTAGTTAGAAATCTAAACTTTTCCTTCAACTTCGTATAGCTAATTCGACACGAAATGGTATGGAATTCTAGTCTTGCCATCTTTAATTTCTAAACCTTAATGCACAATAACCTAAAACAATTTGACCATCATGCATTACTGAAGTGTTTTTGGCGTTTAAGTTATCTCTGCCTCTGAAGTATTAGAATGATTGACTTGGTACGTAGCGTATGATAATAGCTTGTTCGTTTATTTTGAGGAATCAAAGTCAATGCAAGCTCTTTTATTCAGTCGCAACTATTCAAAACTTAAAACAGAGAAGGAGATATTTAATCTTTTTCATTTATCAAAGGACTAGATTCAACTTATACTCAATTCCTACTTTATGTTCTAAATTTTAATTTTGGATATTTTACATCCGAAACTCTTAAATTCATCCCACTTCAACTTTTTTTTTTAATACCATCTAAAAAATTAACAAATTTTTTTCATGTATATGACAAATTTAGCAGGATGTACAGCAACATCTAAAAAATTAACAAATTTTTTTCATGTATATGACAAATTTAGCAGGATGTACAACAATATTTTTGCATGCAAAAATAAAAATTCTGTTAACTTTTTTGACGGGATTAAAAATGGCTAAAGTAGAACAAATTTGACAGTTAGAGGTGCAAAGTGTCTAAAATTAAAATTTAGAGAGAAAATGAAAGATTAGATATAACTTGAGGGGTGCAAAATAGAATTAGGCCTTTATCAAATTATCCAGAATTAATTTATTCTGTTTTAGATCAGTTTCCTCCACATTTAACCTTTGTTCATTGTTTACATTAAAAAAAAAAAAAAAAATCAATTTGTCTGTAAATGAGTTTCAAAAGGAAAGAGAAAAAGGAAGAGAAAAAAGTATAAAGTATATAGGGAAATTTTTATATGGATCGAATTTATGACATAATATTATAAATTTTTTAGTCTAAGTTAAGACACATCTCAAGTTCATAGTATAGTGTCATGGATCTCTTGATCCATATTCAGACACATTACCCGCTTGTGTAATGTGAAGTGATGTTTGGTGATATGTCTGAATATATGAACTATTAGGTCCATGATATTAAACCATGTATCGGGTTTTTGATGCCATAAATCGCATCTATGGAAGAATTTTTAAAAGATAGACTAAGTTATAAACTTAGTACCAGTTAATTTTGTGGCAATTATAGAATCAATTATATAGTCATTTAAATATCCCAAAGTTTGAATTATAATGTTTTCTTTTTTTCGCTTAGCTATAGTTATATTATCCCAAAAAAAAAAAAAAAAAAAAAAATTAGTTTAATAGTTACTTCACCAACCCACTCATATTTACCACAAGAATTTTTTTTTTTTTTCTCTTTACTTCACCAAACAACTCATATAACGTGAGCAGGCTATGAAGATATATTATATTGCATTAATACTCATGGAAAATTCTACAATTTCTTCACAAAATCATCAAATTGTATTTTAAAAATTAATACAATACAATATCATATGCTTTAAAAAATTATATTTTACAAGTTTGTAAAGCGAATAAAATAATTTCTTCAACATAATTATATATTAGAACTAGAAGTTTCTCGGAGAATGATATATTAATTCTTGAAATTGTAAACATATTTTCATCTCCATTACGATAATTAAAAATGTTGACCTATAAAGCAAAAGTGCCATATCTAAACTTGATCATTCCGTTGTGCCATTCTGAAACTGCATATTATGATAAGAAGACTCAAAATCTCAAACCTTCAGAAATGATAATGAATTGAAGGAAAATTTTACTATTTTTTTTAGAGAATTATTTTCTTATAATTTAAATACTTGTATAGCGTAACACTATATACTTTAAAAGCTTGTATTATACAAGTTTTTAAGCGAAGAGAATGGTTTCCTAAAACTAATTATAGTATTTCCCTGAATTTAATATCACTTAACAAATTCTACCACATTTGTCCCAATATATTTGTTATATTTGACTCTTTTTTTTTTTATCAAGACTCAATTTTTTGTAATTTTTTTTTAATTTTTTATGAATTTTAAGTTTCATGTCATGATACTTTATATAAACTTTATTTTGTTGAAAAATTCATAAAAAATCAAATAAATTTATATGATTCTTAATTAAAAAATTGATCTAATTACCAGAAAAATTAAATTATGACAAAATAAATGGGATACGTAACCAAACTTGAAAGTTGAAATGACTTTAGCTAAAAGTTGGACATGAATAAGAAATTAGTTGAATATTCAATCGATTGTTGCTTCATGGAATTATCCATCAAAGATAAAGGATTCAAAGATGTTTTTGAGGTGTACAAGTTAAAAGAAAAAACATAAACCATAATACAAAAGGGGGATGAAAAAGAAGGAAAATCTTCATCTAGCTCTACTTTAAATCAAATCACCACCCATTATATTAGAAGTTAACAAACCATCCAATCAGGTAATAGTCTTGAATAAAAATACTACAAAAGCAATTAAACGATTGACTCTCGATCCTATGAAGGGCTGTTCAAACATTGAGGGAGACATTAGAAGAAATTATGTATAAAGGAATAACATGAATTTAAAGATAAATCGACAGACTTCTTAGAAATCATTCTATTAGATAAAGAATCATTATATTAGCTTTGAAAGTTTGTAAATGGTATTGTATAAATATTTAAATTCCAATAAAATTTTTAAATATAAATGAATATAAACAAGTCCAGTACCAAATATAATGTTTAATTTTATTTGATTATTTAACGATTTTATAATATTATTTAAATTTGATTTAATTACTGATGAATTAAATGCGAACAATTTTTTACCGATTCAAATTTAATTCGAGTATCAAGCTACTTTATTAGCTCTACCACGTTATTTAAAATCTAATACCAAAATCCAAATCCAAATCCAACTGAGTAAAAACTTGACTAATTAAAATCAACCCTTCAACTTTTGCCACGTTAACAGTCAGATTCTACTTTTTACAAAGACATCCCCTTCTCGTCCCCACGATTAAAACGTGTTAAAATGGACCATCATCATCCCTCAACCGACACGTGCCGTTCCTCCGCGTTTTGGGAGACCGATTTAACCGACACCTGCCACCAATAGCCAACGGTAGAACAAAATCAAAAATCAAAATCTTTTCCTATTCTCCGTAGGCATATATTTAGGTAAACTGAATTTTTTACTTTATTTATAAATTTAGTTGTGTAAATTAAATATTATGATATTTATGATATAAATTAATATAAGTAAAATTTTATAAAATTTAATTTTGATAACAAGATCTACAAGTGGGATCAAAAACTAAATTTATGAAAATATTTTCCTTCTTCGTCGTATTCAGATTCATTTACAACCGACCGCACCGAAATGTAAAACTTTCTGCTTTTTTTTTTTTTTTAAAAAAAAAAACATAATCAAGAAAATGTACAAATTGTGGGGCACTCAGATGTTCTTGGAATCTAGGAAGAAGCTATCATTTCACATTGGAGAGGAATAATGAGTCACATAATTTTTTAAAAAAATTCTACAGTTTTTTTTTTTAATTATTTTTTTATATTTTAAATACTTATATAATATAATATTATATATTTTAAAATTTTATATTACACAAATTTTTAAAATAGAATTCTCCAATTTTATTATATGCAAGTATTTCTAAACCAATTAACTTCTATATCAATTAATCTGATTTCGGACCCTCCATAGTCAAAGTTAATTTATTTTGAACATACATCAATATTTAATACATGCTAGAACTTGTCAGTTTAATTAATAATTTTATGGACATTTTAGTTAGGAAGCACATGTCATTGAAAAAGTTTAATAGCCAGATTAGTGTAATAAGGACAGACCCTTCCTCCAAGTTAGCCACGTTTTAAATAATTCTCTTGTTAAAAGAAATTTTTTTTGTTACTTACTTTGTATTACGAAATAAATATTAAAGATTGTTGGATAATTAAAAAATAATAAAATTTTCTTACTTTTCAATCATTTCAACGATTATTATACTTATTCCGTATTTCAGAGTAAGTAATTAAAACTTACTCCTGTTTAAGATATTAGAACGATGATTCTGTTAATTGTACTTTAATTTACAAACCTATCAATATATACTCAATTTTAAATTTTACTTGTAAACCTTATGATCATTATTAAATTTATTAAATTTTACTTATATTTTAAAGATTCTATAATACGTAATTTACATTATAAAATTTAGAAAAAAAACCAAATTCAAAATCTACCTAAATAAATTTATTTTCTATATATCACTATCATTTCGCGTGCAAAAAGGGTGTTTTTAGTGGAGGTGAGATAAATTTACTATAAGGGGTGGGAATGCTTTCAAATTTCTGATAGTCCGTGTGAGTATTTGAAAAGGTCAGAGAGATTTTCTTTGAATTTGATGTTGATGACTGACGGAGACAAGGGTTACATGTGTCAAATTGGAATAGGAATAACTTGAACGAAATCATGATGTTCATAAATTGGATGGGATTATGGGAAGATTCTTGCATTCTACAAGTCTTTTGACAACATTCTTCCACGAAACCATCAAATATTAGTTTTCCCGAAAAGAGAAGAAGATTCGTATCTATACAATTATCTTGGTCGGCACGAAAAAAATAGTAAATTACAAGGAATATTCGTGTAATTTAACTGATTAATGTTTAGGTTTTCTCTTTATAGTTTGCGAATTTATAATTTACTCTATTGTGATTTGGGATTTTTTTATAAAATAGATAAAAAGTTAATAGACGTTTGTGTAAAAAGTCAAAAATACACTAAACCTAGTACCGATCCATAACCTAGAAATACTCTTCCGCAAGAAGTAAAGGTTATGCTTTATATTAAAATACATAACTAATCTTTGATTAGTGGCTTAAAATGATTAAAATTACCCTTTAACTAAAAATAAATAAAAAAATTCTTCATCCTCCTAACGGTCACTTAACAAAATATTTAACATTTTCACTTTAACTAAAATCACAAAAGCGGATGATAGATTTACAAACCATACGAGATAATGTGAATATTAACTAAACCACGATAATGTTCCTTGTAATTTACTCCCAAGAAAAGAGTAAAATAGAAATAGAAATTAAAAGGGATGTTATGCAACGACTAATCCTCTAGCTGATTTAGGAAACATCTTTTTAGTTAAATTGAGGTCTAAGTCAACTGTATAATTTTTTGCTTGGCCCAGAGGAAATTGTTGAAAAATAAAAAATAAAAAATGGACATGCGGACTACTGGACTTGTTAATGTGTGTGTTTTAATACAAAAGCAAAACCTTTAAGGGGCTGCTTAATCTTCTAATCCATTGGGTATACAAAATAGTCTTGGGCCTGAAGTTCATTAGTTTTCAAGTTTAATACCCAACTCGGCTTTTTATTTGGAAGTAGTGGCAGCAAAAGCCCATGGAACTAAACTCCACTATGTCGGAGCTGATGCTCATATTGCACCAAGCCTTTGGAAACAATTCTCGGGCCTTCTAAAGTAATAACTTTTTCGAGTGTAGAATTTTCTCAAGTTTTAGACCCAAAATGAATTTTCGAGTGTGACAATCCTGGTCTTGCCCAAGTTTTAGACCCAAAATGAATTTCCAGACTGTGTAGACGGCAGAGCAGAAGTTGGATTGGATTGACCCAATCTTTTAATTGGGCCTTCAGAACACTAGAAGATTATTTCATTTTCTCAATGGATTCTTAGAGGCGTGAGCAGAATGAGTACTGAAATGAATCCATTAAAGAGGAAGTCCAAGATGTGTTTGGTTTATAGATATGAGACAAAGGAATGGGAATCAAAATTAATGAAACTCGTAGATGTTGTTTGGTTAATCATTATAGGAATGAAAGTGTTAGGAACTGTTATTTTTCTTCCTCACTTGTGACTTGGATTTCAAATTGATTAATTTATAATATAATGAAATCTATTCCTTATTGAAACTAAATAAAATAAAAAAGAATAATACAAATCGATATTGATAACAAAATTTATGATTCTCATTCTAATTTTACAATGCGAACCTGTTAAGAGAAAAAATACGCAACGGAAGCTGTTTCTTATACACATAAAAATGTGTATGGGAGAAGATGAGGAGTTACAAAATAACGCACATCGGACTCTCATATTATGTCCCGCATAAATCCACGGCATAATATCCTTACCATTATTGATAGAATCTCTCTATTCTAAGACTCTCTCAACTCAACTCAAATTCTGTTGAATAAACTAAACAAACCCTCTATTTATAGGGTAACAAATTTCACTACCAAGAAATCTGAGAAACCTAATTAGAATAGGAAATAACAACTCTAAACATAATTGTATTAGAAAACTAAATTACCAAAATCTAACTATGACATATTTTCTAATTGAAAAGGAGTTTGGTTTAATTATGCCATCAATGCCTCCCTTAAACCAAACTCTCCATGAGGGTAGATCCACGCCATGCACGATGAAAACGATCAAAAATTTTCATGCAATTTTTTTCTACCACAATTTGGTATCGTCAATTTGATTTAATCTTTATTTTCAAAATTTTTCAAACGATCCATGTATCTGGACTGATAAATTTTCGTCGTATAATTTTCTTCAATTTATTAACCTCCATGAATTTCGTGATAACTGGTATCAAAATTCTCAATTTTTTGTAAATCAATCACAATCTACTTGGTAAGATTTTTTTCTTCCATCACTGCTCAACACCAATAAAAATAATTACGACAGAATCCCTCTTTTTAGATTTCTGTCCCATTATAGTCAATTTCGTTACACCCTAATTGTCAAATGAGTACTCCAAGACCAACCTCACGTGGTCTAATTTTCCGATGTTCGAGTACTCCAACAAAAAACTTTTTCTTCAAATTTTGACAAATATCTCAAAATCAAACTCTTGAACCTAGAGGTCTGATACCACTTGTTAGCATAAAAAATACGCAGCGGAAGATAAATTTATTCAACACATAAAAAATATGTGGGAGAAGAGGAGGAGTTACAAAATAACACACATCGGACTTCATATTGAGACCCGCATAAACCCACGGCATAATAACCTTACCATTAGGCTAGAATCTCTCTATTCTACACTCTCTCAACTCAACTCTTCTCAATTGAATAAACTAAACAAACACTCTATTTATAGGGTAACAAATTTAACTATCAAGAAACCTAGTAACCTAATTAGAATAGGAAATAACAACTCTAAACATAATTGTATTAGTAAACTAAATTACCAAAATCTAACTATAACATATTTTCTAATTGAAAAGGAGTTTGGTTTAATTATGCCATCATAACCGAATGTTAAATATCTCGTAAACGTTTTAGTGAAAAGCTACAACAATGGAGTACTATTCATCTGGATATCAAATGTAGACTAAATTTATGTTTCAAACAAATTCTTTTAGAGATGTTAGGTTCCAGAATCAGAATCAAAATCGAAATAAAAATTATAAATTTTACTATCGGTATGAAATTATGCCATTCTCTCTTATTTGTTTGGTTTGAATAAGAAATATATTTCATTATATTAATAAATTAATCAATTTAAAACTTAAATCACAAGTGAAAAATGAAAGTGAGTATTTTTTAACACTTTCATTCCTATAAAATGATTAGATAACTTCATTAAGGAAAGCTGGTTGAAAAAGTACTCATCTCCTCCACCTGCCAGTATCGAAAATTAGCAAGGTTTTGGACCGATACAGTAATAACTGTATACTTATGTCATGATTAGAGATATACATATCTCATGGTGTCAGATAAAAATTAGGAATCCTCTTATGTAATAGAGTCGATCCACTCTCATAATAATCTGTAATTAAAACAATATCTATAAATATTATTAACTTTAATTTTCATTTCTTTCTCTCATACTCATAACCAAACACTTTCTAACTCAAGCTCGGGTTTTAGCCATTCGGGTAGAATTATTTTAAGCCACAAGAAGCATTTTAGTTTGAAAATATTGCAATCTGAAATTCTGAAGGACTGAACTTAATTTCTTTTGGAAATTACCTCAGTCCTATGCTGAAACATTTATTTAAGAAGCCTTAAGAACGGTGTATTATAATATATCAATAATAATTGAATTTACTCAAATCTCAATCTTATGTACACAACAATAAATTAATTCTAAAAAACTATCCTTAATTTTTAAATCTTTACATTTTCTATTATATAATGTCACTTTCCATTGAAACATTTAGTAATAATTAACATAATTAAGTATCATGAGTGTGCAATATCAAGTTACTTTAGTAGATATTTGCTTATATTTATTGAAATAAACTCAATTTTAAATTATCATATGCAGTATATCATATCATTTTATTGCTTAATTATAATAATTATCATAAGTGTGCAATTTCAAGTTACTTTTGTAGATATTTGCTTATACTTGTCATTTTTAAACTGTCTTATGTAGTGTGTGCGCGTGTGTGTATATATAAATTTTTTTTTGAACATGTGAAAAATATGTAGCATTTATACACCTCGTCGAAGTAATTTACAATAAATTAATAGATAATAAAGTTTCATTTTTTGGTAGAAAATAGATTTGATTGTCCAAAACTAGTGTGAAAATCTAAATAAAATTAAAATCATTATATATTCTCCAAATAATATTCTACAATCACTACATACATATTTTTCAATCACGTCTTTATTTTAGGGAAAATCGCTGAAATAGTCCATCAACTATAAGCAAATTATCTACAATAGTCAACTTTTTTTGTAGCCAAAATGGTCCTCCAACTTTTATTTTTTAGTCGAATAGTCATTTCATGTGAAATTTATAAAAAATAAAAAATAAAAATTATGGTTACTAGATTGTAAAAGGACTTTTTTGGCTAAAAAATAAAAGTTAAAGGAACTAAAGTGTAGGTTACATTAGGGGGTAAAGTGTAATACTAAAAAGAAAGTTGAACTTTTAAAGTGCAAAAGTTGAGGGACTATTTTGGCGATTTTCCCTTTATTTTATATATATCACATAAAAAAAGTTGTTACAATACTTTTTCAAAATGACATTTCAAAAAGGATTAATTACACTTTACCCCCTTGAACCTACACTTTAGTTCCATTTTGCCCCCTAAACTCTAAAAATGTACCTCTACCTTCTATGAAAGATTCCATCATATATATAATTACAAAAAGATGATGTGTACATTTACTTTGACATTATTACCCTTCAAATATTTGTGGACAAATTATATTCTTTTTTATTTCATTTTTAATGATTCCATGTAATATTTTTTTATTTTGTAAGAATAATAAATTTTTTTATCACATTTTTCTTAATAAAATTATATATTATTTTTCTTCATTTCTAAAACTAAATACTAATAGCGTGAACTTTTACAATAGTAGTTTTCTTTATTTTTATTTTTTTGCAGAATCTAAACATATTGAAAATAAAATGAGTAATAATTTAGAGATTTCTTTTATTTATATACATGATTTTATTTTTACACATACTTAAAAAAAATTAAAAATAAAAAAATTTGCATTTATTTAGTTAAAAGATATTCTTCTTGCACTTTATTATTAATTGTGAAATGAAAATTATATTCTTATATAAGACATCTTTTAATTGAAAATTTTTATTTAGTAATTTATATTTAACATGTTTCATTCATGCAAAATGAACCCGAACAAAAAGTAGTTGTAATTGTAAAAATATTTTTTTTTTGTATTTAGTTTTATAAATGAACAAAATAATGTATAAGTTGATTAAAGAAATTTGACAATTCACAAAATTATCTTTAAATAAATAAAAAAATGTGTGCAGTCATTAGAAATTAATTAAAAGTATAATAATTTTGAACACAAATTGTTGGAGGATATTTTTGTCAAAACAAATATCCACAATAACTTTTTGTAATTTTGATTTATGTGATGAAATCTTTAAATAGAGGATAAAGTGTATATTATGTGGGTTTAGGGAGCAAAATACAATTATAGTGTAGGTTCAAGGAGATAAAGTGTAATTAACCCAAAATTTTATTATTATTACTAAATAAAAATATATTATATGAAATCATTAAAAATGAAATAAAAAGGAATATAATTTGTTTACAAATGTTTGAAGGGTAATAACGTCAAAATATTGTCCACATCATCTTTTGTAATTATATATACGATGGAATCTTTTAGATGGGGTAGAGTGTACATTTTTAGGGTTTCTATTATGTTGCAATTGGGGTATATGTTCAAAGGAGTAAAGTGTAATTAACCATTTCAAAAATAATAATTGTCCAAATGAATGTAGATGTAAATTTTTTTATTTTTTTCTGAATAATATTTTACAATTATTTCATATAAGTTGTTCAATCACCTTTTTATATCACATATATCACATTAAAAAGTTATTATAGAACTTTTTAAAATAACATATTTTAAGAATTTCGCAAAATTCCCATTTTATATTTTTAGTTAAATAAATTCTCAAATCTAATATTATGTATCAAAAGATGTCCTATTTGTAGGGGAAAACTTTTGAAGACAAGCTTAAGAGAGGGGCCACACACTGCCATTTCTAGCTTCTCCCTAAGTCTCTCGTTGTCAAATCAGGTCCCGCACTTGCCACCCACCGTCAACCCTCATTCAGACATCAAAATCCAACGGCTGAAATGTCGCCTTGACACACCAAAAGTCACAGTACATAAACTTATAAAGTACCCGGAAGAATTCATGTAATCGAGACACTTTTCCTGTATACTTGAAAATGAGCTCAAAAAAGAGTTCCACTTTAATATTCGACAAAAACTCCAAAAATCAAAGTCCCTGAGAGGGGAATGAAGTTTTCTTTCTTTGGCAGCTTGCAATTCATGGATCTTGGAAAAAAGGGTACTTTTTATTTTTGGCTAATTTGGTTTTTTTTCAGATTAGTACTTTAACCTGAATTTTCTGGTTTTTTGTTTCTTTTTTCTTGGGTTCATTTCTTGTGTTTTTGTTGATCTGATTGGATTATCTGAAATGGGTTTTGATTTTTATTGGATTTTAAGTTCTTCTCTTTGTTTTGTGATTGAATTCTTGAAATAAAGATGGGTTTTTTGTATGTGGATTTAAGGGGCTTTATATTAGCATAAAGTTGTGATCTTGTGAATATATATATATAATTTATTATTCATATCACAAAACATATTTTTCAGATATTCATAATTTTGGGTAGTTTATAGTAATTTAGATAAGCTCAAATTTGAGGGAGTTTTATTTTATTTATGTTTTACTTGGTGATTGTTTTTCTGTCTTTAATACAATTGTCAATTTATAGATGCAAAAGTTGAGTTGAAATTAGTGGAAGAAATTGGATTGACTTGATAATGCTTGATCAATGAGATTAGGCAGGATGAATAACTTGCTTAGGTTGGTGAATTTTAGGGAAAGACAGAATTTTTGTTTCCAAAGAACGGATTTCATAGCTGCTATTGCTGTAATGTAAATGAGATTGATTTGAGCATCTGTAGCTCCTCTCGTTCTGGTTATCAGTGGAGCGCGATGCGACAATTGAAAATGTTAACACTTTTCTTGGCATTGAAGTTTGATGCAGGTAATTTATGATAGAACTTCAAGAGTAATGGGAAACTTTTTGTGAGCAATAGAAATTCCTATACTAATATTTTGAATCAGTAGTTTGCTTCTGGGTGTGTGCTTCAATTAGGAAGAAAAAGATTTTTGGTGCTTTTTAAGTTTCTCTCTGAATATTTTTAAGGGATGAATTCATCTATAGTCGTTTTAGTGGAACTAATGATTTCATCTATAGTCGTTTTTTAGGCATGTATTAGTTGGCATGATTTGTAGTGTTGATCTTTTGGTATTGCAGTTCATAAGATTAAAGATGAGATGTAATTTGTTATCTTCTGTGTTCTATTGCAGGTATATAGACAAGAATCATTGTGGTGGAGACTATATATTTATCGAGTATGGAGGCCTGTAACTGCATTGAGCCACAATGGCCTGCTGATGAACTGTTGATGAGATATCAATATATATCAGATTTCTTTATAGCACTTGCTTATTTCTCCATTCCCTTGGAGTTAATCTACTTTGTCAAAAAATCTGCTGTATTTCCTTATAGATGGGTGCTTGTGCAGTTCGGTGCATTTATAGTTCTTTGTGGAGCTACACATCTTATAAACTTATGGACCTTTACTATGCACTCAAGAACTGTGGCAATAGTCATGACTGCAGCGAAGGTTTTGACAGCTGCAGTGTCATGTGCGACAGCTCTAATGCTTGTTCATATTATCCCTGACCTGTTAAGTGTCAAAACACGGGAACTGTTTCTGAAAAACAAGGCTGCTGAGCTAGATCGAGAAATGGGTCTAATTCGTACACAGGAAGAAACTGGAAGACATGTTAGAATGTTAACTCATGAAATAAGAAGCACTCTTGATAGGCATACTATTCTATTTCAAAGACTACGCTTGTTGAGTTGGGAAGAACTTTAGCCTTGGAAGAGTGTGCATTGTGGATGCCAACACGAAGTGGCGTAGAGCTTCAACTTTCATATACCCTTCGTCACCAGAATCCAGTTGGATTCACCGTTCCCATACAGCTTCCTGTGATTAATCAAGTTTTCAGCACAAACCGTGCAGTAAAAATATCACCAAATTCTCCTGTTGCAAGACGTCGACCTTCTGGAAAGTACATGCCCGGGGAGGTCGTGGCTGTGCGTGTCCCACTGCTGCATCTCTCTAATTTCCAAATAAATGATTGGCCAGAGCTCTCAACAAAGCGCTATGCCCTCATGGTGTTGATGCTTCCTTCAGATAGTGCAAGGCAGTGGCATGTCCATGAGTTGGAGCTTGTGGAAGTAGTGGCCGATCAGGTTTGACTTTCCTACCATGTCCTTGAATAGTTTGACGAGCCGGGCAATCATTTCATATATAGACTTCTCTGTATGAATATTTTGGATTTGCTTTTTGAAACATTGAAGGATAGGATGTTGATTAGAACCTCTGATTGGGTGGTGGAAGATATCTTTAGTTTTGGTAAAGAATGACAATGGGATATGACTTGAATGGAGCTGGAAATGAAACATTGGACTTCCATCCCTTCTCAAGTATTGTCTGTCAATGGGTGGATCATGGAAAAAGGGTTTGAAAATGGCAGAATATTGAACCTAAATTTGTGCTTTCTTTCCATAACTTTATTTTCACATAAAGTACTAACTATTGTTTATTATGGGAGGATGTGATGCTTGTGATCCCGAGAGAAATAAAATAATTGCGGGGAAAAAAAATTAACTTCTCTTGATTATTGCCATTTATGGAAAATGTCTCCTCAAGGTTAGTGGGGAAATCAACTTCCTTTCAGATGCTTTACTATGTTTTCTTATGTTTTTTATTTTTATTTTTTTTATTTTCCCTTTAACAGAAAGTACCCAGTCTCCAAATTCAGTTAAACCTAGAGTTACTTCTTGTTTGTTTCACCCAGGTGGCAGTTGCTCTTTCACATGCTGCAATTTTAGAAGAGTCAATGAGGGCCAGAGATCTTCTCATGGAGCAAAATGTTGCCCTTGATCTGGCAAGAAGAGAAGCTGAAACAGCTGTTCGTGCTCGTAATGACTTCTTGGCTGTTATGAATCATGAAATGAGAACACCTATGCATGCAATTATTGCACTTTCATCCCTACTACAGGAGACTGTACTGACACCTGATTCAGCGCCTGATGGTTGAAACAATCCTAAAAAGTAGCAATCTTTTGGCTACTCTTATCAATGATGTCTTAGATCTTTCAAGACTTGAAGATGGTAGTCTTCGACTTGATATAGGACCTTTTGATCTTCATGGACTCTTCAAGGAGGTTAGATTATATGTCTGTTGATTTTTTTAATTTGTTCTTTGTTAGTTGATGTCTCTTGAACAGCTTGCATTTTGCTTCCTATATCAGTCCATATCTTGCTTGAGGGTTGCTGTATTCATGAGATGTGATTGCTTCTGGTTGTAGGTTCTTAACTTAATAAAGCCTATTGCATCTGTAAAGAAGTTGTTTGTCACGCTGAGTTTGTCATCAGATTTGCCAGAATATGCCATTGGTGATGAAAAGCGGCTAATGCAAATCATGTTAAATATTGTTGGCAATGCTGTGAAATTCTCGAAAGAGGGTGGCATCTCGATTTCTGCTTTTGTTGCAAAATCAGACTCTTTAAGAGATCCTCGAGCTCCTGATTTTTTCCCTGTGCCCAGTGATAATCACTTTTATCTGCGTGTGCAGGTAAATTATTCATACGCTTTACTAGTTTCCACTGATAACCAGGTATTTCTAAAAGGATGATGACTATGAGCTGCAATGTGTAGGTAAAAGATACAGGATCAGGAATTAACCCCCAGGATATTCCTAAGCTATTCACAAAATTTGCACAGAGCCAGTCACTAGCAACTAAAAATTCTGCTGGTGGTGGTCTTGGTCTTGCAATTTGTAAGAGGTGTGTCACAGAGATAATTTGCTCCTTTGTTAACTATTGCAATTTCTTTTAGCACATGCTATGCAGCTGTTCCAATTGAAATGTCAACTTCTATTTGTCTCTCTGGTTATTGCTAGGACTTTTGCTTATAAGAATGTATCCAATTCTAACCTATTTCTTCTCTTTCTTTTGGGGCTACCAGGTTTGTTAATCTCATGGATGGGCACATTTGGCTTGAAAGTGATG
This sequence comes from Cinchona pubescens, assembly GCA_025175665.1. NCBI lineage: Eukaryota > Viridiplantae > Streptophyta > Magnoliopsida > Gentianales > Rubiaceae > Cinchona > Cinchona pubescens. The sequence goes on along the minus strand of JANKKI010000085.1, from coordinate 1,487,261 downwards.
GACTTGGCAAAGGATGTACTGCAGTCTTTATGGTAAAACTTGGCATAGGTGGGCGCTTAAATGAAGCTAAGATCCCATATGCATCCAGAGCTCCAGTAAATCATGTGTGGACAAACTTTCCAGGGCTCAAAGTCCTTGTGATGGATGATAATGGGTTAGTTACACGCTTGCCTTCTAAATTCAACTCATGTCTCATGGAAAGTGATAATGGGTTAGTTTACACAGCAAAAGTCTTTTTTCAGGCTATAATATGGCTGACCTTCTACAAGATTAACATGTGGAAGGTGCGGTTCTAATAAATATTTTGGGAAACATAGATTGGGGGAATAGATGCGCTGGGCCATTGACCAGCCTGGTGATAGAAATGAGATATTGTTTAACAACGTAATACTTGGTGTCCACCAAAGTGGTTTCTCTTTAGCAGGCTTTTTATAATAAATAAATTGGACTGTTGATGAGATTAGGCTTATGTGTTGTCTTAACTTTGACACCTTTAATTGGACTTAAAATGTTAGGAGCTATTTCTTTCTGATTTGATTTTAGCTAATTTTAGTGCATAAAGCTTATAACTTTATGCTTTTGGCTCGCCTTCGACCAGAATGATGTTTTACCTGTGGTTCTACAGAGTGCCTATGCTTGTCATTATGAAATTAGGTTGTATTAGTTACCAACAAGGCTTTTGTTGCTCAATTTTTAATACTGAAAATATTGTTGAAACCCAAATCTTGAATATATGGGGTTCACATTTAAACTCAGCAAATTTGACACTTGGTTACTAGGGCCCTTGGTAAGATGCTGGGCTTGGTTTTGTTGACCAGGAGGTAAAAAATGTTTAAGGGGTTGAATCTGAATTTTGAACAGCTAGAGAGGTGATAAAATTAGTTATTGCTCGTGTTGTAGGCTTGCTCTCTGTGGTTCCTACATTTGAGATTTTTCTCTCCCAGGAGCATAAGCTAATCTTCATGACTTTATTGGACATAACTTCTCTCTCTCTCTCCACTTTTTTGAATCAGAGGGAATCTGTGAATCTTTGATATTCTCTTGAATTTAGTCTTCTCCAAAGTTAACCTGCTTTATGTTATGCATGGATATTGAGGTGGTCTAGTTTGAGTTTATATCACTAATTTTTTTTTATCTTTTTACTGATAATTATAGTTATTTTTGGCCACGTTGCAGGGTTAGCAGGATGGTGACCAAGGGGCTACTTGTGCATCTTGGTTGTGATGTTACAACTGTCAGCTCTGGAGATGAGTGCTTGAGGGCCGTTAGTAATGAGCACAAGGTGGTGTTCATGGATGTGAGTGTGCCCGGCCATCTAGACATTTATGAAGTTGCAGTTCGAATACATGAAAAGTTTTCAAAACGTCATGATAGGCCATTGATTGTGGCCTTGACAGGAAACACAGACCAAGTGACAAAGGAGAGCTGCTTGAGGGTTGGTATGGACGGAGTCGTACTAAAGCCTGTTTCTGTAGATAAAATGAGAAGTGTCCTTTCTGAACTTTTAGATCATGGGGTTTTACTCGAGTCACAGTAAGTAGAAAAGAACTGCCTCCTGCGAACATAAGTTAGAGTAGGAGTGAATATTGGCAACTCTTCTTGAAGACAGCAAAGACTCGAGTATATTGCTTGATCAGGCTCTTTTTCTTACATTACATAGTAGGAAACAAGATTAGTCATAGGATTGAAAATTTGCAATTCATCTCAAGAACAATTTATTGGAACAATATGTTCCCCTATGTATTGAAAAGTTTTGCATGGGATGACATTAGGCAGTTGCACAACCTTTTTGAATTTTATCTTGTAAGTTTGAAGAAATATCTATAAAAGTTCTCGTTTGGTATTAAAGCTTCAATGGACTTCTTTTGTGTAAGATGTTTGACTGATTAGATGGTGTCTTTAGTTTAATTAACTCGGATGAGGAGCTAAACCGGCGCATCTTTGTAAGATCTGATCTTGCAAATAAAGGGTACCTTTTCTTGGTGAATATTTTTGCAAAATGCTGAATTCTCAATGAGAAAGTACTATTGGCTTCTCCATGGGTACTTGTCGTGTATGAAACGTGACATTCGACTCCTGATTACATTTGCACAAGTAATTGTGGGATGTAATTTTCTTGCTTAATTGTGGATTTCTTGAGCAGAAAGCTGAACATAGAGTTCTAATGATTAGTTCGTCTACCTGAAATCCATTTAGATTGTTTAATCTTAAATTAAAGAAAAGTTGAAACATGAGGTTCATGCGTGACACTGATTGACATTGAATTTTGAGAAAAAGATATATCCGCCTGACTACTTGCAGTATACATTTCTCTTCTCTTTTTTTTTCAGGGTATTATATTTATTACGAGTGGTAATATGTCGCATCGGATTTTGATTGGATTCGTTTAACAAATTTAAATTCAGACATGATTCATATAAATATTTGTGTTGTGTTATGTCAGATCCGTTTATTAACGAGTTGATTCAATATAATTTATGTTATTCATTCAGTTTTTTATACTAATATAAAAATTACTTACTTTGTCCCAACGAGTTGACTCGATATAACTTATGTTATTCGTTCAGTTTTTTACACTAATATAAAAATTACTTACTTTGTCCCAAATGACACAATAACCACAATTAACCTGTTGACTTATTTACCTGAATAACATGATATGTCATTTAAAGGTGTATTATTGTGTCATAAATGCCTAAATTAATTAATGAATTGTTTAGATCACCCGATATCTTAACGAGTTAAACAGATCTTGTCGAATTACTCGATAGAATAATAGGTTATCAAGTCAACTCGCAGATTGGCACAAAACGATCCGTTTCATATTAAATATGAGTCATTAATAGATTAATCTGATAGCAACTTAATTAAATTTCAATCGTATTTAAATATATTAATTTTGTGTCACATTCGTATCGTGATGTCCGATCGAAATTGTCACCTCTAATATTTATGGGGTCAGTTGGTAAGTGGTGTCTAACATTAGAAAAAGAGAAATTTGGGGATTTGTTTCATTTTTATTTTGGAACTGGCATAACTGCCATGTTTTACTTTCTTCAGATCTTTGAAAAGGCTGTGTGGAATAACAAAGGGTTGGGCACATTGGCAGGGAATATTGGATGGTGTGTTTTTGTTTATCTCACATTTGTTAAGATAAGAATTAAGAAGAAAAGCCTATCGTTACAAATGTGTGTTCATGCTTACGAGTTCTCTGTGCTATATGAATACGTAACGTACGTGCGTGTCTATGTGTGTTTTAGAATGGTAGCATTAAAAATGTAGTGATTTTTGAAGTTGCATACACTAATCACGCTATTCATATTTGGTCTTATTTATGATATTTATACTATTCATTATTTACACATTTTAAATTCTTCAAATAAGCAAATCAAACAAACTAAATTGCATTTCCATTAAGTATTGCACTCTGTCATAATCCTCTCAATTCTTCACATTTTATTTTTTTTAATTTCTCAAATTAAGCGATATTGAAATTTTTTTTTAATCAATTGATCAAATATTTTAAAATTGTTTAATAACGAAATTAAACAATTTAACTAGTCAATTATCTAAACGTTCACGTTTATTTAATTGTATGAATTAATGATAAGAAAGAGTGTTAGCCTTTTTAAATTAAAAAATAAAATAAATAAAATACAATATAGTATGCTAAACTAAAAGGTTGTGATATATTATGATGTTCGAATTGCCGAATGATGAGAACAACTAAACTACATCTATCAATTGTTTGATATTAGTGACTAATTAATGACTATCAATTCAAAATGTCTTTGATTGAACATCAAATCCCAGTGTTTTGAAACTCAAATCAAACTAATCAACATAATTCAAACGGTTGAATAGAAAACCGGTCATGGTTATGATCAAAAAATAATTAAAAAAAATGGGTCAAATCTAGCGAACCTATGGAAAAAAGCATTAGAACTACACGCTATATAATCCAATAGACTATTGAACATTACGTCATCCTATAGTCATTTACTAGGAGTGTTTATAGACCGATTACTCGGTCCATGTGCCCATTGAAATATCCGAACTGACTAAACTGGTTCAAAAATTGAACTGTATCCGTTCCATATTAATAGAGTAACTAACCAACCGATTACCTGCTAGAATTGGTTCGAAATTGCGGGTACTTGAACTCGCAATTTTGTATTTATTTTCTTCATTAATTTTCAATAAAAAGAAAAAATTTCAACTACTAATTACATAAATGTCCTTGTAGATAAAAATAGAGCCGAGAAATTAAAAAAAATTACGTAAAAGTCCTTTGACATTATTCTTATTTTGTAAAATTACAAAGATACCCTTACATATGGACCAATTTGGATTACAACCACCAGTTCAAAAAAATGTGTACCACTACCCGATTCGGTCCCTTAGATATTTGAACTGTTCTGTTCGATTAACCTTCATTTACGGTTCGATAAAGACTGATTGACCGATTTTTCAGCTCATCGGGTTTTTTGGCATACTCTTATTATTTACAGCCGAAAACCTAAATGTGGTCCAAAATTTTAATATACTTTAAACAAAATAAATTTGCAAAGTTTAATATTTATTTTGGAATATTATTATGTATTTAAATAGTTTCTCTAAATAATAACTATTCATTATTTACAATCCAAATATTTATTTTAAACCACATTCGTAACATCAATTTTTTTTGCTGCATCAACAAATTGTAATTCTTTTTGTATGAAGAAATGGAGTGGATCTTTAAAATTTTCTAAAATGAATTTTTTCAAATTATTTTCCAAATTTATTAGTTACATTTGTACAGTTTTTTGGTGGTAAATATTTTGGCGAGAGAGGAATAAGTTTTGTTGTACATATTGATAATGTGTGCGATAATTCGAACCTTCATTCCCTAAATCCAACTGCCGAATACGAGTCATTGAACTCTAACTGGGAAAGACTCTCATGAGTTCGAAAGGTATCATTCAGATTATGAGTAAGTTGTTCGGTTCTCCAAATTTGACAACTGACATAAAAATGCGACCCAAGTCAAAATATTATTTGTAATTTAAATGGTTATTTCGAAATATTATTTCATACACAAATAATTATTTCATTATTTCAATATTATTTCCAAAAACTATTAAAGTTAAACCTCAATATTATTTATCAAATAATACCCATTATTTTTAATCCAAACGATAATTTTATTGGTCTAATTTTTATTTTAACACTTGAGTGTCTAAAACCTAGAGAGTGTATCATGCATAAATTCACTGATGAGAGATAAATGATAGTTTATAACTTGTTGAAAGATTATCGAGAATAATATTCCTATTTTTCCTAATTTTTTAAAGCTCTCGGTTATGAGATTCGTTGAAATTTTATTATGAATTATGCACTCTTGGGTTGAAATGAGCTGGGTTGTTGGTAATTCGAAATGACTTGCACACAATTCAATTTTGCATTATCACATCTTTTGAAGACTGGAAACAAACCCCCCCCCCCCTCTCCCGGGGTGGCTATATAGGTTGGGTGTGATGGGGGAGGGGATTTTTTTGGATAATTGCATACTAAATATTCCATGGAACAACAACATGTGCAGAGAATAATAAAGAAAGGAAAGGTAAAGTAAAAGAACATAAATAGCTCTAAACAATAGGAGTAGACAATTGATTCTCATTGTCAACACTTACTTTGTCTATAATTCTTTTCAAACTCACCAGACTCTACCATATTCTATATCTGTCAATTAGAACATTAAAAACTTGTTTGAATTCTGTTGTATGCATAAGAAAGAATATATTAATAAATTATGACCACTTTTAAATGCATGGTTTTCCATTTGATAACTACTACTTCTTTTTTTCTTTCTTTTTTTGGAATGGGGGGAGGGGGGATTGCACTACGATGATTGCATCCAATAGAAGCTTCAAACATTTGGTAGAACCAATTTAAAACATCAAAAATGGCTAATTGAGTTCATTTTTAACTTACTACTCCCACACTATTGGCCCTGCCTGATGCCTTATAAAATGTGTCCTAATATGTTCCTCCAATTATTTGGCAAAGTTTTGTGCAAGTGCCATGTAATTTTTTACTCTTTTTTTATTCAATAAATGGGGAAGTTATGTCTAGTAATTAAACTAGGTAAAGCACTACAGTAATTGGGTAAAAAATCCAAATCCTTCACATGGTTTTTAAAATATGAAACAAAGGAATAGTAAAAGATATACAAGAATTGAGTGAACATGGACATATTGAACAACAATTTTAACTTTAAAATACCGTAATTAAAAGTACTGCATGAATAATTTAGCTAAGGGCTTATTCAGAAATTCACATCAAAATTGAATAGTTGCTAATGTTTGGAAATTAAATTAATGACTTCTCATTCAAAGTAAGAAGTCTTCCGATTAAAGGTAATTAGAGATTTGAGTCATGGCCTCCTCTAAGATTTGTTGTAATTAGATACTCCACTCATCTATATTTTTTTTGAAATTACATATAATTTCCGAATTTCTTACAATTGTTTTGCCCTTATATATTGGTTTCAATGAGCTATGTAGTACTTGTAAGGTAAGTTTAGAACTCTAAGCATGTATGATGTTTAGCATCAATATCTAAGGAAAGTTTGTACTATATAATATTAGATTTGAAAATATGCTGTTATAATCTCAAACATAGAAAAGAATATATATAACACTACGTCTGATAAAGTTTTAGGAGTAAATTTCAAAAATCATATTTAACGTACGATAAAATTTAGGAGAAAATTCCTATATAATAGGTGAATATATTATCATGATTGATTTCATTTGGTAAAATTATATACATTATTGCGTAAATAAATTGTTTTAATATCCATACCTTGGTAATAGTTTCTTTTGTGATTACCGCCATTACTCTTTCACATTACTTTTTGGACAATTTTCATTTGGCACGAGGGAAATTTGTTTTACATCAATTAATCCCATATATTTTATCACATACGTGGTTAGCAACAATAAAAAAATGATTGAGAAAGTTGATTAATCAAGGGCTAAAATGGTTTTAACTTCATCTAAGATCAAGATATTGAGGAAATTTTCAAAAAGTCAAGTTTGAAAATTCACAGATATTGGAATTTTGCAAATCCTATCGTACATAATAATAGTTCTCAAGATTTGATATTGGAATTACTATTTCAATTTTAATTATTTATTTTACAATTTTTTTTTCTAAATTTTGCCATTATTGCTAACTATTTAAATATTTTAAGATTTTAAAAATAAAATATTTTTTATTCAAAAGATTGGTCTTTCATTAAATTAAAACAAGCAAAAGCACATCCTATACAGTGGTCGCACCACCTGACGAAACTTAGCTCAACATTTTATTACTTATTACAAGTATACTCCATATTACCAACATTATTTGGTTAGGCTTTTGCAAAAATGAATATAGGTAGTAGATTAGCATTAAATAGAGATAGGGCTACTTAAGGAACCAAGATAATTGTCAATATTATCTTTTATGATTCATAAATGCTTGCTTTTTTGTTGGTTAAAGAATAAGGGACAGTTGGGAAACTAGAAAAGAAAGATGTGAGAAAAAGATAAATGAGTAAATAAGGGATCCTAAAATCTAAAAGGGTTAAATGTAGAAAACTCCCATGAACTTATATCTTAGTTGTAATTTGTTTCCCTCAACTTCTTTAATAAGTACTTTACCTCATTGTCCTTTGCTTCTTCATATTTTGGGACAAAATTACCCTTACTATTTAATAATTCTATCTTCTTCTTTTTTTCTCTTCTTACTAATTTATTTATTTTCTCTCTCTCTCATATTTTTCCTTTTATCTTCTTACCCAGTCTTTCTTGCTACTGCAAAACTATTATACTACTAGTAATTGGTTAGCTAAAAGCTCTAATTTTTTTACATGTATAAATAATTCATAAAATAAATAAGATTTTTAATAAAAGCAACATATATTTTAATAGTATAATATAGATTTTTTGAGTTTTACTAATACATTTACAAATAAACAAACTATAAAAAGATAAAATAATTTGTCAAAAAATTAAAAATATATATTCTAAGTGTACAAACAAACAAATTTTTTTTGCCATATCATTCACGTGTCATATTTTGGTTGAATTTACCATAATTCCAAAAATCTTTATATTAGGCAGCTTTAAAATTTTCTTATTATATTTTGACGATATTACTCCATAAATAAAATGTTGTACATGTTTTTCATTCTATAATTTTATTTGTATACTAAAATAAATCTTTTAATTTCCTCTAGTTCAAAATTTTTATTTGTTAATCTTATTATTAATATTTAATCATAAACTTTATTACAACAAAGTATGTTTATTGTATTAAAGCATGATTGATCTATAAATTAAATTAGAGTTAAATATAGTAAAACCCCTTAAGATTAGGGTTCTTTTGTTTAAAAAGACAAATTTACCCCTAAAGGTTAATTGCAGTAAATCCCCTTAAAGTTTAAGTAAGATTTCACTTTACTCTCTCATGTAAGTTTTGTATCATTTAATACATTGGGATAAAATAAAATGTTAATATTGTCAATATTGTTAAAAATATAAATATGCTCCAAATTAATTAATATTCTAATTCTTGAATTATGTTTTCTTCAACATATAAAATTTTATTAAAGGTATTTCATCTAAATTATTTTAATTTGAGTTTTTGTTTATATGTATAAAGTTACTTTGTATAATTTAGGTGATAGTTGAATTATATTAACAAAGGAAAGAAAGTACGAAGAAAATTATTTTAAATAAACATAAAGAAAAGCAAAAAGGAAATAGACTTATATGATTTTAATAGATGATTTTGAGTATCGTATATTTAAAAATTTATTTTTTATATGAAAATAAAAGTTAATAAAAAGACTGAAAAATATCGATAGTAGTAGAAAATTTTTGTATTTATACTAATTTTTTTTTCACAAGTATTTTTAAAAAATCACTGGTGTTGGTGGGCATCATTATATTTTTAATTGTTTTGACAATATTTTCATATTGATTAATGACTAAAGGAGGTTAATTGACACAAAACTATAATTACGAACTAAAATGACAAATATAATAAACTTTAAGGGGTTAATCTTATATTTTCTTGTAGTATCTAGGGGTAATAATATTTTTCTTGACTTTTTAATAGTTAAACTGCTGATGTGTACTAATACTAACGGAAGGAGCAAAGTAAGGAAAAAATAACGTTATAAGGTTTAGTGCAAAATAACCCAAATCTTAAGGGAATTTATTGTATTTAACCTATTAAATTATTTAGATACATGTGAAAAGTTAGAATTTTAATTAATTAATTATTAAAAGTAATGTAATTGTTTAGTAGTAGTAAGAGAATAGTGAGAAAAAAAAAAACAACATAGAGAAAAAAAATAAAAATGAAAAAGAAGAAGAAAAATAATAATAATTAAAAATAATAAAGGTAATTTTATTCCAAAACATAAAAGAGAGAGTAAAGTGGTTATTGAATACGTTAAGGGGTATAAACTACAATTGACGTATAAATTCTAAGGAAATTTTCTACATTTAGGGTGTGTTCGTTTGGACTGAAAATATTTTCAGGAAAATATTTTCCAGAAAATTTGTTGGTGCCAAACACCGAAAAATATTTTCCGGTAGAAAATATTTTCCAATTTTCCTCCCTCTGGCTGAAAATAACTTACGGAATTTTTGAGTGTAAGTTATTTTCCGGATAATTCAAGAGTGACATTAAATCTCAAATACTTACTTTTAGAATTTTGTTTGCTAAACTTATTTTCATTTTTAATTATTTTTCATTCGTTTTTCTCTCAATTATGGGTCCCACACTAATATAACTATCATTATGCATATTTTACTACTATATTGTACTATCATTTAATTTTGAACAAAATCAATTTTTTATTAATCACAATTACTTGTAAGGTATTTATTACCATTATTTGTCATAAGTTTTTTTAACTTGTATTCATAAAATTAAAGATAAAACCGTTAAATTTTTTTATTTTAAAATATTTTTATTTTGTCAACCGAACATTGGAAAATTATATGAAAAATAGACTTTTTCATGTAAAATATTTTCCAAGGAAGAAAATATTTTCAATCCAAACGAACACACCCTTAGCCCAACCCAACCTAAAAAGAGGATAAGAAAACAATAAAGACAAGACAAAGTTAAAATCTTAGTTTCTCTTCATTTTTACCTCCAAGAGTCCAACGTGGCTTGGTAATGTATTATCCATGTAGAGTTGTTTTATATGAAGGTTAGAATTTAATATTTCCCATTCATCACCAAAGAAATAATAATAATTCATGCACATTAAGGAAAGATATTAAATTTGAAAGTTTTAGAAAATTCTCTGTTTTAATGTTAATAAAAATTACTATTTTGTTGTTTTCTTTTAATAACCAAGGGATTCTATATCATAGAGTATATCTAGGTCTTGAGTAATTCATCTTGACTTTATGCTCTTAAATAACAATTTCATAAAAAATTACCCGAGGTACATTCAATATCTAGACACCGAACTATATATCTATATTATAATTCGGAATTAGTTTTTTTTTAACAAAAATTCCCGAAATTACACAAAATATAGATATATTACATGAGATAAAATGAAAATTATTTTGAGCTATATTACATGAGATAAAATGAAAAGTATTTTGAGCAAATCAAATGATGACTAATGAAAATTGATCTCGCTTGCAAGAATTATACCTATGCAACCTGGTTATTATTAATAAATACATTTTCATAGGGAATATTACGGGGTGCTTTTGAAATTATTATATTTCCTTTGCTCAATAAAAAATAGAATAATTAGTCAATGCACCTTTACCATGATGCTATCACAACCTATGACCACCGTAAGGAAAATTCTTGTATGGATCGGGTTCATGACATAATATCATGAATTCTTTGATCTATACTGTTTCACATTATTCATTTAAGTGATGTTTAGAGATGACGTGAAGCAATGTAGAGCAGCATGAATAAGAATCCATGACATTATATTATGAACCCGATCCATGTAAGAATTTCCCCCATATAATATGTACAATCACCGTCATGCCCCAATATTAACTCCACCTAAATAACCAATATTGAACTCCCCACCATATATCTTTCCACAACTACCCTCCTAAATTTTTGTTTTTATTTTTCCGTTGGTACAAAACCTCCTGCTCTTATTTTTTTCTTTTAGGCACCTCCCCTCAATTTTCAAAACAAATGAGAATATCAAAATTGCAAAGTTGCAGGATTTGTAGTCTACAAATAGGAAAAATTTCCTGTGGAACATCAACTATGGTGGTAAAGTACTTAAATGTAGTACAAGTCTAAAACATTGATTTATGATAAATTATACTTCACAAAAAAGCATCATAACATACCTTTTAAGTATATCACATACTATTTAAATATGTAAAGTGCAAATAGTAGCAAATCTTAATAAATCCTAAACTTCTAGCTTACTATAAACAATACTAACTCCTTAAATAGGTTACCAATCCATACACACACATATATATATATATATATATATTATTGAAAAATTCTACAATCCCTTTTAAGGAATTATTCCCTTGTACTTTAAAGACTTGTACAGTACAATACGATGTGCTTTAAAAAGTTAAACTGTACAAGTTCTTAAAACCAAGAAAATGATTCCCTCAACGGGACTGTAGAATTCTCATATATTATTTTGGTAATAGTTACCAATCCATATATGCTACCATAATTACGTTTGGGAAAAGATATATAGTACTATATTCTACAAGAAAATAAGGTAGGTTATGGTAGGAAAATTTTATGTTATACTACCTCCATCCTAATATATTTGTCACGTTTGATTTTTTTTGGTCAACGAGTCAAGTTTTCAAGGCTAAATCTTTTGTAGATTTTTAATTTTTTTTATATAAATTTTAAGTTTCATGTCATAATACTTTGTATAAATTTTATTTTTGTTGAAAAAATTTCATGAAAAAATTAAATAAATCTATATGAATTATTAATTACAAAATTAATCTGGTTGGCCAGAAAAATCAATTGTGACAAAAAATATGGAACGGAAGAAGTATCATATTGTTTTTTGAATATTTTTACACAACAATATAATATATTTTGAATATTTATACAATACAAGATTTAAAGTACAATTAAAAATTCCTTAGTATAGTTAATTATGGTAAAAAAAAAAAATACTACTAATGAACTTAAAAAAAAACAAATTACAATCCCAACAAACATCAAGAAAGGAGGCAGTTATGATTTATGAATGTGTATATCCATTATTACGGAAAGTAACAAAAGCCAGGCAAGATGCTTGTGTCATCCTACGTTAGCAGCGGCTAACTCTCTCTCTGTTTTTTTTTTTTTTTAATTCCCCCATTTTTAACGTCCCACAGCACTCACTTTAACACACTTAAATTCAACCCCTCTGGCCCTCTCTAAGCACCAAGGCCCCCCCCCTCCTCACCCCCCCCTATCCCCGTATCTCTCTTACCAAAAGAAACACCACAACAAAAAGAAGAATAAAGAAAAGCCAAAGCCACCTGTTAATACATTCACAAACCATCTCCTAAAACCACTTCCACCTGTGATCACATTTGTTACCAAAAACCCTTTAATTATTTTTCCCTCAATATTTTTTCCATTTCTGACCATTTTCCCCAGATGGGTTGTGGTTTATGGGCTTTATAGACACCTACCCACAGAAAATCCCAGCAAATCTAAAAAACCCTTCTCTTGAATTGATAAAGATTGGGTTTTTTAGTGAGGGGAGGCCGTATTTGATTACAATTCATCAATTTGTTTTGTAAATTTAGAGTCTTTTTCTGTTTTTTGGGTTTTTTTTTTTTTTTCCTTCCGAGTTTTGATTCCATGGCTGCTGGAACAGAGGTTTCTGGTGAGACAGCAGTGATGGGAGTCCCTGCTGTTGTTGTAGTTCAGCCTAATGAAACTGTTTCTAAAAACAATAATGCTGATTCTGATGCTAATTCCAATTTGGATGATACACCTGAAATCAGATTTTGCCTTTAGCTAATGATGCTAAGGAGTCTGATTCGAGTTCGAATGATTCGAATTCGAAATCAGAACTCCAAATGCAAGATATAGTTGATATGTTGAAGAAACTCAAGTTGAATCCACTGGCTAAGGAATTTTTTCCTTCTTCGTATCATCGTGATCAAATGGGGGTTAACAATTTTGTGCCAGTTAATATGAATTGGGGCAATGATGGTTTCCCCAATAATCGAAGGGTATAAACTCAAATTCTCTGTTTTTTTGATTGAATTTCTGATGGTTTGTTTTATTTATCAAATTTATTGTTTATCTAAATGGCTTTTCATTTATGTGTTTTAATTTTTTTTGGCCAACTATTTTTATTCCTGGATTTCGGTGTTGTTGCTAATTGTAAAATTTGTACTTTAAGTTGTGAGTTATTAGAGACCAGTTATATACTTTATGAAGCCTTGAGGTGTATTTGTTGTTGATTATTAGTGCGTTAGGGTTTTAATCCATCAATAAGCACACAATGGAACATTTCACGAGAATATTGCTGTATGCATTATTTGAACTACAGCCTTGATGCGGCATGTGGGAACAATTGAAACTTTGATTTTCCTTTAGTTGGAAACTGAATTATGTAAATGCTATGCAAGAAGTGATTTGTTAGCATTGCTCTGTGTTAATTGAGTTTTAGCTAATGAAATCAATGTTTGGGCATTTATCTGCTTTGGTTGTGTCATGTTATCACTCCATTCAGATTGAACAAATATGGTAATCAACACGTGTTTGTTTCATGCAACAATTAATTATCCTGGTTATGGAATTAATGCTTTTTGGGCTTTGATCTGCATTCCATTTGTCAGAATATCACATGAAAGTGATTTAACCAAATCTAGAAATGGACACGTGGATGTATCATGCAACGATAACTTGGTGCGGTCCATTATTTACTCTTGCTTTGTCAGTTGATATATGTATGATGTCTTGATCCTTCCCCTGTTTTGTTGCAAAACTAGGTTTAGTAGAACGGTATCCTGTTGACGTTAAATTTGTTATTTTCTGAAGTTTGACAATTAGCTTTTGCATTTGTTCAAGTTAGAATGTAGCTTAACCACTAAGAAAAAGTGGTGCTCTTCTGCTTGGATGATCTTCAATGTTCTTGTCGTTTCCATTCCCATATGTCATGTTGTAGCAGTTATTATCAATTTCATCTGGATTCAATTGCTAATGCATATAAGGTTTTTGAGGTCAGTATGTGCATTATGTTAGGATTAGTTGGTTATTATCTAGTGTCTACTATTGTGTTTGAGCAATGATTTTGTTGCTTATTGTTTTAAATTCTTTGGCTGGTTGGACTTCCTTGATCTGGTCATGGCTGCTGCGGAAGCAGGGATTTGTTTCTTCTAAAATTTTTATGTGTATTGACATCATTCTGCTTTAAATATACTTGTAAAATCATTAATGTAGATGATTTCCACTTTGCCTCGACTATGCTCCTTTAAATGTATTAACTGCTTACAAATGCTTTAGTCTTTACTGATAGGTTTGATTTTATTATCTTGATTTTTGCGTAAAACTTGTATCTAGTTATAAAATATATTAACATATGTTCTTAAAGTCACACCCTAAACTTCAGATTTTGTGTATCCCCAGAGAAGGAATAACAATGGCCAGGGCCGGAGGCAATTTAATGGTAGAGCTTTTAGAGCTCAAAGAGAAGATAGTATTAGGCGAACTGTCTATGTTTCAGACATCGATCACAATGTAAGTGATAATGAATGTGGACTTTATTCCGCACTTTTTCCTTGAATCTTACGTTGTTCACAATGTGTGCTGATATGCTTCTTAACTTCTTTAAATTAGATCACTGAAGAGCAACTTGCTGCATTGTTTAGTGGTTATGGGCAAGTAAGATACTATCTTATGAAAATGCTTGATATTTGCTCCTTCTCATTCGAACTTAACTATACGAAAATGAGATATCTAAGTTTAAAACAACATAGGTGGTATATGCTTATGTTTTATTTTCTGTTTTTGGGTGTAGTTAGCATTCTGTTTGTCCCATCTGGCAGGTTGTTGATTGCCGTGTTTGTGGTGATCCACACTCCCGGCTTCGCTTTGCTTTTGTTGAGTTTTCTGATGAATGTAAGAATGTTGTTTTGTCAACATTTTGTTTCTCGGCATTGCTGCTTTTGCCTTTGCTTGACTTTTACTTTTAATTTGCCACGTGGATTAACTTGAACAGACTCTGCAAGGGCAGCTCTTAACCTTTGTGGGACACTGTTGGGATTTTCTCCAGTTAAGGTGTTGCCTTCGAAAACTGCTATCCTTCCTGTGAATCCTACATTTCTCCCCAGGGTATGAACAAATATCTTGCATTTTCTGTTGTTAGTTTTGCAATGTGATCTCCTCACTTAAAGTCTACTTTCAGTTTCCTATTTGAGGAACTCATGAGTTTTTATTTCTGTTGTTTTCCTGGGTCATTCATGTGTAGTCGGAGGATGAACGTGAAATGTGCGCTAGGACAGTTTACTGTACAAATATTGATAAGAAGGTATATTTTCATTTCTTTCTACTGGGTTATTTCAAAGCATGAGGTGGTAGTACTAATTCATGTCTTTCTGATGCTGCAGTTTTATTTATTTACATTTGTGTTCTTTGTGATGCATGATTTAATGCAGATGCATTACCTAGCTTGCTAAGTGGTTGTATTTTATATGACCTGATTGTTTTGTTTTTTCTTCATTGAATCTTAACATACTTTTCCATGTGCAGGTGTCTCAAGCTGATGTCAAGAACTTCTTTGAAACCAGATGTGGTGAGGTGAGTGAGACTGAAATTTTTACGTGTTTCTGAAGTTGTTGTTGGTAAAGAGGTGCTCTTTAGCGACTGAAGAAGTTTTTCATCTGCAGGTTTCTCGTCTGAGGCTTTTGGGAGATCATGTGCACTCAACTCGTATTGCTTTTGTTGAATTCACTATGGTAAGTTTGAACGTACATTTGTGAATGTGCAAACAACATACGAAACTGCTGGATTGTTACTGTTGTGACCAATAATGCAAAAAGGCAAAAAAAATAAAGGAAAACGGAAAATCATAAACAAAAGATTGAGTTGATTCTCCTCAGTTTCCTATTTCCTGTGATGTATATAGTTCACGTCCATTTCTAATTCTTGTCAATCTGTTATTTTTTCTTATTTTTGTTTGGGCAATTGGATTTAGTGTGTCAAAACGTGAAAGATGGCAAAATCAGTGGCGCTAACCTATCTTGTACTTGCTTCAATCTGTTACTCATATATGATATAACTGCTTTCTGTTTCTAATTATGCATTATCTCTTCCATGTCTTATGCCGAAATAACTCACTCATCTTTTAGAATGATATGATGTGGTCCAGGTAATCAGTATTACCTGTTTCCTGATGTGCAAGATACATTTTGGTGTATTATTTTGGATGCTAGTTAGATTTGTCCTGCTTCTTTGTAGATCCGGAAAACAATCTCATTTTATTAAACTGCTGTATGCTAGGTAAGTGTTTAACATCTGAGGTTATAGATTACCCAAGGATCGAGTTGGTGAGTCATAATATCACACTTAATGAGCTCATGTTGCCCAAAATATGTGGTGACAATTGCAGTTCAGATTGTTTCCCTTTTTCTTCCATGTTCCCTTGAAGGGCAGAGAAGTGGAAGGTAACGTTTATGACTTTTCCCGATCTATAAGGATTTTCGCTTTCCACTTCAGATTCATGTTTGGGAATTGAAGCATATTAAGTCCTTCAGTTGATACCTCTCTTAACTTTTTATGAAACTGCCTTCTGATCAGATTTCTCAGTCTGAGAACCAGTTGACTAAGACTTGCACTAGTCATCTCGGCTAGTTGCTCTTTTTGGTAGGAAGCTTAATTTCTGGAATTTTCATTGGATTCCTTAATATTTTAACTGAAAAGGAAGTAGTTAGATAGGATAAATTGGAATTCTTATCCAAGCATGAAACTAATCACATATAATCTCATTTTTGCATGTCTGTATGCTTACATAAGGTGAAGGTACCACTGGAATGTTCAGTGGTCTGACTATCAACCATTTTGTGAATGCTAATATATGGACACAACAACTAGAGGAGTCTCAGATGTTTTTATTTTGGTCATAAATTCATGGGAGTGAGCAACTCGTTTAGAGAAAATTAGTGCTGATGAATCTCTGTATTGAGGAGAGTGATGGTTAAGTTGAGAAATGCACTTACATAGGAACATTTTACTGCAGTTATGAAGGAAATTGCATTGTGGTGGCTTGCGCTATGTTTTAACAATCATGCATGTGTCTGCATATAACTCAGAAGCTGATGGCTTTGATTGTGATGCTTAGAAGATAATGAAGTTAGATTTGGATTGACCAGTTAAGGGAATGAATCTATAGGGTGGAATGTCTGGAGTATGTTTAGATTTTGAATTGAGGTGATGCGCATTTGAACTTGGTGAATATACCATTAATAACATCCACCATGATGTTCTCATCATCAGTTTCTGTATTTGGCATCTATACGTACACATTTCCCTTGTCTTTTATAGCAGATTTATTTCCTCTTTTCCACCTTCTGCTTATAATAGATAAGCAGGATGAAAATATATACTTCGTAACAGAATAAGAATCTTTTGGTTCAACTTGGGGACCATGAGGCTGTGCTTCTGATTCACCGCTTCCCATTTACCAACTGAAAAAGAAATGCTAAAACATCTTTAATAGGGATATTATAGCTCATAGGCATACTGATACCGATTCTCTAATCTGCAGGCTGAGAGCGCAATTGTGGCACTGGACTGCTGTGGTGAAATAATGGGATCCCAGCGCATCAGGTAAAGTCATTGAAGGAGTGATTAATCTGCCTAACATTTTCAGTTTGGAAATTTAACATGTTAATCAGTTGTATTCAATTGATGATCTATCTCACATTGTAGGGTGAGTCCTTCAAAGACACCTGTGAGGCCCCGCTTTCCTCGCCCTGTTCTGAACTAGCTGACAAAAGATTGGGAAGGAATTTAGGGCTGATTTTGTTGGAAGAGACGGTCTGTCCTGAAATTAATGAAGGGGTGGTGAAACATACCTTCTACTGTTTCCATCTTTCTGGCAATAGTACCTTTTTAATGCTACCAAACATCTCTCTTGACTCTGTTTAATTAGTCTAAGGATTGTCCCAATCCTGAGTACTTTTACCAGAATGGATTATGATTTTTTTATTTTCGGAGCTATATAGATACAGTTAATTAACATATTGATGGTCATGAGCTGAAATCTTGCAGGTATATGTGTTGTCGTTGTCATTAGATGATAATGGTGCAATGTCATAATGTTGCTTGCATTTGGTTGATTTCTCATTAAAAAAAAATAAAAAAAAATTGAAAACCTTTGATTAAACTCAAAAATTTGACCTCTGAGAAATTCACATGTTTCTACTAGAAAAGACAGTTGAGAACAATGATGCATCCTTTGTTTCTTCTAGTGTCTTGCATATATAACTGCTAAATGCTTACATCTGTAGCAAGTTGGTTACTTTAGGAGAAAATGTAGTTTGCTAAAAGACCTGACATGCTAATTTGCAATAGGACATCAAACCCTCTTAGCTTTTCTTGCCTAAGTTGTTCTGTATGTGGTGCTGTTTTTTGGCAGTTGTCTATCCCAATAGGTCATGATTCAGGCAATGTGAACAAAATGGTTGAAGAAATAATAACCATGAAGTTACTTTGATTAAGTTCAGGGGTTTGACTCTTGAGGCTTTTGGGCACTCCTCTTGTTCCAATTTAGACGAATTCTTGTACACTTTTCACTTATTGAGCATACTTCCTTGTGACTTAGGTCAAGAGTTCGAGTTATCAAGAGAGTTGGTAGAGATTTACTATTGATCTTCTTTTGAAAAAAAAAAAAAAAAGAGCATGGTTTAATTAGCCATCCTATGCCTTTTGGCAAATGGTTGTAAATGGATATTGTTGGTGTCATTGCCTGTTGTTTTAATCATCTAGTTTTGGAGGCTAAGTCGCCGGTCAACAACAAGGGCTGTGCAAGTTTTTGACTCAAAGGTAGGTGGTGAGGAAGAAGCCTTGAAGAGAACCGTTAAGAGGTGGAGAAAAAAATTTTCTTTGAAAAAAAAAAAAAATTAAGGATAGAGTAGCAATGTGCTTAAACTGCCAAGTGAGAGTGATGAACTTAACGTTATTATGTGCTTGATCCTTATTATTTGATATTCATGCATGTAAAATAAAAGGTATAGTAAATATCTGTGTATAGATATTGCAAAGTAATAGGAAAAGAAGAAGTATTATAAAGTATAGAGAGTTACGAAATACAATTTAGGTGGTAAAATATTTTTGTATGATATATTAGTTATGAGTTCGAGTCACTAATAGATAACGGATAGGCGGATTTAAAAAATATAATAATAATAAAACTTGTATTGAAAAGAAGATGGCTTCAAAAAAGAAGCAAGATCAAAATTGTCGAAAACTTGAAAGTGGGTGGGGGAAAGAATATAAGAAATCTGTTCACATGGGATTTTTATTTTGAAATTTCACCCTTTTTTTCCCCTCTATTGTGTGTGATCTGTTTTTTTCCAAAATCAAACAAATAGTCACATTTTAATTAGAGAGTTAGAGACAGCTTCACTAGGCCTAAGTAGCCGGCTAAAAGCGGCCTTTGTTGACAAACCCGTGTGGGTCATTCACAATTGTCACTTTTAAAGCATAAATTAAAGCATTTGTTCTGGAAACAATATTGGGACCCCTTAATCTCCTTGGACCTCAAGAAAATTGACATCGATTTAATGTCAACCATAGCTTTCTTCCAAGTGCAAACAACGTTGTATGAACGAATTTTTTTTTATTATATTGTAAAATGAGTATTACAAGTCGTTAGATGATTGAAAAGTAGTAAGATTCTCTGTCTTTTTAGTCATCTCAATGATTGTCATACCTATTTCGAATTATAGAATGAGTAGTCAAGACTTAGGTCCTATTTGAGATTATGGTAACTTATTACAAAATACTTTATTTGTTAGAGATTTGAAAAAGTGTTTAATAAGTGCTTAATTTTTTTTTATTTAGGTGTAAACTTACAAAAGTACTCTTTTAATATTTGGTAATATATGATATTGAATTTTTAAAAAATTCTATTTTCATTAAATTATAAATTTAAAGTAAAATAGCTAAATTTCTCTTTAGTGATTTTAAAAATAAAAGCTAATTCAAAAGTATTTATTTTTACCGGTCAAAAATTTTATCCCTAAATTTAGAAATAATATTTACTAGACACTTAAAAAAATATTTTTTAAATAAAAACACCGCAACTCCAAACAGAGCTTACCCTGTATGAACAGAGGTCCACTTGTGCAACTCTCTTTCCATTCATCATTTTTTTAATTCTGTTTAAGCCACTTGATTTTATAATAGACATATTCTCATTTTGGAAGAGCAAACTCGCACGCGTTTTAAATTGAATGTCTTGCTTTATATTGTAATTCGTCACAAAATAATTTTAAATTTTCTTTAACAAAAAAATTACGTGCTATAATCATCTTTTTCAATTTTTACTTAACCATTAAATTGCTAAGTAGCTCTTTTTTTTTGGCTCTCATTGGTTCCCACACACACGTGTGGAGTGTTGTAACCTCACCAAGAAAGAGGGGGTGTGGATGGACAAATGATCCTTTTTTTTTTCCTAGCCTTTCAATAGTGACAAACTTACTCATATCTGAATAAAGGCCGTCCTTGATCCTAATGAATTTCAGTTTGGTTAGGTATATATACACAGATTTCTTTTCTTTTTCTTTTCCAATTTTCTTCTATTACTATTGGTGGATGGATGGAGTCATTTATAAAAGGCTGTTTTAAATATCGAAAAAATTGTCACGATACGTCACAGTTATCATTTGACTGGTGAGACGTGTATGGACATCACACACACATGTTAGTGTGATTAAATCCCTAATTTACACAATTAGATTCTTAATATGAAAACAAATATTTAATTTAATTTAATTTACAGGTTCACCGGTATAGTTACAATGAGAAGCTCAATATCAACAAGGAAAAGCAAGTTAATTACTTCATTTAGAGGAAACAAATATTCTGTTTTCCTTTTCTGTTAGTAAAATATATTCTTACCCTGACATAATTTTAATTTGTTGCGCAAATATTTCTGTCAAAATATAAATATCCCACCCACATCAGTTAATTAATAGATTTTAGATTGATTAATAAGATTCATAGACTATTCTATTCATTACTAATTAATTTTAAAATGAAAACCCATCTTCCTTAACAATATCTATTATCATTAAAAGAAATTGAGAACACAGATATGGAGTTGATTCAGTTGCTCAAGAAACCCAAAAAAAAATAATAATAATAAATAATAATAATCCATAACTTCATTGACTTCTCCTTAATCAAATCTGCTTATCTCAAATTCCCACATGGTAGAATTACCTCTTAGTTTCCATGAATATGGGATGTTCTTATTATACTTGTCAATTTAATTATAACTTTCAATTTGATCTTCAATAGGATTAAGAAAGTAATCTTGTACATTTTGGTCTCTTATACACATCTACTGTGAAAATTAGCTGGATGCGAACAATGTAAAATTGAATCACGCGCGCAGTCTCAATTTATGTATACGGACATGTTTGGATAACAAGTTTTCACTCTGTTTAGGAGACAAGACAAAAAACATACAATTTGATAAAAATATTTAGGTAAACTTGATTTTTTATTTCATTTATAAACTCTGTATTCAGAATTAAATGTTAAAAAATTTTACTTACGTCTGCTGATGTCATAGATTCTCTAATATTTATTTCACATCACAGAATTTATAGATGAGATAAAAAATCAGATCTACTTAAATATTTGGCCCATATATTGATTAACGTTTAAGAAACGGAAACTTAGTATGTTAAGATAAAATATTCCACAAAACACATCCAGATAATTAGAATGATGCAAGCAACTAGAGAGTTGCGATTTTGTGCAAAATAGTCAAATATTCCGGCTTTAAACATATGTAAAATATTTACATAGATCCGATTTTTTATCTCATCTGTAAATCTTGTGGTTATGATTAAATATTAAAGAATTTTACTTACATAAGGTGATGTCATAAATTTTTTAAAATTTAATTTATAATTATTACAGAGTTTACAAGTAAAATTAAAGATCGGATATATCTAAATATTTACATTAGACATATAGCCATATCGGGTTTAATTATAATTTGGCTTCTAGATTTGTGGCAAGTCTCATTTCTAATGTCTACATATGTGGCACGTGTTTGAATGGGAGTTAAAAACTTTGATCTTGGGTAGGGTTGACTTGAGAGGACACACCTTTTTCCTAAAAAAATAATAAAAAAAAAAAGTTTGGTGTGTTTGGATTTCGTAATTGAAAAATGAGTAGGGTAGTATAACAAATTTACTGATTTTGAAAATAACAGAAGTCTCTAATTGAAATTCTTTTTGGATGAGTTATTATTATACCACGTGAGTGTTTAAAAACTAAAAGTTAGACTATGTAGGGATAAGAAAGAAAAAAAATTATTAGATAAACACGTAAAAGTATTTCAAGATTGTAAATTGTTGAAAGGTTGCTGTTAAAAAGTTGCACTTCTGAATACTGCATATTACTCCTACAATTCACCAAAATGATCATATTTTGTAACCAATCCTTCAATGAGATAACTGTATAGTTATGTAACAAGCATCTCACTCTTTAATTATACTAATTTTCTGATCTTATTTTTAGAAGGGGGTGTAGGAAGGAAGAAGCTATAAGAAAGATGGGAACTGTTGTTTTAAAATGAATAACACCGACATTAGTATTAAGTTATAGTATTTGATTATCTCCTTCGAATCGTATTTAAATATACTATTAAGGATTATTTGCTCAGGTTTACATGATTTAAAATTTGATGTCTAAAAGTTTTCTCCATTCCACACATTTTAGGCTTACATGAACGTTTAATTATTAACTACAAAGTTTGAATAGGTTTCATTACTCTATATTCCTAATCAAAACTTGTTTAAAATTTTCAAATTTGTAGAAACTTGATACGAAT
This sequence comes from Cinchona pubescens, assembly GCA_025175665.1. Classification (NCBI taxonomy): domain Eukaryota; kingdom Viridiplantae; phylum Streptophyta; class Magnoliopsida; order Gentianales; family Rubiaceae; genus Cinchona; species Cinchona pubescens. Next base: position 1,464,154 of record JANKKI010000085.1, on the reverse strand, counting down.
GATGAACAATTTTTTCTACACTTAACACGGCATCATTAATAACGCACGAAAATAAGGTTCTATACAAGTGCTAATATTTAATTTATACGTGGCAATAGTGATAAGATTTATTAGTGAATCTAGACACAATTTTTTTTATAAGTATATTCATGCTGAAGTTTACATTACCAATAGTTTTTATAAACCTCAAAATTACATTGGCAATAGCTAAGTATCATTGTTATACAAGTGTAAGAAACAAAATTCCACTAACCTAAAAGAATACTACATTAGTAGATTTCTTGAAGGAAAACTTGCTAGATTATCAAATTGAAATAGAACACTTCTTCAGAAATATGTTTAATATATTTTTTGTTGAATTATATTAGTAAAAAAAAATACAATTTTGTTGACTCTTTTAGTCTTTCTATCATATCTTCTCTTTTTTTTGTCAGGAAAGAAAATATTGACTGGCAAAATTTTTCTGGCACATGCCCGAGATATAGAACGATAGAGATGACCCAACTCATCCAATTACCTAGTTCTTAGGTCTCTCCTGTTTAAGCTTTTAATTAATCTTAGCTTTCTAATTATCCACCCCAGCTATCTTTTTACTATATAACGAAAAATAAAATTAAAAAAAAAAAATTGAGTAATACTTGGGAAGACATACTGGTGGCGATCAAAATGATTTTTTTTTTTTATTTTATAAATTTGTTTATTGTTGGATTGTCAATCCATATGATTAGGTTGGTGATGAAACTATCAAAACTGAAACAGTCTATTATGTATATTGCACGACATTATGTTATATTAATATTTTTAATTAATAACGAAATACATAACTATAATTTGTGTTCGACTAATTAATGAATGAAAACATAGAAGTCTTCAAAAAAAGTATTACAAATTTTCTAGCATAGAGTTAAATCACAAAACCAAAACTCGAGAAGAGATTAATGCATGGTTAATTATGAGATAATTCACTTCATTTTCATCTAAGTATACATGATCTTTCCCCTTTTGTAGATTACTAAAAGCATGATTAGTAAAATTTTAAGCAGTAAAAAACATACACATACCTAACTAGTTTAGGAAGTCAATTTCGTACTTTGGTTTTGATCCGAAATATACAAAAATCATGTAAATTCCTAGCAGAGGTCTTGCTTGTATAAAAAATGTATAAGAGAAACTTGTCAAGGACCACTTCTAGACTGCTGTATTGAGACAGGTTTAGTATGGAAAAAAAAAGATTCATTTCCTTGAAACCCCACTCACCTCCCACCCCCTACCCCCCCAAAAAAAAAAAAAAGGATTTCTTAACCGTTAATCTAAGACCGTACGTACATTTCCAGATTCGCTATAAAAACCCTGCACTCGTTTCATCCCAATCATCATAATTCTTCACAAACCTCAAAACCAACAAAAAAAAAAAAATCATCGGCTAAAACTAGTAGTACTTCTTGAAGTCTTCAAGAATAAATAAAATGTCTTGTTCGGGTGCAGCTGCCGGCTACAGAGACCCTGTGAAAGTAGTGATAATCAATACTCAATACGTAGAAACTGATGCAATGAGCTTCAAATCAGTTGTTCAGAGGCTCACTGGAAAGGATTCCAAAATCGAGATCGACCCTTCTTCTAATTCTAATTCTTTTATTCACAAATCATTCTATCATCAGCAACAGAAAACAAGGTTTCATCCATCGTCGGCGGCGAGTGTTAATCCTGAAATGTCTCGAGGGTTGTCGTTTAAGGATTTGGATAAGTTGCTGAAGGAATTGCCACCACTAGATGAGTTTTTGTCGGCTATGCTCTGATTAATTAATGCTATTATACATACGTACAAAATACCAACATATTGATTGGTGTATTCCTTCATTCTTTCTTTTAGCAATATATTTATTTTTGTAACTAAATTTCATATATTTGATCTTCTATTACTTAATTATTTAGTACGTACTTAATATATATGTACATTTTGAAGATTTGTTGCGACTCGTTGGCATTCATAGGCCAGGTATATGGATATGAATATCTCCTAGTACAATCTCCCTCTTTTGTTTTTATTTATTTTTCCTGGGTATATGGAGCCTAGTGTCTAGGGTAGTAATAATCCTATAACAATCTTCCATTATAATAACATAATAGTATAAATTTTCTCAGTGGAAAGGAGAGTTTGTCTATTGCTAATGTCTATTAATCCTAGCCCAAATGGTTTATCACAAAAATTAAATAAATTAATGGAGTTATTTGGTCCACATTCGAGAATAAAATTGGAATTAATTATATATGATAAACTTTACTACAATTTCTGCCATTTTCCCTAATTACTTGTTTGATTTGAAGCATGAATGGATTTCATCATCATTTTTCCTAATTACTTGTTTGATTTGAAGCATGAATGGATTTTATATTAAACTATTTGATACTCGAATCGAATTTGACTCTATAATAGTTCGTTCGAATTTAGTTCGTCAATATTTGAACCAACCTTGAACAATATTTAGCATTCGTTAACATTTTGTGTTTAGTTTAAACTCGCCTCAATAAGTTATAAATATTAAATTTACATATAAAAATTTCAAATTACTCGAGTTTGACTCAATAAAAGTTTGTTTGAATTTGACTCGAAAAATAAACAAACTAAATTGAATAGAATTTTAGCCTTGTTAAAATAATTATCAAACAAACTTAACACTAGATAGTCTGCCTTGTTTATATTCATTTACACCCATAAAATTAAGGAGGTATTTGATTTGTGTATGAAGGTAAGAAATGATAATCAAAGTTAACGATACCCATGCATATTGTTAGATTGGATATTATGGAAATTAAAATATTAAAAAATACACCATTTCATTCCCTATTAATGACTTGAGTATCAAATTGATTACTCATTAATATTATGAAACTTATTCCAGTTCTAAACCAAATAAGTAATGGAGAATGATATAAATCTACACTTATAGTAGGGTTTATGATTCTTATCGATCTTGATTCTGATTCTCAAATGTGAGCCAAACAGCTCCTAATTACTACTAAGTTAATTAATTTCAAATTCAAATCATAAGTAAGGAATGTAATGGAGCATTTTGTAACATTTTCATTCCTGTATATAGAATGATTCTCATAGTGTTCGACTAAAAATATCTATAATTGTTTGATTCTAATTCATACACCTCATTAGACCTAACCCATAAACCAATTAACCCTAATGCTTAATTTGGGTGTTGGAATTTGGAAAGAAAAGAAGATAAAGGAAGGGAACGTGTGGTGTTTTTCTTTGTTTGGGAGTTTTAAGTGAGAAAAGAAGAAAAGATTTGAAGAGAAATGGAGGGACAGATAACTTTAAGGTTGTGTTTGGATGAGTGGATTTGATTTGTATGAAAGATTTGAAATGAATGAAATTGAAGTGGGTGGATTTAAAATGACTTGAAATTTGAGTAGATTTGAAATCCACACATTCTAACTACTAAAATTCCTCTTTTACTTGTTAGTGAATTTAAAATTCCCAACTAAATTAAATAATTTATTTGGGAACTTAACATGAATTTGGATTTCAAACACCTAAATCTCTCTATTCAAATACAATATAAAAAGTTTCTTTTCAAATATGAAGAGAAATAGAAGAAAAGTTAAAATTGTTCTTTAAATTTTTTTTATAATGCCAATTTTACCTACTGAATCCGTAACAATAAAATATTAACTAAAAGGATAAACTTGTAAATTCATTCATTTTTCTATTTTAACTCCCAAACAATATAACAAAAAAATTACAATTTCTTCTCTTATTTTTTAACTTAAACTTTCTGTGTCTTTTTTTTTCCATCCTAAACTCCCAAACTCGCTGTAAGTTTTTATCATGTGATTAACACATCAAAGAATTGATTATGTAGAAGAATTTAGTTCATTTATAGGCACAATCGCGAAAAGTTTAAGTAATTTTAATGAACTAAAGGTTGCAAATATAAAGTTACCAAATTGTTTTGTGAAACATTTTTATACATGTCCTAAATCAATTGCTGGGTGTATATATATATTGCTGAAAAATTCTTATATAATGAACTAGCGATAAGACCAAAAGCTAGTTTTTCTATAACGATTGTTAATTGTACAAAATATCTTTTCATAACCGGTATAAAATCTTCAAATGACTACGAATTAAAAATTGGGCCACACAATCTTTTAATCAATATACATAAACTACTTTTCACTCTTATAGTTTAACTTTATCATGCAATTTACATATAATTGCATATTGAGAACTAAATAGGAAAAGTAATTGCTGGGCCCCCCAAAAAAAAATAAAAAAACCTAATGTTAAGAAGTTTGATGACCAAATCAACTTTCTAACTTATTACTTATAGTATTTCATCTGTTTGATCCGGAAGCAAATATATGTACCGAGTGAATGACAATGTGATTAAGTTATAATCTTCGATTGAAACCATTTTAAAACCCAGGTGAAAACTTTAACTTCAGACATAATTAGCCCAATAAGATGCGCAATTAAATATATTTCTTGAAAAGCAACTTCATGCATTTTGAAAATTAATAAGTTTAAACCAAAATATCTATACTATATATAAAGTATGAGGAGATTTTGGTGTGATATCATTTTATATGTTTCCTATTTTTTCCTTCTTAAATTAGTTTTTAAACTTTCACTATAAATCCCTATAAAAACTTCTACATATTTATTAATTAATTTACTCTATAGAAATCACACACATAATGTGTATCTTTCCCACTAGTCTAAAATGATTCTTGTGTTAAGATAGCTTCTTCTTTTTTCCCTAATAACACAAGAAAAAGAAAAACAATTTTGACATTCTAATGTCACTAAAGTAGGAGAAATATAAATCCAAAGGCGTATGTAATTGGTGAACCGTGGCAGCCCAAGTACATGTTTGGTGCAACTGTAGAATACTCCCCGTGCTAAAAGTTGGAACTGGAAAATTAAATGATTATTGCGGTCTATGATTGTTTGGTGTACCTATTTTTGCCACCAAAAAAAGTAAAATGAAAAATCAGCACATTTCTCGAAATTTCTCCATCTTCTCCTATACTATAAAAAATAAATATCTAGTCCTATCTTAATCAAGCAATTGTAATCGCCTTTTAAATGTTAATTACACAAACAAATTGCTCAAAGTGTCACTGTTGGAAAATACTTTATTTGAATCAATGCAATTATCTTTCTTAAAACATCCCGGGCAGTTAAGAGGTCAATAGGGAAAAGATTAATATAGATTCGATTTTGAATTTCACTTGTAAATTTTGTAGTCAAGATTAAATCTTATATAATCTTACTTACATCAGTTGATGTTATAAATTTCATAATATTTAATCAATATCATAAAATTTACGAGTAGAATAAAAAATCGATTCTATCTAATTATTTCTCGATCAATAGACTATATATTGTGTTAGGTTTTATTAGGCGGGACATGTAATTGTATCAAAATATAATAGGTACTATCTATCAAGGTGGAAAATAAATAATAAAGGAAACAACCCATAAAACAAGGACAGTTATGTTATTAAAAGCTTATTCAAAATTATTAAACTTACACTTTTTTCAATAGATACAGTTTTTGTAGATCTAACTTCGATATTTTAATTTTCTTTTTGTCCTTTTTCACGTATGAATTTCTAACATGAATGACACTTCTTCAAAACCAAAACCAGATATGATTTAGATATTTACTAATTTAGTCGAACATTATTATTATTAAATTAGGTTTACATCACAGTGTTCGACAAATATTCTTCAAGTAGATCTCAACTCTTCTCTAACAAATTGGGTGAACTAAACATCACCACATGGTTGAGAAATTAAGCTGTAGATGGTACTATTTACCATTAATTAATCATAACAGACAAACAAATATTAGGCATGTTAGAAACTAAACATAGATTAATCTTAAGATAATTTTTTTAACTATGTGGATAATGTTGTTAAACATTCTTGTATTTTATAAATCAAAGACACGAGTCACAATAGATCTAGATTTTGGTCAACCGATTTGATCATGAGGTCTGAATCATCTGATACAATGTGGTCCGAATTATAATAATTGGCGACAAAAGCAACCATTTCACGGGCCATAGTTCTCACCTTTATATTTTAGACAAAAAAAAAAAAAAAAAAAATCATGTTGTGGAAGGTTTGGAGGAGGTTAACACCACGCTCAAAACCATATATATTGATGAGTGATCATTACAGATGACAGCCATCAAAATGGCCTCGCAGAATTTAAGCAATCTAAAATGTGTATATATATTTTAGAAAATGGCCTTAACAATCCCTCATATTTCATATTTATATTTTTTGGTCTTTCACATTTAAAATGATGTATTTTAATTTCTTACAAATTTAAAATGTACTATTTTAGTCCCTGGTTGCAATTACGGGTAAGGGTGTAAATGAACCAAATTGAACATGAATAGTGCCTTACTCGAATTCAAAATTTTTATGATACTCGAACTTGAGTTCGATCTTGAAAAATTTTACGTAGTTCAAGGTCTATTCAAATTCGTTTGAAAATAAGTAAAATGAATTCGAACTGGAGTAACTCGATTTTTTCGTAAGTAAAAGATGTAATTTTTTAAAGAGTATAGACATTTTAATAAATTTATATATAATAAAAAATAAAAAATATATATAGTGCTCGAAATGCTCGACGAGCACTCGAACATAATATATATATACTCGAGATCGACTCGTTGAGAGTTTCGTTAAAGTCGAGTTCGCTCAACTCAAGCTTGAGTCGAATGTTTGACCGAATAGCTCGATTTATTTACAGCCCCAATTACGAGTATATTTTGTCAAAAATACTCACATGCGTATCGATTGTAATATATTTAAGGGAAAATTTTACAATAAATAACTTTAAACACTAAATTGTCTCAAAAAAGAAGGATTGGAGTTGTTAGAATAGAGATGACGAAGCGGTGAGTGAGAGGAAGAGGGATGGTGATAGTAGGTGAGAATTTTGAGATAGTGGTGAAGGAAGTTTTAGATAGTGTTATTTAGTATTTAAAATTTGTATATTACTCATTTTGCTTATGAAAAATGTAATATTTAATACGCATGTGCGAATTGCAAGTCAAATATACCCGTAATTGTGTCTAGAGAATAAAATAGTGCATTTTGAATTTATGAGGGACTAAAATGTATCAATTTAAATGTGTGGGTCTAAAAAAGTATATAATATAAAATGTGAGAGACTATTAAAATTATTTTCTCCTATTTTTTTACTTTATTTTTGTGGGATGATTAAAAGATTAAATATAAGAGGGATATCTAATTTTCCTTTTTGGAATACTCAATAATATTAAAAGAAAATATATGATTTGCTTTTGTCTCGTTGAATTTAGTAATTAGAAATAGAAAAATTGGTTTAGATTTTACTTGAGTTCTTATAATACGAAATTTTTTTTATTTGATAAAATTGAATACAATCGAATCACTAAAATCAACACATGACAAGAGTAGCATTTTACTAGAAATAAATACATAACGATTATAATACTCACACTACTCCTATTCTACTAGTATATATTTAATTTAAAAGACTCTTATACACCATCTAATGGAAAGAGACAGGAATTAGTACGAAATTATAAATATCAAAATTCATACTCATTGTACTAGGATTTTAAAAAGTTTTTACAATATCCACATTATCTGTAAATTTTTATTCCTTTTTTTTTTTTTCATTCCATAACTATATTGAAAGTTTTCCCTTTTGATGCAAATAATTAAAGAACTTGTAAAATCAGCGAATGTAAAAATAGTGAAAGTAAGAGTTTTATATACTTTCCAACTAATTTGCATCCCAAAAGTATCATCATTACACTAAAGCTCAAAGTTAGGTTTCACTTTCACACATTGACTATAAAACAAGTAACATAATTCCATCTTACAATATCACCTAAGAAAAAAAAATTAAAAAATTCCCTCTAAATTGGAAGTGTAGTCCAATCAATGAATCGTCCAAACCAAAAGCTCCAAAAAAGAAAGGTTAAAAAAAAATAAAAATAAAAATAAAAATAAAAAAATAAAAAGTGAAAACACTTCAATTCTTAACAGGAAGAGATTGTATTACACGAGTGAAAACTGGCGCGTACACAAGTGTTCTGTCTCGCACACGCTAACCTTTGCCCAACTCTCCCGCTCTAATGGATTCTTTCCGGGTCTACTACTCCACCCATTCGTTCTTTGCTTTGCTTCGATTGGTTGTACTGCACATTGAAGCCTTTCATATTTCCAATTACAAAACATTTTTTTTATAGAAAAATATTTGTCACGCTAAGTGCCAAAATTTTTGTTCAAATATCATTAGATATGTTCTATATATTATTAATTTTAATGTTTTTAAATTTTTTTATTAAAGAGAAAAAAGTAAAATTATAATTTTTTTAGAATAATTATAAATTTTTATAATAGAATTATAGATATGTTAGGACGTTCTGATTGTTAGGATAGAATTAAAATTATTATGCGACAAAATTTTGATTAGTCATATAAATAAACTTATCTTAATTTATTTTAACCTATTTTATATAGGGATTGTAATGTATATATATATATATATATATATTTCCCCGTCTTATGTAACATTTGTCGCCGAAAGTAACAAAACAACAAATCAGAAAAGGTTAACAAAGTTGTTACTCTACACAACCAAACCAACCTTCGTTTTTTATTTTTTATTTTCAAACAAATCAACCTTAGTGAACATAGCAAAACTGAAATGGTCATGAAACTTTTATTTATCCACAGAATTATTATCACGAGTGATTTTTTTTTTTTTTTTAATGTGTACATCGATAATTTTTTATTAAAATCCTTTTAATACTTCTATAGTTTATAAGTTCTTGTATTATATGGTAGTATGAATCTTGTGATGCACACTATTACATGAATCGAATTATTCAAGAATTTATTGAACAACTAATATTCATTTGGCATTAAAAAAAAAAAAAAGCCTATCCTAATGGTCATGGATCAATTATTAATTAAGACTGGCTTTGAATTTCTTACTCAATTAGATTTGGATGATGTATTGCTACAAGAGTAATCTTAGTTAAACCAATATTATCTTAGACTAAATTATACATTTATGTGTGATTTAGTATGAAAACAAGTACAAAAGAATTTTAAGCTAAATTCATCTTATGCAAAAGAATTTTAAACTCCCTACGTAAAAATAATTTACTTGTAACTTTATGTATACTTATTTGCATTCAAAACTCTATCAATATGTTAAATTTTTATCATTATAAGGAAAAAAAGTAAAAAGAGAACAAGAGGTAACTTGATAGTAAATAATTCTTTTTTTTTTTTTCAGTTATAATTAGGATTCTGCTTGCTATCATAGCCATTTGCTATAGAAAAAAAAAAAAAAAAAGAAGGTAAAAACTAAAGAGAGTAAATAGATAAATTACAATATCCTCTAAATATCGTATAGTTTTTTTTTTTTTTTTTGGCATAAATCACCAAAAAATCTACTGTATAAAATTACATAGATACACTACATATAAATCAGATACAGATGCAAACATTACAGAAAGTTCTGATCTTGTTCCCCCTTCTTCTCCTCCGCTCCTCCACGCCCCCCTCCGGCCCTCTCCCCTCCCTCTCTCTACACGCACAAATTTACACACAGTTACGCACAATAAATGTATAAATATACACAATTCTGTACATGTCTACCCCTTTCTTTTTCTCTCTGTCCCTGTAAAACTGATAATCATTTTGTCCAAGATTTCCCTGGTTAGTTCTTCTAATCTCAAACCCCTTCACTACTTTATTTTCCATTTTGCAGTTAAATTTGATTACTTTCTTGATATTTTTATGTTGCAATTTTGGAAAAATTTGATTATTTTGCAGGATTTTAATGTATTTCTTGGGGGTGAATTCTTGTTGTTTTTTGAGGTGGGGTGGAGGTGTTTTGGTAGTTCAGTGATGTGAAAATTATGGGTGGTTGTTTATTTTTTAAATGGTAATTGAAAGATTGAAGCTTTTTGGGATTTCGGGTTTTGGATTTTGTCATTAAAAAAAATGGGGAATAAGTTGGGGAGGAGGAGACAAGTTGTAGATGAGAAGTACACAAAGCCTCAAGGATTGTACCAACATAAGGATGTGGATCACAAGAAGCTTAGAAAGCTGATACTTGATTCCAAGCTTGCACCTTGCTACCCTGGTGATGATGAATGTGGTGCCTTTGATCTGGAGGAATGCCCCATTTGCTTCTTGGTCGGTATTACTACTGTATTTTTTTTTTTCTTGTTATTTGCCTGGGTTCTCATTATTTGTGTGAATTGATTTCTTTCTTGACGTTCTTGGTTGAATGAGAAACATGATATACTTAGCCTTGTTAATCATGATATGTGATTGTGGGGTAAGGCTGGATGAGTAACTTGAGGGTCTGGTTTAGCTTCTGTTTGTTATTTGAAGAATTTATGGATTGCTTTGGAAAACGAATAAGAGAAACAGCCTTTTTTTTGGCTATTAGTATCCCAAATTTGCCTATTTTAATTTTTGCTTATACCATTTATGGCAATGTTTGAATTGTTGTACGGGGAATTGGGGTGTGCAGGAAGTAGTACAGCTTTACAGTATCATGTCATGCACGGTTATGGTTGCATTTTTTAGTGGTTTATATGTAGTTTTGATGGTGTAACTTGATTTAGATTCATTGAGGAATGGAGGAAACAATTTGAGGTATAGAGAGAGGATTTTCACATCTATTCAATGAAATTGAAATTGAAATTGAACCTATGTGAGTTTTCACTTGTTTGTTCATCCAATATTAGGTAAAGGTTGATTTTGTGTATCTGAGACTCAAAGTCTGGCTACTGTGATTAAATTGGATTTGAAGCTAATGAACAAATCCTATATTTAGATACCAGACGAATCAACAAGTTATCAGAATTTTTCGAATCAATCTACTTCTGGATTTGGTTTATGAGAAGGGTCCAAAATACTTTGATTTCTTAGGTTTTTGCAAACAAGATCATACCTTAATGGCAAACATATTATGGGCAGGAGAATGTGGTTGTTTTGAAAAATAAAGAAAAAAGAGAGAAGAAAATAAGCGCTATGATGTGAAACCTTTGTGCAAGATATGGTAACATGGATTTGAATTATCATTTTGTTCTTGATTTTTTTCCTTATTGAGCTATGGAACTATTTGTTACATCGTGGAAAATCTTTTGACTTTCTTGCCTCCCCTGAGCCCTTGCTCACATCCAAATCCCTAAAAAGATAAAGAAAATATGGACAACTTGGTCGGCAATTCTTGTTTTGTGGAAATGGTTGGAACAACCTGCAATTGAGTTGCTATGCTGCTGTAAATATTTATTGATACACTTATGTCTGCTCTTACCTGAAGTTATTTAAAATTGCAGTACTATCCTAGTCTAAATCGTTCAAGATGTTGCATGAAAGGCATTTGCACAGGTATAAATAGTTCTTCTTAGTATAGATAAATGCTTAATGTAGAGAATTCTTGATGGATGCAGTTCTTAATAGGTGAATTCTTTCATTCTGTTTCTTTGCATCAGAGTGCTTCTTACAAATGAAGACTCCTAATTCAACTCGCCCAACACAGTATCCTTGATTTCCTATGTTATGGTTATTGGTTTTATGGTAGAAAATAAGTTGTTATTTACTTTTCCTTGCTATGTGTTCTATCTGCCGTCTCCAACTTGGTCCGAAAGGGTTTCAGCAGAATCAGATTACTTTCTCATTACCATAATAACAACTGTTATCTCTCCTTTTCAACTTTACTTTCCACAGATTCATTGGCCCGTAAGTTGTTATTTACTTGTTCTATATACTGTCTCCTACTTGGTCCGTGAGGGTTTCAGTGGAAACAGATCCCTTTCATATATATATATAAACTGTTATCTCTCCTTTTCATCTTACATTCCATGGCTTCTTAGCCAGTGCTTGGTAGGGGGATGTGGGAGAATTGGAGCTTTGGGTTTTGGGGAAGTTGTAAGCAAGGAATACATTATGCTTGTGTTCCTTAATGTTACCAGATGCCCTTTCTGTAAAACCTCGAATTACGCTGTGGAGTATCGAGGAGTCAAATCAAAGGAGGAAAAAGGATTAGAGCAAATTGTAAGATCCTTTGTTTTACTGCCTCATTATTTCATTGCCTTGCTTACAAGTCCAGAATGCATTGTAAATACCAATTTCTCATTATGACTATTTTTACCACTTTAGGAAGAGCAGCGAGTTATAGAAGCCAAAATAAGGATGAGGCAGCAGGAACTTCAAGATGAAGAGGACAGGAAACTGTGAGATGAAAAGAAGAGAGGTTAGTTCTTCAACTAGTATCACTGAACCAACCGAATCTGAGCTCCGCTCAACAGCAGGTATTAAGTTGACCATAGTGAAGTGGTTTAGTAGATTTAGCTGCTGGGACTGTGTTGAATTCACTTCTGTTCTTTCTTTCTACAGCTCCATCTTTTTCTTCTGCTGTAGAAGGTGATGAAATTGTTCCTTCTCAGGAGTCTTGTGCTGCACTAGCTGTCAGACAACCTCTTCGCCCGAGGCAGAATAGGTATAGAAAATTTCTTGTATTGCCCCTTTCCAATTTATTTCTTTCTAGAAGTTGGAGTTCGTTGCCCTTACATACATTGTCCAACATAGAAAGGCAACATTATTATTCAGGTATCAGGTTAGTGGGGGATGGTGTGTCGTTTAGCCTCATTATAAGCTAAAAGCCGATCTGTTAGAAACAAATGTCTTAGCATCTTTATGTAACTTGGTAATTCCACATTGAGCTAGGTGTTTAATTTGTATTGCGGATTTAGAAGCAGTTCTAGGAATTCACTACATAGGTAAACACCTCGCTTTATGTTAGCGGACCTACCAGTAGGGCCACAGGTTTCTGCTCTTACACATGGTTTATCTAGGTTTACTTTTGTTTCTTATTGTAAAACCCTTGGTATTTTGTTTAAATGCATCCAAATGTCTGCATGTCAATTCTGGTTCTTCAAACTTGGAGTACTGCAGGTTTTCTGATACCTGTGTTGTAAGCAGACCTCTAAAAGCAAGGGATTGTATACATTCTTGGAGACTCTAAATTTCTCAGATTTATATGCTATTCTTTTTAAGAAAAATGAAATATGTCGCAACCTCAACATCCCCCCTCCCCCCAATCAGCTCATGCACCCCCCACCCAAGAGGGGAAAAAAGAATTCATGTCTTAGTGTTCATTTTCTCTACGTTCCAAAACAAAACTATCCCAAAAGAATGTTGATCGGCTGTTCATGCACTCCACATTATGACTGTTTCTTGGTTTATTGTACTCCTGATATGCATGCACCTTCATATAATTCTGACTTCTGCTCCCCCCATTAATGCATAAGAAGTGATATATTTGAACTTAAAGGGAAATATATCATGAATTGGTACACATTAGTTATAAATTGTTCCATTGGCTTGTTTGCTAGTTATTCACCTTCTTGTTTTTCAATAAAGTGAGAAGAGTGTAGACACAATGTTTTCTGCTATTGCTACATGAAAACAGTTATTAAAATATAGTTGATGGTAATATATCTGAAGTGCATGCTATAGCCCCTTTGCTGCTGTTATTTCTATCTCAAGCTTAATCTGTTGTTATTCTTCAAAGTGACTCAATTTTAACTCGTTTTCATAGAGAACATCAATAATTTATGTAACTAGGTGTTTACTTTTAGATGTCATGTGCAACTGAACATCTCAATATATTTAGAATTCTAATTGTAAATATGCTCATTTTAAAAAGTAATTCTTCCTGCTTGGTGCACTGTTTTGTTTTCGAGGTATGGTTGGATCTGATTTCATGTAGATCTTTGGGTGTTTGGTTGCTTAAGTCATGTATCTATCATGAGAATATCAGACAAATATGTAATGTTGAAAATTTATCTTTGGTGTGAGATGCAGTTCAATTTTTCTTTTTTGATGTGCACGAGTATTTCTTATATTGCAAAACTTCATATTATCAAGTTGATAAAATAATAACTGTTGTCAGGTTCCTCTTAGATAATTTGCATACTGCATCTCCTTATTTCTTGCTCTCTTTCCGAGTTTCAGGGAGGATGAATTTGACCTGGATCTCGAGGACATCATGGTCATGGAAGCCATATGGCTGTCCATTCAGGTACTTTTATGAGGATTTAAGAAATTATTGTATTAAGATGTTCTCAGCAACTATTTTGCTCTTAAGCGTTTATAATGAAATAAATAAATAGCACTATAAGCATAAGAAAACACTGGTGAAAACCTTACATTCTGTGATGTCTACATAGTTTTGTCTTATACTGTCGTTCTCAACTTGCTTTTTGTTATTTTGAATATAGCTTAAACATAATCCTATGAATTTCAGTCTAGTTATTGTGATCAAAGGTTTATGTTCACTCAATGGGTTTGCAAGTTTAAACTTACTTATCTCAAAACATTTTAAAACCTAAACCTGCTTTTTTGTTGATATCACCAATCACTGCATTTTTCTTCGATTGTTCATTTCACATGGTTACATACATTTTTACTGTTTGCCTTAGTTGAGATCTGAAGTGACCTACTGGCATTTATCTTATGAACTGTTATGTTGATAGGAGAATGGCAGGCGGCGAAATCCTATGTACATTGAGACAGCTCCTTCAGAACAATATATTGCTGAAGAACACTCTAACTCAGCAGTCATGGCTCCAGTTGCAGGATCTTCCTCATCCCCATCTGGTGGTCTTGCATGTGCAATTGCAGCCCTTGCTGAACGCCAGCAAATGGGTGGGGAGACCTCCAGTAGCTATGAAACAAACATGTCTGCGTATAACATGCATCCTGAATGTGTCAGGTTCCCAAACACAGATCACGAACCCGAGAATTTTCCTGCTGCGGAGATGACCTCCATTGAGGGTTCACATGATATTCAAATGGCAATGACCAGAGATGATAGAGAGTGGGTAGATAATAGATCACAGACGGCTGATGTTGGAACTAGCTATGCAGGTTCTGATGATGTAGAACATGATGTACCTCCTTCAGCACTGCCTTCACGAGATGAATCTGATGGCATGTTCCAGCCCGTTGCTGGTCCAATTGTGCCGGAGACTTTTGAGGAGCAGATGATGCTTGCCATGGCTGTTTCACTGGCTGAGGCTCGAGCTAGAACAAGTCCACCCGGAGTTGCATGGCACTAGCCTTCAATTCCCGATAATTCCTTCTTGATTTGTACGTCTCCCGTCCCCTTATCCCTTTTCTCTCATGAGGACATCCCTCGTTCCTTTGTTTTCCACGGCATACACAATGTAAACAGGGGGGAAAAAAATTGATTTTAGCATGATGAATGGTACATTTTACCAGTTAGTTTCCCAAGATTGGAATCATTTATCCTTCTTCATGCGAAGCAATGGATCCGGGCTTCGAGTAAAATGGCATGGAACTTCTTGATTAGTTTTGTTACTGTATATTCGCGGTAATTTCTTGTTATATGTGGTCTGAAATATTGTTCTTGGTACATAGGAACTCAAATTGTGAACTTCTGAAGTTGCTTTAATATATGGTAGATGAAGGTTCTCTCCCAACTTGTTGGGTAGAACTCAAAAACTTTTAAGTTTGGCTCATTCTTTGTTTTTTTAGGTAGTTGGGCTCATTTTTCAACAGCCATCTTGTGAAGCTACTATATTTTTGCCCTTGTGTATTCTACCTTAAGAGTGGATTAATAATAACCCAATTTTCCATTATGGCAAAATAAAAGCTCGAATATCTTGTCACTTAATTCAATTGGAGTCATTTGACTAACCTTAATTAATATATTTTGGCAAATGTCTGGGGATTAATTTCTTAAAGGAAGGACTGGACTCTGCATGCATTTTGTAACTGGGCTTTGACCTTTGAGTTCTATCTGGATCACTTCACTAATTTGTTTTTGGGCCTTCAAGGAGTAATATTGCAGTGCATGATGAATGATTTGAAACATTTTCAAATCCTAGCTGGAGTCCCTAAACTTTTTGTTTTCTAAAGTTTTTTAATTAGCTTTCGACAGCATCAATTTAGTTTGTAGTGGACACTATAGTGAGGATGGTTACTCATGTTTAGCTTTTGATATGTGCCATGGGGAAATAATTAGGTACGGTCTTTGAACTTTTTTGGTAGATCTGACAATGTGGATTAAATCTTATAAAACATATGATATCAATTAATACAATCAACATTCCATGGTCAGATCTATCTAAAAATTTCAAGAATATATCTAAGTATTATGCGTGTACTTGTGTTGTAGATTCGAGTCTAGAGACGATGAGACTAGACAACACTTGAATTGTCACTATTGGTTTCATCTATCATAAAACTTATAAGGGTAAGGAGTAAGTCTTGGTTGCTTACTCCGTAATATAGAGTGGATATAACAACCGTTGAAATTATTGAAAAAGTAGTAAAATCTCTTACTTTTCAATTATCGAACGGCTCTCTTTGTACTGTGGAGTGAGTAGCAAAAGAATTTTTTCAAGGTAAGATTGGATTCGGATTTGGTTTTTAATTAAATTTGGTTTAAGGAAGAACCATCAAGTCTTTAAGACTAATTGTGGTCCTCACTTGCCAAAAAAATAAAAAAAGATTATGGAAAGAATCCGATCCCAATGTAGTCCCCCGGTGGCTTTACAAATCTTTATTTCTGATCAACCACTTTTTTCAGTATACTATTCTCTAGTCCTTTAAATATAGCATCTTATAAAGCTATTATAATAACTCTTGTACTTTTTTTGTGTGGGGAGAATTGGTCCAGTAATTCCTTCCTGAAGTTTTCAAATATCTTAGTACTATTTTACTCTTTTTTGCTACGAAACAATATTAATTCGAGATAATGACTCCGCAAGTCCTTGCCGTTAAGTAGCTAGACGTTTTTTTCTATGGAGAAAACAGTTCTGATTTTTGCTGGAAAATTCTTAGTGGGGAGAACCGACAAACTACACAGCTCTTACAAGTATGCGTGTACTTTTTAATAAATTACAAACTCTTTTTAATGTTTATATTTTATTATTAAATTTTAAATTGATCCTCTCGTTTTTAATCACTTATTAATTAAAATAAAAACTCTTACGTAAATTATAAGATCGGGAGTTCAGCCCTTGCTTTTTTGGTGGGAAGTAAAATGTTGTGAAACCAAATCAATAGTTGAATCGCCATTACGAGCATTTTTCAGATTTTTGGTTCCATGGATCATTGTTTTTTTTTTTTTTTATAATTAAAAATATGATTCTAGATAAAATAAAATTAAGAATTAAATAAAATATAATGACTGTAAGAAAATCGGATAAATGATTCTCAAATTGGGTTTTGATTAATTTAGTCAAATCAATCTGTTCATCAGTTCGATTTTAAAAATACTGGTACAAAAATTTAAGGCATTTCAAAAAAAAAAAAAGAAAAAAAAAAGGGAAAATTTAAGTCCAGAAGTTTTATTTGCGCTCTCCAATTTTGACTCAAACAAAGCAAGATAGGACTATTTATCTGGGCACTGCATTGGTCTATTCCAACTAAGAGCATTAAAAATGCAATAAATTAGCCAGACATGAAGTAGGTATACGTTTAGTTCATGAATTAATTATTCTCGAATAATTTATTTTTGAATGATAATATTGTGATGTGTTATTATAATCTTATAGTATTTGGTATATTTAGAATATTAACAGGACATTTTAACAATAATATCATTTTATATTTTTATTAAAAATGATAGATAAAGGATAATTGCAATTATTGGAAAACTCTCTTAAAAATTTTGCATATAAAATAGTTTTTAAATTATATAATTTCATGATTTTTTTTTTGAAAAAATAAACTAATAAAATCATTAAAATATATACATAAATTAAACATATGAAGGAGTGCTTTGTAATAGTAGAGTTGTGTTGAACTAATCTTTAATAAATATTAGTATTTATATCCGCATGTTAGAAAGAATATAGTGTCTAGATATAATTAGATTTTTTCATTTTGCTAATATATAGTATTGTACTCTACTTGAAAACATGTGCGGTAAAAAAGAAACATATAAATAAATAAAAACAAGGTATGCTTCTTTTGTAAAATTTAAAAAAAAATTAAAATAAAAGAACAAGTGTGCATCAATGTAATAAAATATGTATTTTGCACCGAAAATAAAAAAATGATGTAATGATAGCTTTTTTGATGTAAAATAATAGCCCTTATAAGAAAATATTAATTTAAAAGATAGTTTAAATTTGATGTAAATTAATAACTATTATATAAAAATATTAATTTAAAATATAGTTAAAACAGGGGTTAAATGTAGAAAACCTCTTGAACTTTTATGCTAGTTGCAGTTTACTCCGTCAACTTATTTAATAAGCAATTTACCTCCTGTTTTATGTTGTGGGGCAAAATTACCCCTATTATTTTAATTATTATTATTTTTCTTTTTTTTCTTCTTATTTTTCCCTTTTATCCATTTTCTCTCTCTTTTTTTCGTGATTTTTCTATTTTTTTTCACCATTCTCTCTTTTACTACTAAACAATTATATAGTTTTAACTTGTCACATGTATCTAAATAATTTACTTTGTAAATTAATCATATTTTAATACAGGAAATATACCTTATTGTAATACAAAGTTTGTGATTAACTATTAATAATAAAACTAACAAACAATAAATTTGTTGAGCAAGAGGAAATTAAAATTTTATTTTAGTATACAAATAAAATTGTAGAATGAAAAATCGTGTAAAACATTTTTATTTATGGTCCACAACGGCAAAATGTAGTAAGAAAATATTATGATTGCCTAATATAAGGTTTTTCAGAGTTACAGTAAACTCAACCAAAATATGGCACGCAAATGATATGGCACCAAAAAAAAATATATCTGTTTAGTATACTTAGAATATGTATTTTAGTTTTTTTGAAAAATTCTTTTGTCTTTTGTAGTTTGTTTATTTGTTAATTATAATATTAGTAAAACTCACAAAATTCATATTGTACTATTAAAATATATGTTACTTGTATTAAAAAGTTTATTTCATATAAATTATTTAGGCATATGTAAAAAAATTAGAGTTTTTAATCGATCAATTACTAATAGTATAATAGTTTAGCAGTAGCAAGAAATAACGGGACAAGGAAAAATATGAGTGAAAAAATAAATAAATTGGTAAGAAGATAAAAAATGAAAAATAAAATTATTAAAATAGTAAGGGTAATTTTGTCTCAAAATAAGAAGGACGGGAGTAAAGTGCATATTAAATAAATTTAGGGGGGCAAACTATAACTAAGGTGTAAGTTCAAGGGAAGTTTTTTGTATTTATCCCTTTAAACATTTTACACTTTATCTAGTTTGATAGGATTATTAATACCAAAAATTATCATCGGATAATATCTATTCATATAGGATAAGTTAGTTAAAAGAGATGATAATCTTATATTAAAATCCAACCAAACATAGTTATCAAATCCCAAGTCATCACATGAATCTTGCTAAAAATTTGGAGGAATTCAATTCATATGATACTTGTAAGAAGAATTAGATGTTGTGAGACCCGAAAAAAAATACATAAATAAATAAGTACAAACATATATATGCTTCTATTATCTACACTACCAAGTATTGCGTGCTTTGCCCGGGATCACATTTTCTATAGTGTAGTAAATGATAAAGTTTAATAAATTAAATCATCAGTATATTCAAATTTAGACCCTGTTTGTTTCCAGGAACTTATTTGAGGAATGGAAAGGGAGGAAAAGAATTAAAAATACTTAATTCCTTACTTTGTTTGGTTACCAAGAAAAGTAGAAAAAAAAGAAAAAGAATTTCTAGGAAAGTGATTCTTGTATTTAGTTCATAAATTTTGGAAAGGAAACGGAGATGGAATGTATCTTCCTTTTATTTCCTTTTTTTATTTGAAAAATAAACACTTTCGCACATTTTCACACACTCATATACAATTATATAGATTTTCAAATACAAAAACACTTGCACACATTTTCACACACGCACACACTTACACAAATTTTCACACACTTTACACACATTTTCACACACATACATACACATTTACACATATTTTTACACACATTTTCACACACATGCACACAATTACACGAATTTTCAAAACTTACATTTTCACACACACGCACATTTACGTACATTTTCAAAAACTTTCACATATTTTCAAATAATTTCACACACTCACATACACTTATACATATTTTCTCGTACATTTACACACATTTTCACTCACATACATATAAAGTTATACACATTTTCATACACATACAAACATTTTCACACAATTACACACATATTTTCATATGTGTGTAAGTGTGTGTGTATGAAAATGTAAGTGTATGTGTGAAAATGTGTGTAAGTGTATGTGTGAAAATATATGAAAGTAATTGTCAAAAAGTGTGTCTATATGTGAAAATGCGTGAAAGTGCGTGTATGTAAAAATGTGTGTAGGTGTGTGAAAGTGTTTGAAATGTGCGCGCTGTGTTTAAGTGTGTGTATTTGCGAAAATATGTAAATGAGTGTGTAAAAATGTGTGAAGTGTGTGTATGAAATCTTTGTATGTGTGTGTGAAAATATGTATAAGTGTGTGCATGTGTGTAAAAATGTATGTAAGTGTGTGTAAAAATGTATATAAGTGTGAGTGTATGTAAAAATGTGTGTAGCTATCTGTGTGAAAATGTGTGTGTGAAAATATCTATAAGTGTGTGCGCGTGTGTGTATATGTTTAAAAATGTGTGAATGTGTGTGTAAAAAATATGTGTAAGTGTGTGTATGAAAATGTATGAAAGTTTGTGTATAAGTGTGTGTGTGAAAATGTCGTAAGTGTATGAAAATCTTTGAAAGTGTGCGAAAATGTGTGTAAGTATGTGTGTGTATGAAAATATGTGTATGTGTGTGTGATACAAAAATGTGTGTACATGTATATATAAAACTATGTGAAAGTGTACATGTAAGAGTGTGTGTAAGTGTATGAAAATATGTGAAAATGTGTGTATAAGTGTGTGTGTGTGGGTGAAAATTTGTTTGTGTGTGAAATATGTATAAAAATGTGTGTGTGTGAAAGTGCGTGTAAGTGTGTGTGTGAAAATGTGTATATGAAACTTTGTGAAAGTGTTGGTGTAAGAGTGTAAGTGTATGAAAATGTGTGAAAAATGTGTGTATAAGTGGGTATATGTGTAAAAATTTATGTAAGTGTATTTGTGTGAAATGTGTATAAAAATATGTGTGTGTGAAAATGTATATGTGAAAATGTGTATGTGAAAGTGTGTGAAAATATGTGTCAATGTGTGTATGTTTGGAATTGTGTGAAAATGCGTGTGTGCATGAAAATATGTGTAAGTATGTGTATGTGTGTGAGAAAATATGAGGAAGTATGTGTATAAGTGTGTGTGTGACAATATGTGTATAGAGATGTGTGAAAATATTTGAAAGTGTGTGAAAATATGTGCAAGTGTATATCTGAGAAAATATATGTATGTGTGTGTGAAAATGTTTGAAAGTGTGTAAAAATATATGTAAATATGTATGCGTGTTTGTATGAAACTGTGTAAAAGTGTGTGTGGGTAAGAGTGTGTATAATTGTATGAAAATGTTTGAAAATATGTGAAAATGTTTCAAAATATGTGTATAAGTGGGTGTGTGTAAATTTGTGTAAGTGTGTGTATGTGTGAAATGTGTATAAAAGTGTTTGTCTATATGTGGGTGTGTGTGAAAGTGTGTGTATAAGAATGTGTGTGAAATTATGTGTAAAAACTCATTTTATTCTTAACCCGTTTAAGGGTCCGTGCATTGACCCATTTAGTGTCAATTTTTTCCTCACCAAAATAGGAAGAAATAATTTTTAAACTAATTATACTATTAATTTCTTTATCCTTTTCTATAAATACTTTTCTTTTGTGTACAATATGTTTCTTTTATTCTAATTAATTAGATTGTTGCTGTTTAAAAAAAAAAAATTCCTATTCTTTCAAGTCCTTTGGGTTATTTTACGAAGGTTTTATTTTTAGAGATAGTTTATGAAGCCCAAAAGAGCAACCACATGCTGTATGCCTGTATTCCATGGTCCATGGTTACTGGAGGCCCCATAGGGCAAGGCTATAAGTACATTGCACCCACTTGATGGTCGCCCAAATGGCCCAAATGGTTTCATTGATCAACACTCAACGGCGTCGGTTTCAGCGTCCTTGTTTCGTTTATTGTCAGAAGTTGAAACAATTGGTGACCGTTGCAACTTGCAATTAACGAAGAGTGAAACTAAACACATTTGCACGCTAACTTTTTTCACAGTTAGACATTATAATTTATAGGAAAATTCTACGGTTTTTGACAAAGCTAAAATTAGATTCTAGGAGGAGAGAGAAAGTGGAAGAACTGAGTATCAGGAGTATGTTTGATTATCTGAGTTTCGATCCCCTTTTAAAGTAGCACCCAAACTCCTTATTTATAGATGTACATGAGGAGGCATGAGGCTATCACTAAGCTAGCTCAACTGAGGCTAAATTATATAATTGCCCTTAATGAGGCTGCCACGTAGGCACTTCTAGAACAATTTAGGGAAGATGCTATGTGCCACTAATCAACATCATCAATAGTCCCCTCGACTTGGTGCCTAGCCTCGCAGCAGGGGCCGAGCCGAAAACGACTGTTCGTAATCCCCAGACGATGACAACCAGACCTTTTATACCGAGTCGAGGTGCAGAACTTCGGAGCACTCTCGTACCTACCCTTGCCGATCCGAGGCTGTAACAACCCTTGGGATCCTCGACAAAGCGTAACTGCAACATTAACTCGTGGGTGACGTTTTCGCTGAGTCCCCATACACTGAATTTTTATTTATTGCATTACATTATTCGCTCCGATTTTGCTGCAAAATGCCTCATTTTTTGCACCGTAACGCCTCGCTTTTCACTCCATAACGCCTCGTTTTTCCCGCCATAGACGCATTTTTTCATTCCAAAACCGTCAATTTTTCCCCCCAGAACCATTGAACATTCTGGAAGATTGCCCTCCTATTTATACCCCCATTCTCCTCCAAATCTTTTTTTCTTTCCCTTACTCATTTTACCTCATTCCTCCAACTTATTACTACTTCCTCCTTCAACTCCTTCTTCACTCCACACTATCTTTCGCTCTTTTACTCCCTAAAATCTCACATACTCTCCTTCCTTCACCATCATCCTCCTGCTCCCATTTCTTCCGACTTCAACCGTTGCTGACTTCCGACCGCTGCTCAATGCCACCACCGGACACCATTAGAAGTCCCCCAAAAATTCCACTTGCCTTCCAATTAGAAGACCATGGCCGGTATGTTCACTCCCACCTCTCTCATTAGCACGCCTGTTCCCCCTTTCCCCCGTAGTCGCCATTGACAGAATGTTAAATCCTTTTAAAGAAACTCTTCTGGCAGCAGTGCCACTAAATTTTTCCCCCGATCCTCTCTTTGGCCGATCCTCCTCAGAACTACCACCCTAACCTCCAAACACAAAATGTATCAAACTCTCTCGACCCCGAGAATATCAAAATACTTAGGGATAGATGCCGTTTTCCTAAGAATGTGCACATCAAACTCCCTGCCCCCGAGGACCGAGGCCACCTGCCTCCTCCTGATTACTTAACAGTTTACCAGGAGCAGCTCGAGGCGGGGCTGAGGATCCCAATAGCACCGCTCCTCGTCCACCTATCCAACCACTGGGATATTAGCAAATCCCAGCTGACCCCAAATGCACTTCCGCTTATTGCTGGCTTTTCTTTTCTGTGTAGATTACACAACATCCCCCTTTCTTTAGACACATTTAGGATGATGTTAAAATTATCCCCCTCAAAGGGATTCTTTTACATTTCTCCTCGAACCGTGGGCAAACAGCTAACTTCGGATAACCCTTCATCCATTCACGACTGGAAGAAGTCATTCTTCTTTATCCGATACCTCGACCCTCCACTGCCTCGGGATCTGTGGAACCTTATAATAGAAAATCTTAAAATAAAAAATGCCTCTTTCCAGGACTCCATACACGCCCGGAAGCTCGTAGAATGCAACCTCAGAATAAACTTCAACAATCAACCTGCCATCCTATCCAACTACATTCTTGTCTAGGCGAGATTGGTCCCTACCCATGACATCCTCCAGAGCTACGACCCTCAATAAGGTCATCATTTTTTTTAAAAAATTATTTTTTCCTGATCTTTTGTCTTATGCAGAGCTCGGAGCATTTCTCAGGGGCTAGTGTCTACCATACCTGCCACTGGTGCACGCACTTCCAACCTGCCCACCTCATCGACAAGCTGATTCTCATCCGTCACTACAAACACGCCTTTGGGGAGTGCAGAGGCTACACCCTCAACTTCCGCACCCATGAATCAAATCGAGGCCGGCAGCTCTCCCGGAGAGACCAGTCGGGAAGGTAACTCTGGCTCTTCGGTCCACCGAACCCGAGACGACTCAGGTTACAAGGAAGAGGACAAAGGAGGCTGATGCTGGCCTCAGGGAGGGTCCCTCCTCGGCAATGACCCTCTCATTCGCGTCATCGCCCTCGAGGCCCTCCGTTTTAGTGGCGAGGGTAAGGACCCCAGGGATAGCTTCTGGAAATGTCCCTTTATCAAAACAACTTATCACCTCTTATGGTAAGGACTGCCGAGCCTCATTCACTCCCACTCCTTATTTTTTCTTCCCAGTCAAGAGCTGATACTTTACTTATTTCAGGTGATAGAAAATACACTCTCGAGGAGGAGAGGAAATCTGCAGGGTCACAGGATGTGCCCTGGGGTCGACTGTCCTTTCGACCTTCTTCCAGTTCCTCTCACCTCGGGGAGCACTGATCTCTGACCCACCCCGCCGATCGACATAAATGATCTGGCTCAATTCCCGAGGATGGCTCGTGAGCAGGCAAAGATGGTGGCTTTGCCTCGGGATGTAGCCTACGTTAAGAGGCTCACCCCTCAACAGAGGTTGGACGAGCTTCACGTCAGCCTGATGAACGTAAGTCTGACTAAACCCTTCTTGAAATTTCAATTTTTTGCACCTCATACTTCAACTCATACTTTTGCTCTTTTGCAGGCTATAACAATCTTGCCCGCCATCGCCGATCGGGAGTCCTCCTTCAATTCCGTCGTTAACTCCATGAAGCAGGAGTTGGCTCACGCCAAACCCGATGTCGATCAGGTAGTGAAGGAGGCTGTTAAAGCCAACGAGATAAAATGCAATATAGAGGCGGGCAAAAAATACGGTGAGTGGAAGGCCGAGCTGATCGAGGTGAGGGACAAGCTTCTGCAAGCTGAGCTAGAAAAGAAGACTCTTGAAGTGGATGTCGGCGATCGTGATAAGAAGATTGCAAATCTAGAGCAAAGGGTTCTTTAAATTCAAGAAGAAACTCAGCTGGCCGTGGTGAAGTTGGCTTCTCGGGAGGTGAAGCTGCGGATCGAAGGCAGAAACCAATTTGTGGCTTCTGTCGAAGCAGACGAGATGCTGAAGGAGTTTACAAAGAAGGTCTTCTCTATGGGGTTCACACTAGCTTGTGACCACTTGGTGAAAAATCCTGATTTGTACAAGGGGCTGCCATATAATGCTTCTGTTATCGAAGAGGTCATCAATGGCCTAGAGGCCCAATTTAAAGCCCCCGTTCCGATTCTCGAAACTTTTAAGGAAACTCTGCTGATCCAGGGTGCTAACCGCGAAACCAAGTCCGAGCCTGCGAATCAAGCTTCCACTTCCTCTGCCGAGTCTTCCACTTCTGCTGCACAGGCTGATGTAATTTTGTTGTAATAGTTAAGAACTTTTTATGTAATAGTTAGGATTTCTCAGTGAAAATCTCAAGTTTTAATTAATTTGTCTTCTCAACAAGAGCCTCGACTTTTCTTTACTTCTGCTCTTTAACTGCTTTTCAATTTCTTTATCTCCTACATTCAAAGCAAAAGTTTCATGATAAAAACAGATAATAAGCTTATAACACTTAGAAATATTAGCATAGAATATTGTCTAAATTTTCCTTCCACTTTGAACTTAGGCCTTGTTTAGGGCGGACCCTTCCGAGTTGAGGCAAAAGAATTAAGCTTAACTCCTTATGTTTGCCTTAACCATTTAATTTGAATCAGACCCTTCAAGGTCCAAGAAATAATGTTTTATGTGAGCAGGGCTATCAAGCCTCTTTGAGGATCGGATCCTCTCAAATTCATTTTGCTTGGAGGGGGCCGCCAAGTCTCTGCCCTTGAGGGGGGACTGCTAAGCCTCGACTCTCAATATTTGCTTTTGCGTTAAACTGGATCCGAACCTCTGAGAGTTGGAACAGCTCGAACTCGTTTTGTGCTTGAACCGAATCTCTGAGGATTGGTGCACATTTGTTTTTGCTTGGGGGGCTACTAAGCCTCTGCCATTGAGGGGGAGTGCTAAGCCTCAGTCCTCAATCATTTACTTTTGTGTTGAACTTTATCCGAACCTCTGAGGGTTATAGCAGTTCAAATTTATTTTGTGCTTTGATCGAACCTCTGAGGGTTGGCCCAACTTGATTTTGCTTGGGGAGCTACTAAGCCTCTACCCTTGAGGGGGGACTGCTAAGCCTCAGCCATCAATCATTTACTTTTCTGTTGAACTGGATCCAAACCTCTGAGGGTTGGAGCAGTTCAAATTTATTTTGTGCTTTGACCGAACCTCTGAGGGTTGGCGTAGCTTGATTTTTCTTGGGGGGCTACTAAGCCTCTGCCCTTGAGGGGGGACTGCTAAGCCTCAACCCTCAATCATTTACTTTTCTGTTGAACTGGATCCGAACCTCTGAGGGTTGGAGCAGCTCGAATTTGTTTTGTGCTTTGGCCGAACCTCTGAGGATTGGCGCAACTTGATTTTGCTTGGGGGGCCTACTAAGCCTCTGCCCTTGAGGGGGACTGCTAAGCCTCAACCCTCAATCATTTGCTTTTCTGTTGAACTGGATTCGAACCTCTGAGGGTTGGAGCAGCTTGAATTTTATTTGTGCTTTGACCGAACCTCTGAGGGTTGGCGCAGCTTGATTTTGCTTGGGGGCTACTAAGCCTCTGCCCTTGAGGAGGGAGTGCTGCTAAGCCTCAACCCTCAATCATTTACTTTTCTGTTGAACTGGATCCGAACCTCTGAGGGTTGGAGCAGCTCAAAAATATGTCTTTTGAGAAGGGATTTTCATTACATTCCTTGATAATATTTTTTCAAATTTACAATGTTCCACATTCTGAGAACAGAATCCCCTCTCATGTCAACCAACTTACAATAGCCCGAGGTGTGAGCTTCTATTACACGATAGGGTCCCTTCTAATTTGGATCTAACTTTTTAGTCCCTTCTACACGGCTTGCTTCATTCTTCTGAAGCACCAAGTCTCCGGGCCGCAGATACCAATGCTTGACCCTGGCGTTGTAGTGCTTAGCCATGACTTGCTTGTACTTGGCTTCCCGGATGGATGCATCCAACCTCTTTTCCTCAAGTAGATCCAGGTTAGCTCGTACGGCCTCATTCTTTGAATTCCAAAGCACACAAGGACACTCGAGCCGAAGGTAGCCTAATCTCCATAGGGATAACAGCCTCAGACCCTTAAGTCAAGTTGAGAACGGAGTGTTTTCATTAGCTGTTCAAGGTGTGGTCCTGTATGCCCATAAGACACTAGGCAATTCCTCAACCCAAGCGCCATTGGCTAGTTCAAGTCGAGTCTTGAGCCACAAAAATAGGGTTCGGTTGCATATTTCAATCTGTCCGTTTGTTTATGGATGAGCGACCGAGGTGAAGTATTGTTTGATACCGAGATTAGCGCGGAAGCTCTTGAAAGGCTCCCTTCAAATTGCTTTCCATTATCAGAAATGAGCACAGTAGGGATACCGAACCAGCAAACAATGCTTTTCTAGAAGAATTTTTCTATTACTTTTCCCGATATTGTAGCTAAGGGCTCGGCTTCGATCCACTTGGTGAAGTAGTCAACTGCCACTACTAATAACTCAAGTTTGCCTATCCCTCTAGGAAGTGGGCCCAAAATGTCAATTCTCCACTGAGCAAATAGCCATGGGCTCTGAATAGGAATCATGTCCGAGCCAGGTTTTCGGGGTATTGACGCATGTATTTAGATCTTATAAGACCTAGAGACATTGATGATACCCCGTACCAAGGTATTTATGTCAGAGTGTAAGGTCGGCTAGTAGTACCCAATCAATAAAACTTTGCGAACTAAGCTCCGAGGACCGACGTGACTTCCGCATATGCCCTTGTGCACATATCGTAAAATACAGTTAGCTTCGGAAGGCGTGAGGCACCTCAACACGGGGCACAAATATGCTTTTTTATACAAGATTTCGTCAATAAATGTATACTTGGCGGCTCTGTACTTGATCTTTCTAGTTTCGATCGGATCCTCGGGGAGCTTCTCATTATTCAAATTATTTATTATGGGTTCCATCCAACCGAGGTCTGGTTGGACACAAGAGATTCTTTCAGAGAGGTCAACAGACCTGCGCTCTCGCAATTCTACCAAAATCTCTTTCGTTAAATGCGAGTATATTGCCGAAGCTAGTTTTGACAGAGCATCAGGATGCGTATTTCTTGTTCGGGCAATCTCAATGATGTCCACTTTTTTAAATTTTCTAATACAACTATAAGATTTAATCTCGGTTAGGTACTTTTTTAAAAGTATGCCTCGAGCCTCGTAATTTCCCTAGCTTTGATTCACAATCAGCTGAGAATTTGAATGTATCTTTAAGGTTTGGACTCCCATCTGGTGGGCCATTTCTATTCCACAGATGAGCGCCTCGTACTCAGCTTCATTTTTTGTTGTTGGGAATCTGAACCTTAGGGCATAAGTGAGATAATCCCCTTCGGGGGACTGGATTATTATCCCTGTCGCGGCTCCGGATTCACACGAAACTCCGTCAACATGAAGCTCCCATGTGAGATCCTGTCTCATTTTTTATTCTTTTGCTGGATCAATCACTATGATTAGGTCAACCTTCTCGATGTCACAGCTTTCTGCAATGAAATCAGCGAAGGCCTGTGCTTTGATTGCTGTTTGAGGTCTGAATTCTATGTCAAAGTCAAACAGCTTTACAGACCACTTTAGCATTCTGTCCGAAGCGTTTGGCTTGCTTAAGATATTTTTCAAAGGAAAGTTGAGGTCAAAATAATTATCTTGTGGCCATGAAAATAAGGTCTTAGCTTCCTAGCCGACACCACCAATGAGAAAGCTGCCTTTTCGATAGGGATTAATTTCTTTCTGGACCTTGAAGTACTTTGCTTACAAAATAGACAGGACATTGGTTGCCTAGTTCATCTAACCTCAATAGAATCGAGCTGACTGCCAATTCAGTGATTGAGATGTACAGGTATAGCGGTTCTCCTTTTTGTGGAGATGCGAGTTTCGACAAGTTGCCCAAGTATTCTTTAACCTCTTCAAAGGCTTTACGAGCTTTTTCAATCCATTGAAAGCCCTCAATCTTCTTGATGAGCTGGAAGAATGGCAAGTCTCTTTCTGCTGATTTGGACAGGAATCGATTCAGGGTTGTCATTCTACCGGTGAATCTCTGAACCTCATTTGCTGAGGTGAAAGTTTTTATATTAATTATGGTTTGCATCTTTTCAGGGTTAGCCTCAATTCTCCGGTGAGAGACAAGGAATCCCAAATCAATGAATTTTCTCGAGGGGACCTCAAATGTATATTTTTTGGGATTCAACCTCATTTTGATGGATCTTAATGTCTCAAATATTTCTCTGAGATCTTTCAGGGTTTCCTCATAGGTTCGGCTCTTGACCACCATATCATTAATGTTTACCTCCATATTTCTTCCTATTTGGGACTTGAAGATTTTATTGACGAGGCATTGATATGTAGTTCTAGCATTTTTGAGTCAGAAGGGCATTGTAGTGTAGCAATACGTGCATCGGTCAGTGATGAAAGAGGTTTTCTCTTCATCTTCTCTGGCCATGTATATTTGATGGTAACCCTTGAATGCATCTAAAAAGTATAAAATATAAGATCCAACAAATGAATCTACTACCGTATCGATCTGGGGATACGGGTAACTGTCCTTTGGACAGGCTTTATTAAAATCAGTAAAATCTTGACACATTCGCCAAGAAGAATCTTGTTTAGTTACAAGGACTGAATTACAAAGCTAAGTGGGATACAATACGGTTCTCTAATCAATTTTACCACTAAGAGTTAATCCACTTCGGCTTCGATTATTAAACTGCGCTCTGGACCGAAGAGGCGCTTCTTCTGCTTCACTGGTTTTTATGTCGGGTCCACTCTAAATTTGTGTTCGATTATTTCTCGAGAGACACACGGCATGTCTTCGACGGTTCAGGAGAATACATCTTTGTACTCAGCTAAAAGCTTGAAGAGAAGGGCTTTGAACTCCGTTGGGAAGGTAGCACAGATCTTAATTTTCTAATCGGGGAGGCTCGGATCTGGTGGTACCTCCTCAATGAGGACCTCATCTTGGGGCTCAATCTTTGCTTTGCAATTCTCCTTTGGTTTGGGAGGCTCAGAAATCTCAGTATCGCTTCTCCGAGGCTCTACATTTTCTTCCCCCTCTCTTTGACTTGTCAAAAGCTTTTTGAGGCCATCCTAGGTGGATGAGGCATCAAAAGTTTGCAAGTAAGCCTTGTCAGCAATGGACATCGTTTGCGATTGGGACCGTACAAGGACATCATATAGCAGGCTCGGGCCTCCTGCTGGCTCCCAATGACTGTTCCCTCAGATCCATCCCTCAACATGAATTTTATCCCAATATGGAATGAGAGGGAAGGATTCTGTAGGTATATTGTGTGGGTCTGCCAAGGATCATATTATAGGAACTATCTCTTTTGACGATGACGAAATTGGTCATCTCAATTCTGTGCTCCGGGAGAGTTCTAAGGCACAAGAGGAGGATTATCTATCCCTCAGGCACGATCGAGTCTCCAGTGAAGCCAACCAAAGGTGTTTTAAAAGGCTTTATCAAAGAAGAATCCATATGCATTTTGACCCAGTCGTCTCAAAAAATTATGTCCGTCGAGCTCCGATGTCGACGAACACGCGGTGCATTTCATATCCAGCCACATTTACGTGAATTACCACAGGATCGTTGTGTGGCATTTGGCTAGGAACGGGGTCCTCAAAAGTGTATCCGAGGCTCATGAATGGCTTCAATCTTTTTTCCCGATCCTTGCCTATGAGGGAATGTTCTGGGTGTATTTTTTCCTGACATTGTTAGAGTCGTCGGTCAGCCGCCCTTCGGCTATTGTGTTTATCACCCGACTACACGGATCTGTTCGTCTTGGTTTGCTGGGGAATTGTTCCTGTTTTGGCTACCTCGGTTCTGTTGACGAGGCGGGCGAGGTTGTGCCAGATTTACTCGATTGGCAGCATTTCTTTGGAACTCTATAGTAGCTCGGCTGATGCACTGCTGTAGATGTTCTTCTTGAATGGCCCTTTCGATTTCAACCTTCAGATGGTTGCAGGCCCTGGTATCATGGCCGTGTTAACCATGGAAAGTACAGTACTTTGCCCTGTCTCTTTTATTCGAGACTGACACCATTTGAGGGGTGGCTCTAAGAGGCCCAGATGTTGTACTTGGTACAAAATTTCCCTTCTCAATGTATTGAGATGTGTGAAGTCAGCATCTGGATGGCACTTGTTCGCGGGAGTCAGTACCCGATATTGTTTCCCTGGTAGACCACCCGGTTATAAGTGCCAACGGTGTAGCTTTGGAATAGTTCAACCTATCTGTGATCCTCAACTTTTTGGAGGATGGGTTTGGAGTCTTCAGGACATTTTCTCTTTGTGTATCGTAAAGTTCTCTTTTTGTCCTGTTTGACTCTTCGCCCTGTATAAACTCCGATGCTCTTTCGAGGAGTTTAGAATAGGAGTTGGGCATCCTTTTGGCCAGCTCGACGTTAAAGGTGCCTGGTCGGATGTCACTGCAGATAGCAGCCACCAGAATTCTTTCATCAACATTTTTGATTTGGACCACCTCATCATTGAAGCGGTCCACAAATTTATTAAGCAACTTATCGAACCTCTGTTGAATATTCATGAGGTGCAACGTGTCCTTTTGCAATATTGATTTGCTCCTGAAGTGGCCAAGGAAGGACTTCGTTAGGTCATTGAAAGTGGCGATTGAGTTCATCGGCAACTCCTGGAACCATTTCTGTGCCGGTCCTCGAAGAGTGGTGGCAAACAACTTGCAGCGGGTCGCGTCACTGTAGCCATAAAGGCTAGTGATCGCTACCACGTACTGAAGGTGATCTGACAGATCAGTTTCTCCCTTGTAGCGGTCTAGGTCCAGTAGCTTGAATTGCATTGGAAGACGTTCAATCTTGATAGAGATTGTGAATGGATCTCTATCAATCTCTGTCGTAGTAGGAGTATTCAGAAGTAAATTATTTTTTCGCAAAATCTCTTGAATCTTATTTTCAAGGCTCTGCTCCTCGAGCTATTTTAAAACAGCCGAGGAGGGTCCTCTTGAATCAAAATTTTTTTGAATAATGTGTACCGAGTCTCTCGCGTATTGGTAATTTCTTTGATCCGCTCGTCGATGAGTGTGACTCATCAGATTGTTCGTCTGAGCGTGACTTTGTCAATTTATGGCCCAGGTCGGTTGGGTTCATGGCATCAACTGGCTGTTTCCCAGGTTGTCGGTCGGGGATGTGTTACTGTTCGACTTGTGGAGTGACTGCTCGTTTCGAGCGCTCAGATGGAATCAGTTTGGCTCTCGCGCTGCTCCACAAATGCTCAGAAAGACTCGAAATGATCAGCAATGTACTTCAGGACATCATCCTACTTTTGTTGAGTCTCGGCTGCTGTACCTACATTTTCTGGCTCATCGATATGTACCACGAGGTGTTGATTGCTCGTCTCTGCTTCCTTGCTAGCAGGTCAGCGTGTTCCACCGTTCTTCATCCTCTTCAAAGCAAAAACAAACAACTCAGATGACTGAGAATTGATTGAAATAGATGGAAATCTGTCGATTCTCGCAGACGGCGCCAAATGACAAAGCTAGAATTAGATTCTAGGAGGAGAGAGAAAGTGGAAGAACTGAGTGGCATGAGTATGTTTGATTATCTGAGTTTCGATCCCCTTTTAGTAGCACAAAAGCTCTTTATTTATAGATGTACATGAGGAGGCATGAGGCTATCACTATGCTAGCTCAACTGAGGCTAAATTACATAATTGACCTTAATGAACCTGCCACGTAGGCACTTCTAGAATAACTGTTTCTCTAAGAAAGATACTATGTGTCAGTAATCAACATCATCAACTAGTATTGAAAGTATTTCACCACTAAAGTTATTGTAAAAAAGGTTTAAATTTTTGACTTGGTTCAATATGGAGAGATTTGATAGTATTGGTCCTTGCAAGAAGTTGTGGGATAAATTAAATGTCTGGATACCACAAAGATCACCAAATTGTGTCAACTGGTTACATGACAAATCGAGTCGAGACATAAAATTTAAGATATTACCTGTGTAGGACTCAATTTTACTTCTTGGTTGTGAATTCCACTTCTTCTTGTAGAGTAAAAGCTCTGAAATCCTCAAATATGAACAGGTGAGCACCCAAAGAACTATTATACAGATAGGTGGGCAAGTAATCAGCGTTCAAATAATCCGTATTCATGTAGTAAAATGCATCATTGTCAAGGGACTTTACTAGGATGAAGGTAAATTTTTATACGAATTCGATTTACGATAAATAAAATGGATTTTTTTATACACATTTATTTCTCATATCATCTTAAAAAAATTTATTTTTAATGAATTAAAGTGATATAAATAAATATAAATTAAATAATTTATTCTATCTACCCTAAATTGAATATATATAAAAATTTCTCCACTCTCCAATATACTGTAGAATACCACCAGATGGCCGATCATCCTCCAAATCCAGTGGCGGATGTACGTCCTTCTCAGTGGGGGCGCACTGAAAAATAATTGTACGCTTGATTTTGTCAAAGAATTTAGTGAAGTTTGTACTGGCCCGTTGAAATTCGCTAAGCGTGTCCCCGCTGAAAATGTTTTTTTATTAACTAAAATTCAACAAATTTTGTTGTGGACCCCACTTACATTGGCTATTGAAATATGTATATCACTACAACTAAAAAAGTACGACTTTTATGTTTGCTTTTTTTATCTAACTTTGATTATAAGAAATTTTTATATGGATTGTATTTATATTATAATATTATTAATTTTTTAATTTTCACTAAAGACCGGAACCTAGCCTTAACACTATGAAGCCCAAGACCGTATTGGAATCCCGTATTGGCTTATCACCGTATTGGAATCCCGTATTGGCTTGCAAATCGTATTAAAACTAAGTCCAGAATTTAGATCAAAGGCGGTTAGCCCAAGACCGACCGCCACACTTAACCTCAAATATTTAAACTAGAGTCAAATTCTTTCTTTAGAAAATTATTTTTAATAATCATAAATCTCCGGTTTTGGATAATTTACCTTTAAAATTTTCTGTCGATAAAAACTATTTAATTTATTTTGCTATGTTGCCGATTCTTCCCCTAAACGCCTTTCTCAACGGCTAAGCGAGTACTTTTCAAGGCCAACAAAATAAATTAAATAACATTATGACTGAAAATTTTTAAGAACCGAACCAAGATAATATGGTTATTAAAAAGTTTTGAAAGAAAGAAATTCAAAATAGTTTAAACATAGTTCAAACACTTAAGATAAGATAACAACAAACATATGATAATTATCCTGACATATTATGTCAGGACCATTAACAAATTAAAAGGGAAAGGGAAGAAGTTACCTCAGAAGAGGCTGATGAGGAATACCTCGGGGTCTTCTTCTATTATTAAATTAAAAGTAATTACAAGGAAAAGTAGAGATGTACAATAGAGGGAGAGAAGAGTGGACTAAAGAAAAGAAAAACTAAAACTTGGCTCTTGAAGACTTATCCTCGATATACAGGTTGAGGATATTTATAGACAGCCGGATGTCAAAATTTCAAATTTTGTACAGTAGGAATTTTTAGATCATTTTACACAGTGAAATTACTGTTTCTACAATGAATTTACTATTTGTACATTATTTGTACAGTAAATCCGTGAATGCACAGTGATTTTTACTGTTTATACAGTAATCTTGAACAGTGAAATGACTGTTTTGTGGGATCCACTTTGATGTTGATATTTGTCTTGAATATTTTGATCATCTGATCTTTTTCTTCATTGCTTCTTTTGCTTGAGTGTGTCTAAAACACTTTGAAGAATATCTTCAGGTCTTTCAAAAATTGGTAGGTTGTGATTCACCAGCTAATGAATTATTAGAGTCCATAGAACGTGAATCATTATCATCATTATTATCATCAATTTGATTAAGATCAATAGAAAGATCTTGTTCTATGTTCTGTTAATTGATTTTTAACTTGCTCCATATAAGCCGCAATAATTTCATCTTTTATCATAGTGCCTGATTGCACTTGTAGATGTGTATATGCCTGAAAGGACTTGGCTCCATTGCTTAAGACACAACACTGGTATCTGTATAACTTTGAATTGTTTCTTTTATTTGATCCAATAATTCTTGACCAAATAATTGTTTGGTTTCTGGGTCTATTTTCATGAGTTTATCCCAAAATTTGGTATAATAGGTTCGATATAAACAAGGGAAATGATCGGAGGTATAACCAAATTCAGGTTCCCATTTATAAATCCAAGGGATTGAAAATTCAAGAAAGAAATAAATGGTAGCTATTTCTGTGGGTAAAGGAATATTATCCTGAGAGTATAATTTTTTTCCAATGAGAATAGGTGAGATTTTTATCCAAGAATGATATAATTGGAGAAATGGCTCAGGTAAAATTTTTACTGAGGGTCCATGGGTAGTCCACCAATGAATAAGCCAATTGGGGATATTTTGAGATAGGATATTCGAACACAGTTTAATGAACCAAGTGTGCTTGTGTTTAGAATTCTCATAATAAAAAGTTTTATGAAAACTTTGAATATAATCCCAATAAGTATAAGAAAGTGGTTGTTGTTTTACAACTAGCATGTTTTTCTGTGAGGGTAGAAATCCCCCATTCATCAGAAGATATAATTTTCTTAAAAATAATTGTCTCTTATACACATCTAGATGTGTATAAGAGACAGTAGCCATAGGATGCTTCGGTTGCTGAATTTGAATCTGTTTCAAATTTTAAGTCTTATTATATGAGACCAGAAAAAGAAATTATATGGAAACTGTCTCTTATACACATCTTCATGTAATAGTGTATGAATTTGATCCTCCATTGGCAATCTTTTTCAGATCAAGAAGAAATATAATTTCTTTTTCTGGTCTCATATAATAAGACTTAAAATTTGATTCAGATTCATTTGAAGTAACCGAAGCATATACATTACCTTGAAGTGTATATTTTTGCAATTGTTCATATAATGGATGATCTTTTGGGATATTACCCAGATCATATAATTCAGATATAGATCCAAATCGATAATCCGATATATCTGAATTATATAATGTTTTTCCACCCCTAGATATGACTGGGGTTCTTCCACCTCGTCCCCTATAAGGAGACTGAGAACTTCCACGTCTCATGAAACCTGTAAAAATTCTCAAGGAATTTATTAAATTGATAATTCATATAATTTTCGTATTTTTGAATGATATATATTTTTACAGAAATTTATTTCTGATTGCTCTATATGCAATTCGTGTTGAAATAAAGCATGTGTCCATAACGGATCTTGTTCTTGTATATAATCATGAGTTATTATTCTTCTTTTTATTATTTCTAATCTATTTTTTGCTATAATAATTCTAGATCGAAAATAATTTTTACTTCTTATTAAATCTTTTTTATAATTATTATAATTTTGATTATAATAATTTCTAATAGGGAAATCCATATTTGTATAATCTATGGAAGGAATATTTTCCAAATATTTTAATTTCAATGCTCTTCCATGCGAAGAATGAGAATTACTGGCTTTATTTATCATCCTTTGCAGATAATATAGTTAAACCAATTCATGATAATAAATTAGATAAGGAAATTCCTACTGAATCTGTCTCTTATACAATCTAGATGTGTATAAGAGACAGGGTTAATATGCTTTATTTTAATAATATTTTTAATATTAGGATCAGTTATAAACTGAGAAGAAATGTCTTTAAAAAAATTATCATTTACATTTTTAGTGAAATGTAATTTCGGAATTGAAGATGATAAAGTAGATGATGATGCACAAAATTTAATATTATTATCAGGAATAATAATATTATCACTTGAAATCATATTTATTTGAAAATCTTGAATCTATAGAATCATGTTATTAATTCGATCAGAATCAGAATTATAATCATCAGAATCAATACTAGTATTATCATTACTAGAACTATTATTATCTGCATTTATATCTATTATTTTGTAAATTTTATTTTTAATCTCGTCATCTAAATCTAATTGTTTAATTTTTTCTTTTTTATTTTCATGACAATTTGGGGCTATATGACCTTTTTTGCCACATTTATAACATATAATTGGTTTTTTCCTAGATTTTCTAGGTTGAGATTCTCTCTGTTTTTTACGAAATTCTCTCTTTTCTTTTTGTTTTTCTGTTGATCTAACAGGTTTTAACCTTTTATCTTTACGCCATGAAGGTCGTTGATATGATTTTTTATGTGTAGAAGATATGTCTTCTAAACCAAATTGATTACAAAATAGACACCTATACTTGTCTTTTTTCAGTTAATTGTTGTCGTTTTAATTGTTGATTTAATTTAATTTCATTACATAAAGCTATACCTTCTTGAACACAAGTATTGACCAATTTGCCATAAGTATAATAATCATAAGGAATAGAAATATTATCTTTCCGAAGAGCTTTTTTAATTCTTTCAGCAAATAAAGGAGGCAAGCCATCTATAAATTTGGCTTTCCAGTAAGTACTATTACTTTCCGGAAGATCAAATACTCTAGATAAAAAAGTATCTTTATACCATCGAAAAGAAGTATGTGTTTTAGAGACAGGTCTACCATTTAATAAAGTATAATATTTTCGTGATTAGTTGTATATCGTCCTGTATAATGAGACTAAAATATTGACCATGAGTGTATAAACTGCATCTTCAAAAACATGAGATGTATTAGGTTCTGTCTTAACAAGATTCAAAATATCATCACGACACATCTAGATGTGTATAATTATCCCATATCTACTTTAAGTTAAATGGTAATAATAGATTATCATTGAAGCAACACGTTTGTCACTATTATTATTTGCTTTTGCTACTGTAGAATACATTAGCATGCGATGAATTAAATTACTAATTTGTCTTTCAGTATAACCATCTAAATTCCATTCATAAATTTCTTTTCCAGAATAACTATTATTATAATAAAATATTCCTTGTACCCCATACAATATATACTGAGGAGTAGGTTTAGGATAATAATAATGATACATAGTTGGTTTATCACCAAACTTATAAGAATTATGAAGTTTATTAATTTCATCAGAAATTACTTTTCCTTTATTTGGATTTGTTTGTAAATTATTTTCTTTAATACAAGAGTATTAATTTTTAATGAAGAAAACTTTTTATCTAAAAGTTTTTCAAGATCAGAAATTGGTTTAAAATTAAAATCATTAATAATAGGTGGAGGTTGCAAAGAAGCTTTTGCAATTTCTTGAAAATCATTATTATGATTATTAGTCGAAATAGAATTTGAAATTTTTTGTATTAAAGAAAATTAATTTATCCATTTTATTATGAAGAGAACTAATTTGTTCACTTAAAACTTTTATAAAAATATTAGTATAATTATTTTGTTGATACATATTATTAATATGTTGCAAAGTAATAGGTAGAGTATTATTGTCTACTAATTTTTGAAAAGCATTAAATGAAAGCGAAGTATTATTTGGTAAAGTAAATAATTTTTGTGGAGGATATAACTCACTAGTTTGTTTACCATGATAAAGTTATGTTTCCAAGAACATTAATATAATTATTTAAATAAGTAGTTATGAACCACGGAATAAAAGGAATTATTTTATTATGTAATGCAGTAAATTCATAAAATTCTTTTGAAATATTATCAAGGTCTTCAGAAGAATATACTTCAAATAACCATTGTCTAAAATTATTCCAATTTGAAGATAAAAATTCTTGTTTTATTATTTTTCTAGCATATGAACCGGGACTAAAATCTATAACAAGAATATGATATTCCTCAAGATATGAAGTTCTCAGTCTCCTTATAGGGGATAGGTCTGTCTCTTATACACATCTAGATGTGTATAAGAGACATGATTTACAATATTCATCTAATATATTACATCTATTGTACGTATGTAGCAGGTTTTGAACGTGCAGGAATATAATCATCAAATAATGATATCTGAGATTTTGAAGAAAACGTCCTATAAGGATGTCTAGATGATGATGGTCTAGAACCAATACTATGTCTAGATGGAACATTTGTTGTATCAAAACGAAGAACAATTTGTCCATTTGGTGTTGATATAATCTGAGAATCATGCTGTGTAATATTCAAAGCATTAGATGTAGAAGAAATGTCTTCATTTATTATCCAATGATCAGGAAATTGAATTTCATTCCATTTAATTGGTTGTCTAGTTATAATCTGAGATTTATTAAAATTAGTCTCAATTAAAATTGTTTCATCAGTAGAAATATTTATCAATTTACACTTTGGATTCAAAGTCGATAATCATTAATCAGACAAACTCTATTTTGGTCAAATATATCTTCGTTTTGATACATCAATTGTTCCATCTAGAATAGTATTGGTTCTAGACCTGTCTCTTATACACATCTAGATGATTCTCAGATTATATCCTGTCTCTTATACACATCTAGATGTGTATAAGAGACAGAAGTATGTTCTGCAAAAATTTGAATTTGTAGTTTTTGGGTCAAATAGTAAACTTGGAGACTATTAGGTCAAATGGGTACTATTTGGGTCAACTTTGGAATTTGTTTTAAGTCTTCTTCTTGCTTGTTTCTTCCTCATTTTTCTCCAGCTGCTGGCCGAAATTTCTAGATAAAAAACAACTTCAACGTTTTTTAGGCAGTTTAAATTATATTTCTCCTTATTATAACAACATCTTTTGATATAATATTATCAATTAAACCATATTTATAAATAACAGATGGTGAAATTTTTGGAATTGTCCACTTATTAAGTAGATTCATATCTTGAGGAATATTAGAATATTCTTCTTTTAATTTATTTTTGTCATATGAGACAGATGATAAAGATAAGTCCACTCTTCCTTATTGACCAAAAACTTCTTAAAACCCAATTGTCTTCCTTACCTGCTCTTAAAATACAAACAAAATAAACTGAAGTAGAGTTGAGCTTGCGGTAGTGGGATTCCAACAAAGGAGCATTGAGGCTCAAGCACACAAATTATAAATACCTACTACAATTAATTACATCAAGTTCATATTTTTTATATTTTAATTAATGTTTTTCATATTTGTTCATTCTTTTAATTTATGTTCGATAATTGTTTTTTAATCTTTACTTTGATGATTATTTAATTTTGTTTTTGTGTTTGATGATTTTTATTTCATTTGATAATTATTTGTTAATTTATACTTTTCATAACTATTTGAAAATTATTTGTTTGTTTTTATTTAAAAAAATTTATGATGAACCCAAATTAAAAAAATTAATCAAAAACAAAGAACCCCACAAGAAATTCGTTATGAAAAGCTAGAAAAATTTTATTCTATTGCTGTATTGTGGCACTAGACTGAATAAAAGTATAGACTTCACCACTACATAGCCTTAAGCCTGTAAGATTATGTATACAAACCTCAACTAGTATAGTAGTTATTAAATGATCGAATATCATTTACATAGTCACTTATTCATAATTATTTATCAAAACTATTTCATGTAATAAAATCTTATCAAATTATAATTTTCATAATTAGTGACACGTCAATAATTTTTAGTTGTCATTTATATTTTTACTTTGTATAAATACACTCTTAAATTACTAATTAGAATGGGGAATTCTCCATTGCTATAATGAATAAAAGATAGGTCTGCTACTATCAATCGAAGCACTAAATTATTGACATATGGCCACTATCACTACAATAACTAAATAATACAACAAAACTTGGCTTTTTATTTCCTATAATTTATTTATTTTTATCTTATATTACTTGATTTTATTTATTTGTTTGTTTAATTTGTTATGTCTATATAATCTAATATTTTTTTTTATTTTAGTAATGGAAAGATATTTTAAGAGAAAAACAATTGAGGAAAATTTTAATATTGAGCAAACGAAGAATTGTGATGATGACAGAAACAATCTTAATTAAAATTGCTTGGAAATTAAGCCCTTTTAACTCATCTTCATTATTTTATAAGAAGAAATTATCTTGAGGAGTTGAGAAAAAATGGTATAAATCGTGACTCGTCGTGAACAAATGTCAAAAATGATTTATTTATGAATGAATTTCATCGTGATATTTTTATATTTATTTATGAATAAATTTCATCATGATATTTTTAATGTTTATTATCTATTAAATACACATATTGTTATTAATTTTTAGGAAGAATTGTAATTTTGGTCCCCAAACTATACGTAGTGCTCAAAATTGGTCCCCAAACTATGAAAAATTACAGTTTTAGTCTCCAAACTATGCAAAATTGTAGTTTTGGTCCCCGAATTATCAATTATGCGTCAAAAATAGGACAAATGACGGAAAAGACCAAAAACCTAACGGTTTTGGTCATGTGCAGTGCACATGGCCGTTAGCTCTAAATTTTTTTGTAAAGTTCATATATTTTTGTGTGAAATTAGTCCCCAATCTTTATGGATTTTAACTAAATAGGTCCCTATTTTAGGATGGCTTGCTAGATTATAAATTATTTAAACAAACGTCATTTAATCTATATATTAAATAGTACAACAACAACATCTTAATATAAATGCCTTCTAATTTATTTTTTGAGTATTATTAATGTTAAACAAAATGTTAAAAAATTTAAAAAGAGAAGGGAAATAAAAAATATGCCAATAATTATATAATAAACTAGTACAATGGATATCAATTGAGCAAAATAAGATCTGCTTCTCAATAGAGAATTGGCACGCAAAATTTTTTAGTTTAATTCACAAATCACATTAAAAACCAATATAGGTATTTTATATCAAGATAAGATAACTACTACTACATACCTCCAAAACTATAATGATATATTACAATTGCAGGATTGCATGAATGTCAAAGTCAAAGTCAAAATTCTTCTGCAACTGCAAAAAATAAAAGGGAATTAATCAAATTTTGTCATCAGAAATAACATAAAACAATGAAATTAGAACTTATAGTAGAGGGAAGGTATAAAATATAAGAGAAATGCGAGACCTATAATGCTGGATGGTTTCTTT
Source organism: Cinchona pubescens (assembly GCA_025175665.1). Taxonomy (NCBI): domain Eukaryota; kingdom Viridiplantae; phylum Streptophyta; class Magnoliopsida; order Gentianales; family Rubiaceae; genus Cinchona; species Cinchona pubescens. The sequence continues at coordinate 1,421,750 of JANKKI010000085.1, read as the reverse complement.
GATAGGTTTTTAAGAATCCCTGCTATCAGAGTAAACAGGTAAAAAAATTCCTCGATTACCATAAAATCAATCTTAGGTGGCCGATTATGGTACAAATGCCTTATGGTAAGTTTATTGGGTATTATTAATTGTTGAATTGTATTAAAATGTTGTTGTAATGTTTAATATATGGGTTGAATGACATTTGTTTGAATTATTTATAATCTGACAAACCATTCTAGTGCGGGGACCTGTTTAGTTAAAATTCATAAAAATTGGGGACCAATTTCATTCTGTAATTGATGAATTTTTACAAAAAAATTTTAGAGTTAATGGCACATCCGTCATTAGGATTTTGGACCTTTTCGTCATTTGTTCTATTTTCGCATATAATTGATAGTTTGGGGACCAAAACTATAATTCTGCATAGTTTGGGGACAAAAATTATATTTTTCATAGTTTGGGGATCAATTTTAAGCACTACTTATAGTTTGGGGACTAAAATTGCAATTCTCCCTAATTTTTATGTGATTTTTTTATTACGATCTATATTACGTATTATTTGAATATTAAAAGAATTACAATTTATGTTTGTGCTCCAACTAAAAAAATATTCCTTGCTCCGTCCCTACTCAAATGGAGACTCGTCAAATAAAAGCTTCTGAAGAACATAATTGATGGGGATCCATTTATCTTATTTTTGTGTGGCTGAATAAACCTCAATGATATGTACCATGAAATAATTAGGTACGGTCTTTGTTTTTTTAGATACAATGTAAATTAAATTTTACGAAATAAATACATTAACTAATATAATTAAAATTTCATAATCAAGTTTACTTAAAAAATTTATGTAAAGAGACAGGAGTAGAACATATCTACTCTGGTCTTTGTCTACATTTGTAAATCTTGTGACGTGGATTAAATATTATGGAATCTGTGACATAAACTGATATAAGTAAGATTTTATAAAATTTAATTTTGACCACAAAATTTATAAGTGAAATCAAAAATTAGATCTATGTAAATATTTCAATCTACCTAAATATATTGCCTGTACCACTTGTCCAGTAGTTGCAGATTCTAGTCTGGAGATGATGAGACTAGCATTGTTGGTTTCACCTATTGACAAGTACTACACTTGAATTGTCACTATTGGTTTCAATTATCATAAAAATCAAGGTAAGGCGAGGGTCGATTATTTATTTTATAATATATAATATGTATAATTATTATTAAAATTATTAGAAAAATAATAAATTTTTTACTTTTCAATTACTTATAATATGTAATACTTACCCTACAAATAACAAAGAATTTTTCTGGGGTAAGATTGGATTACGATTTGCTTTTTAATTAAATTTGGTTTAAAGAAACTAGTACCATCAAGTCTAAGACTAATTGTGGTCCCCACCTTAAAATAAAAAATGTGATGGAAAGAATCAGATCCCAAATGTAGTCCCCGGTGGCTTTTGGAATTTGTCTACAAGCCCTTTAGAAATCTTTATTTCTGATCAACAACTTTTTCCTATATAGTATATACTATTCTCTGGTCCTCTGCTCATAAATATAGCATCTTATAAAGCTATAATAACTCTTGTACTTTTTTTTTTTTTTTTTGGAGAATTGGCAATTTCTAAAGTTTTCAAAAATCTTAGTAGTTTTTTACCTTTTTTTTTTGGTTTAAAAAAAAATAGTCCAAATAAAATTTTTCAAGTGCTCTATGAAGTTCCATAAATATTTCATCGAGTCCAAGAAGACACAAAAATCTTCAATTTTCTGTAAAAATTGTTATAACAAGTGTAGATTTTATTTTACGACGTTAATCAGGAAAATGGGAAATACCTTGGATTAAACAAAAAAATGAAAATAAGAAACTCTATTATCGTTAAGTTTCTCGCTTCTCTTTTTTGGTAGTATTTCCAACTTCCACGCTAGGAAGTAGGAATTGGCTATTGATATCAATTAGTCGGTCAGGTTATCATATTGTGTTAGATATTATTCATTTCTTATCGTATCGGGTGAGGTCGATTTCTCATCTTGTCATGATAAATTTCTTATCGTGTCGTATTTATGTTTGACCCATTCGATTTCGTTTCGTATTCGTATTTAACCTGTTTATTATTGACAGAGAGTATTATCCTAATTGATAATTACATAACCTCCTATTCATTTGAATTAAAATATTAAATTTTGATTATTTAATAATTTAAACAATTATTAATACTAACATTGTTATTATAATAATTTAAAACACATAATTAAAATTATTAAAAATTTATGGGTAATATTTAAAACAATTATTATGTTTGATTTAAAAATATAATATTAAATCTATTATTCACAATATTAAAATATATTATATTAAAATCTAATAAAGAAAAAATTTCAACAAAATTTGTTCGATACAGTAATTTAATAGATTATTGTGTTAACTAATGAGTTGACTGATCCCAACCTATTTAATTTCATATCATAAACGGGTTGACTCACTAATGACTCAATAAATTTTGAATCGTGTCATAACCTGTTAATTTTGTATCGTGTCAGAAATTACCAACCCTAGAATTGGACTCATCCGTGAATCATCTTTTCAACGGGACGCTTCAATGATAATAATAAAAAAAGAAAAAGAAAAACGAGAGCACCTTTGAATTGTATGTAATAACCTATGAATTCTCGATCATTATTGTGGAGTATGAATCAGGACTCCATTGAGCATTAACTGTCCTTTTTGTCGGAGTCCCATCCAATGGAAAAAGGAAAATAAAAGAAAATAAGTTGTAACTAATACCGTCTATTTCATTTTAATTGTGGATTTTAGATTGGTGCAGACATATTAATGAAATTATTAAATTATATTAATTTTATTAAAAAGTAATTTATAATTATAAAATTACACTTGTACATCTTGATTAACAATCTTTAACTATATAATTCATATTTTCTATTAATATGTCACTGAAGATAAATTTGAAAAAAAATTATTTAATATTTTTTTAAATTTCTAAAATAACAAATAATTTAATATAAAATAAATTATATAAGATGACAGATAAAAAAAAATGGATCGAAGATACTAATAGCTTTTGACTAAAGGACTAACTGAATCATATTATGGAAGATATCGAAAAGATAAGAAAATAAAAACCATAATAAAATATAACGTGGGAAAGATCCATTGGCCGAGGAAAGGAATATTCTTAATTGGCTTAATTAAAGTTTACCTACCTTTACATCAAATATTTGTGTCACAAGTAGCTTATTCTTTAGTATTGCCCTTTTTTTTTTTTTGCAAGTATTCTTTATTATTACATCTACATAAAAGGGAGTTCTATACTCTGTGTTTAAAGGTTTGTGTCATATAAGTATTTAAAATATAAAATATTATATTGTATTAGTTTTTAAAATGTCATGAGTGAGAATAGTTCTCTAAAAGGACTGTATAATGATTATTTTATTTTTTAGGCAATTGTAGAATTTTCCCCAAAAATATATTGGGTTAATTACTTATGAGTGCTTGGTATTTATTTTAGCTTAAAGGACATTTTAATGAATTACAAATTTATATGTTTGATTCGAGAAATAGTTTACAAATATCATAATAACACTCAATAAAGGGCTTTGTATGAATCACATTCTATTTGGTATATACTTTATAAAAAGATTAAAATGTGATTGGACGTACGAAATGATTAATGCTTTTGCAAGAAATGATCAAATATCCCAATTAAAAGGAATGAGGAGAAAAATGAGATAAAACAATAAAAATAGGTTTAGAATAATATTTCTGTACTCTCCAAAATTAAAAGAAAAAAAAATTGTGTTTTAGGTGAGTTCAAAATCTATTTATTTAAGCATAGATGTTCTAAAAGTGATGAAAAATCCTTCTCCATAATAACTAGCATTAGATAACTTATGAACTTTAAGAAAAATATCTCTAGCTTTTTTTTAAAAAAATTTGTTACTTATTTTAAAATATAAAATAAATATTTTAATTCGTTGAATAATTAAAAAAAGTAGCAAGATATAAACTCTAAACATTATCATCTTCCACGTTGGTTTTCTTAAAGTAGCTGGTCATACGAAAATGAACCAGAGGGACCCATATACCTGCTTCATTTTCATATGCTAGAATTTATGAACACAAGTTTTGAGTAGTTCAAAATATTAATTATGGTACTTTTCCACATTTTAGTTTCTCTCTTACAGTTCGTTTGGGAGTAAGACGTTTAGAAAGAAAAGAAAGGAAAAGAAAGGAAAGAAGGGTTTTTCATTTATTTGGGAGTTTTTTAAGCGAGGAAGGACGGTAGAAGGAAGGAAACGGGAGGATGAAATTGGATGCCAAACTCCGCAAATTGTTTCCTTCCAAAATGGACGGAAATGGAAGGAAACAAGACTCGTACTTATTAAACAATTTTAAAATCCCTGTTTAATTCTTTATATAGATGATGAATGATAAATTCTTTATATCCCAAATCATTTTATTTATTTTCAAAACTCCAAAACAATATTAAAATCTCTTCCTTCCTTCTCTCTTCCCTTCCTTTCCCTCGCAACTTAAATTTTTCTCTTCCCTTTCCTTCTCTCCTAAACCCCCATACTCAATGTTAAAAGCCTACGATAGTTCACAAATATGCATGTGTAGATAAATCGTCTATTTATGGTACTTGTATTTTCAAATAAGATAAAGTAAAAGTTTTAATACATACATATGTATATAAATTTTTAAAGAATAATTTACATAAATTGAATTTATAAGCTTTAACCACAATGTCTCACTATGGTGAAGGTTCAAGAATTTCTTTCCATTATTGGGTTTCACACCGTGACAACAAGGTTTGGAGCCCAGTGCCCAACTTGATTCCATCTGTTGAAATCAAGTACATTGATAATGGAAAATACTTATATAGATCCGATTTTTAAGTTTACTTGTAGATTTAACGGTCAAAATTAAATCTTATAAAATCTTTCTTATATCAACTGATATTATAGATTTCATAATATTTAATCTACACCACAAGATCTACAAGTGAGGTAAAAAATTAGGTCTACCTAAATATTTCTCCATTGATAATGATAGGGGAAAGTAAAAAGAGGAGCAATAACAAATCTTTTATCTTTTGTTTGTAGTTTTGAGTTTCTAATAGAAACTCAGTGAAAACAGTGTTTTTTTTTTTCTTTAAGAAATGTAAATATCTAGGGAAAGAAATTTTAATTTAATAAAATATTCCAGCATGCTTAGGGAAAATGAACTATGTATAAGAATTTTCAAGTATTTCCAAACATTATAAGCAAAGTATTCAATTTGTCTCTATGATTTCTTGGCGAATATGACACAACACTCAAAATTGGGGCTACACAATTTCAATCTGCAAATTGTGGAATAATTAACTTAAGTTGTAAGCTATGTATAAGTTCTACTATAAATTACTAAAATATATACTGATCTCGCTGTCTTAACCTTACCCTTCTCCTAAATTTTCTTCCCCCCTCCCACCAAAACAAAAAATGGCTTGAATATATTGAATCAAAGGTACAGAGTACATTTATTGATGTAATGTGTACATCACTGTGTCAAATTTTGAAATGATTTAAGGACTAATTTCATTTATAGCTAATTATTATTTTGTACACTTAATTTTAGATTTAGATACTTTGTGCATGCATTCACAATTCTCAAATTTGTGTCACTTTTGTCCAATTTCTTAGACCATCACCAAATTTAATATAATCTCATGTACAATAAATTTATCAGGATGTACAAAAAGCTGTCACAATATTTTGGGTGTACATGCAAAAATTTTGTCAATTTTATTAATGTATTAAAAATTTGATTAAAGTGGGACGGATTTGAAAATTGAGAGTGCAAACTGAATGATGAGTATTTCGATTCCTCAGTCCTTGTTTAATAGACGATTTATAAGTACCATGTAAATTACTAAAATATGTGCTGACGGCTTACCTTAATTCTACCTTATCCTAAACATTTCTTTAACTAAAAGAAAAAAAGGCTTGAGTATATTTATCAAAGGTATAGAGGATGTAATGGGTACATCTATGAGGAATCAAAATACTCTTCGATTAATCGAAATACCTTGTTTTACCAAAACTGGAATCTTCCTATTTAATTTTTAATATTTTTATTAGAGTTAGTTTTTTGTAGTTTGATTATTTTAGAAGTAGGAAGTTCATTGATAATTATTGTCCGGTTATTTCTTGTTATCCAAGTTTAGGACTCTATATATACCAGGTGCATGTTAGAAAATTTTTTAGAGGGAGTCTGATAAAATTATTGAGAGTATTATTTGTTTGATATATTAATAAAATTATTTCTTCATCCCATATATATTTTTGTATGTGATTATTTTATTCCCTCAATTCTCTACAATTGGTATCAAGAGTTAGGTTAACTTATGAGGTTAGTCTTGAAGTTTTTTGGTTGTCAGAATTAGGGCACAAAGTTTGAATCCAGGATTATTCAGTTATTAGATTTAGACCATAAAGTTGCCTGTGAAGAACAAAGCCATAAAATTGGTCCTAAACCGTCAAATTGATTATGGGTATCAGAACAGAGATTAGGGAAGGATTGAGTCAGAATTATTGGTTACTACAGATTTAAGAAATTGAAGGGTTTAATTCAGTTATACCAGAGAGGTCAGAAAAATTACAAGTGATAAATATTTTTTTGAGGTACATAAATTGTTGAACTGTGATGGAGGAGAAGTATATAAATTTGATTGATGGTCAAAAGTATTTTATATTGGCTTCCAAAAGAAAAAAGTCTTGAAGAGTGACTGAATTGGTTTTTAAGGGTCGAAAAATATCTTAAACAATGTAATTTAGACGATTTTCTTTGTTATATTATTACAGATTTTTTACGGAGAAAAGTTAGAAGTGAAAAGACAAAATTATTTTTCAGATTATGCGTAAAACAATATTCATATGTTTTTTAAAAATTTATTCAGTATTCTAGTATACCTTGGATATTTTGGAAGGATATTTATTATATTTTGCAAGAAGTTGAGCTAAGTTATGTTTAGAATCAGGAACTAATTATAGATGGTGATAGATTTTGAGATAGATGGATTTGTTGACAATATAGAAAGTTATGAAGATTTTTACGAGGTTGAAAATTTTGATTTGCGTATTTTGTGCAGAATAATTGGAGATGACAAATTTGTCAAAGAAAAAGAGTTTCTTAATATGGTAGAGAAAAAAGAAATTATTGATGGTGAATTTATTGACGAGGAGGTGAAAATTATTAAATTGGTAAAAAAAGAAGAAATTACTAATAAAAATATTTTCATTGTCTCGGATTCTCTCCATGATGAAGAAATAATTAATTCAAATAATTCTAGAATTGAAGATTCTGGAATAATTATTCAAGAATATCCAGTTAATGAATTTTTTGATAGGGTTAACACTATTGATTTTATAGGAGTTGAAAAATTATTTGAGAAAAAAAATTTGAATGGTTATATCAATTTTAGTGTTTGGGGCAAATAAATTTTTTGACAGTTGGGTAGTGGTTTCTTTAAATTATTTGGTGCTGAAAATTATTTTCGAAAAGAAAGGCATGACTTATTATTTCTTGGGAATTATGTGGATAATTTTGATGAAGAAAACCTTGGTATCTTTAAGAATATTGATAGGTAAATATGTATGAGTTATTTGATCAAGAGGAGTTAATTGAGAAATTATTTGAGAAGTATAAGGTTCATCTACTATCATGAGTGAAGATGAAGATGAAGATGAAGATGAAGACTAACTACAAGTTGGTATTGCACGTCATCTACGCAGCGACTTGAAATTCAATAGAGATCGTGACACGTGAAGGCATTGAGGGAGGCTATGTTGGAATATTAAACCAAGTTTGGAATCTTTCAATTTAATTTTAGTATTTTTGTTGGAGTCAGTTTTTAGTAGTTTAGGAGGGCATTTATGGTGCCACTAGTTTTGGGGCCAATTCATCAGCCTATGCAGCATTGCCATTGTCTCCAGATTTTGGTGCCTGTCACGACTCTACCGACCCCGATAAAAAGCCAATCGATTGCTGCCCGCCCGGGACTGTACCGGCGGAAGTTCCAACATATGTTCCGACTGCTACTAAAGTTAACACTAGATTGGCAGCCCAGTTGGTCGATGATAATTGGTTAGCCAAGTATAAAAAGGCCTTAACTGCCATGAGAAAGCTTGATGATTCCGATCCACGTAGCTTTAAAGCACAAGCAAAAGTGCATTGCGCATATTGTAACGGTGGATATTATCAAGCTGGCTATGAAGCCTCAAAATTAATTTTAGATGTTCACTTTTCTTGGATATTCTTTCCGTTCCACAGATGGTATCTATATTTCTTCGAAAGAATATGCCAAAAATTTGCCGATGATGACACTTTTGCAATTCCCTTTTGGAATTGGGATTGTCCTTCTGGCATGTTTTTGCCATCTATTTTCAATGACTCCTCATCACCACTCTACGACAGCTTCCGACAATTCGAACCATTTAACCAAAGTTCTTGATCTAAACTATGATGGTACTGATACAAGTGATAGTACCATAACAGTTATAAAAAACAATCTTATCACAATGAAAAAGCAAATGGTTACTCAATCCACCACTGCTGCGGCATTCTTTGGAAAATCCTTTCTTGCAGGCAATGCATCCGATCCGGGAGCTGGTACCATTGAAACAACCCCTCATAACAACGTGCACCGTTGGGTAGGTGATCCTAACGAATCTCATGGAGAAGACATGGGCGCATTTTACTCGGCAGGTCGAGACCCTGTCTTTTATTGTCACCATGCAAACGTTGATAGGATGTGGAATATTTGGAACTCACTAGGAGGCCAGAATTTCACTGATTCAGATTGGTTAAACTCAAGTTTCTACTTCTACAATGAGGAGGCACAGCCCGTTAAGGTGTTCGTCAAAGATTGTGTGGATACTAAACTTCTTGGGTACGATTATCAAGACGTAGGTATCCCCTGGCTGTCTTATAGTACCTCGAAAGCACGTAGAACGGGTGCCACATTACCCTCCGCTCCGACTCCTGGAGAAGTTTTCCCGACGACCCTGGAGAAAACCATAACAGTCGCTGTAAAGAGGCCGAAGAAGGTGAGGACCAAGCAAGAGAAACAGAAATCAGAGGAGGTGCTGGATATTTTTGGGATCGAGTACAACACCGGTGAGTTTGTCAAGTTTGATGTTTATATCAATGAAGATAATCCGAGCGAGAGTGGACCGGAGAAGACTGAGTTTTTAGGGTGCTTCATAAACGTGCCCCATGGACATTCCATGATTTCTACAACTTCCAAGAGTTTCGCTCTGACGGAAGTTTTGGAGGAATTGGGAGCTGATAATTATGATACCATTTTAGTTACTTTGGTCCCTAAGAGTAGTACTGTGACCATCAAAGGACTCAAGATCAAGTTTGATAACACTAAGGCATAAATCGTTGTTTGTGTTTGTTTTTATATTTCTGCATGTTATTACGTAAATTTTATTGTACGTGGTTTTATGTGATTGTGTGGTGAGTCTCCCCATCTAAATAAGAAGCCCCAAGAGGCTGCGAGTGAGTGAAATAAGGAGAAGAATGTCAGTATTACTAAATCACTGCAATTCCTTTTTTCCATACAGTATTTGGTGTATGAAACCTAATTAATATTTTGTATATATATTTCCTAATCTTTCCTAGCAGAATTGGTTCTTTATTTTCATATTTTTAGTGCAAATCTCTTCCTTGATTATGGCTGCTAGAAAGTACCGTAGAGGGATGAATTCTGGCCTAGTATTGGCAATGTTTCTCTATTGGAATTTCAAACACGTGAAATGGATTTCAGGAAACAAAGTGTTAATACTAATAGCAGGCATGATGAGAGTTGAAGGTACATATTGCATGAGAAATACCAAGGTAAATCTGGTATTTAATCCTACTTGTAAAGGTTTTGATGTGAATTAAATATTATCAAATCTATAATATCAGCTGATGTAAATAAAATTCCAGCTAATAAAATTTAATCATGATCACAAAATTTACAAATAAAATTTAAGACCGAATCTATATTAATATTTTCCTATGTTACATCCTAAACAGGAAGTTGAGTACGTACTATAAAGGATATGCATCTACGAAGGAAAATTATTATATTAACCCGGTACACCAGTTAAAATAAGAGATATACGAGCTAATTAATTGATGTACAAGAATTTCCGGTCAAGACTAAAATCATTCAAACCACACATATTCAATTTCTTATAGTAGCAAAACGTGTTATGAATTCATCAATTTAAGCCTGAATACCGGAGAAAATCTTAACTTGGATATTTAATAGATTAAGTCTTTTTTTTTTTTTTGGGTTTAATTTCGTAAATTTCTTTCTCCAAAATTTGTGTCGGCACAAGTTCGACAAATGCTTAGGGCATTATAGACTTACCTGCCTGTGCTGCCAAGAAACTTATGTATGTTCGAGGAAAATTTTTATATGAACTGAATTTATAATATAGTGTTAGATGAATTTTTTTATTTATAAAATTCTACATCATTTGACTAAAATAATATAAGTGATATGAAAAAATATAAATTAAAAATTTATAACATTATATTATAGATTCAATGCATACAAAAATTTCTCCATGTCCAAGGACTTAATTAATTTGGTCCAATGTGTTAACGGGAGGTGATTGACGGTGGTGACTAGTGAGACCATGGTCTAGCGCGTGCTGCTGTCACCAATATTTATGGTTACAGAACTCAAGTGTGTCCCGGCAATTATAGAACTAAAATTCTCTATTTTAGTTTTGATAAAATCTAATGGTAAATTTTGGAGTCCCTCCTATAATATGTAATGCATCTTTGCGTTATAATAAGCAGTAGCTTTGATGTGATGTTGGACTAATAGAAAGACGAAACGTAGTGGCTGAAGTCCAATGTTGCTTGAAGAATGTACATTAATTAAATTTATGTAACAGGTGGCTAAAGGTTAGTCACTAGTTTAATAGATTCTTACCTTCGTAAGTTAATTTATGTGTATTGGAATAATTTTTTTTAATGTGTAATTTCCAAACATTGGCGCATTTATTTATAATTTTTGTTAATGATTTGGAGAAAGGTTAAATGTTTTAGTCATGTATGAAAATAAAAAAGATATATTAAAGAAATATAGAAGTACTAAATGCATATTAATGTATAATAAATTGTTTACTCCTTCTATTTCGTTTTAAATGTATAATTTATTTTGTGCAAAATTATTTGTGGCTTGAAGTATTAATATATATTTTTAATTATTATCCTTTTGTTGCTATATTAATGGCGGAAAGATTATATAGTCAAGTAATATGAATATAGTGCATATTACAAAGTGATAAAAGTCACTAATGTGTCGCTAGATTTGAAAAAAAATGAACGTAATCTGGCTGAATATCTAAAATCAGGAGATTGGCGATTCCTATAATTTTGCCACGTAATGTGGCTTTGGCAAGTGATTTTGAATTTATGATTTTATAAATTATTTTTCATATTAGTATATAAAAGGGTAAAAAACTATAAAGGGGTAAATTAGTAAAAATTGATGCAATGTGCTACCTCCATCCCTATATATTTCTCACATTTGACATTTTTTTTTTGTCAACGAGTTAAGTTTTCAAGATTTAATTTTTTGTAGCTTTGTTTAATTTTTTTTGGGAAATTTTAAATTTCATGTCATATTACTTTATATAAATTTCACTTTTCTTGAAATTTTTTTTATAAAAAATAACATAAATTTATATGAATTCTTGATTGCAAAATTGATCTGGTTGACCAGAAAAGTCAAACTATGATAAAATAAATGGGACAGAAAGATGTAGTAACTTTGTTAATCAATGTGCAAAAAGCAAAAGCAACAACTAAAACAAAAGGGACAGAGTTTATTTACTTATTTATTTTTTAGGATAATAAAAGCTTTGAATGTTATGTAAATACGGGATGATGGTTCAAAGCTTCTAACTTCAACATCAAATGGTTAAAAAAACATAACATTGAGATTTAGTCTAATGTTATCGGATGATGGTTCTAAGCTTCTAAATTCAACATCATCGTAGCAAACATTAGACATATACCCAGAAGTTGAAGTCAGAAGTTTTGCTGTGTTGCCAACATCCGGGGTCTTAAATTGAAAAACTAAACAGAAGATTAGGAAATTCTAGCATTCGTATGAGATGCTCACGCAATACATTGAAATATTGGAAAAGAACAATAATTTGAAATATATATATATATATATATATATATATATATATATATATGTATGTTATATAGAGAGAGAGAAATGAACATGAAATGTAAAACAGAATAAAGTTGGATAAAACGCAATATGTTAATATTGAGCATGGGCAGAAAAATTTATTTTTAGCATAAGAAGGAAATTTAGTTTCATGACTAAATTGAAACAATATTTACCAATAATAAGACAAAGGTACAAAATAATCATGAACACACCAAATTTTATTTCTTGAAATTTATGGACATTGAAATTTGTTGTTGTTGTTTGCTAGGTTAAATGATTTCACATAATTTTAGGAATTTGTTGACTGTAATAGGAATTTGAGGAGGATTAGAAGTTGGTGAATATTTTGAAAAAGAGTCGAGAAAATAGGGAGTAAAGTTGTAACAGTCGAAAATTATTACCGTAATTGTGTCTCATTTAATAGTATTTATTTATTGAATTTGCATACTATTGCATAAGGTAACATTAGACATAAAACAAGGGACTAGTCTTTTATACACTGTCGGTATAGAAAAATTTTTACACCATCAAGTGTGAATGCGTGTCATATTGCAAAAGTGACATTTGCAATTTAAACAATGCATATATGGCATGTATCCAGATTCGATAGTGTAGAAAATTTTCTACATTGATGGTGCATAAAAGACTTAATCTGCAACAGAATGTATTGGAAAAAGGTAATTTTATATAGATGATGGTATTTCAAGTATTGCATGCATTACAAATTTGATTTTTTGGAGTCGGGATAGTAGTTGATATGTACCAACTAGGACTATAAGCATACAATTAAGGTATAATTCTGAACCAGAATAATAAGTTTATCCATGTTTTCATTGAACAATGACAGATTCTCCCTGTTTTCTCAGTCAGCTCATCATACATCTTTCCTATTACCCCTTTAAATTTTAGTGAGACTAATTGTTTTTTGAGCAACAAAGTTCTTTCGTTAGGCCCAGTTTTATATTTTAACAATTCTAATTTTATTTATTTTATTATTTGTTTATTTTTGACTTATGCATCTATTTTCATCAAAAAAAAAAAATTTAATGTGTAAAATTTGATCTAATAGATGCCTGTAAGTTGAATTCGGTGTATGTACTGCTCTTTTTGGTCGGAATTAGTTGAAAAAGATGACATCACACCAACTAATATTATTTTTTAAGCACTAAAACCCTTAAATTGAATATCAATTTTAACCATGTCATGTTTCTGTTCTAAAATGGCTTTCTTAATCCAAAATTCGGCTAGATTATATACCAATGAATCAAGAATTTTGAAATTATTATTCTTTTAGAAAACCTTAAACCCTCTCCTTACCCCCTACTGACTCAAATCTGTGACCAATAGGTAATACGAGAAGCATTTTATCACATAAGTTGCACTTTGTTGTCATATTTTTTTTATTCTTTAAATCAATTTGTGCCTTATTATAATATAAAATTTTAAAATTTGAAAGAAGCAAGAAAATATAGTGCATTTGTTTGATAGTTTGGTATTGGTAGTGATTAGTGAAAGATTCTTATATGTACCCGATTCATAGCCTTGTGAAATTTGAGATTTAAATAGAACGCACATATGTTAAATGATGTTTGCTAAAGTAAAAAAAAAAAATGAGTTGTGGCTAATAGTTTGAACTCAAAGTCTACAGGTAAAGACGTGGACCCGGTCTAAATAAGGTTTTTTTTTTTTTGAAACTTAGAGCACATAGAGGAATAAAATAAGGATTGAATGGTCAAAACGCTGAATTGGTATAAGATGGAGTGCTCAAAAAATAACATTAGAAATTAAAATATCAGTGATTTTAAAATTTTCTATCTAAGGGATAAAGTACAAATAAACGAAGGGTATATTTGCTCATTTAACAAATTTTTCACATGTAGTTCGAATTGACAGTTAGTCCAGTGACTTTAGTACTCAAAAAATAAAGTTAGAGACTAAAGAGATAGTAACACCAAAGTTCAAGGGGATAAAGTGTAATTAACCTTTTCTTCTCTGACCAACAAACAGCCACCTTCAATTTTCCAAATACAATTGCTACTACGGGCATGAATAGTCAATGACTTTCGGGAAAAGGTAGAAGAATGGGACCTATTATGAGACATACAATGCATTACAGACGTATGATCTTTATTCTCAACCGGGTTATTCTATTCCACCTCTTAAAAAGAAAAGAACTTGAATCAAAATACTTAATAGCACGATGATACATTTATACAAAACTTTTACTCCGAACACACGCAATGGAACCGGTAAACAGTTAAGTGATATCCAATCTACGAAATAATTTGATCTATGGACAACATCATTGTGGTAAAAGTTGTAATCTTAGCCAGAGGATCATTACCACAGGGCATAGAGGAAGAGGTCATAAGCGTTTATATCATAAAATAGATTTTTGATGAAATGAAAAAAATATATATGATAGAATCGTGACCACAGAATACGATCCTAATCAAAATGCATTCATTTGTCTCATACACTATGGGAATGGTGAGAAGAGATATATTTTTACATCTTAGAGGGGCTATAATTAGAGATACCATTGTTTCTGGTATAGAAGTTCCTACAAAAATGGAGCCCGACAAACGTGCTGTAGGTTGACACCAAGATGGTCATGCACTCCCTAGATGTGGATTAAAAGTACAAACCAATAATTTAGAAGAAAAGAAACTTTGGCAAGGTAGGGCCCAGGTAGTAGAGGTAGAAGTGAAGAAGCTACTGGAGGCTAAGGCTATAGAGACAATACAGTACCCTGAGTGGCTAAGCAATGAAGTAATGATGCTCAAGCTTGGGGCCAAGTGGAACATGTGTGTTAACTTCACTATCTTGAATAAAGATTTGTCTAAAAGATTGTTATTCTACCTCCTGCATTAACCAAGCAGTAGACTTAACCTCTGGGTTCAGGTCTTGTGTTTCCTAGATGCCTATAAGGGGTATTATTAGATTTGGTTGGACCTTAAAGATTGGGCCAAGACAACATTTATTACTGACTCCGGCACTTACTACTTCAAGGTGATATTATTCGGACTTAAAAATGTTGAAGCGACTTATCAGCGCATAGTAGATCAGATGTTTGTCCATCAGTTATTACGCAATATGGAAGTTTAAATTGACAATGTTCTTGTTAAGAGCAAGAAAAAATTTGATTATGTGGAGGACCTTCGAAAAACCTTCACTCCCATAAGAAAAATTCAAGATGAGACTTAACCCTGCTAAGTGTGCCTTTGGAGTGGTAGGGGTTAAGTTCTTCGAAATGATGGTGCCTCAGCGGGGAATTGAGATAAACCCTGCTAAAATAAGAATAATTCAAGACATGAACATCCTAAAGGAGTAAAGGTTCTTCAAAAGGTTGACCAGTCGTTTTGCAGCCTTAAGCTAATTCTTGTCCAAGTTTGGAGACAGGAGCTAACCATTTTTTAAAAATTTGAGGAGTGCTAAATACTTTTACTAGATTGAAGAATTCCAAAAAATCCTTGAGAAATTGAATATTTATTTAGCCTCACCTCCACTTCTTACTAAGCCTGAACCAGGGAAAACTTTGTACTTTTACTTGACCTACTAAGCATGGCAATGAGTGGAGTTCTTATCAAGTAGGAAACCTTTAATATCCCACTATTAAAGATTGGCTTTGGCCTTGATAACGGTGGTAAGAAAACTCGGGCTATATTTCCTAAGTCATCCTGTAGTAATACTAACTGACCATCAATTCAAGACTAATCTCATGAAGCCGGAATTTTCGTCGAGGCTGGTTGAGTGGTCTATTGAATTAAGTGAATATAACATCTGCTTTCAGTGAGGATAATAATCAAGGCTTAGATCTCAGCAGATATCATCATTGAAGAAGTAGATGAAAGGAGGACCCTAAGGAAGAAGAACAGCTGGGAAAAACTATCTCTCTCGGGGGGCAAGTTAAGGAATCAATGGATTATGCATGTGGACGGAGCAAGCAATTCTGAAGGCTGTGGTGCAAGCATAATTCTTACATCTCTGGATAGATTAAAAACAAGCTATGACCTAAAGTTTGTGTTTCACACAAGTAATAATGAAGTTGAGTACGAGGCCCTAGTTTCTGGATTTAAGTTAGCTAAAGAATTAGGAATGAAGAATTTGGTGGTGAACATAGACTCCAACCTGGTAGTGCAATAAGTCAAAAGGGAGTTCAAGACAAGAGAACCATCATTGCAGTTCTACTTGACTAAGGTAAAAAGTTTGATCACATATTTTGACAAGTTGAAGATAATTCATGTTACTAGAGAAGAAAATAGAGAGGTGGATGCCTTTTCTAAAATAGTCAACTCATTGCATTCAAATGTCCTAAAGGAAGTTTTCTTTGAAATGTTAGAGGAAAAAAGTGTTGAACTAGTTTAGAAGTCACGAATATTGACACTACTCCAATTTGGGTGACCCTGATCATTCAATTTCTTAAGGAAGGCAAACTATCAAAGGATAAAGTACAATACCAAAGGGATGAGAGGAAGTCAACAAAATAATTGGTCATTGGAAAAACTCTACACCGAAGACCCTACTCAATATCTTATCTCCAGTGTCTAAGTCCAAGTGAGGCCAAGTGTTTCTTGACTAAAGTGCATGACAGAGTCTGTGGACACCATGTTGACGACAGAACACTTGCATAGAAAGTGCAAACACAAGGCCACTACTGGCTAAGGACGCTAGAAGATGCCATGGAATATGTGAATTGGTGTGAAAATGTTAGCTCCATTATAACCAACTTTGACTCCCAACTAAGTAGTTCACTCTTATCCTTACCCATTAGCCTTTTACCGAGTAGAGTATTGACATTTTGGGACTCTTTCCGCTGTCATTGGCTAATAAGAAGTTTGTAGTGATCACAATTGGTTATTTCACCTTAAGTGGGTTGAAATAGAAGCAATAGCAACAATCACTTTTCAACATATTATCAACTTTTTTTTGGAAGCATGTGATATGTCTCTTTGGCATTCCTAAGGCCTTACCTTAGAAATGGGTTGTAATTCCAAGCTACAACCTTCAAACAATTTTGCAATGGGTTAGGAATTGAGCAGTGCTTCTCCTTTGTAAGTCATCCTTAGAGTCATGACTTAGCAAAAGTCCCCAACCGCTCTATTTTGTAAAGATGGTACTAAGGAAAATTTGGTGGAGGAACTCTCTAATGACCTGTGGTCTTTCCACATCACTTACAAAAGTGCAACTGGAGAAACTTCTTTCAATCTTACATATATAATCAAGGCACTTATTCCTGTGAAAATCAGAATGCCAAGATTCCGAGTATACAACTTTAACTCAGAGAAAAAAGACGAATGCTTGAGCTCCAAACCTTGATCTACTAGAAGAGGAAAGGAACAAAGCATACTTCAAAATACAAGTAGATAAGCAGATATTTTGCGGGTGGCTCGGTACTGCAATCGACAAGTTCGTAGTAGAAGGTTCAAAATAGGTGATTAAATCACTAAGAACGGGGATGCAAGTCAACCCCTAGACAGGGAAAGCTTTCATGAAACTGGAAAGGGCCTTTTGAAGTCATTTAAATCTCTACTCATGGAGCTTACAAACTTAGAACCAAGGAAGAGAAAATCTTGTCCCCCACTTGGAATGTTTAGAATCTTAAAAAAATTATATTTTTAAGTTCCATATATTTTATTTAAGTTTTTTAATTGTAATTTCTAGAATCAAGTAACATATCCCGGATAAAGTGAAACTTGTACAATTTGTAGTTTATCAGTTTCTAATGAATAAAATTTCCTAAATGTTAGGAATATTAAATTGTGTAGTTAATTTTTTACAAGAATAATACTATCCAGTTTATCTTGAACAAGAATATAATCCTTCGGGATTCTACTATTTTTCGATGTCAACTCCACCGTCCAGGAA
Source organism: Cinchona pubescens (assembly GCA_025175665.1). Taxonomy (NCBI): domain Eukaryota; kingdom Viridiplantae; phylum Streptophyta; class Magnoliopsida; order Gentianales; family Rubiaceae; genus Cinchona; species Cinchona pubescens. The sequence continues at coordinate 1,403,637 of JANKKI010000085.1, read as the reverse complement.
AAAACATTAACACCTATAATCTGACAATATATGTGACACCTTTCCGAGGGCAGTACTAAACACTTGTAGATAAGAAGTATTACGGCAAAATATATTTTCCTGAGTAACTTTCACCCCTCCATTGGTGATTATAAGATCTTCCAAAAGTAAAATAACTATGTCACACTTATTCCCTGAAGTAGAACCTACCTTTCTGAGGACAGCTCTTTGGTATTCCAAAAGAAAAATACCTAAGTCATACCTATTCCCGAAGTACAGCTTATCCTTCTGGGGAAAAATCGAAATCTTCCAAAAGTGAAGCATCTATGTTGTACTTACTCCCTGTAGTAGGACATACCCTTCTGTAGCTGATGCCACAGTCTTCCAAAAGTGACGAACCTACACCATACCTACTCTCCAGAGTAGGTCACACATTTTCGAGGAGGGTTATTGTTTGGTCTTCTAAAAGTGAAGAGCCTACGCTGCACCTAATCTTTGGAGTAGAGTTTTCTCCTCAAACAACAATACTTTAATAAGTGCAATCTTCCGAGGTAAAATAGTGTAGAAAAATCATAAGAAGAAGAAAAAATGAAGTTTGAGTCGCAAAAAAAAAAAAATGAAGTCTGAGTTGCATTCATGGTAAAGACTAACCTTTCCGAGGGTAATTCTTAGTATAGAATATTGACAATCAAAAAGTAACAATTAGTCAATTCTGCTAAAGCTAAATGACTAATGGAGGTAAGGAGAGTGTAGAGAACTCTAAACTCAAGCTATTGCGAACAAGTAAAGAAGTGTTTGTGCCATAAATGAATAAAAATTATGACATAAGTGGAGTTGATATATAAAGAGCCCCCAACTTAACGCCTAGCCGAGCATAACAATAGCCATTATTTGTGAAAAGTAACAAGTAAAATAATAATGTATATAAGGTTTTGGAGCTCTTACAAAAAGAAAATCCTAAGATCTATAGTTTCCAAAAAATAAAACTAAGTGATCAGTTATGCTAAGAAGAGTGACCGAAGTATTTGTTTGAGCCCTTTCCCTCTCCTCAACAACCTTTGAAATAACATCTTTCTATATTAACACTATTGGATGCAGCTCCATCCTCAGTCGGAGTCTCTGATGCACTGGGGTAAATGGGGATAGGTGGAACAATGCCTTAGATCAAGTCACCTAGGTCCAAGTCTGGATATGTCTTCTTCACATAAGATAAGGCTTGATCGTACCCTCTATCAAAGAACTTTATTCTACATTCTTCCACCAAGGTACTAAACTCTTTGCTGGGACAATAGTCTGCCAATTGCTTCTCTAAGTGATTCTGGTTGTTCTTCTTCATAACTTTAAGTTCATTCTTGTGAGACTCCTTAAATTTTTTCATCTCGACCCTCAACTTGGCATTCTTCTTAGCTGCCATCTTAGTTTGCTTCGAAGATGCTTGCAAGGTCTCAAAATTTTTATCCTGGACTTTTACCATCTTATTGAGTTTGTGTTCCAATTCAGAAATGCGAGCTAAGAGTTGCTATTGAACCCGATGCAAATGATAGTGAAGGTTTCTAATCTAAACACAAAGCAAAAAGAATAATGTTATCTAGTCTTAACTATAAGTTAAAAGATTTAAGACATGTTTGGTTACTATAAGTTAAAAGATTTAAGAGATGTTTGGTTTGCGTTCAAAAATTAGAATCGGAATGAAAATCATAAACCCCATTATCGGTATGCGTTTATGTCATCCCCTTCACTTGTTTGGTTTGAATAAGGAATGGATTTCATTATGTTGATAATTTAATAAATTTGAAACCTATGTAACAAGTAAGGAATGATTATGGGTATTTTCTAATACTTTCATTCCCTTAGAATGATTTTCGTAGTGATTAATCAAACATCTATGGGTATTATTAACTTGATTCCCATTCCTTCCCCTCATACTCATAAATCAAACACCTCCTAAAATTAAAATTGACAAATTATTATCAACAACTTTAGTACTTGGGATGTGTTAGGTTCGTATTTAAGAATCGAAATCAGAATGAAAGTCATAAACCCTACTATCGATGTGGGTTTATGTCATTCCTTTTACTTATTTAGTTTGAATGGAAGGAATGGATTTCATTATGTTGATAAATTAATAAATTTGAAAACTATGTTAGAAGTAGGTAATGAAAGTGGGCATTTCTAATACTTTCATTCACATATAATGATTCCTATAGTGATTAACCAAACAATATCTATGGTATTTTTAACCTTGATTCCCATTCTTTCCCCTCATACCATAAACCAAACACCTCCTTAGGAAAATTTTATAAGGAATAAGAGTGTACCTTACTTGAACAATGTGCTTGTGCATCTAATTAGCATCAGCAATGCAAGTGGAACCTACAACTTTCCAACTCTCTTTCGACACTTCTTGGGCAAGTCTAAGGCCTCTACTAAAAAGAAGACTCAACATCCTCTAAAGTGGAGTCTTGATACACCTCCTACTGAGGAACATAAACCTTGTGAGTAGAGGAAGAACTCTCAGGTAGGGCTGAGGCTTGATCTCGAAGTGGACGAGGAACAGGTAGTACCAGAATAGGAGTAAGTTGAGTAGGAGCCTCAACTGAGGTGGAGGAAGTGGTGGCAAGATAGATTCATATGGGAGTTTAATCTTTTTCCCACGTGTAGGTTGCGAAAGAACAACTTGAGATGACCTCTTGGAACCCTCTGTCCTATTAGTAGAGCCCACAGTTTTCTTAGATGATCTCTGGTGCTTAGCTCTTCTATGCTTTAGAGCATGGTCGCTTACAACATACACAACATTCATTACAAAAGCAAAATAAAATTAAATCCAAGGCAAAATTAATATCTAGGTTATGTCCAAGAAAAAGCACGTACGCAAAATATAATATGAAGTAAAAATGTGTATGTATATCAACCTAAAGGGATGGTAGAATCAAGAGAAGGGGACCTAATCCTGCAAACACTGAAACTTGCTTATCAGTCACTACCTGCCCCGAGATCTTCTCTACTCCTTGAAGTTTCTTTATCCCAGTAAACTCATGCCTACTAACTGGAATAGGTTTGTTAAGACTCGTCATGTTTTCTTGAAAGTTCCAAGTATGGAACTTCCATGTTTTTTTGGAGCCTTAAGCAAGAAATACTTGCTCTGCCACTTCACTTTTTTCAACTTCACTTCCTCAAGTAGACTCATATTTTTATTGAAAAAGACCTTACTCCAGTGGATGTTATTCGAAAATACTTCTTAAATGCTGCAAGCGAAGATTTGATCTCTCTTAGCATACAAGTGATGATATAAGTATTGATACGACTAAAAGAACTAGGGTAAATTTGACCAAGTCCTAACTGGTAATTTACTAAGATATCCTAAATGAAAAGGTAAGGGAAAATCACAGGCTTGCCTTAAGCTATGTTAAATAAATTGTGATACAATCTTCAATCTTCTCGCAAGGTCTATGATTTTTTCTTGGATGTATTACATCCTAATTTGGACTATGAAATTTCTTTAATCAAGGGCCAATCATTTTCTAATTAACAATAAGAACAGGTAATTTGGAACGCACAAACTCCAAGGTCAAGGATGAAGACATTTTCTTCTTGCCCTATTTTTGCGAGTTATTGATAAAATGATTTTCTCATGTAAGTTCACAACCTATAACTCTTTATTAGTTTCCTTTTCTACCTCTTCATTTGTCTATGTTTTTGACTCATCCTCTATCTCAGCCTCACTATCACACTCTATCTCATGGACTACCTTTGGATAGCTTACCTTTAACTGGTTTGGTTGGGTTGGGGATATAAGGAAGACATCCCTGTCAAATGAGTAGAAGAGTTTGACAGGTGGAATTGGAGTTTAGAAGTAGAAGTCCCAAATGGAGGTGATCTGCTGGGGTATATACTTTACCAAAGAATATCCAACGGAGGATAACCTCTTTCCTAAGGTGTTCTACCTAAGTCAGCAGTGGACAACTCACCCGAACGATCATAGGGGCCGATTGGTGAATTACTGTTTAAAGGACCTCCACCTAGTAGACTTCCTTATTTAGTATCTTGGAAAAATTTTAAATATTTTTTGTTTAAGTTATTTTTGGCTCTACTTACTCTAGCTAAGGCCAATTTTTTTACTACTCCACCTATCCTTACTCCACTTACCCCATATTTAGTCCACCTAAGCTTAACTTTTTTACTCCGCTTATGTCTATTTCACGTACCCCTAACTTACTTACTCCACTTATTCCTGCCTTACTTATGTCGCCTCTACCTAATATTTTTACTCCACACCTCCTTACTTCACTTACCCCTCCTTTCTCGTTATTTCCTCCACCTTCCTCACGCAACCCACCTTCACCAACACTTCTGTTCATCTTATCAATTGCAGCACCTACAATTATATGTCACCCTCAAATTTTCCTCACCAAAGTTGACGCCAACAACCTCGTCCTTGCTATCACTCTCACTTTCAAACAACAACACGCGTCTCAAGGTATAACTCTAATTCGTAAGGATCGTGGGCTACCTTTGTGATTTGAGACTTGATTCGCTATGGAATTATTTTTGAAGTTCCGTGCAAGGGAATTCAACTCCACGTGATTGAATCAATTTAATCATGTAAACTAATATAATTTGAGAGTAATCATCACAATTCTATGTCCCGTTAAGAGAATCATTTTCTTGATTTTAAGAACTTTTACAGTACAAGTTCTTAAAATATATAGTGTTATACTGTACATGATCTTAAAATACAAGGGAATGGTTCCCTTAACGAGATTGTAGAATTTATGATATCCCACGAGATTGAATTAATTCCTAAGTTAACAGTTGTGAGGAAATCAAAAGGAAGGGACTTACTTGGTAGATCTATGAACGGGAATGGAACTCGTTGGCTTGAGGAGTTGGGTACCAATAAAACTTCTATTCTGGATATAGGAAAGAACTTAAGATCTGTTCAAATAATTTTGCATGCAGAGTAAAATATCTATCCCTGCTTCATTGGATAGAATTTCCAAGCAACTTTTTATGAAGATTAAAAAAAAAAAATCCTCCGGGAAAGTAATTTTCAAGTCTTGAAATTGACTCCGGTCAATTCTACGGTTTTGGCCGGAGTATGGTTACGATATTAAATACTTGTCATTCTCAATTCAAAAATTTCTAAAACAACAAATGATGATACTAAAATAATATACCTATTGAAAATATTATATGTGACTTTGGATCTGATCCACTAAAGATAATTTAATAATTTTCCCTTTGCGATTCAATTATGTCTAAATGAGTCAAAGTAATGATTGTTTCGGTCTGATCTGTCAACTACAAATATAAATATCAAAATATCAAGTCAGATTCATTAATTACTTTCTTGCTTTCATAAGCATTGATTTCTCTCCAAAATTTACTCTCTGGTCGAAATATTGACTTGAACGTCAGAGTCTATCCGAGGCCAAAATCTCGACCTTTTCTTTTCAGATATTCCGAACGTAAGTACTACGTGCGATACTCAACCCAAGCCTTGGACTATTTTACACTTGATTCATACCCTAGCTTAATTTTTGTATCAACAGCTCCTAATTATTGTAACTCTTTTTCTACATATTGCGTCTCTTTCTTGAATTGTGAAAATGATCGGCCAAGACATAACAATGCGGCAATGCCCATGACTTTCACGTAAATGGTCTAATCACTACCATGCAGCTTATTTGAGTAGATATAGAAGCAAAATAAAGTAAAGACAAAATATACAGTTTGAAGATGAAAAAAAAAATATCAAGTGTTAGTTTACGTTGTCCGCCAATATTGAGAAAAGCTATATACTTTAGATATAAAGAGCACACATGAAATATCAAACTTTTATGTTCTTTTTTCTTATTTTTGGCTAAATTGTAACAAACCTAATTTTCTGAATATTTTCGTAACAATTTTTGAAGTAATAAAGAAACAAAGCTTTGGCGTTTCCTCGTGCCATAAATCGTATTTGGCCCAGTGGCAGATATACGTCCTTCTCAGTGCCCCCACTGAAAAACAAATGTACGCTTGATTTTGTATAAGAATTTAGTGAAGTTTGTGCTAAAATTCAACAAATTTTGTGATGGACGCCACCTACATTAGCTAGCATTTAAAACTTACAGAGATATGTGTCACGAAAGCTTAAAAGCACAGCTTTTATGTTTCTTTTCCCTTCCAACTTTGATTATAGAAAATTTTTATATGAATTTAAATATATAGTATAATATCATAAATTTTTTAATTAGTGTTACATCATGTTATTTAATATGGTGATGTTGAAATAATATTAGATAACGTGGTTTAATATAAACTAAGAGATTTATAACACTATATCATGAATTGGATTCATGTAAAAATTTTCCTTTAATTATAAAATTGAGTACTACAATATTATTAAAGCCACTATACGTGGTAAAATCTTATCAAATTACGACCCTAATTCTAGATTCTTGGTTGAATTTCTTTTCTTATTTTTCGAATTTAATAACACATGAGTGATTTTTATTTATCGCTGTATTTATTAATTTATATAAATACACTCTTAAATTACTAATTAAAATAGGGAATTATCCATTGCTATAATGGTCGAAAGAGAAGTTTGCCACCTATCAACCGAAGCACTAAATTATTGATACATGGCGACTATCACTACAATAACTAAATAATACAACATTTAAGCTAGGCTTATTATTTCCTATAATTTATTTATGTTTATCTTATGTCACTTGATTTTATTTATTTATTTGTTTAATTTGTTATGTATATAATCTAATTATTTTTATTTATAATGAAAAGATATTTTAACAGACAAACAACTTAGGAAAAATTTAATATTAAGCAAACGAAGAATTGTGATGACGACGAAACAGTCGCAAGAAAAATAATTTGAAAATTACGTCCTTTTGACTCATCCTCATTATTTGATAAGAATATCTTGAGGAGTTGAGAAAAAAAATGTTATTAATCTTGAACAGATCATATGCAGACTCATCGTGAACAAATGTCAAAAATAATTTATTTATGAATAAATTTCATCATGATATTTTTAATGTTTTTTATCTATTAAATACACATATTGTTACTAATTTTTATGTGAATTTTTTATTACGATGTATATTACTTATTATATAAATATTAAAAGAATTAAAATTTATATTTATGCCCTCACTAAAAAATATTTTCATATCTAACTCCGTCTCTCTGATTTGGTCCAATTGTTAATGGGTTTAAAGAAGAAATATTATTACAATTATTAGTATTTTTTTCTTCTCCACTAACATGTCGATAATTTCATAAACATCCTTTCAACTATAATGGCAAAAACTTTTTTCTATTAATACATCCTTGAGCTGAATGTGAATCCGTCTACCATTAGCTATCCGACCCAGACATGGTCTAAAGTTGATAAATTTTTTTATTCATCCTAAATTAAAATAATACCAAAAAATTGAAAGAAACAAATGCAAGAAATTTCTTTCTTTTTTTTTTTTTGAAACAATGCAAGAAATTGCAATACAAAAAAGAAACTTCTCTGCTTCCTGCTTGCTTCAAGAGTAATACTTTGTGACAAGGCAATAATCACCTCATGGAGCACGATTAAGGAACCTATCACTTCTTTTTTTGTGAATGGAGGTTTGAAGATTTTGTCAGAGTAATTTTGAATTAGTCCAAATTTGTAGCCTCCAATTTCATCCATTTATGGTGAAAGTGCAATCCAAAGATGATTAACGCGGTAACAAACAACTAATTAACTAATTGATATAGTGGGTTCTACTTGTAAAAGATAGGTTACGTTACTTAAAATTTTTTTAGATGGATTCGATCCATAATAGATGATATAGATTTTTTGGTTCAAATTCACTCACATTATCTATGAAAATAGTTATTTTAATAGAGTAGAGTGATGTAAATGAATTTGAATCAAAAAATTCTTCCCACCTATCATAAATCGAATCTATCTAATAATTTCCCAAGTTATCATAAGCGTTACTAGTCTCCTTATCGGAGCTCCAAAAAAAATACTAATGAAGTTGATCAATGCCTTTTTTTCCTGGAATTAAGTTTTATAAAGAAATACTGAAAGATTACCTGATTGTGCTGTGCTGGTGCGGAGACACAGCCCCTCCTAGAACTTTGGAATGTCCGAGGGATTGATAGAAATTGAGAACATACTGCTGATGATTATGAGAGTACTGCGTACTGGTGACTTTGGTCCAAAGAGTAGTGCCGTGACCATAGATGCGCAAAACAAAAATTCCATTTACAAATTTACAGAATAATGGAAATGAACATAAAATGCATGAATTATTGGAAAGGACAATAATTTACAAAATTATAAATTCAGATTTATTTGTCAAATTCAATTTACGTGTTAAAATTATATACAATCATTAATCCTGATTTTAGATATTCGGTCAAGTTTCGTTTGATAGATTTAAAAATACATCAATAATTTTATCACTTTATTATTTTGTATAATTAGACTGTATTCGAAAAGACATAAATGGCAGTCTAAATGTTTAATTACCTGGCTGGATGGGAGACAGTACCCTCCTAAAACTTTGGAATGTCCGAGGGATTCATAGAAGTTGAGGACGTCTGCTGATGATTATGAGAGTTTGTTGGTGACTTTGGTCCAAAGACTGATGCTGTGACCATGGACACACTCATCGACGAAAACCATATACTACATATTTACAGAATACTAGAAAAATGAAAAAAAAAATGCACGAATTATTGGATATTGACAGAAAAGATTATTAAAAGAATATATATATATATATTAATTATATACACACACAATAGAAAAGTAAGGACACTTTTCATGGTAACAATGGCTACATTACAACTATATATTGCTTACAATCTTTAGTCCTCGCTAAGACGATTGTACTTGCGTACTATAAGGCTAATTTAGTAGTACAATTGTACAACTTTGCTTCTTTCACTTGCATAGGTGAAATAAAAAAAAAATTACAAAATCAGTAACAATAAATTAGCTTTCTACAAAAAAAAAAAAAAAAAAACCCCAAAATCACTAGGAATCGGAATCATTAGTAGGCCATCATTTGCAATAATACGCCTAAATTTTTACAAACTTCAGAAAATAAAAAACAATTGGAAGAATGAAGTGAATGCACTTGATACATAAGATCTTGGGATTTGGTACTAATAATTAATTTCGTGTAGTGATTTAGATCTAAAAGCTAGATTGATTAGTTCAAATCCGTGTGGTAGAAGGATAAGTTAATGGATTCATCATTCAAAGAAGTTTGTATAGACTTTAATTAACTCTTGATGACAAAGAGAATCACTTGAAGGAAATCCAAGATCTTACAATTTGGTACTATAAACAATTGATGTACTGCATTATTTTTATAACGTTAGTCATTAATATAGAAACCTCTTTAAAGTAAAATTTTAAAGTGGCATAACACTCTCTTATCAACTTTTCTAGTTATGTATGTTTGACTTTTTTTAACCAAAGTTTAATTCATTAATGATACTGTATATGATCAACAACTATAGCAGACCAGGGGTAGACAACTTTATAATTAGAGTCATTTTATGGTTATTTTATGTTTAATTTATGTCATTTTAGTCCCGATTGTCGGAGTTTAATATTAGTTAGTGTGTTAGTGATTAATAGATTGTTGTCGTGTTAATAATTTACTTGGCATATTAAATATGAAAAGATATCTATTTATGGTATTAGATTATTTTTGTGTGCAAGTTATATAGGACAAAACGGTCATTTCACATTTAAAAATAGAATTTGAACAAGGTTTGGACATAAAAGGGCGAGCCACAATAGCATGGAAGCTCGCCCTTGGTGAGCCTAGGCAGTAGCAAGCTCGCATGAAACGAGCTTAAGGAGGAGAAGGAGCTCGCTTCTAGCTAGGAGTGTTCAAAAGTCAGTCAATTTGAACTGTCGAGTCAAGTTAAGTTGAAAAAAATTTGACTTGACTTATTCGATTTTTGACTTGATTTTGACTCGAAATCAAACTAATTACACGACTTCTCGACTCGACTTTGACTTCAACTTTCAAATCAAATTACCGGTCAAATACTGATTTATAAATTGACTAGTTTGATTGGTTTACCGGTCAAACAAGTTATTCGACTTGGTCAGTCACATACAGTCAAATAAATCGAACATATATATATATATATATAATTATAAAAATAATATTATCAGTTATTAAAATATTTAATTATTAAGAATTAAGAATATTATGTGTCACTAAAATATTATGTTCACAAATGCATTAATATATTATTAAAATTATAGATCCTCATGTAAGATGTATATATATATACACATACACACACATATGAGGATCTATAATTATAATAATATATTAATGCATTTGTGAACATAATATTTTAGTCATAATATTCTTAATTCTTAATAATTAAATATTTTAATAACTGATAATATTATTTTTATAATACTTAAATATCTTTTCTTTGTATAATTGTTAGTATTATGTATAATTTATGTACTTATACATTAATATAAGTGTATAATTTATTAATGTCACACTTTTGTTTCAATAACTAATTAAATGAATGGCTAATTTTCTTTTCATACACATAGATACTAGAGTTAAATAATTATATATACTAAAGTATTTAATGAAATATCTACATATAATATATCTATAAATACATGTTCTTATGTTCATATATTATAATTTGTATAACTTATAATTATAATAAAAATATTTTGACATAACATTTATAAGAATTTTTGTACTTATACAGTTATACTATATGACTTATTAGCATAAGATTTTTACTATTAACATGTATATTATGAATTATATTTTTGTGCATAGATTAATATAAAGATGATAATGTGAAAATTGGAATAATTAAAATAAAAATGTTATATTAATAAGTTGTACACATATAAATTTAATACATTTTTGTGGAATGATATGGAGTTTGTGGGTTAGTATACTAAATTTTAGAATTAAAATATAAAATAGAAAAAGATTAAATGTTCGACTTATTCGACTTGCTCGATTTACTGGTCGAATAAATCAAATTTAAACGATTCGACTTTAATTGATTTTAAATTTATATGAATTGATTTTAATTTTAAAATTTTTTAAATCAAATAAGTTAAGTCCAATAAATTAAAAAATCGAATACCGATCAAATAAACACCTTTAGCTTTAGCAAGCTTGACATACGGAGTTTAATTGGCAAATAAAGCGTCTGACGTGCAAGACTAGTAGAAGTCCACTAGGAATGGGATTCTTTGCATCAAAATTAAAAGTCAGAGGCTATTAATAGGGGTGACTTCTTATTTTACGGAAGAGGCGTGTATGCTACTTTGCCTAATAAATGGATAGGCTCAGAATCGTTTTCTTTATTATTATTATTATTATTACTATTTTTTCTCAAAAAACATTCAGACTTTGATTTTCGATCCAATCACGGTTGAACAATTATTCTTGAGAAGAATTCAACATTGTAATTTATAGTTTTAATTATTCTAAGACATCTAAGATAATTTCGTTCCTTTTAATTATTTTTGTTCTTAATTTTATTTTGTGTTTTAATTTTCTAACAATATTAATTTTAGTAACAACTTTAGTTTAATTTTGATCATGAGTTTTTGTGATTTAATTAATTCTTACATGTTTATTTCAATCATGATGCACTAAATTAATTAAGGTTGGGTATGGTTGATGTAGATTTCTACAGATTAACTCAAGAAATTATTAATTGGAAAAAATATATTTAATATCGTGGGTAATAATTAACATGAAATTGACAATTCAGAAACGTAACTAATTCTTGTTTTGGTTAGGTTGACCAAGATAACGCAGAAGTCGAAACCCCGTCATAGACCTGTGTTATTTATTAGACTAGGTTAATTCGAGATCGTGATTATGAGAATTACTTGGTTAGTTCATTATAAATTCTGTGATACAATTCAATTTAATTGATTTAGGTCAAAAATGAATCTATCCCTAATTAATTAATTTGATAGGATCCAATTATACGAGGAATCGGGTTGGATTGATAATTGGGAATTGAACTTTCATTCAATATAATTGAGCCGATTGATTAATAATTTGAGTAATTTTAGAAAATTGCTACTCTAATACCTAAACTATCTTTTAAATTATTTGAAAACACTCGTTTTTAGTTTAGAGTTATTTAATTGTATTCATTTAATTCCTGCTTTAGTTAAAATTAAGGAAAATTCTACGATTCTTTTTAAAAACTTATTTCCTTGTTATTTAATTATGGTTGTACAGTACAACACCATGTGCTTTAAGAACTTGTACGGTACAAGTTTTTAAATTTAAGGAAATGATTCTCTAAAAGGAACTTTAGAATTTCCCATTAATTAACATGGTAAAACTTAGGATAAATTGCAAACAACCCCCTTGAACACATTTAGATTGCAAATTGCCCCCTGAACTTTTAAATTCTTAACACCCTTGAACTTGTAAATTTTGCCAAAAACTCCAATTAACCTCTCTGACGTAGAATCTGATGTGCAAAAAGACACTGCTCTTGATTTTGTGCACTACCAAAAAATTTGAGGTAGGGTACACCAAAAAAAGGGCAACTAATGACTTTTTTGCACATTAAATTCTATGGAAAAGAGCTTGATTGGAGTACTTTGATAAAATTTACAAGTTCGATGGTGTTAAGTGCTGAACTTTTTTTCTGCACTTGTATTGTTTTGTAGCTATATTTTTCTAGCTACATTATGTTGAATGAGAATATGAGAGGGTTTATCTAACTTGTGTTTTTCTTTGCTAAAAGATTGCGATTATTCTTCTTTCTAATTTTGTTTAGAGTTTTCAGTATTCTTTTATGTTCTCAGCATATTAAAAGCCAGAGTATCCCTCGAGTCTCAGCAAAGTATTAAGGAATATTTCAGAATGAAGGTTCCACATTTTTTTGAACTATTTCGGTATAAATAATCTGAATATAATCTATAATTATTGGTCTTCAATCTCCTTATTTTTATTTTTTCAAAGCTTGGTCCATGATAAATATTTAAACAGATACAGGCCAAGATTCTAACTTCCACGGACCAGTAGTTTTGGACCACTGTGATGTAAAATTTGTCAGATTCCCAATGTCAAATCCAGCAGGGGCTACAATTGGGACTTTATAACCAAGCCCATCTGGAATGGGAGTAATTCTTTACTGTCATTCTAAGAATGCTGACTAGTACAATTATTAGATTATTCATAAAATAAGAGCTTATATGAAAATTAAGAATCTTTTTACTTTGTAAATGATAATTTGACTATTGTTGGTAGTCACTCTGTATTATAAAATGATTAATAAAGAATTTTACCTCTGAATAATGTAATATCTCAAATTTATAGAAGGAAAATTGACTCAATTAGTCTCTAAACTTTTTTCTTTAGACACTAATAGACTAATAGTCCTCTAATTTTTTATTTTGTCCAACTTAGTCCTTGAATAATTTTTTTTTTTAGCCAATTCAGTAATTTACTTATCTCTCCAACCCCACCATTCCTTGTGAACCATATCTGCATACCACCCCCCCCCCCCGGCACAACCCATTCCCAATAGTGTTTCAGACAACAATGTTGTATGAGATTCTACTTGACCATCCTTGCATGGGAAATTATAGACTCAATTTTGACTTCAATTGTTAATCTTGTTATTAAAATTAAATTTTATGAAATCTTACTTATATCAGTGATTGTCATTTAATCAACATTAAAAGATTTATAAGTGAAGCACAATATTGAAAAAATTTCTTTACTATCCACTTCTCATTGTAGAATGATTATTTTTGACCGTTAAATGATTAAAAAGTAGTGAAACCCTCCTACTTTTTAGTCACCTCAACTGCTATTACATCCACTCTACATTACAAAGTGAGTAGTCAAAATTTACTCCAATACTAGATCTAACTAAAGGCAAATATTTAGGTAAATTTAATATTTGTCTCCATTTGTAAACCCTACGATGTAGATTAAATTTTATAAAATATATGATATCAAGTGATATAAATAAAATTTTATAAAATTAAATTTTGATTACAAGGTCTATAAGTTGGGTTAAAATTTGGGTTTACCTAATTATTTTTTCTAACTAAATAATTTTCATTTGCATGTAATAAATACGCGCAAAGTTTCGCATAAAGTCGTCCCTACGTGATTCCTTCCGAACATTATTACTGCAAAACAGACGAACACAAAAAAGACTCGCGTTTTGATTGAATGGATTTTGCATTTTTTTTCAACAGTTTCTCATTACTATAATAAAACATACAAGAACAGCTGATTCATGATTGTACTTGCACGTGACCAATCCATGAGAGACTTTTTACTGCCTGCAACAACACGCACATGAATGGTTTTTACCGCCATAACTTAGTAAGACGTAGGGCTTTTGGTTTGCCCCCCCCCCCCAAAAAAAAAACAAAAACATATTTGTGATGTACTTAGTTGGGGGGTTCATTGATTCCTACTTGCAATTTCTCATTGAAAATTCTGTTTTTTTATCTATCAAACTTTTAATTAAGTAGTAGCTTATTTCATGTAACAGCTTACAGCACTGTATTCACAATTCACCACCAAATAGTAAGTTTGTAGTAGCAATATATGAATGCAGGCTTGGTAATATGAAATTTCAGGAAAATTCTATGGTCTTATAACGGTATTATTTCATTATACTTTAAAAATTTATATAATATGATATATTTTAAAATATTATATTATACAAGTTTTTAAAATTAATGAGATAATTCTTCAACAGAACTGTAGAATTCCAAAAAGTTCAAAGAATAATAATCACGAGAAAGAAAAGCATAATTCGGCACTTGAAAATTAAAACATGTTTTGTTTCTCATATGTTGGATTTTGCATTATTAAAGTATAAGTTTCACGTCCACTAGTCAAAAGATCATTAGTTAATTAATAAGTTTTTAGGTCACTTCACTTATCACCAATTGATTTTAAAATGGAAACCCATATTCTTTAATATGGTATCAAAGCTAGCTTTCAAGTGTTCTCCTATCCATCTACACGTGTCTTGGGTTCTGTCCAACCTCTTTTAACGGGCTTTCTTACGTCTGACCCATGTATAATAGAGTTCAATTCAACCTCTTCTAACGAGCTCTCTGACGTCTGGCTCACGTGTAACAAGATTTTATGTCCAACCCAAGTCACGTGTAAGAGGGAGAATTAAAGTATAAATCCCACATCGATTAACCAAAAGATTTTGAACTAATTAATAAGTTTCTAAACCACTCCATTTATCACTAATTAGTTTTAAAATACAAGTCCATATTCTTTATTTACATGCACCACGATACTTTTCATGATACAAAGCAAATAGCTAGGTTGATCTTTTCCTATGGGAGCACTTACTAATTACCAACAATAAATAAATAAATAAAAGTAAAAGCACTTGCTCATCCTGAGAAAAGCAAGTTCTTTAAAAATTCAAAGTAGGGGAGTGAATTCTTTTTCTCCAACAGGAAGTTTTCTTATAGTTAGATCACTTCCATTGTCTCATTTATAATTTTCATTTCGTCAAAAAAAAAAATACTTAAGAAGTTTTACCCAATAGGAATTATGCAAGGGGTAAAAGCCTAAAAAAAGAACCCTGCATAATTCTAATACTGTATATATTATAATTAAGTTTAAGCGAAGCCTTGGTCAACTTATTATTAAAAAAACATGTGCCCGCAAATGTGTTTGTGTTTGTTTCATTGAACAAAAATCTAAATACAAAGAAACACAGTATTTATTACAATAAAACAAATATAATTAGTATTTTTTTTTGAAAAATCACAAACTCATGAACAAAAAAAATTTGGATGTATTTTCGGTAAAATTATTTTGTCAACTAATTTAAGAAAATATATGTTCACATTACGTGCTTGTTTATATTGGTTTGAATAAAAATTTGAAATATGTATAAACATACCATTTAGTATATAATATATAAATGTGCTTGGTATTTTATTTAGAAAAATACAAAATTGAAATGAAAAAATTTAAAATGTATGTTTGGTATTTAGTTTTAAAATTTATTTTAAAAAATGTATGTGCATGAAATTTATTGTGTGTGTCAATTTTAATAAAAATTTGGAATACGTAAAAAATACTATATATTGTAATAAAAAATATGCTATATATATATTATTTGAGAAAAAATCATATTATATACTCTCTCCGTTCCGTTTTTTCTTGTTCCAAAACGTTTGTAATACTCAAATGATCAAAGCATAATTATTACACATTTTCCACTTTCATCATTTGTCTTTTTGTGGAAACAAATGCTACACCATTCAACATTTGAATTTTAGAGAGGTAAAATAAGAAAGATTTAAACACCTATCACTATTAGTACATTATTAGTACTTAATACTATTAGTACATTATTCTTAATAAGTTAGATTCTTGAAAAGCAAGAAAATTATGAGACAGAATGAGTATATATATATTATTTGAGAAAAACTCATATTATGTATTTCCGCCGTCCCATTTTTCCTTGTTCCAAATTGTTTGTAATATTCAAATGATCAAAGTATAATTATTACACATTTTTCACTGTTATCTTTTGTCTTTTGTGGAGACAAATGCTACACCAATCAAAATTCAAATTTTAGAGGGTAAAATAAAAAAGATTTAAACAACTATCAATATCACCACATTATTCTTAATAAGTTAGATTCTCGAAAAATTGAGAAAATTATGAGACGGAAGGAGTATATATATATATATGTATGTATTAGTTTTTGTTTTTAAAAAACCCCACCCCTCTCACTTACCCTCTAGTGACTCGAATTTATGACTAATAGGTCATCAGAGCGAAGCGTCTTACTACATATATATTAGTCGATTAAAATTCTTGTATATATCACTTTGAATAAAAAAGTTAGAACATGTATAAATACACTATATATTATAATGAAAATATTATTGGTATTTTAATTTGTAAATCACAAACTCATAAATTGAAAAATAATAATAATCTATTATTTAGATAATAATTGATGAAAATTATGAAAAGTTACAGTTATACCTCTCGCATTTTC